>OX387630.1:13802500-15070000 GCA_947568825.1 Sphinx pinastri
AAACCCGGTGTTTGTTAACCTAAAACCCCCAAAATAATATTTTTTTTATTTTTTTATATTACAATTGGCGCTGTACGCTCAGGGACATGAGTAGACACTGTCATATTTTAGGTCATTATTGCACTCTAATAATTGTGAGTACATAATAGCGGTAGCTTTATTGACGCTATTAGCAAGTTGTATAATATAAGCAACTAGCTTAATTGTTGACTGACACTTATGCAGGGATTTATTAAGAACTCCATTTGCTGTTCATGTTCATGCTTATTTCTAGCTTTTGAGACTTTTATATAAAGTCATTGATTAATATTTAATAATTTGACCATAAATAATATTGCTTGTGATTGCAAAATGCATAATTTGCATATTATAACGTTCGGGATGTGACGGGGTTACTGTGTACTTTTCCTTTGCATTGTATAGAATCATAGCTCTAAATAAAAACAACTACTTCGAGAAAGGCGTTATCAGCACAACAGTTCATGTATGTATAATAGTTTCTGACTTTGTAGATCTTATAATGTTACTTAACATTTGTGTTTAAAATTAACCTGTAGATTCAGTTAAACATTATTCTAACCACATAATATACTTTCTGTGTATAATGATTAAGACAGTGTCAAGTCAACTAATGTTGTTATTACTTAAATATAACACTTATATTTCTGTGTTAAAACTATAGATCACGGTTAACATAAGTTAATTCTGTTAAGCCGGGAAACTTGTTCCCATTTATTATTGATAATATTAAAACATTGTAATTAATTTAATATTACAATTTTGTAAGTCAATACTGCACTCTTTAAACTTAAACCATATAATTTCTTAAAGTTTAATATAACAATTTTACAACATTTTTAAACATTTTCCAAAAATTATTGATATTACTCGTGGTTACTTAATTGCATTCTTGAGAAGTTTTAATTCAGATTATTGTGAGTTTACTTTGAGATTTCAAATATGGATGCCGAGACTCAGACGGATGGTCTTTTCGAGACTAGGGAGAATTTGGTACCTTCTGTTGCTCCTGAAATTTCAAATATTTTACCTGATACTAGGGATTTGATAACTTTATCTCATATTAAAGATTCTTTGCCCCCATCAAAAGAAAAACTAATTCGTTTCCATCGATCACGGATTTCTAAGAAATCGCCTAGTGTATCAATGGCTATTAAAAATTATGAACTTAAATTCCAATCTAAACTTAAAAAATGAATTTTCCAATTTTGTTGCTAAATCTTCATACGCACCTGATGACAATACTAGAAGAAAATAATTTTCTGATTGGTTAGATTATTTAAAAGTTTTCTTTAAAATTCATAGTTCTGCTCCTATTCTCTTTTCAACTCCTAAAGATACTAGACCTTATTTGAAATTCTTTATTGATAATAATTGGTATTTTACCTAAAACTTATTCCGGTTATCGTTACATTCTTTCAATTGTAGATGTTTTCACTAAATACTGTTGGATTTTCCCCATGAAAAATGCTACTACTAGAATTATTTGTAAAATTCTCGAGAAAGAAATATTTCTTAAATTTGGAACTCCCCAGTCATTCATTCTTGATAATGCTTCTCAATTTACTAATAAAGCGTTCGTGAATTTCTTAAAAAGCTATAATATAACGAAAATATTTTACAACACTCTATACACTCCTCAAAACAATCCCGTAGAGCGTTATAACAAAGTTATAGAATTTTGTATATCCTGCTATGTTAAGGATGACCATAGGTCTTGGTCAAACTTTCTCCCCCATGTACAACTTGCTCTCAATAATAACGTTAATTTAGCAACTGATTTTACGCCCAATTATCTCATGTTTGGTCGTGAACTTATTTTTGACTCATCTCTTCATCGATTCAGTGGATCGATTGATGATTTAGCGCAGCTTGAGTTAGGTAGTCGTAATTGTTATGCTTATTCATTAAATTCGTTGAGTGAAGTTTACGCTAAGGTGCAAACGAATTTATTAAAAGCCTATAAGCGTAACGCTTCTTATTATAATAAAGGAAGGAAAGTCATTTCTCTTTCGGTTGGTGATATTTGTTGGAAACGTAGTTTTGTACATTCTAATGCCCCGGCATATTTTTCGGCGAAACTTGCTCCTAAATTTATAAAATGTGAAGTTTTAGAAAAAGTTTCTGATAACGTTTATGTTTTGAAAGACTTGGCTAAAGGCTATACTGGTCGTTACCATGTCAAAGACATAATTAAATATTAAATTTAAAACTTTTGGAATTTCTTTGAATATAAGTTTTTGTGTTGTATATCTTGATAGAAGCCTCCCCTCTGTTTGTGGATGAATTAGATGAATAGTATGGTTGTAATGGGGTGATGAAAGGGATGTATGTTAGGAAACTTTTTGTCATAATATAGAATTCGATACTTATTTTCTACTAAAGATTTTTAGGACATTTTGGAATAAATAAAACAGCTATGTTCATACAAGGAGTTATTCATTAGCTCAATTCCCAACTGAAATAGATCTTATATCTATTTTATATTTTGTTGTACAAAGATGTTGTCGTTTTGTACATAATTATTGTTAAAGGAAAATACATACATATTTTCTTTTTGTCTTCTCTGTTTTTACAAATATATATTTTGTAACATTTTAGAAGTAGTTAGATATATCTACTTATGTAAGCTCTGTATGCACCAGCATCAGACCTTTTTGGTTTTGCTCTGTGTACTTTTGTCTCAGACCAAAGTTTGTGCTGTGCTCACTTGAGGCAGACAAACAATTTTTGAACTTCAGCTTATGCTTAAGTTACCTTTGTTCCCACATTATTAGGTACGAAAAGTCGGAGTGTGTCGGCCCTAATAATTGTGTTTCTTTTGTGAGATGTTTTGCTCTCAGATATTTGGACTGGTCACAATTTTATCTATTGCGTTCGGAAGTTCGGAGTAGAGTTGTGCCGATCGTAATATGATATTTTTGCAATGCTTTCGCGTTCAGAAAGTCGGAGTAGAGTTGTGCTGACCGCGGAATGTCATTTTCTATTAAAGGAAACATTTTTCCTTGATGCTTCACTTTTGAGAAGTACGCTTCGCTTCACAATGTTTTTGAGTTTTAGATCAGCGGAATTTTCCCTAACTGATATTGGTGTGTGTGTTGAGTTGTGTAGGTGAGACGGTGGCTAAATAGCCTAACTGTTTTCTTAGAAGAAAGTTGGAAGGGTAGATGTGTGTTGAGTTGTGTAGGTGAGACGGTGGCTAAATGGCCTAACTGTTTTCTTAGAAGAGAGTTGGAAGAGTAGATGTTACGAGTTAGTGACTATTTTGTCTAACTAGTCTCAGAATTTACTATAACGGTTTGGAGTAGGTATTATGAGTTAGTGACAGTTTTGTCTAACTAATCTCCTAGGTTTGAATAAGTTGGTTTTCGTAAAGGTTAGAGTTAGCGACAATTTTGTTTAGCTAATCTCAAATGGTGGTTATGTTAGATGTGTAATTTAGTTAAGGACTTTTAGTCAGGAAGAAGATGTCTTGATTAACTGTAGGTTAATAATTTTCATTGATGACTTGGAAGTTGACTTGCATGATCTTCTTTTACAAGTTTATCAATTTATTTTATAAAGATAGTATAAGATTGGCTATTTTCCTAGAATTTCGAAAAACTTAATTTAGCATTTTCTCGTTTTTAATTATTCGGATTTTATCTTAAATTTCAAGTTCATAAAAGAACTTTGTTCTTTTATTTTTTTGGGAAAGTATGTGATGTAACATATTTATTATGTTACCACAGATAATACAGAAATTTAGTCTGATTTAACGATTTTGAACGTCACATCTCTAGTGCGCGCGAGTGTCATTTCGGCGGGACGTCTCTAAAAACGTCACTTTCCTTCCATTTGCTCGAGAGTCAAGATCGCTATGTGAAAATCTAAAGCGATCCTCGATTTTGATAGTCTTTAACAGCCTACAATGGCTTAGTTTGATATTAGCACATACAAACCAAAGTGGTGCGGTGTTATTTTTATGGTGAGTCCATTTATTCCAAAATTTTGAATATAACGTTGGTGACGTTAACACGAGTTGATGAATTAACGTTGTCGTGCTCTTTGCAGTTGGTTGCTGAACTCAAGCACCATTGTTTCGGCTGAATTCGAGAATTTTTAATAAACGGCCGGTTCGTAAAACTTTGCTTTTAATAAAATATTGATTAAATTGTGAATCACGCAGCTGTAGCCATTACTAAAGTAATGATATTGTTTCAGCTCTGCGGTCGTTTCGTTTGGTTTGGTTTTGGATAACGTTTTGGATTACGTTTACGTTTTACCTTACGGTTTACGTTACGTTTTGGATTTATCTACGTTTTACTACGTATTTGCTTGGAAATTTGTCGCATGTTCTGCAATCTGCTTGGTCGGATTATCTGCGCTTTGGCTGCAGATCCGCCATCTTGTGAAGAGGCCTGCATGGATTGTTAACTGGCTTGCTGTCTGGCTACTTCATTGCAAGAGGATAATTCTTCTGAATCTCGCTATGAGTATGTTAGAGGTAACCTTTTTGTTGCCATGAGGTACGTACCTTTTAATTGTTAGAACGCCTTCAGCGAACGTGGACTGGATTATCCAGTGATATTTGCGTAATCACAAAGAGTGCACTAATGACAGATCTTGGTTTAGAACTAATTGTAAATTTGGGATAAATAATAATATCAAAATTTCTATAAATAATCATAATTATAATATATATAAATGTAACAGTGTCTACGGAAATAAAGCCTAATTAATTAAACTAATTTGGTTTTAATTTTCCACTCCCCTAAGATCAAAAGCTAATGCGCCGACTGACTATTATCTGGCTTATTTTGTTTAGTAAATCGGCAATAGTAGTCTTGTGAGATTGCTCTGCCTGGCGCCCGAAACCCGGTGTTTGTTAACCTAAAACACCCAAATAATATATTTTTTTATTTTTTTATATTACAGTACTAATTATTTGAATCATGGTTACTTGACATACAAATACTAATAATATTTAATAGCTGAGTTCTATAATGTTAAACTACACCCAGACCTTAATTTCTGAAATAGTGATCTACATCACAATAAATCATAAATATCTATGTATGTATTATATTTATGTGTCATGGTCCATCTCAGGTAAAAAAAATGGAATTCCATTGATAGATAGGCTTTTGGTTAAATAAAACAAGCTTTAGATTTATTGACAATTTATTTATTCCTCATCATTTTCGAAATCTAATGTAGGGTTGAATGCATTCACAAATTAAAAAATGTGTTGCACTTGATCAACAATAAATACATTAATGCTATTTTCTGATTAATATAATTCATCCCATGAACTCCTAAACAAATGGACTCCACAGACACGGGCCAATTGTGGCACATAAAACATATTATTACATAATTTGATGGCTCATAATTTATCAGTCACACTCTGTAAAGTACCAACAGTTGGGCAGTCAGGAAAAAGACAGTGGTTACTGGTGTTGGCCGCTCTCCTGTAGTTAGGGAATAATATTGTTCTGGACTCCATATTCTGTGATCCTTATGCCCTGGCATCATCAACAACATAAGAGTCCTCACTGGGTTGGTTCTATTTTATTGAACTCCCTGCATTCAGCCCGGAGATATGTTCCTCATCGTCAACATCTTCATGTTGATCACTTGCTCCATCGCGTAATCTTAATTCGGTAGCCTGAATATTACGGACAGCTTCACTTTTGGTATGCAACCAACAACATGGCATACTTAGTCTGTAGATGTTATCTGTGTGACAGAAATAAGATGTATAATTCTGATACAAAATCCAGTCCTAGATAAAGGAAATATTTTAAAACAAACGTCCATAGTAACAAACAAAATTACAGTTATGTAATGTAACCCATTGAACAAAACATACCAGGTTAAATAAAAATGGAAATCCTAAAAGCCCAATAACTACTACACATAATATTATATCATAAAGTAATCTTTTAGACTTTTAAATTAAATGGAACTACACACCTGTTGTGGTTCTTTCTGGCTTTGAATTATCAGAATAATAGTCTGCTGCAAGTCATTGGGATTATCCTTCAATACTTTATCACTTTGCCGTCGTGCAAGTGAACAGCCACACAAAATACAAACATTTGTATAGCCTAGTTGGCCTGTTCCAGCTTGTGGAGTATTAGTATTTGCTGAAGATTTTGATTTACTGCAGCCATTGCGATTTCCAAACATGTTTCGCGAACACAAATAGTAATAAACAGTATAAACGTCATAATCTTACGCTCGCTGTCATCGGCTGGGTTGCTATAACTTTTTTTATAATTACCTTAGTAGGTTGGGTAATGGAACAATCTTTTATGCGAACTTGACACTTAATAGCAAAAAGGCGATTGGTGTTTATTTTATTACATCATTAGTATTTAAAAATAATTATTACATATTATTACCACTTCTTTACTATTAAAATAAAACATAAATATATCTACCGCGTTCAGCCGCTTTTATTCTCAAGTGGCAACATTTTTTATATATCACTACAAATCACAAATAACGTAACCGGAAGTACAAATGATTACTTTTAATTATAAACATTACTTTGTGGCCTTTAACAGTAAAACTAAAACTGTGATAAATATTAGCTATTTAAATTATATTTGTTTTTACATATCTTAATCTTAGACGCTTACTGAAACAATCAGGTATAAACTTGCCATCATTCTTTGTGATAAAAATGCTATGCAATAGCTTTACCGCGGTAGTCTCCGAGTGCCACACGTATTTATTTGTTTTTTTCTCTAGAAACTTATGTATTGGAACGGAAATAGGAAAATATTTATATATATACACACTCTGTTATATAAATAAAATTTTATTACAATTCCTTCACTAATTAATCGAAAGGAACTTCGTACACAGAGATACTACAGACCAAGAGATCCTACTAAAATAGTGATTCCATTTTGTAGAACAGCCCTAAAGAAAAAGAATGTTTATGCTATGTGCATATCAGTTTTTAATAAACTGCCTAAAAATCTAAGGGAACTTCCATTTAAATATTTTAAAATTAAGTTAAGAAAATGGCTAGTAGATAAGTGTTTTTATACGATAGAAGAGTTCATGCAATACAAAAATAATGAAGATGATTATTTGTAAAATTTAATATAATATAATTAAGAATGTAATAAATATGCTAAATAATAATAATATAGAGTGACATTTTGTTAAAAAAATATATTATTTTGTTTTATATAATTATAAATATTTGCATGCCTAAAGCAGGCAGAGTATAGCTTGAACTATGCACCACTGTTAAACCTGGTACCACCTGTATTCTATGCAAATAAATGTTTGTTTCTTTGTTTCTTGTTTGTTCCATCCGGGTGTCCCTTGACACCTCTCATTGCTTTTTTTATCTATGGCTCGACAAAGTGGCTCCACTGCACCTGATGGTAAGTGAAGTGAAGCCCAAAATAATGTCGACCGGCAAGAGATAAACATCCCTGATCGGTCGGCACAATTATACCGGCCTGCATAATTGCTTCTTCACGCTTCGTTTGAAGGACCCTAAGTTGTAGGAAGGAGGGAACACGCACGCTGGCAAACTGTACGCTGACTTGATCAGCATTGATATTGACTGGAAGAGCTGAGAATGGCTATCTGAGGATCGCGCTGTCTGGAGAAAAACTATGATGGCGTAGCTACATACGAAAATGCTTGGCTTGAAGATCAAGCCGAGAAACGCGCAAAATGACACGAACGCGCTTGCAATCCCTTGTCATCCTGGGCGAACTCTGATTATAATGTCTGTACGTCGTGTAGCCGCACTTACCCTTCTCATATTGGTCTCTACAGCCATGAAAGAAAGTGTCTGAGAACAACCTCCAACAGTTGACGCTGTTTAAATCATCTACAATATATGTAATAGGGCAATGATGATGATGATGAACGTTAAGAAAAAATAAAATGAAATATGGGAATGACATTCTATCGATAAGTCTATCGCTTGGACATATCATTCCCACACATAACGTTATCATTAACGAGCGTAGAAAGACATGACTATGGCCTCTTGTATTCTGAACGCTAAGATTATTCAATCATAACCTATACTTAAAAAAATCTACTAGCATTTATTTTAACCGTACTAAATAAAAAAGTGTTGGTGAGGCGTGCCCAATGATTAATAACGACTCATTTGGAAAAGGTATAGCCAACGCAGCGCAGCCAAGCACGTCAGCTGTCGGAACAATTAACTGAATACATTATAATAAAACAGGATAAAGAGCCGCGTGACACGCACGGTCACATGTGTTAGGGGACAATGAGAAGTGATTTGTTACTTCAAAGTTGAGACGTAACTTTATGTGAATAAGGTCCAAAAATATCTATAGCTTAAACGGGCGAGAGGTCACCACTTTTCAAGTTATATACCGTCCGTAAACGCTTACAATTTCAGAAGCATCATAGATTCCTTATCACCATTAAAGGAAAGACTCAGACTTCAGAATTTCTGACCATACTATACACAACTTTGCTGTGACAAAGTAGAAATACTACGTCTACAGCGTTGTACAAATTCTGACTGAAAGACTTGCTTGTGGCTTGGCTTTCTACTTTAAAAATATGTCTAAGCTGAATTTCCTGGTGGTAGTGGATAGCGACCACCGTCCAGAATCTGTAAAATCCGCCATGCTAGCCCATGTAAGTGTGTCTCTTTCCGGGATCAGATCAGAACCCGGTTGACAACGGCTTGGCTGTGCCCCTAGCATTTCTTAGTCTATGGGCGGCGGATGCTGCTTACCATCAGGCGGACCGCTTGCTCGTTTGCCTACTAAGGCAATTATTTATTTATTTATTATTTAGGACAGCCAGTAGTTGTTACAATGTTGCTTACACTTAATAAAAGAAAATCAATATTATCTATACATATAATATAGCAGTAGAACCGGTGTGTCTGTACATTTAAAGAAATGTGATAAAAAAGAAAGAGGGTGACTAAAGAAGAGTAATCACAAATCAGCGATTTCTGTAATTCTTTTCTGTCTGTTTTTCTGTTTGTTTGTTACTGCACATCTCCAAAATTACGAAACGGATTTCGATGAAATTTGGCACACGCGTAGATCATGTTCTGGATTAAAACATAGACTTGTTTTTATCCCGGTGAAATAAAGCAAGACTTTTATCTTGGAAAAACATTTTCACGCGGGCGACGTCGCGAGCAAAAGCTAGTAATATATAAGAGTAACACCTTCTCAAGGGAGTCACAACATGTACTACCTGTGATAAAAAAAAAAAAAAAAATATTCAAACTAAACCAGACTGTTCATCCGATTTCAAACAGGCCGAAATAATTAAAGAAAAAGAAAGAAAGAAAGATAATGTTTTATTGTTGTAAATATAGTGACTGTCGAGATTCTACGCTCGACACTGCTTATTATCAGGTGCAGTAGGGTTACTTTGTGCGCATAGTCACGCCTTTTATTCCCCAAGGGGTAGACAGGGGCGCAACTAGTGCACCCACTTTTCGCCGTACGTATTCCGTCCCATGATGTGATAGGGGGAAAGCCTATCGCCATATCGGGCGCAAACTCCGGGCTGATACTGAATTGAAAAATCCAATATCACTTTGCCCGACCCGGGGATCGAACCCGAGACCTCAGCATTGTAGTCGTACCGTAATACAACTACGCCACCGAGGCAGTCAGGGTTACTTTGCCATGACAAAAAATCTCCAAGAAATTCCGAAACCATTTAATATCTTTTATTTCGTAATAAAATTGTATTTACACTCAGCTATGATGAAATGGTACGCTGTCGAAGCAGTTTTAGTTCTTCAGCTAATAAATGATTACGAAATTTGAGTGGTTTCTCAACAATTACTCGGAGTTACGACTAAAAAGTAAATCTCGTAAGAAAATAATTTGCTCGCAATGGAAACTTACTGCGAAGTAGCAATGAAACTGGGAGTTTAATTGCTTTGGACAATTAACGACTAGATTAATAGCAAAGAGCAAGAATTCTTTCCTCGATCTTTTTTTTAATTCACTTGGAATGTTTTAGTTTACTATTAAGGCAGGGTTTTAAGAATTTGGATTTATTTAGTACTTAATTGAATTCTTAATTCAATTTATCATTCTTTCTAAAGCACCGTTACCATCTAATACACGTGGTAGCTTGGTCTATATAGTGATGTCTTTAGTCCAACTCTAGATAGATACCTATAGTATGTTTTAAGAAATTGGATTTATTTACGAATTTTACTCTGTATATTGTCACCTTAATATTGCAGCATGGATTGTGTTGGGCTGCTTTACCGAGATATCTTGGGTTCAATTCCCAGTACAATCACCTTTTATAGCTTTCGAACACTATTTTTTGAAGATTGGATCCTTTTTAAGCGGTTAGACAACCTATTGTAAAAACTAAGGCAAATAATTTCAACAGCAGACCTTCAATTATTTGTTGTGTCGACCCCGTATGGGAATGCAGGCAGTGGCTTGCACTACCTCAGTCAGTCCGGGCTATTCATGCAGTGTGCCGGTAGTGAGGTATATTTTATATTATAGCGGCGATAGCCTAGTTGGGAGTGGAACGGACTGCCGAGACGAATGTCCGCAGGTTCAAAACCCAAGGCACGCACCTCTGACTTTTCTAAAAAGTTATGTGTGTATTATTTGTGAATTATCGCTCGCTTTAACGGTGACGGAAAACATCGTGAGGAAACCTGCATATCTAAAAAGTTCTCTATAGGAAAAGCTGGCCTAGTCCGCCAACCCGCACTAGGCCAGCGTGGTGGACTAAGGCCTAAACCCTCTCAGTTGTAGAGGAGGCCCGTGCTCAGCATTGGGCAGTATAATATACAGGGCTGGTATGGTATATCGTCCCGGATGCCGACCACCGTACATAAGGTGTTAAAACCCACCATAGTGGCCCACGTAAGTGTGCCGCGTTCCGGGATCAGCCTGTGTATATCGAGTTCAAACAGGCCGGCATAATTGTGTCATCTGACGACTGACGAGGGATATTCATCGCTCGTCCGTCGACATTTTACTGACCTCTCCCCGCTTACCATCAAGTGCAGTAGGTTCAAAAAAAGAGCATATTCCCACCGAAAAGGCCGGTAACGCATCTCTATGCCCATTAGTATTGCAGATGTTCATGGGCGGCGGTGTTCACTTACCATCAGGTGAACCGTATGCTCGTTTGCCAGCTATATCATATAAAAAAAAACTTTCCCGTGCCGAACAAAAAAAAAAGTGTATTTACAACATGGCTCAACCAAATAAACATACGAAACATTATTTATATTACGACCCTTTATTCTTTGATTTATATTTATATTTTGCCATTGTTACGCTCCGTTATCCAGGGTCTTTAATGTATCCTTCGGGATTTGGTATTATGTAATACAGATGTGATTTGAGTTCATCCTTACAAGCCTTTTATAGTAATTGTCGTTCTTAGCGTGTTTTATGAAAAGGTGCTCCCACAAAGCAGTTATATAACGTTAGAGAATGTGGCGTAACATTTGTTGTCTAACTTATTTTTAACAAATTGTAACAAATTTTTTAAATTGTTAGTGATGTTATACGACTTCATTTAACAAAATGTTAAACAACTAATGACAACAGGTTATAACAAATTATAACTTTTGTTGTACATCATCCTATCAACACAGGGCCGTGAGCGGAAGGGCGTGGGGAGGGTTTTGCAGTGTGCCTACTCTGTTACGTACACAGCCCTAGTCAGTTCATTCGATGCAGTGGTGAAATACTACCAGCACTACTAGCTTCCTCGAAAAGGAGACACAACTGATGGTTACAGAATGTTATAAGATGTTATACAACGAGTTGAACCAGTGTGGGAACGCTTATAACATATAACATTCTTAACATATTGTAGCAAAATGTTACACACTGTTATAAAATGTTACCATGCTACGCAATGTTTTATAACGTTATATAACTGCTGTATGGGAGCACCTTAAAATAATTATTTTATTATGCGGAAGATTATGATTTTTTCCTTATTCATATAATAGCGTTTTCTACGACGTCTATACTTAAGCTTTTTGTCTCCGAAGGCGTAGGTAAAGGTACAAGTAGTCAAATACTTCTCTTTTAAATCCGTATAGCTTTCACATAGGGGGGCCCGTGGATACCAAAATGTCAGTGGCGTAGCGTGGGTTCTTGCCGCCTCATGGCACAAAAAAAACCTTTTAACAAATAAGTCACGTATACACCCCCCGTCTCCCCGTCACCAAAAGTTAGTTAAAGGGTTTTTCAAACTTTATATTGGGGCTAGTTGACTACCTAGAAAATGTACCTAGTAATATAAATATTCTTTATGTGGAATAAAGTGAGTTGTTTTGTCAATTTTATCAAAAGTTTGTTATTTCAAAACTATGTGGCATCAAAAGAAAAACTAATCGAAACAGTTACCCTCTGCTGGTGGTAGGACTTTTGTTTCCGCCCTAATAACGAATATCGTACAAAAATTGTCAAATTATATTATGTTCATTATGTAAATGTTAATGATATTTTGTCTCAATAAGGCACATTGATAATAGTAAATAAGTACTTGTGGTGTTTGCTTTTATTTTATTTCCGTATTTTATTAGAATTATATATTCCAATAGTTCACCAACCCCAAGCATGGAGTAGGTTGACTTGATTTTCTCGTTCCACAAAATGGCTTTTGTACACTGTCTTATAAACAATCGCGAGGTTTTTGGTGTTTATTTGGAAAGCTTATTAGTGCACCTATCGAACCTATAGGTTTTTTTGACATTATATACTAAAACAAACAAAATATATTGAAATAAAACTAATTTGCGGATTTTATTTAAAAAAAAAAAAAAAAAAAAAACCGCGATAAAATCCGCAAAATAGTTTTATTTCAATGTCTAACATTCGCGTAAATATAAGAAGTCATTAAACAAAATATAGCCGTCCAAGTTGAAATTTGGTCAATTATCCCCGGTCTCCCCTATAATTCATTACAATATGCTATCGGAAAAAAATGAAATTTTATTACATATCCAATTTTTTTTAATTTGGTTAAAACTAATACACGCTAGGAGCTGCAGGCAGAAAACTAGTTCTATATAAAAACAAAAACGAAACGCGCAATGAACTCTCTATGTACAGACATAGGCTTATAACGTGAACGCGGGCTGTAATTAAAGCTGAATATTCATGAAACGGACCGTGTCGGCTGTCAACTCGAATATTTTAATTATTGATAACGATAATTACCATACAGCGATTTATGTATTAGGAGCATGGGCCAATTGGGCTGTGAAATGGTTGGACCTATATATACATTATATGAAATTGTATACGGTTAAATGTGGTAGTCAAGTGGGGGCGAAATGGATTGGGGATGAAACATGTATTTCATTACACAAATGGATTGATATTGATTGGTCATTGCCAAAATGTAACGGAAATGTATTAATTCGTTTAATATTAGTTAAAGTGTCTATTTATAAATTTTATTTATCAATTGAAATTAAACTACTTTAACGGATTTTATCGCGGTTTATTATTATGTTTTTCTCCCGACGTTTCGAAGGCTTTGCAGCACTTCGTGGTCACGGGGCGGACTGAGGTGTTGGTGGTTTTATTTATCCATTGAAAATTTCAAATTGTTGTGATTGTGTTTGTGTATTTTCTGTCAAATCTATTATAATTTTGTATTCAAACACTCTGCTTTTGCTTGCACCCCATTTGCCGGACTTCTCTTGCAATACCTTTGTTTCTCTGTGAAATCGTAAAAATGCTTAAAGAGGAAATGCTATGATTTGAAGTCGGTTAAAAATATACAAAAGTTTTCACGGAAAACAACATTTTTCTAATTATTAATGACGATAATTTCAATCGCAACATTTTCACACTAAACCCTTAATAACTTTCAGATTAATAATTTTAGAGAAAACCACCTTAATGCTGACACACGATACGTAAAATATGGCGCGTGTGACTCAATTTTTCCTATATAATATTCCACGAAACATTAAATCCGCCTGTTCACGTATACGTTAATGCAGTCATACAAATTTGTTTTTCTAATTTCACTTACTCATTCGCTTTCATTCGTAACCCCAAAAAGTGGGGTCAACAGCACGTTTTACTCTGCCGTGACGCGCAGCCATTTCTGTACCGACACGAACGTTAGATTTTTTTGTTTATGTTCATAATTATTTAAATATCAACATAAAGTTGTTGATAAACTTGCTTCTGCGATTTTAAATAATAATTAGTCGTTATCGGTTTATAAAATAAACATATTTTAATATGTTTATTTTGTGAATTCATTGAGGGAATTTCGGACGAATTGTAGAACATTTAAAGACTATTTGTATTACATTTAATTTTTTAAGGAAATTTAAATACTAAATGACACATTAAAAGTGCCAAACAGTTGTTGTCAGTGCTTTAGGACGGCTAAACTCTATAACTGAAGCTTCAACTCGAAAGTAAAATACACGCTATAATCTTATATATTATACTACGTCGTGGGTGTCAATAACTATGCAATTCGGTCTCACAACACAAAAATATCATAAATACACACGAGATCAAAAAACATAATTTCTATGCAGGGTACGTTCTAGCAGCATCTCCTTGAAAATATTCTTCTTAGTTATTTAAAAGATCTATCACCTCTACGACGATAATAGGCAGCGTAGGTATATACGCTTTGGACCGGACGGTCGTGGATTCGATTTCCAGGTCAAACAATTGTATAGTTTTGTTATGCTTTTAAATCTTTTGGAGAGGAGATTGACTTCTGAAGGCAACCGTAGAAAATAGCTAAGCCAAATCGTTGCTGCGATATGCGAGAAAAGTGTTGCAAAGACTCTATATAGAGTGCAATAAGGAAGATAGAGGAAGAATACATAAGAAGTAAACATTGTGCTCTTATTCCGAATAAATATAACATAATAATACCAGCCCTGTATTATATACTGCCTACTGTTGAGCACGGGCCTCCTCTACTACTGAGAGGGTTTAGGCCTTAGTCCACCACGCTGGCCTTGTGCGGGTTGGCAGACTTCACATACTCTCGAAATTGTTATGCTGAATTATCAGGTATGTAGGTTTCCTCATCACGTTTTCCTTCACTAGTAAATGGAACGATAATATAATTGATAATTAATACATCATACATACTCAGTCATACTCGTGGACGGGTACTGCTTGTGTGAACTGGTCTTATCTGTTTGCTGGTTGACTCTATTGTTACTGTAGGTGGTTGTTTAACTTAGGTACTCTCCGTAAATTTTCGCATTTAATATCCATCTTTAAATTTGAATTTATATTGTTACTTGCACTTTGTAAAATATATTTATATATAAAACAAATAAGATAACAATAAAAGAGGCTTTTCCGAAGCACTTGTAGGATATTTTATTTGATAGAAAACAATGTAAAAATGATGTGTAAAAGTGCCCTTAGTGGCCTAATAAATAATTTAAATTTTGATACACATGGAACTTCGAAAAGTCAGAGGTGTGTGCCGTAGGTTTTGAACTAGCGACATTGTCTTGGCATTCCTTCAATGTTCAAATTTCAACGGTTACTTTTACTTCGAACCAAATATCATTATGAACTTCTTTATAATACTAGTAGATCATAAGATAACCAGTTCGTGATTAAAAAAGCCTATGAACTAAACTGTCTAACAAAAGTGGTTAATTTCAAGTTCAGGCACCCCAATTAGCTGATATCGCGGCCCACCGCTGTTTTGGTCATATTTTTCCCTAATTTACTACATATTTTGAAACTTCCACCCAATTATTTATGTATTTTTGTGTACTTCAAGCCTTTTTATCAACACTGTTACATGTTTTTGTTACTTATTTTAATTGTTTGTTTAATTATTTTTTTATTTTCGTGACTGCCTCGGTGGCGTAGTTGTATTACGGTACGACTGCAATTCTGAGGTCTCGGGTTCAATCCCCGGGTCGGGCAGTGATATTGGATTTTCTACTCAGTATCAGCCCGAAGTCTGGAATTTTGCCCGATATAGGCTCGCCCCCTATCACATGATGGGGCGGAATACGCACGGCGAAAAGTGGGTGCACTATAGTTACGCCTCTGCCTACCCCTTCGGGGATAGGATCTTTCGTGTGTGTGTGTGTTAATTTCAAGTTTCAACGAATTAGAGATAATTGAAAAATGAGTTTATAATATATGAAGGGAAAATTAAACCTTCTGTTACTCGATATATAGACGAATTTGGTCAGCTACTAGCATTGTACTTATAAACTCTGTTTAGTTAAGTTATGCTAACCCAGTAACATACCTAAGTTTACACTAAATAAAAGTTTCCGAACATAACATTTCAGTGGTGTAAGTTCGATTCCCCGTCGGCTCTCTATCTAATGTCATATTAACATATCAATAGACGCGGGTATGGCAAGTAATCCTTAAGGACTAAGCTAAGAAACTTTCGAACTTTTAGACAGCTTTTTTGTTCTTTACGAAGCGTAATGGCTTTTATACGATACAAGCGATCAGTTGTGAAGTACGGGAAAATTCTTAATAAAATTTGTGAACAAAAATTTCAGGAGACCGCGAAATTACTTGCGATATTTTTAATTTGGTTTAAAATAAGCGATTTGATTGTCTCATCATTCAGCTTTATAAATATACTAGGTTATGCTCGCGGCTTCTCCGAGTTTAGACCCTTCCTACTACAAAAGTCCCTACATTACTGTACCGATCGATAGCGCCAACTGTAGGACGCCAGCGTCATCTACTTAAAGAATAAAATAAAAAAAAAACAATTATTTTCCATAAAAGAAAAAAGATAAAAATTAGCCTATATTTTAATCCAGGATACGATCTACCCGTGTGCCAAATTTCATCCAAATACATCCAGTAGTTTCTGCGTTTGCTTCTCACAAACATAACATTGAAATAATACTATTTTGCGGATTTTATCGCGGTTTTTTAATTAATATTTTCTCCCGACGTTTCGAAGGCTTTGCAGCACTGCGTGGTCACGGGGCGGACTGAGGTGTTGGTGGTCCGAAAAGTTAATGTTACATTATCTACCTTCATTTTTTTATTTGCACGCTTTCAAGTAAAAGTAGTCTAATGTTTATTTACGACTTAACACCTAATATACAGTCCACTCCAGCAATTTATTTATTGATATCAGACATGATTCATATTTCTTAGGTTAGGTAAATACAAATATTAAACAAAACAGAAATACTAAAAGCGAGTAGGTAGAATAAAGTTACCAGCAATAGTGTTTAACTGATTCCCTCTTCACGACATATTTTATTATAGGAGAGGGAAAATTCTCCACTACTTTAAGCAGGATACTGTTGTCTTTGATAAATTATAAACCTAGATAGAGTGACGCGCTGCAATGAAACTAAAACAAACAGGCCAACTTTTCTTAAGCAAGTATGCGTGCCAGCTTTGTCATACGCTATCGCTGCATCATTCTGCGTATCATTGTGTGCGCGCATAATCATATCAGTTATTACATAGTTTCTATTAAAATGGGGAGAAAATTATATCTATGAAAAACAACAAAAATTAATTCACTAGAACTCATTTAGTGTGGAATTGTTCGCCTCTATTTTATTCGACGCGTTTGAAACGTTCAGTGTCTATCTAGGTATATAATTAATCAAAGACTGTTGTTACTATCCCGCAATTGGCGTATGCTTTTCCCACATAAAGCCTTCCCATACTTTCACATCTTCAACTATGTAATAAAATATCCTAATTTCGGTATAACAACCAAACGAATTCCCCTAACAATTGACAAAGCGACATATTTTCAGATGTACTGATTCAGCAGATTTTTCCAAGCGCGGCCGACATTTGCTCCTCAGGTATTCTCGGTAATATTGACAATATTGCAGATGCAATGGATTGGTTCTTTAAATAACTCGCTTACTTCATTTCAGTATATCAGTGTACCTTATGAAACGTAGCAGATCGGTGAGGTCACATATTCGATTTTTAGGTGGGGCATTATGATATTTCAATTCATAAACTCAAGTCGCTTGGTATTTGCATTTGATTTTGGTGGTAATGGGGATTTTCTATGAATATCGTCATACACTTTTTTTTATTGCATTAAATGACGAGACGAGCATGCCGTTCGCCTGATGGTAAGCGATACGACCACCCATAAACAGTAGCGACACCATCCAGCACGTTGAGTTACAAAGTACTGTGTGGCATTCCACTGCGCTCGTCATCCTGAGACATAAGATGCTAAGTCTCATTATGTCCAGTAGTTACACTGGCTGCAATGTCCTTCAAACCGAAACACAACAATGCACGCACACTCTTGCTTGACGGTAGAAATAGAAATTGCGGTGGTACCCAACCAGACGGACTTTTACATATGAGAGACCTACCACCAGTAACACTCTGGAATATTTCCCTATTAATAGCAAAAAACCGGCCATTAAGCCCGGTCTTTTTCAACCAGGGTTAGGTTAATCTTCGGTGTTATTAAACTGGACGCGCTCGGAGAACCAGGAGTGCTCCAGGCGCTGCGATCACGTCCAGCTTGATAAGACCCGGACAATAAGATAACCACGGTCGAAAAAAGGAGGCCTAAATGAAACCTAACATAACAATTGAAATCTTAGTTTGATACAGCACTACCCACCCCTGAAAAGTAAAAAAACCTTGATCCTATTCACGAATTTGTATCCAATATAGAAACAGTAAACCGCGCAATAGTTATCCAACCTAAAAGTAAACAGATCTATAAAAACGCCGCAACTACAATACAATTTATACATAATGAAGCACAAACGCCACGGCTGGCAATAATTTTAGTCAAGTATCGGAAAAACGGTAAATAATTTAGTATATTGAAAAGGATAGGAGGGTGAGGCTGTCATAAACATGGGCGGCAAATAGAGGCTCGTAAAACAGAACGGTGAGAGAATTAGGGGACGCCTGCCTGCATCTGAATAGGTGAGGGCTTTAACTGAATTTAAACAGTAACTAAAGATTGACTGGGAGAGAATGCCTACGGCATTAAGTCCGCCTTTATACATTTGTATATGAAGTGCTTAAATAAATAAATAAATAAATACCCAGCCCTGTTTTATATACTGTCCGACTGCTGGGCACGGGCCTCCTCTACTACTGAGAATGTTTAGGGTATGTCCACCACGCTGGCCTAGTGCGGGTTGGTAGACTATATAGACATACCTTCGAAATTCTTATAAAGAACTTCTCAGGTATGCAGGTTTCCTCACAATGTTTTCCTCACCGTTAAAGCAAGCGATACTTCGGTTTTTTTTATATATCAATGTGATAAAAAAAAAAAAAAAAAAATACGCACATAACTGAAAAATCAGTGGTGCGTGCCCTTGGGTTTAATTAATTATTATTAATTTAATTACCATAAGCGTTTTGGTGTACTTTCACTGTAAACTTATATTAGATTTTAAATAAATAAATTATACACACAAAACTTTCTCTTGAATTACTCCGTCCGTAAGTGAAAACCGAATGAAAGTCTGTTTAGTAAATTTTGAGTTTATCGCATTCAAACAGACAGACACGGCGGGGGGATTGTTTTGTAATGTGTAAGGATGGGTGAATCAATATAAGATACAGAATTTGTATAGAACTCGTGGAATAAGGCTTAAACAGTACGTGTATAGGGATGATTTGATATGAGACAAGAACTCATATAAATATGTCTGATTTCGTAATATACCTCTTGTGTCACTCCATGATGTTATTTCAAGCATGGTAGAAATTACTTAATTTTAATACAATACATGGAATTCATCACCAATAATATTCTAAAGTAAGTAAGTATATAAAATAAAAAAATGTGTTGAACTACAGGAATATAAAGTTCTTAGTGTCAGAGAGACTCAACCGTCTAAATACTTCAGATCCTACTTTTATAAAATGTAAAGTTTTTTTCTTACTTTCATACAGAGACAATCAACTAAAATTCCGTCATATTTATTCCAACTGACTAATTAACCAAAATAATATTTAAATTGAAACCGACACATCGATAAAACATTTTATAACGAATCGAACGTTTTTAGTAAACTACATTTAATGCGAATCCAAATTTAAACGCACTTTAAAATTTAAAAACGATTACCCCGATTTATTTGCGGACACAGAAACAATAAACACAGTCTAGTTAGACTGATTTACTTCGATGCAAAAACAAATAAGGGGTTTCTTGCTATCATTACTTTAAAATTAATGAATTAGCACAAAATGAACATAACAGTACCTACAACATTTTATTCAGACTGTTTAATTCAAAAAGCCTTGACAACTTTTGTAATTTCATAAAAACAATATTGATATCTTCCATCCTAGTTATAAATAAATAGCAAAGTCTTTAGGAAAGTACATAAATCAGTGAAATAAAAGATCGCAGTAGTATGCCGCATAGAAATATTAGTCATCAAACACTCACCAATACTGTTGAAGTAAAAGAAAAATGTGATACTCTTGACAGTAGTATGACAATAATACATCCAAGAAACAATTTGTCCTAATTTAACAAAAAGAGCTACTAAATGGGCCTTCATTTTCTTATTGCATATAACTTACCATCAAGCAACGTTCAAGTCAAGATAAAAAGTCGTTAAATTCCGAACTGTTGGAAAAAAACATTGAATTCCTTATCACACCACCACGAAATCAGAATGATAACCTATGAAATAAAGATGTAACGATCGGAGCTAATCGCAGCGCGTAAATAAGGAATGAAGATCTCGCTAAACGACTCCCGCAGGATTGCGAAGGTTAAGGAGCAAACTCTTAACATAATATGGTATATAAAACTGGAGATTTAGATCCGGAGAAATATCGGGGAATTTATACATTACTCGAATTTTTAAGCGCAAATGATTATTCAAAATCAGTCGCAATAATTCTGAGGTAATTGTCCTGTAAAAATATTATACTTACAAAGTATTTAACAGTGATTTTATTACTTCAAAATTTAAAATATCGTTAACACCAATTAGCATCACCTGTCCTTACCCAGGGGACACGGAATTTAAGCGTACATATTAAATATTAACCGAAATACACCGAAAAGCGTGTCCACTATAACCCAATTAAAACACTTTGATATCACGTATAATTACCGTTTGAAAGCCAGGGGAATTGTACCAGCATAGGCGCGACGCGAAGTTAGTTGGAGCTATCGACTAGTATGGGACGAGTGTCCGCCGCGGTTGTCACGGTTAGACTGAGCAAAGCACGCAAGAAAGTTGGGCACCGAGGATGTAGTTAACTAGATGTGGTTAGGTGAGCTGGAGTTATATTTGTTTCGTAATAAAGTGCTTTTTGTAATATAATTGTTTTGATATAATGTGAAAATGTCATTGAATGTGTCATTTCTTATGATTACGCGAATGTTTTATTGAAATATTATAAATTCAGCCCGCCCCGTGACCATGAAGACTGCAGTCTTTGAAACGTCGTGAAATATAAGTAAAAACCGCGATAAAGTCCGCAAACTTGCTTTATTTTAATAAATAACATCCCTTGACCTGTTGAATTAAAAAATATGTGAATTTATTTTCAATACTTTGATGGTAGCTCAGAAATCTTTATGGAATAACTACCTTTTGCCCGCGGCTCCGCCCGCGTTAATAAGTTTTTCCGGGATAAAAGTCCCCCTTTATATTTTATCCTTTTATATTTAAAGAGTAACCTATGTGTTAATCCAAGACATGATCTACCCGTGTGCCAAATTTCATCGAAATCTGTTAAGTAGTTTTTGCGTAAAAGAGTAACAAACATCCATACATCCATACTTACAAACTTTCGTGTTTATAATATTAGTAGGATAAAACGACTTAGCTGGATTAGGATAACTAAATAACTTTTCGTCCGGAAGGTACAGACCTTTACTCGGAGAGCTTTACGCAGATAGAGCCTTTAGCAAAACCTATTCTCAAACAAAAAGGGTGCTTCTAGCGAAAGCTCGTCTGCGTAAGCCATCTATCGTTTAGTAAAGTTGATACTTCTTTATTATATATAAATACCAGGCCTAACAAACACTTTAGACACAATTGTTTTGCTTGATAGCTGTCTTCATATTCCGACATAAACATATTTCTACGTACTTTAGTTATTTCTGGAGTATTTTTTTTTATAGCATCCAATGACGAGACGAGCTTGCCGTTCACCTGATGGTAAGCGATACGACCACCCATAAACAGTATCAACACCATCCAGCACCTTTATTTACAAAGTACTGTGTGGCATTCCACTGCGCTCGTCATCCCGAGGCATAAGATGTTAAGTCTCATTATGTCCAGTAGTTACACTGGCTACAATGTCCTTCAAACCGAAACACAACAGTGCATGCGCACTGCTGTTTGGCGGTAGAAATAGACATTGCGGTGGTACCTACCCAGACGGACTCTTACATATTGATGTTTTTGTATGTTTTATTAAACCAATAATAAAAGTTCTCGCTTCTATATCTGAAAAGGGTAGGTGTCTATGTGCAACTAGCAAACCCTTACTTTGAGCTTGTATGTCACGCCATCATTTGATAGTAGGCGGCAAGTCGGTATGATTGTGTCGACTGATGAAGGATTATTATCTCTCGTCAGCATTATATCAGGATCCCACTCCGCGTACCATCAGGTGCAGTTCGGTCACATTGCTGGGCCTGTATATTAAAAAACCGGACAAGTGCGAGGACTTGTATCTAAGTCATCATCATCATACCAGCCCTGTATTATATACTGCCCACTGCTGAGCACGGTCCTCCTCTACTACTGAGAGGGGTTAGGCCTTAGTCCACCACGCTGGCCTAGTGTGAGTTGGCAGACTTCACAATATACCCTCGAAATTCTTATGGAGAATTCTCAGGTATGTAGGTTTCCTCACGATGTTTCCTTCACCGTTAAAGCGAACGATAATTGATAAACAATACACACGTAACTTCGAAAACTCAGAGGTTCGTGCCTTGGATTTTGAACCTCCGGACAGTGTCTCGGCAGACCGTTCCATTCCCAACTAGGCTATCGTCCGTCGTCAGGTATCTAAGTACATAAGCTTTATAGCTCGCCGTATACTCAAGAATCCTACTAATATTATCAACGTGAAAGTTTGTAAGTATGGATGTATGGATGTTTGTTGCTCTTTCACGCAAAAACTACTGAACGGATTTTGATTAAATTTGGCACACGGGTAGATTATGTCCTGGATTAACACATAGGCTACTTTTTATCCCGGGAAAATATAAAGCAGGACTTCTATCCCGGCAAAACTCATTCAAGCGGGTGGAGCCGCGGGCAAAAGCTCGTTTGATATAAATTTGAACCTGATATCTTCACGCCTTCTTGAGAAAAAGGGTCTTCACAGACAAACAGATGGACGACAAAATGATCCTATAAGTGTTCCTTTTTCCTGTTGCGGTCCGGGACCCTAAAAAGTAGGATGTCTAAAGATAAGTGATGCCTACATAAAACATAAACCAGAACAAAAGAATTTTAAACATAGAAATGAACAAGCAACTCTTTCGATGCCTGAGATTCATCCAGGACCTCATATGGACACCTAATTACACTTCTGCCAACAAGGCTTTGTTATATGAAATACTAAAATATCAATGTAGAGCAAATTGATTCGTCAGAAATAACGACACAATCCGCCTCGAAGACATAATCGATTTCACTCGAGTAGTTTTCTCGCGGCTCTGTCGGTTTTATATCATTTTCCATTATGAAATGTAACTTAGATTACTCAACACTTAACACTACCTAATGAAAAAAAAGAACGGGTTACACTCCGGGAGTGCCGGCAGAAGTGAAAACTTGAGCATTAACGTTGTGCATTTTTGAATATTTTGGAATGGTTAGGGAATAATTTCGCACGAATTTCTTTATTTATCAGTATAAAAGTACTAGCATTTGTCATACCAGCCCTGTATTATATACTGCCCACTGCTGAGCACGGGCCTCCTTTACAACTGAGAGGGTGAAGGCCTTAGTTCACCACGCTGGCCTAGTGCAGGTTGGCAGACTTCACATACCTTCGAAATTCAGTTAACTTCTCAGGTATGCAAGTTTCCTCACGATGTTTTCCTTCACCGTTAAAGCGAGCGATAATTCACAAAGAATACACGCATAACTTTTTAGAAAAGTCAGAGGTGTGTGCTATGGGTTGTGAACCTGCGGACATTCGTCTCGGCAATCCGTTCTACTACCAACTAGGTTATCGCCGCTTTACTAGCATTTATGTGGTTAAATACAATATTTATTTATTGCGCTATCGTCCAGGATTGAGTGTCGTCATCTAGCAGTATTATTGGTCGTCATCTGTTAATTGTCGATACCGCTGCACTTCGATATCCGATGGATGAGTGTCGGGTCATCTAGTTGACTACTTAATGTAGTAGTTCCCAGCCAATATTGATAGGTGGCGGTGTTGTTAATTATGCCGCCACAGATAAATGTCAGAAATGCAATGGTCATCACAACCAAAGTATGAATGTAACGTTCGATTCTTTTGTACTCGTGCCGTGCCAACGCTGGGGAAATAGCTTCTACGCAATGTGTTTAAGGTTCATATTAGATTAGTCAGGGATGGTTTCAATGACGTTAATAAATTAAAATGCACTCGTTTCAAGAATTATAGCTTCTACGCATTGTATTTAAGGTTCATATAAGTAAAACCGCCGCATGTATTTTCGTCAGATTCGGTCACGTGATCCTGATGCTAGTACGCGAGTTTAACATTTTCTACCCATCCCAAGAAAAGTGCTCAACGCCGCTAAAGAAGTTTTCACTTCAAAAATCTCGTCAAAATAAGTTAACCCGTTCAGATATATTTAGTATTTTATTTTAAAGGCATCCACAGTTTGAATTGCCTTGCGCTCGAAGACATAATCGATGTCACTCGACATGAGTTTTTTGGCGGCACTGCCTGTTTCATATCTTTTTCCAAAATAAAATGTAGCTTACATTGCTTTTTATAAGTCACTCTGATTAATGACACAAATTCAGCCAAAATTAATTAAGCTGTTTAGATTTAGTTAAAATTTAATAGACAGTGTCTTTTATGGGTAGGTTGAGTTGTGAAAAACCAAACGAGACTGAGAAAGTCCCGTTATTTCGAAGGCACAGACAATTTTATAATTGTATTGACTAGCCAAGGCTATTGTCGACAGTTTTGTTATCAGTAAACCATCAGTACAACAGTTCGTTTGAAATATAGTTTTTGTTACAACGTTTGATAAATTATATTCTATCAACATACAAAATTGCCGTTGTAATAATCATTCGAACTATGAACCGTTATTTCGTGTTTGTAGAGGTTGATCAAGCCTGGAATTTGATGGTAAAATAATTTATTTGTATTCGATACTTGTAATTCTATGTAGATAAGGAGGCTTATTTGTTAACTTTTATAAATATTTGACAAGTATTGTTTCACTGGGCTTCTCATCAGAAAAATATATCCTACTAATATTATAAACGCGAAAGTTTGTAAGTATGGATGTATGTATGTTTAATACTCTTTCACGCAAAAACTACTGAACGGATTTCGATGAAATTTGGCACACGGGTAGATTATGTCCTGGATTAACACATAGGCTACCTTTTATCCAGGGAAAATATAAAGGGGGCTTTTTATCCCCGAAAAACTTTTTAACGCGGGCGGAGTCGCGGGCAAAAGCTAGTTATCTATATATTAATGCGTGAAGAAAATACTTTGTGCCGCTTTTAAGAAACATTGCGTGCAAGGAGGAGTGTGGAAAAATAAAATTTATGTATATGCCTTACATATATATTAAACGAGCTTTTGCCCGCGGCTCCGCCCGCGTGAATGAGTTTTCCCGGGATAAAAGTCCCGCTTTATATTTTCCCGGCATAAAAAGTAGCCTATGTGTTAATCCAGGACATAATCTACCCGTGTGCCAAATTTCATCGAAATCCGTTAGGTAGTTTTTGCGTGAAAGAGTAACAAACATCCATACATCCATACTTACAAACTTTCGCGTTTATAATATTAGTGAGATTCGACGGTCGAATTTCGACCACTAGATGACCACTATTATGTAAAAAAGTTATATTATTTTAACATCTACCCACTTGACATTGGCAAAATCACCGATGACACGGTGGAGCCATTTTTAAAAGAAGAAGAAGAAGAAGACCACTATTATGAATTTATCACTGTTTGCCACTTACATCAAATAATTTCAGATAATAGATTGAATCCATTAATTATGATTCAAAATGTTTAATAACTAATTCCAGCCGCAACAAACTTTTAACTATCGTTTCAATAGTATACGCGACCAACAAAATCTAGAAACATAAAATTCTTCACATAAAGAAAATCAAAAAGGTTTCAAAAACCGCGCATGAGAAAATTATAAGAACACATTTGGACGCGAGATCAAAACCTGTCAGTGAAAAGTCGACTCTATAACTTCTGTCTTCCGTTACCATGTTGGATGAAAGGTCGCTTGATGTGCCGGCCTTATCTCACCTGAGATCACTTACACTTCACCGACTTATACTTATGCGATGTGACTTACGATTTAGTTATTTAAAGGTCTTAGAGAAGACAGGTATTAGTTCTACTTGAATACAAGAAGTATTTAGAGCTATAGGTATTAACACACACAAACACTCACGCCTTTTATCCCCGAAGGGATAGGCAGAGGCGTAACTCATGCATCCACTTTTCGTCGTGCGTATTCCGTCCCATGATGTAACAGGGGGCAAGGCAGGCAGATTTTCCAGACTCTGGGCTGATACTGAGTAGAAAAACCCAATATCACTTTGCCCGACCCGGGATCAAGCTCGAGACCTCAGCACTGCAGGTAAGAACTATATTAATAATGGCATTATGAACTTGGCACAAAAATGTTTCTTTTGCGAGAAAGCAATTAATGTATGTGTAATGTGACATTAGATGAAAATTATTTCTTAGTTCAACATAATATTTACACTATTTTAAATATACCAGCAAGATAATGTAATAAATAACCCATCCTGCCCCCCAAAGGTGTAGGCAGCGGTGCAACCAGGGCACTCTATGTCATGTGTCTCATCCCAAGTGAGTGAGGGGCGTACCTATTGCCATACAGGGTACAAATTCCAGACTCCGGGCTGATGCTGATATCATTTGAACCGATGAACCGATCCGTGATTCGAAGCCGGGACCTCAGAGCGATGTCGTACCGTACATAGAATTATATAATAGGGGCACGCTGCATCCCTCTCCAATATAAATAAGTGGAATTGACTAATTTGTTACAGATATGATCATTAAGTTTTCGTTCTTTTCGTCGCTCAAGTTCTAACACTGCGGAAATCAAAATTGCAATTTTTTAGGAGACCAAATAATTAATAAACTGCTGTATTTTGCAATGTTTAAAATTAAGGCAGCATTGAAATAAGTTGGTTTAAATACTCATGCGTGATTAGTAAAATGCTCGGTCTTTCGATTCCCCATTGAATGTAATACGTACAAAAAGTATTAACTTTAAATTTGTTTTATGTGTTTAGGACTTAAACGACTTTGTAATTCACGACGTCAATAACATCAATTCTAGAATCTTTTATTAGAAGAGAATTAGTTTTAATATTTATCGTTTATTTATAGATAGTTTACAAATTATACCTTTTGATCCTCACATAGAATTACGTTCCGGCTTCCAAGATATTAATTTCAAATTTATTGTTGGTAAAATATTAAATTACACAATTTGTGAAGAGCGGATAATTCGCGGCCATTGAGATCGAGATTTGAATATATTTCTTTTGATATCGCCACGTAATTAAATGCGGATATTAATTTATTTCGGCAATAGACGAATTTTGGAATGGTTATAATATTTTGGTATATATTAACCACAGGGCAGATGTTTTGTGGGATCGAACCCGAGATCTCAGCATTGCAGTCATACTGTTATATAACTACCCAAGCAACAAAATTATCCTATAGTGCACACCTTATAGGTCTGCAGAGCTAATAACTCTCCCTTAATTGTTCTAGTGTTTGCTACCACGCTTATAAATAGCAAACTCAAAGTTTGTTTGGCCTTCTAGTGCATCTAATCCAATAAGTTAACTTATAATCGGCTATAGGTCCAAATTAAAGACACATTATAATCTAAGACGTTCTGTAAAAATATTGCAAAGGTGTAAATAGGCTTGAGAATACTTACTCTGGTAAGCTATACTTATAAACGCCACCGAGGCAGTACGAAAACATAACGCTACGTTAATCAATATCACTTTGTAGTCTATATTAATGCACGTATTCTGCAACAACCTATACAATAGTGATTGAGGTTATTCTTGATATAGAAAGAAGAAAGAAATTTATTTTGTTGGTCACAGACACAACTGACATACAATGGTATCAATTATAAACTAAGAAACAATAACACATTAAAAACTATAGGCTACTAGCTGTTGCCCGCGGCTCCGCCCGCGTGAATGAGTTTTCCCGGTATAAAAGTCCCGCTTTATATTTTCCCAGTTAATCCAGGACATAATCTACCCGTGTGCCAAATTCCATCGAAATCGAAAAGTTATTAAATTACTAAAATGGCTATTAAAAATAGGGGTTGATCGTAGAGAGTTGAAAATTTAGGGTTGTATGTATTTTTTAATGTTGTATCATAAAAAAATAAAAACAAAAAACTTTGTCCAAAAATTAAAAAAAAAATGTTAAGCGTGACCAACCCTTATCACTTAGGGGAATGAAAAATAGATAAAACCTATTCTCAGACCTACCAAGTGTGAATATAAATTTTCACCAAAATCGGTTCAGCCGTTTCGGAGGAGTACGGGAACGAACATTGTGACACGAGAATTTTATATATAAGATAATACAATTATGATTTTTCTTAAATTATAACACACGCCCAATTATAATATTATGTTGCATGTATTGGTTGTGAAGGGTAGGATATACTTTTTCTGAAATATGAATTGATCAAGATGGATTTTTGAGACAGGACAGTAAGGGCAGTTTAATCGCTATAGCTATAATAAAGCCTTTTAGGGGACTATCCACCATTTTTGAAGATATTAAGTCCTGCATTAACAGATTATTTGCAATTACACAAAATCTTTTTTTCAACCATCAGAAAATTGGGTGCTTTTGAGGTCAGAAATTAATAAAAAACTTTCTCACTCACAAACTCACGCCTTTTATCTCGGATTGGGTAGGCAGAGGCGCAACTAGTGCAACGACTTTTCGCCGTGCGTATTCCGTCCCATGATGTGATAGGGGCGAGCCTATCGCCATATCGGGCACAAATTCCAGACTCCGGGCTAATACTGAATTTAAAAAATCTAATATCACTTTGCCCGGCCTGGAAATCGAACCCAAGACCTCAGCATTGCAGTCATACCGTAATACAACTACGCCACCGAGGCAGTCAAAAAACTTTCTCCATTTTTGAAAAAATACGCCACTTTTGGACAGGTTTGATGAATCTACAAAAAATAACAGAAATGTATTCAGAAACTGAAAATACACAAAAAACAATTTAATAAATGTGTGCACGCGCATTTATTCTTATACTTTGGCAAAAAAGAAAGATGATACAAACCGCGTTTTTTATATTATACCTACTAGCTGTTGCCCGCGGCTCCGCCCGGGTGAATAAGTTTTCCCGGGATAAAAGTCCCGCTTTATATTTTCCCGGTACAAAACGTAGCCAATGTGTTAATCCAGGACATAATCTACCTGTATACCAAATTTCATCGAAATCCGTTCAGTAGTTTTTGCGTGAAAGCGTAACTAACATCCATACATCTACACACCATTACTTACAAACTTTCACGTTTATAATATTATTATTATTATAGTAGGAAGTAGGATTGTTTAAGATATCATTGCTTTGTTCTTAACTAAGTAACGTTTGTGAATTAGTGTTGAGACGGGTGAAGATCCTGGCTCTTACTTCGAGTACCGAAATGAACACTATCATAGTCTTGGTCTTGATATGCAATGCAATAAAATCAGCCCTACATTATATACTGCCCACTGCTGAGCAAAGGCCTCCTCTACTATTGACAGGGGCTAGGCTTTAATCCACCACGCTGGGCTAGTACGGGCTAGCAGACTTCACATACCCTCGGAGTTCCTATGGAGACTTCTCAGGTATGTAGGTTTCCTCAGGATGTTTTCCTTCACCGTTAAAGCGAACGATAATTGATAAATGATACACACGTAACTTCGAAGTCAGAGGTGTGTGTCTTGGGTTTTAAACCTCCGGACATTGTCTCGGCAGACAGTTCCGTTCTCAACTTGGCTATCGTCCACTTCCAACTAGGCTATCCAGCTAGGTCTTGATATGGGGCTTTATTTACTCGAATAAATAAATAGTGGTGTAGTATGTATTAATATGATTAATTCACATCTATCTTTATGTAGAGTTATTTTTGATACCTTTCTGAAATCGAATAAAATGCTGCAATACAGTTTGAGTGATACTGAAACATTGATTTCGAATAACGGGGCCAATTAGCGTTGAAATCAGTGTACTCAAAACAACAAAATAAATAACATAAAACTATACTTGTAGATAAATATCAAACGACGACAAAAAACAAAAATAGAATATAAAAGATAAAATATATTTGTATAATCAAATCGTTAGCAGTCTACACGTATAACAAAGTTTATCTGCTGTCTGTCTGTATATTTCAATTTATTCGCTCTAACTTAAAAGGTCTAAAGGTTAATCAAATTTCCAGTAAATATTAAGCTATTAAATAAAGAAATATAATCTTTCAAACCGGAACACAACAGTGCATGCACTGCTGCTTGGCGATAGAAATAGACATTGCGGTGGTACCTATCCAGTGGTACCTATATACTAGAAACCTCACCAGTTTCCACAAACATCAATACCCAAACTCGGAACTGCAATATACAGGACCAACGTCACAACCGAATCCATTCACCCAAATAACAAATGGCAAAATTGATTGTGGCCATTATGCGCCATTCAGAACGCTATAACAAGATTTAAGTTTCGAAAAATGATCTGGATCGATCAAGTGAGGGTATTGTGACCGTGTCCCTACGTGAGCCAATATACGGCCGTGTTCGTCCGATCCTTGCCCATATTGCTTCTACGTGGTGCATTAGCGTTTTCCTTTCGATCTCAGTACGAGACTTGATTATGAGAATCGGGCGATAAATTTCTAGATATTTTACATAGTGTGATTTAGATTTATATGTTTTTTTTTATAGATTTTAGTACTGTGAAATAATTATTAGACTGCCTCGGTGGCGTAGTTGTATTACGGTACGACTGCAGTGCTGAGGTTTCAGGTTCGATTCCGGGGTTGGGCTAAGTGATATCGGTTTTTCTATTCAGTATCAACCCTGAGTCTCTACCCTATCATGGGACGGAATATGCACGGCGAAAAGTTGGTGCACGAGTAACGCCCCTGCCTATCCCTTCGGGTATAAAAGGCGTGAGTGTATGTATGTAATAATCAAAGCGGAAAGGTTTATTTTCGGATCACTCAAGTAAAATTTGGCTTGATATAGAAATCGAATCTGCAACTCATTCGTTTAAAACTAACTCGAAACCAGCTGCCTATTTTAAAATACAGTTCACTGACCAATACAAATGTATGTATAATCCGCAAACATTTGTTTCTGTTTTGGGCGTTTCAGGATCAAGAGTCCACAAATTCCTCGTACCCAAAAACCAAAATTGATATTATAAAATGGTGTCAGAAGTAAATAAACTTTGGTATGACTGTTTAATACAAGTTTCTTTAAACTATAAATTACGAAAACTAACCTGCAGCGATCTGAAGTTTTAATTAAAGTAATTACTTCATTCAATTGGTTCAAGTGAAGTTTGCTATGCAGTAAATATAAATACACATAAAATATGCACAGACTGCGTTCCGAATGCAAATGCTAATGAAACTTTAAAATGGATTCCGATAATGGACCGCAGTTTTAAAAGGATTCTAGATATCGTTGGCAAAAAGGAGGATATATTTGGTATTAATAAAGTAGTAAAACCCGGTACGATTGTACTACGACTAGCACTTGACTACGCTCGATACTACTCTAAGTCCTAGATACTTTTTGTTTTTAGGTAAGTGATCCTGTCCAACACCGGGGAAAACCTGCGAACGGGATAGTGGAGTCCCCCGGCTTAACGACTGGGGCCCGGAAGGGAAGCGGAAGAGGAAGAAGGACGGAAGGCTGGGGGAAGGGAGAATGGTTCCCAGGATAGGTGGCAAGAGAAAGGGAGGCAGAATATGTTCGCGGACCGTTTTAGGCCTCAATGTGTTATCCACCCATGAAGTATATATACTGTAACTCGGCCCGCGACGAATGTCCCCGCGCATGGGCGCGCAATAGGTGTGAAGATCCATCGCACAAGAATTGCCTCGGGGGGCAAGTCCTAGATATTAAGTCATGCAATGTAATGTAATTAGCCCTGTATTGTATACTGCCGACTGCTGAGCACAGGCCTCCTCTATTACTGAGTGGATTTAGGCCTTAGTCCACCACGCTGGCCTAGTGGGGATTGGCTGACTTCACATACCCGAAATTCTTATGGAGAATTCTCAAGTATGTAAGTTTCCTCACGATGTTTTCCTTCACCGTTAAAGCGAACGATGATTGATAAACAATACACTACGTAACTTCGAAAAGTCAAAGGTGTGTGCCTTGGGTTTTGAACCTCCGGACATTGTCTCGGTAGACCGTTCCATTCCCAACTAAGCTATCGTCCACTTATATTAAGTCATAATGCCCAGTAATTATGTTGGCTTCAACATCCTTCCAAACGGAACATAATAATGTATGCACACTGTCGGCAGGCCAGCACAATTTAGCTACTTTCGAGGGGCACATCCTTTATTAATCGATTAACTTAAGACTTTAAAATAGGTGATATTGGGTTTTTCTACTCAGTATCAGCCCGGGGTCTGGAATTTGTGCCCGATACGGCAATAGGCTCATCCCCTATCACATCATGGTGCGGAATACGCGTGTCGAAAAATGGGTGCACTAGTTGCGCCTCTGTCTATTCCTTTGGGAATTAAAGGCGTTAGTATGTGTGTCTTTGTGTGTGTGTGTGTGTGTGTGTGTGTGTGTGTAAAATAACACTCATCTACTTCATTTTATTATACGCTGTACATTCAGTCCATGCCAAAACAAAGATATCATTCAAATACAATGCAGAGCATCCCACGAGGAAAAGTAAAACAATGGTAAAATAAAGACCTTATTTTCATGAAACAAAAGTGAATACATCTTCAGAATTAGTTAACAACTGCTCCACAATTGTAAAGAATAATACTGGCAAGTTAAAAAGTCACAATGACTTTCTTCATTCATTTTTATAACATGGTATAGTTGCTCACAATATTTGATCTTTATTATTCTTTGTCCGAATGGAAACCGTTTAGTTTTTTTAAGTCCCAAGCGTTTTATGTTGTATTCTTGGCAACAATCTTTGCTAAAGACGCCTACTCACTGCTCTACCACTGGATTAACATAATTTATGTTTTACTACATTTTTCTGGCGGCATCGTCTGTGGGCATGTCTTCAGAGTTGTATCTTACTTCTCATCTTGTGTTATCGTAACTTACTAATATTATAAATGCGAATGTTTGATATTTGTTAGAAGTAAACGCACTAACTGTTAGAATTTCAATGATATATGGAACACTGATAAACCACCTCCTGGATTAGCATGTAGACTTCTTTTTATCCTAGTAATTTACTTCCGCGGAAAATATTAAATGTATTACTTAGCTGGCGTTCCACGGATGGCGCCATGGATCGCTACGGTAATTTTGAGATTTTTGTAGCGGGAAAATCTATTCACGCGAGCGAAGCCACGGGCAACACCTAGTTATAATATAACAATATAGTCGTCCCGGCAGACGTTCTCACACACCACCTTTTACGTTGGTCGTATTTTATGTAGAATACCTTTAATCCTTTTAGATCTTGACAACGTATCAGAACTAAAATTATGCTATAGGGAGCGTGCACGAACTATAGGGGGCAGCACAAAATCGACACAAGAGCCACAGGTATATAAAAAAAGAAACTAGAACTAGAACAATAATTTGTTTATATTTTCTTTTAATATGACAAAAATCATAAAATATGTGTTCCGGCCGAATGTTACTTATACCCAGCGTGTCCAGAATATGCTTTTTTTTAGATGGGAGCTAGTTATTTAAGCAAAATTAGGAGGTTATGTTCCCTTAATTACAGATTTTTTTGGATTGAATATTATCTTCAAAACATACTTATTTTTATAAAATACGTAATGAAACATTTCTAAATGCTTTTGGAACTCATAATTATGTATGTTTTATACAGCTTTTATTATGTTTGTCGATTTTCACATAACCATGGAATGTATGTACTTAGGTACTATTCTTGGGAACATTATATAATTTCACGCATTTGATTTGTTTATTTTTATGTTTTAGAGCATCCATATACACAGCGATACATTATCAACAAATTAAATGTTATTTTTCATCCTTTTAATGAATATTGTACGTCAGTGCCAAGTATCGATGTGCTGAAAACGAGTCAGATTGCGCCACTAGATGGCAGTGCTTACGACGTGCACGTTCCCTATTTTTGAACCTGGAAACAACCAAAAATAGTTACAAAATTTCATTAAAATCTGTTAAGTGTTTAGATTAGCGGGTACCTACGAAAAAAGATTTTCGTAAAAAATATCACCTCATTCATCTACTATATCTTATTAGAAGTACGAAATGTTGATCGCTCGTAATCAGTAATTTATCATCGGCAAAATAAAATTAATATCATCCCCGTATCCCACTTCACGGCACGGGCCTCCTCTACTACTGAGAGGGTTTAGGATTTATTCCACCATGCTCGCCTAGTGCAGGTTGGCTGACTCTACATACCTTCAAAATTTTCTGGAGAGCTCCTCAGGTTTGCAGGTTTCCTCATGATTTTCATATAAGAGAAATATTCTAAACCATAAAACACATTTTTAAAATTCCATGTAACCACACAAGCCCGTCAACAGCGAGCTCTAAGCCATCTTAGTTCCGTTTCGAAATAATGAAGGCGCAGCAGACAATCGGTTTCCTTATAAATACGGAGGCAGATATTGTTGTGGAAAAATAGATTTTAAACGGGTGATATTCCTCGCTTGGGAAACGGGGACATTCAAGATGTCCCACATTCGGAAGGTACGAATTTAAATAGGGGGGATCTTCAATCACTTAATAATATACAATATGAACTTTAATTACTCAATTGCCTCCCTTTTATATTGTTAGGTTGTAATTTATTTATCAAATAACTTTTCTAAAAAGTTGTGTGTGTATTCTTTGTGAATTATCGTTCGCTTTAACGGTGAAGGAAAACGTCGCGTGGAAACCTGCATACCTGAGAAGTTCTTTATAGGAATTTCGAAGGTGTGTGAAGTCTGCCAACCCGCACTAAGCTAGCGTGGTGGACTAAGGCCTAAACCCTCTCAGTTGTAGAGGAGGCCCGTGCTCAGCAGTGGGCAGTATATAATACAGGGCTGGTATGGTATGGGTATGGTATCCGATCAAAGAAAAATCGTCTCTTAAGCGAATAAACTTAAAGCTTTATTGGGGCTAATTTACCTACCTACCCTTTGTGAGAGATGGCATGAAACTACAAAGAATATTACGTACTCTATGTGATACTACTGTTTAATTAGGCATGGCGCTTCGCATCGAACAAGCAATCTAGCCGTCACACACTCACGCCCTTTATCTCTGACGAGGTAGGCAGAGGCACAACTAGTGCACTCACTTTCACCGTGTGGGTTCCGTTCCATGATGTAATGGGGGCGAGCCTATCGCCATATCAGGCACAAATTCCAGACTCCGGGCTAACACTGAATAGAAATACCCAATATCACTTTGCTCGACCCGGGAATCGAACCCGTGACCTCAACACTTCTGTCGTATCGCAATACAACTACGCCACCGAGGCAATCTAGCTGTCCTGTCATTCAAAATAAGAAACAAACCCATCACATCTTTATCTCCGAAAGTGTCGATAGGGTGCAACTAGGGCACCAACTTTTCACCATGTCTTCCGTCCCAAGATGTGATAAAGGGCGAGCCTATCACCATATCAAACACAAAGTCCTGACTCTAGGCTAAAAAGAATACCCGATATCACTTTCCGACCCGGGATTCGAACCTGACCTATGAGCGGAAGCCGTACCACGCAACACCACGCCACCGAGGCAGTCCCCTCTCTGAGTTTAATAAAAATTGTTAATTCAGCTAATAGGCCACCAAGAACTTTTAAATTAATTCCGTGCTTCATATTTTATTTTAAACTCAAAAAGATTTCAAAGAAATTATTATACAGTATTTTAACGAGCTGTTATTTAATATGAGTTATTATTAAGGTACGCGTCACACTGTGAGTTTCAGCTACATCAAAGGACAGAGATCCAGTATAAGCTGGAGTAGTACTAGAGTTTCGTGTATAATACCTGTTGTATTTTTTATTGCTATTAAATGACGAGACGAACAAAGCACTCGCCTGATGATAAGCGATACGACCAAAGTACTGCATTGCACTCCACTAAGTCATCCTAAGACATAAGACAAGTCTCACAATGCCCAGTAATTACGCTTGCTACAATGTCTTTTAAAACAGAACACAACAATGCATGCACATTGCACACTGTTGCTTAGCGGTTGAAAATAGAAATAGCCATTGCGGTGGTACCTACCCGGATGGCCCCTCGAATACAACAGACCAACCACCAGCAATAGAAAAAAAAAATACCTTAAAGAAAGTACCAAAGGACCATATTCTCCTTGCTCCTTCTAATCTTTCATTTTCAAGAGACGGCAATGATCTCGCCATTTCTTTAGTACGCGTATGAAATGGTAATAATTTATTACCAGAAGATGTCTTGCTTCGATGTGCAGACATTCTGCTAAAAAAGGGTGGCAAAAAAAGGAAAATTGTACCATGATATAAATTATAAAATAACAAGAGAAATATTAATTGGAAGTCATTAAAAAATCTTTTAAATGGGTTACAATAAAGCGAATTTTTTCTTTCATCCCTTTTATAAGTGACCTTTCCTGAAGCTAAAAGCTTCCTTTGGATTCCTTTGCTGAGAATTAATTATCGTCTATCAGTCTAATACTTTATAAAATTGGGTACGACCGCATTTGATTCCACAAACGTTAGTTCGACATACGTATAATAACATTGGAACAAAATATAAATAGATTAAATCTATCGCATTTTTCAATTATTCTCAACGAACAAATAAGTATAGCACCTATGACGTCACTATGAAGGTTTTATCAAGTCCAATTACCTAGTATTTTAAGTTGAAATAGTTTTCCTCGAAAATTTTCAAATACAAAAATAACTAAGTCAACAAGAAGCAGAAACAAGTGACCTTTTACTAGCCCCATGACAATACCTACTCGTAAATAAATCTTGAGTTTTGCTTCGACAAGACACTTTTTATCTTGGTAAATTCTCTATCGTAGACGAAGACAATCAACTAGAGGTTAGTTAAGACCTCTTTGTTAAATCTAATGTTACATTTTAATCTTACAATAATTTAAATGCTGAAATTAGTGAAGATTTTTGGAAATAAACGAAACCGCGATACACATTTTCACCATAATCTAGTAAGTTTGAGAACAATGTTGAAATTTCCAGAGCACTAAGTGCCTCATAATATACAACACATAGGCTACGGTTTATCCCGCTAATTTACTCCCAAGGCAAATAATAAAAATTTTAATCAATTTTTTTAACATATATGAATCGATCAAAGTCTTTTGTAGTCGGAAAGGTTATTTGCGCAGGCGAAGCCGCGGTAAACGCATAGTAATGCATAAACCTATAATGATGTCATAAAACTGATGCTTTACAAATACCATAAACCCGCTAACAGCTTACACTTATCTAAAATCTGTTTTACCATAAACATTTAGGCTTACGAATTACCCAATTCACCCTCAAAATCGGGGCTTATAAAGCAAGCGCGAAAGCAGCCTATTAACACAAAAGGAAATCGGGGATACGGGAGATCACTGGACACCAATGTTCCCGTCGAATATTTTTGAGTAGGGATGTAGATTATGCCTGACTGTCCCCGTTACGATTTGACACTAGATATTGTCTCACTCTGAGTTATTTTTGAGTGGGATAGTATGGAAGTGGCTTTTTATATCGCATAGTGATGGTAGCGTACAAGACTAGGTCTCTCATATGCGACGGGCCTGCTGGATAGGTACTACCGCAATATCTATTTCTACCGCCAAGCAGCAGTGTGTATGCACTGTTGTGTTCCGTTTTGAAATACATTGTAGCTAGCGTAATTACTGGGCATTATGAGACTTAACATCTAATGTCTCGAGAGTAACGAGCACAGTAGAGTGCAACGCAGTAATTTGTAATTTAAAGTTCTGTATGGTGTTGCTACTGTTTATGTGCGGTCGTATCGATTACCATTACTCGACATTTTTGGTATTGGTTGTGGGCTCCTTTTCCCTCACTTAGCCCGGAAACGTATTAGGCCATTGTGCGTGACATGCATGCTATAGGATAAGCCAGCCTAACTCCGACCAGAAACGCAGGATCTTCCTGGTTTCTCCACAGGCTTCTCGGAGTGATCCCGGTGAGTCGAGTCTTTCTGCCCGTTGTGCAGCTACACCTTCGCATTCCAGGATGACGTGGGCAGCTGTTTCATCGACCAACAGACATCCCCTACATAGGGGGCTCGTCTCGTCATTCAGTAGCAATAAAATATACACATTTTTGTCCCAAACGAGCAATTAATGCAAATGAGATTAGAACAATAGTATATGCCTTACCGAGCTAATAAGTTAGAAAAGGGGATTACAACTATCCAAAATGGTATGTACTTTTTGGAGAATAATTTCCTTGCTTATCTCAAACTAAATTATTTTTTATAAAGCTCCAGAATTCAAGTTTTTATTCTACTTCTCGTTAATATCTAGTTTTTTCCTACATTAGAACTCAGAATATTGCGCCGGACAGCGTTATCTCTCTCAGTAAAAACACCTTTATTAGACGTGGAATTTTTAAAACAAAGGAAAATGCGATGAAAAATCTAAGGAAAGTAGGTTATGTTAGATAATACTTTCACGGTTTATATTATATTTTCTCGGTACAGTTCATAAATGCGTATGAAGAGGGAAAACCTGCCACTATTCATTTCGTTTGGGTGTATCGTTGGAGCAGAAATTACGGGAGACTCTTTCGGAGATATACAGGCATAAAATTTTCTCATATCGCACCCTTAAGCAAGAAACTAAATTAACAAAGATATTAAAATTACACACACACATTCACGCCTTTTGTCCCCGAAGGGGTAGGCAGAGGCGCAACTAGTGCACCAGTTGCTTTAGCAACTTAACCAACTGTCAGTTCCATAGAAATATAGGGCAATGAATATACACATTACTCAGCAATTAGACACCTTCTTGACTCGCAAAAACATGGCCACTCTGAAGTGTCTATTGGCATTTAAATCCATAAGCCTTCTCCATACACACAATTGAACTCAATTGACAAATCGGCAGGTGCATGTGACACTCCACTACTGTTCGCTTTATTTATCCGGTCTTTGACGCAAGTGGACGCGGAATGGCCCTCGTCTGACTTAACAGTTATGAATTTTGTAGAGACAAATACACTGAGCAATACAAAATTGATTGTAGAAAGAGATAGAGCGACTATACGGCTAATCTCGTTTCTGATTTAGACTAGCACAAAGACTTCCTGCGAATTTGCAATGACGATTCAAATTTTAGAACAAGATTTTAAGTATGTACTTTTGAACACGTATAATTAAATACTTAGGTTAGCGCAGTCCATTCGATAAATTAAATTATATTCATTGTTGATAGTTTTGATTCAATCATCCTTAACCCTTCTAATTAATATAAACATATTTTATTACTAGCTGTTGCCCGCGGCTCCGCCCGCGTGAACGAGTTTTCCCGGGATAAAAGTCCCGCTTTATATTTTCCCGGGATAAAAAGTAGCCTAAGTTACTCATTATTACATCGGCTACCTGGCAATAAAAGTCCCTTCAAAATCGGTCAAGCCATTTCAGAGATTAGCCGGAACAAACAGATAGACAGACAGACAGAAATACAGACAAAAATTGTAAAAAATGTTATTTTGGTGTATGTACCGTATATATATTCATATACATTTAGTAAAAAACGGTTATTTCAATATTACAAACAGACACTCCAATTTTATTTATATGGTATAGAGTATAGATGTATATATGTATATAGATGTATAGATTACCACATCGCAATAACCCCTCCATCCAACAATATATTGTTACCCTTAATTATTTATGAATCAAATAAACAATGTAACAGAATATTTATAACAATGTTTATTACAAATCGGCCCATTTTGATCGCATATCTAGTGTGATTATGTGGTAAATGACTATTAGTTGCCATAACCGCGTTACGGATTATGCAAATAAAGTTATTTTTATACTGGCAGATTTATCCTAGAGCCGATGTTAAATATAGTAGTAGTTGAAATATAGCTGAGCCAAAATATTTCGCTTTCTTTAAACTGAAAGATACAGGTTAAAGAAAGAAATTATAACATCTAGAAGTTATTTTTCAAGTGAATGAATAATAACAAATATTTGTACCAATGTACATCTACGAAGATCTTTCTTCGTTATGTGACAAACGTGGTTTAAATTAAAGATTGCCTCGGTGGCGTAGTTGTATTACGGTACGACTGCAATCCCTAGGTATCGGGTTCGATCCCCGGGTCGGGTATAGTGATTTTGGATTTTTTCTATTCAGTATCCGCCCGGAGTCTGGAATTTGTGCCCGATATGGCGATAGGCTCGCCCCCTATCCCATTATGGGACAGAATACGCACGGCGAAAAGTGGGTGCACTTAGGCGCGCCTCTACCTTCCCCGTCAGGGATAAAAAAAGGCGTGAGTGTGTGTTTGTGTGTGTGTGTGATTTAAATTATATTCGTAACACTCTGTGTTTTAGCAAGTGGAAATGCAAATTAAGATTGATGTACTGACATTTTTAATTTGTTCAGTCAATTAGTTCGCTAAAAGGGACAATAGACTAATATTTACTTTTTTAATAAGTGAAGGATATTATGTTTTTTATACGGTCACAGGAAAGCGACCCCTGCACCAGATGGTAAGCGAAGAGAGGTCCAGGTAGAGTGTCGACTGACGAACGATGACTATCCCCCGCTAGTTGATAAAATTATGCCGGCCTGTTTGAACCGGATATACACAGGCTGATCCCGGAACGTATTTTTATAAATTTTTATTGCAAGCGGTTAAGATTTTTAATAGAACTAAGCAATTGCAAACATGCGGAAACACCGCACGTATAAAAATCGCATTGAATAAACCACACCATCTGCATACGCCCTACTCAGCGACACTAGGCGTGTCCCCGTCACTCTCACGTCTCGGCTGTCAGTAGAAATGTCCGGGAATGGCCGCCGCGTGCAACACTTACAATTACCTAACAATTAGCGATCGACGGCTCGTCGCATCAGGATGACCGAAATATCTGAGGGTGGACAGGGGGAGTCTAGACGTAGTGACTATTTCTGCTATATGAACATAGTCTATTTTTACTACAGAGTTTGTAGTCCGGTTTGAAGTACACTGATATCTGTGAAAGAATGATAATATGATATTATGAGATGTCGCAGACAGAACGGGACGCCAGCTTTGTCGAAAGTTATTCCTGGAACGAAATTTCAGAATCAAAAGTTTCAACGCCCGCTTACAGCTATAAGCTAATTTCCTTATATAAATGGACATCGGTGTCCACCGCGGGCGTCCAAGGATTACTCTCGGACTTTATTTCTCTGTACCTGGACAAACATACGATTTCACATGGTTCGCTTTTTCATACGACCTTTAAAAATTTCGCCTGTTGTGTATTTAATATCAATAGAATAATAGTAGTTTACCTTTATTTCTACTGCCAAAGTACTGTTTCAAAAAATTCCGAGAAGCGATGAATTACTAGATATTGTGTTTTTTTATGTCATTGAATGACGACACGAGCATGCCGTTTGCCTGATGGTAAGCGATACGACCACCCATAAACAGTAGCAACACCATCCAGCACCTTGAGTTACAAAGTACTGTATGGCATTCCACTGCGCTCGTCATCTTGAGACATAAGATGTTAAGTCTCACTATGTCCTGTAGTTAGGTACACTGGCTACAATATCCTTCAAGCCGAAACACAACAGTGCATGCACACTGCTGCTTGACGGTAGAAATAGAAATTGCGGTGGTACCCACCCAGACGGTCTCTTACATATGAGAGACCAGAAAACTATAGTAGTACTTTGTGTGTACTTCTCTCAGTAATTTCCAATTCGGAGTTCTGCGTAATGTTGCTATTATTTATGCGCAGGCGTTGGTTATAAAACAGCTTGCTTATCTCAAAAAACGTGACATCAACTTAGTTTAAATTTAGAATTTAGTGAAAATCTAAATTAATGAAGTTGAAAAGTCCTGAAGTGCCGGAATCTATTAGCAGTTAGAATGAGATTCGGACTAGTTTCCATTGGGAGCTATTCGGAACGTCCACGGTAGTGTGACCATAGGTTTAGGTATTGTTTTGATCATCTTACGGCCAAACATGGTTATAGTTTGCATTAAAATAAAAAGTAACGAAATTGTTATATTAGTTTACTGAGCAATTAGAATATTAGTTGCTGAGGGAGTTTCTGGCGCCGCTTCTTCTTAACAGCGATAACACGTTCCGAAGCGGTGGTAGATTCAAATTCAAAGGAGCTTTGAAAAAATACAATTTGAATTTAAAAAAAGAATTTGAAATTTCAGTGTTTCTCGCGGTTTGCTCTGCAAGACCAAGATAAAAGTCCCACTGTGTACTTTAGGAAAATGTTAATCCAAGACATGGTCTATTTTGTGCCGAATTTCATCAAAATCCTTTTAAGTGCAACCTCTAACAAAAATCCAAACATAGTCATAAACTTTCGCGTTTATAACAGTAGTTTATACACACAATATCATCATTGTCATATAATATACTATATTATTTACCATACAATGTACTTACCAATATAATGGAGAGGAGTGTATAAGCCAATTGCCGATATTGCCTCTTGCGATGAAATTTAATATTTAATAGATTACCTGCGTCTAGTTGTTCCATTAGGAAGTTCATTATCAATTGCACAACAACTTGGCAGTTAATAACCGAAGATCTAGTAAATATTAATTTAAAATGGGTAACAAGTGGCGATAGCCTATTTGGGAGTGGAACGGACTGCCGAATATCCGCAGGTTCAAAACCCAAGGGCACACACCTTTGACTTTTCTAAAAAAAGTTATGTGTGTCTTCTTTGTGAATTATAATTATCATTCGCTTTAAAGGTGAAGGAAAACATCGTGAGGAAACTTGCATACCTGAAAAGTTCTCTGAAATTCGAAGGTATGTGAAGTCTGCCAACCCGCACTAGGCCAGCGTGGAGGACTAAGGCCCTCACCCTCTCAGTTGTAGAGGAGGCCCGTGCTCAGCAGTGGGCAGTATATAATACAGTATTTAAGTGTTTATGAAAAGAAAAAGAAACCGCCATCTTGAGATATTCTTAATATTTTGTACTCATCAGAGGGGCCAACAACATGGGGAAATTCCGCCATAGTATTGTGATAAAACGCCTTCCGGGTTTCGCTAATAACTAATATAAATAAAGAAAAAATCCCAAAGACCCAACAAAAGACTATAATTTGTTTTGTTATAGCAATGAAATAAACAACCAGGTTCAACCTACAGTTCATTGAATATGTATGGAAATTATGAACACAAGTTTTCACAGTAAACTTATATAACCTACAAAATATGACAAAATATGGGCAAAAAAATTAAATTTTAGTTCAACTATATATAAAACAGTGTTTAAAACCGAATAAATAACGTCTAAAGTAATAAAACGATTAGCTGATAAAAATAAAGGTATAATTTTTAACCCGATTTAAAACTACAATATGGCCACCCTGCGGTTAGTCAAGATAAGCGTTATTTAATGAAGATTCATACAACACAGTGCACTGCGGATTTACTTTTGCAATGAATACCGAACTATCTCGTAGATAAATTGACATTCAACTCTGGAATTTGTAATAACTTTGCATAATTTGTATTACGCACTACTAATTCCCAGACGTCGCTTTAATCCTACATGATGAAAGGTAGGAAATTTCAAAAAACTTTGTTTTTGATCCAGTTTTAATACCCAACTATAAATCTAGGAAACTTTCAGTTAGCTCATAGGTAATCGTCTGTTTCAAACGCTCGGGTACATTGTTCGTTAATCCCTATAAAACAAACTTAAGTGACGCTTAAGCTCAGTTTTATAAAATTATAAATTTTACATCTATAGAGTCACATAAGCTATGAAAATGTTTAATTAAATTCTATGAATATATTACGTAGCATTTTAGTTCGTAGCATGCAATGTCCTCGCAATCGTAGCTCGTAGCTTTCACATTCATATAACGTCATGCTACGACGTAGACGTTTCTTACAAAATAGTTAGTCGGATACGATTATAATTTTAGAGAAATACGGTTCTAGTTACGTAAAGTTAGTGGGATTTTGAATCTCGCGTGTTTGTTAATGCATTTAGAATGAAATTAGGTTTACATAGTGCCTTGTTGAAGAAACACAATGCCTTACACAATGTTACTTAAAATAAATTATTATATGGAATGAAGTTTTCTTATCATTATATTCTAATATTTCCTTATATATACAAACAACGACAGCTTGTAAGGAAGGTTTCTGAAGATTTCCGAGCTAGGCGTGTATTCCCTAAAAGTACATAAACTAAAATCCTAAGATCTCATATAGAGACAGTCTATACCCAGGAATAACAACAAATAACATAGTCATATCATTATTCTTACTTTCAACTAACTTTAAAAAGAAACTAACAATAAAACTAATTCGGCGAAACATTTAGTTACAATTCACAACTACGAAATAAAAACTACGTGAAATACTAAATTCAACTCTAAAATGATATAAGCGATAGGCCACTTCAGCATGACACAGTATCGCGGTCGATCTCATTAAATTGCCCGAGGCAAAACGCAATATCTATCTGAAATACTGTAGTACTTGATGGATGTTTTCATCTAAAGCCGCAGCCACAAGGAATACAAAAATCATAAATATTAATGATAAATGAATTTTCACTGCATCCAGTTGTCCGTACCTTAAAAATGATGTGAACTAAGCTTTGCGTTTCTACCTAACCTTATAACAATCAAATGTGCTGTCGATGCAACATATTTTAAAGAACATTGAAGAAATTATTAAATTAGTTTTAACAATAAACCTGCGTGACGCCACCTGGAAATATTATTAAATTTGATTCCATAAAGACTTAATTTCCTTGAAATAAATAAAAAAAAAAAAAAAAAAAAAGACTTAATTAACAATTTCATTCATAAAGCACCCAAAAATGATAGAGTTGACATAAAAATTAAAGGACAAAATATCGGCAACATAAATTTCCCGACTGGCGAGATACTAAATACTTAGTCCGAAATAATTTAAATTTAAACGGAGTATAGTAAAAATGATATTCAAACTTAATAATTCTCTAAAATTTTCCGAATAAAACTTAATTGAGTTAGTTCGGCCCTGAATAGAGAGTAGTTATAAGTAAATTATTTCAAGAGCAATTCTCTTGAGAATTTTTTAATAATAAACGAAGCATTTAGCGTTCGATACCTTTTGAAATAGAAAGATTTGATATATGTCAGCCGATTTACGAAGGCAACAGATATATATTTTTTTTATGGCATTGAATGACGAGACGAGCATGCCGTTTACCTGATGGTAAGCGATACGACCACCCATAAACAGTAGCAACACCATCCAGCACCTTGAGTTACATAGTACTGTGTGGCATTCCACTGCGCTCGTCATCCTGAGACATAAGATGTTAAGTCTCACTATGTCCTGTAGCTCCACTGGCTACAATGTCCTTCAAACCGAAACACAACAATGCATGCACACTGCTACTTGGCGGTAGAAATAGACATTGTGGTGGTACCCACCCAGACGGTCTCTTACATATGAGAGACCTACCACCATATATACGGTAGGTAACGTTTTTTCCATTTACCCGTCAGTGACGTCGCACTGCCCCTTAAACAAATAAGCCTGGCACGCCGCCATATTTCAGTACAGACAGCATTAATAGAACAATATAAGATCTACTATAACCTCACACTTTAAGCCATAAAATGGTTAATGATTCCTTATGTTTACGCGAATGTTAGACATTGAAATTAAACTATTCCTTGCCAAAGAACACCGATTCTTGCCTAGGATGATTCGCGAGGCTATTGAAATCAAAAAAACATCCTAATTTCAATAGAGAAGATGGTTGGAAACTTGCACAAGCCTGGAACCCGGTAATACATCTAATTAAATCGGGCCCCAAAAGAGCTGCTGCCAGACCTCAAGACATTGTGAGCTCTTTCTGCGTAGACCGGACCGCAAACAATGACTAACATCTTAAAATTGTATAATTGTAAATTGAAGGTAGATTTGTAACACTAACTTTTCGAACCACCAACACCTCAGTCCGCCCCGTGACCACGAAGTGCTGCAAAGCCTTCGAAACGTCGGGAGAAAAGTTAAATAAAAAACCGCGATAAAATTCGTTATAATAGTTTAATTTAATCCAATTTAATTCAATTCCATAAAATGGTTGTTTCTTTCCTTAGATCTAATCTCACGACTGTATCCCCAAATGGGATGACACTTTTATACATGACGTGCAAACCTTAAAGCCATATAAAAAGAAAGAAATCTATTATTTTGTAACAATTTTACTTGACAACAAACATAAAAATCATCAGTACTTAACAAATATATGAGCATAACTTGAACATTACATCCGTATTGGTTTTTGAAATAGATAACTTGTTACTTTGTTCGGTTTGTGGGAGAGAAAATATGAAAAAAAAAACGCTCCCGTGCGTATATTTATATATGAAGAGAAAAAAAGTGTTTGCTAAGAGCTACAGTTATTTGATTTCATTTTACATCCCCTTTCATTTCTAAAAAATCTGTGCATTTAGGAACTCTATCAAAAATATCCGCAGATAAAATTGTGATACAGCAGAACTATACCAAATACCATTTATTTACTTTAAAGCAGTTCGGTAATGTGTACATTTATTATTTATTTTGGAATAACAAACAGCTGCACAAAATAATTTACAAACAATAGTATCTAACTACATTTACATAAATGTGCAGCCCGCAGCAATATGTATAAGAATATATAAATAAAAGTTTTTAATCAATCTTATATCTGCCCGTTTTTCATTCTAATGTGAGGTTTTTAAGGAAATATAATTTTAGGCTCATCAGAATTTGTCACTAGTAGTGTGGGACGAAAAAGATTTATATCTGCAATTTTAGTGACGTTATAGTGTCCATTAACGCTGGATGCAGGTCGCTTCTAACAATCTTCTAAGCTTCTTCTGGAAATCTTTAGGGGAAGCCTATGTTCAGCAGTGGACTTCTAAAAACTGAAGAAGAAGTGTCCATTAAAATAACTGTTGTATTTGTTGCTATTATTCAATTTAAAGGTACAGGTTAACAAAGTAGCTTAGTATCAATTTCTACCTAGAATTGCTATTGTAGTTGAAATGTTCTGGTCATCGAAGTATTTGTTTCTTTATAGGACTGATTGAGGAAACTGGTAGACCACTAGCCTGACCATGCCTGTAGCACGACTGCCCACAAGCAATAACAACACCATCCAGAACTTTAAATTACAACACTGCGCGACATTACACCGGGTATTCAAAGTACATTAATTTTACGGCAATGTAACCACACCTGCAAGGTGGACATTCTACTAGATAAAGATCGCTGGAACACGCTGGATGCAGGCCGCTTTTGAGAGGTCCGTCTGGAAATCTTTGGGGGAGGCCTATGTTCAGCAGTGGACTTCATGTGGCTGATGCTGATGATGATGAACCACTCGGCACCTGATGGTCAGCGGAGTGGAGTCCAGATAGACTTTCGACCGATGAGAGATGTTTGTGCCTCACCAACACAATTATACCAATCTATTTGAAACCTGAAATACAGACTCCAAAAAATAATAATCACAGGGAAAATTGATGGAAAGAAACCGAGAGGCAGGAACCTAAAGCGCTAGACTGATCAGATCCGCACCACACTCAACATAAATGCCGCTGCAGATATCCCTGTCGCCGAAAGTCAGAGTTAAAAAAAAGTTAATTCCTTGATGGCTTATGACCCCCATCATTGGGGAAATGACGCAGGGAGGAGGAGGATGCAAAGACTGATCCCTAAATTTGCTATTGCTGTTGCTATCAGCCCTGTATTATATACTGTCCACTGCTGAGCACGGGCCTCCTCTACTACAGAGAGGGGTCAGGCCTTAGTCCACCACGCTGGCCTAGTGCGGGTTGGCAGATTTCACATACCCTCGAAATTCATATGGAGAATTCTCAGGTATGTAGGTTTCCTCACGATGTTTTTCTTCACCGTTAAAGTGAATGATAATTATTGATAAACAATACACACGTAACTTTGAAAAGTCAGAGGTGTGTGCCTTGAGTTTTGAACCTCCGGACATTGTCTCGGCAGACCGTTCCATTCCCAACTAGGCTATCGTCCACTTGATCCGTAAATGCGACACGCTAACTCCACAAAGGCGAGTTTTACACCTTGGGTACGATGTTCGTTATCCGAATACAAGTACCCTACCACCGGCTATCTTACATATAAATAAAATTGGAGTGTTTGTTTGTAATATTGAAATAACCATTTTTTACTACATGTTTATGAATATATATACGGTACATACACCAAAATAACATTTTTTACAATTTTTGTCTGTCTGTCGGTCTCTCTGTCTGTCTGTTTGTTCCGGCTAATCTCTGAAATGGCTAGACCGATTTTAACGGGACTTTTATTGGCAGGTAGCTGATGTATGTAATAAGGAGTAACTTAGGCTGCTTTTATCCCGAGAAAATATAAAGCGGGACTTTTATCCCGGGAAAACTCATTCACGCGGGCGGAGCCGCGGGCAACAGCTAGTCATAAATATAAAACGAACAACCAGTCCCTCAGTGTGTATTGCGCTTTACACAATTCAATCAATCTTCAAACGAAAGTAATATTTTGTTTTTTCTATCCAATTTCGCTTTGAAATATTGTCTCCTCGAAGCATGTTGATAAACTGGTGGCAACAATAGCTGTAATGTATCAATTCCATTATTATTTACGTCTATACTAACCATAGATTTTAGAAGAGTGTTAGAAGTAAATTTGTGCCTGATGTGACGATAGGTTTGCCCCAAACAATTTTTCGAGGCAAACCTATCGTATATACTTTGATTAATTATATACCTAGATAGAGTGACGCACTACAATGAAACTAAAACAAACAGGCCAACTTTTCTTAAGCTAGTATGCGTGACTGTGTCATACGCTATCGCTGCATCATTCTGCGTATCCTGGAGTGCGCGCATAATGATACCAGTTATGACATGGTTTCTATTAAAACGGGGATATAATTATATCCATGAAAAACAACAAAAAATAATTCACTCGAACTCATTTAGCGGGCAACAGTTGGCCTCTATTTTTGAAACGTTTGAAACGTTCAATGTCTATCTAGGTATACAGGGCCATTTTGACATTGCGTTACTAAATGAAACCACATGTTTATCTCGTTGAAAATAACACTTTCCATTAAGTTATTTTAAACATAAGTGTACAATAAAAAAGTGTAATTGACGAACAAAATAAATATCAATAAAAAGTAACTTTAAGTTTACACGCCCTAATGCCACTATTACTACTCTAAGAGGATTCATCGTAGTGGCAACATTACACTTTCAGTCAGAAAAATACTGACGCGTACACCATATTCGCACTAAATTGCAAAATGATGAAAAAATCTGGGAAGTAAAATTGAGATTCTTGGTGAAAATATTCGTTTTTCATGAATGATTTTTGGCATAATGTTAGCAGAGGCAAAGACGAGTATGTGGTTTCATTTATTAACGCAATGTCAAAATAGCCCTCTATAATTAATAGAAGCGTATAAACAACAACATTCAATACAACTACGTCACCAAGGCAGTTTTTTACCCCTAGCCGGAATTTATGCGTGTCTAAGGGCCTTATTAATAGATGCCACTCAATTTCGCTCTGAAGTGCGATATCAGTTGAGACGCTGTCAAATTAAGGTCAGCATCTTAAGATAGTCTATTTAATAAACCCATATTAACAGCAGCTCAAGTGACATCTTAAGTGACAATATGTGCCGGATTTTGACAGCTAAGTTTTGTTTGTGTAACAGCACCGACTCAGTTGAGAACAATCTCTTAATTGACAGCTTAAGCTTGGTTTATTAAATAGTCCAATACATCTCCATCATTCATCATCATTCAGTAAAGTCTACTTGAGACTTTAATCAAAGGTTTTTTTTATTGCATTGGATGACGAGACGAGCGTGCCGTTCGCCTGATGGTAAGCGATACGACCACATATAAATAGTAGCAACACCATCCAGCACCTTGAGTTACAAAGTACTGTGTGGCATACGCGTTACGAGTACGATTAGCGCGCTGACCTCTGGGTTCGAATCCCAGGTGGAGCCAAAAACATTGACTGGGTTTTACCATCTTAAAAATTACTCAGTCGCAGCTCGAAGTCAGGAAATTGGCGGTGTGATACCCCCGTGCTTCGGAAACCACGTAAAGCCGTTGGTCTTGCGCCTGATCTCTCTCCGGCCATGTCGGATTGCCGTCTCACCGGACTATGAGAGTGAAGGAATAGCGAGTGCACCTGTGTATTGCGCACTGCGCACACACTTATACTGCCTCTCCTGCGTACCTGGCTGATCTCCGTTGAAATTGGCCGCCGTGGCCGAAATTGGCTAGGAGGATTTTTCACGTCAATAAAGTCAATTATACATTTTAAGTTGACCGTTACCATGGTTACACCTTTACTATTCGAAGTGTACGCGCACGCAATGCTTATGCTGCCGTATTTTAGTTCCAAATACGCTCAATGGGGCGCTGTTCAAAAATTCATACAAAAATGTAATTAAACGTAACTATGAAGTTAACTATATTACGATAGACCGTAAACTCGTGCTTGGGGTACTGATTTGATAAGAGTATAATGAACCTCTTAAGTATTCATACATCATCTCAATTCACCAAAATCTATACACGGAATATCAATGAAGTCAATATAGCCACAATACCAGTTGGAACAATATTGATGCATCCGTTCTGTTTATTTTGATAATGGATTGCATTTGGCATACGTTACGGTCTTAGGCTTAATGCTTAGGTCTGAAATACTAACAATAACTAGCAGTTGCTTGCAGCTTCGCTCGAGTAGATACAATTTTCCATCTTAAAATGTACTCTAATTAAGTTTGACGAAACGTTTAGCTTTTTTAGAGATTTAGCCAAATACTAATCAAACAAAAGCAATTCGTCTCTTCATTTACTTCGACTGCCCCGGTGGCGTAGATGTATTCTAATACGTCTACGGGGTTCGATCCCCGGGTCAGGCAAAGTGATATTGCGTTTTGTTACTCAGTATCAGCCCGGAGCCTGGAATTTGTAGCCGATATGGCGATAGCCTCGCCCTCTATCACATGGAACGGAAAACCATACCATACCAGCCCTGTATTATATACTGCACCCTGCTGAGCACGGGCCTCCTCTACAACTGAGAGGGTTAAGGCCTTAGTCCACCACGCTGGCCTAGTGCGGGTTGGCAGACTTCACATACCTTCGTAATTCAGAGAACTTCTCAGGTATGCAGGTTTCCTCACGATGTTTTCCTTCACCGTTAAAGCGAGCGATAATTCATAAAGAATACACACATAACTTTTTTTTAGAAAAGTCAGACGGAATACGCATGACGAAAATTGAGTGCACTAGTTGCGCTTCTGCCTACCCCTTCGGAGATAAAAGGAGTCTATAAGTATAATGTATGTTTATTAACTTTATTAAAAACTCATGTAAGATACTGTGAAAAATTTACAGTTTAGTGCCGAATTGACTACCCTGATATTAGTTTTATTCCCAAAACACGATCGCCTCTCATCCAATTATGTACGAATCTCATTAACTTGTCCCATAACAGTCCACTCAATTTATTGTGTTAAATACGTGTCATGCGAATTATAAATCCAATGACGTGGCCAATTTCGCACAATGCATCCGATTTTCTGTATTATGCGTTTTACATCCTACGTGACGTTTTAATTAATTAAATTGTTAAATAGGTAGTGGTTAACGAATTGCCACTTCGGGTCAGTTTAGAGCATCATCAATTAAATTTATTTGTTGTCTAATCATTTTATTTATTACTTTATGTTTTTGACCCTTCATGAAATATATTGCGATTTCATCCGGCGGTTCCATCCTATCAAACTGCTATTTTTTTTTAAATGAAGGGTATTCATGCACAAATTGGTCATCAAGCATTGTAAATCACCTATCATTCACCCTTCTCAAGTTATATTCAAACGCGATTTCCTTCGGTACATTTATTATGTTTTCGATTTCTTTTTTTATATTCTCGATTTTAATTGAGGTACGCGGCTTGCTTTCTGAGAACACACGCTTGAACGAGTTCTTTCATTGGAGCTTTTGCTCACTTAAATTTATTTTGTTGAAGGGATGCTGGGTGTGAACATTCAACTTGACTTTCAATATGCGTTCAAATTCGCATTAGGCTATATTACAATGACTCCCAAATGGACGATAGCTTAGTTGGGAGTGGAACGATCTGCTGATATAATGTCCGGAGGTTCAACAATACCCAACACACCTCTGACTTTTCGAAGTTACGTGTGTATTGTTTATCAATTATCGTTCGCTTTAACGGTGAAAGAAAACATCGTGAGGAAACCTACATACCTGAGTATTCTCCATAATAATTTCGAGGGTATGTGAAGTCTGCCATCCCGCACTAGGCCAGCGTGGTGGACCTAACCCCTGTCAGTATTAGAGGAGGCCAGTACTCAGCAGTGGGCATTCGTAACCCGTTAGTGGGTTGCCCTCAGCATGGTCACTTAAATTCAGGGTTGCGAGCGCGGCAGCGTTCACCCTAAAGTCCGGTGTGGCCAGAAAAGCCGACCCTCGTCAGGCTACTGGCAGAATAGTCAGGTTCAAAAAAAAAAGAAAAAAAAAGCAGTGGGCAGTATATAATACAAGGCTGATTGCATTGTATTGCGCAATGACTCATTATATAAAAACTTTTTTTTAAATAACAACACAATACTGCAGAGCAGCGCTGTCCTCTAGTTATGAAAACAATTGTCAAAACAGCGAAATCATAAAGTAATATTGATAACCAATGGTAATTGAGTACCTAAATATATTAGCAAACATAGATTTTTCTCAGATACATGAGGTCATAAATTAAGTCGAGGTATTTTTAAGACTTTCAACATTAATTTTGATATAACACATTTGACTGCCTTGGTGGCGTAGTTGTATTACGGCACGATTGCAATGCTGAGGTCTTTGATTAATAAGACATATTATTAATCAAAAGTTGAGGTCTCGGGTTCTATCCCCGGGTCGGGCAAAGTGATATTGGATTTTTCTATTCAGTATCAGCCCGTAGTCTGGAATTTGTGCCCGATATGGCGATAGGCTCGGCCCCTATCGCATCATGGGACGGAATACGCACGGCGAAAAGTGGGTGCATTAGTTGCGCCTCTGCCTACCCCTTCGGGAATAAAAGGCGTGAGTGTGTGTGTGTATAACACATTTTTCGCCATATTTATTTTTGTAATGAGTAACAAACTTTAGTTAGGCCAAACACAACAGAGAGACAAACTCATTCATAACAACTTATCCGGTCATCGAAAGGACAGGAGCTAAATAAATATTTAAATAAAGCAATCATAACCTCTAATAACCTTTGTACTCCACACTAGCAAAAGTTACTTTTACTATCAGTAATTTCATGATAAATATAGCCATTAAATGCCGTGTAGAACATGGGCGTACACGACTGATTAATAACAGCTATTTGTCAACGTTCATGTTTTAATATAGTTAGAATGTGTATGCTGTGTCTGTAAAATAGATATAAATAAATAATACCAGCCCTGTATTATATACTGCCCACTGCTGATCACGGGCCTCCTCTACTACTGGGAGAGTTTTAGGCCTTAGTCCACCACGCTGGCCTAGTGCGGGTTGGCACACTTCACATACCTTCAAAATTATCTTTTGGGATTTCTAAGGTATTTAGGTTTCCTTCACCGTAAAGCACAATTATTATAGACGACCACTATTATACCGGCACGCTATGATGGGAATTTTGACATATTACAATAGTGAGGTGAAATCTCAATTCATTATCAAAACAAATATACTAGCCAGCGATCCTGTAAGTGACGATCGTATTAGGTTTATTAAAATTTCGAAAGTAGAGGAGGCCCGTGCTCAGCAGTGGGCAGTATACAGGGTCATTTTTACATTGCATTACTAAATGAAACCACATATTCGTCTTTACCTTTTCTAACATATTGCCAAAATCATCCATGAATAACGAATATTATTGCCAAAATCCCAGTTGTAGTTTTCAAATTTTTTGATCATTTCGTAGTTTAGTGCCAATATGGTGTGTGCGAAAGTGTATTTCTGTATGAAAGTATAATGTTGCCGCTGCGACGAATTATCTTAGAGCAGTAGTAGTGGCACAAGGTCGTGTAAACTAAAAGTTACTTTTTATTAATATTTATTTTGTTCGAAACTTACACTTTTTTATTTTACATCTATGGTTAAAATAACTTAATGGAAAGCGTTATTTTCGCCGAGATAAGTATAAATAAAATAAAATAAAATAAAATCATTTATTGATCAAGTAGGCTTATAAAAAAGCACTTATGACAAGTCATGACAAGGTAGAGACAATAACAAAGGTACATATACCAATTAAATAATTTAAAGTACCTAGATTAAATAATGAACAACCAGCACGGGCTGATAGGTACAGAGGACACGGACATTGGGGACGGGAATAGGGCTAGGTAAGGAGAAGTGGAGCTGATATAAAAGAAAGGGAAGGAGTATCTTTACATTACGAGGAAAGGAAACGCCACGGTCCTCGCCGGCGAGGATAAAAAGGTCCTAGTGTAGTCCTAGTATGTGATTTCATTTATTAACGCAATGTCAAAATTACCCTGTATAATACGGGGCTAGGTTGATGATGATGAAAATTTCGAATTTAAAAACAAATGCCGATTTCTGTTGTAAAATTATACATTCCAATAAATGTTACTGCACATTGATTTATTTTTTCTTTTAACAATAATGTACAGCAATCAGATCCTTCAACGTAGTTATGAATTAATACGAAACTTTATGAGCGGACAAACGTCTAAACGGCCATTATAGCGTGCCGGTACTATCCTACTAATATTACAAACGCGAAAGTTTGTATGAATGTATGTATGTTTGTTACTCTTTCACGCAAAAACTACATAACGGATTTCGATGAAATTTGGCACACGGGTAGATCATGTCTTGAATTAACACATAGGCTACTTTTTGTCCCGGGAAAATATAAAGCGTGACTTTATGCCGGGAATACTTTTTAACGCTGGCGGAGCCGCGGGCAAAAGCTAATGGTAAATATTTGTTTTCCGACTAGATAGGTACCGGCACTCTTACTATCATGTCTTGAAGCAGTATAAAAGTGGCATATCGTAGTTAAAAGTGGACGATAGCCTTGTTGGGAATGGAACGGTCTGCCGAGATAATGTCCGGAGGTTCAAAACCCAAGGCACACACCTCTGACTTTTCGAAGTTACGTGTGTATTGTTTATCAATTATCGTTCGCTTTAACGGTGAAGGAAAACATCGTGAGGAAACCTACATACCTGAGAATTCTCCATAAGAATCTCGAGGGTATGTGAAGTCTGCCAACCCGCACTAGGCCAGCGTGGTGGACTAAGGCCTAACCCCTCTCAGTAGTAGAGGAGGCCCGTGCTCAGCAGTGGGAAGTATATAATACAGGGCTGGTGTGATGTGATGTGATATCGTAGTTGGAAGAGTATTGTAGAAATGGTTATAATGTTGTTATAAGAAAGGACCTATCCTAAGTTCTAACTAACTACCAGTGTTGCCAACTTCACGGATTTCCCGTCATATGTAACGGATTTGGATACGTTGAAAACGGGAAAAAATCGTTGTAACGGCTGACGGGATATTGAACGGGACAAATAACTACCTTCAGGTAGCTAGATACCCTTCTACATTTCTCAAATTTATTCGACGGGCGGGCTGTGGGTGTATACGTGATTTATTTGTTGGCAGGGAGGTTATTTTTTTATCACGTGGCAGCATCAACACAGGCTACCACCCCCCCCCCCCCCTCCCGCCCCACACATACGAAAAAAAAACCTTTTTTTTAATCTTGTTGGCAACACTGCTAACTTCTATTCCCAATCCTTTACCCTTAAGAACTTCTTCTTCTTCAGCATTTTGAAGTCCACTGCTGAACATAGGCCTCCCCCAGATATTATCAGACCAACCTCTTAGAAGTAGCCTGCGTCCCACTGGTTCCTGCAACCTTTTTGAGGTCGTCTGTCTGCCTTGTAGGAGGACGTCAAACGCCGCGCTTGCTTCACTTGCAGCACCATTATTGTGGATGTTTCGAGAAGGTGCAGATCAATTTAATCAGGTGAACCATTTGCTCGATTTCCGGCGTAATCAATGCTATAAAAAACTTTATCGAGGTAAACGCAGAAATTGACTTCGCGATTCTTAAGAGTAAATAATCACGAAAAGCTGACTTCTGCCAATTTAGAAGATGCAGGACTTTCGGCGAGTCGCATGTATAAAGAATTATTGTAATATATCTAGAGTAAATCTGACTGCCTCGGTGGCGTAGTTGTATTACGGTACGACTGCAAGGCTGAGGTTCTCGGGTTCGATTCCCGGGTCGGGCAAAGTGATATTGGATTTTTCTATTCAGTATCAGCCCGGAGTCTGGAATTTGTGCCCGATATGGCGATAGGCTCGCCCCCTATCACATTATGGGACGGAATACGCTTGGCGAAAAGTGGGTGCACCAGTTGCGCCTCTGCCTACCCCTTCGGGGATAAAAGGCGTGAGCATGCGTATCTAGAGTAAATGCATCTAAGATCTTACGCAATATATTGCTAGGAGAACTTGCTAGTCTAAACTTAGCAATAGATTCCGAATAATCGTTTGGCAGCGCATCTAAGGGATTAGTATCACTGAAACCTGTACAAGCCTTTATTAAAAAAACAACCACGTCCGAGTCATACATAGTGACATAGTGACAAATGTGATAGACCGTTTTATGGGCGTCGGACTTTTACAAATGCCAGTAATGTGAGGTCAAGTTGCCAAAAAATGATTTCATATATCAGAACGTTCGACGTTATGAGCGGCCATTATTTATCTCGTATCGCAAACGAACCATGGAGTTTAGGGCGGAATTAGGGTTGCTACTAAAAATGTGGGCATGCTTTGAAAAATTCTTTACGGTTTTACTTGACTGCAAGGTTTTAGTAGAAAGCTGGCCAGAGTGTTTAATGGTACATTTTATTTTACGTTTTAACTATACACGTAGTTAATACATCATTTATTTTCGATTTATTCGAAATAATATAGCCAAGGTCTTTCCACGTTTTATAAAAATCGAGTGACAAATAGGCCTGCATCATTGTATTGACTGGTGTCAATGGACTCTATATGGAACCTTTTCCACCTACCATCAGATGCAATGGGGTTACATTGCCGTGCTCGTATAAAAAAGAATTGGTGACACTTTCTTTTTTTTAAAATGCAAACACGTCCTACATATTTTTATTCCCGGATCAAAGTACCACAATAGCAGATTTGTAGCGAAGTCTGATAAATAAAAAACGTCAATTCGCTTCATACAACAAAAACCTGTAAAACACACCAAAACACCTTTTTAATCGTTAATAACAGTATTTAGCGACATCAGACCTAATTCCCCGGTGTTAAATACTCAATTAAATCAAATACAATTGTCAAAGGTAGCGAAATATTCCGTGAGTCAGCCAAAGTGTCGTGTCGACGGAACATTAGGCGCAAAATGGGCCGTTTCCAGCATTTTACACGCCAGTATTCAATATGGCATTGTGCGATTAATCATCGTAAGAATTTATCTGGATGTGGCAACCTATTTTTGGCAAACAGTAAACTATGCCGCTATGGCTCTAGTAGTCTTGAGCTGTGGATCAAGATATCCTGGGTTCCAAATTTGAATCCTGCGTCGCATAATTCTTATTATTAATGTGGGTTTTTCCTGGCAATGGATCTCACAGTAGGACTTGGCGTCAGGCAAACTGTTTGTAAAAACGAATCGATATTCTTTCTAAAATATGCTATAAAATGAATTTCGTCGGCTCCAAATAATGTGGAATGACGTGGAAAGAGATAGGTATATGAACAGATTATCCGATGAGAAAAATCCACCATAATATACGTACTGCTAGGGGAATGTTGCATAAGTTTCTAACCAATTATATATTTCTAAATTATTGTTTTACTATCAACCATCTGGGAGTCAAAGATGTTATGTTGTTTCTAATCATACACAATTTTAATATAAGTTAAATTACAATAGAGATTAGATTGTAATTAATACAACTAGAAAAGTTATATTTATTTAGGTTCAAAACAAAACCTACTAGTTGAAATGATGTTTACGAAACGATTTTAAAATAAATATTTAATAAAATCCTAGAGTTTCTGCTTATTATATTCGTACTGTTCGCATTTTCAACTTTATTTTATTAATACTTCATATTCCAACTGGAAAATAACACTGAGCTTGCGGCAGTTAAAACTTGAAAATACCATTTCGCAGACATTCCCGTCATAATTAGACACTCAATTTAATGAGAAATTATTATGATTAATTTCATAGTTTTGCAATAGTTTTCAGAAGTGTTAAAAGAAAAGAAATTTATATTCATTACTTCGTGAATGATTCAAACTTGAATTTTTAATTTCAGACGCTTAAGATCTTCACTCGAATTAATCTTTTAATTGTGTTGCAAACTTTGACTAATTTATGGAAGAAAATGTTATTTTCATTGCTTTTTCGTGGGCTATTAAAAAAATTGGAATATTGTGTTTGAATAAGCAGATTTGCGTCATTAAACCTCTTTCATTCATTTTTCTAATTAAATTTTGATATATCTCATTGCACTCCTGTAATTAATTTCTGTAGTTAATTGCACATTATTAATTTTAATTTAAATGTTTTCTTAATTTTAAGAAAATAATTGTCGAAAAATCTTAATTAGTAACCAATGTCCTTTTAATAGGTAACTGAATAATTTTCCTAATTCTGCTTAACTTCGCCTAATACTAAAACAAATACAAAAACCTGAACCTACAGACTTTACGCTCAAACAGCCAACCACGCTCCAAACTCTGCATACAACGTCCAAACTATGCCACATCTAGTCTTTCTAATCCCAAAAGTCACATTCACGCACGATACAACAGTTCTTGAATAAAGGTCCGCTGATTCATAAATACCACGAGTTCACGATGTTAATTGGTAAAGCCCGTTTAGATTTTGCTGTCGAAAAGAAAGATGTGAAGATTATGAGATACAAGTATAAGGCCTGTTTCACAACTTCTGAGTAAATGCATCAATGTCCTGTGAAATAACGTTTAAAATAATATACATAAAAGTCAATCTCCAAACAATGCTCCCAGATAAATGGTAATAAGATAAGTACTATATATTTATTTGTTACTTTATTTTACGTCTTCTTCTTCTTCTTCAGCCTTTACAAGTCCACAAGAACATAGGCCTCTCCCAAAGATTTCCAGACCAACCTGTCAGAAGCGGCCTGCATCCAGCGGGTTCCTGCGACCTTTACAAGGTCGCCTGTCCACCTTGTTGGAGGACGTCCCACGCAGCGCTTACCGTTACGTGGTGTCCACTCTCCACTCGATATTTTTTTTTTTTGCTAAAATTAGTTCGGAGTTTGGCATTTGTGTGCGATATGGTGATAAGTTCGCTACCTATCACATCATATAACACACATAGTGAAATGTGGGCGGCCAGGTTGCACCTCTGCCTAGCCCGTCTGGGATAAAGGCGTGCCGTGTATCTGTTGAGTATTATGCACTGAATTGCTACTTAGAGTTATAAGTGTAATCTACTACGTTTTTCACTAGTGTTGCTACGTCTTATAGACAGTTGCTGACAGGCTGGCGACTTGCTCGTCTCGGCAGTCGGTTGTATAAAAAACGAATTCTTATATAAAGAAATCAGTGACATATTATATAACTGGGATACAAACGTAATTGAAAAAATTCTTAAATAATTGCCATAATCTCATACAATTTGATCTCTGTCATACTTTATTTGAAAAGTCTTTTGTAATTTTTCGCTTGCGGCGTTTCGTGGTACACACAATTTAGGGACGTTTATGAAAAGTCTATTCCTATTTTAAAAGGCCTTGTTTGTCGTCTACATATAAAGCCAATAGGTTAGAATGTCATTTGATTCAGACAACACAATCCATGTAAAAAATATTAACTAACACAGATGCGATGAAAAAGAAAGAATCGACTTGTTGCTTTAATATTTACTTCACCTAATAATCGTGGAAAGACAGTCCGATACAATTAAAATAGATATATGACTCTGGTATTTTGGGAGCTTATGGGGAGCTGTGTTCACCATTACGAAACCCACGTGTGTTTAATTGTCAAAAAATTCACGCCAAAATCTATACTATAATAAAACGGTAGATTCCGGTGTGCCTGTACATTGAAATAAATGTGATAAAAAGAAAGGGGGTGACTAAAGAGAGTAATGGAAAATAAATCAGCGATTTTTATAATTCTTTTCTGTCTGTTTTCTGTTTGTTTGTTACTTCACATCGCCGAAACTTCTGAACGGATTTCGATGAAAGAATGATGGCAAGTTTCCATACAACGTTTTACCTGATATCGATTTGACGCGTCTTGGAATGAAAAAATGTAAGAACCATAGAATATACTTATCCTGAACCAAATCAAAAAGAATTTTTCATTTAGGAGGCCACAAAAAAAACTTATTCGTTATTTAACATTTTCATACTTAGAGGTTATCTGTCAATGAGATATGACAGCAGATATAGACTGTATTTAATTAATACCATATAATATATCTTAAAAATGAATACTTAACTACTTAATGATTTTTCTAATCAAAACAATATGTAGTGTGTATATTTTATTAAACTATTTTGAGGGTGGGCTACTCTACTCCCACTGCTAGGTCACTGACTTTGAACACTCAAACATACTATGATTCTGTTACTAATTAGAAATCGGATGTTTATTAGAACACAGCTTTAATTGTTACTAAAATAGAATAAGTTTTCATGTGTACTAATTATTTGAATCATGGTTACTTGACATACAAATACTAATAATATTTAATAGCTGAGTTCTATAATGTTAAACTACACCCAGACCTTAATTTCTGAAATAGTGATCTACATCACAATAAATCATAAATATCTATGTATGTATTATATTTATGTGTCATGGTCCATCTCAGGTAAAAAAAATGGAATTCCATTGATAGATATGCTTTCGGTTAAATAAAACAAGCTTTAGATTTATTGACAATTTATTTATTCCTCATCATTTTCGAAATCTAATGTAGGGTTGAATGCATTCACAAATTAAAAAATGTGTTGCACTTGATCAACAATAAATACATTAATGCTATTTTCTGATTAATATAATTCATCCCATGAACTCCTAAACAAATGGACTCCACAGACACGGGCCAATTGTGGCACATAAAACATATTATTACATAATTTGATGGCTCATAATTTATCAGTCACACTCTGTAAAGTACCAACAGTTGGGCAGTCAGGAAAAAGACAGTGGTTACTGGTGTTGGCCGCTCTCCTGTAGTTAGGGAATAATATTGTTCTGGACTCCATATTCTGTGATCCTTATGCCCTGGCACCATCAACAACATAAGAGTCCTCACTGGGTTGGTTCTATTTTATTGAACTCCCTGCATTCAGCCCGGAGATATGTTCCTCATCGTCAACATCTTCATGTTGATCACTTGCTCCATCGCGTAATCTTAATTCGGTAGCCTGAATATTACGGACAGCTTCACTTTTGGTATGCAACCAACAACATGGCATACTTAGTCTGTAGATGTTATCTGTGTGACAGAAATAAGATGTATAATTCTGATACAAAATCCAGTCCTAGATAAAGGAAATATTTTAAAACAAACGTCCATAGTAACAAACAAAATTACAGTTATGTAATGTAACCCATTGAACAAAACATACCAGGTTAAATAAAAATGGAAATCCTAAAAGCCCAATAACTACTACACATAATATTATATCATAAAGTAATCTTTTAGACTTTTAAATTAAATGGAACTACACACCTGTTGTGGTTCTTTCTGGCTTTGAATTATCAGAATAATAGTCTGCTGCAAGTCAGTGGGATTATCCTTCAATACTTTATCACTTTGCCGTCGTGCAAGTGAACAGCCACACAAAATACAAACATTAGTATAGCCTAGTTGGCCTGTTCCAGCTTGTGGAGTATTAGTATTTGCTGAAGATTTTGATTTACTGCAGCCATTGCGATTTCCAAACATGTTTCGCGAACACAAACAGTAATAAACAGTATAAACGTCATAATGTTACGCTTGCTGTCATCGGCTGGGTTGCTATAACTTTTTTTATAATTACCTTAGTAGGTTGGGTAATGGAACAATCTTTTATGCGAACTTGACACTTAATAGCAAAAAGGCGATTGGTGTTTATTTTATTACATTATTAGTATTTAAAAATAATTATTACATATTATTACCACTTCTTTACTATTAAAATAAAACATAAATATATCTACCGCGTTCAGCCGCTTTTATTCTCAAGTGGCAACATTTTTTATATATCACTACAAATCACAAATAACGTAACCGGAAGTACAAATGATTAACTTTTAATTATAAACATTACTTTGTGGCCTTTAACAGTAAAACTAAAACTGTGATAAATATTAGCTATTTAAATAATATTTGTTTTTACATATCTTAATCTTAGACGCTTACTGAAACAATCAGGTATAAACTTGCCATCATTCTTTGGTATGGCGATAATTTGAGACCCTAGAAAGGACAAAGGCTACTTTTTATTCCGGGAAAATATAAAGCGCGACTTTTATCGCGGAAAAACTTTTTCACGCGAATGGAGCTGCTTTTGACAGATCCGTCTGGAAATCTTTAGGGGATTCCTATATTCTGTGGACTTTATGTGGCTGATGATGATAAAATTAGAAACAAATATTTATTGCTATTTTAATCATATGAAGTAAGTTCTACGGATCGTGGGAGCACTACCATACATGGGATACATGTAAGACTTGTATTTTTTCAAAAAAATAAAGATACGTCGATATTGTTAAGTAAACAGGGAGGTGTAAACATGCCGGGATCATTTTCGGCCCCTATTTCCCACAGGACTCGCTAGAATTCCCGGTAAATAGTAACAATGTCGGACTGTTTACCCGAAGTCTCAGGTACGAACAGATATTTATATTTGTTTTTTTTTTGTCAATGTTAATTTGAGAACTATATTTTCAGCTTAATTTTGGGTTTGTTGTTGGGTCTTAGTGGGCACATTTTTTTGGGCAGCTAATGATACATGGAATCGGGTCCAGGTAGAGTGTCGACTGACGAAAGAAGAGACTAATATTATGATTATTTCCTATAGGAAATGTATGATATGAATGAATCCTACTAATATTATAAACGCGAAGGCTTGTAAGAATGTATGTATGTTTGTTACTCTTTCACGCAAAAACTACTGAGCGGATTTCGATGAAATTTAGCACACGGGTAGATCCTGGATTAATACATAAGCCCAGGACATACTTTTATCCCGGGAAAACACAAAGCGGGACTTTTACCCCGGCAAAACTCATTCACGCGGGCGGAGCCGCGGGCAAAAGCTAGTACTTATATAAGTACGACCAACATATACAGTTTTGAGCTCACATAACACTAGGTGCTGATCCCATAAAATGCAAATTTGGAGCTAGGAAAGACCGAGCCCTATGTGCCACGCGCCTTATGTACGGTTGCATTGATTTAATCATCTACTGGTGGTAGGTCTCTCATATGTAAGAGACCGTCTGGGTGGGTACCACCGCAATGTCTATTTCTACCGCCAAGCAGCAATGTGCATGCATTGTTGTGTTTCGGTTTGAAGGACATTGTAGCCAGTGGAACTACAGGACATAGTGAGACTAAACATCTTATGTCTCAGGATGACGAGCGCAGTGGAATGCCACACAGTACTTAGTAACTCAAGGTGCTGGATGGTGTTGCTACTGTTTATGGGTGGTCGTATCGCTTACCATCAGGCGAACGGCATGCTCGGCTCGTCATTCAATGCCATAAAAAAAAAAAAAATCTTATAAAATATGGAACAATGGATCATCATCATCAGCCACACGACGTCCACCGCTGACCATAGGCTTCCCTTAAAGATTTCCAGACGGACCTGTCAAAACAAGGGATACCTTTGCTTTTAATCTAAGTAGGTTCAGGTAAGTAAGTAGGTAGGCACGTAGTAAAAAAAATCTTTCTTTCTTTCTTTTCTTCTAGGTACTGGTTTTTTATTAAAACGTAAATATGTATTTATACAAGAAAGGACATGTTTTAAAACGGCCGAAAATTCTAACCAAGACAATTTATATAAATATGGATAGAACTCCTAAAAACTAGCCTTTTACAATAAACCGTTTAATTTTAAAGACCTCCGATTTTGAGATTTGTGTAATTTTTTTATGTATTGCTTAAAAACGAAACTTAATATGAACGTTTTTTAAAAAAGTTACTTATAAATGCAGGGGTCTACATTTTTTTTATGGATCCAAAATCTATATTTGGTCCTTTAATATCCCTAAAGTTTGAGCCTGGTTAGATTTTGAAGCCCATCACCCATACAAAAAGCGGACAACTCCTTTGGTAATAATTTAACACAACACTTATACATCCTACGCATTTCTATATCTTAGGTTTATCATGAAGCTGGTATGTTTACTCAAGGCCGCAATTTCAAAGAGAATATAAAAAAATACCAGAGGGCACAACGGTAATGAGAAAATTTCATTAGCAACCGTGGAATTAGTGAAAAGTAGCGTGAATATAAAAAAAACATGTGCCTCGCTCCTTGTTTTGTCAACCCAAGTCTTTAGTAACTATTTTCAACAGATATTAACTTATATTTTTTTTTTTGTCTTGATTCTTAAATTGACTTTATTATGACAAAATAACGATTAATTCAAATATATTTTTAACGTTTATTAGTAAAGGTGTTTTTGTTTTCTGCCTCAGTGGCGTAGTTGTATTACGGTACGACTGCAATGCTGAGGTCTCGGGTTCAGTCCCCAGGTCGGACAAAGTGATGTTGGATTTTTCTATTCAGTATCAGCCCGGAGTCTGGCATTTGTGCCCGATATGGCAATAGGCACGCCCCCTATCACATCATGGGACGGAACTCTCTTAGCCTATCAAGAGTAAGCCTATCGCCATAACAGGCACAAATTAAAGACTCCGAACTTATACTGAGCAGAAAAACCCAATATCAATTTGCTCAACACGGGATTCGAACCCGGAACCAGGATTTGAACTCAGAGCGGTGTTCGAGTACTGTGCATACAACTACCAAATGTGTTTTATATAATACTAGGTTTTGCCCGCGGCTCCGCCCGCGTCAATGAGGTTTCCCGGGATAAAAGTCCCTCTTTATATTTTCCCGGGATAAAAAATAGCCTATGTGTTAATCCAGGACATAATCTATCCGTGTGCCAAATTTCATCGAAAACCGTTCAGTAGTTTTTGCGTGAAAGAGTAACAAACATCCATACATCCACACATCCATACTTACAAACTTTCGCGTTTATAATATTAGTAGGATTAGTAGGATACTAATATCCAAACCAGAGTCCACAACATTGTTTTAATTTAAAGTCCCAAAAACAAACTCAAGTATTCATAAACCGTAAAACACTAAATCAAAGCAAGGAAGGTCAAAACAATAACCGTAAAACAGTTAATTACTTGCAAAAAAGGAGCGGTTCAATTTAAGGCTTGTACAGACTAGAGCGTTTCATGAAGAGCGAAATCCGATTTCTGTGGGCGATCCTCTTTGATTCCTATCACTTTTCGTTGAGACGGTATTAAAAGTAGTAATAAGTTATTCCTCACAGAAATTTATCTTGTACTGAAATAATAAGGGACGTAAAGTTTACCTATCAATGGACACACTTGCTCCTCCAAAAATATTAGTCACTTTTTATCCTAAAACGACAAAGTGGTTGACTAAGGTGGCAACTGAAAACCAGTGCTGTTTTATGACTCACATTATAATTGAGCTTATGCTGAGTTGGCCTCCTAGTCGCGGTGTGGATATGTTTATTATTATTTATTTTTACAACAAACTTCATTTTTTCCTTTTTTATATTGTCACTTTTAAATTGCACTTGTGATAAGGTGTTCCTCTACTGCAAAAATAAATATTACTTTCTTTCTTTCTATTTTCACAATAGAAAAACTTGTATGTTGAGAGTACGAAGGTATAGACTGTAAGTTGCCTCGGAGTAATATTCGTGAAATGCACGAAAATTATAATAATATAATATTCTCTAATATATTAATGAAGTACGCACGCATACTCACGCCTTTTATCCCCAAAGTGCTAGGCAGAGGCCTAACTAATGCACCCAGTGTTCGCCGTGCGTATTCCATCCCGTGATGTGAAAGGGAGAGAGCCTATCGCCATATTGGGCACAAAATCCAGGCTCCAGACTGACACTGATTAGAAAAACCCAACATCACTTTGCCCGACTCGGGTAACGAACCCGAGACCTCAGCATTGCAGTCGTACCGTAATACAACTACGCCACCGAGGCAGTCAATATTAACGAAATAATACTTATGTCGATATTCTTGGACATTTAAATTAAATTTGCTAACCCGAAGCTAATTGCTACTTCACTTAGTAAATCGCGCCTATCTGTACAAGCCCTAACATAATAAGATTAACACAAATCTCTACAATGTAGAGATGACCGGGCCGGGCATAAATTAAAAGATTATGGCGCACAATTAAGCTGAGTGCGTGGAGATTACAAATTAAGTTTAAAATGTAATGGAAAAGTATCATTATTGGATACGTGATTTTATTTAGGTTATCTAGTTGCTATAGAACTTTAAACATGGAGTGCATAACTTAAATATACAAAGAAGAGCACCTGACGCTTTGAGATATTAGTTGTGTTATTCCCAGAAATTACACTGCAGTGTCCTTCAAACTCGCACATTGCTTGATGCCAATCATAGACTAACGAAGTCTAAAAGCGGCGTTTACTTACAAGACGCCTAATAAATTTACAAAAAACACACACTCCTTTATTCCCGAAGGGGAAGGCAGAGGTGCAACTAGGGCTCCCACTTTTCGCGGTGTGTGTTCCGTCCCATGATGTAATAGGTGCAATAGGCTCGCCACATTGGGTACAAATTCTAGATTCCGAACTAATTAAAAAAGAAGAAAAACTAAAAATAAATCTATCCCTTACCAAATCACTACACAAAGAAATACCCCCGAATAATAAATATAAACAATAAATAAAAAATAAAAATATAAAAAATATGAACAATAAAACTAAATTGATAGATAAATCTATACAAATGAAGACATCAACAAAATAAGTACGAAAAGAACATAAACCGCATAGAACGCTACATCCAAGCGGGCCGTAAACACGCCTTATTTGAATAACACAACACAATTTGTTTTCATTCGTACAGCGTAATTGTTACTGATAATGCTTTATTTATTGTGTTTTACTATAAATACATTTAAAATAACTACCTTTTGCTCACGACACCACCTACGATTGATGTAGAATGGGTGGATAATTTTTCTCTAGAACGAATAACGGTCTTTTCTGCCGCGCACGTGTAAACTTTGGAATGAACTCCCTGCATCGGTGTTTCCCGAGCGCTATGACTTGTCCTTCTTTAAACGAGGTTTAAAAAGAGTGCTCTCCTCCCGGTAGGCAACGGCTTGGCTGTGCCTCTGGCATTGCTTTAGTCCATGGGCGGCGGATGCTGCTTAGTGCTCATCATCAAACGGACCGCTTGCTCGTTTGCCTACTGACGCAATAAAAAAAAAGAATAGAAAGATCTGCAACGAGGCGACTGGATTTGTAGGACTTAATGTGGTTCTTCCAATGGTTGATGCTCGGAGCTGGTATAGTATGTAAATCGTCGCGCAAATCTTTATAGCTCAATTCAGGATTAACTGATGTTCTGTTTCATATTAGAAACTGCGATCCGCACCAAGGATTAATACCGTATGTCTTTTTCTAACGCGCACAGCAAAGGTCCACATAGAATGTATAATCTTTATCATGGTATCTTTTATAGATGTGCAGAAGTGACAAACCAACATAAACTTTCGTATTTATATTAGGGAGTAATGCGTGTTTGCCTCTCATAGTCATTAACAAAGAAATAACGGAAAAGAACAACTTGAAAACATAATTACTATACATGCAGGTAAGGATTATGCACTTTTCCATGACGAATTATAAACCGCAATTAATTATAGTAGACCTTTCCTGGTATAAAAGTTTTACTAGGTAATTTGCCCGGATAAAGAGTTTCGAGTAATATTATGTTAATTAGGTATACAGGGTTATTTGTAAAGCATTAATAACCTCGCAGGACGGCAGGACTATATTACTGACATTATAAACAACAGTGTGCATGCACTGTTGTGTTTCGGTTTGAAGGACATTGTAGCCAGTGTAACTACAGGACATAATGAGACTTAACATCTTATGTCTCAGGATGACGAGCGCATTAGAATGCCACACAGTAAGTACTTTGTAAGTCAAGGTGCTGGATGGTGTTGCTACTGTTTATGGGTGATCGTATCGCTTACCATCAGGCGAACGGCATGCTCGTCTCGTCATTCAATGCTATAAAAAAAAAAAAACTCACCCCGCAGAGGTGGTGGCGATAACGTATGTTTTCATTTTATATAAATAGTATGGATTTATGTGCCCCTTAACGCCAGAAATCAAATATTTAACAAAATCTCATATATTTATGTAGGTATAATACAATATTTACACGAATTTTAGCAAGTCCACGGCAAAAGGTAATTGTATGCTCAAAAAAAGGATGTTAATTTTCACACAGACCTTCGCACATAATTCTTTTGTGTAAGAAATTTGTTTAATTTGACGCGTTTTTACTAAAACCCTTCCAGTTTTACGAGTATAGTCGCAATCAGAAGTGAAGACTTTTAGAAGTTCCTATTGAGAGTAAATTTTATCTTAGAGAGGGGGTTTTTTATATATAATGTAGAGAGGTAATAAATGTGTTCAGTTTAAATGACTGATGACTGAATGATCGGATGTCAGTATATTTTGTTACATAAGTTTATGTCTTGTCATGGTACATTACCATCATTTTACATAATTGAACAAAAATAAAAAAATAAAAATTCTTGTTTATTTAAATCATAATTCGAATTGTTACGAGCATTTTCTGCGAGCTTTTCGTCTTGTTGGAGACATCTTTTACTATTTTGCCGCCAATAAGTATACAAGCTGTTTATATTCATAATCACTTTAATTTATGTTACAAGCTCTCGCCACTAAGTGAGTGATTTTGTCGTTTTATACTATTAAATATGAAATTACACTAAAGTAGTCGTATTCAGAGAACCAGAGTAATCGACATCGCTCGCAAAATCAACACACTGAAGTGGAAGTGGGCCGGCCATGTCTGCAGACGGACGGACGGTCGATGGAGCAAAGAAGTGCTGGAGTGGAGACCGCGATTAGGTAAACGAAGTGTACGCCCCGCTGCACTATGGACCGACGACTTGAAAAAGGCGGCGGATAGCGGATGGACGCGGGCTGCTCAAGAGTCAAGACCGGAATGGTTGGTGCTCACTTGGGGAGGCCTATGTTCAGCAGTTGACGGCGACAGGCTAATTGATTGATTGATTAATAGTCGTAATCTATTATATTCCCTTCGCTACCAAAAAACTTATGTCAATACATCCCGACTATACCTTCGCTAAGAATTTACATCACCACGCCCGTCCGTAACATGTTCATTTAATGTTTCGCCCGATGTATAGCGTGTCAACCCTAATGTCTCATTGGCACGACACCGCGTCGAATTTTTTGCCACCTCGAGTGTTGGGATGTTCATAAAATAGGGTTGTCTGACCTCGATTGTGCAAGGTGTGGAATTAAAATTGTTTTTGTGATTACTGGTTGATTCCCTAGAGGTACAAGCGCAACCAGTACATGTATTGTTCGTTAAAACTTCTAGTGTGATGTGATAGGACGTCAAAATCATTATCTCTCTCTCTCTCTCTCTCTCTCTCTCTCTCTCTCTCTCTCTCTCTCTCTCTCTCTCTCTCTCTCTCTCGCTCTCTCTCTCTCTTTTACTGACTATCCATGCCACAAGATGGGTAAGTGTTCTTCAGCTTTCTCTTCCACTTCGTCCTATTCATGACGTCATCAAATTCATAATAGTTATTGGGCATTCAAAACAATTCATTCATTCATTCGTTTTCTCTCTATCTAGCAAATCATGTTTTTTTATTAGAATCAAAAACTGACGTAATTATTTGTTACGATATGGGTATCGAACCTTTTCCAATTCCACGCGGTACACACACGTATAAGACCTATGAGGCGGTGACAATTTATTACAACTAGATTTTCAAACCCAATCTACGTCTCATGTTACTATTTATGACTGCCTCGGTGGCGTGGTTGTATTACGATACGACTGCAAGCTGAGGTCACGTGTTCGATCCCCGGGGTCGGGCAAAGTGATATTGGGTTTTTCTATTCGAAATCAGCCCGGAGTCTGGAATTTGTGCCCAATATGGTTATAGGCTGGTTATAGGTTACTGGTGGTAGGTCTCTCATTATGTAACAGGCCGTCTGGGTGGGTACCACCGCAATGTCTATTTCTACCGCCAAGCAACAGTGTGCATGCACTGTTGTGTTTCGGTTTGAAGGACATTGTAGCCAGTATAACTACTGGACATAATGAGACTTAACATCTTATGTCTCAGGATGACGAGCGCAGTGGAATGCCACTCAGTACTTTGTCAGTCAAGGTGCTGGATGGTGTTGCTACTGTTTATGGGTGGTCGTATCGCTTACCATCAGGCGAACGCCATGCTCGTCTCGTCATTCAAAGCAATAAAAAAAAAAAAAAAAAAGGCTCGCCCCCTATCACATCATGGGACGGAATACGGACGACGAAAAGTAGATGCACTAGTTGCGTTATCACTCTGGCGAATTACAAGCGAATTCACAGCGAGGCGAAGGCGCTGAGCGCTCGTCCAGTGTAACAAGACCGTTAACTTTCAACACTGGCTTACTCATCGCACTTTATTCTAATAAAAACATACAAGTGCTTACTGATCAAACCCCCAAGTCAAATCAAGTGAGTGTACATAAAATAAGATGCGAAATCACGCTCTTTGATATAATAATGTGGCGTAAGCTTCGCGGCATAAAATTATGCGGAGTTTGGATATTATAAGAATGAAAAATGATAAACAGATATTTAATATAATCATAACTTGAATTATAATGCCAAGGAAATAGATTTCGTGGGCTACTTCTAATCAAAATAAGACTGACGAACTACGCATAGCTTAAACCAGTGGTTTTAGAAGCGTGTCCCTAGTTCCTTGTGTAACAACGATAAGCCACTAAGGGATTGTTGAAAATTCATCACCCAAAATAATCTTTTATTATTTAATAGATTTTAAAACAGCGGAAAGTGGGTGCATTAGTTGCGCCTCTGCCTACCCCTTCGTGGATAAAATAATAATAATAATATAATAATAATAAATTTTATTTTCAAGTACAAAGACTCATAATGTTAGTTACAATTGGGCTTACACTAAGTTAGTTTTACAATTACCTATACAATTAGACCTATTTTACATTTCTATTTCGGTGTATTTTCAACCAGAAGTTATAATATGGTCCTGATAGGTCGTCGGCAATGGTAGCTAGAATTACGTTCTCACTCTTTCTGATCCGTGCCCAAAAAGACGCAACACGAGCTCTGACAATAGCATAAAAGTCTGCTACACCAGCCTCTGCGAACATATTTGACGCACTGCAAAATCGAGGAAGATTTAATAATATGCGAAATGCATCATTATACTGTACCCTTAAGGTATTGTAAGAGCGCCTAGTGTATTGCAGCCATAATTGACAAGTATAAAAACTCTGACAGTACGATCTAAATAATGTTACTTTAACTTCATTAGAGCAACGCGCAAAACGTCGTGCAATCATATTAGAACGCACAGCTAGAGCCCTTCTTTCTCTCTCAATATCACTGTCGTCATGAAGGTTCTCATCTACTACATGACCTAAATATTTAAATTTACTCACAACCTGAACTGGCACACCACCTAGAAATACAGGGGGGATAGACTCCGGACCCCTTCCAGATCTAAATACAAGCACCTCAGTTTTCTTAGCATTATATTTGAGCCCATGTGATTTAACATAGCGCTCGCATATCGCCAAGAGACGTCTCAAGCCTTTAATCGAAGGCGATAAAAGGCGTGAGTGTGTGTCTTAATAGATTTTACCAAAAACTTCCCAATAACTTCTTCTCAGGAGTCCATTATCATTATCTTTCTAAATTTGCGTCTCGGTTGAGATCATTAAGCGTTTAATACTATAACATGGGCACCAAAAGAAGCTTGTTATCTTTCATAATGTCTATTTCATACACTTATTGGCTTGTTTCATGAGTCTGAGTAAATATTACTCGTCACATAAATGTATAAGGCAGCCAAATACAAAAGTCACACTCTATTCTATATAAATAAATGATCATTAAGGTACCTACTATCTACATGTAACTGTCGAATACAATTGACTAGAACACTGAAACAGGTTCTTAGTTACCGAATGGAGGAAAGAAACTGGTCTACAAAGGTTACCTCAAATAACGCAGATCGAAAGGCATCTGAAATATCTTGGTGGACACAACTTTAGCAATACGCAAAGTAGGGTAAGTGAATATTTATCAGTATAATACTTCATGCTCTGTTGAACTTTCTTCTTTTTATTTATTTCTCTCATTATGTATTTTAGGTCATTTTTATAAAAACTGTGTCAAGTGCTTAGGGTTTTATTCGTACGAGGCTTTATATAGCAAATAGACTACGGGTTAAAATGTTTGTTAAAACACACGCCCGAAAAGCATTTATCGAATGGGATCAGTTATCTTAGCTTACTATTTTTTTTTTCTCTGACTTGAGCTTTTTTCTCGGATTAACCGACCACCCGCCCTGAAACCCTCAGGGAAAAGATGGTTCAGTCTCCCCGCTGTTCCCCATGTACGAAAAGTGGATCCCCCAACACTTTTTTCAATATTATAGAAGTACTAGCTGACCCGGCAAACGTTGGTTTGCCATATAAATTCTTTTTAGCGATTATTTTAGTAGAAAAAAATGAATAATTGATCAGTTACCGACCGGGGTGAAAGTTATTAAATTACTAATATCGCTATTAAAAGATAGGGGATGATGGAAGAAGGTCGAAAATTTAGGGTTGTATGTATTTTTGAAAGCCACTAAATAAAAAAAAAAAAAAAAATCTGTCCGAAAAATTAAAATTAAATTTTGGGGTGGGCCACCCTTATCACTTAGGGGGATGAAAAATAGATATCAACCTATTCTCAGACCTACCAAGTGTGAATATAAAATATCATCAAAATCGGTTCAGCCGTTTCGGAGGAGTATAGTAACAAACACTGTGACACGAAATTTATATATATATATATATATATATATATATATATATATATATATATATATATAGCGGACCCGACAGACGTTGTCCTGCCCTACAAAAGAAATAAAATCCTAGAACCCGAGTACAGCGCCACCTACCGAATCCAAGTGTTAATCTAAACCATTCTCAAATCCACCTGAACACACACAAAATAATCTTTAAAATCGATCGAGCTGTTTAGGAGTTCAGTGACATACACACGCAATTAAAAAAGTTTATATTGTCAAAAGCGCTAAAGTTACATTTTTAATATGGTGGTTACGTATTCTTGAGTTTTCTAATTTTCCGCGCAATTTACTTATTTTTTTCTTTCAAAAGAACCTTCTCCTGACAATAACAATCACATAAAAAAACAAAATCGGTCCAGCCGTTCACACGTGATGCCGTGACCAAGGGATAGCTGACCCCGCAAACGTTGTTTAGCCATCAGTTACCGACCGGGGTTATAATTTATTAAAAAATAGGGGTTGATCGTAGAGGGTTGAAAATTTAGGGTTGTATGTATTTTTTAATTTTGTATCATTAAAAAATTAAAAAATCAATTTTATCTAAAAAATAAAAAAATAAAATTTAGGGGTGGACTACCCTTAACATTTAGGGGGATGAAAAATAGATGTTCGATTCTCAGACCTACCCGATATGCACACAAAATTTCATGAGAATCGGTCGAGCCGTTTCGGAGAAGTTTAACTACAAACACCGTGACACGAGAATTTTATATATTAGATGGATTGCTGCCTTTTTTTGGAGAATGGTAATATCTATAATATTATTACGTAACGTGATATAATATTATAAATGCGAAAGTTAGTGAAAATGTTTGGACGTTTGTATGTTTGGATGTTTTTTAGAAGTAAAAGAAAAAAACACACACAAATTTGGCACACGGGTAGACCATGTCCTTGATTACATATAAGCCACTTTTTATCCCGGAGATTTGCTCCCATGAGAAATAATGGATATTTTTAATCTGATTCTTTAAGTACATGGCGCTGTGTCGTACTGTGTTTTAGGGACTTTTGTACCGGCACAGGAATTTCACGCGAGCGCAGCTGGCAGCAACACCTAGTTCAAAATAAACTTGCTCAAACCTTGTTAGGTAGGGAACAAGGAATTAGACATCCAAGCCTGAGGCGTACCGACATCATGAATATACGATATTAACTTTACATTGCCTTGTAGCATAAACTTCAGGCCGAAGTTCTATTTCCTGGTACCGCCAAAAAAGATGTGTTTATATCATTTTTCTTTTGTTTTTAATTGATAATACCTTTAATTTTATTTTGTTTGCATACTGAAGAGCACAAATAGTTATAAGTTATTGATTAGTGTAATAGGTTTATTGTAATCGTACTAATCAATTAATTGATTTCTTTGAAGTTATACTTCTTTTGGCGCGTTAGGGAAAAATGATGATAGTAAAGTGCGCGCGCACACCGTCACGAAAAACCGACACCCTGCAGTTAGCTATAGTCAACATTTTAGTTTTGAATTTTGAACAAATAAAAGGCGAAATATAAAAAAAATTATAATGTCTCATATTACCCAGCAATGATACTCTACAATATTTTTATATCCAAACCTGACCACAGTGCTTACACCATATTAACTTATATTTTAGTGACAATAAAATACGCAACCTACTCAAATACCATTTTCAAAAGACCTACCAAACGGTAAAGTATATAATGAACTAGTTAATAAATAAATAGTGTTTTCCAAGAGGTTACAATGGAATTTGTATTAAATTATTCATAGTACACAAGTGTGGGCTCAAACTGGACGCCAATACATCTGAGAAAGGGACATAATCCCAAAGGAATTATTGTAATCCCGGGACGGCGAATCATGCGCCTCAGATCTATGGCAAAGTGTGAAAAGCGAATAGCGACTTACATTTTCCCTTTTAGTCCAAAGGGAGTCCTCGTAACCGGAAAATTAGTGCCTTTGTGAGTTTTATCGTGATTTTCTTCGACATTTCTGGCCTAATAAACTGTGACGAATGTGGGACTTCATTTGTGATAACAAGACGCGTTACACTGATCAGGAATAGAACTGGCGAAGGAGAAATATATCTGAAATAGAAGTCGACACAATTAAATAATTATTATTATCGAATTGATGTTCCTATTTAACAAGTTTACAAAAGTAATCTGTGATATGACTCGTAAGTAACTGCAATTAAATTTTAACGCGTCAGAATTAAAAATCAATCTCAGCTCTACCAATCGTAATATGCAACTACAAATAAAATACGACGTCATTTCTACTTAATTACATGAAAGCTCTATAAGAAATTCAGTTAATTTCAAACAGCTTACAAAATTTTAATACCAAAAACCATATTTGCTCCAAACCCGAGACTACCGGCCATCTGTCGCGTAACAACCTTAAAATCGCAAGGTGTTCCGATTAACATTCGTCTGAATTAATTCACTTCACTCGTGAACGGGCATTTTACCGGTAAAATTTAAATTTACCGGCTTAAAAGGACTCGGGTTAGGGTGCAATTGTCGACGTTTTACCGGATTTTGTGTTTAAAAATTATATTTAAATATGGAATTAAATATTAATATGTTTGTTTTTTCACTTTTGTATTTTCTTTTTAATGTTTCCCTCACTAGCCGAAAGGTCTATATTATAATGATTGCCGTTTAGCTTTGTTTGCGAACAATAATTATTGTAGCGATATACCATAGTCCATCAAGCTAGTCATATTTTGATCGTCTTATCAATTATATCTATAAAAAATTGCCATAAAACTATAGGCATAACTACCTCTTAATTAAAATACCAAACTTGCCAAAATCACAAAAAAGTGTTGCCATAAATAAAATTAAAACCACTAAAGTATTTTAAAACAGTGTCCTATTTTCGTACGGCAACCCGTCTGAATCTCGTTCGCATTCGATTGTCAAAGACTTACCGGTGAGCTGTAAGCTTCTTACGTGAATAAGGAGATTTCCGAACCGTATCCCCTTTGCGCAGGAACTTTGTAGTCTTAAAAATTAAATCGGTAAAACTTTTTGTTTCTCGTGTTGAGGGAGGCTTTCATGGGAATTGTTAAGACTTATATGGCTGAGTGCGTTTGTAGGTTTTGTATGTATCGATTGCCGTATTGTTTACAATTCGAATGGGTTTGAATATTTGGAATATTCGGTTTTCTGAGAAAACGGATGTGGTGTGTTATGTTAGGTGTTGTGTTTCATAGATCAGTGAGAGATGAGTCCAATCCCCCCCCCCCCCCTTCCCCTGCCTAATATCCATTTCTTCTTCACATAGATTGATAAAGAATCTAAAATTGTATGACTGAGTGGATACTGTCTGTGAGAGTCGCGCCACTGCTTAATTCCCATATCTTTCTTATAGGTCTCTATTAATTCTTCCTTAATCGTATTCTTCATCACTGAAGGTCGTGTCCGTCCTGAAATATTTTGATGGAGTCGATGACGAGCCGTCTCCATGCCCCCCTATCTTCGGCTTTTCTCTATTAATACCAGTGCACTTAATCTTCCGCTTACCCAGTCACCACCACTCATAGCCCAGTAACGGTCCTAACTTTCTATGAGATGATCTGCATGTTTACTTACTTTATACTAAAATACAATAAAACAATATTCAGAAAATAGCACTTCATCAAATTGAACAATTAAGTTTCGCATAAGTACTTATTAACGTTAAAGCATTTAGGCCTGGCCGGATGTTGACTCACAACAACACTATAAAGGAGTCCACGACACAACTCACCGTTAAGCGAAGTTAGCAAGAAATATGAACACGCCCTAAGCCAGCTTCTGTGAAAAAAATGTTGTACAGGGTTGCCAGGATATTAAATGTGTTTCCGAGTATTCATAATGCTTCGATTTCTATTTTCAAAAAATACATTAAAATATAAATGAAAAATAGTGATTGGAAGATATGTTAATGTGTTTTGTCAATAAGCTCGGTTTGTCGGAGTAGGAATTAACGGAAGGAACGTAAGTTTTTTTTTTATGGCATTGAATGACGAGACGAGCATGCCGTTTGCCTGATGGTAAGCGATACGACCACCCATAAACAGTAGCAACACCAACCAGCACCTTGACTTACAAAGTACTATGTGGCATTCCACTGCGCTCATCATCCTGAGACATAAGATGTCAAGTCCCATTATATCCAGTAGTTACACTGGCTACAATGTCCTTCAAACCGAAACAAAACAGTGCCTACACACTGCTGCTTGGCGGTAGAAATAGACATTGCGGTGTTACCCACCCAGAAGGACTCTCACATATGAGAGACCTACCACCAGTGTACGTGACAGTAACACACCTATTAATATAAAAATCAAATTAAAGAATTATTATCTGCAGATATCCTGAGTACCTAACAATAATATTGTTATTATTCTATAGAAAACCTTATGATGCGCTTGCCTAGTTTGCGTTCCTATGATAATAATGTAACTAACTAACCTATCTAATTTGGTAATTTGACGTGAATTTGTAAATTATATTGCATAACTATAAACCTCAGTGGTTTTTTATGCATATAATACCTAATTATTGTATTACAAAAGAAATAAATAAATAAAAAAAAAAACTTGTCTTTGGTTAAGTGGACTTTTGACAGCCAAGACAAGTAATAATACCTTTCCAACTATTGCTGGTAGGTGTACAGTCAGCAGCATAAATATCTGTACAAAATCAAAATTTCAAATCGCCTATATACGCGTAAAGTTATACTGAAACATTTTTTTTCTTCGTTTGAAGTACAGTCAATTTCTTTTATTTTATTTTTTTGAAGAGAAAAAAAAGATTAGTAAGAACAAAAAAGTATGTAGGCAATTTGAAATTTTGAATTTGTTCAGCTACTTATGCTGCTGACTGTACATGAGGGGTTAAAACTCGCCCTATCGCCGCGTTCCGGGATCAGCCTGTGTATATCCGGTTCAAACAGGCCGACATAATTGTGTCTACTGACGAGGGATAATCATCGCTCGTTTCGACTCTCTCTGGACCTTTCTCCGCTTACTATCAGATGCTGTAGGATCAATTTGTCGTGTCCGTTTAAAAAAAAAGAAAAATAAAATAAATGAATAAAACATTCGGCCTGCCTCGGTGGCGTAGATGGTTTGATCTAGTCTATCTGGTGTAGCTGAGTTGATTGATATTGGTGGTTTCGATCCCAGGATCAGGCAAAGTGATATTGGGTTTTTCTACTCAGTATCAGCCAGGAGTCTGGATTTTGTGGCCGATATGGCGATAGGCTCTCGCCCTATCACATCATGGGACGAAATACGCACTGCGGAAAGTGGGTGCACTAGTTGCACCTCTGCCTACCCCTTCGGTGATATCGGGCGTGAGTGTGTGTGTGTGTATGTGTGAATAAAACATAAAAAATATTATGTTTGTACACAATTCAATTGCGACCACTATACACATTGTGAAAACCCCGGCTTAGATCCGTTTATTCTGGTAGCCCTGTATGTTTGAGTCACAAAACAATAACGCACACGTTTTGAATCCGAATATGTGGGGAAGTCGTTTTAGTTATAAAATTTTATTATTATTTTGGTAGGCATCAGCATTTTTTGAAGTGTACTTTTAAATAATATGGTACGATATCACATTCCTATCCTTTAACCATAGATGTAAAATAAAAAAGTGTAAGTTTCGAACAAAATAATTATCAATAAAAAGTAACTTTAAGTCCCTTTTTTTCAAATCTAACAATTTGTTAAATCTAATGTAATCACCGATTTTGACGTTTCCACGTATTTTCAGCCCTAGTTAGCTTACAATTGTTATAATAGCTTGTCAAATATTTGATCACCCAAGAATGAGCAATTAGCAAGATGGCCGCTGATTAACTCCCGTGCGAACAGCTGTTTTCGGTAATGACAGTTTTATATTTCTGTACATTTTTTTTTATTTGTTGTACAAGGAACCGGCTAAGGTGAAACATGACCAGTGACCATGCTGCCAAGTCATAAGTAAATTTCTGTACATTTGAGCCACGGTATGACTTTTTTTTAAACAGGGCGATGGAATAATATAATTATTATTATAGCCTACATACACTACAAAAACTGGGAGTAAGCAAACACTTCTCAAAATATAGTAAATATATACAATTATTATTTTACTCGCCTGTTCTCCTGCTTATTTAAGAAGTTCCATCTATCTCATGTAATTATCCGTATATCAACTTGTGAATCGCGAAAATATTATTTATCGACATAAGTACGAAGTTTTAGGTTAGATTTCAAGGTCATTGAATTAATATTTTTTGTCTGAAGAAAAGCATCATTTTAATTACTCTGTATTTGTCATAACATAGTGAGAATATAAATAACTCGCACTTATTTTGTTTTCAATTACTGAGAAAGTAATCAACACTTGTTAATATCTATATAATTTTATTTAATAACAGTCTTAAAGTTTTGAATTATGTGATGAAAAGAAACACAGTACAACATGCTTGATAATTATTTAATAAAAGATCAAATACATCATACCTACACTTTAAAAATTAAAAAATGTACATAATACACAGCACTACAATTATTATGTACGGTAGCACGCAAGAGCCCGTAGTATGCCGCCCTGAAGCTTGTGGCGTAAACATTCCTTCATGACTCATGTCAATGAATACGGTTTGAAGTTATGTGTTATGCTAAATGCTCTAAGGTTCCCTGTAGTGAATATCTACTACATAATACATTGGATTTTCGTTTCACAATCACGTTACAGTCCACAGTCCACACACTTGTTTCTTCCGATTCTTGTGTACTGAGTTTTAACAACTTTGGCAATTCTAAGCGAGGTGATGAAGACAAGAAACATAATTCGATGTACCCGAAAATGTACTATTTAAAGTACTCATATTAATACTGCGCACATCGAAATTAAATTGTGATTGTAGTATTATTACAATCATAATATTAACGCGCATGAGCCCGGGTGAATGGTGGCGCATGCCGCTACTGCGAGTCGCGATTCCAAAGTCCAGCGGCTGCTTGGCGGAGTTTGTTCAGGCCGCCGCATCCCGCCATGTAACACGAACGCATTATAATATTTGAATATTACGCACAAACGATACAATATTTTTCATATTTCATAATATTATAACATTTATAATTTTATGTAATCATAAAATAGTCAAAGATATTTTCTTAAATCACATTTTACGGCTTCGGATACAAGTCCTTTGAGTCAAACGTTGACACATATGAAACATCCCCAAAGAAAATATTTTTCCCCCGCTTTATTATACTGGCAATAAATTAACAAATGTTTACTTTTGACTATAGTCATAAAATTAGTTGAAAAAACGTATTTGACAAATCCTCACCTAACAAATGTTAAATTGAAGAAATGTAACATTGATTTGACAACCGTTGAAAAAACGGGGCCTAAGTTTCCACGTCCTAATGCCACTACTACTGCTCTAAGAGGATTCGTCGCAGCGGCAACATTACACTTTCAGCCAAAAAAACACTCACGCACACGACATATTCCCACTAAACTAAAAAATTATAAAAAAAACAGGAAATTAAAATTGGGACTTTGGTGAAAATATTATTTTTTCATGGATGATTTTTGTCATAATGTTAGCACAGGCAAAGACGAGTATGTTGCCGCCGTCACAACGGACTGCGCAGGCGCAGGCGGGTCGCGGGGCGCGGTACCAACCGCTCGCCCAGCACCCGCGCGCCACCGACACTCAGCTCTCGAACGCGGTCGCATTCGGGCACTTCCTTCGTTCATACGTCTTAATATTATAACGGCATTATAACCTATGTACAGTCCACATATTGTTTTATTTGCAAGTCCGATCAGTGGCCTAAACAGTGGTCCTTCGTTCGCGTAAATATAAAAACCAGTTTCGCCGAAATAATAATTGCATCCACGTCAACGGTCGTCTTAAGTCGTCGTATGGACTTTGACCGTATGGGAAGAAGTTGGAAGAAAGAAGTCGTTCTCGAAGCAGCCTACATATTCGACGTAGCTGAAGTCATTCATGGGAGTACGCTTATTGTATTTGAGTGAGTTTGTTCCAATTAGTTATTTCCCAATTACTATTATTTTTTGCCGAAAATCGTTAAGTTTATAATACAGTTGCCTTCATTGCACAGTGCTTTATATAGCTTATTTGGGTCGCAAGTTTGCTATTTTCATCCCCTATTCTTTTCTTTGCAAAACGCCTACGCATAATAGTGATTTTATATACATTTGTTAGAAAGGCGCGTCGACCGTCGTTGACCTTGACCTTGACGTGATACCGTTATTTGCTTTCGCTTTGTTTGCGCACATATGTTGCACGTCTATTTTGTACTCTTTTTAATTACTATTGCTCATTAATTTAAATATTATCTCCAGAATGGCAGATTTAAAAACGCTTATCAAAAAACGTAGCTCAACAAAATCAAAGCTTACTATTTACAATAATTATATTAATTTATTAAAAAGTAGTACAAGCATATCAGAGTTGCAGCGTTTAGATTTGGAGGAGCGCCTCAATAGATTCACTTCCATACATTCGGAATTTGATAATTTACAGACGCAAATCGATGTGCTCACCGACGATGACGCGGCTGCTGTAGCTGAGCGTGAGGAGTTCGACCGCCAGTTCTACAATCTCATAGCAATCACACGGAGCCTGCTCGGCACTACGTCCGATAGTGCTGGATCTGAGACGGACTCCAAAGATGTTGAGCCAGGTGCACACATTTCTAAAGCCAATGGTTTTGTTCGTTTGCCTAAAATTGATTTACCTCACTTTGATGGAAGTGACCAGTGTTGGCTAGAGTTTAGGGACACTTATATATCATTGATTCACGACAATCCTTCCGTTAATAATATAAACAAGTTCCACTACCTGCGGGCTTCATTGCAAGGAAGCTCTGCCTCAATTATTAAAAATATCGATTTTAAAGCAGAGCATTATAATGTTGCATGGAATTTGCTTTGTGAGCGTTATAATAATAACCGTAATCTTGTAGATAGTCACCTGCAAGCTATATTCGATATTGAACCTATACTAAATGAGTCAAGTGTTTCAATCAGAAATTTTGTTGATGCCATTAACAAAAACATGAGAGCACTGACAAAGCTAGAAGAGCCCACTCAACATTGGGACACATTTATTATTTTTATAATCAATAAAAAATTAGACTTAGTTACCAGTCGTGACTGGGAGCAGCATAGGAATAATATTTTAAAGGAGAAACCTACCATCTCACAATTTTGTTCCTTTTTAAACAGTAAAGCAGACTGGTTGAAATCAGTTGAATCAAATCACAACACTACACATCTGACTTCACAAATCATTCAAACTTCGAGAAATAATTTCTCAGACAGTAGTTTAAATAAACATAACCATAAAGTTACTGAAGGAAATAATCATAAAACAAATATGAACCCTAAATATATTAATAAATTTAATAAATGTCCACATTGCTCTCAAGCGCATAGATTATTTAAATGCGATTCGTTTAGAAACTTATCAATAGAGAACCGTATAAAAAAGGCTAACGATTGTAATGTCTGTATGAATTGCTTGCGTTTCGGTCATTCTCCTAAGCAATGTAAACTTACACATTGCAAATATTGCAAAGTAAAGCACAATACTCTTTTGCACTTAGAGTCTAATGAACCTAATCCATTTTCTAATCCATTACCTACCACTTCTAAGTCCAACATAGCGTTATCAGCCAATTCTTCACAACTTGCTACCGCTACGCATGTTTTACTGTCCACAGCTTTGGTTAACGTGATTGGCGCAAAGGGTAAGAAGTACACAGCGCGCATACTTCTGGACAATGGTAGCACAGCAAACTTTGTAACGCAGAGCTTATCAGAAAAACTGGGTTTATCGCTTCGCGGTACAAGGACTAAGGTAACAGGTATAAATAATCACATGTCAACTAGTACACAGTCTTGTCACCTCGTGCTAGAGTCTTTATGCTGTGCCTACACTGTTGACATCGAATGTCACATTTTGCCTGAGATTACAAAAGTCTTACCATCCTCATTTGTGCACGTCAAACATGTCCCTATTCCGTCAGGTCTAAAACTAGCAGACCCGAACTTTAACGTTCCGTCGGTCGTAGATATCCTCGTAGGAGCTGAAACATTTTGGAATGTCTTAGGCAGTAATACGATAGATTTAGGAAAAAATCTACCTAGATTATTTGAAACTAAATTCGGATGGCTTGTATCAGGTAGTATTGTAAATAAGTCTACTATTTCTTCCACACTTTTTTGCCATCATTCCAATGTCACTCCCGATCTTGCACAGTTTTGGGAGCTTGACAACGTATCCTCAAAGCATTCTCTCTCTCTTGAGGAAAGAATTTGTGAAAATCTGTTCTATCAAAACACAGTTCGCAACAGTGATGGCAGATATGTCGTCACGATGCCTTTAAAAGAGGATCCTATTAGTTTAGGACATTCTTATGAATACGCTAAAAATCGCTTTCTCTCCCTTGAGCGACGATTTCAGCGTGATCCTGTATTTAAAGAAAAGTACAACGAGTTTATACGAGAATATGAGCGCCTTGGCCATATGACGTTAGATTCACATTTTGCCACTTCACCTGACAGCTCCATGACAAAATATTTCATTCCACATCATGGAGTCATTCGTAACTCTAGTACCACTACACAACTACGCGTAGTATTCGATGCATCAGCCCCTACTAGCTCGGGTGTGTCTCTTAATGACATCCAGATGGTCGGTCCAGTAGTGCAAGACGATCTGTTTTCCATTATAACACGTTTTCGTCAGCATAGGTATGTGGTATCAGGTGATGTTGAAAAAATGTACAGAGCCATCGAATTAAGTCCAGTTCAACGACCTCTTCAAAAAATTATTTTCCGGTTTGAACCTACTAAACCTCTTAACACCTATACATTAAACACAGTCACCTACGGGACCGCTTCTGCCCCATATTTAGCCACTAAATGCTTAGTTTCTCTAGCCGACAATATTGAGGATACTCGTGTGCAACGCGCGATTCGGCGTGATTTTTATGTCGACGACTACTTAAGTGGTGCGGATACGATAGCCGAAACCGTGGAAATTACAAAGGTAGTCCAGTCGGTTTTATCATCAGCCAAATTTAATTTACGCAAATGGCGATCAAATAATTCCATAATTCATAGCCAAATTGCTGATAATAATGATTTTCATAATACATTAAATTTTTCGGAGCAAGGTCTAGACACTAACCAAACTAAAACATTAGGTCTCAACTGGATTTGTAATTCTGATTCGTTAACATTTACTATTAATATTACACCCATACATAAAATCACTAAACGTCACATTCTCTCGGGAATTAGTCAAATATTCGACCCACTAGGACTCGTAGGTCCGTGCGTTGTTGAAGCAAAGATGGTAATGCAGCGTCTATGGCTTGATAAATATGACTGGGATGACGAAGTGTCGCACGAAATAAAAGGCCTTTGGTCTACATTTGAGAACACAGTAACATCACTAAATAAGCTACGAATTCCTCGTTGGGTTTTGTGTGAAAATTCTATTACACGTGAAATACACGTATTTACTGACGCGTCCGAAAAGGCATACGGCGCATGTGTATACATTCGGTCATGTAATGGCATCGAATCCACGAACGTTCAGCTTCTGGTATCCAAAAACCGTATCGCACCAATTAAACCTACAACAATACCAAGGCTTGAACTGTGTGGGGCTTTACTGGGTGCAAGACTGTGTACTAAGGTTCAGGAATCACTTACTATAGACATTCACAAATGTAGATTCTGGTGCGATTCCACTATAGTGTTGGGTTGGCTCTCTACTCCTTCTAACCAATTGAAACCTTTTGTTAGAAACAGAATTAATGAAATACAAGAAACCACATGCGATTATACCTGGAGCTACGTACCGTCAAGTGAAAACCCGGCAGATCTTGTATCCCGCGGTCTTCGGGCCGACGTTATCAAGGACACACCTTTGTGGTGGTCTGGGCCTTCGTTTCTATTGCAAAATGAAAGCGAATGGCCTAAAATGCCTAACACAGAGAATCATAACTTACCGGAAGCAGTACCACATATTTATAATAGTCGTATTAATAATAACTCATACAGCATGCATCATTCACACATAACCAACCAACCATCATTCACACATACCTTATTGGAAAAACATTCTAATTTAACAAAAATACAAAAAATATTTGCTTATGTACAAAGATTTATTTACAATTTAAAAAACAAAAACAAATTGAGAGACAATTTTTCCGCGGCTGAATTAGAAAAATCCCTCGTTTTAATTACACATTTTTCTCAACAAGAAATGTTTCCAGAGGAGTATAACATTTTAAAAAAGGGGCAAAAATTGCCTCGTAAAAGTAGATTACTTCCTTTGACTCCATTCATAGATACTCAAGATATAATTCGCGTGGGCGGGAGGCTTGAGAACTCCCCCTACGATTTTAACGTAAAACATCCCATACTATTATGTAGTAAACACATACTCACTAAACTTATATTCCAAATGCAGCATATAAAACTATTACATGCTGGTCCTCAGCTGCTCTTGTCACACATTCGACTCACTTATTGGCCTTTAGGCGGTAGAAACTTGTCGAGGTCTGTCGGGAATAAATGTCTTAAATGTTTTAGACATAAAGCCCAAAACGTTCAGCCAATAATGGGTCAGCTACCATATTCTAGAACTCACCTTGAATATCCATTTTTACATTGTTGTGTAGACTACGCAGGGCCAATATTGGTGGCCAATCGTAAAGGTCGTGGTTGCAAACTAACAAAATCATATGTTTGCATCTTTGTTTGCTCAGCAATAAAGGCCGTACATTTGGAGCTCGTCACAGATCTCACCACGGAAGCATACATGGCCGCTCTAAATCGCTTTGTATCGCGCCGCGGTAAACCTCGTAGCATAACGTCCGATAACGGAACAAATTTCGTAGGCGCGTCTAATGTAATGTCTAAGTTTTTAATTTCATCAAATGTTAAATCTGAAGTAATGCAGGAGGGCATCGAATTCATTTTTACCCCTGCATACAGTCCTCACTTTAATTCATTAGCTGAAGCTGCAGTAAAATCTTGTAAGCATCATTTAAAAAGATTATTGGGCCTCTCAAATTTTACTTTTGAGGAGATGGTCACCTGTCTTACTCACATAGAAGCTGTCTTGAATTCCCGTCCATTAACACCTCTATCTTCAGACCCAAACGATTTTTCGGCTTTAACTCCATCTCATTTCCTAATTGGACGACCACTCTTATCTGTACCATGCTCTCAGGTGACTGATGCGAGCATCACGCAGCTGGATCGTTGGAAGCGTATTCAGTTGATCCGACAGCACTTTTGGAACAGATTTCATAATGAATATACTTCTCAGATGCAGGAAAAATTAAAAATGGAATCAATCTAGAGGTGAAATTGAACCTGGTTCCCTAGTTCTGATAAAGGACAAAACGACACCACCGCTGCTCTGGCCATTGGGCCGAGTGGTCAAAATTTACCCTGGCGTAGACGGGATCACAAGGGTGGCTGAACTGAAGACAAGAAGAGGTACTATTCGACGCGCCTTCAACAACATCTGTCCTCTTCCTACACTGGAAAATTGAAGACGTCCCTTCAACCCGGGGAGTATGTTGCCGCCGTCACAACGGACTGCGCAGGCGCAGGCGGGTCGCGGGGCGCGGTACCAACCGCTCGCCCAGCACCCGCGCGCCACCGACACTCAGCTCTCGAACGCGGTCGCATTCGGGCACTTCCTTCGTTCATACGTCTTAATATTATAACGGCATTATAACCTATGTACAGTCCACATATTGTTTTATTTGCAAGTCCGATCAGTGGCCTAAACAAGTATGTGGTGTCATTTATTAACGCTATGTAAAAATGGCCCTGTATATCAATACTACAACTTACTATGGCATGTCTATTAAGTCGGAAAACAACTGTTTTCTTGGTCCAGCGATCAAATTTAGGACATATTCAGTTCTGAACGTAGACCATAAACAATTTTTATTTACCTACTGTAAACACAAAATCCTATAATCGTGCATTTAACAGTGATTTGTATTCATAAAGCGGAACATATCACAATTTTCAAATGTTATGGCAAAACAGTTTCCTTTAAATTCACTGCATTGTGTATACAGGAGGTTGCAGAAAAGAGGAACAATAATAACTAGACAAACCACGAAGAAGAAAAATTATTATAATAATATAATAGCTATTTAAAAAAATAAGCAAATAAATTGAACGAAAAATGTTTGTTTTATAAATTTATTTTTTGATACTAAAGTTGAATAGCGACCTTAAAATCATCTAAAAAGACGTTAAAACTATCGTTATTATTAATTATCTCGATTCAAGACAGTAAAGTGATAAGACGAAAGTGTCGGTACCATTTTGAAGATTTACATTTCATTTTCAATATTAAGTTACAACTTCCCTTCAATATAAATATTTATTACTGAGAGCTTTCTGCAACAGCCTGTATAAGCATCTGCAATCTATATTTTTGCAAAGTTTATTCGAAGCGGACAATCTTGTGCATTATTTTCGCGTACGTTTCCCAGTTTATGCAACACGCGCCGGGAAATGTCTGTAAACCTCGTTACCATATTTGCTTTACGTCTAATTTGAAGTAGAAGTTTAAAGGTTCTTCTCGTACCTACATAGCGCTATCGAATACAGCAGCAAGCTATCAAAATATTAGCGGTAGTACTCAATAATTACCTTGTAACAAAAAACCTTTAACAAAATTTCAGGAATTAAATAAAATTTGGTTCTTGGTTCCTTATTTTTGTCCTTTTTTGGCTCACTCTGTACAATCTGAGTTAAAATATATCCTAGTAATACTCTCAGGTAGCCCGCGATACAGGTTCGCCTAGTGCGGGTACCACTGTGTCATGTGTACATGTATTTTAGCGTAAGATTGAAAAATAAATTATTTGTATTTGTAAACTTTGGATCTCAATGAAATCTATTGTTAATTTTTTAATATCTCAGCTTAGACCAATAACTTGCGATTTTAGAATCTCGTCAAAGACATCTGAAAATTATTTCTTAGCGCCTCCGATGTCAAGCATTCTATTAGGGCAATTTATTTCATCCTGGTTTGTGCTTTCAATTCCTCTTATTCTAAAGTTTAAAATCCTTTTGAGTGGCAAAACGAATGTAAATGCACTTTTCTCTATACTCTGTTTAGCCGTAAACACCACGCTGTGGCACACCAGAAAACTGAAGTTAAGGAATAGCTTAGACCAACGTATGGTCCAAAAAATTCCTTCACTCAAACTTTGGTGTACTGTTTAAAAACATCCACGATTACTTGTAGCGGTTTTCATGTACGGTACCTCAATATACCTACTCAGTATCTATGATATTTAGAGACACTTTAGCATATCCCATCGCCGTCTGCTATAAAAAATCTGGCACAAAAAATCACGTTCCGTCTTCTAACAATCAAAATATCTAGCGGAATAAGGCGCTAAAAACCCAGACTAGTCCTAGTCTAAATCCGAACTATTTAAATTCAGGAACGTTGACCCGAATGCCTTCTATAATAGGTTTCCGCAAAAGGTGCCGCTACTTTCTATGCAATGGAAAGTTGATAAGAATGGGAAATTGAAAAGTTATTAGGCTATCAAAGCCCTAGGACCTGTGGCTCTGAAGCTAATCTCCGATGGGGCCGCTGCTCACATACGGCTCACTAGATGTGGCTTCACATACGCTTTATAGATTTTTTAAAAGGATTTTAGTATTCTCTCGCTTGCACTTTGTCGGCTCTATTTCTATTTAATGCAACGATATAAGACGCTGGAAGTATATAAGACGTTTCAAGTAGATAAAGCAGTTAAAGGACAAGGAGACGCGTGAAGTATGCGCACAAAACATATAAGGCGCTTGAAGCATGTAAGGTGCATGCGATATACATGTGAATTTTCCAAGTAGGCGTGAAGGGCAAAATCCAAAACTATGAAGAATAGTGAAAAATGCTCAAAAGAGTCTCGTGGCCGATTTTGATGAAAACTAAAACTGCGTCATTGGATTTTTGAAAAGTCAATATTCCTAGCCCTGAATCGAACTTGTTGAGTTTGACAAAAAAATAAACACTGTATCTTTACACCATTCGATAGTGTTGCTAATAAGGATCAAATTCTGGGAAGTAATGACATACAGCAAACTAAAGGAAAGAGCTCAATCTGGACATTCATCCTGTATATACGGCGTTTGTAGTTTTTACTGGTGGTAGGTCTCTCATATGTAAGAGTCCGTCTGGGTGGGTACCACCGCAATGTCTATTTCTACCGCCAAGCAGCAGTACGCATGTTGTGTTTCGGTTTGAAGGACATTGTAGCCAGTATAACTACAGGACATAATGAGACTTAACATCTTATGTCTCAGGATGACGAGCGCAGTGGAATGCCACACAATACTTTGTTACTCAAGGTGCTGCATGGTGCTACTGTTTATGGGTGGTCGTATCGCTTACCATCAGTCGAACGGCATGCTCGTCTCGTCATTCAATGCCATAAAAAAATTATAAATGTAAAGAGCACACAAGGTATATAATTATTCGATGAAGTAGGTATATGTGGGCGCAAATTAATATTTAGTGATTATATTATTATGAAAATGTCTAGAATATTTAAATTTGATATTTAAATAGTTATTTACAACCACAATGCTGTTATTTATCAAATTTCAGTATAAGTTAGAAACTGTATTGACTATTTGAGTGTTTGGAAAACGTTGGATATTTATTTAATTCATTATTTAATGATTTAAACGTCTAAAATAAAATCAATTAGAATTGTTAATAATTCTAATTGATTTCTTTGTAGTTATTTTAATCTATAAGTAAAATATTCACAACTTGTTAATAGCTCCATCTGTTGGCAAGTTATGTAAAATAACGGAGTTTGCTTACTTAAATGTTATTTATGTAAAATATTATCATCTGGAGTTATGAAAAATTCATTATAATATCAATTTTGAATATTCAGCTATAACCCAAGATTTATTGTACAGTAATTTCAAAGGAGGTTGCAGTTATTATAACATTTATATTCACTTTGAATGTTTATTGGATTAAAAAAGAATCCAGTCAGTTCAAGATTCGATGGACTGCTGTCCCAAAAGTCAACTGGGAAGAAAACTAAGCAATATTCAGTTTGTATTTTCATTACGATGGATTCCGAACACGAAAACCCTGGCACCTCGCCGACATATATAATGCACATATAATACAGGAGTATTTAAGGCTCATGAGGTATATAAAGCGAGAAAAGTATACAAAGCGAGTGGAGTTGATAAGTGGTATGAATTAGGAGCTTGAAGCATATAAGGGACATGCGGTATGTGGGGTGCCGGAAGTATATAAGAAGTTAGTATACAAATCTGACTAGTATTATACCATTTTATTGTGAATGTTGTGTATGCCTGTAAGTGGCATGCATATCAGGTAATTGTTTAATTGAATTTATGTATTACAAGCTTTTGCCCGCGGCTCCACCCGCGTGAATGAGTTTTCCCGGGATAAAAATTAGCCTATGTGTTAATACAGGACATAATCTACTCGTGTGCCAAATTTTATCGAAAATCGTTCAGTAGTTTTTGCGTGAAAGAGTAACAAACATCCATACATCCAGACATACATACATCCATACTTACAAACTTTCGCGTATATAATATTAGTAGGATAGACTTAAGGATATGTATGCTGTTGGTGTACCTTATTAAATAAATAAACCCGCACTAGGCCAGCGTGGTGGTCTAACTAACCCCTGTCGGTAGTAGAGTAAGCCCATGCCCAGAGAGGACAATATATGATACTGTTTATTATTATACAAATCTGATATCCGACAGAACAATATTAATTTAAATATAACTATTACTAAGTAAACAATCATTTTAAACATAAAATCAAAGATATTAAAGTCGCATCTAGAATACGACACATCCACGCCCAACCCATACGTTGCACAAAGATTTCAATTGAGGACGGATTTCCTTGGACTCTCAAGCGCAAGGATTTTCTACCTTTACCATATTGCATTGGAAATAGAAGCATACAAGACTTCGGTTAAGAGCGATTGCGCGCCACGAAGCAGTCGTTTGACTAGAATTCCATGATGGAAGTCGATTTGCCCCTTTGCAATACTGGCTGTATTAAATTCCATAACAGATACGTGGGGAAATGTCGTGAATAAAGTCTCAAACTATTTTCACGTGTTTAAAAGGTTATTTGTAATAAAAAATGGTAGAGATTTCAGAGGAGAGTAGCTCGTTTATGCCACTACTGAGAAGACAATTGCTAGGAATAAATATTAATTCGAAACACGCACTCACGCCTTTTATCCCCGAAAGGGTAGGCAGAGACGCAACTAGTGCACCCACTTTTCGCCTTGCGTATTCCGTCCCATGATGTGATAAGGGGCGAGCCTATCGCTATATCGGGCACAAAGGCCAGAGTCCGGCCTGATTGATACTGAATAGGAAAATCCATTATCACTTTGCCTGACCCGGGGATCGAACCCAAGACCTCAGCACTGCAGTCGTACCTTAATACAACTACACCACCGAGGCAGTCAGCATTATATTACTACTAGTCCTGTATCAAATACTGTACTCGCGGCACGGGCCTCCTCTACTACTGAGAGGGTTTAGGCCTTAGTTCACCACGCTAGGCTAAAGCGGGTTGGCACACTTCACAATTTTTTCAAAATTCTTATAAAGACTTCTCTGGTACGCAGGTTTCCTCACGATGTTTTCCTATACCGTTAAAGCAATATCCTCAGAAGCTTCTAATTTTAAGTTTACCACTCTTATCAACCCAAAAATAAGTTGATACCATACCACCTTACCAGCCCTGTATTATATACTACCCAATGCTGAGCACGGGCCTCCTCTACAAGTGAGAGAGTAAAAGGCCTTAGTCCACCACGCTAGCCTAGTGCGGGTTGGCAGACTACACATACTTTCGAAATTCAGAGAACTTCTCAGGTATGCAGGTTTCCTCACGATGTTTTCCTTCACCGTTAAAGCGAGCGATAATTCACAAAGAATATACACATAACTTTTTAGAAAAGTCAGAGGTGAGTGCCCTTGAATTTTGAACCTGCGGACATTCGTCTCGGCAGTCCGTTCCACTCCCAACTAGGCTATCGCCGCGCTAAATAAGTTGATAACGACGACTATATATTTTCTTTATAAATAGAAATAGCTACCACAGTCTTCCGATCAGAACATTCAAAGGGTACATCAAATACATTTTTTTACAGTTTAAGGCGCTTAAGTCCGCCGTACGGCTTTAAAGCCGGTCATGTAAATCTGACTTTCATTAAAACGTAACGAACATTCTGCGCAGCCCTCAGTCGGATTAGCGCACGATCCGTTCCGGTTCATCCTCTTATATTTTTATTCTTGTTTGATGAATATAACTTTTAGTGCGCTAATAAAGGCTGACGGATTTGCGCTCACGTTAGGTTTCCGCGTTGAAATTTTAGCGAAAACCGAGAAGTTGTTTGTAGGATGTTATCTGCGGAACCACGAAAATATTATGCTAAAATAAGTTTTCCGGCTCATTTTTAGCCTAGAGTCTGGAATTTGTGTCCGATATAATAGGCTCGCCCCCTATCACATCATGGACGGAACACATATGGCAAAAAGTGGGTGCCCTAGTTACACCTCTGCCTATTCCATCGGGTATTAAAGGTGTTTGTGTGTGTGCGTGTTTTCTCACATAGTGACTTCAACCCGTCTAATCCGCACACGTTACAAATTGTCCGCTGCGTGATTGTACAGTCAGCAGCATAAGTATCTGAACAAAATCAAAATTTCAAGTCGCCTATATAGTCGTTAAGTTAAACTGAAACATTTTTTTCTTCGTTTGAAGTAAAGTAAATGTCTTTTATTTTATTTTTGTGAAGAGAAAAAAAAGATTAGTAAGAACACAAAAGTATATGGGCTACTTGAAATTTTCAATTTGTTCAGATACTTATGCTGCTGACTGTACATTATTTCACGCTCTTTCTCAAACTAACAATGACAAATTTAAACAATCTCTCGTTAAGTGCGTTTTTAAAAACAATTCAAAATATTTATTAAATGCGTTCAAAAACAAACAGTCAGTGAAAATTCCCTTAAAATTCTTAGATGCTCAAATTAAAACGGTCTCGCAGTCCGAACTAATGGGGCAAGCAGTGATTAATGTAGCTTTGTGAGTACAAATTGCACCTATAATGTCTAATAGCTGTCTTAATTCCCTTGCGAAAGACTTAAAATAGCGTAGGGTAGGGCGGGGCAAAAAGGTCCAATTTCACTTTTAGCAATTATATTGTGAAAACCAAACCTACTACATCAAAACAAACAACACATATGAAACAAACAATTATCGAACTATGTTTGGCTCAATTCTTGGTTGATTCATCATTATAGAAATATATCTTATTACTGTTTTTCTAGACATTGTCATCTGTCTCTTTTTGCCCCATAGTAGGGGTAAAAAGGGACAGCGAGGAGGCAAAAAGGTCCAATATTTAATTCTTAATTTTAAATGGTTTCATGAAATAATAACTACAAATGACTTAATGGAAATCAAAAGTATATTTGTTTTACAAAAAACAAAAAATAACAAATACGGTTATCATTATTATAGAAAAAATATATTCTGTTCATTGAAGTATAATTAAATTTAATTAGTCGTAATCAAATAACAATATATTTTTTGGAAAAATATAAAGCTTTATTGATAATTTCTAACTATATTAACACTTTAATTAAAAATCAGTCTCAGTTGAAGAATAAAATTAAACAAATCAGCACTTAAAATTTTAGAATATTAAACATAGATATTTAAACTCTTATAAAACAAAAATAATTGAAATAAACATTAAACAATTTTTACGTTGAACTAAATTTGCTGCATGTTGCATCAATTTTACAGATTTAGTGCCACGATCTGTTTTTCTTTTATAGTTCCGCGTACTAAAACAAATAAGAAAGATTTTATAACCAATATGTAAATGATGTGGGGTAAAAAGGACCAACTGGACCTTTTTACCCCCACCACGTGTGAGAATTTATAGAAGTTATACAAAAAAAACCATTCAGTCTAACTTAAAAATGACAATACACTTTAAAAAACAATTAAATAACGTATGCTTAAAAACTATGTTCAGGGATCGTTAACTTAAAAACAGTCCTTGAAACCAAAAATATTAACAACGAAAAAAAATGCTTACGTTAAAATTTGGACACACGACCGTGTATCTCCCGCAAGCAACGTCGCCCGATTTTCGGCGATGGTGCGTTACTCCTCCCACGCCCGCTTCTTTACACTTGTATCGTTAGCAACAACGATGCTTCACTTGTTTTTGAGATATTTGTGGTGGACCTTTTTACCCGCGGACCTTTAAGCCCCGCCCTACCCTACAGGTGACGCGAGGTACTGAGATCCATTCTTTGGAGAGCTATACGGCGATGTTTTTTAAGAAATTTTTTGGTTACTTAGATATTTTAGGTTCGAGGCATTTTAACATGTCGCCTTACATTGTTACTGCATTAAAAAAAAATGTGTGTGTACTTATGTACACGCGTTAGAAGTTATACTACTTTGGCGTAACAAGATAAAAATCTTTTTAAAGAACACGCCAAAAGAAGTATAACTTCAATATCTTTCGCCTTATTCTACGTTCAAAATTCAAAACTAAAATGTTGACCATAGCTAACTTCAGGGTGTCGGTTTTTCTACGTTCAAAATTCAAATCTAAAATGTGGACTATAGCTAACTTCAGGGTGTCGGTTTTTCGCGACGGTGTGCGCGCGTATCGTAAAAATTTACTCTCATCATTTTTCCCTAACGCGCCAAAAGAAGTATAACTTCAAAAACTCGCTGTAATGACTCGCCCCTGTCGCGATCCAGGAGCAGGCAGAGTATTTTATCCATCACGAAATATCAGCATAATTCTAGCCACAGTTTAAGACATAGTTTCCTTCCTTATCCCTTCTTTAGTCCACATTACGTTTACAATATCAGCCCTATATTATATACCGTCCCACTGCTGGGAATGGGCCTCCTTATCTACTGAGAAAGTTTAGGCCTTAATCCACCACGTTGGCCTAATCAGGTTGGCAGACTTTACGAATTCGATTCCATTCGAAATTCGTTTCGGAGATTTCTCAGTCCTGTAGGTTTCCTCACGAAGCTTTTCGGCACCATTAAAACGAACGATAGGTAAGAGATCCGGTCAGAGGTGTGTGTTTGAACCTGCAGACACCAGTCTCGGCAGACATTCCCAACGCGGTTTTGGTGCAAAAACATTAAGTTTACTAAATATAACTATTGAAAATCCCTCAGTGTAGTACAATACCAGCCTACGTATAAAATATTTCATCAAAACATGAAACAATTTTTGCGCAACCAATCACCCGCGAACCGGATGCACACTGACGCATAAAAATCCTTTTATCGGCACATAACGGTGCTATCAAAATCAAAAGGATAGCGCTAAACTAAAAACCCCAACAGGCGAAGTGGAAAATTACTGCGGTTAGGTTTGGGATACACTGGGAATAAGTTCTCAATTAAATAAGTTTTCACTGGTGGTAGGTCTCTTATATGTAAGAGTCCGTCTGGGTGGGTACCACCACAATGTCTATTTATACTGCCAAGCAGCAGTGTGCATGCACTGTTTTGTTTCGGTTTGAAGAAAATTGTAGCCAGTGTAACTACTGGACATAATGAGACCTAACAACTTATGGGAATGCCACACAGTACTTTGTAACTCAAGGTGCTGGTTGGTGTTGCTACTGTTTATGGGTGGTCGTATCGCTTACCATCACGCGAACGGCATGCTCGTCTCGCCATTCAATGCCATAAAAAAAAAGGAATGTAATAATTTTCGTATGTAGAATCCCTACGTATGTAGGTTCCTTCACGATTTCTGAGGTAAAGGATAAGCAATAATTAATACTAGTGGTAACCCAGTGGTCGAAATTCGACCGTCGAATTTAATATATTTGTGACGAATATTATACATGCCTGCACCGGTGGCGTAGTTGTATAACGGTACGACTGCAATGCTGCGGTCTCGGGTTCGATCCCCGGTTCGAGCAAAGTGATATTGGGTTTTTAATTCAGTATCAACCCGGAGTCTGGAGTCTGTGCCCGATATGGCGATAGGCTCGCCCCCTACCACATCATGGGACGAAATATGCACGGCGAAAAGTGGGTGCACTCGCTACGCCTCTGCCTACCCCTTCGGGAAAAAAGACACGAGTGTATATGTAATTATATATATTGTTATGTAGGTTTAAAGGCGGCAAATTAATGCCTTGAATATACCAGATCACAAAGGATTTTCTAAAAATATAGCTCCGTATTGATGTATCCATTTGCTTATGCCATTATATCTCATCTATATGTGGGACACGATCAAAGCATAAACGGGTGTCCAGACTTCAGACTGTTGTGTTTGTCATATAGACGTGACGTGGGTAACATGCTATTATAGACATAATCTAAGCATATTCTCAAGCAGTGCCGTAACTAGCCTTTTACGTGTCCGATGCGAGCTTGTATAACAGCGCTCATGCATGACCTAAAACTTAGATCCGGTCTGTTTATTTCTGCGCCCTTTTAAGGCCTGCACCCTGTGCTGGGCACTGCTGACACAACCCTAGTGAAGAAGTGATTAGGCAGGCCGGTATAATTGGATAGTGATCAGTTGGTAGTCGACGTGTTCCTTAGGCTTCAGTTCATTTACTGGTAGGTCTCTCATATGTAAGAGTCCGTCTGGGTGGGTACTACCGCAATGTCTATTTCTACCTCCAAGCAGCAGTACGCATGCACTGTTGTGTTTCTGTTTGAAGGACATTGTAGCCAGTGTAACTACTGGACATAATGAGACTTAACATCTTATGTCTCAGTATGACTAGCGCAGTGGAATGCCACACACTGTACTTTGTAACTCAATGTGCTGAATGGTGTTGCTACTGTTTATGGGTGGTCGTATCGCTTACCAACAGGCGAACGGCATGCTTGTCTCGTCATTTAACGCCATAAAAAAATGAAACCGGATTTAAATCACTTTGCCGTTCTGATATAAAAAATATATATAAAGAAAATAAGCAAATTATGAAGAACTATTCAGGTTCAAAGAACTCGACCCAAATAATAGCCATCACATAACTTACCTAATTTGTCATCAAGAACAAAGTTTGTATTGACGAAATATTTCAAGTCGGCGCCGCTATTTTGTCTCAAAAAGCTAAATAACTAACAATTTGTCACCCTTAAAGCTTCGATGTTCGCAATTTACAAAATTAATACTAGTCATTTATTTTAATTTTGCTGTAATGTAACAAATAAATGCCTGGTACATTTGTTTATTTGAGTAAAATGTGGTTTATGTACGTAGGTATTTATTTTAATATGCAAATATTTGAAATGTTATAAGTTTTATCTATGTTGAAAGACATAAACACTCACTCCTTTTATCACCGAATGGGTAGGCAGAGGCGCAACTAATTGTACCTATTTTTCGCCGTGCATATTCGATCCCATGATATGATAGGAGGCGAGCCTATAGGCATATTGGGCACAGAATTCCAGACCCCGGACTGATACCGAGTATAAAAACCCCATAATTACTTTGCGCGAACCGGGGATCGAACCCGAGACCTCAGCACTGCAGTCGTATCTTAAAATAACTACGCTACCAATGCAGTCTGTAGTCAAAGCACGGCAAGTTCGGGATTCATTTCTAGATTATATAACTGCGTTCATTCAAGGACGGTGGAGCTTTCTGTGAGGGGAAGAATTTTGACAATCGTATCAATATTTACGTAAATTACATAATATAGTCTAATGTTATAAATACTAAAGTTTGTGAAGAATTTAATTGATTGTAAAAAGTGCTTACCTAAGCGTAAAAACCGTGGCACGCATTTCGGTTAAATTTGGTGTTAGACCCATACCCGAATTTACAGGTCATTGAGTAACTTTTTATTTTGGAAAGTACATACAACGCCTACATTTAGTCAGCACTTTTACACTTTTAACAATATGTCGAATAATTTATTTTTATTAATCTCATTGAGGGTGTCTGAATATATAACGTGGGGTAAGATAAAATAATAATCAAAAACGAGTTGTCAAACTCGTAGTGGGAGCGACAGTTGGGTGTATAAAATGTCTATTTCTACCGCCAAGCAGCAGTGTGCATACACTGTTGTGTTTCGCTTTGAAGGACATTGTAGCCAGTGTAACTACTGGACATAATGAGACTTAACATCTTATGTCTCAGGATGACGAGCGCAAGGGAATGCCAAACAGTACTTTGTAACTCATGGTGCTGTATGGTGTTACTACTGTTTATGGGCGGTCGTATCGCTTACCATCAGGTGAACGGCATGTTCGTCTCGTCATTCAATACTATAAAAAAAAATGTTGCCTAATCATATTATGAAGCAACTAGTTCGGTTAAGCTCTAGTTCTAGTTCAGTACTAAGAAGTAACTAAGGTGGTTTTCATATCGTTCAGTGCTAAGTTAAGCGGTTACTATGTTAATTCATATTCCGGTGGTTACTAAATAAGTAGAGTATAATTGATATTGGTTAAGTAATTGTCTCAATTACCAAGGTGTCATAATAAGTAGAGTTAATAATGAATCCTGACGTGGTATTGTACTCTGTGAACGCTTGATTATGCAATAATTGACCAACGATCAATAAATAGTGAGTTTTTTTTATGATATAGGGGGCAAACGAGCATACGGTTCACCTGATGGTAAGTGATCACCGTTGAAGAGATAATTCATTTGTGACTTTTATTAAATATGCCCACGTGTAACTATATCGGCCGCTGCTGTCTGCGAAAAATATATTATCTGTGGCCTTACATAAAAACTCACAAAATCCCCTTTTGTAATTCAATTTGGATTACATAAAACGAAGGTACAATACGTATATCATGAAAGTACTGAAAATTCAGACTTTTCAAGGCTTACATATTATTTTTTGAAAACATAGCCGTCCGTACAAATCGGCTGTAAGCCGGATATCCGCGGACATCACCGGCTGGACATTTAACAGTAATATTCAGTCCGGAAACGACATTCCCTTTAAGTATTGATGTGTGAAAACGGCGTTTTTTAATAATCTCGCTTTTTTTATTCGTTTGCGGCTTCGATTAAGAGTCTTAATGGTTTGGATATATCCGAATAGCTGTAGGGTGGTGGGGAATGGAAATGCCCTTATTGCTATTGTATTATCGAAGGTGGTTATAATTTAACAGTATATAAAGCGGATTTTCAAAAACTACAATGCTTTATAATATTATATTTTTTTTATTATAATACCTATGGTGAGGAAGGTGATGAGACCGAAAATCATCGCGATTTTTCAATAAAATTTAATTTTTATCGCTCGAATACCTTTCGTCTATTTTTCTATAGAAAACATATAAAACTGATAAAGTTATTCCCCGATAGGATTCATCTGACGACCAAAATACTTATTTGATCTTAGAATGCCGCTTGCAAACTTGGCCGTAGTATTAGTCGCTTCTAATGCTTCTGAGTAATATTAACTGTTTTCTTTCTTTCTTCTTTTGTTCTACTTTCTTTCTTCTTTAGTTCTAACTTTTTACAGGCAATCATAACGCATACTATCAGGACAGTCGCTACCGTACCCCAGCTATTTCACAGAAATGTAACAATAAATTCCAACTCGCAAAACTGTAGCCATTACAAATCAATAAGCGCCAAACGTATTGTAATGGCGCGAATCTATTTAAATTTATACCATGCAACAGTACTTCATTACTGCACGTTCATTCAATTAGTGTGCACCGACTATTACAGCTATTATTTTAAAAGCATCGTGACTTGCAACCAAAATAACCAGACCCAAGGATTTATTAATTTTCAACCATAGTGCGAAGGGATAATGTTTAATATTAAGTACATAGCAGCTCGCGGGAGTTGGTGGTGTATTGTCAAATTCAAATTCAGAACATCGATTCAAACAGTCATTGCAATGAGTAATTGAAAATGTGTTTTCTGTGTCTGATAAATGAACAAGCCATGGTTGGCGGAATCGAATGAATGTGGATCCCAATTATAAATAGATATATAATATAATAGTTTTCTGCCTACCCCTTTGGGGATTACGGGCGTGTGTGTGTGTGTGTGTGTAGGTGTGTGTGTGTGTGTGTAATTCATTTGATGATAATTGAATAATTGATACCTTTTAAGTTATATTATGTATGTCACCCATATTTAAATTCCTAATACGTACCTACTGGTAATGTTAATTTGGTTGACATTTCAAACATTTACAATGCTCAACGCATTTATAATTTCTCAGTCATACTTATGTTTGCAAATGTAAGTTAAACTACCAAAGAAAAATCTACTGACGCCAAACCCGCCAAAATTTAATTGGCTCTTCGTAGCTCTACAACCTTTGATAGCAAATATCGGTATGTCTATATTATGATAATACGAAATAGTCTAAAATAAAAAGTAATCTTTCTTTTATATTACACATAAAAATAATCAGTAAAAATGTCTTTCCTAATTCAAAAAAAGAACTCATGAACACTGCACGTGATTCGCTCGAACCGCCTATTTTAATTTTCAACCAGCGTGCGCGCAGCTTTTGTCACTTGTCAGTGTGCGAACGACCAGTGCGTGCGGTGTTAGTGAGACTGTGTGCTTTATGTCAATGAAAATGGGCCCTAAAATTATTTTACTGATGTCCGTGGTTTGGATTGGTGAGTGTATTTCTTTTTATAGGTTGTAAAGATTTTTACGATTTTTTTTTAATGTTTATTGCAGTTAATTTAAATAGAAGTTGATTTATGAAGTCATACTTTACTCATTGTAATAAAAACGATTTATGTAAATGGATAGAACATTTCTAAGCTACCTTGAATATGAGGAAGTTATCAGTTATAACTTTGAAAAATCATGATTTAAAAATAGGCGTATATACAGTAGTATACACTTAGATTTCCGTTCTCTAAATATAATACATTTTTTTTTTAAATTTAAGATTTTTTTTGTTAATTTCTTACATAATTTTTAATCTTTCTTTATCTCATTTTCTCCACGTTTTCAAGAGTGGTTGCTAATGAACCAAGGTCGTATCTTGTCGACTTTTGATTAACGGAAGTATTTTTACAATAGAATCCCGATTTAACCAATTGTTTTCGATGCTATCAAATATATATCGGCCACATGACATTGACCAATTGACCACAAAGGCAACACTGTGTGCAAACTTGTAATATTTAATACATTTTATAGATTGTGAATCAATGTTTTATTACATTGCTGAAATAAATCTTGGTATTAAATATAAGTCGTGAACTAATTTTTGATAAGTCATGAGACAAGGTCTTACGATTAATAAACACTATATTTATATTAAAACCCACATCAACAACCCACATGTTATGTTTCTCTAGAATTTTTTTATTAACGTTAATCGAAATAATAACAGTTAGAATATATTATATCGTATGTCGCACGTAATTTAAGCATATAACTATATTTTTTTATTTATTTATAATAAATAAAAACTAAAAGAAAGCAAAAAAAAACGATTTAATAATAAGGAATTTCATTCTACGCATATCAGCCCTTATGCTTTGGGACCGATCAAGTATTACGTAAGCATAGGTATAATATTTAAGAAATATGTTCAAATTTCTTTATTGTTATTTATCAAATAAATACTGCTCTCGTAACTATTGGGACCCTCCCCTCCCCAATCTTATAGAAAATAAGCATAGCATGGACCCTCCCTTTGGTGCTTACGTAATAATTGAACGCTCTCTTTCCAGTCCAACAATAAACTTATCCATTCTTAACTGTAATGGTGTGCAAAAGACTTGTTTCTCACCATTAAACCGATGCACACTGTGTTTAATCATAACCAATTAAGCTCATTTAACGAATGACCAGTAAGGGACATTGCGTGCTCATGACTAGGTATCGAATAAACAATGTTATGATCATGTATAACGTTGAAAACAGCAAATCTATTCTGCTATATGCGTAAAAAGTAAGTTGCGTGATGTGTCGACTCTACATTAGAATAGGATAGTTGCCTATGTTCTATTTTGTAAATTATTTTATATGTTACAGAAATAATACGAAAGAAAAATTCTTCTGTGAAATCAGCATCAAAATTGGTTGAAAAATAAAGCAGTTATTCATATTTGAAATATTGTTTTGAGCAAAAGTGGGGACGTGAAGGGGATATCATGCTATCTCTTTCGCACACACGCAGCGTTATGGCCGGCGACTCTCAGTGACGTCAGAGTGTAATATTACTGTTATTTGACAGCTACCCCTTCCACCAAATTTCAAAGCTTTATAACTTTCTAATTATAGCTCCAATTATGAAAATTATTTTTCGCTTAGATTTTGTATGGCACACATTTTTGATAAATGTATTTAAAAAAGTAGTCAACTACCCGATGATGAAGGCAAAATAAATTGCTGATTTGTGCTAGTAAGAAAATTTTAAGGGGGAAAATTGTCTTATTTTTATTATACTATACTTTATTTTTGGAATTTTAAGCGTCAATCTTTGTAATATATTAATTCAGAATTAATAATATTATGCTTACCTATCAGAAAAGATAGCATATTTCGCGATCTTGCAAAATACTGTAAATTTATTACAAAGACAAACGAGGGAGATAGCAAGATGTTTACCTTACAATAGTAAACTTGTCTATACTATTTTATTGCAAATATATACTTAATTTTTCAATTAATTTTCGTGTTCTTTATTAGCTAGGTATTATTCAACAGTGAATATAGAAATATATAAAATTTAAAGGATTGCATATTTAAAAAGCTTTTTCAGTTCATTTGCCAGTTTTATTTATATCTTGTATTCAAAGTTTCTCCATAGACGCCAGGCCCAAAAAACTTAATAATAAATGGCAAGGGAAATGCTCTCTAACAGCCCGTGAATATCCTTCATGTCCTAAATAAAGCGTCGTGCCATTAGCCGACGCATGACTGGCCAATTGAGCGAATTAAGCGCTGCCTCTTAAGACTAAGCAGACTGCTCCTCGTATGAATTGACTAGTGTGTTCTGATCACTTACGCGTTTGCGTTACGTACTTAGTTGTTTTGAGCTCTATTTATGTGATTTTAATGGATGATTAACGTGGGTAGGGATGGGTCATGGGATAGATGACAATGTACTATGATTCAGTCAAATTCTTAATTAACTGAAATTAAACGCGTGCATCGTACCTATTCCGTATTAATCTTCTAAAAAATTATAACGAATAAAATGTAAGTATTTAAGTACAATGTTAAAAAGTTGGTGCACTGGTTACGCCTCTGCCTACCCCTTCGGTGATAAAGGGCGTGATTGATAGTGTGTGTGTGTGTGTGTTGGAAACGATTACTTTGACATAAAATATTTTATACCATTTATATACTAACTTCGAAGAAATGAATTATACAATTTTTACGAGTTGTTGCCCAAATCTTAATCAGGTAAATGACGGGAAAAATATTAAATTGTTATCTCTTCTATAACCAAAACTTAAAATAAGAATGCTCTACGGTGAAATTATTAATTAACACCGTACCTATTTACATTAAAATATTTGTTTAGCTATAGGAAATTCCTTATAACTCTTACACGTGCTCAAGTATAAAATATGTCAAAGACCTATCAACTCCGATCCCTTTAACAAAACGCGTCAGAGCATGAAGTGATGGATATAGAGTGGTCCATTAATAGTAAAATTTAAAAGATATGGCGCCTCCCTCCGACGTTTCGGTAATTTGTGTAATTCAAAAAATTAAAACAACCGGGACCCTCGTGTTTGTACTGGTGTTGGATCCGTCACAATTGAAGTATGCAAGGGGTTCGGAATTAGATCATTGTTATGGTAAACACTTTGAAATGATGATAAACGTTCTGATGAATTTAACATTTTAGAATTAGGGCTGATTTAGCCACTTGCTAATAAACACTATATGTCACATAAATGTGTAAGCCGACCAATTACAAAACTCTCACTCTAATCTATGCTCCCACATAAATAGTAATAAAAACCGAGTACTATCTACTTTAGCTGTATAATAAACTTACTACGGTCTTTAGAAAAAAAATCTTAATTATTTTCCTGTTAATTGATTGCCTTACAGCCTACGGCAGTCTCCGTTCCAAAATAACATAACTCTACAACCCAATCATTATTCTTCTTTCACAATCCGCTGCGTGAAATAAATACATACAAACCTAATATCACAACTGTCTCGGCGGCGTGGTTGTGTTACGTCTTTGGTGACTGACAGGTACTACGCTCTGAGGTCGCGGGTTCGAAACCCGTGTTGGGCAAAGCGATATTCAGTTGTTCTACTCAGTATCAGCCCGGAGTCTGGAATTTGTGCACGGTATGACGAAAGGCTCGCCCCCTATCATATCATGGGGCGGAACCCAATCCCTCTGTCTACCCCTTCGGGGATAAAGGCGTGATTTATTGTTTTTGTATAATATCACGCCTATATTCCATATGGTTAGACACAGACTATATATAAACTATAAAGTTAGACATTCTTGGTAAAAATTACGTGTTCCTTTATTATCGTCTGCCTCGGTGGCGTAGCTGTATTATGGTGCGACTGCAAAACTTAGGTCTCGGATTCGACCCCCGGGTCGGGCAAAGTGATATTGAATGTTTCTATTCAGTATCAACCCGGAGTCTCGAAGTTGTGTCCGATATGGCGATAGGCTCGCCCCCTATCACATAATGGGACGGAATACGCACGGCGAAAAGTGGGTGCACTAGTTGCGCCTCTGCCTACCCCTTCGAGGATAATAGGCGTGAGAGTGTGTGTATGTGTACTTTATTTTTGCGTTGTTTCAGGATCATCAGCCACACACGTAGAGCTCATCACCGGTTGGAAGCCCGAAATGGGCTCCACCACGGAATGTTCGTGGAAACTATATTCCAACGACTCGCTCCAATCCGTCAGACTTTACAATAACGAGCAGCAGTTCATGATTTATAGGCCAGAGGTAAGTCCTAGAACTCCTTGACTCTTTGACCTAGGGCTGAATTTCCAATCCATACCATACCATACCAGCCCTGTATTATATACTGCCCACTGCTGAGTACGGGCCTCCTCTACAACTGGGTTTAGGCCTTAGTCCACCACGCTGGCCTAGTGCGGGTTGGCAGACTTCACATATCTTCGAAATTCAGAGAACTTCTCAGGTATGCAGGTTTCCTCGCGATATTTTCCTTCACCGTTAAGGCGAGCGATAATTCACAAAGAATACACACATAACTTTTTTTTTTAGAAAAGTCAGAGGTGTGTGCCCTTGGGTTTTGAACCTGCGGACATTCGTCTCGGCAGTCCGTTCCACTCCCAACTAGGCTATCGCCGCTTTCCAATCAAAGATAAGTAATTTGAAGGATAACATGAGCAAATAGGGGAATCTTTAGGGGAGGCCTATGCCCAGCAGTGGACTTCATGTGGTTGATGATGATGATGAGCAAATAAAAGTATCAGTTATACTTATGAATAAAGTTGTTCAATTGCGTCACTTTTACATTCAGTCGGGTTATCATTGATTTGAGGCGTGAGCATGCGCGCGCGCGCATCATTTATTTGATGGATAGCTTATCTGACGACGGAAATATAAGCCCTAAGAGTCTGGTTTCACGATGTCCGAGTAAACACTAATCATCAAATAATATAATATAAGGTATAAGCCGACCAATTACATAAATCACACTCTAATCTATGCTCCTAGATTTCTCTAGATTTGATAATAAACGGTGAAATTGGCTCACTCATTTTTTTTTAGTGTATGTATTTTGACATGCACGGATTCGGAGTTTCTCTTAACCATTATTTGTCATGATCCACGTTCGCAAATTATTGTCTTTGACCTCATAATGAATGCTGGTCAAATTAATTCGGACAATTAGAGCGTTGCGAAGGTAGGCCACGCCACTTCCGGTGGAAACGGAGCGGTAATTAAAACGCTGTTGACAACGTCGTGGAACAAACATCCGGTTAAGGGAATTTTTAATTGATGTGTATTGTTTACGCTTTGATCTTAAATCTTCAATGTTCTTCCAAAGTCATGACTGTACAACTGTAAACGAATAAGTACAATCAACACAAATCTACATAATAAAAAATTAAAATGTACATTGTAAACAAATACGTATAGTAATCAATTGTTTATTCTGTATTCTGAAATCAACAATTATAGTTAAGTAGTTCAGTCCAGATTTACGTATCAGGAAATGGACTTTTGGGCCAAAAATCTGAACTAGAAACAGTATGGATACACAAACTATGGACTATGATGAACCCATAAAAACCAACTAAAGAATCAACTAGGTCACCAGCTAAATACCTCTAATAGATCTTTGTCCACAGAATAACGGCAGAGAACACATGCAAACATTCCCCTTAAACGAAAACTTCCTGGAAGTACATTGTGTGGAAAACGACGATCGCGGAGTGTCTGGCAAATGTATTCTAACATTGGAACTGACTAAGCCACCCGTGGGGGACCTTACTATCGCCTGCGAGGTGTCGGGAGAAAGGCCTATGTTCAGAATGCTCAAAAAGGATATCGTTGTTTCGGCTTTTGGTAAGTGAATCAGGTGTTTGAATGCAGCACGTGGCGATGAACCGATTTCTTACCCATCTACTAAATAGCATCCCAGTACATTTCGCACTCTTAATAAAACAATGACCTAATACAAAATTTTGGCTAGACGAGTTTTAGCAAAATATGGACCCTAAATGGCAAGCTGCTTCGACTAAGAACAAAAAGAACGGGTTGCACTCCGGGAGTGCCGGCAGAAGTGAAAGCTTGAACATTAACGTTGTGCATTTTTGAATATTTTGGAATGGTTAGGGAATAATTTCGCACGAATTGCTTTATTTATCAGTATAAATGTACTAGCATGATTAAATACAATATTTATTTATGGCGCTATCATCATTGATGTATTAAAAAACCCGCTATCGTACACAAAAATGACAATTTCACTATTTCTTTATAAGTCAAAATTTGAAAAAAGAATGTTACGCTCTTTTGTATTCGTGCCGTGCCAACGCTAGGGAAATAAACATGTAGTCGTTTAAGAATAATTATAGCTTCTACGCATTGTATTTAAAGTTCATATTAGTAAGGGATGGTTTTAATGACGTTAATAAATAAAAATGCACTCGTTTCAAGAATTATAGCTTCTACGCATTGTATTTAAAGTTCATATTAGTAAGGGATGGTAAAACCTCCTACGCATTTTCGATCAGTCACGTGATCCTGACGCGAGTTTAACATCCAAAAGTGCTCAACGCCGCTAAAGAAGTTTTCACTTCACAAATGCTTCTTTTCATCATTGGGAATAGGATCAAACTCGTTTGAGTTTATGTTCGTATCCCGCCCATCTTAAAAAAAATGTCGTATACAGTTAGTTATTGCGACGATTCCCACAAGTCAACGATTTTGGATTAGGTCATTGTTTTATTAAGAGTGCGATTTAGTGAAATATTATTGCGGCTCGCAAGAATCGCGTTGCTGAGTTGGAGTGCATCCAGTTCTGAGGGATGCAACCTTGCTCGATTGATGAGTTGCACTCTATCTTACCTGGCAAGTTACGTACTTACAATGTATGTTACCTATGCCATAAATTTTAAAATGTGCCCTCTGAAGGACTTGAAATTTTTCACCAAGTACCTACATAACATTCAATTTTAAGCCTTCTCAAAAGGTATACTTGTAATTATTTATTAATTATAATTATTAATACACTAGCTTTTAGCTGCCTGCGGCTCCAACCGTGTTAAAAAGTTTTTCCGAGATCAAAGTCCCGCTTTATATTTTCCCGGGATAAAAGTTGCCTACGTGTTAATCCAGGACATGATCTACCCGTGTGCCAAATTTCATCGAAATCCGTTCAGTAGTTTTTGCGTGAAAGAGTAATAAACATACATCCATACATACAAACTTTCGCGTTTATAATATTATTATTTTTTTATGTAGGCGATCCTGCAGTCAACACCGGGGGAAACCTGCGAATGGGATACTGGAGTCCCCCGGCTTAACGACTGCAGGGGCCTGGGATGGGAGTGGAGGAGGAATATGGGAAGGTGGGGCGAAGGGAGGAAGGTTCCCAGGATGGGCGGAAAGAGAGGGTGCCAGGAAATGTTCGCGGGCCCTTTTAGGCCTCAGTGTGAATTACAACCAAGAGGTATACACACTGACGGTGTGCCTCGGCCCGCGACTAATGTCCCCCCGCACATGGGCGTGCATTGGGTGTGAAGACCCAGCGCACAAGAATTGCCTCGGGGGGCCGCGTTTATAATATTAGTAGGACTAGTAGGATTGCTATTTGCTAATTACTTCAACTTTTTTTTCAGTACCTCCTTCCGAAGCCGTTATTAACGTAGTACCCACGGACCAGTCCGCACAATCTGTGATCCTGAACTGCACATCAACTGGACTGCCGGCTCCTAACTTGAGCTGGACGGTTGGAGATCAGAAGGTAATGTTTTTCAAATTTTGATAATTCAATACTTTATTTATAATTTTTAATAGCAAAATAATTACAATGCACCTGATAAATACCCCCAGTCACCAGAATAGGTTATCTGTGAATTGGGGTAAATAGAAACTCAATGGGGTAAAATGAAGATAAAGACAGAAATAAAAATTAAAAATAAAAATTGGCACCTTTTATTAAATCTTCATAATTGTCTAATGGATAGTAGAAATCCTTTTTTTATGTATATAGTTTATATTAAATGCTTTAAAAATTAACGGACTTTTTTTTCGAAATTCCTTTTTTCCTTTAGTCCTATTACTTTTACTTGACTATTTTTAAAAGCGTTTATTTATTTTTTCGCAGGTGCCACACGATTTCTCTGGCGTTGTATGGAATAAGACCACAAAGCTTTGGCATGCGTGGTCACTGTTTTCGTATTCCGCGTCTACGTCGGAAGCGACTTGCACACCTGAAGTAAGCAAGGATGGTCAAGTGGTTATGGCCACAGCGGCTATGTATAGTGGGGCTAGTAGTGTAGGTAAGTTGTTTTTATTATCTCTATCAATTTTGAATACATACCACGATTAACGTAACGCTATCAATCAATTAATTAGCCTAGCGCCGTCCACTGCTGAACGTAGGCCTCCCCAAGTGAGCGCCAACCATCTAAACGCAAACACAACTACACTATTTGGTGGAAATTACTAATTCAAACTCCCTACCAGCCCTGTATTATATGCTGCTCACTGCTGAGCACGGGCCTCCTCTACAACTGAGAGTTTAGGCCTTAGTCCACCACGCTGGCCTAGTGCGGGTTGGCAGATTTCACATACCTTCGAAATTCAGAGAACTTCTCAGATATGCAGGTTTCCTCACGATGTTTTCCTTCAGCGTTAAAGCGAGCGATAATTCACAAAGAATGCACACGTAACTTTTTTAGAAAACACAGAGGTGCGTGCCCTTGAGTTTTGAACCTGCGGACATTCGTCTCGGCAGTCCGTTCTACTCCCAACTAGGCTATCGCCGCTGCTAATTCAAACATGCCGGCATAACTTTGTCGACTGACGAAGAATAATCATCACTTATCAGTCCACACTTCATCTAGACCCTCTCCGCTTAGCGTCAGATGCAGAAGGGTAAATTCACCATGACCGTATTAAAAAATGACTGACCTAGTATTTAAATATTCTCTTTTCAGGTATCCAAGGAGTACCAATTGCACTTTTATTAACGATGCTTTTAAGATGACTGTAAGGTTAAAAAAATTTGAGCAAAGCAAAATCTACTTAAATAAAACAAGGTTTTAGTTATCAATTTTATTTCAGCAGAGTATCGTTGTGAACGACTATTAATTAGGATGATGTTACACTGTTAATAAATAAGTATTCTAACAATAGGTTCGTGACGGGATTATACGTAATTTCAAAGAATACATTTCAAGATACGGGCATAATTAAAATTGTATTATAATGTACGTATTATAATAAAAGGTACTGCAAATTTTAAGTCTTGAATTATAATTAACTGATCACGTTTAAATTATTTACACATTTTCTTGAACAAAGGAAAACTTAATCTGCACGTTCCCTATTTAGCGTTAATAGGTAAATAATTTATGTAAATAAATCCATTCCATTTTCAGTGTAACATTAACCTATGTATTATTATCAATTTATTTTTGGCTTGTTTTATATGAAGAGTTATTGTTTTACATGTCATATTACATTAAGAATTATTTTCATGAGTCATTAAAACTCGTAGTTTATTTTAACAAAAAACATTTATACATTAATGGAAAAATTTATATGGAACAATGATTTTTGAAAACATTTTATAACTTTTTTTAAATTTATTTTAACACTTTCACTGCGATGTACATTAGAGGGTTACTCACGATAAATAAGTTAAAGACACCCGTTTTGGAACATACAAAGACTATTTTATTGAGAAGCACACATCAATCTACCTATAATACACAATCAAATTGTATCATATAAAAACTTTTAAGAATCAATGAAAGTGTTAAAACAGGCGAATACATAAAATTAACATCTATAATTAACACTACAATTGTAAATAATATGGACGTAAGTTGATAAATGCATTTTGATTATATTTGTAAAAAATAAACGTAGGATAGGCACCATGAGGTACTTTAAAACATTAAAATAGATTATTTTTGTTTCAAATGGATGGTTTGCAAAGAGTTCTACAATGTATCACGTATAAAAATATACAAAGAAAAAAGATCTACGGCATTCCAATATTTTAGTCAGCACCAACTGTTTCTCTATAATCCATCATCATTTTTAAAATAAGACGACTCGATATTCTTTATTGCTATTTATAACCATTTCTTCCTATATTGTATACTTTTATACGTGAATTTAAAAAAATATCAAAGATAAGACTAGGCAACATTCTGTTTTGTATTAGGAACATAATATCAGTAAGAGCAGGATATATTTTACGTTTTTAGTAATATTTTACTTTTAACTGTTTAAAATCAATATTACGTATATTTTATATGAAATTTGCGACTTTCGCAACGAACTACAGTTGAACATTTTGAATGAAATTTCTTACTTAGTAAATGTACATTTTTGTAAGTTTCTTTCTGAGGAATTTTTGTGATAAATTCCCACCGACAAGTTACCTATTAAATACTTATAGAATATGTATTTTTAATTTGGCTTTTTTTTCTTGTTCTAATTCTTTTAAAAAAATGTATTCCATATTTATGTAATACATTCGCAAAACTATAGTTATTCTTCAACTCCTAAACTAAGATAAACTTAACCTTGGAAAAGCACTAAAAGCATAGCCAAGTTTTAAAAAATAAATTATTTTTTTCATCTGTAATTTTTTCATAAATCCTAACAGTACATTACAAAAGTCGCAAATACAGAATAATCAAATGGACGGCCTAACAAACGGTAGTAAGAAGCCAAGGTACAACACAATAACAGTAAATCAAGTGAAACGGAACACGAGTTTGACATTCACTGACATCTAATTTAATATCACAGCGCAGTCACACGTCAGCCTTGCAGATTCATTGCAATATGTAGGTATTTGAAAAAAAACTTTTAATATCGTTTTCAGATAAATGGGGTAAATGGTAAATGTCAGTGGGTTAATATGGGGTAATTTAAGAGGCGAATAAAATCTCGAACCCTTTAACTTTTAACCTAGTTTTCAAATAGATAAATAAATGGGGTAATTGGTAAATGTTAATGGGTTAACATGGGGTAATTTCACCAATACTATTTTAATTGCAATCGAGTTGATAGCAATCTCGTTAAAAACCGTTTTAAGTAATTGATACATGCCATATTTTGACTAGAATTTTTGATTGTGCTCCAAGAAGTCTTTAGACTTTTATCAAATGTTGAAAATTGTATTACTGCCTCGGTGGCGTAGTTGTATTACGGTACGACTGCAAGGCTGAGGTCTCGGGTTTGATCCCCGGGTCGGGCAAAGTGATATTGGATTTTTCTATTCAGTATCAGCCCGGATATGAAAATAATGAAAATAATAATTTTCCAGTAGAGCTATTATTTTCAACTCCAATGGCCAAGCTTCAAGATAAAAATTGCAATGAATCCGCAAGAACGATACACCTCGACATAATGCTCAGTCTACCCGCCTAGCGAGGAAATATTAAACAGTACTTAACAATTACAATGGAGGCCAAGTTAAGACACACATTAAAATTATTCAATAAATGATATGAGGGGACAAACAAATTGACTATGAAAACAAATAGAATTATTCTTAACATTAACGATATACTCCTTAACTGGCCTGAAATGTTTTGTGCGATTGAGACGAAATAGATTTAGCGTTACCGATCATAAATTCGACCATAAAGAGAAAAATAAAGACAAAAGACGAAACGTAACTTTTTTAAATTGTGTAACATAGCTAACAAGTCCTTCGCTTCGTATAGATACGTATTGTTGACCTTATAATGCACAATTTATACTGGCTACAAGTCCTTTAAGCCGAAAAAAGTTTACTTGGCTGTCTACCAGAAACTTACCATCTAGTAAATTGAACACGAATGCATACAATTTATTGCCCGTATCTATAAAAATCGACAATAATTTATGATCGGTAACGTTTTATTATAAGACGAATGACGTCACACCTACCAACTAGAGACCACCGTCCACTATACAAGTTAACCATTCGACTAGATTTATCTACCTAACTACAAAATTCATTATTTGGCTAAGACGATATTTAATTGAAAAAACTCACGCCATACATTAGTCCATGAGTTCGAGATAAAATGTGATGTGAGTGAAAGTACCAGTAGTGAATTGAGTATTTTTTCAAACCATCCCTTTTTAAACATAAAAAACTGTAATCAATTTTTTTTTCAATTTTTTTTTTACAAAAACAGTCAATTGAATAGCTATATCGATAAATATTATAATACTCTTTTAAAGTTGAAACTAATATCAAGTTGACTCTTCCGTGTGATGGACATTTATAGTTGATTAGACTTCTACTCGCGGCTCCGCCCGCGTGAAAAAGTTTTTCCGGGATAAAAATATTTTCAAGGGATAAAAAGCAGCCTATAGCACTCAGGAGTAATGTAGCTTCAAAGTCGATACAGTAGTTTTTGAGTTTATCCATTACAAACAAATAAACAAACAAGCAATCAAATCTTTCCTCTTTATAATATTACAATCTACAAATTTACAGTGTAAGGAAAAAAAAAATTATGTATAAAAAATCTAATAACACTACTGGTACATCCAATAACACCCTAATTACAATACGATAAAGTACATTATTGTATACACTTATGGCCATACGTGTCATTTTCATTGACAATCGATTACTTCATAATTATTTCTTGCAATTATAGGCACAAGAATAACTTACGTTGGATAGTTATTTGGGATAACATTTATTTCCGTTAAAAAAATTACGGATATAGGGTTCACAAGAGTACACATCGATTAATACAGTTTATCGATATAGAATTATTCGAATGAATCGATTTGAAATAATCGATAGTATGCGGTATATAGTATATACATTAAAGTCAATTTATATAGTCATAACATAAGATATATAGGAAATGATTTGATATATGAAAAGGAATGTCTTATTATAAATATATTTTTATTTCTACTAAGCTACGTTTTATCGATATTACTTTTACTTCAACAATCGATTTAAAGTATGGAATGTAAATTTTCTTATTTTAATTAATTGATATCTCATTAAAATTTAATATTTGCGAGATATTACATAGGCCTAATATTGATTGATATATGACCTTTAACTGTGGGAAAATACACCTGTTTCATATAATATGACCGCATTTCGTATTTTAGCAACGATAAACATCTCTTAAGAAAAAAACTCACAGATAAATATCGTTTTTTTATACCGACTTCCAAAATGTACGAGGTTCTCAATTTATGTGTTTTAATTCTATGAATAAATGATCGGTTGTAGATTCGTGAAAACGCCTTAAAATCTCGATTTATCCAATATCGAGCTAGAGAAAGACTTTATTATTATTCTAAACAGGTCAATTTAATAGGGTGTTTTCCTATGTTTGATTTTGTACATTATTTTAGATGTAACAGAAAATAATACGAAAAAGACGTTTTTCTGTGAAATCAGCATCAAAATCCATTGAAAAATAAAGCAGTCATTCAATTTTGAAATATTCTTGGTGGGGGCGTGGCGGGGATATCGCGCTAGCTCTTTAGCACGCAGGCAGCGTTATGGCCGACGGTGCTTGGTGACGTCACAGCCTAGTATTGCTGTTATGTGACAGCTACTCCTTCCACCAAATTTCAAAGCTTTATAACTTACTTACTACTGCGCCAATTTTGAAAATTCTTTTTCCATTAGATTTTGGATAGCATACATTTTTAATAATTGTATATAAAATAAAAGTTGCCAACTACCCTATTTCAGAATCTTTCGCTACTGCATAGAATATTTTATTTTATATTCTATTTATATGGCTTGCCATTACATTTCGAATATACTAAAGTACACCATCGAAATACAAATTAAATATACATGACTAGAATTCTTAAAGCATTGCTGTCTGTTTCTTATCTCACAATCCATAGTTTAGATTTTGACTTATATTCCTAAGGAATGAGGTAACATGACTAACATTTATGAACAAATTCCACATAAGAATAGAGATTACTACGACTAGAATTCGATACACTATATGGAATATATTATAAGTTATATCGACATCACAATTCGATATTAAAATTTTTATCGATATCTCACTACCTTAGGGTTTAGGAATTATTAATCTTGAATATAGGTTTGTCGTAACGAGTGGCATAATAATATGAATATTTTGAACTTAAACTCATAAAAAAAAGAAAAATATCTATCAACTAGCTGAGACACTATTTTGAACACTGATTTTGATGTAAAAACTACTAATTTAAGTTTCACCTTACTCTCATCAAACAAAATAAAATCGTTCTATTTTCGACGTTTTTCTATTAGTCGATAATCGGAATTTGATCGTGTGACCTTTACTCACACAGATAGAAAAACATATTTGAGATACTTAAATACTCGTTCCAGTAATAATGCATTATTAATACTTAAGGGGCAGTTTGCAGCCAGGCGCGTAGACCCCTGGCTCGTTCTGCAACACCACCGTCCGAGTGGTCTTGTGTCACTGGTTCTGGCTGAAACAAATTAGGGCTTAAAAATATACATAAACAGTTACGGAAGCATGAAAATTCTAGGAATCGTCCAATAATCTTGTAGCATGCTTTAAAACCAAGATAGCTGAACGAGATTTTCATCTACATAATTGATATTGGATTATCGATACTTAAAAATAATCGATATAGTTTAGAAAGTTTTTTAACTGGTGGTAGGTCTCTCATTATGTAAGAGGCCGTCTGGGTGGGTACCACCGCAATGTCTATTTCTACCGCCAAGCAACAGTGTGCATGCACTGTTGTGTTTCGGTTTGAAGGACATTGTAGCCAGTATAACTACTGGACATAATGAGACTTAACATCTTATGTCTCAGGATAACGAGCGCAGTGGAATGCCACACAGTACTTTGTTAGTCAAGGTGCTGGATGGTGTTGCTACTGTTTATGGGTGGTCGTATCGCTTACCATCAGGCGAACGGCATGCTCGTCTCGTCATTAAATGCAATAAAAAAAAAAAAAAAAAAAAAAGTAAAGTATCAATAATTGATATCATCAGTATTGATGTGTCCTTGGTATCGACACTCTTATTCGAGCCTCGATTGACGAGTGCATGTTTTAAAGCCGCAATATATTCAAAAACACATTTAATGGTAGAAAGAGTGGTAGAGAATAGGACAATCGAATGGGACAATTATGGCTGAAGAACGAATGAATGAACATATAAACTTACAGCAGATAAAGTCATGCGGGTTTGTGATGTTGTTGGAGCGTTGCAAGAGCTCGTTTCTGGTGACGCTGTAAACATAATGAGCACGTACAAAAATATCATTCATTTATAATGGATTAATGTTTTTTTATTCGGTATCTTGTTTGATCAAGCGTTGCGTTAATGAGACAATCGAAGCGCGTAGAATCGAATCGAATTTATTTCTCATGTGTGCTATTTCGGCTCAGTTCGCCGCGGCTATTTCCTAATAGATGTATGTTTCATAATAAAAGCAGGCTATAGTTCGGACAAAGTAAGCTGGCCGGTATGACAATTGACAACATTTCAAAATCTAAACGTGCCTAAAACAAAAATACCGTTTCTTAATTTTTCAATTCTGAATACGATTATATTTTTGTATATTTTTTTTAATACTTAATTTCGGAGATAAAAAATAAAAACCGAAAAATGATTGATGACGTCACACATACGGTCGAATGAAGTAGTTGCCTGGCTATTCATACTATTTACGTAGATATGTAAGTACTGAGTACTGGGTATATCGTATATCGCCAACTGGATGACAGATTACAAAAGTAGTTGTTGTTGAGTTGTCACTTGTCAGTTTTTTGTATTGCAAATCAAAGGCTATTACGTCTTGAGCCGTATATATGACGTCATTTGGTGCTTACGACGCTTTAGAATAAGACAAAATTCAAAGTGAAAATCATGAATGAAAATATCTGAAGTATGAAAAAAGAAAAAATATGGGTCTCATAATTTTAGATCAAGTATCATATAGTATAAACATTTGAGTATATTGAAAAAATGAAATGTTGTCAATTCAATTTTTTCCCGACGCGATAACTCTGTGAGAACGTCTACCCAAAAATTCAAAACCGTGTCATGTCATACCGGCCATATTAGTTTGTTCCTACTATAGTTATTATGATTCGATTCTATTAGAGCCGACGATGCCGAAATCTAAGGATATTTTTTTTAAACTGCTGGTCAGTTTTTAACGGAGTTCCAAGATTATATAGAGCGGTATTGGGAAAATTTTCTTACAATAATTTTGAGCCTGTTCGACAATCTACCGTGAAATAACAAAACACCTATGTAAAATTCATTAGAACATACTTTGATATGATATGCGCAAATTGGCATATTTCCTTCCAAAATATTGTTTTCTGTACAAAATTAGCGCATACTAAAACGTCTTGTCACACGGACGTGTCAGATAAAACAGCGACTTATTACCAATTGGTAATAACTTTGGACGAAAAATTTGGGCGTGATGTCCGGTCTATAACTATACGGTTTAATGTGTTTGGTTTTTAATAATTTATTTCGAACGATTTTGCGGTAGTAAGTCCGCGTGCGACCTCTGAGGAGTCGCGAGTGTCGGCACGGGGCGGATTCCGTTCCGCATATATTTTTAATTCGTTGAACAGCTATTGGTTGTAGGCACTTAATACATACTTAATGTTGTTTACATTAAGTAACATTCTAAAATTAGCACTAATATGTTTTATTTCTATTGAAATTATTAAAAGAATAAAATCGGTATATTACGCGCTTTCGTTATTGACCATACCAACATTACATTAATTAATAAAATAAATAAATTACCATCATAATATCGACTTACGGTCGTTTTTAATAAAGCAAACGAGTTGTGTGGTAAAATTATACATTCCAATAAATGTTACTGCACGTCACTATAGACAATAATGTACAGTAATTAGCTTGTTCAACGTAGTTATGAATTAATACGAAGTTTGATGAGCGGATAAATGTCACAACGGCCGTCATAGCGTGCCGGTAGTGTAGTGTAGTATAGTGTAGTATAGTGTAGTATAGTGTAGTGTAGTGTAGTATAGTGTAGTATAGCGTAATGTGGTGCGTACGCGGGCGCGTGTGGTGCGGGTGGTGCGGCCGGCGCGCGTCGAGCGCCCGCCAGATGTCGCGCACGTCGGCGTGCAGCGCGCGCAGCGACCGCAGCACCGCGCCGCCCGCCACTGCCGCCGGGGCCGCCCCACCACCGCCACCACCACCACCACCACCACCACCAGAACTACCGGACGATGCCTCGCTGGTACTCGCCTCCTGCACATACATCTTAATATATATAAATCTCGTGTCACAATGTTTGTCCTCAATGGACTCCTAAACCACTTAACCGATTATAATAAAATTCGCACACCATGTGCAGTTCGATCCAACTTGAGAGATAGGATAGTTTAAATCTCAAATTATAGTCGCAATTTTAATTTATTGCTAATTATTTGTCTGTTATTATTTGACAGTCACAATTATCTGTTAACTCCAAATGATTCTAACAGATGTCGATACCTTTCGACTGGGTTGAGTAAGTAATCAATAGATGGCGCTGCTATGGTAAATCTACGAACGTGTCATATAAGCTACATTTTAAGCGGGACTTTTATACCGGGAAAACTCATTCACGCGGGCGGAGCCGCGGGCAAAAGCTAGTATCTATTATATAAAAAAATCGTGTCACAGTGTTTGTTACCATAATCCTCCGAAACGGCTGAACCGATTTTTATGAAATTTTATATTCACACTTGGTAGGTCTGAGAATAGGTTGTTATCTATTTTTCATCCCCCTAAGTAATAAGGGTGGCCCACCCTAAAAAAAAATTTTTTTTCGACATTTTTTTTATTTTAATTTTTTTATGATGTGGCATTAAAAAATACATAAACCCAAAATTTTCATTTTTTTTCTACTAAAATAATCTCTAAAAAGAATTTCTATGACAAAACAACGTTTGCCGGGTCAGCTAGTCTTGCTATATAATCTCTATGATGCAGTTAAAACAGTTTAGTACCACTAAAACAAATGTTCAATTATTTCGCCAATTATGTTTCCAGTTAATTAAAAAAAAAAAAAAACTTATTAAAATTTTGATTGCGATTATTTACGTACAAGACTAGTTTTGCACTATATCTCAAAGTTTCATAGAACCTATTTTAAACATCGATAATCTCAATTACAACACAGTATTTTTTATTATAAAGTACATTAAAAAACCAAGCATTTTTTACACATTCTTTTTAGTTATTGCTACCATAAATATCTAATACTATATGATTTTTATAAAAAGACGTAGGCAAGCAAAATGATTAAATAAAACAAGAAATATACAATAAAAAAACAACAATGACGAAGAAATAACCGTCAGAACATGAAAAAGACAACCGAACAGCAAACCAAATATATCAAACAATTTTTGACGAAACGAAACAAAGGACTAGAAACAAAGCAACAAATTGGAAAGTTGACTTTTTTAACTCGACAACCAAGAAGAAAATGTTTAAATTTTTTAGAAAGTGTTTTTGCCAAAGAGTACTTAGGTCAAAAGATGAGCGATTCTCCATCGTTATCTATCAGGTTTTAAAATAATTTTACGTATAATTTCTATCTGATCCTAAACAGTCAACTAGCCAATTGAACCAAAAAAACGTAGTGAAGCCAAGCAACAGCCGATGACATATCGATATCCAGGACCTGTATGAGCGGCGTGGGATGTGAGTCGGTGAGTTTCCTCAGCGCCCTCTCAATGTGCCGCAGCCTGATCTCCTTCTCACCGAGTAGAGCCCGGGCTCGGTGCAGCGCCACCTCTAGCTCTGTGGCCTCGCGCTCCTCCTGCCATCGATATATCGATAAAACACCCACCCCTATTGAGCTCTATTGTGCGAATCGATTAGACACCCACCCCTATTGAGCTCTATTGTGCGAATCGATTAGACACCCACCCCTATTGTTTTATGATGACTCATGGACTAAATTATAATGAGACTAATCTATCGACTATTATAATATCGGGTTAGACAACCTAGTTTACAAACTAAGTGAATTACAGAATTAGCGAATTAACACTATACATAAATTTTACGTTACAAAAACTATTACCACAAATCGATATAATCAAACTAAACACCCCACGATTCAAATGTCAACAAACAAACACACATCTATGGAGCTAATTTTGTTGTAGTTACTCACAGATGGCTCTCTGTGGGGTGAGAGCGAGGCCCTGGTTTCCCTGAGTGCCGCGCGCCGCCTCTTGAGAGCGGCTCTGGCGCGTCTCATGCCCTCCCTCTCAACCAGGGCGCGATGCCGCACGAACTCAAGCTCGGGCGTGTCCGCTGAACTCACCGTGCCTGGAAGCACTTCAGAAATTACCAACATGTAGATAGCGTAGAGAGAGCACAGACAGGATAGATAGATTTATAGATAGATAAGCAAGACATGTGAAGAATGCATAGAGTAGTATTCGGGAAGCAGATAGATAACGGTAAGCGATCGAAATGCCATTTCTGTCAAACAATAATACACTTGCGAAACGGTCGAAAAATGTAAATATAATAAATAATACCAGCCCTATATTATATACTGCCCACTGCTGAGCACGGGCCTCCTCTACAACTGAGAGGGGTTAGGCCTTAGTCCACCACGCTGGCCTAGTGCGGGTTGGCAGACTTCACATACCCTCAAAATTCTTATCGAATTCTCAAGTATGTAGGTTTCCTCACGATGTTTTCCTTCACCGTTAAAGTGAACGATAATTGATAAACAATACACACGTAACTCCGAAAAGTCAGAGGTGTGTGCCTTGGGTTTTGAACCTCCGTACATTGTCTCGTCAGACCGTTCCATTCCCAACTAGGCTATCGTCCACTTAACGGTCGAAAAATGTATAGCAACGGAAAAAGAATTTTCAAAATCCACGCAATAATAAATAAGTTGCAAAGATTTAAAATTTGGTAGAAAAGGTACCTGTCAAATGACAGTAATAGCGAACTGTGACGTCATCGAGTGTCACTGGCCATATTTCTGTGTGTGGAGAAAGAGATAGCGCGATAACTCCACCACGCCCCCAGTTTTGCTCACAACAATATTTCAAATATGAATAACATCTTTATTTTCCAATCAATTTTGATGCTGATTTCACAAAAAAAAATCTTTTTCGTAAAATTTTCTGTTACTTATAAAATAATGTGCAAAATCAAACGTAGGAAACTACCGTTTTGAGTTTAATTTACCTAATTCGGCGAACGGATAGCGCAGGCTGTAGGCAGGTTGGCACGCGAGGTCAGGGAACTGGTCTTCCAAATCATCCAATTTTCGTAACTGTTGCCTCAGAGATTCCAAGGGACTGGACCAGCCTTCACCGCGCCTAGAATATGGGATAGTTGATCTCACTAAAATGTAATTTAACACATACATCTCCTAAATGTTGATAATTGTACTGTATCTCCTGCCAATGATGTTCTGTCGGTAATCGATCCATTGCATCCACCAATCAGTATTTATCTCATCAAAAATAACAGCACTAAGCTATCTCCTAATCAAGAAAATATAAAATATAGTTTTTATAAAGCAGATTATAATGCAATAAATGAATACCTCACTAAATTAGATTGGAATTTAGTTTTTTCTTCGTGTTACGATGTAAACAGCATGGTAAGACAGTTTTATGACACTCTAAATGAAATTATAAAAAAGTTTGTCCCTAGAGCGAAGTGCAATACAACAAATCGTTGTCCCCCTTGGTTCGATAAATTGCTCATTGCTAGACTTAAAGAAAAAAACAGAATAAGGATTCGGTATAAAAAATATTCTAATCCATTGGATGAAATTGAGTTAAGAATATTAAGTACAAGATGTAGAAAGATGGCTAAAGTGTGTTATAACAAGTATATCAATTATATAGAGGATAGAATAATTAAAAATTCTAAGTATTTTTGGTCGTTTATTAAATCTAAACGTGGTGGGTCCAGTACCTATCCGACATCCATATCTGATGGTACTACCACAGTAAACAATGGTTTTCAAATATGTAATTTATTTGCTGGTTATTTTGCTAAAGTATACACTAATTGCGATAATCATACCAACTCTCAGATGGTGTTGTCTCAATCAATAGAAAATGGAATTTCTAACTTTATTAATTTAACAATTAGTGAGAATACCATTTTAAACAAACTTAAGACTCTAGATATAACAAAAGGTACAGAGTGCCTACTTCGTAAAACGAACGTCGAAACGTCGGTCCGAAACGAAGAAACGACGAACTTCGGATTTAACCTTACTACCAAATTACTTCGGATCCGTCACCGTTACTTTCGGACCCATAAACAATCGTTCGAATGAACATATTGTGTCGGATTAGAGATGTATATCTTCAAAAACCGTAATTTTTTTCCTATTAGTACATTCTTGTGAAAAAAACGTATAATTTGGATGTCTAATTAGGTTTTCTGTAATATATCTATTATTTTATAACTCTAATTAATTAATAGTTACAAAATAACAAATATTTTTGCTGATTTTACATTTTACGGTTTTATTGCATTGTGTTTAATCTGTGGAATATTAGCATTTTTGACAGACGTTGACAAGTTGACTCGAGAAAAACTTTATTGGTAATATTATTATTGAAATGTTATTTACTCGCTTTAAAGTTTAAACGAATGATCTTTTGCATTGCAAAGGCAGAAATTGTGTAACAAAATGAAATTTCTGTGATTTGAACTAACTATTACAAAAATCATCATTACTTCAAATTAACGTATAATGTTTTTGACTATTTTTCAAAACATTTCAGCTCAAGGTGATTGCCCATAAGCGTGCAGATCGAGGCGCTTTTAGAATTCATGACAGAAAATCCCAATCTCGCTCACGGGCTAGTGCATAGCCTGGAGGGGCCGGGTGGGCTAAAACTAGTCGCTTGTGGGAGACCTTGACATACCACCTTAATAGTATGAGGGGTGCAATGAAAACGGTGCAGCAATGGAAGAAGCTAGAAGAGTAAGAGAGAGATGGCAATGAATGGAGTGAAAATAAATTTGATTAAAAAAGTTGGTATTCATTTAACGTGTGTTTTATTATGGCTATATGACTGCAGTCATTGCACCCACATATGCCTGGAATCCCATTTTTTTAAAGAATCTAAAATTATTAATGGCTTGTTTCACATAGCATCACGCCTTTACCTTTTCAGGGTTAGGCAGAGGTGTATCACACCCACATTTCGCCATCTATGTTAGGTCCCATGTAATAAGAGGCGAGCCTATTGCCATTTACCGTGCACATTTTCAGACTTCGGGCTGATGCTGAGTAACCCAATATCACTTCCCAATCGGGTTTGATTCCCAATCCGGGAATCAAACCCGAGACCTCAGCACTGCAGTCGTACCGTAATACAACTATACCACCGAGGCAGTCAATGGCTTGTTTTTAACCCGAGTAAATAAAGTGTTTGAATATATTTTATAGTAAAGGCTTATGCTAGATGAATGATTAATGTTTTGCTCATTGTTCTTTTATAAGAGTCCACTGAGAGCAAACCTTCTTTTATAAGGCTGATTGAACGCCTCAGTGACTTGCCTGAGGTACTTTGAAACAGTTTGCTGGGCCAAAGACCTATCTATACTTAGTCCTACTGCTCCCTGATAACTACCCCTTGCATAAAAATTTTGCGCAGTCAAAATCTAAAATTATCAAACCAATATAGGTCCTTTTAGTATACAATGCATCTAATAAGAAAACAAGATATATTATATAGGCGTTAAGACTTCTACTACCAGCTAGGTACTTGAGAAAGGTAGAAAGTAACATAAAATAAAATAAAAACAAATTTATTCTGTAGTAAGCTACAGAATAAACTTATGGTGGGATCAATTATTTTTTGGAGGAAGCAGTGGAACTATATCCTCGTACATGATGTCAAAAAGGGATGGCGAAACCGTATAAATTCTAAAAAAAAACATGTTTGGAATATTGCATTGAACGAAGGTTTCACGCAGTTGGAGACGCTTCCGAATTCGCTTAGCACTTTCCTCTCGCAACAACTCTTCATACAGATGGAATCGAACCATTTTAAAACTTCTGAAGACCAAACGAATATCAAACGAAAGGTTTAGAGCTTTCGTAAAATTGAGGCTAAGATCCGAACGAAGAAACGATGTATTTTACGTCAAATTGGTTTTCAAAGTAGGGTCAACGAAAGTAAAAATGTCATTAGTGTCAAAATCCGAACATCGAATCCGTCGTCGAATCCGTCATCGGATCCGCAACACTTCGTAGTAAGAAAACGTGCGATCCGTCACCCGAAACTACGGATTTCGTTTTACGAAGTAGGCACTCAGGTTCAGACGGCCTGGCGCCAATATTTCTTAAAAAGTGCGCGATAAATTTATCATCTCCTCTGCATAAAATAATAAACAAATCACTTTCTACGGGAATCTTTCCTAATGCCTGGAAACTAGCAAAAGTGGTACCCGTTTTCAAATCAGGAGTTGATAATCTAGTTTCAAATTACAGGCCGATCTCAATACTTCCTTGTTTAGCTAAAATTTTCGAATCCATTATCTGTCAACACGTACAAATTTACTTTAAACAATTTTTGACTGAGTATCAGCATGGATTTGTAAAAAAAAGGTCAACTTTGACTAACCTTGCTATTTTCGTAGAAAAGCTTATCGACGCTGTTGACAACCGGAAACAAGTTGACGTCATTTATACTGACTTTAGCAAGGCATTTGACAAAGTCTCACATCCAATTTTACTTAACAAACTGGCTACATATGGCTTTTCCGGTAAAATGTTGAATTGGTTGAAGTCGTACCTGAGCGACCGATCCTATTATGTGGTACTTGACGGTTACAGGTCCAATGTTTTCAAAATAACATCTGGTGTGCCTCAGGGATCCCACTTAGGACCTATTTTATTTAATATTTTCCTCAATGACATCATTACTTGTTTTCAGCACAGTGAAGTTTATCTCTATGCAGATGATTTAAAATTTTCACGTAAAATTACTAACATGTCCGATGTTGAAGCATTACAGGAAGACTTAAATAGGTTGGCCAACTGGTGTGCACTTAACTTAATGGAGCTCAATGTAAAAAAATGCTATCATATCAAATTTGGTCGCAATCATTATATAACTCAGTCAGCGTATAAAATTAACGGTATTATGTTAAATGAGGTCAACAACATCAGGGATTTAGGAGTGATTTTAGATAATAAATTAACTTTTATACCTCATTATGAGCACATCGTTAGAAAAGCTTCCAAAATGGTTGGTTTCATTATAAGAAATGGTAGGATATTTCGCAGGTACCAAACGAAGAAGTTACTATACAATGCTTTGGTACGCAGCACTCTTGAATATTGTAGCGTGATATGGAGGCCGCACTATGCTACCCATTCGCTGAGGCTAGAGCGGTTGCAGAAACGATTTCTTTGGCATCTGGCATACTCCTCAAACGCAGCTACCCGCAGAAGAGATTTTTCCTATTCTAGCAGTCTTAAACAATTCAAAATGCACTCATTGGAAATGCGCAGGGATGTTACAGATTTGGTTTTTCTTTTTAAAATATTAAGAAACCACGTAGACTGCCCACAACTTCTTAGCTGCATCAAATTCAGAATGCCAAAGAGATACCCTCGCAAACCGATACATCCCCTCGTGGCACCGTTTCGTAGGACTGTACTCGGTATAAACTCTCCAATCCCCAGAATGTGTAAATTATATAATGATTACAGCAACCAAATTGATATTTACTCAATGCCTTTAAATCATTTCCGAAACTGCTTGTTGGATGCAATATCGAAGTAGTTTCTTTTTTTTCTTTAATTATTATTACAAAGGTTTTACAAAGGGTAGGTCCACGCAAGATGCTGGATGTGCATTGGTAAAAGCTGTGTTGGATGCCTGGGAGGGATCACAGGATGCTTTAGGGGTATTTTGTGATCTTTCCAAGGCGTTCGATTGCGTCGATCACAGTACCCTCATCCTAAAGCTACACCATTATGGTATTAGGGGAGTAGGGCTTAAACTAATATCCTCATATTTATCAGGCCGCAAACAAAAAGTATTTATTGATAATGTCTCCTCTGTAGGGTCCGCAGTTAGGATTGGGGTTCCTCAAGGATCAATTTTGGGTCCGTTCTTATTTTTAGTATACATTAATGACCTGCCTTATATGATTAACAATATGGCAGATGTAGTATTATTCGCAGATGACACCTCGTTAATTTTTAAGATAAATAGAAGGGAACAAAATTTTGTGGAGCCCAATAAAGTACTTAGTTTGATTTCTAACTGGTTTTCAGCTAACAATTTGCTGTTAAATGCGGCAAAAACTAAATGTGTCCGATTCTCGCTACTGAGTAATAAAAATGAACCAAATATTGATTTGGATGGAAATAAACTAGCATTAGTTCCGTCAACGGTTTTCCTCGGGGTTTCAGTAGATAATAAATTGCAATGGGGACCCCACATTCAGAAAATTTCGAGTAAATTGAGTTCTGCCATCTTCGCTATTAGAAAGATCAGACATTTAACTGACGTGGCTACGGCAAGGTTAGTATATTTTGCTTACTTCCACAGCATTATGTCATATTGCATTCTTCTGTGGGGTTCTGCCGCAGATCTGCAGACCATTTTTGTCTTACAGAAACGAGCGATTCGTGCTATTTACAACCTTCGATCTCGTGATTCCCTTAGGGAACTGTTTAAGGAGGCTAATATACTGACTTTGCCGGCCGAATACATTTTCCGGAATATTATGTATGTCCGCAAAAACCTTAGTACTTTTATTAAAAACAGTGACTTGCACTGTCTGAACACTAGAAATAAGAATAAACTAGTTGTTCCAAATTTTAGGCTCTGTAAAACGAGTAAATCATACTTAGCGAATAGCATTAAATTTTACAATAAACTTCCCTCCGAAGTAGCCGATTTGCCCGGACACCAGTTCAAGTGTTATGTTAGGCGCGAGTTAATGTCTAGAGCGTATTATAATGTAGCGGATTACCTCGATGATAAGACGGTTTGGAGAAGTGGTCCTGCACACCATGGCCAACCCTGTTAACACTTACTAGTGATTGACTGCATAAAGTGTCTCATCTGTATCTATCTTTAATATTGACATTACAATAATTTTAACTTTTAAATCTACTGTGACTATTAGGTATATAACCTAATTACTACAATTATAAATATTCCCTCATTCATATAATTTAAATTTAGGGAAGACGACCGACCGATCATTTTGTTGCGCTTGCCTTTATAAGTTTCATTTTATTAAGAAAGTAGGAAGAGCAATACAACAAAAATAATTTTGTAAATGTAGGCGAATGCACATTGTACACCGTTATTTTATTATTTTTTTGTGTTATGTCCAGTTTTACGTATTTGTACATGCCTGTCCAGGTATTCCCTAAATCCCTTCATTTGGATTTTATCTTATTTCAACGGTGATGTGCGTGCATTAGCTTATATAACTAATCTGACTTTGTACACAGCACAAAAGAATTGAAAAAAAAAAAGAGAAAGAAACAATGAACAATTGATGACAAAAAAAGTAAGCCCGGAGTTTCTTTCTGCCTTTCTTCTTCGGGTCGTCATCGCTTAGGTAGCTAGTGAAAGGCTGGTAGGTTAGCTAGGCTAGGGCCTGTAGTGTCCTCACCGGTGAGGATCGCGACGCGTTCCTCCCATTATTTTAATAAAATGATGTCCTTTTTATATCCCCTTTCCTGCCAGCCCGAGCTGTTTTTTTTTTGTTTTTGTTTATTTCTTATCATAGATTTACTCCCAATAAAAATGTCGGTAGTTATATAAGTGACCATTGGTATTTATAATAATTATTAATATAATCAATTTAATGTATCTTGACTTATCATAAGTGCAACTATGTTCGCCTACGTGATGAATAAAGTATTTTATTTTATTTTATTTTATTTTTATTTTATTATTTTTTTTCTTTTTAGTTCTCGGTGTAGTTAAATAGAAACACCCCAATAATATTCATAATAGTATGTAAGCCCACCCACCGTACAATATATGTTTAACTAATATAAATTACTTTTCTAAAATGTTTGTTGGATTAGTAATATCCGCCTGATAAAATTGTGCAATTAATCAGCTGTTATTGGAAATTGTATTTTTTACATGTATTATTGTAACAATTGTGGCTGGATTTTTTTTTAAATAAATAAAAAAAAAAAATGTAAGGCTACTTTTTGTCTCGGAATAGTAGTTATTACACAGTATGACATACACCAGCATGCTGATTCTGTAAGGCATATGCGATATCACATCGCAGACGCGGTGACGTCATAGCGAGCTCTAAACTATGTGGCGTAGTTGTATTACGGTATGACTGCAATCCTGAGGTGTTGGGTTCGATTCCCGAGTCGGGCAGTGATATTGGGTAATTCTATTAAATATCAGCCCGGAGTCTGGATTTTATTACAAAGCTCTAACTCGCTTTTATAATCATTTCCAAAGCTAAATCTACTTACTTCGGAGAATAGTTAAGACGAGATGTGGAAGCAGATTTTAATCTTGTGAAACAACGCCTGCGCCCGTGACCTGGGAACAAAACATATTTTATATCAATAAAAAGCAATGTATTAATTATGACTATAGTAATAATACTGGTGGTAGGTCTCTCATATGTAAGAGTCCGTCTGGGTGGGTACCACCGCAATGTCTATTTCTACCGCCAAGCAGCAATGTGCAAGCACTGTTGTGTTTCGGTTTGAAGGACATTGTAGCCAGTGCAACTACAGGACATAATGAGACTTAACATCTTATGTCTGAGGATGACGAGCGCAGTGGAATGCCACACAGTACTTTGTAACTCAAGTTGCTGTATGGTGTTGCTACTGTTTATAGTCTGTTTATAGTGGTCGTATCGCTTACCATCAGGCGAACGGCATGCTCGTCTCGTCATTCAATGCAATAAAAAAAAAGTAAAAACTGTAACCTTGGTTTAATTTTGTTTAATAGATATTGTCACCAACGGGGAACTGTTCACCCCGTGCCTATTGTATCTCGTTGATAACACAGCTCAAATAATGTAAACTGCTGCATTATCGGAGGGGGCGAGCTTCGTACTGACACCTACTTGCGAAACGACAAAAAAAAATGTAATTAAGTTAAGAATTCTTGTTCAATCACTAATAAAAAATCAAAAATAGATATTGTCCTAATTTTACATATAATAGATTTACGTATGCTTAGAATCAAGATGAGAGGTGTAGACTTACGAGATTATCATAATTTTAGATAGATTTTATTTTTATTTTGTTTGGAATCAAGAAGGGAAGTATTAATTTAAGTAACGTTACACGTACTGCCTGCTGACTGCTTCGGTGGCGTAGTTGTATTACGGTACGACTGCAAGGCTGAGGTCTCGGGCTCGATCCCCGGGTCGGGCAAAGTGATATTGGATTTTTCTATTCAGTATCAGCCCGGAGTCTGGTATTTGTGCCCGATATGGCGATAGGCTCGCCCCCCTATCACATCATGGGACGGAATACGCTTGGCGAAAAGTGGGTGCACTAGTTTCGCCTCTGTCTACCCCTTCGGGGATAAAAGGTGTGAGCATGCGTACGTTACACTTACCATTGACGGATTCTTTTAGTTTTTCGTCGGCTGTGGTAGCATCAGAAGAGTCTTGGCAATCTGTTGTTGCGCCTGAATACAATTAATACAAATGTCATTACACTAAAGCAATATTATAAAGAGAAAAGTTTTTTTTTGTTTGTTTGTAATGGATCGAATGGACCGATTTAAAAAAAAATATTTCACTAATATATATCCACATTATCAGCGAGTAACATAGGCTACTGTTTTACGCCGGGGAAAATCCTAAAGCGGGACTTTTATCACGCGGGCGGAGTCGCGGGCAAAAGCTAGTTTTTATATATCGTACTAATATTATAAACGCGAAAGTTTGTAGCTATGGATGTATTGATGTCTGGATTTATGAATGTTTCACGCAAAAACTACTGAATGGATTTCGATGAAATTTGGCACACGGGTAGATTATGTCCTGGATTAACACATAGGCTACTTTTTAACCCGGGAAAATATAAAGCGGGTCTTTTATCCCGGGACAACTCATCCACGCGGGCGGAGCCGTAGGCAAAAGGTACTAGCAAAATAATTAGAATACACCTGACAGGTACAGCGCGATTCGAATATAACGTCTAGAAATGTCGCTCACGAGAATGGGTTATCTGTGAATTGAGGTAAATTGAATTCAATGGGGTAAAACGAAGATAAAGTAATCGAAATAAAAAGAAAATACTAGGTACCTTCCATAATTGTCTTTTTTTTTGGGTATAGGGGGCAAACGAGCATACGGTTCACCTGATGGTAAGTGATCACCGCCGCCCATGAACATCTGCAATACCAATCTTTAATGGATAGTAGTTTTTTTACGTGGATTACATTAAATGCTTTAAACATTTTTCTTTTCTTATGTCCTATTGCATTTACTTGACTATTTTTAAAAGCATTCATTCATTTTTTCACAGGTGCCACACGATTTCTCTGGCGTTGTATGGAATAAGTTCACATTCACGCGGGCGGAGCCGCGGGCAAAAGCTAGTATATAGATGTCAGGGTATTATACTGAGCAATACCACGTTATGACATTTATCTCTGGTATAGTTTTAATATCTCGAATGGCAACACTAATTCGGAAATTAGGTTGTCAATGTCAATGTGAGACGTGATATTTTTCTGTCAGTAGAACGCTTGATCGAGCGTAGTGTTTATATTCTCTTTGCGATCGAGGCATAATTAGTTTCTCAAAGGGCGTTATAATACTACGGAAGCTTTCACTCGAGACGGCGACTGCGCCGGGTGTGCGCACTCATTGAAAATCACCATTATGGCGGATACCAACGAAGACGAGATTCTAAATCTGTCTGAATCTGCGACATAGATAAATATGTTCATACATAAATCTCTGTCGCGTTCCCGCCTCCTGCGCGGCGGCTCCTGGAACGCGACGGCGGCCTTGCGATGCGAGCGGTGAGCCTTCGACGCAGACGTCTGGGACGTGTCCGCTGATGGGATCCTCTGGGAATATAACATTTTATGTTCACAGTTAGTACGGAATATATGATAGGATGAATATTTTTTTTATTGCATTGAATGACTAGACGAGCATGCCGTTCGCCTGATGGTAAGCGATACGACCACCCATAAACAGTAGCAACACCATCCAGCACCTTGACTTACTAACTACTGTGTGGCATTCCACTGCGCTCGTCATCCTGAGACATAAGATGTTAAGTCTCATTATGTCCAGTAGTTACACTGGCAATAATGTCCTTCAAACCGAAATACAACAGTGCATGCACACTGCTGCTTGGCAGTAGAAATAGACATTGCGGTGGTATCCACCCAGACGGAGTTTTGCATATAAGAGACCTACATGCTATATTTCGGCCGATTTCAATAACTTTTCGACCAATCTCAATCGATAGATAGCGAAAATAGACCAATCAGAAAGAAGTTTGTTTGAGATGATTGCAAATGACTTAATTTGATTGGTTTATCCCTGCCATTCACCTGAAGTTAGCAATAAACATCGTTTATTTGTTAACTAAAAAAAGAGGTTCTGTATTCAACCCGTATGTATGTATGCAAGTTTGTATGTCCGCGATATTCTCAAAAATAACTGATCCTATTTCGATGTGTTTTTTTTTTTAATATGTTTATTTTTTGAAATCGCCCTTTACTCGACGATCTACACTTTCTATGATGCAAAGGAACTAATCATACAGCCATAAACAACTCACATGCTCCCTAGCAGGTTTCCACTGGTTGTTATTTTCGAATGATTTGTGCGCGTTGCTCTCGGAGTATGACGTTTCATTGTCATTATACTTCGTGGCGGGGTTGTTATTTATACGAGATCGATTCGTCTCAGGCTCTACTACTGCGCTCGTTGACATTTCTTGGATTTCTTTGCGTCTGGAATGTTCGGTAAAAGTTAAATCGATAAATCAGTCAAAAGAGGGTAGTTGTACACCCCCATACTTAATAAAAACGATGAGATTTAGGTTCTATGTACAGTCAGCAGCATAAGTATCTGTACACAATCAAAATTTCCAGTCGCCTATATACGCGTTAAGTTAAACTGAAACATTTTTTTCTTCGTTTTCAAGTAAAGTAAATTTCTTTTATTTTATGTTTGTAAAGAGGAAAAAAAGATTAGTAAAAACAAAAAAGTATGTAGGCAATTTGAAAATTTCAATTTGTTCAGCTACTTATGCTGCTGACTGTACATTTCGCAGTCTTAATAAAACAATGAGCTAATCCAAAATCTTTGACTTGTGGGAATCGTCACAAAAACTAACTGTATACGACATTTTTCTTTAAGTTGGGCGGGGAACGAACATAAATTCAAAAAAATTGACCCTATTCCCAATGTTGAAAAGACGCATTTTTTCTTAGTCGATGCAGCTTGCCCTTTAGGGTCCATATTTTGCTAAACCTCATGTAGCCAAAATTTTGGATTAGGTCATTGTTTTATTAAGAGTGCGATGTTTTATTTGGAAAGATTTGTATTTGGGTAAAATTTTAGTTCTACTAACACACTGCGATCGGATAATTTTGTAAATGAATAGCAAATTGCTAGCCCATTGATTTGCTATGGTATCAGCTGATTGTACTTATTTGATGTTACACGGATGGTAGATGTTACCTCTCATTATGATTAGCTTTATGGGAGTTAGACTTTTCGGTTTCGGAGCCCGTTGTCATGCTCATTTCTCGCCTTTTGTTACGACGTTCTATCGACATCTGAAAAGAAGTACATTTCTGAACGTAAGTGTATATAACTAAGTCTTTTTCTATAGGAAATTTAAACGGAATATATTTTTTTCGTAACCGGGATGAAAAGTTCACTTTTAGTCCGTCACGCGGGACAAAAGTACCCGATTCTCTCCCGGTGAGATGGCAAATGTACGCATGCGCTTACTTTACTTTATCTCCCGGTAACCTAGCAACTGCGTGTTTATATCTTTTGTCCCGCGTGACAGTGACTAAAAGTGAACTTTTCATCCCGGACGAAAAAAAATGTATACGCACCTAGGGAGAAAAGTAGGACATCCCCACCCGCGATTGTCACCCTCGCCTTTGTCTCGGGTTGGCTTATCCCGCAACGAAATTAATCAAATATAAAGATAGGGAGGAGTTGGAAATATGAATTGTCCATATGGTTAGATGTGAAGATGTGTAGTGTGTAGATGTGTAGATGTGTAGATGTGTAGTGTGTAGTGTGTAGTGTGTAGTGTGTAGATGTGTAGTGTGTAGTGTGTAGATGTGTAGTGTGTAGTGTGTAGGTGTGTAGTGTGTAGTGTGTAGATGTGTAGATGTGTATATGTTTAGTGTGTAGTGTGTAGATGTGTAGTGTGTAGATGTGTAGTGTGTAGGTGTCTGGTGGTGGTGGGTGGTGGTGGATGGTGGTGGGTGGTGGTACCTGCACGTCGCGCTTGAGCGTGGCGTACTTCTCCTTGAGGCGGCGGTACCGGTCGGGCAGCGCGCGCGCCGCCGCGAGCCGGGCGCGGAGCTCCGCCGCGTGGCACACCTGCTGCGCGCGCACTCGCGACACCTGCGCACCACGCACCACTACACTACACCACGCTACACTACACTACACTACACTACACTACACTACTGATACGCATCGACGCCGCCACAAATAATTTTTACACACTATGGTTGGGAAAAACTGAGCTGGCCGGTATGACAATTCAAATTTATCGCGACGCCATAACTTGTGAGAACGTCTACCCAAAAAAATCAAAACTACATAATTACAAATACTTACCCAGTCTTACTTACAAAAAAATCGCAAAGCCATGCTTAGTTACGTCTTGACTAGTCTGCGCTTAATCAATGCTTAACTTTTGACAGACAAATTTACTCAATTAGCTGTAAGTTAAAACCCGCCTTTTATATACTGTAATTTATGAGCGTAGTGTTGGTAAAGTTTTAAATCGCTTGGCAGTCAAACGTAACCGATTACTAAAAAAAAATCGAAACTTTAAATGTAAATAAAAACACTGCTGATAATTTGAATTATGTTTAAAATACATTTTGCAAACAGTTTTAAACAATACTTTAGATATTTTTATAAAATTACACATTTCATACTCGAAGAAAGAAAACGAAGATCTCCAAAGTAAATAATACAAACCGTAGCACTATATTCGTTATTTTATTTTCAGTACACACTCATAATTATTTCTTTGTATAGACTACTAACTAATTTAAAAGTTATGAAAGGATAATCGCGAAATTTTAACGGAAAATCGAAATGAACGACTAACAATAACTACTGTAATAAAAAAAAACTCCTGATTGTAATGTGTAAGATTTAATAATTATAATCTAAGTCTATTTACATACGATAATAAACTCTTTGAATATAAAATCGATTGCGTTCAAGAATCAGTTATTTGGAGTATTTTTTTGTTCTCTTCCCTACATATAGTATGCCGTGAAGTGTCAATAAATTGTCATACCGGCCAGCGTAGTTTGTCCCAACTATAAACTTCAAAATATACTAATTACTAATCAAGTTCAAATCGCGCGGATATTTGATTATGCCTTACAATAATATAACCTCTATTATGCATAGTTCGTGTTATCGCAGATTTGTTATGACTTAATAAATTTTAAAAATATGTTTTATTTCTCGACAGGAGGGTCGAGGTGCACACCCCTCCCAGCGCCCATGCTGATATCACACTATCTACCCACTGCTACCCATCACTAACAATCATTGTTATCGTTACATCACCTAGCTGTCAACACTGCGAAAACTAAAAATGTGGCAATAGTTGATTCAAAATAATACCAATATTTATCTACAGATGTTATAGTAATACTATAATATTCAAACCAAGATAAGGAACGACTGTTGATAGCCTACAAATTACAACAGTACCGACTGAGATATTTAAAATCTACGTTTTTACTACCCACCCAAAAACAACCTTAACAAAATCTACATGGTGTTACAAAAACTGACTTTAATATTTCAACCATAAAGTATAAAATCGGAATCCTTTACCTCAGCCCTGTAATCGTGTCTGAGCTCTGTGATGGTGGCGGTGTGTTCCTCCCTCAGCGCGTCGACGGTGGCTCTGTTCTCTTCTATGATGCGAGCTCTCTCTTTGTTCAGACTTGCTTGTAACTGCTCGCGGAGTTCTTGAAGGGCGTGCTCGTTTTCTGAGAAAACATTTAAAAATATATGTGTACTAGCTTTTGCCCGCGGCTTCGCCCGCACGAAAGGATTTTCCTAGATAAAAGTACCGCTATACATTTTCACGGACCTAATTGTAAATCTAAACCATTCTCGAACCTACCTGAAGACCTACAAAAAATTTCATTAAAATCGGTCCAGCCGTTTAGGAGTTCAGTGACATACACACGCAGAGAAGAATTATATATATAAAGATGAACTACATGGAAGGTACGACAAAGGTTTTACAGAACTAAACGCATCAAACCAGTTGAGATCAAGTGTAATGAAAAATTTTATGGACCAAATAGTGTTGGAACATCAATAAAATTACTCAGTTATTTCGAGCAGTAGTGATAGAGACAATGGAAATTAATCCGTGACGAAAAAACGGGTTCGATCAATACTGCACACTTTTACAAATAATGCAATATTTTCTACATAAAATCTACGATGACCTTCTGACACGTCATGAGCCAGTATTATTATTCTCCATGCCTAACCCCTCTTTTCGACAAATGACATCCAAACCCAACAATGCGACAGTGTTGCATGAAATCATTTTAATCGCTTCATTTATCTTCACTCACCAATCTCCAACTGTTCTTTTTGCTCATAGAGCCTAACTTTGTATTCGTCTTTCAGTCTCGCCATGTTGTCAGCGTGTTGCTTCTCTGCCAAGTCAGTCTCGCGACCGTACCGTTCGTCCAACTCTAGCTTCGCGTTGTGAAGAGCTTGTTGGTGATTCCTTTCACATGTCGATAGTTCCTGTGGGATTATCAGAAGTTAGCTAACTCAATTTGGGAATGTCGTTAAAATTAGGAATTTTGTAATTGCTGCTAAAATTACCACCATCCATAGCAGAGCATCATAATAGTAACTTATATAACAAGTATCAGAAATCTTGAAGAATGATGATGGTGGTGAGAAAAAAACTTTTTTAGCAAAAGTAGGAATCAACATTGCAGTTGATTGTTATCATCCATCATAGATTTTTATTCTTCCTTCCTTACATAGTATAAAACAAAGTTACCCGCCGCCTCTGTACGCGATCAAATTTGGTATGGAGATAGTTTAAAACCCTGGGAAGGTTTTAGGCTACTTTTTAGACCGATAAAATATATAAAATATCAATTTATACGCAAAACAACCTACCTCTTCCATTTCCCTCTGGTGTCTCTCGCGTTGTTCGTTCAATCTCACTCTCTTCTCGTTCAAGAACTTTTCCTCCGCTTCCCTCAACTCCTCTTGCAGTTCCGCTCTCATTTTCCTCTCTCGTCCCATCCATTCCGCTCTTATATTCTCTAACTCTTTCTGCAACGTCAACTCTAATCTTCTTCTCTCGTCCGATTTGTGTCTTTCCATAAAATCTCTTGTTCCCATATCAGGTATTAGAGGAGACTTTATGGGCTTTGGCAAAGTCTCCTCTTGTGTCTCGAACTGATAGACGACGACCACGTTGTCGGAACTCGATTTCCCTTGAGACAACATGACTCCGTCGAGTCTTGGACTCGCCAGTCCTTTCCCGAGACTGGACGCCGAATCAGAAGATTTTATTTGTGGAGATATAACGGCTTTGTTCAACGGTTTGAACGTTGACAACGGACTCCAAGGCTTCCCGTAATCGAGTCTCGGGGATCTGAGTTCGGAACCGAGACTCGGTGTAGGCGATATTTTCAACTGTGACGACTTTATTTCGATGCTCGACTTCGAGTTTCTCGATACATCGTTTATCGAGTTTTTCTTTGAGTCTTCTGAGTCAGATAGCTGCGATAGCAGGCTTTTTGGCAGAAAATCTATATTAGGAACTTTAATTTGAGGTACTGGTACATTCTCTGTTATTTTTGGCGATTTGTCTGTGTTACTTGTTTTTGAAGTTTTATCACTGTCTTCTAAATCTTTGGCATCATTTTCCTTCGCATTATCGTTCGACTGTTTGTCTTTATGGGTGTCAGAGTCGTCTAGATCATTCAAGTCTAAGTTAGCAAATTCTCTATCTGGAGAATCTATCGATGTTTCTGATTCTATACTTTCCATTAGGTTTATCGATATTTTACTTTTTTGCGGTATCATTGGCGACCTGTAATATTTAAATACGTTGTGCCAAAATATATTCATAATGGATAATCATTTCAAAATAAATTGAGTATACTAATTTTACCCGCATGCAATGCAATGCAATCAGCCCTGTATTATATACTGCCCACTGCTGAGTACGGGCCTCCTCTACTACCGAGAGGGGTTAGGCCTTAGTCCACCACGCTGGCCTAGTGCGGGTTGGCAGACTTCACATACCCTCGAGATTCTTATGGAGAATTCTATATAGGTTTCCTCACGATGTTTTCCTTCACCGTTAAAGTGAACGATAATTGATAACCAATACACACGTAACTTCGAAAAGTCAGAGGTGTGTGCCTTGGGTTTTGAACCTCCGGACATTGTCTCGGCAGACCGTTCCATTCCCATCTAGGCTATCGTCCACTTATAGTCACCCACATATTGTAACAATATTATTTCATTTACTGCATTATTATGGACATTCTCATGGTCTTTAGTAAGCAAAAAGTTTATTATACCTAGCGAATAGCGCAATTTATAAAAAAAAGTACTAACAGACACTATACACTCATTAATGATTATCACACCAATCAACTGGTTACTCCATTACCTAGGTCTAAATTCCTTTTCGGAAACCACCGGCTCTTCCAAATGCACCGACGTAGTCTCAATATCACCTGGACGGACCAAGTCGGATATTTTTTGGAAATTCTTCTGGAAAAGGTCCGGTTTGATATAGTCGCCCGCGGGTGGGCGCAACACTCGACGACGAGGGGAAGTACCACGGTCGCGGCTGTCGCTTTCTGTTAGATAAAAGGTTACAGGTTAGATTTTAGAAAAATGTGTTGTGATACATAAACATAACAAAGAAGGTATTATTAGTGTCCTCGAAGGGAAAGACAAAGTTGCAACTAAAGCAAACGCAGTTCTACGAGCTAACTTTATTATGAGTCACCCGTGATACATAATATTGAAGTACCAAAAACTTACCAACAGAATCTCTTTCAGATACAGACAAACTCTTCGCATCTCTGGGACTGTCAGACGGCCGCGGTGGCAATGGTGGGCGGGTCACCAACGGCGACAGTATAATCGGATGAGTTACAGGCGACGACGCAGTATGAATCACCGGTGATAGCACTGTGTGAGTCACCGGTGACTGCAACACCGGCTGGGTCACCGGAGACTGCACGGTCGGTGATGGTATGGTGACTGGTGAAGGGACTGTCGGCACGGGGGCAGCGCTGATGATCGAGCTCTGACCATCGTTCTGCTCTGAAGAGCTGTTCGAGCCTGGACTGACTGTCGGTTCCGGTAGGTTTTCTAGTTTAAACCTGAAATTAACATGCTTTTTATAGATAGATAAGAACACAAGATTTTGGGTCTAATAAGGTTTAGACAAAACAGTTAATTTTATTTATGGTGGGAGCAATTGACATGTCACTCTAACCCCCATGACCTTATTTTTGGAAACAAACCAGTACAGAAGGTGTTGTACCGTGTGTACCGTAGCCGATGTTCAGTCTAAAATAATAAACACAATACCCTCTCAGCCAATATTTAATGCACAGTTCTTACCTGACACTCTTCTTGTCCTCTTCAAAGCTAGACGCCTGTCTCTGCTTGCCCATTGCCAAGCTCTCTGTCTTTTTGTACAGGAGATCAGACAGCTTCTCCCTGAGTATACCTTTGGGCGGGTCACTTTTGGTCACGGAATCCAGTGGCAGGGACTTATCAGTGTCAGGACTAGGCAGATCTGATTTCGACAGTTTTAAAAACATGTTTCCTTTTCCTAGAAATTGTAGAAGAAAGGTTAACATTTTAATATTGAAATCTAGTTGAGTATAGTGCTTTGTAGTCGAAAGTTTCTTCATTGGATATAATGAAGTATAGGATCCCATCAAAATCGTTGGGATCTAAGCCACGCATAATGAACGATGTCGACTTACAACAGATAAAATAAAACTCAATCTTAACTCTCGATCTGATCCCGAGATTAAGCTATTCGAAATAATTCATCAGTAAACCTTTCCAAAAGACTATTCCGATCGATCCATTTAAGCAATGGATCGAAAAAAAGGATTGAGATCGTTTATTGAAATAGGCGGTTAGAGACGAGTCTTGGGTGATCGACTTATCGTACTGTAATATACAGTTAATGTAAAAGTTGGCCTGGCAATAAGACAAACTAAAAATAAAATGTAAAAAAATGAAAGGTTATTCCTCACATAAAATAGAGATAAAGATTTGAAATATAGATTATGGCGCCAAAATTATACTAAAAAAACTATCTTACCCATTAAAGGAAATCCCCTCTCAGCCTTAGCAGAAGAGAACAGCGGCTTGTAATTCTCTTCCTCAGGACTTGTCACATTAATCTTCAAGTCTATGATCTCTGATTGCTGTTTAAACAGCATTTTGGGTCTTTCAAACGAGGGCCTATTTAAAAGGTCCCTGTCTGATGTATTTCTGACTAGAGGTTTAGATAAGGCGCCGTCAACACTCCTTCTTAGGGGGGAGATTCTCAAGTCGCTTAGCTTTTTGTCTAGCCTTGTTAGAGGAGCTAGGGGAGGTCGACCTGAAATTAATGAAGATATTATATTTTTTCTAGGTTTAGATTGTCATATAAATTAAATACGTAAAGGAATGCCTGTGTGCAAAAGTTATTTAAAGATACAATAGAGATAGGTCTACTAAATAATTCTTGAATAAAATTGTAGTTAGGTCACTATTGCGTGTATGGCATTTATTAATAAGCGTTATTTATGTATTATCCATTAAAAATAAGGTCAGGGAGAAAACAACTTACATATAACATACAAAGGTTTTATTATAATAATGCAAAGTGTACCTATTTAGTTTATTATTTAATTATGAATGCTAACCTTCGCCAAATAAATTTAATCAGTACTTATATTAGGCATATATTCCTAATTACAGTCTCAAGTATTATACGGTAATATTGTTAAAAAATGGCGAATATAAGCGAAATAAAAATATGAGGATCATTTCTTTATGTACTTAATTTCTTTATTTACTTTGAGGATGAGCCTATATCAACGGTTTTTTCTTGAGGAAGATATTTGCATCCGCCTGGATAGCGACAACCGTACCCCTACACCCGCCATTCCGAGATCAGCCTGTGTATTATATATCCGGTTCAAACAGGCCGGCAATATTGTGTCGACTGACGAGAGAATCATCGCTCGTCAGTCGACATTCTATCTGGACCGAGGGGTCCAGATAGCGAAGAGGTCCGCTCACCATCAGCTACAGTGAGGTCAATTTGCCGTGAACGTATAAAAAAAAAGAATTAATATCTTATATCTCAGCGTGAAGAGCGCAGTGGAGTACCACGCAGTACTTCGTGATTCAAACTGTATGTGTACGGCGTTGGTTCTGTTTATAGATGGTCGTATCACTTACAGGCGAGCGGCATTCTGGTCTCATCATTTAACTGCAATAAAAAAAAACATTCTCATTCTACCTATAGGAGTGAGACGTCGGGAGGCCGTGAGCGTGTTATCCCTGGTCTCCGCGGGATGGTTCTCACTGTCCGTGCTGAACTCCTCATCGCTTTCCGCCTTCGTCTCCACGCGTTCCAGGTTCTTCGTGTTCTCTTCCGATGTGAGTAACTCCTGCAGGGATAGCATTTCGATGGTTAGCCAAGAATGAATGGCGACATTATATTGATAGCTAGGTGTTGCTCGCGGCTACGCCCGCGTGAAAAGCCTTTCCTGCTACAAAAATCCCTAAAACATAGTACGACGCCAGCGCCATTGACTTAAAGAATCAGATAAAAAAAAAACAACTCGCCTGCCTCGGTGGCATAGTTGTATTATGGTACGACTGCAATGCTGAGGTCTCGGATTCGATCCCCGGGTCGGGCAGTATGATATTGGGTTTTAAATTCCGTATCAGCTCGGAGTCATGAATTTGTGCCCGGTATGGCTATAGGCTCGGCCCCTATCATATCATGTGACGGTATACGCACGGCGAAAAGTGGGTGCACTAGTTGCGCCTTTGCCTACCCCTTCGGGGATAAAAGGCGTGTGTGTGTGTGTGTGTATGTGTAATGCCGAAAATAACTATATTGCTTAGTATATTCTCCATACACAACTGTACTTGCACATTGCTGATTAGCGACAGAAATAAACAAAAAGTTATTGCCTATCTAGTATCTACTCATGCTCACTCCTATAAAAGAGAGTCCTAGCCTGAGCTAGGTTATGCATGGTACTGATACCATCCATAACACTATACGTATATTATGACGATTAAGAATCTAAAGCGTGACCCTAAAAGAGAATTCGTAATATTTAGCTCATTTTTTTATATTATTGTAGTCATAGCGTTTGATAACTAAATACTTAGTTACAATTGAAATAACTTCATAACATTTTCATTTATCAATCGCATATCCATTTAAATTGAATTTGTAACCCAAATATTTGAACCCTCTAAACCACGCAATACGTATTCTCGTAAAAATGGGCACAAGCACGACACGGTTTCACAGTCGTGTTCCATTTAAGGAGTAAACAGAGCACACTAAGGCACGACTGTTTGCAGAAAGCCCAGGGGTTGTTTATCTTGCATGACATCAGCTTTACCACGAAGATGAACCACCCTAATGTCCTACTAATATTGTAAACTCGCTTTTGTTCGTACGCCTTCCCGCTTATTTACCCAGAACCCTATAGGGAACGCGCACGTCACAAGTTCTGCCATCTGGTGGAGCAATCTGAATCTTTCAGCCTATCGATACTTGACATTGACGTAAAATATTAAGAGGATGCAAAATAACATTCAATTTGTTGATAATGTATTGCTGTGTATCTAGATGCTCCAAAACATAAAAATAAACACATCAAATGGTGTAAAATTCTATTACCTTCCCAAGAATAGTACTAAGTACTTACATTCCATGGTTATGTGAAAATCGTCAAAAATAATAAAAGCTATATAAAACATACATAAATATAAGTTCCAAAAGCATTTAGAAATGACTCATTACGTAATTTATAAAAATAAAGAAGTTTTGAAGATAATATTTAATACAAACAAATCTGTACTTAAGGGAACATAACCTCCTGATTTTGCTTCAATAACATCCAAATAACTAGTTCCCATCTAAAAAAAGCCACGCTGCCAGCCTGTTTCATAAAATATAGATTATATCTATTACTACCTGACATATCCTCTATCCGTCAATGAGTATCTCCTAAAAATTGGTTCAGACTAGGAGAAAAGATAGGTATCAAAAGGATTAGCCAAACAGGCAAAAAAACAATGCTTGATATGGTGCTCGTATCAACATTCGCAACCTAAGAGGCTTCGCAATTCTGAAGATACTTATTTGATATTTCGTAATGGCAGGCTTACACTTGCTTTTATTTTTTAAATAATTTTACACAGAAAAAAACATATAACAAAGTGTATAATAATATGTATAAATTATTTCAATATAAATATTGATTCAAGTCTACTGTATTTTTAACCATTCAAGAGTTGACGCTACTAGCGTCGCATTGTTACCACCCGCATTCGACTGACCTTCGACCAATATGACCCTTAACGTATGTACAGTCACCCACGTGAGCAGCTGAACAAGTTCAAAATTCAAATCACATAAACGCGTTTAGCTTAATTGAAACTTCTTTTTTCTTTACATGAAGTAAAGTAAATGCGCTTTACGTTATAAATAGTGAATAGTTTTTTTTTTGTAAGAACACAAGTATATAGGCGATTGGAAGTTTTAAAGGAGATGTCCGCTTTTTGTGTGTGTGCTGGGCCTCAAAATCTAACCAGGTTCAAACTTTATGGATCTTAAAGAGGCAAAAATATGGATCATCGATCCATTAAAAAAAAATTTGATCCCACCATTTATAACAAACTTTTTTAATAACGTTAATTTTTTCTAAGTGTAGTTTTTAAGCAAAATAAAATTACACAAATCTCAAAATCTGAGGACTTTAAAATTGCATTATTTATTGTAAAAGGCTAGTTTTTCGGAGGACTATCCAAATATATATAAAGTATCTTGATTAGAATTTTAGACCTTCAGCTACTCATATGGCTGACTGTACAACTGCAAACACCCATCGAGTGCGCGGCGCTACGTGACCCCGCTCAATTAGGCTATCAATTGCCCACTAATTACATTAATTAATTATTTTGTTTGCTCAACTATCAGACATGGTTCCTATAAATGATTCGGGGTTGAAATTTACGAGACTTTGGTACAATTACTCTAATCTGCTTAGCAGTGGCCTTAGTGGGTGACAAACGGGGTAACCGCCCAGCGACCTTAGACAAGATGCCTTTCTATAGTTGTTAAAAAAAACTAAAGAATGTATGGGAATAATATATTTTAGCATTAAGATACATAAGAAAAAAACATAGGCCTCTAGGCCTCAATCTTGCAAGAGGCACAAAGAAAAACATTGCCCTCATACGGCAATCAGTTAAAAAGTCTTCGCAAAAATTTACCTAAATCTAAATCTAAAAATTATATACCAAAACCTTCCCTGAAAAATATACATTTGAATAACGAAAACCTCATCCAAATCGGATCATTAGTTTTTGAGAAAATCGCGGCAAAACAAACTTACATATATATAGAACTACAGAACCTCCTTATTCGACGCCGGTTAAAAATGACAGCTGTCAGGCCACTTGTGACTATTACACTGACAAAATAAATTGCCATTTCTTCCTCTAACTCTCATTTACTCGGCCTAGTAGTCACTTAATGCTATCACTAGGTCGTAAAACGAAGACAGGTCACACTCCAGGTGAAAAAAAAGATTAAGATTCATAAAACTAGTCATGGAAAAAAGATTTATTCTCTAGGAAATACCACAGTCTGGATGCTTTTTTTTCTGCTTCTAGCCAAGATGTGGAAGCACTGTTATAGTGAAATTAATTACACAACAGAAATCTTAAACCCTTTAAAAAAATTCTAATTATTTTATCAGAAAGCACATTTCATAGTCCCATACAACCTTACCTGAACTACTATCATCAACATAAAAGCATATTGTACCTTTTTAAACAAATTTAAAAAATCTACATTATTAAAAAGGTCTATGCTGTAAAGTTTTGCATTCTTACCTGAACAGAAGCACAGGTGTCATCTAGCATGGAAGCATCCCGAGCCTTCTTAACCAGATCCCTATAGACATTGTCCAGTGGATGCTCCCATTGGGTGTTCTTTGTTTCTTCATTGTAGTAATAATGGGTTTGGAGCTTTTCATCATAGCTGTTTGGGAAATTTAATAATGATATAGTTTAGACACAAGACATCTATTTTGTAGATTTATAGACAAGACCAAATTGATCATAATGTAAAGTTGTAACTCTTGTATTTTCTTCGATATATTGCTAAATCTATCTATCGAATCTGTCAAAAAACGCCTACTCATTTTATGATAGCAATATGACAAATCTACGTTTCCGCAATTTCTGACTTTTTTACAAATAAATGGTTTCATATACCTATTGATCCCTTACCATCTAGTGGAAGTCCCTGTTATTTGTATAACGGGTCACCATGCATATGTATTATCCTTAATTCAATAAAAAATAGCTCCAATTTATGCATTGCTAATCGACTTTCTTAAGGGCACTTCTAAGTTGTCGAATGAAATTACTTATATGATTCAGGTCTATTCAGTCTGTTCCATATAATGATAAACCCTAAACCAAGATATATTGGAATGGGACCACTTTGAGACCCTTATTTACTAAATAAAAAAGGAATCAAGGAAATACGCTCCCAATTTTCAGAGAAATCAGTGTACATACATAAAAAAAATATCTAACACACAAATTGATAATCTCCTCCTTTTGGAAGTCGGTTAATGAGTATTGCCCAGAAAAGGGTAAAAAAGTGAACACGAAATTGAATTACTTAACGTTAAATTCTTTAAAGCTGTTTAACAGTGTTTCTTTAGTTCTATCTTAAAAGTATATTTAGGTCACAAAAGCATCTAAAATCGAAAGTAATATTATTTATTCCTGCTCAACTAAAAATAATCAGGCGAACTTAACGTCCTTATATTCAGAGAATATTTTTTTTCGTTGAATAGCCCTTTTCAAATTGGTATTAAATAATGAATCTTACTAAGCCTTCCAGGGTGGTGGCAAAGCTTGCATGAGCCCATCTCGGGCCAGCGGCAATAGGTGGCTTTCGCTCTCCGGGTCGATACCCAGCTGCTGGGCATACTCGCAGATCTCTGTAATATAAACAAAAAATATCGATTCAAACGACGATACACTAAACAATAGCAAACTTTATAAATCACTTTCATAGATGAGGAGCGATGTTGGATAATAATAATAAACGTTTGACAATGTCTTTATTATGTCTGAAAACAAAAAATCTAATGAGAAAATTAATAAATTACGAACCTTCTGCGGACGGCTGACTGTTTTCATCGAAAACTTCACGGCAAACCACAGCCGACGGCGAAGACATGTTTCACATCATTATTTATATTTATTTTTAACAAACACCACTTATTGTTAATAAGAAACTATTACTATAAATCCACTGATTCATTTTTAACCGCATAAAGTAAAATTGAAAATCATTGAAAATCCCCTTCTTCCCCTTTAAGCAGTGACAGTTGTGAGGAGTGAATGATTCAAAGAGTATTATATACATGGAATGATTGATTGAATGAAATAATAAATCTTGCCAGTTGCAACTTGCCAGTAATAATATCTGCATGGTGAATCAAAATGGTTCTTATCAAGTCTCGCCTAAATACCATTTAAAATACAGAGTTATTGAATAAAAAACGAATAAGACCTAATTTTAAGATAGATATCCCTACAGGTGTCATTAATTAAAATAGAAAAAACGTTTAACTTATATTTCCAATTGCAAAAAAAATTTGACAAGCATCATTCCTAGTACCGGCACAAAGTGACTTTGCGTACTTTACTCTAGAAGCATGCTTACTGAACAATGCGAAATCGATTTTTAAGCATTGTTACTACTGGTTTTAATTCCTGAGCCTCGTTTGGTATCAGTTACTACCGTAAGAAAACTATTAATATTAAACAAAGGCGCCAAAGAATTTTGTCACAGATTTTTCATCATTCATGTCAACGCACATCATTTGGTCTTTAAATTAAGAAGAATAATGGTACACGAATCCCGCACTCCGCGCTTTTTTTTTTCAGTTTTGGCCCTAACGGCCAGTAGCCTGACGCGAGTCGGCTTTTCTGGCCACACCGGACTTTCGGGTGAACGCTTTAGGCGCTCGCAACCCTTGATTTAAGTAACCATGCTGAGGGCAACCCACTAACGGGTTACGAACCTCGGCTCAGGACGGTAACTGGGAGACGATGTTAGAGGTCTAAACCTCTAACAAAACATCTGTTAAAACTGCATTCAATACCATGCACTGGTTTTTGCGTGTTCCGTGTACAACCATGCATTTTTTGTAGAGATAGACGAAAATTCTAAAAACAATTATTTTGGCTTCCTTTGTCCTAGCAATAACCCCCATATCAGCTTTTGTTTAATATCTATAAAGTACAGACATTGGCATGTTACAATTTTATTATACTCATACATTTACAAGATCATTACTGATACACTTTTTTTTTTTTTTTTTTTGTTTTGGCCCTACCGGCCAGTAGCCTGACGCGAGTCGGCTTTTCTGGCCACACCGGACTTTCGGGTGAACGCTTTAGGCGCTCGCAACCCTTGATTTAAGTAACCATGCTGAGGGCAACCCACTAACGGGTTACGAACCTCGGCTCAGGACGGTCACTGGGAGAGGATGAAACATCAAGGATTAGTGGGGAAGGTTGGTGTTTAACCTAATCCTATCCATTTATTTCGTCGGCACGCGGGCCGGAACTGTTAGGAGGGTCGGGAGGGCGACGGGGAACGCGGCGAGGTCCTCGGCGGCGAGGACGGAACTGCGGTCGTGTGGAGTGTAGGAGTTTTAGGAACTCGTTCTTACTGCGAATGGCCAGAGTGATATCGTCCTCTGGATCGGTTAGGACTGAACGCGGCCGTCTCCATTTGGCGCGGTCGAATGGAGTGTATATTGACGCTTTGCGGACTAACGTATTTGGGTGTTTAACCGCCCGGTCGAAGTAGCGTTTGCTGGTCATTTGCATGAAATGCCTGATGGTCGGCATGTTAGTATCCACGTGGAGGTTGCGATTGCGAACGTACCACGGGGCACCAAGAGCGTGTCGAAGAAAAATGTTTTGCAATACCTGCATACGCTTAAGACGAGCAGGCGGTATATGGGCGAACACGGGCGACGCGTATGTCATGATCGGTCTAATACACGTGGTAAAGATCCTAATCTTGTTGCGGATGGACATTTTGCTTTTCCTATTTATGAGCCAATGCAGTTGGCTCATCGCGAATGCGGCTCGCGCACGTACCGCATTTACGTGTGGGATGAAGGTCAACTTCTGATCAAGGGTCACTCCTAAATATTTGGCTTTGTCCGTCCAGGGGATTACCTGGTTGGACATGCGGACTGAGTTGTGAGGCACATGGACTCTCCTTTTCAAAGTGAACAGGATAGCCTGGCTCTTTGTGGGATTGACGGTGATTCGCCATTTGCGGAACCACTCACTGAGCTTGTCGGCGGCGGCCTGCAAAGTGCGCACCACATTGTCGGGGTCTCTACGTGAGGCGTAGATTGCGGTGTCATCGGCAAAGAGCGCCAAATGGGCGTTTTTCGGTTTAGGGATATCGCTGGTGTACAGCGAGAAAAGAAAAGGTGAGAGGGCGGAGCCTTGCGGGACTCCAGCCGTGATGGCGTGACGGGAAGAGAGAGTACCCTCCACGCGATATTTGAAACCGCGATTCGACAAAAAATCTCGTATGATGTGCACGAGTTGAGTGGGCACGTTGAGAGTGTACAGCTTGTAAAGCAAGCCGTTGTGCCACACCCTGTCGAATGCTTTTTCAATATCGAAGAAGAGAGCACCGGTGGGCATGCCTATCTTGAATTTGTCGTAAACATGCTCCGTGATGCGGAGCACCTGATTTACGCAACTGTGCCTAGCACGAAAACCAAACTGTTCGGGAGGGATCAGATTGTTGTTGTGAGCGACTATTTTGAGGCGGTCGAGGACGATCCGCTCGTAAATTTTGCCCAGAGTACTGAGCAGACTGATTGGCCTATAAGAGGACGGTTCGGATGCGGGTTTTCCCGGCTTATGTATACCTATCACAACTGCCTCCTTCCAGACCTCTGGGAAGAGGCAGTTTTGAAAAGCAGCATTGAATATCGCGGTGAGCGTTAGGACCAGATGCTCCGGAAGCATCTTAATCATACGGGTAGGGATCCTGTCGCCCCCGGGGGCTTTTCGTCTTTTGAGCGCCTTGATCAGAGCGATGACTTCTTCGATCGTCACCGGTGCAAGGGGATCGGGCGGCGGCGGGTCGACGACCGGGTCGACGACGTTGGCGGTATCGGTATCGTTTATCGGTCGCGAAATCGAGTTCGGCGGTGGCCGGACTGCGTTCCTACTTTCGACGAGTGAATTAACCGCAACAAGATGGTCGTGGTCTATAGGTATTGTTGAGAGGGAACATTGAGACTCCAGACTGTCGGCCAACAGTTCCGCTTTCTCGTCGTCGTCAAACGCCGGGCGTTGATTCGGACGATTGAGCGGAGGCATAGAGGTCACATCGTTTCTCCTGAAGGAACGACACAGCTGCCAGAAGGCCTGGTGTGTCGGGTCGAGTTCGGCTAAGCGAGTTTCCCATCTCGAATCGACGACCTCTTTTATGCGACGTCTAACCTCACGTTGAAGGAAGCGCGCAAGACGTCGTCGTTCCGGGGTGGGGCTCGTCGCGCAAGCTCTGAGCGTAGCGTTACGCCTCCTCACCACCCACCGCACGTCGTCGGGAATTTGCCATTGACTGTGAACAGTCTCTGGCACCTTCTCGGAGCTTTCGCTCAAGACGTTTTGAAGGTGGTTGGTGAAGGAGCGTATCGCGCCAGTCGTTTCCTCAGGAGTCACGATGTTGGTCGGAATCGCGGAAAGATCTGTAGATGAGGTGTCCGCGAGCTTGGTGCCTAGGAGGCGCCAATTCGTTTTCACCTTCATCGGAACGTTAGGACCTGTGTTTGATGGGCCGTTTTGGGGAACTAGATCTAGGATCACAGGTCTGTGGTCAGAGTCTAGCTCTTGTAGCACCTGCAAGGAACGCACGCGAAGGCTTACGTTCCTTACTAGCGCTATGTCGAGTATGTCGGGTCGGTGGTCGACAGTAGAACTATAGTGAGTTGGTTCAGAAGGAACCAGGATACTCATATCTACTATGTCAAGACAACGCTCCAGAGCGGTACCTCTCCCGTTGGTCGAGTTGCAGCCCCAGAGAGTGTTCTTGGCATTGAGGTCGCCCGCCAGAATGACGGAATCCCCCATTTCAAATAATGTAGTTAGCTCATTGGAGTGAAGCTCCTTTGAGGGCGAGAGATAGGCCGATATGATGGTGATCGGCGGGTGTCCTGTCATAGCTAGCCTGCAGACTGAAGCCTCAATGTTCCTCAAAGTAGCAGGTGGGTCTAAGGGTATGCAATGCAGGGACCTTTTGAAATATATGAGAGTGCCTCCTAAAGGGCCACTAGTGCGATCGTTACGTACCAGATTGAAGTTAGGGATGTTGGGATTGCGGTGAGCTGGTTTCAGAAACGTTTCCTGGATGAGGAAAACGTCTAATTTATTTTCGCTGACAAAATCAGAAAGTTCGGCTCGTTGGCCGCTAATGCCGTTAATGTTGAAAAACCCCACTCTGAGGGAGCGAGGTTTGGTCCGCTTAGAGGGATTTAATGGTGACGTCGCCATTTAAGATGACGGAAAAAGTGCACCTACGGTGATCTGGTACATCCTCGTCTGGATGTGGACAATTTCCGAGACGAGATTGCTATCGGGACGCCCTAGGGCGGAGATTTGAGCCACGCGGTCGGCCATTTGGGCTTGGAGATTCATTAACTCCGGCGAGTTCAGAAGGAACTCGACTTTTGCGCCTTGCGCAGAAGATGATGTAGAGTGCGAGGCCGCCGCCACCTGTGGAGAGGTTTTCGCCTTGGCTGCCTTGGAAGGAGCCATGGAAGCCGAAGGAATGGGCGCAGGAGTAGGTTGAGTGGTGTGTGAGGCCGGGGTGGCGGGAGTGACTCCGCCGCGGGCCTGGAGGCGTGGGTCGGCGCGTGCCGTAGTTGGGAACCACGGGTTACGCACTGGCGCAGGTGCCAGTCTGAAATTGGCCTGAGGGGCTGGTGCCTTTGGAGCTTTAGGAGCTCTGAAGGTCTTTTTGGGTGCTCTGGGGCATCCGCGGTAATTTGCGGGGTGACCCGATTGCCGGCAGTTGGTGCACGAAGGCGGCTCCGTGCACAGGGACCTATCCTTTGGGCGTGGGCACGCCGAAGTGCCGTGCTCGCCGAGGCACTTAACGCACCTGGCGGGCAGGCGGCAGCCACGAGAGCTGTGGCCGTATTTTTGGCAGTTATGACACTGCCCTATTTGGCCTTTCTTGTGTGGGGTTTCGACGGTGAAGCCGCCTAACCCGGAAATGTCGCGGATCTCGTAAAGATGTTTCACGTCCGCGGGGGTTTCGAGAATGGCTAGAACCATCTCGTACTCTAAGCCCGGTTGGGAAACACGGGACTGGCGGTGCATTCGGTGCACCTCAATGGCTGAAATGCCTTTGGCCTGGAGACCTTCCTTTACCTCTTGGGCAGACATTTGGACGGGGATACTCGGATGACGTAGCGGAAGCGACGCTCATCCGGGAGGGCGAAGGTATAGTAATAGTAGTTCCTCGAATCGAGGAACTTGGTTAGAGCCCTATGGTCGGAGATCGAGCCGGGCTGAAGTGATAGGAGCTGCTGGCTCCCGTTCCACGAGTTCGTGGGAATGGAAATATGCTGGTTTTCCAGCTCTTTAAATAGGACCTCTATGGTCTTGCCGGGGGGAAGCTGCATGTTAACCCGTGGCGGTTTTTTAGGCCCTTTGGGTTGCGGCTGGGATTGGGAGTCGGAAGGTGGCGACGAACCCGCGGGATTCGCGGGACCCGAACTAGTGTCGATAGGCGCAGAAGGCGCGGGGGCAGGGACGAGATCATCCGAAGGCTGGGATGCGGCCTTCTTCTTTTTCCTCCCACGCTTCACCGTCGTAAAGCCTTCGTCGTCGCGTTCCGACGACGAGGCTTCCGCCTGTGATTCGCAGGAGGAAGAAGAGACGGTGCGTTTGAGGGAGCCCGAGATGGTGGTCTCCATCTCATTGTCGGAATCTACTGATACACCATGATCATTACTTGTAGGTAAAAAATCATTCCCAGGCCATCGTCGTCATTTCGGGCACGGGTGATTTTTTATTTTTGTAAATAAAACTTAAATGGCTTTTTGAAATTGTGGTGCAATTAAATTCTTTTATGAGACAATAAATGTATGGGAGTAATATTGGTTATGTCCTTGATTCACGCGCATAAATCTTTCTCTGTTTACGGAATAAATGGGTGTTTCCGCCAAATTGCAAAATGTGGAAGATTAGAAAAAAGTGTCAGTTAACAGGTTATTAATGAATTTAATATATTTCCACAATCATAATAAGGGTTTTACTTTATGTGTACATTAATTATGTTAAATTGTTTAATAAATATTTAAATAACAAAAAACGGTATGGACACAGAAAATCCGGTAAGGACATGATAATAAATATTGTTAGTATTATGTAACATAAACTATCTCATGTAAAAGAAAATGGAAAAAATAACCATGTCCATCGAGTTTTTATTCTGCAGCTATTGTAGATAAGAAAATATCCAAGGAACGGTAAAGACATCTAAATACGGTAATGACGGCTTATTAGTAATATGTATGAATTAGGTACTGAATCTCATGATCATTATAGATGATGGTTTTATTTTGGCATGCTTTGCAGTTTCTCAACAAACAGTTGTCAGTTTTTGGGCTACAGCATAAAGACAACAAAATCATAATCATTGTTTTCATTAATAATCTTTGCCTTATGTAAAGCCTCAATTAATAATTTAATATTTACATGTTGTTGACATGAACACGTTTCCCGTTTACTCTTAGGAAATACTACCCAAAATGGTCTATATTTGCAAAACATAGAGTAACTAATTATCATCTCGGTACTTGCAATAAATTTGTTATAGATTTTTTAACCTAATCACTAAATACCTTTTTGTCTTTTTAGTACCTTATCTTGTAATAAACTCTTTTTTTCCTGCCCCTTGTCTACTATTAGTATCCGCTTCGTAAAATTTGTGAATTTCGTTAATTATATTTGTAAAATATACTTTTTTGTTGGTCTTTAGTCTTCGTATGGGTCTATTTTGTTTTTTTAGCCTGTGTATTCTGACGCTATAAATTGTTTTTCCTCTAAAGAATTTTAATTTTTCGTCCATAAAATTTAACCTTCCTTTTTAGCTGATTTACTAAACTCTGGAACTTAGATCCTTTACACTCTTCATTATTTATCGATTTTTCTAGACGATCTTCTTCCTGATTATTGGTTATGTCCTTAATTATGTTTGTTTCTTCTACGTTAACTTGGAGTATGAAGTTTATTTTTTTCATGTCCCTAGAATTTCTTTTGTTTATTTTCCATTACTTTCTTATCGTTCTCTTTTCTCTTTCAGTCATCTCCGCCAAGTTTTTAAGATTTTTTGTTTGTATTCTTTTTTTATAACATTCCCTTTCTTTTTCAAGTAATTTTCCATATTTTTCAAGGTCTTTAAGTTTTATGTATTCGTATCTTTTTTCTTATTTATCCTTTTTCTTTCCTAATTTTCTGAGCTATTTACCTTTGGCATTTTGTGTTAATTACTGAAATATCAACATAATGATTAATGTTCATAACGTCTCAAAGTGATAATGAGTCATTGAAAAGACCGACTCGACTGGATAGTGCCACTCAAGCAATGTCCAGAAAAATAACGCGAAGTGACAGCTTGCTGTTGAATTTCGCACGATCGCACGCATCCATTCTCTTCCCTGAATCCTATTCTTCCGCTCCCTTCCCTTAATCCTATTCTTTTCTTTTAAATCTGGCAGCAAATCCAACCTTTTTCTGGTTTTATGGGTAAGTAAGGTCATTGGCCAGCAAGGATCGCTTAGAATAATTATGTGACCCATTTTTTACTTGACGATCTATGTATGATATAGAAAAATCTCAAAATACAATAGCGAGTGTAAGGTTAAATAAGCCTCCATGCAGCAATAATGTAAGCCCCAGTTTCCAATTGGTTAGACATGCTTCATACAAACTTTGTCATCACCGTAGCTATCTTGTCTTTACCGTTGTCACTAATTTACCACGGTAAGGATGGTGATGGTAATGACATTTCGGACATTTTGTATTATTTTGCACCTTAATTAAAATATTACAGTATCCAGTCACAGACAATAGATTCTTAATGACATTATACTATATGACATTAAATAATGAACAGAATAAAACGTTTACTTACCGTTATATTTTATGATGTATCGGTAATGACATTTTTTTGTATTTCGTGAAAGAACGCTTCTCACGGCCTAACTATGTACACCACGACTGTCATTCACAGTGATCATCAGCGTAATGACGCGTACGTCTTGCAGCACAACTGAAGTAGCGGAGAGCATGCGTTCGTAACGTACAAATTTATGTTTTGTGAGTGATTTGGTAAGGACCGATCTTGGACCCACGTTTATATTACAAGCAAAATAATATATATCTACGTTATATATGATAAGAATATATTATACTCGTATATCTGTAAACTGCATTTATTGAAGAAATATTAATTTTAAGCCGGTTTGTGTGGTGGTATTTTGTAAAATTCGATTGAATTTTAAAAAACATGTTTTGTTACACTACATTTTACGCTTGTTATGATAAGATTTATTTATTTTTGTAATATTTATATTAGTTTGATTACTGATATTACTTGTTAGTGTATAAAATGTCTTTAATGAGATTATAAAATTGTACAGTGATAAAAATATCGAAAACTTTAGGTGCTAGATAACAGTTACATGTTTTTTTGCTGTTGGCGGAAATGCCCAAATATGTTTAGGTTTTTTTTTTAGATTTCTTGGATTCGCGCTTTCTATATAATATCATCAATGTTATGTCTATGAAATTCATGGAGTTTATGTATAATATTTAAGAAGCAAGTTTGGGTATAAGCTTCTTCATAATATTATATCCGAACATTTTTTGTCTGTGTAAAAAAAAATACAAGTCACTACTCACTGGTGCATTCCAAATCCTCGTACGATTTTGTTATGTAAATATTAACTGAAATAATAAATAAAATATAATAAACAGAATAATAAACACGTTTTACTAAAACAAGCATTTATGTTAAAATTACGAGACTTTTGTTCATATCAGTTTCTGACATAGTCAATACAAAATAAAATTCCGTATATGATTTCTGACCGTCATATGTCAAAAAACTAAAAAGCAAGCAACCTCAATCCGGAAAGTAAAGTGTTTTGTTTTATATTTTAACAAAGAATTCGATTGAAAATGGCTTCGGTTAAAGATGTAGCTACTTTGTATCAAAATCTTAAAACAGAATGGGCAAAGAAACCTCGGAAACTTGATAAATGTGGAGAATTATTGAACAAAATAAAGGTAGGTCTATGATGACTAAACAATATTTAGTTTAATGTTGTAGTTTTATGGCTAAATTGTAATATTATTCATTATTATTAGATCGCATTAACACAACTGAGCTTCCTTCCGAGTAATAACACAGTGGCGAATCAGAAGGAATTGATTTTGGCGAGAGATGTTCTGGAAATCGGTGCCCAATGGGCTGTCGCGGTAAAGGATGTTAAAGCGTTCGAACGATACATGTCACAGCTGAAATGCTATTATTTCGATTATAAGTAAGTGGTTATTCTATATTCTATGGTAGTATTCAAGTTTTATAAGTGTAAATGGCAGTGCTTGGTTATTTGTCTATTACTTACCGTAAAAACTGTAGCTATAGTTGATAGTGCTTACTATCTTTAAAAAAGTTTCATCAATCTATTTCTCAAGGTATTTAATTTTCTTACATTTAACCAATGCTGTTAAACATAACTCAATCTTTGAGCTAGATTGTAAATTTTTTGTAATGACTAATGATTGGAAATCATCATGTACAATGTCTTAAAATATAAAATGCATTACTCCACAGAGATCATCTTCCAGAATCAGCATTTATGTACCAGCTTCTGGGACTGAACCTGTTGTTTCTTCTCTCTCAAAACCGTGTGGCTGAGTTCCACACGGAGCTGGAGCGCTTGCCTGTGGATGCGATCAGGGCCGATCCGTATGTCAAGCATCCCCTTGCATTAGAACAGTATCTCATGGAGGGAAGCTATAATAAGATCTTTTTGGCAAAGGTAACAATATATCAATTGTTAAATTTATTTTGAGGTTGTTGTCATGTTGCCTCAATAACAGTATCAAATTATTATTATTATTAGTACCATAATCTATACTGATATTATATAAGAGGAAGAATTTGTAAGTTAGTAGAGGTTATTCTCGGGAACTACAGAACTGATTTTGAAAATTCTTTCGTTAATAGGAGGCTATATTACTTCTGAGTGCTATAGGCTACTTTTTATTTCGGTTTTTTTTTCACCTGAGTGTAGGCATAGGAAAAAGTTATACAATTATATAACAATATTTTTTTAAAATTATGTTGTGATTATACATACATTTTCTTAAATAAGTTGATCTAAAAATCACCAGGTGACTAAGGTTTTAAATAGTATCCCTTATACACACATACAAAGGTGCGAGTAGTATCCTGTATTATTTTTCATTAAACTTTGTCTGTTAGGGTAATGTGCCAGCTGAAAGTTACACCCTCTTCATGGACACACTGCTAGAGACAGTGAGAGGAGAGATTGCAGCATGTATTGAGAAGGCGTACCAGAGTATCACATGTGCAGAAGCTGCAAGAAGGCTCAACTTGGCCTCACAACAAGCAGTGCTGGAGTATGGCAAGAAGGTATACATACATTTCTATTTGAATTTATTTTACTGTCCTCTAGAAGAATAAAAACAAACCTATAATATTCAAGCATTGAAATTGAAAAATCTGATACTGAAATTTAAGTATTACAATTCACATGTATAATAAAGATATTATGTTCTAGATTTGGTACTGTGTATACTGCGTATCTGTATAAAAATAATATTGTTAAAATCTGAATAACTTTGAATTATAAAATTTGATTTTAGCGCAACTGGAATTTGGGTCCAGAAAACCGCTACCTCTTTGTAACAGCTGAGGATACGAATGCAGCCAATGCTGGAGTGCTGCCATCTTCCGAACTTGCCGAGCAGACCATTGAATACGCAAGACATCTTGAGATGATTGTCTAATAATGTATAAGTTTCGAGTAATAAACAATTAAATTTAATTGTGGTTCTTACAAAGTTGTTTAGTCTATTTCTCGTTATCAATTATCATTTCCTTCAAAGTTCAAAGAGTATATTTCCTTTTTTTTTATTCCTTCCACAAGGAACTGGCTAAGGCAGTAGTATTATAATTCTCTTTGGGCTAAGGTCAAAGACCATTCTGTCAGTCATAAGTAAGGGCATATCACAGAGGGCATATTTCCTTTCTTTTGTATGACAGATTTTTATAATCGTATCAAGGTTAACAAGGGCAAGGTATATAGATTTTCACAGCCTTATTCCAAACAAATTAATTTATTGAAAAAAAAACATGAGAAATGTAGTTTAGCAGGAATATTATGGTTACTAATTCGGGAATTGAATTATTGTATTTAATTGAAAAACAGTCATAAAAGGCAAATATGTATTAGGAATATATATTAGGTACGTATATATAAGAATAATAAATTATCGGAGGAAAATAGAAGGCCTGTTTCAGGTTACAACCAAAAAGTTATTAGGTCTAGTTTACATGTGATTTGTCAATGTAATAAGTCATTGATGGAAGTAAATAAAAAGCAACAAATAAGTTTATATTTATGCTCCTATAATAAATTAGTTTTCCTTTAAAGTATCTAATGCATCCAGTCTAAGTAATTTGATGAAATGTTCTAAAGCGTTTTTGAAATGCCAGTCTTTCAAGACGAGACACCTGTAAAAAAAAATGTACATAAGTATAGTTTAGAAACCAAATTGAAATGGTTATTCGTATGTTAAAATTAATAATTACTTTTCAATAATTGTTCGATCCACATTTGCCAGTTTCATAAATATTTCTATGATTTTTTCTTTGAGAACCTCATTTGGGGCGGTGTCCAGTTTGAGACTTAAATTCTTCCTATTAACCTAGAACAAAATATATAGATAGAATTTTAGAGGTATTGTTACTACTAGAGATTTTAATAAAAAATAAAAAAAATATTCCAGATAAACAGCTTTCAGAAAAATATTATTTCGCTTTCGAATGTGGGTTTCGGATACACGTTCAAAAATAATAATATAAAGACAAACGTCAAATTCATGTCATAGATTACAAAGTAGACGGAATATTTAAACAGGCAACATTCGATCGATTCAACGACGCCGCTGTCAAACGACAAACATTGCGTCTTGCGAGACAAGTTGTAAAAAATTAACCTTTCTACTGACGAAACTGTGCCACAAACTTTTACAACATGAAGAAAACACATCAAACGCGACAAAAGACTATGAGTGACCCGATGATTGTTACGCGCGTGAAAAATTACTTAGCGGAAAATGTGGACAAGACGTTCGTTGATGTGAGCCAAATGGCGCGTTCTCTCAAAGAGCGGCACCGCGAGTACAACAATAGGAGCGACAGTGCCTTCTGTCAGATGGTGGAGAGTGCGTACAAAGTGGTTTTACAGAGCTACGGCCTCGACGGCGCGTCCACGTCAGACGGTTCGGAAGAAGAGTCCGATTTGGAGTTGTTGGACGAGAACGCCAGCGCATTGAACGAGCGCATCCTCGCTATGTACAAAATGCAGGACAAAAAACGGCCTGCAGCAAATCGTCGTAACACGGACAAGTCTGGTGAGCCCATAGACATACTAAGTAGCGATGAAGACGGCAGCGCGGCGCCTAAACTACCTAAAATAAGCGATCAAATCACAATAACCCCCCACATACCGGCAAGAACGAATAGCACGGCCATCGAGAGTGCACTAAAACAACAAAACCAACCGGTTGACAAGAAACGGAAGCCCGAAACCAGTAAAAATCCTGTGCCCAAGAAAAAATATGATGTTGGCACATCAAAACATGTCAAAGTGTCATTTGAGGATATTGGTGGGCTGTCTGATATTATAACACAGATTTGTGACTTAATTTTGCACATGAGACATCCAGAGGTGTATGCAAAGTTGGGTATAAAAGCACCAAGAGGGGCATTATTACATGGTCCACCTGGTACAGGAAAAACATTACTGGCACAGGCTATTGCAGGGAAATTACAACTGCCTCTTGTGTCAGTGACAGGCACAGAGCTGGTGGGTGGAATGTCTGGGGAGTCTGAGGAAAGAATCAGAGAGTTATTTGAACGAGCCGTATCTGTATCTCCAAGCGTTTTATTCATTGATGAGATAGATGCTGTATGTGGTAACAGAGTTCATGCTCAAAAAGACATGGAGAAGAGAATGGTGGCACAACTATTGGCTAGTTTAGACTCGCTGAGCGATAGTGATACTGCAGTACTAGTGCTAGCTGCGACCAACAACCCTGATGCCTTAGACCCTGCATTGAGAAGAGCAGGGCGTCTTGAACAAGAAATAACATTGGGAATACCCTCTTTGAAATCTAGGAAAGAGATTTTAGAAATTCTTTGTAGAAACATTACAATGGATGAAGATGTTGATATGAAAATTCTAGCACAAATCACACCAGGATTCGTAGGAGCTGATCTGCAAGCTTTAGTGAATAAAGCCAGCACTTATGCAGTCAAGAGAATCTTTACCGAAATCAGAGCAAATGAGTTGGCCCAAAAAGTAAATGCGGAGGCTAAACCTGTTGAAGAAGTCCCCGTTATATCCAATGGTGAAAAGGAAAGTGAAGAGCCCACTAGCAGTGAGCCCGCTGAGCCTGCAGTAAATGCAGTAGAGGGTCCAAGTCCAGTTATTGTTGCAGATGCAGTACCAGAAAAATTGGCAACCGCAGTTAACCATGTTGATGAACCTGTGAAGCCCTTAAGCCCTCTTGATGAGGTTTTAGAATTACTCAATGTGATGCCTTATTCCATGGAAAAGTTATCAGGGCTTGCTATCAGACTAGATGACTTCCTTAAAGCTTTAAAAACAACAAAACCTTGTGCAGTGAGAGAAGGTATTGTTACAGTCCCTGATGTGAGCTGGGATGATGTTGGATCTTTGAATCAAGTAAGAAAAGACTTACAGCTAGCAGTGTTGGCTCCAGTGAAATATCCAGAACAATTAAGTAAACTTGGACTGTCTGCACCCAGTGGAGTGTTACTTTGTGGCCCTCCGGGATGTGGTAAGACATTATTGGCGAAGGCTGTCGCTAATGAGGCGGGAGTAAACTTTATATCTGTAAAAGGTCCTGAACTTCTCAACATGTATGTTGGTGAGAGTGAGAGAGCAGTGCGTACGTGTTTCAGACGCGCTCGGAACTCCGCTCCGTGTGTGATATTCTTCGACGAATTCGACGCTCTGTGCCCGAGACGTACTTCACAAGACAATAACGGCGCTGCCAGAGTGGTGAATCAGCTGTTGACCGAAATGGATGGTATAGAGAGCCGTGAGGGTGTCTTTGTGTTAGCAGCTTCAAACAGACCAGACATTATTGATCCAGCAGTGCTGCGACCGGGACGTCTCGACCGCGTAATGTACGTCGGAATGCCGGCGAGAGAAGATCGCTTTGACATCCTCCAGAAATTAACCAAAGGTGGTACCAAGCCACAGTTGGGACCTGATGTGGACTTACAAGTTGTTGCAGGGTTAACTGAAGGCTACACTGGGGCCGATCTCGCAGGACTGGTCAGGGCTGCCGCCACGAATACATTAACCAACCACATCGCCAACGGAACACTTGAAGGCGAAATTTTCGTTACATTCGAAGACTTCAGGGCAGCTCTAGCGAAATGCAAGCCTTCTGTATCTTCGAAAGAGCAACTGCACTACGAAAAACTAAGATTGAAGTACGCGTCGGGCGCCGACGACAAAGATATGGAAATGGAGACTGAACCACTAACCGAAGAGTCTATGGACACAGTGTGAGGACTGTTCATTAATATCATTTTAGATATATTTTCATTAAATCACATACCGTTAATTTTAAGCATGTACTTCAAACAAATAGTGCCAAGTTGTTCCTTTCTAAGTTAAATTTTGATGTCAGTATAGAATCATTGGTATGATGTGCCTCAACATAGTATATGTATAAGCAGAATGATAATTTTTGATCAAATGGGTATGCGAATTTAATTTTTAGAGTGTTACACTGTTATGCTCATGAATTCATATAACTGCACATTTACAGATTCAACAAAATAAAGAAAATATTTTTTCCTACTCTTTTTTTCATTACCACAACTATTCCCAAACTACAACATAATATGCATATAATATTGTTTCTATTCATTGTAACATTTATAACAAGTATTTTTATATATTACTATGGATATTATGTTTTCTAAAATCTAGATTACTGATTACTTATTAGGATATTTATTTAACCCTCTTTGCATTAAACCCTGACTAGGTGAAATACAGGACTACTTATTTTTGTTTAAATATTGACTAATTCAATCCAATATGGTTATTTAATATTACTTATAAACAAAAAAATCATAAATTTTATTTGCATGTAACTATTTTTGATAGACATAGATAACAAGAATAAAACAAAGTCGCTTCCCACTGTCTGTTCCTATGTCACTATGTATGCTTAGATCTTTAAAACAGATTCTGATGCGTTTTTTTTTTATATAAAGTGACTTTTATACAGGAAAACTCGTTAACTCGTCGGCGAAACCGCGGGCAAAAGCTAGTACATAATATAGATAGGTATCATTTGTCTTGTATTTCTTCATTATCTTATATATAAAATTCTCGTGTCACAGTATTTGTTACCATACTCCTCCGAAACGGCTGAACCGATTTTGATGATTTTTTATATTCATATTCAGTAGGTCTGAGAATCGGCTACTATCTATTTTTCATACCCCTAAGTGATAAGGGTTGTTGAGTTGTTCACCCCTAAATTTTATTTTTATTTTTTTGATACAGCATTAAAAAATACATACAACCCTACATTTTAAACCCTCTACGATCAACCCCTATTTTTTAATAACGATATTAGTAATTTAATAACTTTTCACGCAAAAACTACGGAACGGATTTCGATGAAATTTGGCACACGGGTAGATTATGTCCTGGATTAACACATAGGCTACTTTTTAACCCGGGAAAATATAAAGCGGGACTTTTATCCCGGGAAAACTCATTCACGCGGGCGGAGCCGCGGGTAAAAGCTAGTGGTAGGTAAAAGTATTATGCATTCCGACCTTCAAGGGGCTAAGTGTGGAAAAAGGAACACCTCAACTGAAATCAGATATGGTAGCTAATCAAAATCATTATTATTGTTTCCTTGCTATTGGGTTTACTGTTTTTCCTGTTACATACTAGATATATCGATTTTCCTGTCTTTATTGTGTCCAAGTCTTATTTACACTGCGCTAATTACGCCTGGTTTTTAAATATAGTACCAACCAAATATTCTAAACATTATTTCAAGTGGGAATTAGGTACTTTCAATATAGTGACAGAGATAGAGGTAATTCTGTCCTGCACTAAAAGATTTCTTTCCCTTTGAAGAGGGAGTTCAGTCCAATGCTCATATACATAGCTCGTTGACACTTGACATAATGTATGGAACTATTAACAAATGATGTCTACTTGAGATGTAACTCAAATTTGAGACTGATTTATTAATACCGGCTATAGTTGTCCAGTGTGCGCTAAATGTAAGTTTTAGTTATGTCGCCCAAAGCACCTCTTCAATTGTCCGTTATTATACTGCCCTGTGAAATACTTCGAATCCTATTAAAATTACATTTATTGTGTAAAAACGGACTTTATTTTTAAATTTTCACCAATAAATTCGTGATTTTAGATTGTCGGGGCCTATAGAAACTTATTTCAAACTATAGGCAACTTTTTACTCACAGAGAACCAAGTTTGGTTCATGCTTAGATTTCTAAACGAAACTCATTCTTATTCATTAATTCCAACTCACTCTCACACGACGACGCCATTACACAGACGGGAGTCATACGATTTGTGAAGATGGTTGACGAAGAGCAAAGAAGTAAGCTTAGATTAATTATATACTTAAAATATAAGTATATAATTAATCTAAGGAAGTGAGCATACAAAAAGTGTAATCCTTGAAGAGCCCCTAAAAATGCCGCACTCTGCCCGCGAACTGAGGTACTGAGTTCAGTACAGTAGATACCTATATTGCTGAAAGGCGAACCGAACAATTTTTTACACGGCCACGGTATAATGTCCCCACTGCGCCTAACAATCGGAGTGGGGTCCAGAGAGAGTCGACTGACGAGCGATGATTATCCATCGCCAGTCGACATCATTATGCCGGCCTGTTTGAACCGGATATACACAGGCTGATCCCAGAATGCGACACTTACGTGGGCCACTGTGGCGGATTTTAACTCCTTGGTCGCTAGCCGGGTGGATGCAAAATATGTCCTACCACCAGCAAATACATTTCCGTACACATATACCTGTTCCAACTCACCGTAGTAACTTTGAATCCATTGGCGCATTCTTTGGTCGGCTCATCCCAGTACACCATTTGGTTGATTATCTTGTATTCGACGCCGTCTCTCGTCTTCAATACGAATGTTTTGGTGAATGATAGTAGATGCTCATCTTCTGCTAGGGTTGCTGCTGTGAGTTTGAGGAGTCCATTCACTCTTATTATTGTTACTGTTTCCTGTTAGGTAAAAGACATAACTTGCATATATAGGACATATTTTCATACATACCTGGTATCATACCTTTTCCCTTTTCAAAGGTAGGAACTTTCTACACTTTCTACTAGAAAGAGTTACAGCACCCACATTTCCTTAGCTATGTTAGGTATATAAGAGGGGAAGAATATATTGTCATCTATCAGGCACAATTCCATACTCCGAGCAGAAAAACCCTCACTTTACCCGGGAATGGAAGCCGAGACCTCTGCACCGCAGTCATACTTCAATACAACTACGCCACCGCGACAATCTATACATATAAATAAAATTGGAGTGTCTGTTTGTAATATTGAAATAACCGTTTTTTACTAAATGTATATGAATATATATACGGTACATACAACAAAATAACATTTTTTACAATTTTTGTCTGTCTGTTTGTTCCGGCTAATCTCTGAAATGGCTGGACCGATTTTGACGGGACTTTTATTGGCAGGTAGCTGATGTAATAAGGAGTAACTTAGGCTACTTTTTATCCCGGAAAAATATAAAGCGGTACTTTTATCCCGGGAAAAATCATTCACGCGGGCGGAGCCGCGGGCAACAGCTAGTAAGACATATTATTAATCAAAGGCTGAGGTCTCGGGTTCGATCCTCGGGTCGGGCAAAGTGATATTGGGGTTTTCTACTCAGTGTCAGCCCGGAGTCTGGAATTTGTGCCCGATATGGCGATAGGCTCGCTCCTTATCACATCATGGGACGGAATACGAACGGCGAAAAGTGTGATGTATGTATATGTAGGTATCTTTAAGTGCTTCAAAATACAATAATAATATTATTGGCGACTTGGTCAGCCTTAGGTCCAAAGTGCGTTATCCATGAAGACAACACCAAATGTGGGAATTTCCTGAAGAGTCAAATTTTAGATTTATTACATCTACTAGATTGCAATTTTCCATAGAGAAGTAATATTTCATATTACAATGCTAATCAGATGAGAGATCTCACTAATAAACATCTGAAGTCATTAGATTTATTGACTGATATCAGGCTAAGTACCAGACACTCATTAGTGTTCGGTTAAAATACAAATTAATAACGTTCATTAACAGAGAGTACGTTTTAAAATGTACGATGAAAAAGTAATAATAAAGAAAATCTATCTATACTTAATATTATAAAACTGAGGAGTTTGTTTGTTTCTTTGAACGCGCTAATCTCAGGAACTACTGGACCGATTTTGAAAATTCTTTCACTAATAGGAAGCTACATTACTCCTGAGTGCTATAGGCTATTTTTTATCCCGGAAAAACTTTTCCACGCGGGCGAAGCTGCGCGCCATGCTACTAGCAAAATAAAATAACAAATCCCAAAATCGGAGGACTTTAAAATTAAACGATTTATTGTAAAAGGCTAGATTTTAGCAGTTCTATCCAAATATATACATTATAATTATTATGTTAATGTTTTGTCTACCACCTTCTCAGGTACACCTACCTTGTTTTGTCTCTGCACCACCTGAAGGTTGGCTGGTAGAAAATGCCTTCGGCATTAAGTCCGCCTTTATACTCGTTGTATATAAAGTGTAAATAAATAAACAAAAACATGCCCAGACGGTCGGCACAGTTATGCCGGCCTGCCTAATCGCTTCTTTACGCTCCGCATGAAGGACCGAAATTTGTAGGAAGGAGGGAACAGGAATGCCGGCAAACAATTCCACAGCATGGTGCGACAAAAAACTGGCAATTTGTTTGTGTTTTGTTTTAGTTGATGATAGGATAGGCTCCATCTAGTGAGTGGGCGAGTAGGTCCAGCTCCACGATATAGACATATAACATCAGCCTGACATATCATTGACTGCCTCGGTGGCGTAGTTGTATTGCGTACGCGTTACGAGTACGATTTGCGGGCTCAGCTCTTGGGTTCGAATCCCGGGTCGGGCCAAAAAACATTGTGACTGGGTTTTCCAACTTAAAAATGACTCAGTCGCAGCTCGGAGTCGGGAACATGTCGGTGTGATACCCCCGTGCCTCGGAAAGCACGTAAAGCCGTTGGTCCTGCGCCTGATCTCTCTCCGGTCATGTCGGATTGCCGTCTCACCGGACTATGAGAGTGAAGGAATAGTGAGTGCACCTGTGTATTGCGCACACACTTGTGCACTATAATATCTCCTGCGTACCAGGCTGATCTCTGTTGAGATTGACCGCTGTGGCCGAAATCGGCTTAGGTATTTCATTTATAACATCAGCATCTGATGACATTTTCTATACTTACAGTATGGTACATAACATCAACGGTGAACGTGGTAGGGACGTGTTCCAATTCTGGCCACTTGATGATTTGCTTGGTGATGGTCGCCGCCCCCTCGATGGAGTCTACCCTGCCATCCTCCAGGGAGCGGGCGCGGAGTAACAGATCTTGGAACTTCCTGTACGTGTGCGCGAAACCTGGAAGGGATCAGCTATTAAGAAAATACACACACATACACTCACGCCTTTTATCCCCGAAGGGATAGGCAGAGGCGCAACTAGTGCAGCCACTTTTCGCCAAGCGTATTCCATCCCATGATATGATAGGGGGCGAGCCTTTCATATCAAATTCGACTCTAGGCTGATGCAGAGTAGAAAAACCCAATATCACTTTGGCCGACGTTTCACTTTGACGACGACGCGGGTCGTCGTGGAAAGCTTTATCTATAGTAGTCGTTGAAAGCGTGCAATGGAAATATGATATAAATAGAAATAAAGGCAAGAATAACATCTGCTTCTCTGGTTACTCGTAGATTTAACCGACTTCAACAAAAGGTTACTCAAATTGACGATTTTTTATGTTTGTTTAGAGATATATTTTACTCCGTGCAGTGGTCCGATTTAAATATTTTAACATTGGATTTTGTATAGCTTCGGAACGGTCCCATCTGAATTTTAAATTGCGAGTTAAGTAAATATATGAACTAAAAGACTATAAAAATGTCCAATTTGAATTAGGCACCAACTTTAAAAAAATATACTTTTGTTCACTTATTTAAATTCCAGTTTAAGCTTACAGTGAAAGTATTCCATAACGCTTATAATATCCCACCTTTAGAACGAAAACCACACAATAAAAAAAAAACAAAAATTGAGTTAGCGTTATAAAATGACTTTAAACGAAATTCTCAATACCACAATAGCTCAACCACAGTCATATTCAAGCGGAAAAGGACCAAACTGTTATACCGGGCCTTTTTTATTATATTTTTATAAAAAACTTGTCTAAGTCATTTTATGACGATAATTCAATTTTAGATTTTTTTGAATTGTGTCGTTTTCGATCTAAAGGTACGATATGTTGATGTGCATATAACCATAAAAATATGAATTGGAAAGAAGAATTGCTTGTTTTATAAATATTTTGCAATGCAATCAGTTGACACACTTTAAGAATCAATAAAAAAAATTGTCACTATGAATCGGTAAAAAAAATCGAATGTTTACTCATTTGTTTCTTGTAAACTTACGCAGTTTATTTCTGAACGTGATGGTCATCGTAGCGTTTTCGTCGTACAGATGGGTTATTTTATGGCGTTGCTCCTTCGAAACTTCCAGAAGTGGGAAGTAAATTTCTAGAACCATCTCTGCGATACTTCTCGCGTCTTCTGGACAGTAGTTGCGATGGAATGTTGGCATTTGTCCCTTTGTTGGTATTGGAACACCGTCCTAAAGAAAATAAGGTATTTTTGAAAACATTTTAGTTTAAGTATTTATAGTTGTGTCAATTTAAGCTTGCCGGTATGACAATTCAATTTTTTCGCGACGCGATAACTTTGTGAGAACGTCTACCCAAAAAGTATTTATTTATTTATTTATTTAAAAAGGTACATCAACAGTACACGTATATTTAATACTCTAATACACTTTACTTAGGCTTAAAACTAATACATGTCCAATTACAGATGTACACAACATTACTTAAAAAATATATAAATTATCATAGTATTTTATTTTATTGGACGTAGAAAACTTACAGCTAATACAAATGATAGTATATAAGATTATAATAGCGACAAAAGGCCAGTTAAAAGTTTTCACTTATAGGTTAGGTGTGTACCTACACATACAATTTCTTAATATCTTGCTTCTAGAGTGTTCTAGAAGCAAGATATTAAGAATTTGTTATATATTATATAAAATTCAACCGTTAAAAATATATTTATCTCAGTTAAACAACGCATAGAACCGAACTCAGAGGAAGAATGCATCGCTCATGATTCTTTTAAGTTTTGGAATACTTGTGCAAAAAAGATCTAAGTCCATATCATACATTATATTGTTAAACTGATAGCTGGCTCTTTTGAGGAAGGCATTTTTGCAGTAGTTTGTGTTTGTGCGGGGGATATTTAGCAATCTCGGACACGTCACAAAATTGGGGTGCGGTACCGAGCTTAACCGCAGGAGGTACGGGTAAATAGCCTAATATTATAACTTTTGATCTAAAGGAACGTCTACATTTGTTATTGAAAATATTTAGGGAATCAAAAAATATGTCAATATTTGGCACTTTGGCACAGATTTCATTGTAGGTAGTGGATATTCTACGTATGGGCGAGTTATACCCAACATTTGTTCGGCTTTGTGGTAGGTGGAAGAGTTCAGTTCGCGGCTGTCTAGGCAGCCGGTATGGTATCGACAACCCAAAGCGCTCTAGCAAATGCTTGCACTGAGAAAACCCAGTAACACATCTGTATAAAAACATAAGGTCGTGTTGTTTCCGTCGATTGCGTAACGCAAACATGTTAAAAAAAGAAAGACTAGTTAAAAATTCAACTATATAATTGCAAATATTAACCACGTTCTCCATAAATTATAGCAATGAGTATAATATTTATGTGCTAACCTTGAAATAATATTGTAAAAATATACCGAAATAAAGAATTTAATCTTGACTTTTAAATCAACGCGACGCCTTTACAATGTTGTATCCTTCAGTTCACGGGCGTAGTGGTGGGAAAGTTTTTAATCGTTTGGAAACGAAATATAAACGATTACTGAGAAAAATCGAAATTTGGAAATTATATGCAGGATGTATCACGATAGAGTTTTCAACTGAAGCAGGTCAATAGTTGTTGTTTAGGTACATAATATATTTATTAAAATATATTTCAAGAGCATTTTTAAAACAGTCTAGTACAATGTATTAGATAAAAGTACAATATATCCTACTAATATTATAAACGCGAAAGTTTGTAAGAATGTATGGATGTATGGATGGATGTATGTTTGTTACTCTTTCACTCAAAAACTACTGAACGGATTTCTATGAAATTAGGCACACAAGTAGATTATGTCCTGGATTAACACATAGGCTACTTTTTATCCCGGGAAAATATAAAGCGGGAATTTTATCCCGGAAAAACCTTTAACGCGGGCGGAGCCCCGGGCAAAAGCTAATTCGATATATAATTCATTTCGACAATAATTATAATTAATGTTTTCATTTTTTGTAATGCACCTGAGCGTACCAAAATTCATATAGCATTTCTAATGTAATTTTAGTAAATATGAGTACCTTATGCTACTGAATACGCATTAAGACTGTCGCACTGAACTCTACTAGGATTTATTAGATACCAATTGGTCTAAAAAAGCTGGTTGATAAAATCAATGAAAAATAAATTATGTCAATGTAATTTGAACTTCAGATATTTATCCACGTCCATCGTCATTGATTCGTCAATGCTCCGTGTGTAAGTAACATAATCTCTCAGAAATTTTTGTTTTGAGCTTATATTTTTGACTCGGCTAGGCTGTGATATAAAGTGATATTGGGTTTTCCTACTCGGAATCAGCGAATTTTGCCTGATATGGCAATAGGCTCGCCCCCTATCACATCGTAGGACTGAATAATTATTATTAATTTAGAAGAAAACAGTTCTGATGATCATTTAGAATTATCCAGTGACGAAAATGAATAAAACATGATAGGATTTTAGTTGAATTATTCTTAAAAAATAGTTAACAAATACCAAATTGTTAAAGAAAATTATTTAGCAATACCTATCTGCATCTTACATTAATAATGACTAGATTACCCGTTGGACGCAGCGAACGTGTCACAATAATTCTTGGGAATTCATGTCTTGGGAGATGCCTATGTCCAGCAGTGGACTGTAACGGGTTGATGATGATGAATGGAATATAATAATTATATAAAAACAGTGATTTATATAAAAAATACCCTTTTGACTATCGTTTATAAACTCTCTGATCAAGAAATCGATATCACTTAAGAATCGATTATTTCGGGCAACCGATTTTTTGTTCTCTTCACTACACATAGTATGAAGTGAAGTGTCAATAAATTGTCATACCGGCAAGCTTAAATTGACACAACTATAATGTAGAATAGACTATTTGTCAAAATAATACTGAGAGTTGTACATCTAACGACATTTATTATGAGGTGCAGATTGTAACATCCAAGGGCGGATCCTGAGAAGAGGGTGGGGGTGGGAGGTCTAATTGGGTCATACCCCCCTGGCTATAATTTCTTTTGTAATTAAATTTATTATTGTAATCGATTTATAGTCTTTCATGACTAGACCTCGACTATATGACCCCCCCTGACTTGAAAGCTGGATCCATCTTTGGTAACACCACAAGGAAACCTAACCTGAGAATTTTCTAAAATAATTTCAAAGGTACGTAAAGTCTGACGTAACTACTGGACATAGTGAGACTTAACATCTTATGTCTCAGGATGCCGAGCGCAGTGGAATGCCACACAGTACTTTTGTAACTCAAGGTGCTGGATGGTGTTGCTACTGTTTATGGGTGGTCGTATCGCTTACCATCAGGCGAACGGCATGCTCGTCTCGTCATTCAATGCAATAAAAAAAATAAAAAAAGTCTGCCAACACGCACTAGGCCAGCGTGGTGGAGGCCTAACCCCTCTCAGTAGTAGAAGAGGCCCGTGCTCAGCAGTGGGCAGTATATAATACAGGGCTGAATTTTCAATATTAAAAACATACTCACAATAATCGTCACACTGGGAAACAGAGTCTTAATAACTTCAACGTAAAGATTCGGATCAGTGTAATCGGTGCAAACGGGATTGCCCTCTAACACAATGGACTCAAGATTCAATTCCCTACAGCACATTAAAACAGCGAGTCTGTCAAACAGATTGTGTGATAGATCCAGATGACGCAATCTTGGTGTTGTTTCTGCTAAGTCAAATCCGGCAATAGATCTGGAACAAAGTTGGCAGGTTTATTGGCATACTAGCTTTTGCCCGCGGCTCCACCCGCTTTTAAAAGTTTTTCCGGGATAAAAAGTAGACTATCTGTTAATCCAAGACATGATCTACCCGTGTGCCAAATTTCATCGAAATCCGTTCGGTAGTTTTTGCGTGAAAGATTAACAAATATACATCCATACTTTCTTACAAGCTTTCGCGTTTATAATATTAGTAGGATTTACTGGTGGTAGGTCTCGTATCTAAGGGGCCGTCTGGGTAGGTACCACCGCAATGTCTATTTCTACCGCCAAGCAGCAGTGTGCATGCACTGTTGTGTTCCAGCGTAATTACTGGGCATTGTGGGATTTAACATCTAAAGCCTCATGGTGACGAGCGCAGTGGAGTGCCTTGTACTTTGTACTTCTAAGTTCTGTATGGTGTTGCTACTGTTTATGGGTGGTCGTTTATCCCCAAGGGGTAGGCAGATATGCAACCAGGGCGCCCAAGTTTTGTCAAGTGTGTTCCGTCCTTGATGTGATAAGGGACGAGCCTATCACCATATGGGACACAACTTCCACCCTCCGGGCTGATACTGCAGAAAAACCCAATATCACTGCCCGAGTAATCGAACCCGAGACACTGCAGTCGTACCGTAATACAAATACGCCAGGAGACGCTCATTATTTAATCTTTTACTAGTGATGTACTCACGTCAGTCTGTTGTGAGACAAGTCCAACTCGACTAGATAGTCCCACGCGACGCTGCCCGCGAAGTTTATCAGTTGCATCTGATTGTTCTTACGGTTCAACGGGTAGTATATGAAGTGGCTTATATCTGCAATATATATTTTTATGAAGCAGTGTTCAATGTAAAATAATTAGAGACAATAATGAATATGAGGTTCTGAAAAACAAAATGGCGTCAGTACAGTTGTGTCATACTAATATTATAAATGCGAAAGTTTGTAAGAATGTATGTATGTTTGTTACTCTTTCACGCAAAAACTACTGAACGGATTTCGATGAAAGTTGGCACACGGGTAGATCATGTCCTGGATTAACACATAGGCTACTTTTTAACCCGGGAAAATATAAAGCGGGACTTTTATCCCAGAAAAAACTCTTTAACGCGGATGACGAGTATAGTGGAATCCCACACAGTAGTTTCTAACTCAAGGTGCTGGATGATGTTGCTACTGTTTATGGGAGGTGGTCTCGTCATTCAGTAATAAAAAAAAATTCCAAACAATTTCAGAAACTTTCGCATTTATAATATTAGTAAGAACTAAAGTTAAGTAAGAACTAAGATGGAACTATTGATTTAAATTCATACCTTTCTTAAGAGTGAACTCTTTCAAACTCAATTTCTTCTCCCCATCATACCTGGATGCTATGAGCTTCCTCAGAATCAGTTTGGGAACAAAGTTTAAGGTTTTAAGTGTTATCGACGTTAGTGATATTGTTATTTCTAAATCCACTTTCTCTTTCCGTATGTTGAAGCCGTAGTTGTGGAGCGCCGTTAAGGCTTGCCGACATTGCAGTACTAGGAACTTGCATTCGTCTTTTGAGAACTGTAAAAAAAAATAGAGCTCTGGTGCATTTTTGGAACGATGTTCCTTATCCCGCGTTGTGAAAGGGGGCTAGACGGAAAAAATTCTCACGAAAAGTTGTTACGACACTTTTTGCTATTATCTTACTAATATGAACCTTAAATACAATGCGTAGAAGCTATAATTCTTGAAACGAGTATATTTGTATTTATTAAAGCCATTAAAACCATTAAAACCATTTCATTTTTCATTTCATTTGCAATATGTTTGTTATTATAATAATACTAGTTGGCCCGGCAAACGTTGTTTTGCCATATAAATTCTTTTTAGAGATTATTTTAGTAGAAACAAAATTAATAATTGATCAGTTACCGACCGGGTTTAAAAGTTATTAAATGACTAATATCGCTATTAAAAATAGGGGATGATGGAAGAAGGTACAAAATTAAGGGATTAATGCCACATAAAAAAACAAAAACTGTCCGAAAAATATTTTTTTGTGGGGTGGGCCACCATTACTTAGGGGAATGAAAACTAGATAACAACCATAGCAACCTTATTCTCAGACCTACCAAGTGTGAATATAAAATTTCATCAAAATCGGTTCAGCCGTTCCGGAGGAGTATGGTAACAAACACTGTCACACGCAATTTTTATAGATATAGATAGATAGATGAAGTAACTATGTCATGACTTGCTCGATATTTAAAAGTAATTTACAATGTATGAGCACACTAACACAAATCTTAGTAATATATCTTCCTTTAAATGATGCGTTATGAGAACACATATTTTCAGCTTATTTAAGCCCATCATCATCATCAGCCACATGACGTCCATAGGCCTCCCCTAAAGATTTCCAGACAGACCTGTCAAAAACGGCCTGCATCCAGCGTGTCTGCATTTAAGCCCATATTTAACCAATAATAATTACTTAATATCAATTTTACCAACCTCAACAAAACAAGGTATGAATGGCTTCCCCCTGACGCTCTCTATAATACAATCCAGCACATCCTCCTTATACCATGTAGTAGGGTATCCAGTGATGGACACCTGTACAAACGTATCAGGCTTGTCGTACACCTCCTGTATTTTATCCTGTTCGTGTTGTGAAAAAGCCTGTAAAGGAAACGGAATTGGCCTGATACTCAAAGCCAGAAAATAAAAAAAATACCAAACGATATTCTCCATCAAAGTTATAATGTTAGGTTTTTTTGAAACATACATTAATTAAAAGATTTCTAATCCATACATATAATAAAGCAGTAGAATCAGTGTGTCTGCACATTTAAAGAAATGTCATAAAAAGAAAGGGGGTGACTAAAGAAGAGCAATGGAAAACAAATCAGCGATTTTTGTAATTCTTATCTGTCTGTCTGTTTGTATGTTACTGCAAATCTCCAAAATTACTGAACGGATTTCGACGAAATTTGGCACACGGGTAGACCATGTCCTGGATTAACACATAGGCTATTTTTTATCCCGGTAATTTTCTCCCATGGTATACAGGGTCATTGACATTGCGTTACTAAATGAAACCACATACTTATCTCCTTGTAAATAACACTTTCCATTAAATATTTTAACTACAGATGTAAAATAAAAAAGTGTAGATTTCGAACAAAATAAATATCAATAAAAAGTAACTTTAAGTTTACACGCCCTAATTTTTTTTGTTTTTTTTTTTTTATTTATTTGGCATTGCCAACGAAATTTACAATATAACATACAATTATTACGAAAAAAAAAACAAGAATATTGAACTAATTGCAATTTGGATTACAGGCAACCACAGCATTCTTTATGGTAAATAAAAACTAAACATTCAAATACAAACATAAATAAAAATGAGATCAATTATTAATCAATATACTTAAAACTAAATCTAAAAAAAAAAGAGTACCAACCTTATTATTATTATCAGAATGTTATAAATTATCCATATTTTTTTAAATAGTTTGTTTGAACGATGATAGAGATTCATGCTAATGCCACTACTACTAGTCTAGAAGGATTCGTCACTGGAGCAATATCACACTTTCAGTCAGAAAAACACTCACACATACGCCATATTCGCACTAAACTACGAAATGATAAAAAAATCAGGAAAATAAAATTGAGATTTTTGGTGAAAATATTCGTTTCTCATGGATAATTTTTGGCACAATGTTAGCAAAAGCAAAGACGAGTATGTGGTTTCATTTATTAACGCAATGTCAAAATGACCCTGTATAATGGATATTTTAATCTGATTCTTTAAGTAGATGGCGCTGGCGTCGTACTGTGTTTTAGGGCCTTTGGGTCGCGAAAGACATTTCACGCGGGCTTTGTCGCGAACAACACCTAGAGTAAAAAAAGGAAATACCAAAAAATGCCTCCCGCTGATGGTTTTCTTCACTGTAATTGTCTTCTTCCACGGCCAGGACTTCAAAAACGCCATGACGGTCGGATCCTTGCTCGTCTTCATATCCTCGCGAAGGTCTACCGGTATATATTTGAGGGTATCTTCCACATCTTCCACTAGCACCTTCCTGTAATGTTCAAGAAGACATGCATTGTAGAAGAGGTAGGCAGAGAAACTTGTGGCACCGATCACTGAGTTTATTTTGCCACTGTGATAGGATTATACATGACAGAGGAGGAGATCTAGAATTATTTTAAAAATGGTGACGTCAGCTCTGCCGACGTCACAGGGTTTCACCTCTTAATCATCTTTCATGATGAGAGAGTAAAACTCCAACTTGTCCTTCACGTTTTATTTCTGGATGCTCTGGATGATTCTGACTGCCAACTTCAAATGAGAGGCCCTATTTATACCAACGATTTGACATCTCGACTGGTTTGTGCATAATTATTACTTCAAGATACCCGACGCTCGGCAATATTTCTTTAATTTATATTTATTGTTTTGTACCTGCTATCCTGCTATAATTACTTGACATTGGCGAAATCACCGATAAATAATCGGTAGAAGCCATAAATTAAAAGAAGAAGAAGAAGACATATTTCTTTTTATTGCAATTATATGACGAGACGAGCAAGCCGCTCGCTTGATGGTGAGAGATACGACCACCCGTAAACAGTAACAACACCATACAGAACATTTAATTATAAAGTACTGCGTGGCACTCCACTGTGCTCGTCACCCTGAGACATAAGATGTTAAGTCTGATATGCCCAGTAATTATTGATTGTCGAGTAGATTAGTGAAATAACGACAATTAGTTGGATGTATTGTTTGATCCTGATCCTCAGACATTAGGGAAAAAAACGTAAGAAATTCATAGGATCAACAGCCTCTTGTTGGTCCTAATAGCCCCTTGTTGGTCCTAATAGCCTCTTGTTGGTCCTAATAGTGCCTTGTTGGTCCTAATAGCGCCTTGTTGGTCCTAATAGACCCTTGTTGGTCCTAATAGTCCCTTGTTGTTCCTAATAGCCCCTTGTTGGTCCTAATAGCCCGTTGTTGGTCCTAATAGCCCCTTTTTGGTCCTAATAGCCCCTTGTTGGCCCTAATATACATGACTTATCCCACGGGAAAAAAAAAAAAAAACAAAAAAAAAATAAGAAGCAACTCCATAAGAAGGAAAACAAAACTGATTGACGTCCTACACTATAGTCTAAGTTTAAAGTGGCGATGGGCTGGCCATGTAGCACGCTGCAATGATAAGCGATGGACAGCAGAAGTGACAAGATGGAAAGGACCTAGTGGAAAAAGGAGAAAAGGACGACCTACTAAGCGATGGAGTGACGACATCATAGCTACAGCGGGAAAGGAGTGGGCTAAACTCGCAAAAGATAGAGAAAACTGGATCAAACTGGAGGAGGCCTATACCCAAATAGGGGTTCCTATCGAAGAAAATATACCGTGAAAAGGAAACAACAACTTAGAATAAAGGAAAAACAGTACAGCGAGAATAACTATTATAAGAGAATATTAAAATTCATATATTATACATAAATGTAATACTTAGGTGATGGGAAATAAACGGCTTTATTATTATTATTATTATCCCACGGGTTAGACTAAAATATAACTTGTGTATTTATTTGTAATAGTGTGATGATATCTACCTGTCAGTGTGAGATTCGTCCATCTGCAAATTGATGGTAAGATTCGGAACTTTCGGTTTTGGTGGACCTAGCCGTTCGTACACATTTGATTGCTTCTCATCCGAATGAATACTCCAGTCTAATTCGTGGTCTGATGACACTGGGAAATATAAAAACAATATAATTAATGACACGGTCATAACCAGTCTAATTGAGATTTTATATAAAAGTGCAGTAAGATTATTTTTTGTACATTTAATAATAATTTTACAAAGAAAAATTTATACAAGGCAGTAGAACCGGTGTGTCTGTACATTTAAAGAAATGTGATAAAAAAGAAAAGGGGTTACTAAAGAAGAGTAATGGAACACAAAACAGCGATTTTTATCATTCTTTTCTGTCTGTCTGTCTGTTTTTCTGTTTGTTTGTTACTGCACATCTCCGAAACTGCTGAACGGATTTCGATTAAATTTAGCACAGGGGTAGATGATGTCCAGGATTAAAACATACGTAGACTTTTTATCCCGGGAAAATATAAAGCGGGACTTTTATCCAGGATAAACTTTTTCACGCGGGCGGAGCCGCGGGCAAAAGCTGTTAATGTGTTAATCCAGGACATGATCTACCCGTGTGCCAAATTTCATCGAAATCCATCCAGGAGTTTCGGAGATGTGCAGTAACAAACAAACAGAAAAACAGACAGACAGAAAAGAATTATAAAAATCGCTGTTTTGTGTTCCATTACTCTTCTTTAGTCACCCCCTTTCTTTTTAGCACATTTCTTTAAATGTAGAAACACAGCGATTCTACTGTTTTATTATATGTAGGTATAGATTACCGTCACTGTGATTGGTTACGCTTTCATCGTAAATATCCGACGGCGAGTACACATTGTCCCGAGAAGCCACGTCCGTCCAGTCATCCTGTGATGTACTGCTCGTGGCTTCATTCTGGTTTAACGACGCAGGATTTGGGAGATCTGGGTTAATCCAAGTCAAGTTTCTTACAGCTGTTGAAAAAAAAGGTAAGCAACTTATCAGAATACCGAATCACCAGTTATAACGATGATTATTTTTTATACTTCTTTTTTAAAACAGTTCTTAAATGCGGATCACATGACTAATTCTTTTGAGTATTATTATTTTGTGTTTTCAATTCTATGCTCACTGCTGCGACAATAAATGTTTTTTCTTCTTCTTTTCTTTCTTTTTATGTAAATGATTTATTATAAATAATAATATAGGTAGGAAAGGCATACCATCAACCTTTATCGTTCCAAATATATGTCTATTTGATAATGTTATTTTCACACATATTATACCCTTAAGCAGTAAGAGGTGTACACTACACACAGCATTGTAAAACATACATGCAAACACTTCGCACCCAGAGAACAAAAACGACACGATATATATATGGTGTTTATATATATACACACACACACTCGCACACATGCACACACACGTACACACACACACACACACACATATACATGCGCACACACACGCTCTTCAAAAATACTCTCTCACTTTTGACTGCCTGTTATTTGATTGTGTTAATAAAATGTAAATCCGTTATTGGCCGTAAGATATTTTTATCAGTTTGTATCACTCTAGTATTAAGGGCTGTGGATTTTAATAAACAATAAATAAATAAATAGACACAATAAATAAAACTGAAATTGAGTTATCGTCATAAAATGACTTAAAACTTGTATATTTTTTATAAACAATATATTAAAAAAGGACCGGTATAACAGTTTGGTCCTTTTTCCGCTTCAATATGGCTGTGTTTGAGCTATTGTGGTATTGAGAACTTCGTTTTAAGTCATTTTATAAGGCTAACTCAATTTTCGTTTTTTTTTTAATTGTGCCGTTTTCTTTCTAAAGGTTCGACTTGTCTATAAAGATAACTCACTTTTCGGAAACTGGTATACTTGTTGTTGCAAAAAACTTCTTGGCACACCTGAAATAAAGTGGTATTTGATTTGAATAAGTATTATAAATAGCAACATTTGAAATGTCTAAAATTACAGATGTATATAACATTCTCATAAGTTAATATAGGAACTAATATTAATAGTATCTGAGGGACTGCCTCGTCGTGCCTCGAGGTGGCGTAGTTGTATTGCATGCGCCATACGACTACCGACCAGAGGTCTCGGGTTCGAACCCAAGGCCAGGCAGTGATTTTCGGTTTTCAGCTCAGTATTAGCTCAGAGTTTGGAATTTGTACCCAATATGAAGATAGACTCCCTATGACGTCATGGGACGGAACACACGTGGCGAAAAGTGGGTGCACTGCTTACGCCTCTGCCTAACCTTTCCGGGATAAAAGCATTAAGTGTGTTTGTTTTGTTTTTGTTTGATATTTCTTACATTAAAGATGCATCCAGTGGCATGGCGTAGCGTAGTTTCTTAAAATTTGCCGCCCCTAGGCACCATACAAAAGCTGATTTCAACAAACAAATCAAGCGTGCACAACCCAACACCGAAAGTTTAAAATTTTAAAAGGTTTTACTTTACGCCTTTTGCCGCCCCCTAAATAGGCCCCCGGGGCGGACCGCCCCCTTACCATATCGCTACTCTTTTGGATGCATCACCTAATAATATAGTCTCTAAGGTTAATAGCATTTTCTTTAGGCTTCACTTTAATTAACATCAGGCGCAGTGAAGGCACTTTGTCGTACTAGGATAAAAAAATATAGCAACGAGATTAGTCTACCACTCAAGTCAGTCACTAATCCTGGGATATGGTTTAAATTATACCAACCCCATATTATATTGCACACTGCTAAGCATGGCCTCCTGTACTACTGAGAGGGTTTAGGCCTAGTTCACCACTCCGGCCAAGTGCGGGCAGGCTTTACATACCTTCAATATTCTTAGGGAGTAGTCTAAGGTATGTAACACGAATGATAATTATAATTGAGAAACAATATAGTATTAGTATAAAATTATAACTTACCCTTAGGATAAATGGACCCAGAGAAGTCTAAAAAAAAGACATTTTATTAAAATCTGTGGAATGGATATTATTATTTATTTATACAATATTGTTAGGAAGTGAAGCGATTTTGATTTAAATAAACATATGTACCACTGACATTACAGAAATACTTTCACAAAAAAAAAAATCTCTAAGCGACTGACCGGTACGAGAGTCAATGCCTACTGGCTGGCCAGGAAAATGTATTAATATTATAGCTTTATTCATCCATACAATTGTTAAATTTACATAACAACAATTTTATAATTTAGTTTGTATAATAGTTCATTGTATGGCCCCTATAGGGTAGAAAGCCTCCTCCATCTTTTTCCATAATTTTTTATCTTGAGCGGTGCTCATCCAGTTCCTTCCCGCTCTTTCTACAATATCATCAACCCATCTTTTCCTTTGTCGTCCTTTTTTCCTTTTACCAATGGGACCGGGCCATTTCGTAGTTTGTAGTGTCCATCTTTTATCTTGGTATCTAGCTAGGTGGCCTGCCCATTTCCACTTTAGTATCATGGCTTGTTGTAGAAAATGTATAGTTTGTATATAAAGTGACTTTTATACAGGAAAATCTCTTTAATGCGGGCAAAAGCTAGTATACTACTATAATATGAAAAATAAGTGACTTACATGATAAAGCAGCATTGGGGTTATGCCCTGAAAGTTTAATATTTATTTATTAACTGATGCAGCAGCAAGCAGGTCTCCTAAGGGTTGTCACAAATCATAAAAACATGGGTGGTTATGAGATACGTAAGTTTCTGATGTTTTCTGTTATTGAGTTTCGTGAGCTTAGGAGCATGTTTTAAAACTCTATTTCCTGTGTGTGGTGCTATATTTGAGATGAAATGTATTTTAATTTCTTCTTACTAAATGATTTTAATCACAGATTTACATAATAAAAACTAATAATACAGTAATATTGTTTTATGGCCTAATTTTCACAGAAGTATTTCTTACTAGCTTTTACCCGTGGCTCCACCCGCGTGAACGAGTTTTCCCAGGATAAAGACCCACTTTATATTTTCCCGGGATAAAAAGTAGCCTATGTGTTAATCCAGTTCAGTAGTTTTTGCGTGAAAGAGTAACAAACATCCATACTTACAAACTTTCACGTTTATATTAGTAGGATTATTCAAATGGAAGTGTACCCAACATGTAGAATAACATATATTTGACCATGTTGATAAATAAAAATTATACTGTACAAATGTTTAATTTTATTTAAGTTTCAAATAATTTAAAAAGCATGCATTATGTACCACTTATTTAATATCTGTATCATACAAACCTCCTCTTCCTCTTTTCCTGGATGATTTATTAGATTTTTTCTGTTTTTGAGGATTATTTTTTTGCAACCATTCCATTATCTGGAATTAACAAATAAAAATAATATGATACAACAAATATTATTAGGTACTACAAAATTAACTGAAAGTCAAATTACTGCCGCATAGAGAGCCCTTGCAAGAGATGATGCTTTGGAGTTATTCTCAATAATTTCTGCATTAGGAAAGTTTTTTTGTTCATACCAGGTATAAACTTTTATTAAGTTTCTTTAAAGCGTGGTGACTTCTACTTAGTTAATATTGCGCTTTAGAGACCAGATAATATCAAAACATAAAGAAAATTGCACTATAAAAGAAAACATTTAAATCATTTCATACAGGTTATGTAAACTCATGAATTCATTTTTAAATGGATATCACTTGTAAATATTATCTTTTTTAAACAAATGGTACCTCACTCTTTATTATTATCTCCAATATAAAATATATTTAATTCATAAAGTTGAAACTTTGTTTACGATTTACAAATGCCAATGTCACAAAACTCAGTTGTCAAACGGAACATCAATTTTTTTTTGTTCGTCCAGAGGACAGGCTATAGTCTTTCGACCATACTGCCTGGTCTTACGTAATTCTTTTCATTTCATCAGTGGTTTCCGTGTTATTATAATACTCGTTGATCAGTGGTTTTACCAAAGTCGAGCTCCATTAATTATTGAGTTGTTTATAACTTTGCATGCTGTGATCATATATAATTTGTAATGACATTTAGCTTTTTTTTTTATTTTTTATAATGGCATTTGTGTTCACATTTTGCCAATGTCAAGTTTGGTTTGTATATTTTATTATCTGTAGTATGTCGAAGTAAAGCAGTGGCTACCTTACCAAGACTTTATCGAGGAGTTTTGACGGCAACAGAAAAAACACTTGATTAGCACAATTATTTCAATTCACTTCATTTGAGCTCTTTAATAGAACTATATTGGATAAAATACCACCATAATTATGCAATATAAGACTAAGTATCACCAAAATAATGAATTAAAACAAGAGCACCTCATGACACTTCCAAGTTCCCGCCAAAAACTCGACATTAAGGTTTTTTTTTTTTTATTTTTTTATTTTTTTTTTATAATGGCATTTGTGTTCACATTTTGCCAATGTCAAGTTTGGTTTGTATATTTTATTATCTGTAGTATGTCGAAGTAAAGCAGTGGCTACCTTACCAAGACTTTATCGAGGAGTTTTGGCGGCAACAAAAAAAACACTTGATTAGCACGATTATTTCAATTCACTTCATTTGAGCTCTTTGATAGAACTATATTGGATAAAATACCACCATAATTATGCAATATAATACTAAGTATCACCAAAATAATTGAAGTTATTTATTCTGTGAAAATAATGAATTAAAACAAGAGCACCTCATGACACTTCCATGTTCCCACCAAAAACTCGTAAACATTTAGCTTTAATAATATAATATAATAGGTATATTGCGTTTCAACTTTAAGTCACGATGGCGTGATGTTGGCAGCAAGGTATATGCAGTGCTTCTACATCACACAAAATGTGTTACCTTGAAATAAAGGAATATATTTTTATTTTGTAATAGGAAAATGTTTTGTCTAGTAAGAAAACACTAATATTTACAAATCAAATTTTAAAATATATAGGTGAGCGTAAACTTTTCAAATTTTCAAATAAATTATTATTCAAATCATTGAATTCTGCCGTAAGTACGTAATAATTATCCAGCTTTGTAGTTTCCAATACATACTTCTTTTTTTCTAAGATGTATAGTGCAGGACAACAAATAGTTATGTCACGAAATTACACTATGGAATTAATCTGCAACTTACGGAAGTAAATCAAACATAATTGATGAGTGGGTAGATATTTAGCAGCTAAATCAACTTTAATATGTTTATCTGTTAAACCATTATTGACTAAATTTATAGATTTAGGATAATACATTAATAAACAAAATAAGATGAAAATTTCTTTATCACAATGGAATGATATTAGTTTTGTAACGAGTCATGGAGGTAAGTAGGTAATTATTAAAAAGCAATTATGACAAGTCAGCACAAAAAGCACAAAACATATTAATCGGCCAGAATTGGCCATGACGTCACCTGTCAAAAACGCGAAAATAGGTTTTATTACCTACCATTAAGGTTATAGATAAAAAAATAATTGCAGTGTTGCCAGAAATACGAATATTTAAAGGTTAATTAGCATATAATACATTGTGTAATTACACTGGCAATTTATTTATTGTTATTTTAATCTATGTTATACAATTATTGTTTATGATTTTTGATATTGTATTTTATTCAAGGATATACATTAATCCTCTGGTAACCTTTGCTTTTTTTAAAACTGAAATGGTGGGAATTTTCTTCATAATGTCACCATCAATTCACGCCATCCGAATTTAAAGTTGAAGCGCACTATATCTTAAAGTTTTTGATTGTGTCTATGTGCAGCACAGCAGTAATTAATAAAGATATAGTGTACAGTTTTAGCATTTGTAAATAGTATATAAGGTTTTTTACATAATAAAAGTATATTGGAGTTTTCGTCACAATAGGGCTCTCCCTCGGGTATAGCCGCGGCCTACCTCAGGGAAACAGCCCGATAGGGGCTCTCCCTCGGGTATAGCCGCGGCTTACCTCAGGGCACAGTTGAAATAGCGCGATCTCTTTCGCACACAGTTTCCATCCCGCTCCCACATAGACAGAGAGGTGTGATACGGGAGAGCGGGATGGAGCTGAAAATAGTATAAAAATAGTGCCGTTAGCCCCGTCGGCGCGGCAGTTCCAGTACGGTTCCCATAGAAGCAACAAGTGACGAGACTCCAAAGTGAACAGTTAACAAGAAGCGTTTTCATTCCTGCCAACCTGTTTCAACCTGTTTCGACGTGTTCCATCCTGTTTCTTATCCAACGTTTCTCTCGAAACGTTGGAGCGACATAACATACACAGAGAACATACAGTCCACTCTAAAGAAGAATCCGGTACATTTTGGTCCTTCGAGCCGGATCAATAGAAAATAGAAGATGCCGATTACAAGATCTCGTCACGAATACGGACAGAGCCGACGTTCGGGCGACGCTTCTGCAACCGCCTCAGCCGACGAAAACAGAACAGAACAGCAACAGTCGACGGCTACGGGCACCACAGAATACACAGGCACAAGCGCCACCGAAACGACGACGACATCACAGACGACGGAATCGGAACCAGTAGTAACAGCAGAAACCGCCGCGCAAACAGAAATGGTCACGCCGAATCCCACATTAACGGGACGAAAGCGGGCCCCCACAGTACACAGCAAGTCGCACCGCAGCAAGAAGGAACGCAATGCGAGGCTGGCGCAAGCTAAAGAAGAACTCCTTCGCCTACAAATAGAGCTCGCGAACGCCCGTATAGCGACTATAGAAGCGGAATCCGACACAGACAGTGAAGACTCGAGTATCACCGAACAGCATACGGCACATCGAGTCAACGAGTGGCTGAACAACAGCAGGCAACAGATACAAACCCTGGAAGCTCAGCCACAACCACACATAGCAGGACGAGAGGAAGCCGCACCCCCTCGTCACACAGAAACACAGCAAGAGGTGGCTCCCCCCCCTCACCCCGCAGGCGCAGAACAGGAAGCCGAAGAAAAGTTTACCTGCAGCGCACAACAGCAACAGCACAGCAAGAAGAGTCCGCAAGCTGACACGAAAATCAATCTCAGCGAACTCGCCAACGCAATCGCCGTCGCCGCGAGAACTCCGCATAACAGACATTTCCACGAGCTTCCGCAATTCACCGGCGCACATCAAGAGTGGCTACTCTTCAAAGCATCATTCAAGGACTCCAAAGCCAATTATACAGAATCAGAAAACATCGCACGGCTTCGACGCAGTCTCAAAGGAATCGCCAAAGAAGCCGTCGAGAGTTTACTCATCTATGGTGCACATACTGAAGAGATCATGAAAACGCTGGAAACTCGATTTGGAAGACCAGACGCGATCGCAATAGCAGAACTCGAAAGATTGCGAACGTTACCACGCCTTACAGACTCACCCCGCGACCTCTGCACGTTCGCCACTCGCATCTCAAACATTGTGGCGACACTGCGGATGTTGAAGAAGAATCATTATCTCTGCAACCCGGAGGTGACGAAAGCGGTCGTCGACAAATTAACGCCCGCTCTCCGCTACAGGTGGTACGACTTCGCAGCAGCAGCAACAGAAGATGAAGCGGATCTCATCAAACTCGCACGCTTCGCAGACAATGAAGCACAGAAGTGCGGTCCATACGCACAACCAGAACAGAACGCCAGCGCCACGGACTTCGAGAACAAGAAATCCAAGCCGCTGCGAAAACAGAAGACGTACACGACGTCGACCCGAACAGATGAAGCCACGTGTCCGATATGCAACAACGCGAGACACTGTGCAGAACAATGTGAAAAATACACAGCGCTAGACAGCGATGGAAGATGGCAACTGGCGAAAGAGAAAACACTCTGTTTCGCATGCCTCAAACAGCGAACACAGGGACACCGATGCCGAACAAAGAAATGCGGAGTCGACGGATGCGTACGAACACACCATGAATCCTTACACTTCCGTCGACAGAAAATAGAAGAACCCAAGAACGAAGTGGTGACAAGCACATGGTCCACCGTCAAGTCACTTTCATACTTGAAGATATTACCAGTACAAGTGTCCGGACCCAAGGGAAGAGTTAATACGTACGCGCTGCTAGACGACGGGTCAACAGTAACGCTCGTCGACGCCGAGATAGCCCGACGGACCGGAACGAAAGGACGAAGCGAACCACTACGAATAGAAGCAATCGGCAATGCGGAAGTCCAAGCAGCAGACTCGAAACGCGTCTCATTGAAGCTGCAAGGCACAGAAGAGGAACACAGCATACAGGCCCACACCATATCCAAGTTGCGTGTGGCACCACAGAAAATCTCGATCTCCGACATGCAAGGCTGCGCTCACCTGGCTGACATCGCGCACCAGCTGAAGTATGAAGAAGGAACTCCCGGGATACTCATAGGCCAAGACAACTGGCATTTGTTATTGGCAACTGAAACGCGAAGAGGGAACAAGAATCAACCCGTCGCATCGCTCACCCCCCTCGGGTGGGTACTCCACGGCTCCGCAACAAGAACGCTTGGTCATCGGCTGCAACGCGTCAATCACCTCAGAACCATAGATGAAGATATGGACGAGCAGCTGAGACGCTACCTCGCCATCGAGTCGCTGACAGTCGAGCCCAAGAAACCGAAAACAGATCCTGAGGAGCAAGCGCTCAACATGCTCCGGGAGTACACACACCGGCGGGAGGACGGTCGTTACGAAACGACACTACTGTGGAAAAACCCGGACCTTCCCATGCCAAGAAACAGAGAAAACGCCTTCAAGAGGCTTCTGAGCACAGAGCAGCGAATAGACAGAGATCCGAAATTACAGAAAAAATACAACCAACAGATGGAAGCACTCCTCACAAAGGGGTACGCCGAGGTAGCACCGGAAACTACAGAACAAGACAAGACATGGTACCTACCTCATTTTCCGGTCATCAATCCCATGAAGCCGGACAAGCTACGAATAGTACACGACGCGGCGGCCAAGACACGCGGCGTCTCCCTCAACGACCACCTCCTCGCCGGCCCGGACCTGATTCAATCTCTACCTGGCGTGATCATGCGATTCCGACAACATCCCATAGCAGTAACAGCGGACATCGCAGAAATGTTCATGCAGGTGAAGATTCGCGAAGCTGACAGAAACTCACTCCGGTACCTGTGGAGAGGAGAGGCGAGAGACAACACAGAACCAACAGAATACAGAATGACGTCACTCATATTTGGAGCAAAGTCATCCCCAGCCACAGCCATTTATGTGAAAAACATGAACGCAGAAAAACACAGAACAGAAAACCCGGCGGCCTACAACGCAATTGTCAAAAACCACTACGTGGATGACTACTTGCAGAGCTTCGCTACGACAGAAGAAGCCATCGCGACAGCCGAAGAAGTGAAGAAAATCCACAGCGAAGCCCGGTACGAGTTACGACAGTGGGCCTCCAACTCGCCGGAAGTACGTCAAGCACTCAAAGCAGCAACAGACAAGCCGTGCACGCACCTACACGACGGCGCGGCAACAGAAAGAGTGCTCGGCCTAGTATGGCATTGCGCCGACGACAATCTCGCGTTCAACCTCGACCTGGCGAGACTACCTCGAGGCGCTATGGAAAATGATTCACCCACCAAGAGAGAAGTCCTGAAGATACTGATGTCGCTCTTCGATCCCCTCGGATTGGCCGCTCCAATTACATCACAAGCAAAACAGATATTACAGGAAATTTGGAGAAGAGGCACCGACTGGGATCAGCCCATAGACGAAGACATACGGGGACGATGGAAGGAGTGGCTGAATCACCTGAATAAGCTTGAAGAAATCCGAATCCCGCGAAGTTATCTGCACTACGGCAAAGCCGTCCGCTTGGAGCTGCACACGTTCGTGGACGCCAGCGAAGCAGCCTACACAGCCGCGCTATACTGGAGAGCTACCCTGCCAGATGGAAGCGTCGCGACGACGCTCATAGTCGCGAAAGCCAGGGTGGCACCGCTCAAACTGGTGTCCATCCCGCGCCTTGAGTTGCAAGCGGCGGTGATGGGAAGTCGGATGGCAGCCGCAGTAATAGAAGAGCACGACCGAAAACCGGACGCCAAGACCTACTGGACAGACAGCAAAACAGTACTCGCTTGGCTCCGAAACGGAGCGCGCTCTTATCGGCCATACGTCGCACATCGCGTGGCCGCCATAGAGGAAAACAGTACAGTTGCAGAGTGGCGATGGGTCCCGACCAAAGCGAACGTCGCGGACGACGCCACCAGAAACACACCAGAAGACATCAGCAGCACACACAGGTGGTTCCAGGGTCCAGACTTCCTCAGGGAAGATCCAGCAACATGGCCGATCGAGACAATCACTCCTTCGGTCAAGACGGGAGAAGAAAGAACACTCGTCATCAAGAAAAGCACAACAGAATCCCTCGCTGAAGCCCTGCCACACATTGAACGCTTTTCGAAGTGGGAAAAGCTCGTACGCGCCACTGCGCGCGTCCTGCAGTTTATAGACGCCTGCAGACCCAACACCGTGTCTGTAAGCTACCGCAGACACAAACGCCGTGCTGAAAAAGACAGAACGTGGACGAGATTACCAGAAAAGCAGACCCCTCGTCTACACAAAACGAAGACGACGGGACACAACACCGTCCGCACATATCGCCCAGTGGACGGTACGCTCCAGCGCCGAGCAGAAGAGCTGCTGATAAGAAGATGTCAGCAGGATAGTTTCACAGAAGAGATAACGGCGATCAACAATGGAAGGCCCTTATCATCCCAGAGTCGACTGCGCAACCTGGCGATGGAAGTACATAACGGTATCCTGGTAATCAAGTCTCGCATATTGGCCGCAGAAGAAGTCCCAGAACACACGAAGAGGCCCCCGATTCTCGACGGCAAGCACATCGTGACACGCCTCTACGTGGACTCCGTGCATCGACATCTGCTTCACGCCGGCGTCGAAACAACGCTGAATGAATGCAAACAGCGTTATTGGATAGTACAGCCGCGGACAACAGTGAAAGCAGTAATATACAGTTGTCTGCTATGCCGCATAAGAAAATCGAGCCCTCCTACTCCAGCGACGGGCAACCACCCAGCGTGCCGACTTGCTCATCATCAACGTCCCTTCACCTACACGGGCGTTGACTACTTCGGGCCGCTGACAGTGACTATAGGAAGATCAATACAGAAGCGATATGTGGCCTTATTCACGTGTCTAACTACACGAGCAGTACATTTGGAAATAGCGGGGTCCCTCACCACAGACTCCGCCATCATGGCACTGCGTCGCTTTATAGCGCGACGCGGTCACCCTACAGAAATATGGTCAGACAACGGCACCAATCTACAGGGCGCCGATAAAGAGTTGCGGCGCTCCATCGACGACGCAACTAAGGAAGACGCCAATCGTCGCGCCATTAACTGGCGCTACATACCTCCCAGTGCGCCATTCATGGGCGGCGCCTGGGAACGACTTGTACGCAGCGTCAAAGTTTCCCTGACAACGGTGTTGTTCGAACGCCACCCCAGTGAAGAAACCTTGGCAACACTACTGGCCGAGGTGGAAAACGTGGTCAACAGCCGGCCACTCACGCACGTCTCCGTGGATCCAGAAGATCCGGAGGCCCTCACTCCCAACCACTTCTTGCTCGGTGGCTCCGCCAACCTGGCGGCGCCGGGTGAGTTCCACGACGGCGACACCGCGAGCCGCAGTCACTGGCGCGCCTCTCAGCGCCTGGCCGACCTCTTCTGGTCCCGCTGGGTGCGGGAGTACCTGCCGGAACTGCAATACCGGCGGGAGCCCCACAGCCGAGGTGAACAGCTGCAGCTCGGAAGCGTCGTGCTCGTCGCCGACGGAACACTACCACGCAACGTTTGGCCCCGAGGCGTGGTAGTACGAGTGTTTCCTGGACCAGACGGCGTAGTGAGGACAGCGGACGTGCGCACCAAGAACAGCATCCTGCGACGACCAACAAAGAAGCTGGTGATCCTGCCTGTGGACGTCGAGCGTCGGAGCTGCACGGGAGACAGTTCTGCGCCGTTCCAGCGAGCCGACGGGACGACGCACGGCGGGAGTAATGTGCAGCACAGCAGTAATTAATAAAGATATAGTGTACAGTTTTAGCATTTGTAAATAGTATATAAGGTTTTTTACATAATAAAAGTATATTGGAGTTTTCGTCACAATAGGGCTCTCCCTCGGGTATAGCCGCGGCCTACCTCAGGGAAACAGCCCGATAGGGGCTCTCCCTCGGGTATAGCCGCGGCTTACCTCAGGGCACAGTTGAAATAGCGCGATCTCTTTCGCACACAGTTTCCATCCCGCTCCCACATAGACAGAGAGGTGTGATACGGGAGAGCGGGATGGAGCTGAAAATAGTATAAAAATAGTGCCGTTAGCCCCGTCGGCGCGGCAGTTCCAGTACGGTTCCCATAGAAGCAACAAGTGACGAGACTCCAAAGTGAACAGTTAACAAGAAGCGTTTTCATTCCTGCCAACCTGTTTCAACCTGTTTCGACGTGTTCCATCCTGTTTCTTATCCAACGTTTCTCTCGAAACGTTGGAGCGACATAACATACACAGAGAACATACAGTCCACTCTAAAGAAGAATCCGGTACAGTCTATGTACATTATGTTGATGATATAAATAAATAAATAAATTATAATAATTGTGCTTTTATAGGAGTGTGAAGGACTGAAGCTATAAATTAAGGATGTTGAATATCCCCATAAAAGGAATTGTGGATATGGTACAATGACGACGTTCCATTTCCGTTTATATATTTTCTCGTAATCTTTCGTCTTAACTTTTACATTATAAACATAGTAATATAATAAATATATAAACGAAAAAATCTAATTTTATTAAAATATGCTTTTAGCATTTAGCTCCATTTATGACTAGCTTTTGCTTGCGTGAAAAAGTTTTTCCGCGATAAAAGTCTCGCTATATATTATCATACCATACCATAGTCCATACCAGCCCTGTATTGTATACTTCCCACAGCTGAGCACGGGCCTCCTCTACACTTGAGAGGGTTTTAAGCTTTAATCCACCACGCTGGCTTAGTGCGGGTTGGCAGACTTTACAGACCCTCGAAATACTTATGGAGAATTCTCAGGTATTTTGTAGGTTTCCTCACGATGTTTTCCTTGACCGTTAAAGCGAACGATAATTGATAAACAATACACACGTAACTTCTAAAAGTCAGAGGTGTGTGCCTTGGGTTTTGAACTTGCGAACATTCGTCTCGTCCGTTCCATTCCCAACTAGGCTATCGCCACTTTTATAATAAAAAAAAAGAAATGAAAATAAGTTTCCCTCCACTTAAATATTTATTTTTTCACAGCTGTAAGAGACCGTAGACCCGAGTATTTGATATAAATTTCAACTTGATACCTCTACGTGTTTCTGAGAAAGAAAGAAAAACGTTTATTGCGATAACTCACACTAAACATAACTTATAAATAGAAAACAAGAAATTTTGCTGGAATTTGTGCCCGATATGGCGATAGGCTCGCCCCCTATCACATCATGGGACGGAATACGCTTGGCGAAAGGTGGGTGCACTAGTTGCGTTGCGTGGCGGTGGTACTCATATTTTCTCTGTATTCTCTTGTTTTACCATAAAATAATACGAGTTACTGGTCCAATAATAATATGAGGAGATCGTATGTGGATGAAGATAGGTAAGTAGGCCTACTTATTACGTATCACCTCCGTTGAACAACTATTCCTGGCCAGGTGACAAGGAGGAATACAAGAAGCTGACGGCCAACCTTCAACATTGAAGAGGCACTAGAAGAAGAAGAAGTACTTATTAACAAATACCAACTAACCGATTCTTGGGCAGGTACGAGCTAATTTCTATTGTTTGTAAATTTGTAAGAGAGACGCAATCCCGTGGCTTGTAATGGATAGGTAATATTAATAACCCACTTAATTACTATGAAGCAAGACGATTGTGTGCCATTTTATACTAGTTGCAATCGATGATGAATGGTTTGACTGCCTCGGTGGCGTAATTGTATTACGGTACGACTGCAATGCTGAGGTCTCGGGTTCGATCCCTGGGTCGGGCAAAGTGATATTAGGTTTTTCTATTCAGTATCAGCTCGGAGTCTGGAATTTGTGCCCGATATCGCGATAGGCTCGCCCCCTATCACATAATGGGATGGAATACGCACGGCGAAAAGTGGGTGCACTAGTTGCGCCTCTGCCTACCCCTTCAGGAATAAAGGGCGTGAGTGTGTGTGTGTGCAATGGATCGTCTCATTGGCCATTTCAACCATACTCAACCATCAGATTAAGTAATTGTGCCAGGCAGGAAAGTCTAAGATGTGACAAGTGGCAGCGACTACAATCATAAAACGGCATGCAAGCGCCCGCCTTACACAAAACGCAATATTGCTCGTTAAACCCACTTGACCCGCGCTCGGCAGGTTCCCTACAGCATGTTTCATTACTCGCAACTCGACCGACGGTTATGAACGGTTGCAAAATAAATAAAAAAGCGCCATTTTTACGTCGCCGAGTTGCTAATTGACTTGGTTATAGAAACAGAGAAATCCGAAAGGTAGGTCAAATGTTTAGGAATTTTGGAAGTTTAGATATTACTTTATAATTTAGATTAGAAATGGAATAACTTACTTAGCTAAAGTGCCTAAAGTCCGCTAAAGGTAATTCACCTTTGTTTTAAAATAACTTCTACTAAGTAAGTTCTAATTATTTTATCTGTTGACACAATATTTTCATAATTATATATTATTGTTATATTGTGGTCAAAATGATTATTCTTATGTCTATTAATATTTCAGGCAGTCCTGATAATTTAATTTAAAAAAAAGATAAATTGTATGAAAACTATTATAAGAAATAAATTATTTTCGAGTGTGATAAAGAATAAAATAAAGCATCTAACAGTTCTCGGTTAATGTTCCCACATTTCTGCGCTATATTTCCTTAGTTCGTAATATATGGCCTCTGCTGCAGTGCAGTCGAACTTTACCTGACTGTAATTGTCTTTACTTCATGGTCGTGCACTTTTATTAGATTTTTGCCGCATCCCAGTTTACCGGCGTTCGTAACTTATAATATTATGGGTTCATGGTTGATGTCATATAAGTCTTATATTGGAAGGGATCTGAATTAATATCTTTTTTGCTTGAGAAAGTTCGTTCGTTAATAGGCTGTCATGTTTGCCAAATGGCTGTTCATAATCAGTCATTCACTATCAACCAGTTGCCTCTATGATAGCGTTCTTAGATTGCGAAATTATATGTTACTAGCTTTTGCCCGCGGCTTAGCCCGCGTAAATAAGTTTTCCCGGGATAAAAGTCCCGCTTTACCTATATTTTCCCGGGATGAAAAGTAGCCTATGAGTTAATCCAGGACATGATCTACACGTGTGGCAAATTTCATCGAAATCTGTTTAGTAGTTTTTGCGTGAAATAGTAACAGACATCCATACATCTATTCTTACAAAGTTTCGCGTTTATAATATTAGTAGGATGTAGGTAGCTTCAGTCTCCAAATCCAAACAAACTAACTGTCGAATCGAAATACCAATGACCAGCTTGCGATTTGAATTCCTATTAGATATCACGATAGGTCCACCATCTATCACATTAAAGATCTGAAGTTATCCATCGAGCCAGCTACAGTATCAGTGGCGCAGTGTGGTTGCGGGGGTGGTGACTTATTTGTTGAAATTATCTTTTTTTGGTACCACGCGGCGGCAAAACCCACGCTACGCCACTGTACAGTATTCTTCTAGTAACAGCTTTCTCAGCTCAGTCATTAAGTCAAATTTTGTGTACTATGACTTCAGTTTTATAGATTTATTTTTACCATATACTTCCTTGAAATTTTCCCCACCCTGTAACCAAACTAACAGCTGAGGTCAAGATCTACCAACATAAGTGTCCCATCGAATCGCTAATTAAATCATATTTAGAATTATTGACGTCGAGTCGAATGTTCAAATTATCAGTTCCCTAGCCTACAGGACCTTTTTCCTCGTCCCCAGTTGTGTCCAGTGTTAAAAATAACGCCTCTCGGTGCGAACGGTGTTTTTATCAAGTATAATACTGTGTTTCGTAGTAGTGTGTCTGATTTGTCATAAAAAGTTAATTGTAAGGAGGTTCATTGGTTCATTAATTTGTCTGTACTTATTGTCTTTTAATTTATCGTTTCTTTCGTGTAATTCTTTCTCTGTCTACAGTGTAAATCAAGAAGCTTAGGTATACCCAGTGTAAATCAATGATATTCAGAAACTATAGATACATTGTCACAAACACGCACAATCTGAAGATTTGAAGTTCCAATTGGGACGTTTCCATAAACTTCGCCTAAATGTCAAATATTAGCTGTGTCTTTTGTTCGTACCACTTTAAATACGTTATGTCTTTCACACGATATGTCAATGTGGTGAAATGTGTATGTGTGGCGTGTGCGCACGGAACACTTTTTACCCGACTACGGTGAAGCGAGGAATGTGATTATGGTTATGTTGTACCCTGGACATGATTGCCTCATTACGTGCTTTTCATTTATTTTGCTTGATTTGTTTGTGTATGGCGCATCTATACTTTTAAAATATCATTGGTGTAAAGGCAATTAGACGCAGGCAGCCTTGTTTGTTTACTTTATTGAGTATACCTAGACATCTTGTACAATTTTAAGCGTTGTATTGAATTAAGTTGTTGTTTTAAATTTATCTTTTTAATTATCTCCAACGCTATGGAAAAAAGTATAAGCTGCCAAATGGCATCTTTTCATAGCTTCAACATCACAGAGTCTAAAATCATACAAACACAAAATCAAACACACTTGTATCTTTAGAAACCGCATTTCTATTGTCATGGTAAATCCATACAATAAACAATCAAACGCACGTTAAAAGTCATGAGAATTTCACGGGCACAATGTGTTTTCCCATGATTGGATCATACACGTATTTGAGACTGTTGGCTCGCCTGTTGCGGAGACGTTCTGTTGCCACCAGGAAGTATAAGAAATTTGGCGGGAAGAAATTGAACTTGAAAGTGTCATGGCGTCGCAAACGATGATTTGGTAAATATTATTGCTTTTTTTCTTTTAATTTGTATTTTTATATTGGTTTAGGGAATTATTGTACAACCTAATAATCACAACTTTATTTGCGCTCAGATGTGTTTCTTAAGGAGATGTCCGCTTTTCGTGCTGGGCCTCAAAATCTAACCAGGTTCAAACTTTAGGGATATTAAAGGGGCAAATATGGAACTTTGATCCATTAAAAAAATAATTATAGACCCCCTCCATTCATAAATAACTTTTTTTATAAACGTTCACATTAAGTGTAGTTTTTAAGCAAAACAATTACGTAAATCTCAAAATCGGAGGTCTTTAAAATTAACCGATTTATTGGAAAAGGCTAGTTTTTAGGAGTTCTATACAAATTGTATATAAACTGTCTTGGTTGGAATTACAGGCCCGTTTTTGGACATGTCCTTTATAAGTTTTTACAATACAATCCTTGATACATAAGTAGTCCTATTAGAGAGTAAATATCGATACATTTGGCTTGAAAGGCTGAGAGTTCATCAAACATAATCTGCATATTTTATAACGTGACGTAAAATTCTGACAATAGATTCGCCTTAATCACCCCAATGAATGAAAACTTTTACCTGAAACTCCTTAACTTCAAGCTAACTGCCGACTTGGGGCTGCTAAATCATTGTTACCAGATGAAATATACCATTGAAAGCCCAGGTGATCAACGTCTCAGTAACACAATATGAAAGACTTGAATTAATCCCGAAGGCCGCAATATTTCTCGTTACAGAAATGCCAATAACATCGCGTATAGTCTTAAGTTATTGCCTATTGAATTTCATAACGAATTATCAAGATATTGATGAACGTTTCAGAACGAAATACACGAATAAATGGAGTGAAAGAACTCTTTGATCTTCATATATTGTGATTGAGTTACTTTATTATTTCTTATTAAGAAAATGTTATTTGGTATAGGTATTGAATGTGTCTACGTCTTGATGTTTATTAGGTAAAGGTTATGTTAAGTATTGAGATTCGAATCCCGAGAATTCAAATGGTCGCAATTTTGACTTACTAATGTGATTTTAGAAAAATAAACTCATTCAAATATTCTTTCGTTTATTCTCTTTCACTTTTACGTTTTCTTTTGTCTGTCGTGGGCCATGTTTTTGTGTTTTTGGTAATTAGAACACTCTTTATGAATAGTTCATAATTACACACACACACTCACGCCTTTTATCCCCGAAGGTGATAGGGAGCGAGCCTATCGCCATATCGGGCATAAATTCTAGACTCCAGGCTGATACTAAATAGAAAAATACAATATCACTTTGCCCAACCCGGTGATCGAAACTGAGACCTCAACATTGCAGTCCTACCGTAATACAACTACGCCACCGAGGTAGTTAATAAATAAACCTCGCTGTATATACCTATTATCTACATTATAAGTACGTTTATTTTTTCTTGAGCGAATTACAGAAGTACTTATATGTAGTTATTGTACGTACATATAAAATCCTACAATTTACCACTAACCAAATGTCAATTTAGTAACCCAATGTCAAAATGACATTGGGTTACTAAATGAAACCACATACATATATCCTTGAAAATAACACTTTACATTAAGTAATTTTAACCATAGATGAAAATAAAACAGTGTAAGTTTCGAACAAAATAAATATCAATAAAAAGTAACTAAGTTTACACGCCCTAATGCCACTACAACTACTATAAGAGGATTTGACGCTGCGGCAACATCACACTTTCAGTCAAAAAAACACTCAGGCACACGCCATATTCGCACTGAACTACAAAATTATAAAAAAATCAGGAAAGTAAAATTGAGATTTTTGGTGAAAATATTAGTTTTTCATGGATGATTTTTGGCATAATGTTAGCAGGGGCAAAGACCAATATGTGGTTTAATTTATTAACGCAATGTCAAAATAACCCTGTATACTGCCCACTGCTGAGCACGGGCCTCCTCTACTACTGAGAGGGGTATATGAACCAGCCTTTATGCAATAACAAAACTAGTGGGCCATCTATCTTATACTATGTAGATACATGTCTTATAGCTTTGTGTTATTGATATAGGGCGATAACAGTACTGGCGGTTTGATCACCAAAAGGAGAGTAATGATAAGCTTCGTTACTTTATCGTATTATAGTTACTCTCCCAAATATACTATCATGGTTACTGGCTATATAAGCCCGGTGGGTTATGAGATAGGTTAAGACCGTATGTAACGGGTTCGATGTAATCGGATACAAAAAAAAATTTATAGTCTGCAAATATTTGTTTCGGCTTTAGCGAATATTTGTTCCGGGTTTGGGTGTAGCGTGGTTGTAAGGTGCTTGTAATGTGTAATGTCAACAATATAAAGCGTGTTTAGTGTGGATTCAGGATTTTTGAACGGAAAACGGAACTATCCAGATTTTTTTATACAAATTCAATCTCATTTATACTTTGTATATCCATCGAAATTTGCCATTTTAAGCTAGAGATCTAACTGTGAGATCGCAATAATAAATCAAAATGACTTTGCTTATCTTTTCCTCTTTTCGTTCAAAATGTAAATAACTAGATACCTATTTAACTTTTATATCAGAGCAATTTTTTTATAAAAGTACATTTATGACTGACTGAGTCGAGATAACTACGTAGTTGTATTCAGTCTGTGTTTCAGTTCACAAGGTTTTCAGCTTATGCAGGTGAACTACAAGGATAGCGGTACACCCACTCAAATCTGTAAAATATTGCTTATGTTTCTATATATATATACTTTATGGCATTGAATGACGAGACGAGCATGCCGTTCGCAGATGGTAAGCGATACGACCATCCATAAACAGTAGCAACACCAACCAGTACCTTGACTTACAAAGTACTGTGTGGCATTCCACTGCGCTCGTCATTCCTGAGACATAAGATGTTAAGTCTCATTATGTCCAGTAGTTACACTGGCTACAATGTCCTTCAAGCCGAAACACAACAGTGCATACACACTGCTGCTTGGCTGTAGAAATAGACATTGCGGTGGTACCCACCCAGACGGACTCTCACATATGAGAGACCTACCACCAGTAAAACCTACCTATATTGCCTCATCTTACCCTATTAACTTGAGGTATTGAATTATACAATTTATTTAATACAATTTTACTTAATCCTCCCATTCCACGCGTATCGAAAAGGCAATACAAATATGGCGACGTTATGCAAAGTGCATCGTGCTCTGGGGCAAGGACACTATATTTTGGAACTAACATAACAATAACAAGATTACATTTAACCTTGTATATCGTTGCACGTGCGATTCTTAGTACTGTATTTTTGCTAATATTAAAATCTCTTGTTTCTTTTAACATGGCCCTAGGAAAAGCGTAGAGTATCCTTTTTTGGTTGCGCGGGAAGTGCTGTTACCACTACCGACCAGCCCCAGATGTGACTAGGGTTACCATTTATAAATGGAGGAATGCCTGTCAAGGGTGCCTAAACTGATTTTCAAGAAAAATGCCTGTCTAAAGTACAAAGCTGTTAGTAATAAGTAAAAGACAATAGATAATAATTATGACAAGTATTTAGTAATCAAATTTTGTTTTCATTCAGGATAAATATTTATATTTTTAGAGGACATAATTTTTCAAAAATCCCTGTCTCAGACCAATGACCGCGCCCATAAACCTTAAAATGCCTCTCTAATGCGACAAACGCCTATGATAATGGTAACCTTAGGCACAACCGAACGGTTACCTATAAAGCAGTCACCGGTCCAACGACCCAGCGTAGATCAACTGGAGAGATGGTAGAGTGTAGAGACATTGGGTGGCCGCTGAGCTGAGTTCTTAACACAGATTACCAATCTAAACACTCCTCTTGTATACAACTCATCTCATCAAGTGACAGGATTTTTCATTACGAGACCGGTGAGCATTATGAACTATGAAGTCTTATTATACAAAATATAGGAATATATACGTAAAACAGTACCTACCCTCGTAAAATGTTTTCCTATAAGCGCTGCACATGCTGTCAATTTGTTGACGACAGACAATACCTACATTAAACTACTTTGGACGTCATCCTACAAGGTAGAGAGACGACCTCGTAAATGTCACAAGAACTCGTTGAATGCAGGACGCTTCTTACAGATTGGTCTGGAAATCTAACTTTAGCAGTGGAATTCCAAAGTCTTAAGAAGAAGAAGAAGAATTTACTGAAGTAGCTGTCACCTAGATAGTAGTATAGTGTTTCTCCTACTGCGTAACGCCTGATACTAGAATCAAGGTCGTTTGTGATACCTAGCTCTTGCCTGACCTCTGATCCGTGTTGTGTACTAATTAGTTCATAAATGCGCCGTACATTTTATCAGAAGTCTTTAAATTGATTACGTACCACGTTATCAGTCCATTCATTACAGACATTTATTTTTAAGTATTTAATAAATTAAATGTTTTCCTTATGGTAAAGTGTTTTGTATTGAGTACTATATGAAAATTTACTTATATTACTTAGTTTTTTACACGCTTTATATTAGCTTCACTTGTATGTTTGTATATTTGTAACTCCTTTGGGCGCGATTTATTTTTAGTGACTAGTTTCAACAAATAATATATTAATAATTTATACGAACTATTCTTGAAAAAAATAAATGCAAGTAGCCGAGTTTCGTTACTTGTGCGGAAGAAATACTCCCAAAAATATTCTGTATTTATGCTCAGCGGCTCTTAGCTAGATTAGGCGGAATACTTTAGGTTCCTTTACGCACGAACGGACCACGTTGCCGCCATTTGCGATTATTTGGCGGGAAACTTGGTAACTTCGATTATGGAGTAGGTAGTAATTTTTTTGTTATATACATTTATGTTACTAAGGGCTGTTTTCACTGGATGCTGATAAACGCTATTTGTCACATAAATTTATAAGCCGACCAAATACAAAAGTCACACTTTATGCTTCGAAATAAATGGTAAGAATGAGTACCTACTGTGTACATTACCCGTCAAATAAAATTTACTTGAAACCCTTAGTACATTTTAAAGTTTCTTAAAAGCATTATGCCTGTATATATGTTGTACCTACGTAGTATTATTCAGTATTTTGTGCTATAAGTAAGTTATCGCTCAAACTCTATCATCTTGTTGCTGAGAAACACTGCAAAAACTGAAATTTGCTTCATGCTACAACAACTTCGGTAACTGTCATTCAAAATCTGGTGTTGAATTCAAATTCCTGTTCCTTTATTTTTTATCTACACTTCAATATTTGGTTGATTTCCACTAAAATGTCTAAAGATTCTCTTATATTCTCCCCCAGGTTCTTGGCCGTCTTCATGATTACTTCAGCCCAGAAGTTAAGTTATAAACCAAACGCCACTACCAATCTTTGCCAATCCGTCATTTGTCAGTCGCTGGAGTGTCTTAAGGAGGATTTGAAAGACTGTGTCGTGATCCTGGGAAACCTGGAGTTATCAGTCTTGGAGCACACCAGGAAAAGCGACTTCGAAAACTTGACCTTTCCATTGCTACGGGAGGTAATCTATCTATCTATTATTACTATAATAAAGCAGTAGATCCCAGTGTGTCTATACATGAATGAAATATGATGAAAAAGAAGGGGAGTGACTAAAGACGAGTAATGGAAAACAAATCAGAGATTTTTATAATTCTTTTCTGTCTGTCTGTTTGTTTGTTACTGTACATCTCCGAAACTACTGAACGGATTTCGATGAAATTTGGTACGGAGAAAGCTTTGGTTAATTATATACCTAGATAGAGTGACGCGCTGCAATGAAACTAAAACAAACGACCAACTTTCTGAAGCTAATATGCGTGACAGCTGTGTCATACGCTATCGCTGCATCATTCTGCGTATCATTGTGTACGCGCATAATGATATCAGTTATTACATGGTTTCTATTAAAACGGGGAGAAAATTATATCCATGAAAAACAACAAAAAATAATTCACTCCAACTCATTTAGTGGGCAACAGTTCGCCTCAAATTTTTTCGACGCGTTTGAAACGGCGTTTGAAAGTGTCTATCTAGGTATATAATTAATCAAAGGGAGTTAGTTTGAGACCCTAGAAAGGACATAGGCTACTTTTTATCCCGGGAAAATATATAGCGAGACTTTTATCCCGAAAAAAAACTGTAATGCGGGCGGAGCAAGCAAAAGCATGTCTTTATTTTAGCACAAATTCTATTATGGTATTAAATCATAGGTTTGCTTCATTGAAATATCACTTAATCCTATGTTTTATGTTGGCGTTAACTTACCGGTTGTCTTTCTATCTCGATGTGTATGTCGAGTGCGCCCAATGGCTCATGCATGCGTTTAATCAAGCAGATGTAAAGTAGATGAATAGGACCATTGTGAGAAGACAAATCAGTCGTATGATGCAGATGTAGTTAATATTACTGGTGGTAGGTCTCTCATATGTAAGAGTTCTTCTGGGTGGGTACCACCGCAATGTCTATTTCTACCGCCAAGCCGCAGTGTGCATGCACTATTGTGTTTCGGTTTGAAGGAAATTGTAGCCAGTGTAACTACAGGACATAATGAGACTTAACATCTTATGTCTCCGGATGACGAGCGCAGTGCCACACAGTACTTTGTAACTCAAGGTGCTGGAAGGTGTTGCTACTGTTTATGGGTGGTCGTATCGCTTACCATCAGGCGAACGGCATGCTCGCCTCGTCATTCAATGCCATAAAAAAAATTATTATATACATAGCTATATAGCATCACGTCATTTTCCCTTTTCAGGAGTAGGCAGTGTAACACACCCACATTTCGCCAGCTATAGGGAACGTGCACGTCGAAAGCTCTGCCATCTGGTGGCGCAATCTGATAATTTTTAGCCTATCGATACTTGGCATTGACGTAAAATATTCAAATGAAAAGGATGAAAAATAACATTTAATTGGTTGATAATGTATTGCTGTGTATCTGGATGCTCCAAAACATAAAAATAAACACATCAAATGGTGTAAAATTCTATTACGATCCCAAGAATAGAACTTAAGTACTTACATTCCACGGTTATGTTAAAATAGACAAAAATAATAAAACATACATAAGTATGAGTTCCAAAAGCATTTAGAAATGTCTCATTACGTAACTTATAATTTATAAGTTTTACAAACAAATCTGTAATTAAGGGAACATAACCTCCTAATTTTGCTTCAATAACATCAAAATAATGGACCATCTAAAAAAAGCATATTATGGCCACGCTGGGTACCAGTAATATTCGGCCGGAACCCATATTTTATGTCATATTAAAGGATATATAAATAAATTATTGTTCTAAAAAGTTTCTTTTTTATACACATGTGACTCTTCTGTCGATTTTGTGCTGCCACCTATTATAGTTCGTGCACGTTCCCTATGTTGGGTTCAGTGTAATAGGCGATGTGTCTATTGAAATTTACTGGACACGTTTCTAGTCTTTGGGCTGATATTGAGAAGAAAAGCTCAATATCACTTTGTCCGACCAGGGATTCGAACCCGAGATCTCAGCGCGATTGTCGAATCGCGCTCGCAATACACCTACGACACTTTATCATGGATATAATCTCACTCTTACTAATATTATAAATGTGTAAGTTTGTGAAAATGTTTGTTAGATGTAAACGCAGGAACAACTAAACGGATTTGGATGAAATTTGGCACACGGTTAGGTCATGTTTTGGATTACCACATAGAGTACTTTTATTTTGGTAATTTGCTCCCATGGAAAATAATGGATATTTTAAATCTGATTCTTTAAGTAGATGGCGCTGGCATTATACTGTATTTTAGGGTCTTTTGTAGCAGGAAAGACTATTCATGCCGGCGAAGCCGCGAGCAACACCTAGTATTATATAGTATCAGAGTGGAACATATGTTCTAATTGCATTGTTATCTAACCTTTCATGGATAAAGACGTTAAAATTTGTGTAATTTAATTTTAAGGTGACTGGCGCTGTTATGGTCTACCGGGTCAGTGGTCTAGAGACTTTGGGACAGTTATTTCCAAACTTGACAAGAATAAGAGGACAGCAACTCGTTATGAACTACGGACTGTCTGTATTCGATATGTCAAGTATTGTGGAGGTTAGTTTTAGTTCAACACTTTAAGTGCCTTATTAATGGATGAAACTCAATGTCGCTCTGAAGTGCGATATCAGCTGAGACGCTGTCAAATTAAGGGCAGCATATTAACAGTAGCTCAAATGATGTTATAAGTTAAAATATGTGACGGTTTTATGCCATTAGACAGCTAAGTTTTGTTTAAGTACCTAACAGCGATCACTCAGCTGAGAACAAGCTCTTAAGTGACAGCTTAAGCTCGATTTATTAAATAGTTCAATACGATGAATGTCTACTTGAGATTTTAATCACATGTGAGATTGATTTATTAATCGCCCTAAGAGGTACACTTTAACTAGTTTTTTAGCAACAATGACACGACTTGACCAAGATCTGTCAAAAAAATAATATTGGCCCATTGATATATCAATGGGGAGGCCTATGTTCAGCAGTGGACATCATATGATGACGATGAAATCATTATGAAACTAGAGGCCCTATCCAAGATAATATAAAAAAGTGTATGGAAATGACGCATTCTGTCGATAAGTCTATCCCATAACGTTATGCTTCTTTCATTTTTAGGGTGATGAGATTTTTGTAAACCACGCGGTGTTTTATTTTTCATAGTTTTGGTCTTGCTTCTGTATATAGGCAGTCGTTTTACCATAGAGCAACCAGCTACTGACTTAATCGGCACACTGACTTAATGTCCGTTATGTCACCTTGGGTCCCCCATTGAAAATCAGCGCAGCGGTATTGCTTAGACTGTACTGCAGCAATAAGCTGAATGAGGGTTCCCGTTGTTGGCTTCAATACTTTATATTTTCATTATTAATTGTGTAAGTTGTTCCAACAATAAATCATCTTTTCTTTCTTTCTTTTCTTCTTTCTTTCTACCTCAGCTGGCCATTTATTTCAGTGAAGATTTTACGACAAATTGAATGCCCTCCTTTTAAGTCTGTTCAAAGAAAGTACAATACTACATTCTATCATATCACACAGATCGGGTTGTACAGTCTTCGCAAAATAGATAGAGGTGGAGTGATACTACAATATCTGCCTCAAGCTTGCTACACAGATACTATTGACTGGAAAGTGATAGCCCCCAGGGCTCGTCACGTCATTGGCTACTCAGACGGTCTGAACAAGTCGAGCTGCACACGCATCTGTACTTGCAGCAGGAACGCCACGTATAACCACTGTTGGAATATCAAGTGAGTACTTAGACTTCCTTGGTGGCGTAGTTGTGTTCTCCGAGGTCTAGGGTTCAAATCCCGCATCGGGGGTTGATTTGGGGTTTTTCTGATCAGTATAAGCCCGGAGTCTGGAATTTGTTACCGATATGGTGATACGCTCGTCCCCTAACACATGGCGAAAATTTGGTGCCCTGGTTGCAACCTTTGCCTACCACGTTGGTATAAAAGCGTGATGTGTACGTGTGGGTTACTCGTTAGTTAGTCTTCTCTTCTATAAACATGTTTCAGCAGGTCAAAACAGCATAAATATTTATTTAGGTTATTCGATGGCAAGTGTTCACCGCAGTCCATAAACAGCCATATAAAAAAGCAGTACCTTATCAACAGGAAAATAATTATTAATTCCTCTTCTTGCAAGTACTCCAACTAGTGAAGGTTAGCAGTCAGCACAGCATATCTTCTTTATTCGCCTGGCAGCGCTTCAATCCCCGTCCAATCGTGGATGTACCGTAACCACATTTTTTTCCTTCAATCGGTTTTTCTTTTTCACAACATTATGAGATAAGTTAATTGGCTTAACTCACTCGTAGGATGTGTCAACTCTTCTCCGATGGCTTTGAAGAGGTGCGATGTAACGAGCAGTGTCTTGGCTGCAGGCGATCTGATGTTAATGAGTGTTCCACATGCCGCCATTTTACTTATAATGGTACATGCGTTTCACGGTGTCCCGAAGGAACGTAAGTATACAATTGTGGTACCTGTACAGTATTTTTGAATACAGTAAATACATTGAGTAGAATATACATTCGTAGTTTAATTTAAACCTCGGCGCAGACAGAGATTAGTGATTTAAAATTAATTAGTTTATCTCCATAATGTTCATTGCTCTAAATATATCATTTATAGAATGTATTTTTTTTTATCTTTCCATCTACAAAAAAAATCTTTAAGTTCAAGTTGCACTAGTCACCATGTTTATAAGGATAGTTCCATGATTCAAGAACATACGTACTTACATTTATTTTCATTTTCAGACTTGTTCTTGCTGCAAACCAATATTGCCTTACAGAAGAAGAATGTCATGAGTTAAATGGATGGGCGTGGAGCAACACTTGCGTTTTTCAATGTCCTGTGGACTATGTCATACATAACACTACTACTGGAACAACTTGCAAGTACTGTGAGAAATGTCAGGAGGTAAATTTTGTTTTCGTAGCATTTATTAATTTATTTGAAAATCCAGGAGTTGTTGCAATATATAAGCATTGCATTCTAGTGTTATTCATTACTGCCTAGCTCTAAGTTCCGGTAAATACATTTCAGAATTCATTTTTTAGGAATACTAAAGTGACCTATGCGTTTTTCCAGACCATAAACTCTATATAAAAATATATGTATATCGATCCCTTGCTACGTGAAAGGACAAACAGACAACAATTAAATACAAACATACACGGTAACGCATTTTATTCCCGAAGAAATAGCCTGAGGCGCAACTAGTGCATCCACTTTTGGCCATGTATTTTCCATCCCATGATGTGAGCCTATCGCCATATTGAGCACAAATTTCACACGACGGGCTGACATTGAGCAGAAAAACCCTATCACTTAGTCTGACTCAGGATTCAAAACCGAAAACCTCAGAGCAATAGTGGTACGGCTGTCGCAATACCACTTTTTGCTAAAGGTTCTGGCAGTATACCTGTCAGCCCAATAGATTGTAATCATTTTTTCATTATTTTTTCTACACAATTAGTCGTAAATAAGACTAGTAGCAAAGCTACCTATACAAAAGCGGAAATCATTTTATTGTCAATTAAATATCTGCATCGGTTGTCTGTCGTAGTCGGGAAACGAGATTATTTCGATTCAAGTTCTGAATGACGTGGCTTTGTACTAGATTCGTGTTTATCTTGGTACAAAATTCTTGGAAGCAAGCAAATTCAGTAGTGGATAAATAGCATCACGCCTTTTCCCCTATTCAGGGGTATGGCGGGACGACTTGCACAAGAGGGCCGGCAGTGACTGGATGCATAAAGCAGCAGACCGGGCTCTGTGGCGTATCTTGGGAGAGGCCTATGTCCAGCAGTGGACTGCAACGGGCTGATGATGATGATGATGAAGAGCTGTATCACACTTTCACTAACTATGTTAAGTATATATAGGGGGCGATCTTATTATTTTTTCTTTATGACATTGAATGACGGGACGAACATGACGTTCGCCTGATAGTAAACGATACGACCACCCATAAATAGTAGCAACACCATCCAGCATCCATCCTTGAGTTACAAAGTACTGTGTGGCATTCCACTGCGCTCGTCATCCTGAGACATAAGATGTTAAGTCTCACTATGTCCTGTAGTTACACTGGCTACAATTTCCTTCAAACCGAAACACAACAGTGCATGCGCACTGCTGCTTGGCCGTAGAAATAGACATTGCGGTGGTACCCACCCAGACGGACTCTTACATATGAGAGACCTACCAGCAGTAAAGGAGCTTATTGCCATATACCGGGCATAGTTCCAAACTCCGGACTGTAGTAGACAATGTCATGTTTTTTTAAACTCATATAATTTCAGACCATAATAATCCCGTGTCCATGTACTTAGTAATAACTTACTTACTTAATAATGGGCATACTGGGCCTTAGTAATGTATGTGTCTTCTGTGAAGTCTTTTCTGTCGGACTGATATTGGAGACACGTTATGTCACTATTTACATACATAAATACATCACGTCTTTGTCTCTTTTCAGAGGTAGGCAGAAGTGTATCACACCCATATTTTGCCAGCTATGTTAGGTCCCATGTAATAGTGGGCAGGCCTATTGGCATTTACCAGGCACATTCAACTCCAGACTCCAGGCTGATACTGAGTAGAATAACCCAATATCACTTTTGTCCCTATTTATTAGTAAGATAATAAGCACTCCATATCTCAAATGAGTGCCTCGCACCTAAAATACAGAATAAGCTGACGAATCACCTCAACGCCTAATCATAAAAAACGAGGTGTAAATTTTAGAACGGACCTAAACGATCCGTATAAAACTATTTTGACGTCCGCCCCAGAAGTAACATTTTGGCTCGTGTTTTGATTTATAGTCAAGGGACTTCTTTCTGTCTTTTACCACAGTGCGAAATATTACGACAACTGAAAGTTCAAATTTTGGAAATACGCCAGAAATATTTATTTGGCCGTGATTTATTCACACAAGTGAAGCTTGGTATCCACACATTTTAAATTGTCAAGACTTGCATTAGCTGTGGATTTTAGATGTTTTTCTTCTTTCAGACCTGCCCGGATCAAAAGATTCGTTCTGTTGGGGCTATTCAAGCTGCTGAAAGGTGTGTTTACATCAACGGGTCTCTAGAAATACATATTAGAGCCATACCTGAAGCGGTTAGGGATTTGAAATTATATCTGAGTCGAATCGAAGAAGTGTCTGACTATGTAGAGATCTACGGTTCTCTAGTAATCACGTCATTAGAATTTCTCTCTTCACTCCGTCACATAAATGGCAGAAAACTCAAGCATGATAGATACAGCCTCTTGATCTACGACATGGTTAATCTTCATACATTATTTAGTCCCAATGTTATGAAAAACCTTCGCATCGACCATGGAACCATGAAGATGTACGATAATCCTCTTCTGTGCATAAATAAAGTTGATGCTCTAAAGCAGTTACTACCTGAAGCACCTACTGAGTTAGATGTAAGGCAATACACTAATGGATACAGCGGAAGCTGCAAAGAAGCACCAGTGGACTTCCAAGTGAGACTTTTGAACGAAAAGTCTGTTGTTCTTCTATTCTCTCCCATACACGATCCTCATATTCACTACACAGTTTTGTACGTTCGTATACCACCAAATCTAAATGACACCGTTGTTCCGGAAACATGTAGCGATTTTCAATGGCTCTCAGTGAGTGTGCCTTCTGAATTTGGACAAAATGGTATTATCCAAATAGACTCACTACGACCCGCATCGACATATGCGATTTGTATTGAGACATATAACCCAGTACATCAAAGTTTAGCTCGTACTAGTATCCTCAATTTCACGACTCCTGTAGGTACTCCTCCACCACCATTTCTAGTCGAACTTGTAGCTGATTCACACGATATCGTCGTTCTACGTTGGGTGGATCATATCGATTACCGCCGTCATATCACTCGATACGAACTCGATGTAGCTCTAATCGACTACAAAGAAATATCGAAAATCGATTATTGTCAGTTTAAAATGGATGATTTTGACGAAATAGACGGCACTCGCCATGCTTTGGTCATGAGACCTCCACTGGAGTATGAGAAAGCCTGTGAGTCGATGTGTGGAGTTCTCTCCTCGTTCACAGCTGGAGCTTTAGTTGAAGACTTCTTCGATGTTTGCAGAAGCCCCGACTTCGATTGTAGTACGCAAAAAGATATTCCTCCAGGGAATACAACGTTCAAAAATTATATCAAAACATTGGCACTAAACATTTCTAGTCCTAAAGATGCGTTTCAAGTCGCGGGATTGGCTCCGTACAGGGATTACAGGTTTCGATTACGAGCCTGCTATGGATTGCATTGCAGCAGATCAGCAAGAGGAGTGGTCCGAACTTTACAATACTACAAAGCTGATATTCCTACTATTACTGATGGTTATGCTGATAATATTGGTAATGTTTTTATCAAATGGGATCCACCTGATACCACTAACGGACCAATTTTAGCTTACACAGTAGAAATACTGCCCAAATATACATTTGACTCCTTCGTATTGCCACAAAGTTGGTGTGTGTCGGCTAATACCTTGAGTTTTAAGGGGGATTGTGTCATAGCTTCTAAGTATACTGCAAGGATCTGTACTAAGACATTGGCGTCTTTCAACGCTTGCAGTGATTGGTATCCGATTGCTGCTGTGCCTCCAACTAATACACTTTATTGGTGGATAGTAGGAATCTTTGTAGTTCTCCTAGCCTCTGCATTTATAGTGATAAAATATAAGAAAAGAAGACAGCGCGAAGACTCAGTTCCTATAGTTGATACAGCACGTAGTTTTAAGATCGAGAGTGATCCTCCAACTAGTAGTACCTTGGTAATGCGCTATTCAATTTCATTACTGGAATCTCATTTAGAATAAGACAGTGAATAAATGATTGTTCAAAGAAAGTGTTTAATGCATTCGTCTGTATCGTTTTGTATCGTGCAATAAATCATGATAATAACCATGCCAAGTGTCAACTCATTTGTATTGTATTTGCATACAGCTTTGCGAGCAGTTTAAACAAAATACTCGACTTGAAATATATCGTTTTCCATAGTAAATCAATTAGGTCGTAAAATATAACTGAATTTTTTTCAGTGGAATAAAAATGTTTCCGTATGAACGAAGTATTAACATTTTAGAGAGAAATTTTCGTTTCGTTAAATGTTACGTGAAAAGAGTTAATATTAAAAACGTTCAGTTGTATTTTTTATTATGGTTTTTAATTAAATTGGCTGCAGGTTCTGTACTGTTGGTCGAGTACGGTAATTAAATGGGTGAGCTTGTATTGTAGTTCTTACGACCGTATAAAAACTAATCTCTTAGGTAAAAGTGCCGGTTACTTTGGAAATAATCTATGGATGTTTTCGGTTTGTGTTAAGGGACAGTCTTTCTGACGATGGCCTTGAGTTTGTTAGTATAGAAAATTCAAAGCAATTTGTAGAATTAGTAGTCATAATATCAAATTACATTATGCAAACTTTTTAAAAAAGGTCATACAATTACATCCTACGATTTACTTGCTCGTATATCGATCTACGCTAAATAAATTGCGAGACTATTATTTCATTACATTGTGATGAAACTGTAATAATATAATATATAATATCATTATGTTTATATGATGTAAATCATAATTATTACTGTTAAAATTAAAAACTGTTATGTAATTTTCCATTACGTTTGCATTTATATACAAGTACCTACCTACTCTGTGATGAAACTGTAATAATATAATATTGTTATGTTTATTTATTTATTTATTTACACTTTATTGTACACCAGAGACATAAATCATAAAAACAAGAAGAGAAAAAAGTACAAATTGCGGTCTTATCGCACAAGGCAATCTCTTACAGACAACCATGGGATGGACATGAGAGAAAACGGAAAAATAATAATATAGGGCAGCATAAGGTGTACGAAGTATATGATTAACTATTTAATAAATACATACAAGTATAGTATAAATATATACATATAAATATATGGATATACGACTAAATAGATATACAAACAGAGATAATAAATTTATACCATGGCAATGTCTTCATTTTCTCTGAGATAATGCTCTTTGACCTGTTTTTTGAAAATAGGGATTTCGCCTTCCTCACCGAAACCGGCAGAGCATTCCAAAACCGAGCAGCTTGTATGGAGATCGACTTATTGAAGTAAGTGGTGGAATGCACTGGGGTTTTCAATCTTAAGTTCTCTGATGACCTCAGGGATTTAGAATGCGTACATGCAGGAATTCAACATGTTTATAACATTCTTCGTAGATAACGGTGTTGGTTGTGTAGTTAGCTAAACTTCATTATTCGATTTCTGTTTTGTATACTTTTTTTTTTATTACACAATTGTTTGTTGTCCTAAATAAAGAGAAGAAAAAAAAACTTGAGAGGTGTCAAGGGACACCCGGATGGAACGAAGTTCCTTTCGATTAATTAGTGAAGGAATTGTAATAAAATTTTATTTATATAACAGAGTGTGTATATATATAAATATATAAATATTTTCCTATTAATACATAAGTTTCTAGAGAAAAAAACAAATAAATACGTGTGGCACTCGAAGCCTGCCGCGGTAAAGCTATTGCATAGCATTTTTATCACAAATTTTGATTGACTAAATACAAATTCGATCTTACGCTTACCACATAAAGTAGATTTTTAAACGCGAGCAACGCACGTTTAGTCTTGTTCTAGATAAATGTCAGAAATGCAATGGTCACAAGTGGTCATAACAACCAAAGTAGAATAAATCAAAATTTGAAAAAAGAATGTTACGTTCGATTCTTTTGTACTCGTGCCGTGCCAACGCTGGGGAAATAGCTTCTACGCAATGTATTTAAGGTTCATATTAGATTAGTAAGAAATGGTTTAAATGACTTTAATAAATAAAATAAATAAAAATATACTCGTTTCAAGAATTATAGCTTCTACGCATTGTATTTAAGGTTCATATTACTAAGATAATAGCAAAAAGTGTCGTGACAACTTTTCATTTGTTTTTTCCGTCCAGCCCCCTTTCACAACGCGCGATAAGGAACTTCGTTCCAAAAAAAAACGTGTCAGTATAATTCAAAGTTAATATAACTACCATAAAAAGAATTTCAGTAGATATCAAACAATAACAATACCAGCCATTTATTATAATTATTGTCTACTTGCTGGGTATGAGCTTTGGCTCTAGTACACCATGCTAGCCTAGTGCGGTTTCGCAGACTTCACACAATTTAGAAATTATTGTTAAGAATTCTCAGGCTTTATCAGTTTTTCCTTCGTTAAAACGCTAAATATTATTACTTCTTACTATTTATCATTACATTCAAGCGCTAGCTACTAGTACTAGTATAAAAAAAAAAACATGAAATACGAGCCTTAGAAATACGAACAACGAACACAATATCCATAACTAAATCTGCGACCGAAGACTAGTATGTAAGGTAATTTGGCACGATCGCAGATCCGACACTTTGCTCGTCTGCAGTGTCGAAACGTAAAATCTGGGCTTATCTCTGCGCGACAGGCCTACCCGTTGATTAGTTACATCTTTGTTTCAAGCTGACTATTCCAATGGAAGTAAGTTTACTGGTATAAGGAATTTTGAGGGATTTCTTATGGTTGCCTCATTATTACGAAATGGTAAGGTCATTGGAGTAGAGTGAATTTCCAAAAGGTAAGTTGATGCGTTAGTAATGGATAATAAGTATATCTATTTGTACGGGCGCGGGTGAAAGGAAGTATTGCACTTGCAGGTGCAATACTTGCAACTATATTAGCGTCCAGATAGATATTCACTGAAGAGAGATCATTATCTGACGTGATTCAAGACAATTATGCCGTATGGTATAAATTATAGACAATGCAATCAGCCCTGTATAATATACTGCCAACTGCTGAGCACGGGCCTCCTTTACTACTGAGAGGGGTTAGGCCTTAGTCCACCACGCTGGCCTAGTGCGGGTTTACAGACTTCACATACCCTTGAAATTCTAATGTAGAATTCTCAGGTATGTAGATTTCGACACGATGTTTTCCTTCACCGTTAAAGCGAACGATAATTGATAAACAATACACACGTGAGTTTGAAAATTCAGGTGTGTGCCTTGGGTTTTGAACCTCCGGACATCGTCTCGCCAGACCGTTCCTTTCCCAAGTAGGCTGTTGTCCACAGAATTATGGACGATTATCGAATTATAGACATAAGAGACCATATTATACCATGAAATAATTCAAAGGAACATGTGCAAGATTTTTTATTGAAATCATAATGGTTTTAATAAAGCTATGGTATTTTGCAATCAAAATACTATACGTAACAGACCGGGACCGAAAAAGTAAAAATAGCATAAGAAAGCAAATAAAAGAAGTTTTCAAAACCACAGCTGATATTTCAACATTTTACGTAACCATACAAAATGCATGCAGCTACTAGCAGTTTGCTAGTGAAAACTAACAAATTCTAGAACTAGTAATACCTTCGAACTGACCGCATGACCTGGGCCGTGGTCGAAGAACTTTCCTTATTCCCGTTGTTAGCAGTTTGGAAAAATCCCTGCACCCGAAAATCAGAGCCGTGCTAACGAGTTTTTGTTATTCTGCACTGACACACGAAATCGTCTCAGTAATACGACATAATAATAGAATCTATGAAAAAAATAAATATTGCATAGATAGATTGCATAGAGTGCAGTGGAGAGCCACGCAGTACTTTGTAATTCAATGGTCTGTTCACGTTGCTACTGTTTATGGGCGGTCATATCGCTTGCTATCAGAAGATCGGCATGCATGTCATGTAAACATGAAGTCATTCAAGTAAAGGAATCATTTATACCACAAAAAAACTAGAATATAATCCAAAAACAACAAACAGAAACCATAAACAATCTAAACATTCAAATCAATTCAAAGTTAACCGTAGCACTTACAAACACGCTACTCATTACTCTAATTCCTGACGTGAAGGAGAAAACACTGCTTAAACTACGAGCCAAGTTCGTACCACTTGGAAGTAGGTTAGAAAACCGCACACATTAACTAACTTGCTCCGAATCTGAACTTACTGAATGGTACTGAGGTTTACGCCCCCGGCATTGATAAGATATTAAATAATATAACTTTTCGCCTTTTGTCAAAACGTTTTGACCCTTGACCGCGCCAAGTTTCGCAATCAAATGAACTACGTTTTATCTATTGCGTTAAATGGGGATTGCTTTCTGAGTTTTGGGGTTTGCTTTTGAGTGGAGCGACTGTTTATTTTTACAGCATGAAGTGTTTTGGAATTTATTGTTAGTTATAAGTTTATTTAGAGTGGCCGTTAGTACATACTGATGTTCGATATTTAAATCAGAATCATGTTTAAGTTTGAAAAAAGACATTCGACGTTTTCACTTTTCCTATATTACAAGTGTCATTTTGTCTTAAATGTAATGTAATCTAATTCACATAGTTACAAGAAAAATTGCATTATTATCAAATACTGTTTTTGCTCAGTAAAATTACAACAAACAAACAAAAAATGGAATTTCGAATCAATGTATTGCATATATTTTTCGTTTCGTTGACTTATATGGCATAACTATTACCATAGTTTTCCTGTTTTGACATCTCGAACCCTTGTCATTTCCCTCCAGGATTTTCAACTTTTATCTCTCTTATAAAATAAATCTTATTCTTTGCTTATTCATAGGTATTGGTGTTTTGTTTTATTCATATAGTTTAGTATTATAGGGAACGTGCACGTCGTAAGCTCTGCCATCTGGTGGCACAATTTGAATCTTTTTCAGCCCATCGATACTTGGCATTGACATAAAATATTCATATTAATTTTTACATATCAATGTATTAAAAGAATTATAAATAACATTTAATTTGTTGATAATGTATTGCTGTGTATCTGGATGCTCCAAAACATAAAAATAAACAAATCAAATGGTGTGAAATTCTATTATGTTCCCAATAATAGTACCTAAGTACTTACATTCCATGGTTATGTGAAAATCGGCAAAATAATAAAAGCTGTATAAAACATACATAAGTATGAGTTCCAAAAGCATTTAGAAATGTCTCATTACGTAATTTATTAAAGAAAGATGTTTTGACGATAATATTCAATACAAACAAATTTGTAATTAAGGGAACATAACCTCCTAATTTTGCTTCAATAACATCATTTCTTTTTATTTTATAAAATAATATTATTAACATCAACATAACTAGCTCCCATCTAAAAAAAGATTATTCTAGCCACGCTAGGCATCAATAATATTCAGCGGGAACCCATATTTTATAATTTTTGACATAATAAAAGAATACGTAAAAAAATAAATTATAGCTTTGAAAAGTTCCTTTTATATTGACACGTGGCTTTTGTCGTGTGGCTGTGTCGTGTCGATTTTGTGCTGCCCCCTAAAGTTCGTGCACGTTCCCTTTGTTTAATTATAAACCTAGATAGAATGACGCGCTGCAATGAAACTAAAACAAACAGGCCAACTTTTTTTAAGCTAGTATGCGTGACAGCTGTTTCATACGCTATCGCTGCATCATTCTGCGTATCCTTGTGTGCGCGCATAATGATACCAGTTATTACATGGTTTCTATTAAAACGGAGAGATAATTATATCCACGAAAAACAACAAAAATTAATTCACTTGAATTCGTTTAGTGGGGAACTCTATTTTTTTCGACGCGTTTGAAACGTTCAGTGTCTATCTAGGTATATAATTAATCAAAGCACGTTCCCTATTACTTAGAGCTACAATCAGAAGCATTCAAAATCTATTTATTTTTATGACATAACTAACAAGCTGATAAGTTATAAATACAAAATTACTAATGTAACATGTTTTATGGTTTCAACCAAAAACATGTCAAATAATAGAAATTCAAAACCTCTTGGTACTAACGATGTAAATTTTCAAACAAATCAATAACTAAAACCTCACTTTGAAAAGGGAACTAAACGCGATTTGAAAACACGAATATAATACTGCAATGTACAAGAGTTACTGACTCATTTCTTAACCGATTTTAATGCAGTTATCACAAAAGGGCTTCTTTTTCGTACTATTTACCGTGACATATAGAATAATATACAAAAGCAAACATACGATGATCCCATATTGGACTACTTTGTTTCCGCCCCATGATTTTATAGACGCAAAACAAGAGCGTGTCAATTTCAATCTTGGTTAATGTTGTTTTTTTCTAAATGACGCTTTGTTTTTATTTAGAATAGAACCAAAGACCTCCAACACTTCATAGTTCAAGTGGCCTGTCAATATATTATAATACATATACACATTAGCACATGACATTTCAGATCTAATAACGAAACAACACAATACTTTTATGCACGCAATCTATCGATGAATATTCCATGAACATTAATTGTAGAAACTCGTAGTTACAGCTTCTATTATCATGATATATTCGATAATGCTTCAATAGCGCGTTACGAGCTCTATCTCCGTCACATGTGAGCAAAACCAATTATCTTTCTCGATCGTGTTCAGCTCGAGGCATCAGGAACACCTGATTAAACCACGCGTCTTAACCCAATTCATTGGTTTACCAGCTTTGAATAGTTATCTTCCTATCCTAATTTTACTAATCTTATCTTTTTTCTTACTAATATTATAAATGTGAATTTTTTTTAGAATGTTTGGATATTTGGATGTTTAAGTGTTTGTTAGAGGTAACGTAGAAACTACTGAACGGATTTGGATGTTTGGCACACGGATAGATCATAGTATTTTTCCCGGTAATAATGCCATTGTTTTATTTCATCTGTGTTAGGGCTTTTGTTGAAAGGCTTTTCACGCGGGCGAAACCTCGAGCAACACCTAGTAATATTATAATTCCAGAGTTGGTGTAAATGTTTGTTAGAAGTAAATGCAGAAACCGTTGAATGGATTTATATAAAATGTAATGTATGTCCTGGATTAACATACTATACGGTACTTTTATTATACCTTAGGCTTTCACGCAGGCGGAGTCGCGCGCACAATCTAGTTTATTATGAAGGACAATCAATATGTATGGGAAATCGACCAGACCTTCGGATGGTGTTAAATTGTGGACTGTATCTACCACTCACCTGCAACTGCAGCACCGCTCGTTTCCCTGGGTACCCAGTGCTGGTGAATGGCCATAGGTTGCTGATTGCCGCCAAGTATTGCACCACACGTATCACTAGTTTTTCTTGGAGTAATGTTAATATATTGAATATAAGACACAGCGCGCACAGAACTACGTTGCGTTCGTAGCGGTTGATTTTACGGAAGAGGAAGTGCGTCTGTATTGCACGTTCGAGGTGGCAGCACTTGTCGCTGCTTGAGATGCGTTCGGATTTTGTGACAGATACAGATCAGTTCGTTATATAAATTAAATAATTGTATGATGTAGTATTGCGCTAGCATTACCTGAATTCTAAAATAAATAAAAGTACGGAACACAATATTTAACTTTATTCACTATTAATCAATACGATGAAATGGTTTCTGGGATGGACATCAATACTTCTGGAATCAAGGTACCGTGATAATCTCTACGCGAATTTTCATTCAAAACACAGAAGAGAGGAATTGAGGTTCAAGTGAACTTCATCACACTTCACATCCATTCAATGATTACATAAAACTTGATCCGTGCGGTAATACTTGCTTGAAGTTAATTTAGGAAGCAAACAAGCCAGGTATATTCAGCCCATTTCTCTAGTCTTCCACGGCAACTATTTAAATTACGGAGAATACCATTAATTTGACTGTTCAATTCTGTTTGAGATCTCATTACAACTTTGCACGGTATGTTTAATTGGCTACCCACCGAACGTGGCATGTAGTCTGTTAGCCAATATACCTAGACCTCCCGTGGTCTGTGAACTATTTAATAAAAATACAAAGGAGGGGGATGAAAAGGTTCATTTAATGATGGTGGTGTTTGTGCAACAGTGTCGTGATTGCACAAAATTGTTGTTTCCAGCGGTTTTAACGCATGAAATTCATAGCATTGTGTTAATGTTTGATTGTTCAATTAGTTTTTACGGTAATTGTATTACCTTAGTGGTTTTAATGGGAATACAGTTCTTTTGTCGTTGGCTATATTTTACAAAATATGGAATGATAATTGTGCAATGTGTAAAATAATTTGTTGAGTGTTTCTATGTATTTTTCGTGTTTTAAACTGTGAACAAATAATGTTATATTGGAGCAATTTTTTACATAATTTGATTTGTTTTGTAACACATTTTATGTATGTTATTTTATTGTTTTGTATATGGTTTTAATGACTTTTACGATAGTTTGGTTAGGAGTATAACGGACGGACGTGACAAAAATCGCGAGTTAGAAACCAGCTCCCAAGCATGTTCCTTTGACTTTTCTCAGTTTACTGGTGGTAGGTCTCTCATTATGTAAGAGGCCGTCTGGGTGGGTACCACCGCAATGTCTATTTCTACCGCCAAGCAACAGTGTGCATGCACTGTTGTGTTTCGGTTTGAAGGACATTGTAGCCAGTATAACTGCTGGACATAATGAGACTTAACATCCTATGTCTCAGGATGACGAGCGCAGTGGAATGCCACACAGTACTTTGTAACTCAAGATGCTGGATGGTGTTGCTACTGTTTATGGGTGGTCGTATCGCTTACCATCAGGCAAACGGCAGGCTCGTCTCGTCATTCAATACAATAAACAAAAAAACGTATTTTTGAAAATTACCGCTTCCCATGTGAAAAAACTGGTGAAGAAAAAGATCATGAACCAACACGACCCACTTTACCCTTCCCATGCTTTCTCCATATAGGTTAATAATACACTCGGATATTTTGGCAGTATTGATTTTTATTGGCAGGGAAAATCGATGGTCTGCAAAAATATTAAACTAATGTAGTAATTATTATTAATTACACAAAAAATATAGACTATCTATATTCTTTGAGAATTCCATTTGTACATACATGTGATTTTTTTAAGTATTTGACACACTTCAATACAAAGTAGTACAAACGCATATTCTCAACAAAGATGATAATCTACAACTCGTTTCAGAAACGTCTAGAAACCAATAAACAGCTGCGCTCTACCGGTTATTATTTGTAAGAATCCTGCGATATTGCCTTCCTAGATGCCAGAGAAATTTATTTAATAATTCAACCACTGATTGCATCTATAAAGCTCGGAGCGGAGTCGATGGGCGTGTTTAGAATTGTTAAGAGAGGTTAAAGTCTGTTTTAAACATGTAGAGTTCGGGTGAGATTTGTTTTTGTCGAAGAAATGTAGAGATTTTCGAAAAATGAAGATATTTTTTTATTTTATAATCTTTTAATACATTATAAAAAAGCGGATTTAATGCCGTCTAAGTATCTTATTTGTGTGTATTGTTATCAATTATTGTTCGCTTTAACGGTGAAGGAAAACATCGTGAGGAAACCTACATACCTGGGAATTCTCCATAAGAATTTCGAAGGTATGTGAAGTCTGCCAACCCGCACTAGGCCAGCGTGGTGGACTAAGGCCTAACCCCTCTCAGTAGTAGAGGAGGCCTGTGCTCAGTAGTGGGCAGTATATAATACATGACTGATTGATCTTATTTCATTATAATATTATGATTGCTGCATCTGATAGTAAATTTCATAATCATTTCATTTTTTAAACATATTAAGGTCATGTATCACATACCTGTAACCTTCTCTCATACCACTCTAAAGTGAGAATGGTACAAAACACTTTCAACCAGATTGCAGCAATGATTTCGCTGTTTTTAAGATCAGTCTAGCTGGTCCTGAGGGATTCTGAGCAACGGTCTTCAAAAAACCGATGAATGTTTTTGCCTGATCTAGGAATCAAATCGAGTAATTTCCTGTTCACAGTTCATACACAAAATGATAACATGTAATCAATTTGCATATTCCATAATATTTAAAATCGCTTTTAGGGCAATTAGCGGATTATTGAATTATAGTAATAATCGGAATTTCTAGGACTACTGCTCGCTACGATAATTTATTATTTGATAAGTAACATTAGTATTGAATTGTTATAACAGCAAGAAACATTTCAATACGTTTTCCAAAGGATAGCAACGAAAGCCGTAAATAATGAACGCTAAATATGTATTTCTAAAAGAACTTGAAAAAACATAGCTCTTTGAGTTATAATACTATTTTTGTTTCGGTCTTATACCTTCAATCCTCCTCTCCCTATACCTCCTCTTATACCTCTTAACTATTATAAAAATTTTAAAATAATGTTACTAAATTCCGTCCTTCCACGTTCGCAGTGTATGTGTCTTGTTGACACAAAAGTAGATGTTACTGTATTTTAGACTCAGCGACCATACGGGGCTATATAGTCGCTGTTTAGACTAGTCACTAGACCCAAGGAAATTTTAAAGCCATCGCACACGCTGTCAAATTGATGCAGAAACATACTATTCTGCTCCAAACTGATTGTTCCTTCAGTTTCAACGATCCGTTTCGTAGTAGTGTAGGGTTTTATGGCAGAGTTGACAACGTTGCGTAATACCTTGTACTTTGGAATACCTAAAACTTTCTTCAAACGGGCAGTGGTGTAACTCATCTGAGGTCCGTGGCAAATTCATTGGATGGGGCCCCAGTAAGGCCGTCTTTGGAAAATGTCAGTGGCGTAGTGTAAAAAGTACAAAATCTCCTTTCAACAAATAAGTCACGTATACAACCCCCCCCCCCACCCGTCTTAAAAATTTTATTTATGTTATATGTGAGCTCGCGGCCTTTCGGGTAGGGGCGGCTGGGGGCCCGTGGCATTTAGCATACGGGCTCTTCAAAGTGAAGTAATGATAAGCGAAGAGGGGTTTAGATAGAATGAGAGATAATTATCCTTCACCAGTCGATACAATTATGCTGGCCTGTTTGAACAGGACAAACATAGGCATCCTAGAACGCGACTGCCTTACACGGCACTATGGTGGGTGATATTATTATAAGGTTTGATCTCGCCCATTAGAAGATAAGGTAGCAATAGGACTATATACCATTTTTTTACTTAATTTTCCTGTTGTTATAACTATGCTTATGATGCTCTGTAACGACATTTACTTAGCAGCGTAAATTGACAAAATGGTACTTAGACGGTTTCTTATACAAGTCATAACTCTATGCACATAAATGTTGGCCGACCATTATTCCTCTGTCATAAAAAAATGTGTACTTATGACAATAAGATACCATCATTGAAATCATAACAGACGGAACTGAATGGAATATTCTATAGATTGCTGTTGAATATAATTTTAGAACAATATGGAAGATAGAGAATTAAACAGAATTAACAGAAAGGTCTATAATAACTGTGATAATAACAATAGTTACTTTATCAAATGGAAAAATAAAAGAATCCAAACAATGTGTACAGATTATTATGTAAATGACTGTTTATGGTAAAATCGCCTTTATGCAAGGAAATCTACGTTCGACGTAACTCATAAGAATTTGTAAGGTATGTAGATGTAGCCTGCAAGCTCGCACTAGGTCACCAAAGAAGGGCTAAAGTCTCTAAAGCCTCGTAGTAGTGGAGGACCAGACCAGAAATAGATCAGTACCTATAATAGAGGCTAATAGTCCTTAGTGTTTATAAGTTCCAAAGCTGTATGCATTTATTTTGCGACAGAGTCCATAATTTTACGAGTCATAATGTATACATTTATAGAGAGCGAAGAATAGAACCAAGTGAATAAATTATGCGGTGTTTTCAAAACTACAAAACTCATCTTAACAGTTTTCACCATTTTATTAAACCATAATACTGCTTTATTACGTTTATATTATGGAATGGACTGCCTCGGTGGCGTAGTTGTATTACGGTACGACTGCCATGCTGAGGTCTCGGGTTCGATCCCCGGGTCGGGCAAAGTGATATTGGATTATTCTATTCAGTATCAGCCCGGAGTCTGTGCCCGATATGGCGATAGGCTCGCCCCCTATTACATCATGGGACGGAATACGCACGGCGAAAAGTGGGTGCACTAGTTGCGCCTGTGCCTACCCCTTCGAGGATAAAAGGCGTGAGTATGCGTATGCGTATATTATGGAAAAACTGGTACTTCTAAGTTCAAAACTATTTCATCTTATCTTATTAAACTATTATTATAAATACGAATGTTTGGTTATTTTTTAGAAGTAAACACAGTAACCACTGAACGGATTTGGATGAAATTTAACACACGAACAAACCATATCCTGGATTGACATACATTATGTGTCGGTAATTTGCTCGGTGGGAAATATTTGATTATTTAATCTGATTTTTTCTATGAATCGCTCAAGTAATTTAAGGATTTTAGTAGCGGGAAAGGCTTTCCACACAGGCGAAGTCGCGTCCAACACCTAGTAAATATTTCATATTAAATTCCATCAGAATCTAGCATCATAGTTCAAAATTATCAACAGACATGCAATTATGCCGTAAAATGTCACAATGTTATCGCGATAGCAACTCGGTATAAATTCCTGTCAAGTTTGTTGGAGGCGTGTCAGGAAACGTGCGACATCGTTTACGAGGAAGCGTCTCAGACAACCCGAATATGTTTACAAATAACCTTTGCGGCGGTGTTTTGTTATTCCTGTAAGATTGATATAATGGCAGCTTGAGAGCTTAAGAAGGATTAAATGAGGCGAGATTTTATCACCAGTACTTGTTCGTCAGTCACCAATATCACTCATAAAGAAAAAAATCGGAAAAAGTCTACTTTTAGAAAAGGAAGCGAATGTTTTCACAATGGTCCTTATGATATTTAAAATTATAGACGTTATATAGATGAAGATAAAAGCCTTTCTGCGTTATCCTAATTTAGATCATCCAAAATCCTAACCTAAAATTTATATTCATCCACCAACTTGAATTTCCAGTTCACGTAGCAAACATTGTTGGAATGTTAACAAAACAGGCGTGTAAAAATGACTCCCCTGATGCATATCACGGTAGATTACAACTTTATAGAAGTTGGCAATTAAGCAAGTTTCCAGCGGCCGCTTGTCGTAAACATTGTCGGAGTTTGCACCGCCTCTGGCGATGCCGAGTTGTTGGTTATAAAATTCACGCAGTCAAATGGAAAAGCGTTCGCATTTTCCTTATAGAGGCTTCTTTGACGAGACGCAAAGTGTAGTGGCGTTTTTTAGCATGAATCAGCAATGAGTGATGATGTTACGCTCACTTAATCTCAATAGTAAATAAACACATACACGGCTTTTATCTCTAAAGGCTACGTAGACGTAACTAGTAGGTACATCCATTTTTCGCCATATACTTTACTAGGTCCCATGATATGATGAGGGGCGAGTCCATCGCTATACCGGGCACAAATTCCTCCGGAATATTGCGAAATACCCAAAATTTTTGTCCATAAACACATATCCTCAACATTAAATAAGCATGGATGTAGCGTCGATTTTAAAAAATACGGAGGGTAGAGGGGTTGTTCCAGTTTCCAGAAACTTCTCTATACGAAACACAAGGGGAAGAGGTCAGCTTACGTTGTTCGACTTTTTGTAAGCCAAGGGTAGCCTGGTGGAGTAAACAAACTGATGTTCGCAACATGGTTCTACCACTTTTAAAACCCATAGATTAAAGGCGGTGTATGCCATATAACTTAGTTTTTTTTTTTTTTTTTTATTGCATTGAATGACGAGATGAGCTTGCCGTTCGCATGATGGTAAGCGATACGACCACCCATACACAATAGCAACACCATCCAGCACCTTGACTTACAAAGTACTGAGTGGCATTCCACTGCGCTCGTCATCCTGAGACATAAAATGTTAAGTCTCATCATGTCCAGTAGTTATACTGGCTACAATGTCCTTCAAACCGAAACACAACAGTGCATGCACACTGTTGCTTGGCGGTAGAAATAGACATTGCAGTGGAACCACCCAGACGGCCTCTTACATAATGAGAGACCTACCACCAGTATAACTTGCAATCTTATCCCTAGGTTGTCTAGCTGTACCCACAGCTAGACAACCAGTCAATGGATCTATGACTTCGAGATACTGGGAACAAGTATAATTATTGTATCTAGGGGTTAAATCTATTTATAAACAAACTAATAATTATCAACCCATTTAAATATTCAGTACTCTTATTCCATAAAATTCATAGCATAATAAATGACCATTTCAAATCTAACACAACAGAACAAATATTAATAAAGATAAAGGTAAATATTTAATCACGTTTAAAATTGGCAATATCATAAAGCCCGGAATACAAAATACATTTAAACAAAAGCCACTAGCGGTTTGCAACCGCGCGGAAACGTTTATCAAAACTAAAAGCCCGGCACAAATATGAATTTAAGTCGATCGGAAAATTGTTCTAGTGTTTAAAGTGAAATGGAAAATTTCGGATTAATACCAACTCATGGGCAATGCTCTAAAGGCACGGTGTATGAGCCGCGCCGGTTATGGGCCGTTATCGATTTGCTGGGTTATAAAAGTTCCAAATGTGAATTGCAGTGAACTGCAGTTCGTACGAAGTGTATTGAATATTTTATTCAAGTATTCCTACTTCTAGACAATTTTAGCTATAAAGGTTGTCTGAGTAATATCAAAAAGCTATAAGATCGTATTATTCTGTATATTTTGTCATATATAGCGGATCAATTCATCAAAATGAGGGCAATAATTTCACGCAATTATTGATTAAAATGTTACCCCGTCTGAACATGCTCAATGGCGAGGCAATTTTCAGCCGTGTTGACGCATACGAGGCTTTTGACAGACATTCAAAAATAAATTTTTGCTAGCAATAAATGCGTACGATTATTGCCAGGAATAATTGCTCCGTATAATAAGGCTTTAGAAAAAAAATTACAATTTCTTAGCTCTATTTTACATCAATTGACTGGATCTTCGCGGGGCTTGAAACTACTTCGAAACCAGTCGTTGTCTTTTCAGATAATGACGAGAAATTGTTTAAATTGAATAACCAGAAGCGCCTAGGTAGTAGACATTTGTAATAGCATAGTAAGTCTCTCGCTGCCTTGGCAGTACGTTAAGCCGTCTCAGCTCTACTCTGAGTGAAATTACAACTGCCTGGAAGTTTATATTATATTTCATTCTATAGATTAATTTTCTTTCAGTCTTAGACTCCCTTTCTTAATATTCTCCTTGAATCGTGTCCTGATATTTTAATATAGGCTAATGTTTTACGGAATTCAATAGTCAGTGGCCAGTGCCACTTGTTGGCAGATATATACATTACGGTAGAACCTACCTAGATGGATTCTTCCATATGAGACATCTCAAGAAAAAAGGAAGGTATTCCATATTATATATGACCTGACTAGATAACACACGGTATCTTATAAAAACGAAGCCGGCTATAACTCATTGTAAAGCACGAGTTTGGAAATCGATTTGATACTTCGACATGAATCCTTTTTTATCGTTCTCGCGTTGAGGTATAAAAACATTAACTGACCAAGGGTAACCTAACCTAACCGCTTGCCCTTCTCTCCCGAGGGGGTCGTAAGTACTGATCCGAACTTCCTTCTACTCACATTTACGTTGCTTAGTCAGCTCCAGTGGCGTGCCTAGTGTTTTGGATGAGGGCAAGCCAAAGACCTAAAAAAAATTCGCACCTCCGATACATATAAAATGTGCAACTATAAGAAAGAAAAGCAATATCTAAAAATAAAAATGACTACCCGTACCGGGATTCGAACCAGGGCCTCAAAACAATGTTCGAACCGTGTACGCAATACAACAACGCCATAGAGTCGACTAGTCACCATTTCGAAATTAGGTACCTTTATTTAAAAACGATTTTGACCCATCGCGACTTCTAAACGAAGTTCTTGTAAAGATAAACTATTTACATAGATTTTACCTGTATCAAGTAATTTAAAAAAAAGTAAAAACACTACTATCATCATTATTACTGTCGACGCACAAGTTTTGTTCAGAAATTTTCAAATTTCGTCACAGCTACTGTACCTATTTAATTGGACGAGATAATCAGGTTACAATTCGCTGTTTACCGAAATTATGAAATGAAATGAATGCATTTAACACAAATGTTTTTGTGAATTGGAATTACTTTTGATAACACTGATTAATTAAATCATTTTACTAGCCAGATGTTATTCTTGCCTATTCCAAACACTTGTTTTGTTCAAGAAAAATATGAAACACCAACAATACAACTTAATACGTAGTCGTATAACGTATTAGAGCATCCAATAAGACAATAAGTTTTGTTGTATACTGATCTAAATACCTTTTATGATTCTTCAGACACATTTCGCGCCATTCGCCAGCTCGTTAAAAGTTGTTTTTTTCCATCATAACCTAACAAATTTAAGTTATTCTCGCCGATAAAAACTTTCACACACTTTAAACTATTACAAGAAATATATTCACTCATCTTTATTGTGCTTAAAAGTTTAAAATAACTCAAAAACCACTTAATAAACACAAATACTTCACAATGTAGATCGCCGGCTCAATCAAAACAAATAACTGATGTTGCCTAGTTGGAATCAAAATTACACCACAACATTAATGCCAAAATTGTGAGAAAAACTTATTGATAAATAAAATTATAGTACAATACCTTAAATAATTATAATCAGATATTTAATTTAAATTATATTATCACTAAAATCTTTACATATTCATGATAAATAAAAAATACACATTAAAATAAGCAAAATAATTCAACCATATTAGAGGTAATTCTTTTAATTGGCATCCCTGTATTTTATACAGTATCTATGGATGCATTAAGCCTTGATTATTTTCTAGTACTGATTGCTATAGAAACTTACTATAGCTATACGTATGTGGTAGCAATTTATCCATTAGTGTGAATGAGAAAAATATGGCGGCGAAAAGCCAGGTAAAACCCAACGAGAGAGAGAGTGATGAGTATATTTTGTGCGCATCTAGCTGTTTTGTATTAAATATGAAATGAGTGTACGGCGCGGATGTGGTTGTGTGTGTGTAGGTGTAGTGGTGTGTCTTTAGGTGCGCTCGAGGCGAACCGGTTCAGCGAACCGTAGCGCGGGAATTTTAAAATTTTAAAGAAAATTATTTCGAAGCGTTTTGTTACCGTAAAATGTTGGTTATTGTTTCATATTCGATTTTGCGTACTTAGGTAAATAATTTTAGGGCAAGCCAGGCTTTTCGGCTTCTATGAAAGGACCGCCACTGGTCAGCTCGTCATCCCTTTGTGTCGTTTTTCTGTCAGATTGAGATGTAACCCAGTTGGTTTTAAAACAGGTAGCGAACGTGTAATTTATTAAGGAATTGGGTAATGGACTGCCTGAGTGCTGAGGTGTCGGGTTCGATCCCTGGGTCGAGCAAAGTGATATTGGTTATTCTAATCAGTATCAGCCCGGAGTCTGGTATTTGTACCCGATTTGGCGATAGGCTCGCCCTCTATCACATCATGGGACAGAATAATCGAATAAATGAATAAATAAATAAATAAATGCTCACGCCTTTTATCCCTGAAGGGGTAGGCAGAGGCGCAACTAGTGCACCCACTTTTCGCCAAGCGTATTCCGTCCCATGATGTGATAGGGGGCGAGCCTATCGCCATATCGGGCACAAATTCCAGACTCCGGGCTGATACTGAATAGAAAAATCCAATATCACTTTGCCCGACCCGGGAATCGAACCCGAGACCTCAGCCTTGCAGTCGTACCGTAATACAACTACGCCACCGAGGCAGTCAGTGGGACAGAATACGTACGTCGAAAAGTAAGTGCACTAATTGCGCCTCTGCCTACACCTTCGGGGATATAAGTCGTGAGTAAGTGTGTGTGTGAGATGGCAGCCAGTCGAGGTTTTAAATAGGTAGCGAGTGTAATTTTTTTTTTAGGTATTGGGTAATTCGCGGTAGTGTTTGTGTACAAAGTATATCCTACCAACAGCAATTCTAACTACGACTATCGCTAATCTCATCATTCATAGTTCGCATAATAACAGGCCAGAATTGAAATTCTATGTTCTCGCTTTCATAAGCCATATTTCGCCCTATCAATTTAACTTCGAACTTGCAGGTATTTAGGTTTAGTATGTTTTTAAAGCAGCATAAAAAGCCTTCTAGAATCGAACTCGCACTGCATTACCATACCCTCATTTTATATCAATACCAAATAGGATTACGTCAACACTTCCTACATTCCCAGCGTTTACCCGAGGTCCGTAGCGGAATCGACGAAAATACGATGTACCTTATTTACATAAATGAGGGATAAAGAAAGGTCACACAAACGGCCGCCATTCGTCATTCTTACTTCGGTCAATTTTGTTAACGCTGTATGTAAATATATACCTTTATCCTATAGACCCTACTATGAGACAAGTGAATATTATCAGTTTATTTTTAGTACCGAATGAATAAATTATAATATCCGATAAACTATTCCAACACACTAGGGCGTGGTGGAATTTTTTGTATGTAATTGTAGGTAGCTACACTAATGTACAAAAAAAGAACAGTAGGTACTAGTGGAATTAGACTATTAACTTAGTAGTTCTTACTGGTGGTAGGTCTCTCATATGTAAGAGTCCGTCTGGGTGGGTACCACCGCAATGTCTAATTTTACCGCCAAGCAGCAGTGAGCATGCACTGTTGTGTTTCGGCTTGAAGGACATTATAGCCAGTGTAACGACAGGACATAGTGAGACTTAACATCTTATGTCTCAGGATGACGAGCGCAGTGGAATGCCACACACTACTTTGTAACTCAAGGTGCTGGAGGGTGTTGCTAATGTTTATGGGTGGTCCTATCGCTTAACATCAGGCGAACGGCATGCTCGTCTCGTCATTCAATGACAAAAAAAAACTGCTTCATACAGTAGTAATAACCACCGGAATTCAATTATCGCCTTATCGGCTTAATCTGGATTCAATTCCCAAGTTGGATATTAAAAAATAATGTGAGATTTTCGATAAAAAATAAATACTTTTGTTTCCAAATGTATTTATGGGACGGATATAAAACGAGGTAAGTGCGATTACATAAGTTCCATCTCTAACCAAACTCTTAGGGATGATAAAAGAATATTATGTTCGAGGTGAATAAAGGCACAGCGAAATTTATATGCACTTGTTGCGTCTCTATCTATCCCTTTAGAAATAAAGGTCCATATTAATGTAAGCATTTCGACTTCCTCGTTGGCGTAGTTGTATTTAGTGCGCGGTCCAACACCGCTCTTAGGTCCTAGGTTTGAATACTGAAACGGGAGAAGTGGTATACGGTTTTGTGCTCAAATTAGCCTGGACCCTGGAATTTGTGACCGTTATGGCACTAGGATCACTCCCTATCACATCATGGGATGGAAGAAACATGGCGAAAAGTGCTCTAGTTGCGTCTCTGCCAACCCCTCCGCGGATAAAGGCATGGACATATATTAATGATAGTATTTCAGTTCAACACTTCGTGAAGGCACCCCTAGTACGGTCCTCCCTAAACCTATCGTTTATATTACGCAGGCTGTATCATTTTTTGATAGAGCTGTGAATATTTGTATGAAATAGAACGTCTATTTCAGCTTTATTCTGATGGTTTGGATCCGCGATATTATTTTACGCAGTCTTTCAGTTAGGTACTGAGAAGTTGATATGTCAGATTTTTGACGCCGGCCTGTAAATAGAAATTTGGATTTCGGAGAGTTAATGTACTATTGTGGTGTTTGTCTCTCGTTGATATATTATACAGAAAACTTTACTGTGTCCTGATGCAAAAACACTATAAAATATAAAATGCATGGTTTTTTATAAACAATGTTTACACCTACACTTCTTCTGAAGTAATGGCATTAGTTGGTGGTGCCCTAGCATACTAAATAATATGGTAGAGACAATGTGATTAGTTAATCAGCTATATTACAATTTATTTCAAGATGGCAAGTTGTAATGCCTTTTAGTAATTCCTTGTCAAAACTTCAGTAAACATACGCAAACTTTGCTTAGTTTTAAGGCCCTCTTTTCGAATTTATTTGCCAGAAAATTGCGTTAAGGGACCAAGCAAACACTTATCCAATTTGCATATTTCACATCTATTGAAAGTACTTTTCTTGGCACATATACCGAAGAGGTGTATTAGATAGACATTTTATCGGGTATAATTTACTTATTTACGAATCCTCAATTTCTTCGGACGCATAAGCCTAAACGAGGACTCCATGAAACGATTAATGGTTCACGGCAAAGTAGAGGGCAAAAGAGCTCGTGGATACGCTCCTAAACGTTGGACAGGCCTAATTAAAACCATGACGTACTGCTCTATATACAAATGCTTCCACTCGCCAAACATCGAGACATATGGCGACGCATCGCGAAAACGGCAGTTCATCAATCAGCCCGAACATGAACATGACCACTCTGTCAAGAGTGCACGACCACGAAGAAGAATTTATTTATATACCAGCAACCGTAGCCAAGATGATATTCTACAATCAATAACGCTATAATAAAGCAGAAATAAAATGTGGCAATGACATATCTATCTATCTTTGAAATAAACATTTAAATGTTTTTCAATAACTTTGTTTAATTATTAGCTCGCCCCTTGACCATGAAGGCTGTAAAGTCTTCGAACCGTAGGGAGTAAAAATTTATCGCGAAAAAAACCGTTTAGCATGTAGTTTTATTTCAATGTCGAACATTCGCGTCTCACTAGAATATGTCATTCTCATACATAACGTTAGCATCAACGATTGTGGAAATTGAAATTAAACTATTACATCGGACTGTATCCCGCTTTTTTATTTTATTTTCTCCCGACGTTTCGAAGGCTTTGCAGCACTTCGTGGTCACGGCGTGGACTGATTTGACGTGATGATTGTGGAAAGCAGCGACCATATAGCCTCAGTCGCTAGTGGAAAGGCATCGTGGCTACGGCCCCTGGTCTGCTCGCTGCTCCGCCTGTGTAAAATAAATATCATGGAATATAAGTGCCAGTGTTATTTTTTTGGATATTTTTAGCCTTTTTATTACGTAGTCTGTGTATATTCACGTGGCGCCGCGAGTAAAGTAAAACCATTAATTGTTCCTCCCTTTATTTTCCGAAAAAGTCCGCCGTGACTGTGGTTTGCAATGCAATGCAATCAGCCCTGTATTATACAGGGTCATTTTCACATTGTATTAATAAATAATATCACATACTTATCTCGTCGAAAATAACGCTTTCCACTAAATTATTTTAACTATAGATGTAAAATAAAAAAAGTATAAGTTTCGAACAAAATAAATATCAATAAAAAGTTACTTTAAGTTTACAAGCCCTAATGCCACTACTACTGCTCTAAGATAATTCGTCGCAGCGGCAACATTATACTTTCATTCAGAAATACACTTTCGCGCACACCATATTCGCAATAAACTACGAAATGATCAAAAAATTTGAAAACTACAACCGGGATTTTTGGCAATAATATTATTTATTTATGGATGATATTTGGCAAGATGTTAGAAGAGGTAAAGACGAATATGAGGTTTCATTTAGTAATGCAATGTAAAAATGACCCTGTATACTGCCCACTGCTGAGCACGGGCCTCCTCTACTACTGAGAGGGGTTAGGCCTTAGTCCACCACGCTGGCCGAGTGCGGGTTGGCGGACTTCACATACCTTCGAAATTCAGAGAACTTCTCAGGTATGCAGGTAAAAAGCGACGATAGCCTAGATGGGAATGAAACGGTCTGCCGAGACAATGTCCGGAGGTTCAAAACCCAAGGCACACACCTCTGACTTTTCGAAGTTACGTGTGTATTGTTATCAATTATCATTCGCTTTAACGGTAAAGGAAAACATCGTGAGGACTGTGGTTTACAAAAACATTAATACTGTGAACATTTATTTATCTGCTACATTAAATTTGCATATATTAAATTATGATACTGTGCACATAAATTGGCATGCCAATTAATTTTCTTCTCCATACACTGTGTTCATTAGTGAAAAATATGACCATGTAGTGCTCATTACCTGAAAAACCAATTGCATATTGTAATAATGAATAACAATAAATTATATTAAGGTTTGCGTAATAACTGTTATTGGGAGGTGATTGGGTCAACGATTTATTTACTGTGCGGTGTCATAAGCGAAGCGGAGACGTCAATTTGTAGCGCAAGCTATTGGGAAATGAGATGCAATAAAGTGACGTCATATTTTTACTGGTAGTAGGTCTCTTGCTTATATGTAAGAGTCCGTCTGGGTGGGTACCACCGCAATGTCTATTTCTACCGTCAAGCAGCAGTGTGCATGCACTGTTGTGTTGCGGTTTGAAGGACATTGTAGCCAGTGTAACTACTCAGACTTAACATCTTATGTCTCAGGATGACGAGCGCAATGGAATGCCACACAGTACGTACTACTCCTCCTAGCCAGTTTCGGCCACGGCGGCCAATCTCATCGGAGATTAGCCAGGTACGCAGGAGATATTATAGTGCACAAGTGTGTGCGCAATACACAGGCACACTCGCTATTCCCTCACTCTCATAGTCCGGGGAGACGGAGCGGCAATCCGACATGACTGGAGAGAGATCAGACGCAGAACCAATCGCTTTACGTGCTTTCCGAGGGGTATCACACCGCCAACTTCCTGACTCCGAGCTGCGACTGAGTAATTTTTTAGATGGAAAGACCCAGTCACAATGTTTTTGGCTCGACCCGGGATTCGAACCCAGGACCTCAGCGCGCAAATCGTACTCGTAACTTCGCCACACAGTATTTTGTAACTCAAGGTGCTGGTTGGTGTTGCTACTGTTTATGGGTGGTCGTATCGCTTACCATCAAATGAACGGAATGCTGGACTCGTCATTCAGTAACATAAAAAAAAAATTGTTTTTCTCTAAAATTTGCCTCCGTTAAAATCTGAACCGATTTGAACAAGACATCCACGCAGATAATTCTCCATAATGATTAGACAGTGAAATAAAGGTATTTTGCGGATTTTATCGCAGTTTTTTAAATACTTTCTCCTGACGTTTCGAAAGATTTGCAGCCCTTCGTGGTTATGGAGCGGACTTTTTTCAATAAGAAAGAATTTCCAGTTACCACAATCAATGACTTGAGAATATGACTATTCTATTAGTAGGTAATCCATAGGAACTTCCACAGATACACCGGCGAGCAAAAACAAGTTTAAACTACAATAGATCTAGATACAAACTTTAGTAAACATGTTCAGCGTGATGGTGGCGTATTTTAATGAAGTAAGGCAACACGGCTTTTGTGATCTGTGAACAAGGTCGTAAATTAATTATCCAAATTGTGGAGTTCTGTTACAAACGAGCTATAATCACACTAGCTTTGTAATTTATAGTATATAAACCCATGGAGACTTGTTGAGGTAATATTTTAATAGAATCAAATTAGACAATTTGTCGCAGGAACCCGCTGGATGCAGGCCGCTTCTGACAGGTTGGTCTGGAAATCTTTGGGGGAGGCCTATGTTCTGCAGTGGACTTCTAAAGGCTGAAGAAGAAGAAGAAGACGATTTAAGTACATCCATGATAATATCAATCAGGTGGTGTGTTTTGTACGCCAGTCTACACGTGGACCACAATGTTATAGTTACAGCTAAAATTGTGTAACCATTATGTTTCCATCAAAAAATAAACATTGATCTGTCCTATTTTTATAACTATTAGAGGTAATACACATCGAGCCTTTTTAGGACCGAAATTTCACACTTTATGATAAAACGTTTTTTTTCGTTATTAATTCTAGAATAGTTATGGTATATTTCCAATATATTTAATAATATTTTAGAATTCATTAGGAAAACAGTCGCTGTAGTAAAAAGTGCGAAAATTCTGATACGATGTTCTTTCTGAAAAGGCTCAATATAATTAATACGCAATTTTCCTTTTTTAAAGGTAGGCGGCATGGATGACACCCAACCACCTTTCTCTAGTTATGTTAAAGATCATGAATTAGGGTACGAACCTATTGCCATCTACAGGGAAAATGCTAGTTGAAAGGTATTTAAATATAATAATTTATATAAAGGTTTCTTCTGGGCAAGCGTGCTTCACCTTAGGCCGCATCGTCGCTTAGCATCAGGCGGATAGCGGACAAAGGGGAGCAGAAATTCAGAAATAAAAAATTAAAAAAAAAATTATATTCACAGAATGCAACGTTGTTTTACCTCTTTATGATAAACCAGATTGTTTTTTGGTAATTTATGTCTCCCTTGTACCATTTGATTTGATACGCCGTGTCACCTATTCCGTTGCTCTGAAATGTAAAGTTCATTCAATAAAAGTCTGCTATTATTTTTATTTCTTTTGGTAAAAAAATTAAAATCTGCCACCTAACATAGGGTAGGCTGATTATAATCATATTCATTGTGGACTTAAGGCATTTGAGGTAAATGGAACAACTTGAGATTTTCGGTATTTGACGATTCGAATACATTTTTAGGCATGTTGCCCCATCTGCTACTCTAACGGAATTTGGAAGGCTAATTCTGCATGAATGCAGTTTATAAAGTAGGTTGGAGAAAAATTAAAATTAAAACAAGCTTATATTTAAATGCTCTTAAAAAAATAAACTTGTATCAAAGTTTGTTTAATGCTATGTGGATATAAAAGTTTGTCGCGAGATTTACTTTTGTCAAGATCAAGTTACATAACTATTGTGTTATCTACACAGGTAAATCTCGCGACAAGCTTTTATTACCACATAGTAGGTACTTATTAAAGAAAGTTTGATGCAATTTAAAGTTTTTTTAGAGCATTTAAATAAAAGCTAGACGGTGAAGGAAAACATCGTGAGAAAACCAGGTATGCACTGAGAAGTTCTCTGAATTTCGAAGGTATGTGAAGTCTTTTTTTTTTTTTTTTTTTTTTTTTCGCGGAGAAAGTGCAGTTTTTACCACTACCGCCCAGCCTAGCGACTGGACGGTTATGTTGGGTTCGCCGTGCCTTACGATCCGGTGTTGGGCCGTCCGGAAAAGTTAAAAACATCGGGCGACCGCCGGGCCGAGTCCCTACTCCTGTACTATGCACGGCAATACCAACCAAAACTCCGCGGTGACCTTCCTCAGCGCATTGAGGACGGCTGCGGGTTCCTCCGGCAAAGAGTGCCTAGTTGTCCTCCGCAACCGCCCCTGCGCGGTGCCGCCGAGTGCGGCCCATTCTCAGAACGTGGGGGGCTCAGAGCCCGCTCATCAAAGAACGCCCTTGGCGCTATCGGCAGCGTGAGGCCACTCACACTGCCGCCCATCCCGGGGATCGCACTCTGTACATGAGGAATGTACAGTATAGTTATGGCGGACAGTTCTTACTGGCCGCCCGCGACCCCCGATTTCCCCTATTAGTCGCCTTTTACGACAGGCAGGGGATACCGTGGTGGGATTCTTCAGACACCCCCAGTCCACAGGGCGGGAGACGCCGGTCAGTCGTCCACCCGGCGCCTCCTACGTCTTCTCTGACTGCGGGAGGGATCGGTGCGTTCCCGATCCCTCTCGGCGCTCTCCTTCTGCGAGAGGACCACCTCGCAGAAGAGGTATGTGAAGTCTGCCAACCAGCACTAGGCCAGCGAGGTGGACCAAGCCCTCGCAGTTGTAGTGGAGGCCCGTGCTCAATAGTGGGCAGTATAGTATAAAACAGGGCTGGTATGGTATGGTAAATAAAAGCTAAAAGATATTTTATTACTTTTTAGTTATTTTTCGAGTTACTCTCAGTAAGCCCTTTCATTTGATACCCATATTATAGGAGTGCGTAAAAAATAACTAGGTCGCTATCTTGGGTCGTCCGCCATATTGTTTTTTTTTTATTGCTTTGAATGACGAGACGAGCATGCCGTTCGCCTGATGGTAAGCGATACGACCACCCATAAACAGTAGCAACACCATGCAGCACCTTGAGTTACCAAGTTATGTGTGGCATTCCACTGCGCTCGTTATCCTGAGACATAAGATGTTAAGCCTCATTATGTCCAGTAGTTACACTGGCTACAATGTCCTTCAAACTGAATCACAACAGTGTATGCACACTGCTGGTTGGCGGTAGAAATAGACATTGCGTTGGTACCCACCCAGACGGACTACTCTCTCATATTATGAGAGACCTACCACCAGATTTAGAGAGAAGTAATTTTATTTTTTGTATTCTTCTCAGCAAACCTTTTTATTTGATAGCCATATTATGTACGTGCACAAAAAATAACTAGTCCATCATCTTAGGCCCTCCGCCATATACTTAAGATTCAGAATGACGTCACTTAGCTAACAGTGCATTGTCACCCAAAGAAATTTCAACACAATCGATTGAGGGTGACTGCTTCAAAATTGACTTGCAAGATTCCATCCGAACATAAAAAAAAACATAAAAAATACAAAAATCTAATTAACTTTTAAACTAACCAATTTCGGGCAACATACATGGGTGTTAATTCGATGCAAATGGAGGTCCTCTATCGACCTGCTTCTGTTGAACACTATCGTGATACACCCTGTATCCTACTAATCCTACTATATAATATTATAAACGCGAAAGTTTGTAAGTATGGATGTCTGGATGTACGGATGTATGGATGTTTGTTACTCTTTCACGCAAAAACTACTCGATGAAATTTGGCACACGGGTAGATTATGTCCTGGATTAACACATAGGCTACTTTTATCCCGGGAAAATATAAAGCGGGACTTTTATCCTGCGAAAACTCGTTCAAGCGGGCGGAGCCGCGGGCAAAAGTTAGCAAAGAATAATGTTACCTCAGCCATAAGGAGTTCTCCAGAATAACAGAGATACAGCACGAAAGTCAATGAGGAACACACAGCAACATAATTATTGGCCATGTACGTCGGTCCTCGCGAGAACTGAAATAGATTTTTGTTAAAAAAACATAATATAATATGGCATCAAAACTGTCAGTTTTGGCATATAATGTGGTATCCAAATTAATATAGAACAAAAAACAGATTTTGTTATTTTACGCAAGAGCACGATACAATTTCATCCAGAACCTTGAATTATAAATTATCTGACTATACTGCGCTTTTCAGTCCAAGATTTGCCAAGTAATGACACTGGTTATAATTTCCATCAAACTGGAACAACAGTGTTCACTGCTGCTAGTTGGCTTAGGCAAAGAAGTGGCGCTAGGCAAAGTACTGGACTTATCTAGAAAGTCCCTCGCATACAAGACATCTCGTAGTTTTATCCGTCACAGGAAGATAATTTCTGCTGAGAAATATCTACTTACTTGCCCTGCGTATCTGAAGAAGCAAGTGGTAAGGCCAACAAACAAGAGGTCAATGAACACTATTGGATTGAAGATTTCATCTAGTTGGCGACCCAGCCTGTCAACAGAAAAAAATGATATAATTTGTAAATGCAGCAGTAAAATAATCTTGCTAATACTTGCTCATTTTTAATTTAGTGTGATTTAGATGAAATTGCGTTTTAGATTAATTACGTTTTAAAGTAATTTCTAATGGCTCAAAAATCCTTTTTTTATCTAATTCTTATCAATTCAATCCAGCAGATTCTTTAGATGATTCTTATGGTATTGTGTATATTTATGGGCATGTAATAGGGGGCGACCCTATTGCCATTTATCGGTCACAATTCTATACCCCGGACTGATACTATGCAGATAAACCCAATATCACCTTGCTTGCCCCGGGATTTGAACCCGAGACCTCAGAGCGAAAGTTGTATCGCGTGCGAAACTACGCCAACGACATAGTCCAATAATAATGACTAAGCAAACATAGTTCATGCAGTAAGGTACCATGAAACAACTCAAATATCACTAAAAGTGATTGCAATCCAATCTCACTAATATCTAACGGTTACCAGAACCAGACAACAATAAGGAGCAATATTAAAGAATCCAATTCACTCGATTAATCTCTGATGGCTTTTCACAAAGTCGGTTATTGTGTACTCTTCATTTCTGTGTTCAGCCAACGTATCACATTTATTTTCAGGCTTCAATTGCAACATATCTTCTCGGATTAAAGCGAACTCTATCCCGAGAATTGCGCAGAACGTTATCAGTAATAGCTCAGATCCGACGTAGACGAATACGCAGAGGTACTCTGGGAAAAAATATAATAATTAAATATATTGCTGGTGGTAGAATTATTTTATCTGCCGGGACGGCGACTGCAGCCGCCGTACACAAGGTGTCACATCCGTCAAGGCTCACGTGAGTGTGTTGCGTTCCGGAATCATCGGCAATATGTATCTGGTTTATTTATTTTAGAAATATCAACAACAACGTACTTATATGTGGGTTACGATAGGTTTGTCATAACATATAATTTGATTACAAACAAGCTGGCCGTTGTGGCGATTGGCGACGGATTGTCATCTTTCGTCAGTGACTCTGTATCTGAACTCCAATTACCATCAGATGTTATTTATCATGTGGTACAAAAAACACTTACCGCATATAAACTGAATGAAGTAAATAAGTAAGTAAGAGATCCAGTTGTCGGTGACATTAAGCGGATAGCTCCCGTACACCGGCAGAAGAAACTCACACTCCTCCATCAGTATGAACTTTCGGACCAAAGTTTCCACCAGAGGCGACACGAGGTATTGCAATGTACCGATCATGCTAACCCAATATAGAACTGCAAGGATGATATTAGGTTTTATTTATCTCTGTGTGATGTGCCATCTCCTTTGAGTGGTGTAACGGAGGAAGAAGTTTATTTTTGTTTTTGATCAATTTATACACACACACATACTCACACCTTTTATCCCCGAATGGGTAGGCAGAGGCGCAACTAGTAAACCCACTTTTCGCCGTGCGTATTCTGTCCCATGATGTGATAGGGGGTGAGTCTGTCGCCATATGTCGGGTACAAATTCGAGACCCAGTGCTGATTAGAAAAACCCAATATCACTTTACCCGACCCGGGGATCGAACCCGAGAGCTCAGTATTGCAGTCATAAAATAATACAAGTACGCCACTGAGACAGTCAATTTATACCTCCATAATAATTATTATGTACAGTCAGCAGCATAAGTAGCTGAACAAATTAAAGATTTCAAATTGCCTATCTAATTTTGTGTTCTCACTAATAATTTTTTTCTTTTCACAAAACTAAAATAAAAGAGATTTACTTTACTTCAAACGAAGAAAAAAATGTTTCAGTTTAACTTAACGCGTATATAGGCGATTTGAAATTTTGATTTTGTACAGATATTTATGCTTCTGACTGTACATATACCAGAAGCTGAATATTTTCGTAATTGTTCTGGATTCTTTCTACTCACCACCTAGCAAAGGTTCTAAGATTTTATAGAACGGACATTGGGAAAAATGACATACAAAAAATTTGAGCGTGTTCATCAGTAATTCAATCTACCGTGAAATAACAAAATACCTATCTAAAATTCATTAGAACATACTTTGACATGATCGTAATGCGTAAATTGGCAGATTTCCTTCCAAAATATTGTTTTCTTTACAAAATTTCAGCATACCGAGACGTCTTGTTACACGGACATGTCAGATAAGACAGCGACATATTACCGATTGGTATTAACTTTTGGACGAAATATTTGGTCCTGATGTCCGGGCTCTAATTATACTGTTTAATGTCTTTGCCACCTACTAACATATGTATATACTGCCTTTCTTTCTACTTGACATTTTTATTTCATGGGTTTGAGTCTCTTTAAACCATTTGGAAATATATAAATTTACGTATTCATTTTTTATCATAAGCTTGAAAGATCAAATGCAAAGAAAATAAATTGCACTCTATAAAGTCCCAAAACACATGACTTATGCTGATAAGAGTGATGGAAATTTGTAGCAAAATATTTTATTAACAATTTACGAGCATGCTTTTCTTCTCCATTTAACTTTATTTCTTAGAAAGTAACTTATTTTACTACAAAGGTGAAATGACTTTAAGTCATAAGTCTCAGTCATTGACTTAGTAATTTATTATATATTTCTTTTTGAATGAAAGAACAATAAGTACTTTTATCACACCATTAAGCTCTGGAACAGTTTGCCGGCACACATGTTCCCCCGTCTTATGCCATAGGGTCCTATAAGCGGAGCGGAAGAAGCAATTGGTAGGCCGGCATAATTGTGCCGACCGTCAAGGGATCCTTTTGTTTCTTGGCGGTTGACATTAAGCATGGGCTTCAAATCACTTAACATCAGAAGCTGTAAAGTGACTTTGCCAAGCTCTCAGTAAAAAAGTACAAACTCCTTACTCAACTCATGCTAGTATTGGGATGCTTATCGGAATTAGCGGAATAAACACAAGAAAATTGGACACAGTGGCTCGTCCTAATGAGTTGTCTACGTTCCGAGATCAGCTAGTTTACTTCCATAAAACGCCGCCATATTTTTGACTAGCACTGTGCGCGGCTCCGCCCGCGTGGAAAAGTTTTTTCCGGGATAAAAAGTAGCCTATAGCACTCAGGAGTAATGTAGCTTCCTATTAGTGAAAGAATTTTCAAAATCGGTCGAGTAGTTCCTGAGATTAGCGCGTTCAAACAAACAAACAAACTCTTCAGCTTTATATGTTAAGTATAGATGACCGTCCGAAAGACTAACCATTACTGCCACCACATACGAACTTATCTAAACATGCACCTACTTATTCTGTGTAAGTTTCATAATATTTAACAGATAGCTTGGCACTTACATGAGTTACAGAAATTGACCTTCTTAAGAAGTTCGTTCTTCTTTTGATTTTGCTTTTTTGTGATCTTCTTTGTTTTCCACAACTCTCCTAGTTCTTTTAACATGCCCGTTATTTTCGCCATGTGTGGTATAACGACACATGCCTTTAGTATTCCTGTAATATTATAGGTAAGGTACTATTTGATAAAAGGGGACTATTCCTTGATAAAGATGAAATAGGAGTGGATTAGCTGTGTAGTCATGGGCATGCTAGCAGGTTCGTGGCAGATGAAACTATTTAAGAAATCCTAAAATATTATATTTTAAAGAAGTAAATAAATAATGAATAAATAAGCTTGGAAAAAATTTACATTTTAAGTACATACCTTGCGTCGCAATTAGTAAGGGGGGTAGTAGATAAGCAACTAAGAAAATCTGCTTCTGCGACAACAAGTCACAAACACGAATGACAGAGGTGGTGTAGAACAAAGCGATAATTGGAATGATAAGAAAAAATCTCCAATACTTAGAATGTTTCGACTCATCATCAGTGAAGAATCTTATGTTAACGTGGCGCAAGAAAAGGATGCTAGGCTCAAAGGCTTTCACTAAATCTGATGGGTAATTCTTTATTCCTTCCATTTTTATTTTTATTAAAGATATTTTATAGTTCAGTATAACACCAAGAGCCTCACAATTGAAACTGTGGACCACAAACTTTAATTTGCCTTTAAACTGGGCCTGGTCTTTATTATTTTTTGTTGACTTTGTTTAGTTGTCTAGCTGTATAAGGAATTGAAGACGTTTTATATTTGTCTTTATTTTTCGTTCTAAAGACAGGTTTTATAATAATTGGTGGGGCGGCAAATGGCGGGGTTTGTTTGTATTGCAGGGTGGAACCAGATTGTATACTATTAAATAGATGACACCATGTGTAACTTTTTAAAATACTAGGCTTTAAAATAATGATTTTAACTTTAATAGTTTATGAAGAGTTCATGTAGGGTTCCGCTTGGTTTTAAACCTTTAGATAGAAACGAAAGAAGCTGAATTTAAGTTATAAGGTCTCATAGAGTCAAAAGATGCCTATACTTAGGTTGGTAGCAAAAACCTAGGATTGAAAGGTGTTGGAAGGCAAAATCGTGGCAATAAAATGACAGAAAGAATTGTTTTTAGAGGTAGTGTCAATAAGAACATTATTATTTTGCCTATCTGATGTGCATAAGAGTTATAACTTTTATCTGGCTGAGTCCTTTTGCGATACCCTTACAAATAAATAACGATTGTTAAAAGTAGGTCACACGAACTTTGTTATACACTCATGATAACAAATGGGATGATGCGTGAAATAGAGTTCAAATTTTAAAGGCAGTTTATCATCACTAATCCCAGGGGATATTTTAATTTATTCCAATTCATGAAACTTCAATGAAACTGTTGGAAAGATATGACATTTTATGACTTAATTGCACATTTGAAGGAACAGAGAAGTAATTGTATTTTATATCTTCTGAAGTTTAGTGGGCAATGCTATGTATGAAGGGTTTAAAATAACTGAATAGCGACAAGTGATAATAATTTATTAGCTATAATCTCCTTTAAACTAAAGCATAATGCAGTGCAACACTCTGCATTAGCAACAAAAACGTATATACAAAACTTTGTACCAACTGAGACTCTTATATAACTCACAAGCGACCTTTCACCCGATGCCGTTGTTAATTATACTTTTACTTACAAACGTTTTGTGAAAACATGAGGAAACAAAATTAGAATTTCGAAGGTATGTGAATTCTGCCAACCTGCACTACGCCAGCGTGGTGGACTAAGGCCTTAACCCTCTCCGTAGTAGAGGAGGCCAGTACCCAGTAGTGGGAGAGTATGCAATACAGACCTGGTATTGTTATTATTATATAAACAATTCGCATTCATAATAATATCATGATTCGGATTCATAGGAAGTAGGATGTAAAATTTGAATCGATCCCAAAAGATAGGAAGTTACTGGGAAGTATTTATGCATATTATTATGTAATCGTTTGAAGGTATCTATGTTTGTATTCACGCTGTATATGTTAATTACGTTAACAGAGCCGAATTCCTATTAAGGTTAACCAGTTTGAGCGTTTCAATTCCATAAAGCCAAATAAACTGTCAATTAGTATGGTTAAAATGATGGATCCATTGTATAGCGTGAAAGTGGTGGTGCCACGCTGTTCTCAAAGTGGTAGATCCGCACTGTAGATTCGAGAAGTGGTAGTCATACTGCTGGTGGAGGATATTTGTATCTCGGGATATGTCCGGTTTCAAACAGGCCGCCATAATTGTGTCGACCGGCGAAGGATAACCATCTCTCATTAGTCGACACTCTATATGGACCCCACTTCACTTACCATCAGGTGCAGGGGGTGCCTTTGTCGTGCTCATATGAAAAAAAAAGTTATTTCTCAACAGCATGAATGGGTCTCTTTAACTAGGTTAAGTGTTTCGTTGACATGGACTGGGGTAGTTAATGCATTGAATAATTATGATGCGAGATTTCTAAAAACCCAAACAGTCCCTGTACATTTTATTTAAGTTTAGTAGCATATCTAAAATATTTCTGGTAATTTAAAAGTGTATCTCTCAGTGGTGGTTTGTTTTCCCATCTTCTATAGAAAAAAAATAGTTTCTTAAACATATAAAATTCACTTCTTAATGAGGAACTAATAAGTAACAAATATACATCTTGTTTCTATTAAAAAAGAAGGAAAAAAATAGGAACCTATTAAATATTTAATGTCAAATTGTCAAATTTAATAAATGTAAAGGAAATAACAGAAACAATACTTATGCTGATGAAACCTGTGAACGTATTGCCATAGTATAGAAATAGACAATATAGCAACACAGCGTGGAATCCACATACACATCCTTTTATTCCCGAAGGGGTAAGATTGTTATGCTGGTGAAACGTAACTGGAGGTGTTCGAGAGTTGTCTTTAGAAAAATATATTGAGGATGCTGTTGTACTACATTTAGCGCAGTACGATTAAATATCTGAACTTTGTACTGGTGGTAGGTCTCTCATATGTAAGAGTCCGTCTGGGCGGGTACCTCCGCAATGTCTATTTCTACCGCCAAGCAGCAGTGTACATGCACTGTTGTATTTCGGTTTGAAGGACATTGTAGCCAGTGTAACTACTGGACATAATGAGACTTAACATCTTATGTCTCAGGATGACGAGCGCAGTGGAATGCCACATAGTACTTTGTAACTCAAGGTGCTGGATGGTGTTGCTGCTGTTTATGGGTGGTCTTATCGCCTACCATCAGGCGAACGGCATGCTCGTCTCGTCATTCAATGGCAAAAATAAAATTAAAAAAAAGAACTGAGCGGCTATTTAAATTATGAAGCTGTTAGAACATGAAAAACCCTTAAAAATATTTCGGCTTTGGTAGCGTTGTTGAATTACGCGATCGGCTGCTCAGTTGTAGAAGTCTGAGATTTGGAATTATGTCCAGTAAACAATAGGCCCGCCTCCCTATAGTGTGACCTAACTTAGCTGTAGAAAGTGCATGTTATACCTCAACCTAGGGGCCGTTTAAGTATTACGTAGGCAGAATTTTAGTAATTTTTGACCCCTCCGTTCCTCTTGTCAGCAAAAGTAAGTAAAGTTCTTACCCCCTCCTATTCTAACGCAAGCTTAGCTTAAAATCTGTTCAAATTTCTTTATTGATACTAATTTATATAAAGACAAAACTGACGTAATCACTCTTGAGACCCCCGTCCCCCATGTCATCGCAAATAAGCAAAGCATGGACCCCCTTTGGTGCTTACGTAATACTTGCACAGCCCCCTACTACTGTCAAGGGAAAGCGGTAATGCTAACCTATATTCTACTGATTCGTGATGCCATTTATGATACTGATACTTCCCTACTCACGTTTGGTTCCCTATTTCATGTAAATTATCCCGATGGAATAATTTCGTAGCATTCATTGACTATTTATAATTCGTTAACGAGTTGAAACGGTGTTGCGAAATTGAATCTTAATTAGGCAACTGAAATAACCAAAAAGCGATTAGACGTGCGCAAATGATTTACGGCAAAGCCCAAATTTAATATTGTCTTAATGTTCATATTTCTTCAAGTAATACTTCCTTTAATGGCTGTTTCTCGCTTGTGTACGATTACTTGGTTTGGGTAATAACAGTATTGTGGCATTTTGTCCCAGTGGTATTGCCCTTGTATATAGTTAAGATAGTTTCTGAGAGTTGAGATAGTTTTGGTCAATAAAACATTAAAATATCATCATTTCATTATGTGAAAAACTGCTTGTTTATCTTCCCATGCAAAAATGTAAATGCAATTTGGACTCTTCCATTACTTCAATTCAACTTATCGTCTTCCCTATTCAAATTTATGGATATACTTGAGGATTTGGTTTATTGCATATATAGATAAAATTATCAGATATCTTACCTAATGAGAGGCTATGATATTTGAGGTTTCTAAAATTTACGTAAAAGATAATTTATACAAAGCATACTATAATTTGACAGAATAGTAAGTGAGCTCTTACGTTGAAAATGAAACTACTTGCGGATTTTATCGGGTTTTTTTAATTTTGTATTTTCTCCCGACGTTTCGAAGGCTTTGCAGCCTTCATGGTCACGGGGTAGACTCAGGTTTTGGTTGTCCCAAAAGTAAAAGTTACAATATCTACCTACATTTAACAATTATAAAACATTTTAAAAATTATTAGTTGTTGACGGTCCTATCTACGCAGAATAAGCTCACAGTGTCTTGAAGTCTGGCAGCCGGTCTTTTGGGTTCTGATTTAATTAAATGTATGACAGGATTCCAAGCTTGTACAAGCTTCCAACCATCTTCTCTATTGAAATTTGGATGTTTTTTTAATTTCAATAGCCTCGCGAATCAACCTAGGAAGGAATCAGTGTTCTTTAGCAAGGATTTTTGGTTTGTCAAATCTAAGGTGAAACGTTGGGAGAAAATACAAAATTAAAAAACCGCGATAAAATCCGCAAGTGATTGTATTTTCAATGTCTAACATTCGGGTAAATATAAGAAATCATTGAGCTCTTACGGTTTGTTACAGAAAGAAGGCATTTGTATGAAAATATGAGCAAAATTGGGCAAAATGTAATCACAAGATGATATAATAAGAATGTAAACATAACCTAAAAAAAAAACATTTGCTCGCTACAAACGCTGAACGTAATCGCATAGAAAGAACTATCACTAACACTTCAAGTTTTGGGGTCCGCTTATCGCAGTCCGTATCCGGGCGTCAATATAAACCGCCCCCAATCCATTATAAAGGTAAGACTGGTCGAAAACTATTGATGTTCCCATTTTGTCTAGATAGTTGTAGGAATACCTTTCCTAGTCCTTGATGGGTGAGAGTTAAAGATTAAAAATGACATTTCCTTCGATGATTGTCCTAGTTGACTACATAGGGTCTGGTGCTTAATCTATACTAATATTATAAAGAGCAAAGATTTGTATGTAAGTATGTTTGTAACGAATAAACTCAAAAACTACTGAATGGATTTCGATGAAATTTGGCACACGGGTAGATCATGTCCTGGATTAACACATAGGTTACTTTTTATCCCAGGAAAAAAAATTATCCCCGAAAAACTTTTTCACGCGGGCGAAGTCGCGAGCAGAAGTCTATACGTTATAAATATTATATTGACCAATGAGAGGCGTTGTGTCCTTCGATAGTCGTCGAAGTTATGCCGGCCTGTCGACTGTTATGACGTCATAGATTAATTCTGCATCTAAAAATGAAATAACTATGACAGTTTAGTTTACACGTGGTATGCATTTATTTTCTAAATACTTTGATTTTATTTGACACACTGTTGACGCAATTAATCATATTATTTCCATGAAGTCAGTAATGTCTGACTATTTGAATAGTGAAGACAATAAGGGTAACGATGTTAAAGTGATGGAAGAGTAAAAATTAATCTGGTAGTAATCCTTTACCAATAAACGTAATTAATTACTAATTACTAATCATTGTTTAGTCACTTTCTTCCTTCAGACAAATACTTTGAGAGTTGAGACAAAAGACCAATTAAGCTAGTCATAGAAAAGATTGATGTATTTTGTAGTTACATTGAACTATGGAATGATGGATTATTAGAAAGTTGATTTATCTCTTTTCACTGTGACTGTTTTCATTTATTTTACGTCACATGTCTATGAAGTATTCAATAATATCTTCAGAATAGTTTAATTTCCTTTAAACGTTAATAGTAGTTGCAGAAATCTTTATAAAAGGCGCTGCGGTCTTTGGAATTTTGACCCTACTTCACAAGGGTGACAAAATCAATTTTCCCCAAATTCTAACACAAATCCAAACACTTTATACTGAAATTTATTTTCATTTGGTTATGTGACAGTGTGTCTGTATGACATGGGTCGTGAGTCGTGACAGCAAAACCGTTGGAAAATATTCAAATGTTAGCCAAAAACTCAAATATCATTTCGCAAATGAATACCTTTGATATTTTGACTTAAAGCGCTAAACGAATCCCCCTGGGATATGCCTACCGAAAAATGTTCAAGGGCTCACCCTTGAACATTTTTCGGGATCCCTCAGGATTATGATAAAATATTAGGGTTCTGAAGAAGGGTGATATCTTTATTAACAGCTTAATTAGTACAAAAGTACGTTCCCATCTTAGTCTAGCGGTAGGGCTGTAAACCCTGTTTTGGGTTCAAATCCCAGCGCGGCCAATTTTGTGTGTCAATTTCTTCACCTTTGACGTACTATGAAAGAAGGCGGAAAAAAGTTGCCTGTTAACCTGGATGGAGTCGGTTTTAAAAGCTAAGTAACTCATCGTGTAACAAAAAAATCAGTAGGTAATTACAGCACAACCTACAATAGCTTATCATATTCAAACGAAGTTCTATTGTTTCTAACATCCAAAAAGTACTTTTGAACCGACAAAAAGGTTCAATTAATTTAATCCCATTCAAACCGCAGTCGCAATTGTCACTTGCTGTCAGTTTGTTAGCATTGATCAATATTTTAAAACGGTCACACGGTTTTGCAAAAACTTGACCGCGGCTCTTTGTTTGTTCGAAATGTATTGTTTCAGTGTTCATTCTATAGCTTATACATTGTTTTCCTTCATTGTGTCTAAATCTACTACCATGTTTTGTTCATTTATTGTTTTTAAATCTAGTATAAACCCTCGTCCCCCTTTCGTATTGTATATGTAACAGAAAATAATACCCAAAAGAAATTCTTCTGTGAAATCAGCATCAAAATTGGTTGAAAAATAAAGCAGTTATTCATATTTGAAATATTGTTGTGAGCAAAAGTGAGGACGTGGAGGGGATATCGCGCTATCTCTTTCACACGCACGCAGCGTTATGCCCGGCGACTCTCGGTGATGTCACAGTGTAATATAACTGTTATTTGACAACTACCCCTTTCACCAAACTTCAAAGCTTTAGCTTATAACTTACTAATTGTTGCCCCAATTTTGAAAAGTATTTTTCCGTTAGATTTTGGATGGCATACATTTTTGATAAATGTATTAAAAAAAGTAGTCAACTACCCTATTATCTTATCAGTATTTGCTTCTGGCATTCACATTATAAAGTAAGGATTAAGGAAGAAGACAAAACAGCATTTAATTATAATTAAAACAATTCATATTCAATGAAATGTATTTTTGCGTAGTAATAACTTAATACCTGGAACCTTAATTATTCATAGGAATCATATCTTCGGCCTTTCGGGGATTCACAGTAATTATTTGATGTATAATAACGTATCATCACGCCTTATTGCCCTTTGATTCCCCTTCCCACTCATTTAGTGCTCTGTACCAAACTATAATTGAATCGGGGAGAATTCTCGACTTTGAGCTGATATTTTGAAAAAAGTATTACATTACCCAGTCAAGGGATCACACCCGAAACGTCAGCACGCCATACTTATCGCACAGGTGCGCAATACCTGTCAATCTTACTACTAACTACGCCATCGAGACAGTCATTATTTGATATAGTAGTTGCAGGCATAAACTTACTATTCTTGAGAAAAACATGCCAATCATTCCTAATTAATTTATATAGGAATTTGCTCATAAACACAGATGGAATATCAATAAAAACTTGCTTCTGACAACCCTAACTGAATATTACATGCCCGGTTTCTCATCCAAAGCCGTCAGTAATGGTTGACGCGTGGTCGAGGGTGCTTGCAACTCAAACCAACGGTCAATTGACTTTGAAACTAGAGCCGACCGCTCTTTGCAACTCTAAGGGCACTCGAGTAGCCACCCCAGCATTATTTCTTTGGGCCTTTTTGTGCGCGCTATCTAGGTTCGCAAAGTTTCAGTAGATAAATTACGAGTTCAGGAGTTTTTGTTTGAATTCGTGATGGAATTTTTACCGTTGAGTAAATTAGGTTTTAGATGACTATTTATTTGTTTCAGGTATCATTTATGTACAGTGATATTTTTTCTTCACCAAATTAAAATATAAGTGATTTGCTTGCTACTTCACATAAAGAAAAAAATGTTTTTTTTTTTTTTTTTTTTTTTATTGCGTTGAATTACGAGACGAGCATGCCGTTCGCCTGATGGTAAGCGATATGACCACCCATAAACAGTAGCAACACCATCCAGCACCTTGACTTACAAAGTACTGAGTGGCATTCCACTGCGCTCGTCATCCTGAGACATAAGGTGTTAAGTCTCATTATGTCCAGTAGTTATACTGGCTACAATGTCCTTCAAACCGAAACACAACAGTGCATGCACACTGTTGCTTGGCGGTAGAAATAGACATTGCGGTGGTACCCACCCAGACGGCCTCTTACATAATGAGAGACCTACCACCAGTAAAATAAATGTTTCAATTAAACTCAACGTGTAGGGTCATTCGGCCTAAAAGTACGCACTTTTTTTTCTATCGTCTACACAGTCAAAAATATAGTGTCTTGAAAAACGTTTTAACACTCTATGTAAAATAAATTTATTCTACTTTCATTATTTAATGAGTTTTTGTACATTGCTTTACTGTTTTTTTTTGCAATACATGTTTAAGTGCATCGGGACAAATTCGTACTATTGACCCGTTATGTGGGTAAAACTACGCAGAGTATTTAACGATTTTTTTTTCTGTATTAGGTCTAAAAATCTTTACAGATAATATTCGACTTAATTGCAGCTTAAATAAGAAAAAACCGTGCGATGATTGTAATGAAGTTATAACAGGGTGCGTACTTTTAACGTCGTACTCTTATCCAAACATGGAATATTTTAAACAATCACACGTGAGTTGAGACGCATTTATTTTCTAGGACAGAATTAATGACTAAAATAAATACCATAATAATCATATAAACTTAATTAACGGACTTTTATAAACTGATGCACCGTCTAGCCATACACTTTTTTCCCAGCACAAAATGTTGGTAATTAATCAAAAAAATCACGTTGATCACCGTTTTTCGCTAAACAAGTGAGGCTTGGTAAAATAGCTTGCGGCTCTGACATCGTCCCTGACGCGCCCCTGATCTAGCCGAAAAGTGTCTGAGCCCCCTCAATAGGTTCCGAGATATTGACCATGCGAACTTTTACCTACTGCGTGCTGTTGCCCTGAATGACCCTAGAGGTGATTGAAGTTTTGATTTTGTTCATCTACTTATGTGGTTGACTGTACATGTTCTTAGTTCTTAAATTTACGTGCTTCTTGTTGCCTGATAATTTTTATACTATTTATCGGCAATCTAGTCTCCTGATATTAAAAGATCTCTACTATCCGCAATAAAAAAATGAGTAGTTCAGTTATTTGCCTCACAATATTATCCTGCCCAGCACGAACTTGTAAATCGTGTAGATATTTCACCTATAAGCAGTGGCAGACACAGCTGGCGCGAGGCTTGAGCGGGAGCAAAAAAAGGCCCCCGAATGTCAATAATTTCGTAGTAATAACTGCGTTGGTGACCTAAAACTAAAGTCCTTAGTTGGACATCGCGCGAGGACCTTCGTCCAATCACGAGGTCCCGGGCAGCTATCCCCCTCCCCTAAGGCCGCTACTGTCCATCTAAAGAGCTACTTGCATTATAAAGAGGAAAGATTTGTATGTTTGTAACGTATAAACTAAAACTACTGGACCGATTTTAAAAAATCTTTCCCCAGTATAAAGTTACACTATCAGCGAGTAACATAAGCTGCTTTTTATTTTGTAAAAATATAAAGCGGGACTTTTATCCCGGAATAACTTATTTACGCGAGCGGAGCCGCGAACGAAAGTCTATAAGTAAAATTGTCTCTTGTATTCAGCATACCTACTCATGTTCCATTGTAAATTCTTCCAACTTTTATCCAATGCAATGTACTACACTAATTGCGATGTATCTGCGGAAGTTCTCACATGATGGATGCTCTAACGTCCTTTACGAGACATGCTCAACGGAAATGACGTCATAACATCGTCTGTAGCTTTATTGCCGGCGGTTGTACGTTTATTTTTATTACCACTTGGGTGACATAATTTTTGAGACTATTATATTTTTGATACATGTCTACTTTCTTGTTTTCAAATTACAATATAAATTGATATGAAGATGTATGTATTATCACGAAGATCTTACTATAGGACAGGGCTTCCCAAACTATGCGTCGCGACGCCCTGGGCCTTCGCAGCATTGTCCCAGGGGCGTCGCGTCGTGTGGTCGTCGTCCCGTCTACTTGCGTAATTAAATAAAACAAAAGCTTGACTGAACACCATAAACACGGGGCGAATAGAGAACGCGTGGGGGAAGGTCGGCGGCGGCACGCTGTCCATGTCGCGACTTGCGACAGCAGAATGCGGTCTCAAACTATCACCATAGCAAATTTCTTCGAAATCCGTGCAGTAGTTTCGGAGATGTGCAGTCACAAACAGAAAGACAGGAAATAATTATAGAAATTACTAATTTGTGTTCCATTACTCTTCTTTAGTCACCCCTTTCTTTTTTATCACATTTCTTTCAATGTACCGACACAATAGGTTATATTGCTTTATTATAGTGTAGATATAAATTATAAATGTCCAAATAGTGTTTTTCTGATAACTTATTATTAGGCTAATATTAAAACTGGTAGGTATTATTGGCCCGAGGCGGGGGAGGAGGGGGGGATTGAGGGGCGTCGTAAAAAATGGCAAATGCTCAAGGGCGTCATAGTACAAATAAGTTTGGGAAGCCCTGCTATAGGAGAACTTAAAGTTAAATCTTAAATAGAAAATGAACTCCTAACGTTTTCATTATAGTTAATATCTTAAATTTTTCAATATGCTCTTACCGACTCAGGTCAAAACCTAACAAAATGCAGCATGGTTTTACAAATCATACAGATTTATGATACATTGATCATTAATCACTATTTCTTTTTGTTCGTTATTAAGTTATCTTTCACTCTTCGAGTCTCAAATCTCTTTATTAGAAAGTGTCAAAGTTCAACTATTATATCGATAGCCTATATTTATTAGATGCTCTATACAGGTTTACTAAGTGTAAAAGCCATTAAATTGCCTTTCCAGATTGAAGGGCTGACGCAAGATGGCGTGACAACAGTTCCTAAACTTTGATTACAGCGTGACGGGCTCCAACTTCCGATAGATACCACGGAGACGTCGTATCTGATTAGCTTGTGAACTTGTTACTAGCTACCATTACTGTTGGAAGTTCATTTTAATAGTCTCGAACCTAAATTTAAAGTAATTTTTTAAAGAGAAATTGATTGGGTTTTTCTACTCAGTATCAGCCAGGAGTCTTGAAATTATGCCTGATATGACCAGAGGCTCCTCCCCTATCATGGGACGGAATATACATGGCAAAAAGTGAATGCTCTAGTTACGCTGCTGCTTACGCCTTCGGGGATAAAAGGCGTGAGTATCAGTTTGTATTAAAAAGAGAAAAGATTTGATTTTTTTAATATGTGTTTGTAATGGATAAACTCAAAAAGTACTTAACCCATTTTGATTTTTTTTTACTTATAGAAAGCTACATGGCCCCTAAGTGCATAGGCTTTTATTCCGGGAATGGGCGTTAACGCATGTGGAGCCCCGAGCCAAAACTAGTTGTAAATATAACTGAGAAATAATCCACAGTAAACATGCTATTTCAAATTGCCATTTACATTTCGAGCATTCAACAACATAGATAATTTAATTTACAAAGGCCAGTGCTAACACACTACACTAATGATCTGCGAAAAATGAACAGTTCAGAATTTGATATTCAGTATGTTTTGAGAATATCAATGTTGTAGCGAAATAATTTTAGTAAGTAATTTGTACAGTCAGCAGCATAAATATCTGTACAAAATCAAAATTTTAAATCGCTTGTATACGCGTTAAGTTAAACTGAAACATTGTTTTTCTTCGTTTGAAGTAAAGTAAATCTCTTTTATTTTATTTTTGTGAAGAGAAAAAAAGATTAGTAAGAACACAAAAGTGTGTAGGCAATTTGAAGTTTTCAATTTGTTCATCTACTTATGCTGCTGACTGTACACATGTTGTAATTAGTCCGTGATTAATTGGTTGGACTATATAAAAAAAAAAAAATATGAGCAAACAGCGGGCAAACAAATAATTTTCCTTATAAAGGCCGCCCATTACTACAAAACAACAAAACCAGAAGGCGTTTAAGGTAGGAACAGATTCTTGCGAAGGTTCCTATTGTAAATTTCCATTCGAGAACTCCTAGTAGCTAGTTCCCAAGTACACGGCACATAGTAGCTAGCGTGAAACATTTTGGAATAACACGTTTGCGAACAGTTTGTCAGAACAGCTGCTTCTAATACCGAATTGGGATTTTGTTTGGAAGATTGTGCCGTCACTGGTTAAACGGTGTTTATTATTGTAGTGATTTATGGATAGTTTAGTGGGTTAGGAAAAGGGGAAAAGGGGAAAATAGAAACTTATGCAGAAGTAAGGAAAATATTATTGCAAATTCGTTTGCAATTTTAAACATTTCAGGATCAATATTGTAGAGATATCACTACATAGGTACGTCTAGATTATAATTTAGTGCACCTGGTTTGTGTACTATTGATGCCTTGTCAGACTTCCTGATCGAGGAACATCCATTTTATTCGAAAAATACTCAATTCTGGAATTGAAATTTGCGACATATTGATGAGCTCGTCTCGTGAACTACAAAAATTAAATATTTCTTAATAGATATAATTCATTTCCATCGCATCTCTTTCTTCAAGCCGATATTTACTGCCAGGTACTAAATAGCGAGAGATTATCTTTTAACATCGTATCGCTATAGCTTGGCATATAGTTGCTGCTTTTTGTTACAGATTATCATTACTGAACATCGTATCATCAATAGTTCGATGTGTAATTCCGTCTGTATAAGTACAGGTTACATTAACAACTGCCGCTCTCACTTTTGTGCACGTAATGCGAACAACATTCCGCCTGCACATTTCACCGCGTTCATTATACACATGTGTTGTAACGCAGTCGTAACTCAGGGTAGCCAAGATTCTTTTGTACTCGTGCCGTGCCAACGCTGGGGAAATAGCTTCTACGCAATGTAGTTAAGAGGCTATGTCGAAAAATTTAAGGTTATTTAAATTCAAACTTCTCGTAAAGTACTAAGATCGGAAGTTTGATTTTTGGGTATGTGTAAATTGAACATATAACTCAATGATTTTCGAAAGCCAAAACACAATTACTACAAACTTTCTCGATAGAAAAAAAATCCAAAGTTACCTCTGATATTTTCTTTAAACACGCTTTATCTCTAAATGGTGTAATATATACATTCGTAACTTGATTTAAATACAAGAACTCAATATTTTCTAAGGTCCCAACAAGACGCAATCAAACTAAATTGAATAGTATAATCACAATTAAAAGAAAATTGGTTTGGCGCTTACGCCATTTCATTTCGGCATACGAGTGCGCCTCCCGTCTCTTCCTCTCATCCGCGACGGCTAAATACGCTATCACTGTCATGGGAGTGGCCCGTGCCGACTTCAGTCGCCCGGAATCTTTACTGACAACGGACGTGCGCTCGACATTTTTGGGCGCCTTCAAAGTTCAAATTACCCGTTTGGTGTAGGGATGCGGCCGCGCTGCCGCCGTGACCCGCGCGGCAAATTTGAAAGTGCCCTTCAAATTCTATTTTACAGTATATCCAGGTCACGTCCGTGTGTCAATATAAAATTATAGGCTCTATTAGATCTATGAGATAGGTAGCAAGCGTAATTATTACATCCTTTCACCTTTGTAAATTATTTCTTTTCGGAGACCTACTTTAGTTATAATGCGTGATCGGTACGACTACCGCGCTCCCGGTCCCGGGTTCGAATCCCTGAACGAAAAAAAATTGACATTGGGTTTTTTTGTATTATTATTTATATTTCGTAATCCAGAGCTAGGGACGCGTAATACCTGGAATGCCATGCTGGGCCAATTTTGCGTAAATGACGTTTGCGTGCCGGTCATACATTTGAAAAATTCGGATTTTGGGTGCAAAGGTTGTTCAAATTTTTACACCATAAAATTATTTTAGTATGAATTTTTATATTACTTATTTATTTATTTATTATGGATCAATAGTCACTAAAATATTTAGAGCCAATGTTAGAATTGGTATACACGGCCGCCATTTTGAATATCTTTGTTTTAAGCCCTACGACCTCAAAATCGATTTTTGGGTATAACTTTGGTTACAAAAGACTGATCTAATGTCAGAATTGAATTAAGTGGCCGCCATTTTGAATTTCTTTGTTTTAAGGCCAATCGACCTCAAAATCGATTTCTGGGTATAACTTTGGTTACAAAAGACTGATCCAATGTCAGAATTGAATTAAGTGGCCGCCATTTTGAATTTCTTTGTTTTAAGGCCAATCGACCTCAAAATCGATATGTGGCTATAACTTTGGTTACAAAAGACTAATCCAATGTCAGAATTGAAAAAAGTGGCCGCCATTTTGAATTTCCTTGTTTGAAGTCCAATTGACCTCATAATCGATATCTGGTTATAACTTTAGTTACCAAAGACTTTTTTTTTTTTTTTTTTTTTTTTTTTGTTTTCGCGGAGAAAGTGCTTTACCACTACCGCCCGGCCTTCGTGGGGGGCGACCGAGCGGTTATGTTGGGTTCACCGTGCCTTACGACCCGGCGTTGAGCCGCCCGGAGAGATGGAAAACGTCGGGCGACCGCCGGGCCGAGTCCCTAACCTATGTACACCGCACGGCATACCAACTAAAACTCCGCGGTGGCCATCTTCGGCGCATTAGGGACGGCTGCGGGCTTCCTCGGACTAATGTCTAAGTTTTCGTCCGCAACCGCCCCTGCGCGGTGCCGCCTGGTGCGGCCCGTCTCCTGTTGTGGGGGGGGCTCAGAAGCCCCCGCGCACCGAAGGACGCTCTCAGCGTCAACGGCAGCGTGAGGCCTACCTGCCACGCTGCCGTCCATCACGGGGGTCGCAACAATGTGCTAAAACACACAAAACTAAGGACGGACAGCCCCCTGCCGCCCGCCCGCGACCCCCGGTGGCCCCTATTAGTCGCCTTTTACGACAGGCAGGGGATACCGTGGTGGAATTCTCCAAACGCCCCCAATCCACAGGGCGGGAGACGCCGGTCAGTCGTCCACCCGGCGCCTCCTTCGTCTCCTCTGGCGGCGGGAGGGATCTTCACGCTCCCGATCCCTCTCGGCACTCTCCTTCTGCGAGATGATCACCTCGCAGAAGTGGGCCACCGCACGCCAGGCCTCTCGACTGTCAACCATGGAAGCGACCACGGCCGGCAGCGAGAGGTCTCCTCCGACGACTGCTCTGAGAGCGCTGCGCTCCTCGTCCCAGGCTGGGCAAAACTCCAACGTGTGCTGGGCCGTGTCCAGCGGGCAGTTGTCACAATGGTGACACACGGCCGACACCTCTGTGCCTACGATACGACACAGATAGTCACCGAAGCTACCATGCCCGGTGAGTACCTGTGTCAATCGAAACGTAGCCGGGCCGTGGCGCCTGTCCAGCCACTCGGCAAAGACCGGGCGCACTGCCGCTACCGCCCTGAGCCCCGCTGACGGGGTCTCCAGCCTGAGACGCCACTCCTCCACGGCGGCTCGCCGTAAGGAGGCCCTCATGGCCTCCACCTCTTTCAGGGCCGGACGCTGCCCGCGACTGAACGCCTCCTCCCGCCAATGAAAGGCATCGGACAGGGATTTGGCGTCCAGATCCCAAGGCAGGAATCCGGCCAACAAGCAAGCCGCCTCGAAAGAGACCGTGCGGTACGCCCTGATCGCCCGCTGCGCCACTACTCGCTGCGGGTTGCGCAGGAGAGCGACGCAGCGTTTGTGCAGGGTGTTGGCCCAAACGGGACTGCCGTAAAGGGCCATGGACCGCACGACTCCGTGATAGAGTCTTCGGCAAGGGATGCCAGGACCTTCCAGGTTGGGCAGCAGTCTCGAGAGAGCACCTGCTGCCCGGGACAATTTTGTCCGCAAAACATCAAAATGGGTGCGGAATTCCCATCGGCTATCTAAAACCAGACCCAAATACTTCATTGTCTTGCCGATGGGAATCCGCACCCCATCCACGACGATGTGGGCGCCGGCCGGTGGCCCTCTCCGAGGCCCATGAAAACAAATGGCCTCGGTTTTCTCAAGGGCCACCGTCAAACCCAACTGCCGGATTCGGCTCACAATATGGCTGGCGCCCGCCGCCGCCAATATTGCGGCGTCCTGGAAAGTCCTGGAAGTCGCCGTGACCAGCGTATCGTCAGCGTAACAAGTCACGCCGACGCCCCGGAGATTGGCACCACGGAGCACCCAGTCGTATCCGATGTTCCACAGGAGAGGGCCCAAAACCGAGCCCTGTGGAACACCGCACGACATCGCTCTTCGGTGCCACCCGTCGGCACCCGGATACACCACGTCCCTGTCAGACAGGTACGCGTGCACCAGACGCCGAAGATAGGGTGGCACCACGTGGTACCGCAATGCCTCGTGAATGCAGGGCCAGGGCAGAGTGTTGAACGCGTTGGAAATATCCAACGATACCGCTACAACTACTCTGCCTCCAGCCACTGCATCCTCCGCCTGTACCTTCACCCGCAGAATCGCGTGGACGGTGGAACGTCCCCTCCGAAATCCAAATTGGTTGTCGGCCAAATTCGGTCCGACCCTCTCGAGATGCTCGACGAGGCGAGCATGGACGATGCGCTCGAAGAGTTTGGCGACCTCGTCGAGCAACACGATGGGCCGGTAGGCCGACGGCGACTCTGCGGGTCGTCCTTCTTTCTTCAGCAGGACGAGCTTCCCGGTTTTCCATCGCGCCGGGAAGACGCCCCGCTCCAGACAGGCGGAGAACAAACTGCGGAGCCTCGGGCCCAAGTACTCGAGGGCTAACACCCAGGCTTTTCCAGGGATGCCGTCGAGCCCTGGGGCCGTGTTTTTGCTCCGCAGCCGAAGCACTACAGCCCGCATTTCTGCGGGCGAAACCTCCGGGATATCCCTTGCCGAATACTCGATCGACGATGACGCCACGTCCGGTGGCGCCATCGGTGGAGGAGTGGTCTCCACGGTGGCCGGGAACAAGGCCGCGACGACGCTGGCCAGTAAGTCTGGCCGGAGACTCTGCGACAGCGGGGGCGCCGCTGGGCGAAGCTTGTTCATCACCAAGCGATAGGGGCGCCCCCACGGGTCACCGTCGAGAGTCCCCAAGAACTCCTTGCGTGCCGCAACCTTGGCCCTGTGAACGGCCACCCGCAGCGCTCTCTTCGCCTCTTTATAGAGGTCGTAAAGCTGCCGCTCCTGGTCTGCGTGATCGTCCGCCCTCAATCGGCGACGGCGATGCCTAGCGTATCGGCGGCGCGCGGCAACGCAAGATGCGCGCAACTGCGTTAGCTCCGCCGACCACCAGTACACCTGCCGTCGCGGCGAACGGTGAAGGGCCCGGGGCATGGCAGCGTCACACACGTCTGACATTGCCACCCCGAACCACTTCGCCTCCTGCTCGACCCGTACCGGCCCGTCCGGCACGGGGAGCCACGACATTGCCAGAGCGGCCAACTCTACGGCCTCTTTATTGAGGCGACGAAGTACCCATCGCGGGCCGTCCCGATTCGGGGCACTCGGTACACCACTGGGCTGGACACTCGGGGACGCGGAGACGTCGAACCTTATATAACGATGGTCCGACAACGTCTCCACGCCCACGAGGACTCTCCAGCCCCGGACACGGTGTGCGACGGCGGGACTCCCAAACGACAAATCGACAATAGACCCGCCGTTGTGCCGCACACACGTGTCCACCGACCCCCTATTCAGGACGACCAGGCCGACAGAGATCGCCCAGTCCTCCAGGACCTCACCGCGAACGTCGGTCACCGGCGAACCCCAGACCACCGATTTGGCGTTGAAGTCGCCGGCGACGATCGCCGGGTGAGGTTGGCCTTGTTCCACCAGGGACCCCAGCTGGAAAAGAAAGGTCTCAAATTCAGCTAGGGGCCTGTTGGGAGAGAAATAAACTCCGACAACCCAAATGTCTCCCAACAGAACCGCCACGCATCCCCGGCCCTTCGCTACTTTTTCGAAGGGCGGGGAGCCAGCGGCTCCCTGGGTGATGATAGCCACCGAACCGTCGAGGTCCCCGGCCCAGTTATCCCTGGGTGGGACAAAATACGGCTCAGCGACTACGGCCACTTGCACCAACCACTGCGCCAGGCTCTGGGACAAGAGGTCCTGAGCGCGGGCGCAGTGATTAATGTTCGCCTGGAGGAACCTGATGTCCATTATTGTTGGGCGATCTCCTCCGTCTCCATCTCAGCCTGCGATGGGCTCTCCTGCTGCGTCTGGGTCATAACTACAGAGGCAGCAGGACGTGTACGGGGGCGGCGCCGGGTGCGGCGGGAGGCGGTAGGACACACCTTCCCTCCAACTCGGTGTCCGGCGGGCTTGCCAGCGGCCGCGCAGATGGCACAGCTTGGCTCAGCCTCGCACTGCCGAGCTATGTGACCCGGCTTGCCACAGCGATAGCAAAGTCCGCTGCGGTCTGTGGGACAGTCACATCTATCCCGGACGTGACCACGCTCGAGGCAGCGGTAACACTGTAACGGCCGTTGCTCAAGCACGGTCACCCGGGCAACGACCCAACCTATCTTAAGGCAGCCCGCCTTCACCTTTTGCGCCGCCTTAACCGGCATTTTCGCCCACACCGCCCCCACACGAGAGCGGTCTCGGCGGATTTGGCCCACCTTCACCACCTCCTGACCGCACTCACCAACCCTGCAGAGGGCCGCTGCGACTATCTCGGGAGTGGCTGTATAGTCCAGCTCCGAGACTCGCAACTCTGCAAACTTGGTGGGCCGGGAGATGCGAACATCTTCCGACCCAGCAAAGCACTCCCTCAGCCTGGCGGCAAGGGAGTCAGCCTTCTCCTCCGAATTGACTCCGGGCACCTCGTACATCGGGGCGCCCGTCGCCGCAAACTTCGGCCTCAACCGGTCTATATCAAGGCCGTTGAGGTCCACCTTCACTTGGGCGTCCGTCAGCACTTGAGCGTAGGACAACCCTCTTTGAATAGCCGCCGGCGTCAACGAAATGACGACGGCAGCGGACCGTGGCGGACGGAGCCTAGGCTCGGACCGGCGCGGTGGTTGCTGCTGCGTTGCAGCTGGTACCACGCCAGACCTGGCCCTCTTCTTCTTACCCGCCACCACGGACCACGGAGCCTCTAGAGACGCCGGGGCCGGCGGTAACGGACGGGGCTCCGGGGGTGGCTGGGTCTTCTTTGCGGCCGCACCTCCTGCCCTAGTTTTTCCCTTTTGGGGCTTTGACAGAGGCGCGACCATCCGCGGCACAGGAGGCACCGTTACAGGGGCCTTAGACGGCCCAGCCACTGAAGGCGGCGGAACGCCAGAGGGGCCTGCCACAGCAACTGGGACAGGTGAGGAAGCACTCTGAGGTGCTCCCTTCCCCTTCCCTTTTCCCTTGCCCTTGCTGGTGGAGGGTTGGGAAATACCCCCCACGAATCCCCCCTGGACGGGCAGCGGAGTCACTGCTGGGCTGGGACGTGCCACCTCGTGAGCCAATGGCGGCCTCGGCGTGGGTCCCTGAAGAGCCGCCTCAAACCTAGCCGTCAGGCGTGCCTCGAGGTGCTCCATTCCATCGAGGCGACGGCGAAGGGAGGCATTTTCCTCTTTAAGAGAGGCCATATCCTCCTCGAGGCGAACGCTCCGCTCTCTCCAGATTTTAGCCGCTTCCTCCAGGCGGGCCAATGCCTCCGGCTGCGGCTGGTCCACGAACATCATTAAAATGTCGTGGACCATATTGAGGGACTTCTGGAACGTCCCTTTAAGGTTGCCAGATCTCTGAGCAACCCTCTTTACGACATTCCCGCATTCCCTCAGGTCGTCCCTGAGAATAATGCGGGATTCGTCCCCCTCCACGGTGCTACCCGGCAACGGCGACTTGAGGAAACGGAGCCGTTCCGCTGTCACCTCTTTCGCTCGCCGTTGGGAGGTCGCCTCTTTACGAGCCCTCACCTTGGCCTTCGCTGTACGGGCACTCCGCTTCCCCGAGCACTGCTCGGAGCTCTCGGTCCCACTAGACAGCGGAGATCGAGTGCGCGCCTCATCAGTGGCAGAATGCTGCCACAGTCGATTTCTCAAAGTACTGCGTCGCCTCGAACGCGGACGATGAGACTCCGACTCGGAGTCGGATTTTGCCGGCCTCTTCTGGGCAGTAACCTCTTGCGGCTCTGTGCCCCCACCTGGTCTGTCTTCGGGCTTGCGCCCTTCAACCTCCGCCTCTCCAGTCCCAGAACCAGAAACTGGAGTAGGCAACCTCGTCAAAATTATTTTTGGAATTAAATTTGCCATGTTGTTCCCACGAGTATGGGGGAAATAAAGAGTCCACCCAGGCAGTGCCCCCTGTACCTGGGTAAGCCTAGCGTAACCCGCCAAAGGGACGGCTGGTACTCTGGCGGGGGTCGCACTAGAGACCGAACTACCCATCGGCCATGCATCCCCTCGCGGTGCGCCGCCGCTTGGGATTCGGGGTAACTTTTTATAGAGGTTTTCTCCCTCGCGGTCCGGGCGGTTAAGCCAAGACCCTCGGTCCGGCAGGAGCGCGAGACATAACCACGGACCTCCATACCGGATTACGATCTGCGACGGCGACAGTGGGAGAGAAAGGTTCCCCCCCACTGCCTGCTCGGGGCGGGGTGAGCGCACACCGAGCCCGTCGACACCCCCAGGACAGAACCGGGAGTCGCCCGATGAACGGGCCCACCGAAACAAGACGACGGCCGCCGCAAGAGACGACGACCGCCAACCAACTGTTGTCAGGATATTAGCCGTCGCGCCGATCAACGTGACCGACGCGCCGTTGCCCAGGGTGCACCGCGTGGAGGTTTCCTGACTTCGCACCCCTAGTTACCAAAGACTGATCCAATGTAGCAATTGAAAAAAGTGGCCGCCATTTTGAATTTCTTCATTTTAAGGCCAATCGGCCACAATATCGATATCTGGCTATAACTTTAGTTGCCTAAGAATAATTCAATGTCAGAATTGAAAAAAGGGGCCGCCATTTTGAATTTCTTCATTTTAAGGCCAATTGGCCACAAAATCGATATCTGGCTATAACTTTAGTTGCCTAAGACTAATCCAATGTCAGAATTGAAAAAAGTGGCCGCCATTTTGAATTTATTTGTTTTAAGGCTAACCGACCTCAAAATCGATATCTGTGTATAACTTTAGTTACTAAAGACTGATCTAATGTCACAATTGACGGACATGTACGCTCTCAAATTCAAGATGGCAGTCACTTTTTTGGCATTAGGCTCACCCTCTGGGGCCAAAGTATGCCTAGATAACAATTTTGAGGTCAATAGGTATAAAATCGGATCTGACCTTTGTAACCAAAGACGCAAAAGTATCGATTATAAAGCGAATTGGCCTTAAAAATTAAAACAACATGGCAGCCACTTATTCCACCTTGTACATTAGACACATGTTTTATTGTCCAAAATTTGGCCAGGTATGGATTTTGAAGCTAATTGGTTCTTAAATAAAAATGTTCTAGATTGGTAACTGCCACCTTCACCATTACAAACATTTATACCCTATCTAGTGACCATTGAACCATTATAATGTTTTCAAACTTTATATCAAACTAATTTTATGGTGTAAAAATTTCGAACAATTTACACCCAAAATTCGATTTTGTATGGCGGCACTGAAGAGTGAAGCATCATTTAGACCTGGCAAAACCCGGTAAAATAGACCCGGAATTCCAGGGAAGAGGTAGCATAGTGACTGACTTGTCGAGAGTCAAGACTACCTCGATGTCGTAACTCGTAGCTGTATTTAGAGATGGGTAATGGGTAAAAACCCAATCTTCCCACCTGGGAAAAAACCCGGGAAATTGGGTTTTTTCCCATAAACACCCATTTTATGGGAAAAATGTCTTTTATGGATTATTTGATGGCAAAAAGTGATGTGAATTATAAGTTGTACAAATAAAAGCCTGAAATCAAAATCCAATATTTTTTTATATAATTTAGAATAGGTGTATACCGCTTTCCTGTATAAAAAAATATATTTGTCAGTCTTCTCTTGACCATCGTAGTTTTAAAACACATAAAAGTATTAACTTATATCGCTACTTTCGTCTGAAATACGTTCGCAGTCTAAGAAATCAACATTGCGTATGCCAGTGGTGGATGGTGACGGTTTGGGACTGGTATTAAATATTGGCTTCACGTTACATTCGATGCGATGATTTTATTAAGTTCTATTATTATTTCATCGCTAATTAAGCAATATATTATGTAAATTTTGCTGCCCTTTCCGTCGTTAATCTATTTCTACTTTTACTGTGGACTTTACGGTGAGCACTCAAAGAACGCTCTACAGCTGCAGATGTGCATGGTGCGGTTCAATTCGAACAGCAACTTTGCTCAATGCTGTGGAAGCACATATTCCTTTCCACTACGCTAATACAGGGATTTTATTTATTTTAATATATGCATACAATATCATTCTTAATGTTTTGTATTTTTCTGACACTAACTGTCCTTTTAAAGTGCCAAAACTTCGGCTGAAGATACTAAACAATTCCACCCTGTGTTAAATTTAAGCGTATTTGAACATTATTTGTTAGGTCTGAAACATTAATATATTATTGTATCTGATTTATTTATTATTATTTTTTTTTTATTATTTATGATATACACCTGCCTCCGTCTCTCTGCACCACCTTAAGTTCGACTGGGAGAAAATGTCCTTAGGCATTAAGTCCGCCTGTACTTTACTTTTGTACAAAGTGTAAAATAAAAAATAAAAAATACATTTCTAACAAAATAGGTAATTTATATCAAATTATAAGTGGCCATTCATTTATTACGTAAGACTATTTTCGCTAGTTTTTGACCCCCTCCCCCTATTATAAGAAAAAATAAGAATAGGCCGACTCCCCCCCCCCCCCCTGTTTAATATTTATTAAGTAAGAATCTAAAGGAAAAACATATACACGTTTGGTTTTTTTCTAAAGGAACAAATTTTAGAAATGTTTATTTGTACTTACAAAGGTTCTAATAACAGTTCACAAGCAGATCTTTCTCAGCAATTTCAAGCCAAGGCTGTTCAGATTATAACAGGATCAGATAGCAGTGTAAAAATTCCGGGTCGTAAATAAAAACACAAACTTTCACAGAACATGTACACTCTAACCATCGAGATGAACCAAAGTAAACTAAGGGGTGCGCGAATAATTGCGGGTGCGCTGCGCATTCCATAATGTCCTGCCTTAGGACATGTGGCCACTACCTGCTGCATGTTTCAATTCCAGAAATCTTAAATAATTAGTTTTTTCCCAGCCAAAATTCCCAATGGGTGGGAAAAAATGGGTATAAACGGGGTTTTTTTCCCAGTCCTGGGTTTTTTCCCGGGTGATTACCCATCTATAGCTGTATTGCGTGCTCGGTACGGCCTCCGCGCTGAGGTCCCGGGTTTGAATCCAGAGTCGGGCCGTAAAATAGTGACTGCATTTTTTGTATTATTATTTACTTTGTGTCAATCAAAGCTAGGAAAGCCTACAAAAATAAATCAAAACGATGCAAAATATAATTTAAAATGTATTATAGAATTTTCATACTGCTCTGTTTTTTATATACCTACGTACGTCCGAGACCTATTTACCACCATACCAAATTTTACCGAGAAAGTGAATAATACTTTCGATGAGTTTAAATAACTTACAATGTCATTTTACATAATGTTCAAGTAATTAGGTAGTATAGTGACATAATTATGATTCTATAGGCGAATTAAAATAAATTACATGTTTTATAAGTTATAAAACATAGAATTTATTGGAAATTTTAACTATAATATTTATAACGCAGCTGTGTATTTGCATTTGGAATGACGATCTTTTCGCGGGCTTGAGCGCAACGACCTGATGCGATGGCGGTGCGACGCGCGCGATCTGTCGCAGCGGGTCGGCGGGGCGCCTCGCACTGGAAATACGCTAAGCCACGCCCATCACCGTCCGATATTTTTTCGACATAGCCCCTTAAGGTTCATATTAGATTAGTAAGAAATGGTTTTAATGACTTTAACAAATAAAATAAATAAAAATATACTCGTTTCAAGAATTATAGCTTCTACGCATTGTATTTAAGGTTCATATTAGTAAGATAATAGCAAAAAGTGTCGTGACAACTTTTCGTGACATTTTTTTCCGTCTAGCCCCCTTTCACCACGCGCGATAAGGAACTTCGTTCCAATAATGTATGCGAATGACATAATGTCTTATCGATAAGCCTAGCGCAAGGAAACGACATTTTTTTTTCTATTCTATTGGCGTTATCGCTTGTAGAAAAGCATTGTGGTTACGGACGTCTTCGTCAATATGCAATATTAACCAAATGTTGCCCGTGGTGATACTCACGAAAATTGCATAAAGGATGAATTGATGAATCAATTGCTGAACTGATTCCAAGACCTCCCAGGGAACGGCGAATATGATTAGTATAGAATCAAAGCCTGCAATCTGCATTTAGATCGAACTTTGACGTTTTTTTATGGAGGAATAATAACTGGGTTATTTTGTCTCCATTCTTCAGGTATTTCTTTAACATAGTAACAGACAACAATGTCACAATAGAACCCCATCTTATTATGTGGTTTTTAGCGTCGTAAAAAATCTGTCTAAATGCAGATTACTGCCGCCGATTCCATGCGATTCATATAATTATGCTGCCACAAAGGAAGCGAGTTATGATTGATGTCCATTAGGAGTATCTTATCCTCAAGCAAGCCTATATGGACTGGCCTTGAACAGAATAGCGCCGGGTAAAAGTATAGCGCATAATGTGTAATTTTGACATAAAATGTTGGACGTTTTCCTATAAATCCATTGTTTAATACCCTATAATATAAGACAGGCTCGTACAAACGATGTAAATCATATTACAATGGCCAATATAACTGGCGTTTATAGCAAGTTTATAGGTACTGACTCTGTTACTGCAACTAGCCAGCTCATAATGTACTTCTATAAGATTACGGTTTACCCTCGAGAGGGTTGGCAGAAACTCGACGTCAATTTAAAAATGCACGAAGTTTTTTAATTTTAAAATTAGATGCTTTTCACAATTCTTTACCATTTATCACAAAAGGTTTTTAAAATGAATATCTAAGGAGACACCAAACCCATATTAAAATTCTCAATATCTCCTTATTATAATTGAAAATAAACCTAATCGAATCTCTACTCAACGCAAATGAAACACAAATATTTAGATATGTTTAATCAAACTTTGCAGTCTCTATTTTCAATAAAGTTTATAAATATTTTCAATCGTTTGTGATCCATCTCTTATCTTTGTAAAGGACTTTATGAACAAAACGGTTTTTTAATTTTAAGCTAGCATTTAAAATTAAATTACACACTAAATTCGCTAATTAGGTAAAAGTCGGAAAAGGTCATGTTTATTTCGATGAAACATTTTTATCAGCACCTTTGTTCCAAAAATCCATTGCCTTTAATTCAAATGAAAGGCATCCCCTCTACCACTAAACTAACCTCAAGACTAGAACTGGTAAGTATTGTCAACTAATAAAGTCCTCACGGAACAGTAACAGGCAAGAACATTTGCGGATCACCTAATTTAGGCTCAAAACGAATATTAACTTTAGTATCACCGTCGCCTACTTCTAAGAAACTGTTCCAATCGAGCATCCAGTAGAACCCATTTTTCCTGGGTGGAGGTAGTTCAGAATCTCCTGGTTTTGAAGGTGCTGCACCACCGAAAGAATCTTCAAGATCCGATATAGAAGCACCGGAATCTGTGTCAGCCGGTACGGAATCAGGTGCGTCGGTCTGATTGTTCTTTGGTTCTTCAGTAGTAGTAGAGGTTTCTGTCGTGGTTTCCGTCGAATTTGCTTGTCTCTTACTTTGTTCGTTTTCTACAATAGCTCTAGCATCTTCTAATGGACTCACACCTTTATTTAAAGGTATAACCTTTACAGAATCGTAATCGATTGGCTCGTAGGAAGCTGTGTTCGTCGATTTTGGTTTCCTAGTTTTTGGCATGTCGTAAGGGTAGCTGGTTTCTTTTATTTCTGATGACGAGGTCTCTAGTTCAAATGGAAATTCTGGTCGCAGCGGCTCATATAAAAAGTTGTTTGGAGAAAGTGATTGAATCCTCTCGTTACTTGCTTTCAAAGCATCAGGGGAGATTAGGTCATACGTCAGCAATATATTTTCTGGCAGCTGAACATTTCCATCAACAATCCTTGCTGGTGGTAAAGGTTTGAACCCATCAAGAGGTAATAGAAAATGATCTTGTCCTGGGGTACCTTTCAGACCATGAGCATCTAAGAAAGCTTGTAGTTCAGCAGGAAAGTTATCCTTTTTCTGATTTGCTAATTTAGCATTGTTTGTCAAAGTGTCCAAAAGATTGTTAGATTTTAGCGTCTTTACAGGTTGAGGCGTTACTGCTACTGGTACGACTTCGACTCTAGGTGGTCTAGTGTATAGCTCTTGTAGAGACGATCCGTCACGCGGAGTATATGGTAAAACTACCATTAATGTAGAACCAGCCTTTCTTGTCGTAACTTCAATGGAATTCGGTGGTGTCGAAGCCACATCAACATCATTATCGTTTGCTAGAACATTTTCTGAAGAATCAGGTGTTTGGGTGATTGGATTAATTTCGTTTTCAAAGGTGCTTAAAGGTGTAGTAGTTTTCACTTCTCCGCTATCTTCAATAGATTGTCTTGAAGTCGAACTTCTCGCATCTTCAGCTTTGATATCATTCATCAACTGTATGATTTCATCTCTTGTCAGTCGCGGTAGTTGGCGGTTTGCTTTTAATATACTTTGTACTTGTTGGACTGTTTTTTCCACATCCACCGCACCTTCAGATGCCTTCAATACCACTGCTACGAGACAGCACCACAGGATCTTCATTTTCTGAAAAGAGAACAAAGTAAAGTTAAAATATAATACCAAATATTAAATCCGAGGACATTATCGTGATCATTATCGCTAACCCGGTATTTAAACATAATTTTATCTGATAAGGAGTAAATGATCCAAAGTTTGGAAAATATTGTCCAAATGACTCCTGAAACCTACATTATACCTCCGAAATGATTCCGAATGATGTCATTTCGCTTTATGATTCCGTTTTGTTGTTATTTATCTCGCGAGAGAGAATACCTGACATAAAAACATGGTGTCACATAAACCGACGCTTAACCAACTATAGGTCAGTTTTAAAGCCATAAACAAGTGTTCGGGTAATGTGGTTAGTGTTTAATAAGTTAGTCGTTTACTCTAAATCTTTGACCTACTAACCGTAGACATTTTAGTAGTAAAGTTAGCATAAAAGTTACTGATTTTATCCACTAAGGTAACGTCAACATAATTTCAGAGGCAGAAGTTCACCGCCGTGCGTACGCCCGCAGTTTCAGGCAAGTATAACACCATATAATCGTAATGTGGAAAGTTTCCTCCAGTATTGAGAGGCTTGAAAACGCAAAGTTGTTATCGGCGAAAGTTTCGATTACAGAGCAATTTTGTATGCGGAGAGGAATCTAACTATATCCGTGTAATTTTAACGATTATTCCTTTTAAATATACATTGTGGAGTTTAGGAGATGTTTTGACTTGACTTTGTTTTGTAAGTTTGAATATCATCTTATCGGTGTTGCGTAACAGTGCGTTGTTGATATTATAGGACATAACAGTTTACATAATGACTTTCATTTTCTTATTCAAGCTTAATATCTTTATAACTTGCCTGTTCCTTTAACGCTTATGGCTAACAAATGGAGAGCCAAAACGCAGACGGGGTAATGAATGGCGCTTGTATTGTACACCATTTTTCTCGAGGTTTTTTTTTATGGAATTGAATGACGAGACGAGCATGCCGTTCGCCTGATGGTAAGCGATACGACCACCCATAAACAACAGCGACACCATTCAGCACCTTCAGTTACAAAGTACTGTTTGGAATTCCACTGCGCTCGTCATCCTGAGACATAAGATGTTAAGTCTCATTATGTGCAGCAGTTACACTGGCTACAATTTCCTTCAAACCGAAACACAACAGTGCATGCACACTGCTGCTTGGCGGTAGAAATAGACATTGCGGTGGTACCCACCCAGACGGACTCTTACATATTATGAGATACCTACCACCAGTCAAAGATAAGGTATTGGGACAGGGTGTGGTGGCGAACTTATCTATAAAGATTGTGAATTTTAACTTATACCATAATACTCATAACCCTTTAATACTTAAGAATTTTAACTTATTATTATTATTCTCTTACTTTCAAGAAATCTAACAGTCAAAGCCAATGCTTATTAGGTCATTAATTAAAATATCTACTGCCTTGGTGGCGTAGTTGTTTTACGGTACGACTACAGTTCTGAGGCCTCGGGTTCAATTCCCGGGTCGGGCAAAGTGATATTGGGTTTTTTACTCAGTATCAGCCCGGAGTCTGGAATTTGTGTCCGTTATGGCGATAGGCTCGCCTTCTATCTCATCATGCGATGCATTATGTACGGCGAAAAGGGGATGCACTAGTTGTGCCTCTGCCTGCCCCTTCGGCGATAAAGGCGTGAGTGTGTGTGTGTTAAACTATGTATTAGTAAGATCCTAATTTGTTTCATCTTTTATGATGATTTTACAGGATTACAGACCTCTTTGTGTGTATTAAGATTTTTATGCTTACTTTGTAGCACGCTTAGCCTTGCATTGCAGCACGCGTTTTACGACCTACCTTCATTTCACATTCTTCGACCACGATAGGGATCGGATTGTGTTTAGCATGATTATCAACTAATAAACAAAGGCATGCTCATAGACTGAGACCGTGCGCATTCTGCACTTTCTACATCGTGTGTTAAACACAGACGAGCCAAGGTCTTTTCACTGATTTTATATTTATCTAGCAGGTCAATTTTACTTTGATCTATAATAAAATACTTCATATTTTCTTCAAATGAGTGATGAAATGCTCTACTAATTTGGTATTTTTCAATGTCATTAAAATATTTAGCAGATGGAAGGTAGCCGAAAAAATTTGTTCACCTTTAAAAAGTGAGAAATCATTTCCACTCTTTTTACATAGACAATGTTAGAAAAATATTCGTACAATAGGTCTATTTTTCAAAAGCCCAATAAACTCTTCAGATAACATGATCATCGCCACTGAACACAATGCCTGAACAATTGTTACGATAAAATATATACACCTTTCATAAATAACAAAGCGATCTCCATATAAATAAAAAGTCCGTGCTCATGCCATCGTATATTCCCAATTTTTTCACCGCCTTTATGTGAATCAAGGTATTTGGTAGCTTTATTTCCTTCACAGCGTATTTTCTTTGTGTTTGTGTAAAATGTTATCTGACTCACATCACCTGTATCAATATCCAGAAATTGTTTATAGTAGAGATAAATAAAACAGGAGCTGCAACGGAGACTTCGCGTAATAGAGTTTAGACCTAAAATGAAGATCATAAGTCAAGATTAGAGGTAAATAGTGATACAAAATGATATGATGGTTTTATTTATTTTGTTTTTTATTTTATTATTTGAGGATTGCCAACAAAGTTTACAATAACACAAACATAATAATAACAATCAGAAAATAAAACTAATTGTAACTCAGACTACAGGCAACCACAACGTGCATAATACAATTTTACGATATAATTACTCAATTAAACATTATAAGGAACTAGACAAAAAAGAATAGATTTATCAGAATGTTAGGGTCCAAGTTAATCAATCTCACCTAAAAGAGTTTTTCTAAATGCGTATAGTGAATCAAATTTAGGGGGTAGCAGGGTGTCGTGGTATCGTATGTCGAGACGTAGGTAGGTTCGATTCCGAGACACCCGGGTTTTCGAAGTTACGTGCGAAGTAAATGCTATAATTAAAGAGCTTAGGTAATACAAAGCCATGAATTTTGAAGGTGTTTTTGTATCAAATAAGCATTTTATTCATTGTCCATTGTTGATAGTATTTTTGCTCCCTGATACCGCCAGGGTCCCTACACGATCGTGTTCAAATTATCATTTTTCAATTTTCCCCAAGTCAATTCTATATCTTTACGACAAAGCAATAAACGTTTGCTTACGCAATACCCACGGGGACCGATGATTGAATCTATATAACCGGTCAAAAGTAAACTCGGAAGATAAAAGATAAATCCAGGTACCGACGGAAGCTTAGTTGGAATATTATTGGACAGCGCTCCTGATCCCGGATTTCCATAAGAAAGCAACGGGATAGAAAAACAGTTCCAGCTTGATTCACAAACGATAGCAGTAATCGACGAATTATCTGCGGACTGACGCGCGAATTTCATATTGAATTATTTATAACATATTTTGTGGTTGTTATTCATTGATATATAAAAACCCTGATATTACTATAACTAGACTCCCGGGTCGCGAAGAGTGATATTGGGTATAGATACTGAATTATGCATTAAAAATCTTTTACCTTAATATCTCACGGCATAACTATCCCATAACTCATTTTATGCAACACTACACCGAAATACTTGCGTCAAATATTAATGTGTATGTTAACATTCCGATAGTGTGGACTTGTAGAGAATACCATAAAACAAACTAAATGGAATAGATAAATAGTAAATCGGAACGCTGTGTGGGACAGTATTACAAGCTATTTTAATAAGCGGGTTCGATACCCGGGTCGGGCAGTGATATTGGATTTTTCTTCTCAATATCAGCCCGGAGTCTGGAATTTGTCTTCGATATGGCGATAGACTCGCCACCTATCAAATCTTGGAACGGAATACGCACGGAAAAGTGGGTGCACTAGTTGCACCTCTGCCTAACCTTTCGGGGATAAAAGACGTGATGTCTGTTTTGTTTTGTTTTACTATATCTTATTTTTGGTTATTTTGAACAAGAATGTATTTTATTTTTTATTGCATTGAATGACGAGGCGAGCATGCCGTTCGCCTGGTGGTAAGCGATACGACCCATAAACAGTAACAACACCATCCAGCACCTTGACTTACAAAGTACTGTGTGGCATTCCACTGCGCTCGTCATCCTGAGACATAAGATGTTAAGTCTCATTATGTCCAGTAGTTATACTGGCTACAATGTCCTTCAAACCGAAACACAACAGTGCATGCACACTGTTGCTTGGCGGTAAAAATAGACATTGCGGTGGTACCCACCCAGACGGCCTTTTACATAATGAGAGACCACCAGTATGAGAGACCTACCATCAGTAAAAGCTAACATGTATGCATGTAATTGATATTCTTAAAATGCATTTGATTATAGCATGCTACTTCCAGTCTATATTTGGTAATGATTTGAAGTTTCAATAGTTTCCCTTATCACAAAATTGACAGCAATAATTAAAAGGTAGTAAATCACAAGATCAATATAGGACATAGGCCCTGTCTCAGATTGCTGTATTGACGGTTCACCGCTTTGTTAATTCAGCTGCTTCCCGTAACGTTCGTAAATCATGTATTGCGGGTGTGAGATCAGCCTACACCACTGACTGCATTTGGTGGACGATATCGGAAAACATTGGTTATGTTCCGTGCTTCAGTTCGAATGAAGCCATAGACGGAGCAATTTTCACACCTCGCACGTGCGATTCTTGAAAGTACATATTGCTTCTCATGATCAATATGGCTAGGCAATATTTACCCACGTTGTAAGCTAAGAATCGCCTCAAGAAACTTGACGCAAGGAACTAGCTCTGCCTAATTGAGGTTTAAAATGCTATTCTATTCTGACGACCACCCCAAGGAAGCGTAGCGTTAGACGGCTTCCAACAAGGTGACAAGATGGACAGACGACCTTGTAAAGATCGCAGGAACCCACTGGATGCCGGCCGCGTCTAACATGTTGGTCTGATAACCTTTGGGGGAGGCCTATGTTCAGCAGTGGACTTCCAAAGGCTGAAGAAGAAGCCGAAGAAGGCCACGCTATAGCTCATAAGTAGACTAATATATGAACACCAACGCTAAAGGAATTGTGGCTATATTGGTTTTCAAAGGAGGATGGTTGGGAAAGGAATAAAATTATTGGACCTTCGAAAATCCCAATGTTCGTAAAAAACTCAAAAGCAAAACCTCGTCGTGCCGCTCTGTAAATAGGTTCCAACCTGTCTACGCTGCCGCCAAACGTATTTAAAACAAATGAGAGGTGTCAAGGGACACCCGGATGGAACGAAGTTCCTTTCGATTAATTAGTGAAGAAATTGTAATAAAATTTTATTTATATAACAGAGTGTGTATATATAAATAAATAAATAAATAAATAAGCCTTTATTGATGTTTGAAAATGTTTACAATTAACTATAATACATTTGCTTGTTTATCATAGACGATCGGTACATTTCCAATAACATCTTGTCCTTCGACATAGGCCTCCTCTAAAGATTTCCATCTCTTTCTATCTCTCGCTATCCTCATCCATTGAGGACCAGCAACTTTTTTAAGGTCATCCTCCCAACGTTTAGTTTGTCGTCCTTTGTTTCTTTTGCCATCTCTAGGGTACCACTCGGATATTATTTTTGTCCATTTCTCTTTTTCCTCTCGTGATATATGTCCTGCCCATCGCCGTTTTAGTGTTTTGCATACTTTCCTTACATCTTTAAACTTAGTTGCACTTTTTATTTTTGTTAATCTTATTTTATCTTTTCTTCTTACTCCGATTACACTTCTCTCTATTCCATTTTGACATATACATATTTTATTCATAAGTTTGTCTGTCAGTGCCCATGTTTGACAACCATATGTTAAACATGGCATGAAGCACGTGTTATAAACTCTCCTCTTTTCTTTAATTGGAATATCTACATTCTTCATAACTTCACTGAGTGACCAAAATCTTTTCCACGTATTGGTGATCCTTCTATCAATTTCTTTTTGCATTGTGTCACTTGCGGCTATTTGTTGGCCCAAATAAACATACTCCTCAACATATTGTATTTTCTCCATATTTATTTTGATATTATAAGTGTGTGAGGCATTGGTCATAATTTTTGTCTTACTCGTGTTCATCGTAAGTCCTGCTTTCGCGCTTTGATCTGATAATTGTTGTAGCATTTGCTCTAATTTTATTGGACACTCAGTAAATAGGATCAAGTCGTCTGCGAAACGTAAATGGCTTAGTTTTTCGCCATTTATGTTGAGTCCATATTCATCCCAATCCAGATTTCTGAAGATCATCTCTAAAGCCGCTGAAAACAACTTGGGTGAAATAGGATCACCCTGACGGACGCCTCTTTCTATAGAAAACTCTTCCCCAGTTTTCTCCAATCTCACTTGAGCGGTGCTTTTTGAGTATATATTCTTGAGTATTCGTATATACTTTCCTTGTATACCCTGGATATGGAGTGCTTCCCAGATATATCCATGTTCTAGAGAGTCAAAAGCTTTATTATAATCGACGAATCCCAAATAGTAAGTTTTGTTGTATTCTTTATATTTTTGTAAAATTTGTTTTAGAACATGTATGTGATCTACAGTAGAATATTTACTGCGAAAGCCTGCCTGCTCTTTTGGTTGATTTTCATCAAGTATAGATGTGATTCGATGCAAAATTATTTTTGAAAAAACTTTATAGACGTTAGACATCAAACTAATTGGTCGATAGTTCCCTATATCGGCTTTATCTCCTTTCTTATGTAGTAATATGATTATTGATTTGGTCCAGTCTGTAGGAATATTTTCAGTCTCTATAATTTCATTAAATATGTCAGTTAGTACCGGGGTGATCACCGGTATAGTTGCTTTTAATAATTCATTGGTTATTTGATCTGTCCCTGGTGTTTTGTCCTTCTTTTGTGTGTTTATCGCTCTTATTGTTTCTTCCATTAATATTTTGGCTATCGGTTCAGAATCTGTAACACTGTTGTCATTTATAACCTTTTGATTATTGCTTTTGTACAGGTTTCTATAATAGTCTGTAGCTATTTTTAGTATTTCCGTTCTTTTATGTATATAGTCTCCGTCTTCATTCGTTACTTTTAGCATCCAATCTTTCTTATGGTTCAATTCCATCATGGCCTTTTTTATTCCACCTGTTCTTTCGATATGCTTTTTCATTGTAGATTTTCTCTTTGCTTTTTTATCTTTCTTGATACTTTCATTTATCTTTTTATTAATTTCAGAAATTTTGGTGCGATTAATTTTCTTGTCCTTTCTTTTTAATAATAATTCTTTCCTTTCTAGTAGCAGTTGTTTCGTTTCATTAGAAATAATATCCTTTTCCTTATTTTTATTGACTTTTTTCGTTTCTGTTTTTAGTAATTTTATAAATTGGTCATATCTGGCCTGAATCGGTATGGTTCCTTTCTCATCTTTTTTTGCAATTGCCTTTATATTAGTCTTAAGTTGTTCTATATTTCCAGTAAATGCAATGGCTGGACTATCATTATGGAATCTTCTTTTTCTCTTTATATGTGTTCCTGTTAATTTGGCGCGAACCATTTTATGATCCGAATTGAAATTTAAATTATGAATGATTGAAACATCCTGAAACGTCTTGCTATTATTAGACATGATAAAGTCAATTTCGTTTTTATGAAGTCCATTTGGCGATATCCATGTCCACTTTTTTGTTTTCTTTTTCTTGTAGAAGCTATTAAGAATCTTTAATTTGTTTTCTAAAGCGAATTTGATTAATCTATTTCCGTTTTTGCTTCTTTTACCTTGTCCGTATTCTCCTATTGTGTATTCTTCCCCTTTGTTACACATTCCAATTTGTCCATTGAAATCACCCATTACTATAACATTTTTGTGGGAATTTTGTATAGTTGTTTGTAAGTCTCCGTAGAATTTTTCAATTTTTGCTATATCTTCTTTTTTGTCCGATTCAGTTGGACTGTATACTTGGATGATAGACCATTTTAGAGGGTCGCGGTCATTTTTGACGGTGCGGGTTTGCGGTGTGTATATATATAAATATATAAATATTTTCCTATTTACGTTCCAATACATAAGTTTCTAGAGAAAAAAACAAATAAATACGTGTGGCACTCGGAGACTACCGCGGTAAAGCTATTGCATAGCATTTTTATCACAAATTTTGATTGACTAAACACAAATTCGATCTTACGCTTACCACATAAAGTAGATTTTAAAACGCGAGCAAAGCACGTTTCGTCTTAATAATACCATAATAATACCAGCCCTGTATTAAATACTGCCCACTGCTGAGCACGGGCCTCCTCTACTACTGAGAGGGTTTAGGCCTTAGTCCACCACGCTGGCCTAGTGCGGATTGGCAGACTTCACATACCCTCGAAATTCTTATCGAGAACTCTCAGGTATGTAGGTTTCCTCACGATGTTTTCCTTCACCGTTAAAGCGAACGATAATTGATAAACAATACACACATAACTTCGAAAAATCAGAATCTTCGTTTCGTCTTGTTATTGATAAATGTCAGTAACCAAAGTAGAATAAATCAACAAAATTTGAAAAAAGAATGTTACGTTCGATTCTTTTGTACTCGTGCCGTGCCAACGCTGGGGAAATAGCTTCTACGCAATGTATTTAAGGTTCATATTAGATTAGTAAGAAATGGTTTTAATGACTTTAATAAATAAAATAAATAAAAATATACTCGTTTCAAGAATTATAGCTTCTACGCATTGTATTTAAGGTTCATATTAGTAAGATAATAGAAAAAAGTGTCGTGACAACTTTCTGTCCAGCCCCCTTTCACAACGCGCGAAACACATCATCCCCTTGGATTAATTATATACCTACGTTTCTAAAAAAAGCGAACTGTTCCCCACTAAATGAGTTCGAGTGAATTAATTTTTGTTATTTTTCATGGATATATTTTTCTCTCCGTTTTAATAGAAACCATGTTATAACTGGTATCATTATGCGCGCACACAAGGATACGCAGAATGATACAGCGATAGCGTATGACACAGCTGTCACGAATACTAGCTTAAGAAAAGTTGGCCTGTTTGTTTTAGTTTCATTGCAGCGCGTCACACTATCCAGGTATATAATTAATCAAAGATCTTCCCTTTATCCCCGAAAGGGTAGATAGAGATGCAACCAAGGCACCCATTTTTCACCTCGTGTTCCGTCCCAAATTGTGATAGAAGGCGACCCTATCACCATGTAAGGCACTAATTTCAGACACAAGATTGATACTAAGCGTGAAATCCTAGAAACACTATATTGTTTACATTTTGATCATATTGAAATAAAGAGTGATTTCCCAATTTGTAATCGTTTACACTAGCTATTACATCATAATTAACGTTTCGACGGAGCCTGGGGATTATGTTAATTAGAAAAAGGCCCTCATCAGCCAAGTTTTCAAGCCTTTGTAATCGATTAAGAGCGGATTAAAATTGATTAAATCGGGTAATCGGTCACCGGGGACTGGTCCGGAAGTCTATTAGGTAATGAGAGTAATTCTTGAGTTAGATAGTTTGTTGTTAAACGATTTAAGTAGATGCTTTCGCCATTTTAACCTTACTAAAATAATAAATGCCTGCCTCGGTGGCGTAGTTGTATTACGGTACGACTGCAATGCTGAGGTCTCGGGTTCGATCCCCAGGTCGGGCAGAATAATATTTGTTTTTTTTAATCAGTATCCCGGAGTCTGGAATTTGTGCCCGATATTGCGATAGGCTCGCCCCTTATCACATCATGGGACGGAGTACGCACGGCGAAAAGTGGGTGCACTAGATGTGCTTGTCCCTACCCCTTCTGGGATAAAAGGCGTGAGTGTGTGTGTGTAAAATAAGAAATGCGAAAGTTTTTGATGATGTATGTTAGAATTAAATGCGGGAACTGCGGAACAGACTTGCATGTTTGGCACACATATAGACCATGTTCTGGATTAATGTACTATATAGTCTACATTTGGCTTAATTTTTGTACATTAAAATGTCATCATTTTTGTTATTGGAGTTATTCTCGTAAACGATGGAAATATGATTTACCGTTCTCACAATAAAAATATTCCACGTAGTAACAACAAAAAAGAATTCATCATAAAACATTCACATCTTTACAAACGCCCACTATTTAGAATATACCTGTAATTTTGACAGAATTCCACGATCGTCAAATTTTATAACATACAAATATTTTGTGCACTACAAATTGAACTCTATCTTTCACTATTAAGGTTTGCTTTACATCCAACATGGTATATTGACAGCCTAACCACAATATTTTCATTTTATTACAATCGTTTGTCAGTTCATTTTGCCGGCGGTAGATAAAATATCTCACGCATTTTGACGTAAATTTTTTATGTTTACTTTGTTGTGTTGGCAGAAAATAATTTTAGTTTTAATTGGTTCGCAGAATTGACCCATCAGGAATGTTTTGTTGCTGACGAGCTACATTATGATTTACACTACCTTTTGCCCGTGGATCCACCGGCAAAGTCTATTATCGGGATAAAGAATAGCCAATATGGTACTTGTCTTACTTGTTAGTTATTGCAACTTTATAATAAAGAATTTACAGAGTCAGCATTTAGTTACCAACCTGATTATAAGGTTTAAGGCAGATTTCACCGCTTGCTGGTTAATGCTACTCGCCATATAAGCCGACCAAATACAAAAATCACACTCTAATCTATGTTCCCAGATATAATAAAATTAGTACATTGCCTGTATAATACGATAACTGTAAAATTTAATTGAAATTTATGAAACAGACCCCTTTTAAAAAAATCTAAAGTAATGATGTATCAAACAAGGTTGTTAACCAAACGTAACCGCTGTCCCACTAACCGATGTTTCGTGTCAGTAACCGACTCTTCGGCCTTGCGATTACGGATTCGATGCGGTTTGACTGAGCACACGACATGGCTTTATGTGTGAAAATTACTGATCATCACTCTATGTTGCAGTCAGTTATAAATTTACTGAGATAGATGCAACTGACTAGATTATTGTATTATTTATATTCGTTTCTATTTGACTAATTTTGTTGCAGGTTGGAGACAGATTTCAATGTCTATTTCTACTGTCAAGCAGCAGTAGGCATGCACTGTTTGTTCCGTTTAGAAGGACATCGTAGCCAGCGTAATTAATGGGCCTTCTGAGACTTACACACCAATTTTCACCAATTTCTTGTTAATCGGGCATTACAATTAACGCAAATTATAACGTTAAAGTATCGCGCGTCCAATGAAAGAACGCTTAGTTAAGGCAGATAATCATCAGATGGCGCTGACGATTTAGGGACTTTTGAAGCGGGAAAGGCTTTTCAACACCTTGTATATTATAATAATGAATTGATTACTTTCATTCGAAGATAATTATACCTAATTATACGATTATCGCTTAAAATATTTTTTAAAATCTCATTAACATTGGTTAATCCTCGCATAACCATATTTATGTACTTCACTCAGGAAACGTTGGTCAAAGTTATTTTAGGTTCAGATTATGTTATCTGGAATTGAGTCTGAATATTAAAGCTTCGGGTTGTTTCAGGCTTAGATTAGATTGAATTAAGCTATTTAATTCCGAGGGATAGTGGAATAAGTACATTTTCGATTACTGTAAGTCTGATTGCGGTCTGATCCCTTACTTATTCATTCAGATATTTCTAAATCCCAGATATGGTTGAGATGGAAATAAAATTCAAGAATAATGTATATTTTTAAAAATAATATTTCGATTTGCATTTGTGACTTCTGCCATCGCCATGCCTAAAGGTTAAAAACCAGTATAGTAAGGGTAACACCTGATGCTAATGATTGTCGATAAACACCGCCATTTTGAATCACAGTTTCGATGCACTGCGTTCGTCATCTCGCGACATAATATTATTTAAAGTGTCATATTCCCCAAACAAAGCATAGGTCATATTTTATTGCACACAAGCATCATAATTGATCGTCTCAGAACATTGTATGGTAACATAAACAAACGAAACCATAGTGGTAAGTCAATTAAGTTTCGCACATAAAAGCATAAGAGAGTCCTACATGCATGAGCATTCCTTATATAAAATTTTGACCATAAAACCTAACTAAAGAATTAAATAATATCCGGCTATTGCACCAAATGCCGCATCCATCCCGCAACATGTTTATATAAAGGTCCGGTCTATTGTGTAATAAAGTCACTGGGCTAGAAATCAATGAATCACAAGTTTTACGACCGCCCGTAAACACCCCGTAGTCGTCAGCATTTCTGACATATTATAACAGGCGGCAGACTGATTGATTCGAATCGATTTGAGAATTAATGTTTCTATTTTTCTGGTGACAAACACGGATGAGATATGACGCGTTGTGCAATGATTTATATCGACTAATCTGGTATTGGCATTTCGGGAATATTGATATGTCTATTGCTTTTATGAATGGCGAGAGAAGTCGTTAGGCTGATGGGGAGGAGGATTGAGTACTACGGTTGCCTATAAAAAATGTCAAAATGATCAAAATTTTAAATTGCACAGTTCTGTGTCTATCATTTTGAGAGATTAGATGTTAGACTCATATAGCTTAATAATTACATTTGCTATCTTTCAAACTAGAACAAAATAGTGCTGGCTCAGTACTGCACAGGGAAATTGTACAATGATACCTTTTATATGGCAAAGAGTGTACCTGATAGCTAATTATCCATCGCGAGTAGGCACAAATATGCTGTTACTTTCAAAGCTGGATTTTACTGGTGGTAGGTCTCTCATATGTAAGAGTTCGTCTGGGTGGGTACCGCCGCAATGTCCATTTCTACCGGCAAGCAGCAGTGTGCATGCACTGTTGTGTGTCGGTTTGAAGGGCACTGTAGCCAGTGTAGCTACTGGACATAATGAAACTTAACATCTTATGTCTCAGGATGACGAGCGCAATGGAATCCCACACAGTATTTTGTAAGTCAAGGTGCTGGATGGTGTTGCTACTGTTTATGAGTGGTCGTGTCGTTTACCATCAGGCGAACGGCATGCTCGTCTCGTCATTCAATGCAGTAATAAAAAAAAACTTAAACATTAACGTTGTGTATTTTTGAATATTTTGGAATGGTTAAGGAATAATTTCGCATGAATTGCTACATTTATCAGTATAAAAGTACTAGCATTTATGTGGTTAAATACAATATTTATTTATTGTGCCGTTTTAACATTTTATACCCATCCCAAGAAAAGTGCTCAACGCCGCTAAAGAAGCTTTCACTTCAAAAAAACATAGGCTAATCTTGAAACATAATGATTCCTTATGTTTACGGGAATGTTAGACACGCCCCGTGACCACGAAGTGCTGCAAAGCCTTCGAAACATACGCAGTATTTTCCAATGCTAGCCTACCTTCATTTGAACCTGCACAAAACAGACAATACCTATTCGTAAAATTCAAGACGTTTGATGTATTAAACTGTAGATCTTTTGAAGCGTTTAATCAAGAGACTAGAGCTCGACGCTCCGTAATATCTGCCAATCACCTGCAGCCGTGGATTAAATGGTATGAACTGGCAAACGTTGGTATTAATTCGTAATAAATGAGGATTATCTGTTTGTATTACTTTCTTACCTGATTGAGTGGTATCAGCTCTTTGTTATATATTATACGGCTGGGGGATAAATGAGAGATATTATAATTCTTTACACGTTACTAATAATAATTATAAGAAAACAATAATATAATCTACGTAACAATTTATTTTGGGACATAACTGGTATACCAGCTATACTTGCGAATCAACGAGCAAATTTTACATATAAAATCTACATTAAATTATCGGTTTAAGCACAAAAGACTTTATTAAAAAGGCCTATATTCAAAAGTTAAGTGGGCGATTTGGTAACAGACGATCGCAAAGAGCTCTTAAAGGCCCGATCTCAAGACATTTGGCACTCGAAGATGTTGCTCAGCTGGACGCTGTATTCTGATAAATATTGAGTTAAAACGGCGTATCTGACAATGATGTTGAATTGTAATGGTTTAGTTAAACGCGTGAGCCATTGGCCTGGTAGTTATTGTGATAAAGGTAATAGGTTTCTTTTTACTTATAAGAAGTCTTATTTACTAAACGATAGCTCGATGGGATGCTGCATTCTGCTAGTTATCGAGTTAAAGCCGCGTATCTGAGATATTGAATTGTCTTTGGTACGAATGAGAAGACTTCGGGAGTCACTAGATGAGAAGTATAAAATGTGGAAGAGCTTCGTTGTATGAACCAAAATTAAACTATAAAGAACTGCGTGGTTTCGAACTACGATACCGAGACGATTGATGTTAAGCTTCAGTGTCCTGTAATTATATTGACTACAATATCCTTTGAATCGAAACACATGTGATTATACTAATAATGCGGTGGCATCTATTCAGACAGATCACCTACAAGAGATCTAGCACCTAGATAGGTAGTAGTAGGTAGGTCGTAAATAGATAAGAACTTTGATATTTATGCAGAAACGTCCCCAACTATAAGGGTCAGCCTGACTACACGAGATATAAAACGAGAGGCTAATCTCGAGGGCAAAAACCTGGCTCTAATTAAAGCTGCCCAATGTACGTGACGGAATTAATGTATGGAAGGACTGTGCAATTAAAAAAATATGTAGATTTCATATACATATGCTTTATGTCTACCCTCTGAGGGCTTAAATGAAGGGCACCTGCATATTTAACGAGTTCTTCTTGAATTATTAGGTTTTTTGCTCAGTATCACTGAGTGTGAAATTTGTGTCCGATATGGAAATAGGCTCGCCCTCTGCCTCGTGGCAAAAAGTACATGGCGATATTGGTGCTCTGTTTGATGATGAATCCCTATCAACGTTAAGGCATACATGTACAACCATATTTGTAAGATTCTTGAAATGTCATAAAATGATAAACTTCAATCCAATAATCCATCCATATAAAAAGTTACCACTATTTGATCTCCTCACTGTTTATCACCCTCCAAATTAACAAAAGACAATCGGGTTCTCAAATGTTTACTTATACCATGTTATAAAAGGAAATATAAAATTGTCTTTACACACTAAGATTTAGATATAAGGAAGCGTCCACAATACGTTACCGCGGTCTATTGTGACAAACCATTTCCTTTCTCCCATCGTCGGCTTTGTTAAAATCCATTCACCTTTGAACTGGTATTGTCATCGGTACACGCGAAATGTTTTCTAATGGCATTTCTTATTAGCGATCCTTTTATCGCCTTATTAGTGAATACCCAGGGCAGTAAAAGTACTTATTAAAAATCACACTGGTTTTATTTATCGCAGAATTTAGGTGACTTGGCTAAAATTCATCGTAGTTGCCTTGTTTAAGTTTATGGAAAATTTAAACTCAGTACAGGATGGATTTGCTATGCCCTCAGCAATTTCATAGCGGACGAAAAGCCACTACAGAGCTGTCAATTTAAGTCAATATTCTATGTGACAATAGAACTGCCTCTGTCGAACCTGTAGACGAAATTTATGGCTCTACGATATAAAGCGCTGGTCCATACTTGTGGCTATTATGTAGAGCTATGATGTAGACATTTGTCTACAGCTATATACTATTTCCAAAGGTGGGTTGCTGTTAATACGCTGGATGCAGGCCGCTTTTGACAGGTCCGTCTGGAATCCTTAGGAGAAGCCTATATTGAGCAGTGGCCTTCGTGTAGCTGATGAAGATCACGATGATGAAGTTTGTCATTAATTAGACGTTTTGTAAAATACAGGTGAAGCTTAACAATATATGCAAAAGGAATGATGAATTCCAAATTTATGATATGAGCAGGCAGACTAAAGTATTTTTATGTACGAGCAGCATTTACCGAAAAATGACTCATTTTACAATGTTCCTCCTCCTCCTTGCGTCGATTCCCCAATGCTGGGGGTCGTGAGTCATCAAGGAATTAACTTTTCGCGTACGATGTTGTGCCAACTACTCCGGCTTTCAGCGACATGTATAGCTGCAGCGGCATTTATGTTGAGTGTGGTGCGGATTTGATCAGTCCAGCGCGTTGGGTTCCTGCCTCTCGGTCTTTTGCCATCCATTTTCCCGGTGATTATTATTTTTTGGAGATTATCACCGGGTTTTACAATGTTATAAAACCTAAATTACCGAAACTAACATTAACCAAAATCACTTAACAAACTTTCTGGACAAAATACCTTGTAAAACTGAACGGTTTTTTAATTTGATTAGTAAAACTTCGAATCTCTAGCGATTAGGCGTAAAATTATGTTAATTGTAGTCATTAAGTAAGAATTATTAGACTCCCTAGGTATTGGGTTGAGTCAGGGCTGGTTACTTCAACTTTTTGTAATGTCAGTGTTCATAAAGTAAGTAATGGTTAACAATATTTTTTTTAACGTTTTCCCGTCATATCTAGTTTCATTATCTTTATCTATTTCTTCCATGGTATTCGAAATCAATTGTTATCTTTTTTTTACCTATTGCTTTCGCAAAGTTAATCGGAATACAAATTGGTACCAATATAACTACTGGACATAATGAGACTTAACATCTTATGTCTCAGGGTGACGAGCGCAGTGGAATGCCACACAGTACTTTGTTAGTCAAGGTGCTGGATGGTGTTGCTACTGTTTATGGGTGGTCGTATCGCTTACCATCAGGCGAACGGCATGCTCGTCTCGTCATTAAATGCAATAAAAAAAAAAAAAAAAAAAAAAAAAAAAAAAAAAAAAAAAAATATAAACGTTGAGTCTAGAGGCAGTCAAAGAATATCAGAAACTGGCTATTTGAAATGTAAGTGTTTTATATAAGTTATAAATTAATGCTTAACCAAGGCTTCTTACACACAGTTTATCGTTAACTAACATTGAACCAACCCGCCTTTAAAATCGTTAATAAAACCATTCGTTTTAACTGTAGGTACGTTTTAAATTTCGTCTTGTTTAATATTCGTGTATTTAAATAAAGTTTCATCTGTTACTTGTGAAATATTTTAACTAACTGTATTGTCACTTTCTTTCTTACATTGAATAATTAAAAAGAAAACTAGGTCAGACTACTAGATTGCTACATGTCCTTTAAAAATATTGTAATCTTAATCCCTATAAATTAATATAATTTAGGATGCTTAACAAGATTATTCATATCACATATTAAACGAAATAAAATAACACGTCTATCGTCAATAAAGTTATACACTTGAATAATATATTAATAATAATCCCTTCCTAGCCGATTTCGGCCACGGCGGCCAATCTCACCAGAGATCAGCCAGGTACGCAGGAGATATTATAGTGCACAAGTGTGTGCGCAATACACAAGTGCACTCGCTATTCCTTCACTCTCATAGTCCGGTGAGACGGCAATCCGACATGACCGGAGAGAGATCAGGCGCTGGACCAACGGCTTTACGTGCTTTCCGAGGCACGGGGGTATCACACCGCCAACTACCTGACTCCGAGCTGTGACTGAGTAATTTATAAGATTTTTTGGGCCGACCCGGGATTCGAACCTCAGCGTGCAAATCGTACTCGTAACGCGTACGCATTACAACTACGCCACCGAGGCAGTCGAATAATATATTATACTCTTTGCGAATACCAGTCTTCCATTACGTAACAAAATGGCAGTCTTTATGCAACTGAGAACTACAAATACACTTTCGATTTACCGACTTTTATACGAAAAGGTAACGATATCAAACCTTGTAATTTTAATTTATGATATAAAAATGTGTACGCGATACGGTGCATCGAAAGTGAAAGGTACAACCTCGACTCTTCGGGAATCTCGCGTGAGAACATATTTTGCGTTAACAAACAATTTAATCATCCATTACGCAGTCAAAACAAACACGTCTGTCCAAGTCAGTAACGCAGCCGCAATGAATGGCTCGTGGGAAGATAATTACGATTTTTTGTTTGAAGTAGTGGGTGCTTGGTTATTGAATAAGTGGTTCCAATGTTAATAAAGTTTGTACATTACGTGAACGTACTTGAGTATGGACATTGAGTTTCTAACTCCGACACTGATAAATGTACGCTGTGTGTTAGAGGAATATGAAAAAAATACTTATGTGCTTGTTATTTTTCTGTCTGTATCACGACATGCCTTTGAAGATTTTCATTTACGTGTGAAATATGAACTCTTTGGAACTTAGGATTATGTTTAACAATGGCGTACATGTATGCCGTTTTAATTTATACATTATAGCATTGCGCGCGGCTCCGCCCGCGTGGAAAAGTTTCCCGGGATAAAAAGTTGCACTCAGGAGTAATGTAGCTTCCTATTAGTGAAAGAATTTTCAAAATCGGTCCAGTAGTTCCTAAGATTAGCGCGTTCAAACAAACAAACAAACAAACTCTTCAGCTTTATATATTAGTATAGATATGATAAAACAGCACCACCGGTGTGTCTGTACATTGCAAGAAAAGTAATGAAAGAGAAAGAGTGTAATTAAAAAAGAGTAACAGAACACAAATCAGCTATTTTTAGATTTTTTTCTGTCAGTCCATTTTTGTGTTCGTTAGTTAGCGCACATCTCCGAAACTACTGAACGGATTTTCATTTTCGCAGGTGGGCAGGTTTTAATTGTGACCAGAGCAAAAAATTTCATTGTTAAATTAAAATAGGATATCTAAAACACTGTCCACGCGTACGAAGACGCGGGCATAGCATGTATTTGTGTAATACGGGGCAGGGCCACCGAATCAATGGTCCACTTCGACTGAGGTGGTCATACTATGTCATATATCTACAATTACTTACATGAAATAAAATGTAACAGTTTTGCTGTTGCCGTTGGAGTGGTCAATCAATCTACCAGAGGCCTAAAGTGCTTCCATTCCTTTCTCCCTAATTCCTTTATATCACACACGTTACTGCATAGGTATTATTTGTAAACAAATCACGTCCACAATTTCCTTCTGTACGCGTCATACGTGTAATCGCCAAGAATGGCGCAATCTGGGAACCGCCATGTTTCGCAGTAGAATTCAGCCTGATGGATGTTACTTTGTTACTTATATTTATACTAACAAGCTGTTTTAGTTTGGATTTTTAAGTATGGTAGGAGAAGTGTTAATACGTAGGTCAACTGCTGTTAAGTGTCCACCAGCCATAAGCGTTGACGAGTTTATAGAAAAAGGGATCGTATGTTAGGAAGAGGCGTGTGCCTCCGGTACTTATAAAGCTTCTGTATTTCGACAGTGAAGTATCATCTAATATTATAAAGAGGAAAGCTTTGATTTTTTGTTTCTTTGTAATGGATAAACTCAAAAACTACTGGACCGATTTTAAAAAATCTTTCACCAATATAAAGCTACATTATCAGCGAGAAACAAAGTAACATATAATGTTATATATAATAACTACAAATGACAGCTTTAAGGGAAGAGAAAAATATCTTTTCATTTTCATCATTTCTCATCGAGATGAATCCGCCTATGGTCATACGTTTCTCAATATCTTTTGCAAGACCATGCTAAACATCGTTGCGAATGGAGGAGACCGATTGGTCAGTGTTGCAATTCAGTTTGCACAGCAATTCTTTTTCGTATTTTATATCCTTGAGTTGTTTGTTTAATTGTTTCTAAAGCAATTTCAACAATGTCAACTTTTGGTTGTTTTAGTGGTTGACTACTAGACTGAATGTAGGTCTTGTGTTCGATCTTTAATCGGATTACTATAATTTCTGGGAGTATTTTTTGTTAAAATGTCGTGAATGGGTTTGGAATTGGTGCTCAATGGCGACGTTGTACGGATTTATAAGTTTGGAGAACAGTGAATAGCTTTTCTATTGTATAGAGCTTGTTACTTTTGAAAATTTTAGACGATTATTTGTATAAATCATTTAATAGGTATATTTTACTTAATAAGATTCTTAACCCGATTAACAGATACCAGTGTGTCTAGAAGCTTTGAATATTGCTCAGGAGTTCTTTATATGACATAGTAGAGTACTAATTTGGCACATAGTCAATTGATAAGGTGATATCATTACAAACAATGGTACCTATTACGAAATATAAGTATTGAGTTCATCGGCATAAGAACCAAAAAATCCTATACAGGTAATTCAAAACACCTAAGCCAGATATTTAATCCTCGATAAAGTTACATTGATTCAAATCCTGGATCGGGGTTGACAGCGTTTAGTGGTTAAAACCCGTAGTCAATTCGTTTCTCGTGCACGCTAAGCCTGTAGTTGCCAAATGGAAGCTGGCGATCCGCCAGGTTACGAACTACGGCTTCACACCACTGGCCAATAGACAAAAAGATTATGTTTATCCAAAACTAACGATATAGTGCTAAAATCTATGAAAGGTCGCAATCCTTATTTTCGAATACCTAAGAATTCTGCGTAAAAAATTCAAAGGTATTTGAAGTCTGCCAAATCACTCTAGGCTGGCATGGTGGATTAAAGCATAAATCCTGGCAGTAGTAGAGGAAGCTTGTGCCCAGCAGTGGGACAGTATATTATACAGTGTTTTTTATTTAACAAGGACGAATTACACACACACAGTCACGCCTTTCATCCCCGAAGGGGTAGGCAGTGGCGTAAGTAATGCACCCACTTTTCGCCATGCCTATTTCGTCCTAAGGATTAATATAAGAAATACACCAAATATATGCTTCGTAATCCCGATTCAGTTTCTAACCAGTAGGATACAAAAATATACTACTGTCCGTAAAACTGAATGCCTATCACCTTAGTATATTAGGGTTTCCGAAGGCATAATCATTGTATCGGTCCATCCCGCCCACTCCATTTCAGTTAAACTGTACCGGGACCATTCTGCAATAACATTATCGTTTATAACTATAGGATATCTCATTCAGCGTAAATTATTCTTTAGGAATATTTATTTAAAGGCTTTATTAGCTAGATATTAAGTTTAATTCTATATTTTAATAGGAAGTAAGTCGATGCGAGACTGGTTACGTGAGCTATCGTAATGTCTATTTCTATCGTCAAGCAGCAAAGTTGTAGTTATTGTACTTATTGGGTTTTATGAAACCTACGCTCTAATGTACTGAATGCAATGGACATGTTGTTTTTTTTTTATTGCAATGAATGATGAGACGAGCATGCCGTTCGCCTGATGGTAAGCGATACGACCACCCATAAACAGTAGGAACACCATCCAACCATCCCACCATATAACCTTGACTTACAAAGTACTGTGTGGGGCATTCCACTGCGCTCGTTATCCTGAGACATAAGATATTTAGTCTCATTATATGCAGTAGTTACACTGGCTACAGTGTCCTTCATACCGAAACACAACAGTACATGCACACTGCTGCTTGGCGGTAGATATAAACATTGCGGTGGTACCCACCCAGACCTACTCTTTTATGAGAGACCTATCACCAGTTAAATAAATTCTAACCCGTAAATTACATTTGAAACTAAACAATAATTTATATCCTAAATGGTTAAATCCTTAAGGTGCTAAAGGCAGTAAGGGGCAATACCACAAGTATACATTTGAGGAACATGGATTTGGGAATTTATGCGCCAACTGGCGGTCGACCGTGACTCGGCGCACGTGCATTTGGAATGTAAGGCATCTAACTCGGAAGCTGATATTTCTCAGTTTATACACTAAAATCTATTTCATATATCGGTAATATTGCGCTGAAATTCTACCTCTCAATATTGGCAATTGGTTTTAAATATAACTTAAAACGATATATGAGAATTCGTAGATATTTTAGGAAAATATTACCCGATTTTGCTGGTATGGATGTATGTAATTTTGCAATTCGATTTTTACCTAATATTTTTATATAAGAGGAAGAGAATGAGCTAGTAGCTCATCTGATGGTAAATGATCCCCAACGCACACAGATACCACTAAATGGCATCAAAAAATACTGTAAACGAAAACAAACCTATGGAGAATTCATGGATTTTGTTTTTAATTTGTTTTTGTTGCTGGCTTGGTACAACTTTTAACTTGGTAGCTTTTTACTGGTGGTAGGTCTCTCATATGTAAGAGTCCGTCTGGGTGGGTACCACCGCAATGTCTATTTCTACCGCCAAGCAGCAGTGTCCATGCACTGTTGTGTTTCGGTTTGAAGGACATTGTAGCCAGTGTAACTACAAAACATAGTGAGACTTAACATCTTATGTCTCAGGATGACGAGCGCAGTGGAATGCCACACAGTACTTTATGTGCTGGATGGTGTTGCTACTGATTATGGGTGGTCGTATCGCTTACAATCAGGCGAACGGCATGCTCGCCTCGCCATTCAATGCCATAAAAAAAAAAACTTACATTTTATGAGTGGCAAACACTACTTGTATTCTCTGCCTACACCTCTGACCCTTAGGTACAATGTTACGAGTCTAACGTTGACCACATTTTATTCATGTAACCTCTAATTTATTTTTATATTTTCTTTAATTCGTATTCGTCTGCGAATGACCCGCTCATTTACATAACTCGCAAACATTCAAATTTTGTTTTGTAACAAGGTATTAATTACGCAATAACGGATGATATGAAAGATGTTATGTATGTATTTATATTTTACTCGAGGTTCCGTTCGTATTAACACCCTTTCTCAAGATAAAAAGTAGTCTATAATATTCAGAGACCGTAGCCTAGGTGCCTTTCTTTAATCGTTAACGTTAAAGTTGTGTATGAGAATGCCACATCCTAACGATACAATTTTCGATAGGACATGCCATTCCCATACATTTTTCTGCTTTCTATTAGCGTTCACGATTGGAGAAAGGCATTTTGGCTACAGCCCCAGGTATGGAGTCGCTTCCTGTTATTGAAATAATTTTTAAAATCAGTTTATAAGTTCCAGAATTTATCGATTACTTTTTATTTTTATAATATAAGTATGGATGTTTAGTAGTATCTAGATAGTTATGTAGTCTGTCGGTTTATCTTCCGACCCCTCATCCTGCGGGATTTGGGATTTCCAGGCTAGTTTTAGTCAGCGTTTTGTATTTCTAGGTAAATAAGTTAGTCATTTAACTTGTTTACCTAGAAATACAAATTCGGTGACCTTGAAGCTTTCATCGAAACAGAATAGGTTTTCTACTGAAATCGTTAACCAAGATAATATCAAAACAACTTTTCTGGAATAAAAATAATTTATGAAATTATAGCTGATTAATAAAAAAAATGAAAACGTAGCGAAAAGAGAAAATGGCACACAAGTATACAACGATAAAAAAACATAATTATTTTGACAAATAATTAGTAAATTGAAGTATGAGAAATGCCTTGATTTACCCAATACCTTTACACAACCAATCCTAAGATACAACCGGAGATGGTCCTCCAGTACAACCACTTCACAAAAACAAATTCGTACCTGGTTTAATGTATAACTGAGCACCCACACACTAGTTGACCGTCCACCGACCGAACGACCACGATACTGTCACTTACCTCCCACCATCGCGCCAAGAGCTGATGAGGGGTTGAGTCATTCACTCGTGAATAAATCGCCTCGTTTGTGGGGTTTGGCTGACTCTGGGTTGGATTCTCTGGTAGGGAAACTGAAATTACTTTTTTGTGGAAGTACATGATGTATCGAGTGAGGTATGTGCCGATGGTTAAAGGCTGTGTAACACCGCTCAAAAATTTTAATTGCTTAGTGTTGTGTCATCCGTTTTCATGTTAAGGGTCTTATTAAACTGGACGAGCGCGCAACGTATTCGTTTCGCTGTAAATTCGTTTGCAATTCGCCAGTATGATAAGCGCCCGACCGCCGATGAAATAATCCGGCCTAAGTTCTTTGTGATTGGATTGTGCTGGTCAACCTTGTCACTTGAGGCACTTGTAAATTTTTCGTTTGTTTGAACCTACTACTATTATGAGAGTTCTTCTATTAATAAAGCGCTATAGACTTCATTTTTTTCTCCAACCAAAACCATCAGCGAGAAAATTAGTAAAAATTTCATAGTGAAATGATATGAAATTTCATTATTATTGAATTATTTGTATTTGTTAAATTTCTGTAAAAATGAGCCTTTTGTCTGGGGTAATCGTATACAACTAAAAACTAGAAAGGAAAATATACAATGCAAAATATGACCTACAAAATCGATAGCAATTTAACATTGCATGGCAAAAGACGTGGAATGCAAACCGAATAGTGTAAATAAAGAAACATTTTAACACGACACGCGACGCTCGCAATCTGTAGCAATCGCAGATACAATGTGAGAAAACGTTCTTACGTTTGTTTACATTTTTCTTTAAGTGCCTTTGATTTTGCAGCGTCTATTTCATTTATTGCGTTAAAAGCTGGTTGCAGACCAAGAACTAAGATAGATAGATGATTCTTTAGACCAGAAGTAAAGGAAAAATATATATGTATTAAATATAGGTATAGTAGGGACAGACTAATCTGGCCGGTATGACATGACACGGTTTTGAATTTTTTGGGTAGACGCTCTCAGAGAGTTATCGCGTCGGGAAAAAATTGAATTGTCATATAGGCCAGCTTAGTTTGTCCGAACTATAGTGTAACAATAGGCTTCTCGCTAACACCGATCTCCTCCAGATAACCATAAGATAAAATCATTTTTACGGAGAAGTCAAATAGCTAAGACGGCGCAATTTTCTGCCATTGAACATAGCTTAGTTAACTAGTTTGCGGTTGGCACATATTAAAATGACCTTAGCGATGCGATCTAGCCTAGTTGGGAACGGAACGGTCTGCCGAGACAATGTCCGGAGGTTCAAAAGCCAAGGCACACACCTCTGACTTTTCGAAGTTACGTGTGTATTGGGTATCAATGATAATTCGCTTAAACGGTGAAGGAAAACATCGTGAGGAAACCGGCATACCTGAGAATTTCTCCATAAGAATCTCGAGGGTATGTGAAGTTTGCCAACCCGCACTAGGCCTGCGTGGTGGACATTACTCCACCAGTCCAGGTTAGGCCTTAGCCTAACTCCTCTCAGTAGTAGAGGAGGCCCATGTTCAGCAGTGGGGAGTATATAATACAGGGCTGATTGCATTGCATATGCGAGCAAAGCTACCTTAGCTTGGCTTTGATCTGCAACCCACATTATAGCTGTTAAAGTTGAATGGCCTGTTCCATAGGTTTCAACAGCTAATGTAAATACTACTAATTTTATTACCATTTAACTGCCTGCCTTATTGGCGTAGTTGTATTACGGTACGATGCAATGCTGAGGTCTCGGGTTCGATCCCCGGGTCGACCAAAGTGATATTGGATTTTCCTATTCAGTATCAGCCCGGAGTCTGGAATTTATGCCCGATATGGCGATAGGCTCGCCCCCTATCACATCATGGGACGGAATACGCACGGCGAAAAGTGGGTGCACTAGTTGCGCCTTTGCCTGCCCCTTCGGGGATAAAAGACGTGAGTATGCGTATGCGTATTACCATTTATTTGGGAGCATAGATTGGAGTGTGACTTTTGTATTAGGCCAGCTTATACATTTGTGACGAGTAGCATTTATCAGAAAGCAGTGAAGTGACCCTAAATGTTAGATCCTGGACATAATAATATGTTTGAATGTTTGGTAGAAGTAAACGAAGAGAGTGCTCAACGGATTTGGATGTTTAGGACACAACTATGGCATAAATGATCATATATAGGCCACTGGTGGTAGGTCTCTCATATGTAAGAGTCGGTCTGGATGGGTACCACCGCAATGTCTAATTCTACCGCCAAGCAGCAGTGTGCATGCACTGCTGTGTTTCGGTTTGAAGGACATTGTGGCCAGTGTAACTACTGGACATAATGAGACTTAACATCTTATGTCTCAGGATGACGAGCGCAGTGGAATGCCACACAGTACTTTGTAACTCAAGGTGCTGGATGGTGTTGCTACTGTTTATGGGTGGTCGTATCGCTTACCATCAGGCGAACGGCATGCACGTCTCTTCATTCAATGCAATAAAAATAAAAAGTTTCACCTTGAAAGAGAACATCGTGGGACTTATTTAAGAAGCAACAGTTCTAAATATAGTTAGTATAGGTATATGTAGGTATAAATGTTTATTAACATTGTGAATGACGCCATAATTCGGGTCAGGGTAAGCTATTGTCTTTAATGCTCATTACATTAAAAAATCTCATCATTAATGTGGCAATTTATTTATGATTATGTTGAATAATTAATGAATTACACAATTGTATGATGCGTCATTAACATGTTTATGTATCAATTCAAAAACGAAAGACAGAAAGATAAAATATAGAATAAATATATTAAAAATAAATACACATATCCGTTCGTGAAAGTCAAATCAGAATCAGTTCAGTTGTTGTAAAGATTAGTCCTTACGAACATAAATGCTACGTTTTTTTTGGAATCTAAATTTTTTCTTGTCGGTACACTCCTTAACATAATAAGGGTTAGTTTCACTAGTTCCTGATAAAGTTCTAGATAACTATATGACATATAATGCTATCTAACAAATAATTCTGACATAGTACTAGTAACTTTTTCTGTATGATATTTCTATTCCTGTGAAAGCGAAAGTTGTAGTTTATGTACGAATAAATTTCAAATAAGATATCAGGGACTTTATCAGAATGTAGTTAAATCGGCCCTAAGTATAATATAACCATATTAAAAGCCGTTTCAAATAATAAAATTGCACGAACTTCGTACATAATACGTCATCGCTTAGGTAGCTAGTGAAAGGCTGGTAGGTTAGCTAGGCTAGGGCCTGTAGTGTCCTCATCGGTGAGAATCGCGACGCGTTCCTCCCATTATTTTTTTAATAATAATGATCTCTTTTTTATATTGCCTTTCCTGCCAGCCCGAGCTGGCTTTTTATTCTTCATCATTGATTTTACTCCTAATAAAAATGTCAGTACTTATATAAGTGACCTTAGCTTTGGTATTAATAATAATTATTAAAATCAATTTAATGTATCTTGACTTATCATAAGTGCAACTACGTTCGCCTACGTGGTGAATAAAGTATTTTATTTATAAATAGAACGATTGCTGTAAGAGTATAATTAAAAGCGAATTATCAATTATGTCATTAGTATAATGGTTGTTTAGTCCGACTTCTAAAGCCATGTACGATAATAAATGAAGCGTGAATCTTGATGGTCCCTTGTGGAATCTAGTAAGTTACCTCTGCATTGTCTATTTTTGTTTTCAAGCAGCGGTGCAATCACTACTGAGTATTGAGTTCCAATTTAGATGGTAGTCAATATAATTACCTGCCATTATGAAATTTCACTTCTTTTGTTTTAGGATGAACATGGTTTAGTTCTATGCAGGACATTTTTTTATTATAAGCTACTTCTTATTTAGAAAGAGGGCGTAGTAGCACTTTTATCTCGGCTTTCTTTTAGTCCCTTGAAGTGATAGGGGGCGAGCCTATCGCCATATCAGAGGCAAATTCCAGACCCCGGGCTTATACTGATAACAAAACCCAATATCACTTTGTCCGACCCGCAGATCGAACCCGAGACCTCAGCACTGCAGTCGTAACTTAATACAACTACGCCACCGGGGCAGTTAAAGTTAGAACGTCTATGAATTAGTTAATTTGCAATATATATGCAGTAGGAAGAACATTATAAATCTCGTAATAATCTTGATGTATTTATGATTTACGCATTAGGGAAGTGCCCGCTTTTACCGGTGAAGCGGTTACCGGTTATGATTTATCGACTACTCGGCATTGTTTTTTGAATTTCGAACTGCCAGTTACAAAAATATGTTACGCTCGTATTCTTAAAGAATACATTGAAAAAAAATGAACAGTGAAGAAATAGTGATATTGGCAATTTTTTATAAGCACGTAGATCACCTAATCGCCTTGGTCTATGAATGAACCAAACTAGAGAAGTTATCAATACTATTCGTCTTTAAAGATATTTGGTATTTGGTTCTTTTTACGAAAGTACCCAAAATTTAATAGCCCATAGGTACTATTGTGTAGTTTAAATTAAATACAGTATAGCGTTTAGAAAATGGAATAATCGTTTTTATATGAGAAATAACTAAGATTCACAGACATAATTGGACACGAATGCCAAAAAGTTTTATCAAAATTGGTCAAATAGAATTACGTACCTTTTGTCTCAAACTCTAATTTGTTGATTGTACTTTTTTAAAATTACAATAAATTATACAATAGTGTGTGAAAAAAACGTAATTCGAGGTTAACTAGCCAAGGTTAAATTATATCCGTTGTAAAACAAGTTACGAATATGCAAACATCCGTCGCGTTCAAAGTCGGTTAAACCAAACGTTTAATGTATATGTGCCGTATATCTATTCCTATAAAGATTATCTGTGTCAATGACTTGAATAATTATTAAACTAATTGTAACTAATAGTATGTAACACTATTAATATACTTAGTTCAATTAAAAACTTTAACAAATTTATTTACCAACCACTAACACTTTTATTCCAATCAATTACATTCCGTAATTTAAAGCCATTATACCATATTAGGAATCTTTTATATCTTAATAATTAAATGGTAGTATATTTGTAATGATCAGCGGCAAATATATTAAAATATTTAGAACTAACCGGATACGTTGGCGATTGCGCATCTCTATTCGATAAGAATGACATAAGTTGCATAAGAAGCAGACTACGCGAGAGAAAGTGACCGCGACTCGCAACCAGCCAATGTCAACAGACGGAAACGTTCGCGTAACGAGTTACAAAACTGTACTTAATATCTTTTAATAAACGCGTCGATGTAAGTTATAGTTTGGTCTACCTTGTTTTTATGACCATTTACGAGTGTCATCTGGTTTTAAGTGAACATCCATACTATCGGTAGAATCGTGGAAGCATTGAATCTTAAAGGATAGTAAAGGGAGGTGGCTTTATAGATCTTCAAAAATGTTTGTGGGTAGTTGGGTAATAGCGGATCCCGGGTAATCCCGTTTTTACAAGATGACTGCTAAACTGTAAAAGCTAATACAGCGGATCACAATTGTGGTACATTATAAAATAGCACTTCAAGCTGTGCCGTCCATATTAAGAAATGTTATCGGGTTTAGCAATAATCTTGAAACAACGGGATTACATTGTGGTCCGGTATTACCCAACACACCCTTTACAAAACGCTATAGCAAACTGTCACTCAATGATAATATTCTTTTATTTGTTGGCACTACCCCGGCCCATTGATGGCTGCACTACGGTTTTATTATAAAAAGTGTCCGTGAATGTAATTAATTAGTATGTGGTAGAGCATTGTAACTTTTTACCATTTTGGTTACATGCCAGGTTTAATAACAATGGTATAATTCTTAGGCATTTTTTTTTCTCTTTATTTAGTTTTAGGGACATTTACGCATTACGTATGACAGTCCCATCGTACCCTAATACATAGTACCTACAAACCAATAATTTTATAATTTAGACATAAATTCGAACAGAGTTCGAGCTTGGATGCCGTTTGGTTGACATAAGATTTCACGATATCTACATACCAACATTATTTTTGCTGCACTTAAATACCATTGTTACATTATGTCTCATAGATTAATTTCTAACACATTCCATTAGTAAATGGTGCAGATCTTCTACAACTCCAATTCTTAGGCATTATGAGACAATACTTGGCGTCGAGCGCAGTTCAATGAACGCAGAGATGGTAATTCAAGTTCTGAGTGTTAATACCTACTGTTAAAAGACAACTATGGGCGCTATTCATAAATCAATCTCAAGTTTGAGTTACATCTCAAGTAGAAATAATGTATTTTATTTTATTTATTAGGAAAAAAAAACAGTTATACAATATGTAAGTGCATAAAGACTTATATCTAATAGGAAAATATAAATGTATAACCCACAGCGTTCTTCACAGAATACATGCTTGATTACATTTCAAATGCGAGTGAAATTATGCTAGGATAAGAGTATTAACAGTAAAGAGTGAATTTTCTACTTGTATTCCCTATTATCTAATTCTAAAAGTGTTAGAGACAGGTTTTTGCGAAAACTATTTTGTGATGAAGCAAAGAAGTCCAAGTCCGAGAATAGGTCATTATAGGTTTTAGTGAGACGTCTAAGAGGTGCACGCACCCCTGCGTTAGTGCGACAACCAGCAACGCCGAAAAGGGGTTTAGTGCGTATTTCACGTCTCACTACCGTTCTTGGTACGATGTAATACAGTTTATTTGTCAAATCAACACAATCAATTTCGCCAGTACATAGTTTGTAAAGAAACATAGTATCAAGCAATATTCGTCAACGTGGATTTTAAGCTCAAAAGCTTATATTGGCCTAAGAGATTTGCATTATAGGAAGTAGAGACATGGTAGCAACGATAATGCGTCGTTTTCAGGAATTTACGTTGTACTCTCTCTAAACTATCTATGTATTTTCCATATAATGGGTTCCATATTTGAACAGCATATTCCAGTTGACATCTGATGAGTGACTTAAATAGGTGAATATATGTGGTAACACGTCTAAAATCTTTGGAGGATCTCATCACGAAGCCATACATGCGATAGGCTTTTTTAACAATTGTGTCTATATGCTGGTCTAAATGTAATTTACTATCCAACAATACCCCAAGGTCTTTAACTGCTGAGACCCTTGATAAAGCAACATCCGCTATTGTGTAACTTTGAGATATAACATTTTTATTTTTTGTGAATGAAATAGCCGTACACTTATAAAAACTTAGTTGAATTTTATTACACTTACAATAATCGCTAAATCTTATAAGATCCTCTTGTAATAAATTGCAATCGTTAATGTTATTTATACTTTTAAATAATTTGAGATCATCTGCATACAATAGGAAAGATGAGTGTTTAAAACAATTTCCAAGGTCGTTTATAAATAAAATAAAAAGCAAAGGGCCTAGTATAAAGCCCTGGGGTACGCCCGATGGGACCTCTACTGTTTTAGAGCGGAAGCCTTTTATGACAACCCTCTGGGATCTATTGGCTACATATGATGAGAACCATCGCAATAGATTGCCTCGTATGCCATTATAAGCTATTTTGTTAAGGAGCAATTCATGGTCGACCTTGTCAAAAGCCTTTCGGAAGTCCGTGTACACTGCATCTACTTGTATTGAACTATTAATACATTATGACTACTTGAGATGTAACTCAAACTTGAGATTGATTTGTTAATACCGCCCTATGTCATCGGCTAGCGAGTTGCTCGTCTCATCGTTAAGTTGTACAGAAGAATATGTTTTCCAAGTCCCGGAAATTTTCTGTTTTTTTACATTACAAAATTCCCGTCTATTTTGTTGAGTAAATTAACTTTATTTATAGAAACTTGATAACGTGTAAGAAAAAAGTTCCTTTTTATAACAGAAATTTCGACAAAATCGATTGCCACCAGATTCCTGTAGGTAATGTACCTATATTTCAAGTTTAGTTAGAAATAGGATGGAAATGTATCGTGTTCTTGACAGTTCCAATAAATAAGAATAAATATTTTGCCGAATTTAACGATAAGTTTTCCTAGTACATTGTTATTTAATTCCTTTGCTGCTAAAACCCATTCATTTTAACCTTAACTACGTATTATGTAAAAAGAATATATAAAATTTTGTCGTTGAATTTGTCATGAAGATCTTTTGAAAAATCTATGTATGCAGGACAATATTCTCAAAATTCGTTCATTATTTATTTATTTATACTAATATATTAAAAGATCTGCATTTATTTTGAAATCGTACCCGCGACCTTTCGTTTCACTGCTGTTATTGATTGGATAAGGAGTGAGAACGTTGCCTGCGATATATCAAGAGCATACATTTGGCCTTTCCGTGTTTTAAGAGCTATATTTAAAAAAATACTATTCTTAATTCCATCATTTACAAATATAGGTCCTATGCTATTTACTTAGAGTTCACAATGCTATGTACAATGTTTTTGTTGAAGAAAGCTGACTTCCTGTTTCCCGTAGTGCTAACGATTTCCTTGTTTTGTTTCTAGCAGATGCCGCGATGTCTATCTGAATGTTTATTATATTTACTGCCTTTCAATAAGTATGATTTTTTTAAAAGTAAAGCTGTATTATTTCGTGATGTTTTATTTCAGTAGAAGTAAACAGGTAACTAAGTTACAGTACCGGCACGCTAAGATTGCCGTTTTGACAGATTACAGAGGTGAAATCTCAATTTATATCGAAAACTTAAAATAAAATGCGAATCGCATCTATAAGTTTTTAGATTTATAACTAGTATTTCAAGGGGTAGATCATTAAAAGTTTTAATAAAATGAAAATAAAAAAGTTAACTTAATATAATTTATTTTATTTATTTATTTATTTATTTAAGAAACACCAACAGCGTACACATTTACACACACTTATTACTTATCATACTTCTATGTGGATTATGACAGGGTTGTCATAACATTATATACTGATATGTACACCTATAACAGGCGTTTACAACATTCGCCATAACAGCGGTGAAAGCAAATTTTATTTTATTTACGTTCGTGAAAGGTTATACGGTTATACTATACAATCTACAGAAAAAAAAGAAGTGGTTGAGTAGCATTGTGAGCCCCTGCTTAGGTGTGAACAAACATTAGTGTTATCGACAAATTATGAGAGCAAACATAAGGAATATAAGCAGGTGCCTAAGTACATTAATTTATACATAGAAGACTCCAGAACATCAATCTGTTTTTAGATACTTTGCTAGTTTTTGCTTGAACATATTCAGTGTATCATTATAGATATCAAGATCACCGATTTGAGAATTAAAATCGTTAAATGTCCGACAAAGTCTTAGAAGAGGAGAGTTATACCCTAAGTTGGTTTTGGTAGATCTTACGTAAAGAATTTTTGAGATTCTCTGACGCGGATAATGGTAAGGAACGTTTAGGGAAACATCTTTTAGAATTGATGGGCTGTCCGTTGAACTATGGACGAGTTTATAGAGAAATGTCATATCACGTATCTTCCTTCGATCACGTAGCTTATACATTTTAAAAAATGATAAACGATTTTCATATGGACTTCTGTGTGAAATACCTGAGCATGAGAAGGCTAGTGATCTTGTGAAGGCTCGTTGTATGCTTTCTATACGTTGTGAGTGTACGGTATAAAAGGGGTTCCAAGCCACACTCGAGAATTCGAGGCAGCTACGTACCATACAATTGTATAATAAAATTTTGGTGTGAAAGGATTTAAATTTTTTAGTATTTCGATGAATGAAACCAAGCTGCTGTGCCGCCTTCTTAACCACTGAATCGAAGTGAGGTTTAAAAGTTAGTTTGCTATCAATTAAGACTCCCAAGTCACGTATTTCACTCACCTCAGTCAGAGCAACACCGTTTAAGGTATATACAGGATTGATAGAGTTTTTTTTCCGCGTGTATTTAATATAGTAACATTTCTGTACATTTAGATGCATTTGATTTACGTCACACCACTCTTTTATATTATTTATATCGCTCTGTACAAGACTTGCATCTGCATTACTATTAATTATTTTATAAATTTTAAGATCGTCCGCGAATATTTTAAATTTGGAATGTTTTATATGCGTAGTGATATCATTAATAAATATTGAAAAAAGAATAGGGCTTAAGTGTGATCCTTGCGGAACACCGGACTCTGCACGATATGCTTCTGATTCAAAACCGTTAGCAAACACAACGTATTGTCTATTATTAAGATAGGACCGAAACCAATTCAAGAGGGAACCGTGAAAACCGTTTTGTTCTAACTTTACTATCAACAATGAATGGCTAACTTTATCGAATGCACTACTGAAATCGGTATATATACTGCGTCTACTTGATGCCCCTTATCTACCTCCTGGCTTATTTCAGATATAAGACCTACTAGATTAGTTTCAACGGATCGACCTTTCATAAAGCCGTGCTGCTGCTCCGACAGGAGATGACTAGTATGACGAGAGATAATTGGACATATAAGAGCTTCAAACAATTTTGAAAAACATGATAGAATAGAAATTGGTCTGTAATTTTTTACGTCATTGAAGTTACCTTTTTTATGAAGAGGTGTAATTTTAGTTTTTTTCCACTCGTCTGGAAATATGCCCGAGGATAAGGAACGATTTACAATTAGTGACAATGGTAGCGCCAGTGCTGATCCACAACGTTTTATTAATAAAGGTGGGATGCCATCAGGACCAGGTCCTTTAAGAACATCTAATTGTTTTATCATTTTCAAGACTTCGCGCTCAGAGAATCTCACCTTGCCAATGCAATTGTGCTGATAAATTGTATGAGGTGTATTTATAAATGGTCCGTTTGGCGTAGTACCCGTGTTAGGAGTAAAGGTTTTTGAAAAATTTTCGGCAAACAAGTTAGCTATTTCTTTCCCAGTTTTGGCCAATTTATCGTCCATGTGCATTTGCGCCGGAAGTGAGGACCGCGTTTTACGTTTATCCTTCACATAACGCCAGAAATCTTTAGGGTTTATTGCGATACTTTCTTCTGTTCTATTGAGGTACTGCGAATAAAGATTCTCGAATAACTTATGACTACGCTCTCTTAAAATGTTATATTCAATTAGATCGCGTGGGTTTTTGTAAATATTATATTTTGTTCTTAACTTATCCTTCATGGCAAGAATCTTCACTAAGGATCTGTTAAACCAAGGAGGGAACAACTTTCTATTAAAATTATGTTTAGGTACAAATTCCTGAATTGATTTTCTTAAAATTGAATATAAAGACGATGTCATTTCGTTGACTGAAGCGCAATGATCAAAAATTGAGTTCCAATGTATGTTTTTTAGTTTAGAATTAATACCATCAAAGTCCGCTTTGTGAAAATTAAGTTCAGAGCACGATTTTGGTCGAAGATACTTAAAATCATTATTCGGCAATGTGAGTAAGATTGGCGGATGCTTATGGTCAAGCTTACTTAAAGGATCAATAGGCTCTGTCAATGAAATGTTCAATATTGTACTAATAGCAAGATCTAAAGTTCTGTCGTCTTCGTTACATAAATGATTAAATTGGTACATGTTGGAAATAGAAATAAAATCAACAAGCGCATATCCCAATAAGTTGTCATAGTTAGAAGGTGTGGTGAAGTTGTTGCATTTAGTCCACTTTATAAATGGCAGATTGAAATCCCCGAGCAATACAACCTCGTCAGCCAAGTTAACATAATTATTGGCATTTTCCAAAAAAACATTTAATTCTACCAGTTTCACAGGAGGGGGAAGATATACAGTACAAAAAGCAACTTTTTTTATGTTTTTACCTGCACGCATATTGACCATTACCCAAATATCTTCACAACTAGATTCCCATGCTGATAAGCGGATCGACTCAAATTTACGGGAAACTGCTATCAACACACCTCCACCGTCTTTCTTTACATGAGAATAATGGCTAGAACAAATACGATCACGACGATGTACGACGTAGCGAGAATCGATAAATTCGCTACTGCTGATACCATGATTTAACCAAGTTTCAGAAAAAGCTAAAATGTCATAGGAGTTTTGTAGTATATTATCAAAAATTTCGTTCGTTTTTGTTCTCATGCCACGTACATTTTGATAGTATATGGTAGCCATATGTAGGTACTTTATCTACCAACGCATTCTTATGTTATAACAATATAATAATTTAATAACAGTTATTGTTCAACGGGTCACCATTACACGTAATCCGTCTATAGACCGTATATGAAGCGCAGAGCAGAATTCGTCCTTCCTTGCGTAGATTCTACCGTCGCGGACCCAGACAAACTTGTATCCAAGCTCTTTCGCTTTAAGTCTGACAGCGGCATGTAGGGACTTGTTAGCAGGGCTCAAGTGTTCCGATACATAAATTGGAACACAGTTACCACTAAGCCCAAGGTGGTGAGTGTTTATTTTATCACGAGGATTATGCTTGTTGTAAGTCTGTACCGCGGCGAGCAAGCTGTCACGCAGCAGTCGGGTTCGCAGCTTCAAGATGATAGTACGTGGTCTGTCATTTTCTTTATTTAACTTGGCAACTCTCGAAGAGTGGACAATGTCAGATTCAGAGATAGGACATTCAATCTTACTTGATAATTGTTCTATTAGTTTTGTAATGTTTTCAGAACGATTTTCTGGTACACCATTTATTTCTAGGTTGCACTCACGCTGGTGTTGTTCCAATATATTCAATCGGCCGGTTAAACCTTTTTCCAGCTCTTTTACCTTGCTTTTAAGTTCTTCATTACTCTTATGTAACTGATCGATAATCGCAGATTTCTCATCAATGCTTTTCTTTAGATCTTCATAGCATGTGTTAAAAAACATCAGTGATTGTTCAAAAGAAGAGACCTTTTCGACAACTTTTTGCAACTCCAGAGTCATGGTTCGCAGCGCCAGTGTCACTTCTTCTCTTATTATGGTACGAATATTATCATTATCACTAGATATTAGAACTTCAACTGGAGCTTCTCCAGACTTCTGCCGAAGCTTGGTCTTGGAGACGTTTCGACGGGTGACGTTAGCCAAATCGCCCGGCGTCGACATAATGATATTAGTTTCTGCAACTTCAAACCACACTTGAACCAACTCAGAAATCAAGCGTGGAGCGCCCGCGTCGCGTCGTGTTACCCGTAGTAGTAGTTTATGCGATTGCGTAAGGCCGGGCGACACAGAAGCAGCACAGACCCCGATGCGTTTCCAGCTACCACGGAGTCGACACAGTGCACGCCGCAAGACACAGTTACGGCACAGACCCCGATGCGTTTCCAGCTAGCACACAGTGTCAACACAGCGCACGCACATTTAGACGAAATCACCCACAGTTTCAAAAATGTTTTGGTGAAAATATGGACTGCAAAGTGAGCTCCAAGCTATTCAGTAGCACACAATCATTTACCAAACTCAATTTATTAGTTTTTACCACTCAAACAACGAAAACAATCACTTTTGACACTATTTTACAAATTATTTGTTACGAGCAAAAATAAACCGTCCACCGTGATGCGTCGTAGCAATGTTTTAGTATTTCAGTGAACTTTGTTTTGTATTGAGCTTTGACGCAAGTTTGGTGGAGGAAGAAGTTGTGCTGGCCAGCGATCCCATAAATGACGCTCGTATTAGTTTTTTTTTAATTTATAATTTTGTGGTGTCGTAAAATTATACATTCCATAAATTTCATTGCACGTCACTTTTAACAATAATGTATAGCAATTAGCTGCATCAACGTAGTTACGAATTAATACGAAACTTGATGAGCGGAAAAACGTCAAAACACTATGGCGTGCCGGTACTATAGTGGGTCTTTTTGGTAAATAGGAATGTTGGCATTGGGGAAAAATCGCAGAGCAATCGCCTCGACAACTGGTGGTAAGTCTCTCATATGTAAGAGTCCGTCTGGGTGGGTACCACCGCAATGTCTATTTTTACCGCAAAGCAGCAGTGCGCATGCACTGTTGTGTTTCGGTTTGAAGGACATTGTAGCCAGTGTAACTACAGGACATAGGGAGACTTAACATCTTATGGCTTAGGATGACGAGCGCAGTGATATGCCACACAGTACTTTGTAACTCAAGGTGCTGGATGGTGTTGCTGCTGTTTATGGGTGGTCGTATCGCTTACCATTAGGCGAACTATTTTCCCGCAATAAAAGTCATTTTCTACTCTTTGGGATAAACAGTAGGCTGTGTCTATTTTTTATTGCAGTTAAAAGAAGAGACAAACATGCCGCTCACCTGATGGCAAGCGATACGACCGCCTATAAACAGTGGAACGCTGTACAGTACTTTGAATTACCAAGAACTGCGTGGCACTCCACTGCGCTCGTCACCCTGGGACATAAGGTGTTAAGTATCATAATGCCCAGTAATTACACTGGCTACAATGTCCTTCAAACCGAAACACAACAGTGCATGCACACTTCTGCTTGGCGGTAGAAATAGACATTGCGGTGGTACCCACCCAGACGGCCTCTAACATATCAGAGACCTACCACCAGTAAAATGTTCAGGCACAGAATCAATTAATACTATGCCACTGACCCTATACTATTACAAAATGTACCACGTCATGTTGAACAACATCCCAAAGATCCTCAACCCGTTCATAAATTCATATCAGCCATTGCGTCCGTATGCTAAACGCAACGTAAATCTTGGCGGGTGACCGCAGACACTGACCCGATTAGAGTAATCTGCCCCAGGACTGGGAAGGCATGAGACATGTTCTCGTGCGAGGAATTGTTAATGGGTAAACTCCTCAGGGGTTTGGGATCGATTTGAGGTGCAAATTACATTCGTGGATGTCGGTTTAAATTTGGTATAGTGTGTTACGAATTCGTGTATAATATCTGGCAAACAAGTTGAGCACCCTGATACGTATGGGGTTTTTAGGGTTCCGTACCTTAATAATATAATATAGTTTTTGCCCGCCGCTCCGCCCGCGTGAAAAAGTTTTGCCGGGATAAAAGTCCCTCTTTATATTTTCCCGGGATAGAAAGTAACCTATGTTAATCGCTGATAATGTGGCTTTATATTTGTAAAAGAATTTTCGAAACCGGTCCAGTAGTTTTTGAGTTTATCCATTACAAACAAACAAACAAAAATCAAATCTTTCCTATTTATAATCTTAGTATAGATAGTATAAATAAATATAAATTTCATTTTATAAATTTCAACTTGATATCTCTAGGCGTTCCTGAGAAAAAGGGTCTTGACCGACAGACTGACAACAAAGTGGTTCTATAAGGGTTCCTTTTTCCTTTTAAAGTACGGAACCCTAAAAAGACAGAACCATGTGATATATATAACTCTACTTGTGTAAAAAGTTTAACGTTGAATTGTTATAATAAGCCAATGAATTACTCACATGTACGAAGCTCTTTCTCTATTAGAACTGTAAACACTATCAAATTTTCCATCCGAGACTTCATTTGTAGGACGTCTTAGTTAGTTGTAACTATTATGTTACATAGTTAAAGTTTGAAGAGTATTAACGCCTAACTCGGGAGCCGGTAACCCAGTATTCGTGGCCGCTTAACATCAATCAACATTGACGGGTTGTTGCATCAAGTTTGGTTTGATTTGGTTATTAGCAAAATGTCTAGATTATTTACTTATTGATAGAAGAGGAATTGAAAGCAACTGGTTGGTGATTTCTTCGGTAGCGTAGTTATATTGCATGCGCGGTACAACATCGTCCTAGGTCCCAGGTTTAAATCCCGGCCGGGCAGCACGGAGTCTGGAATTAGTGCCCGGTAACCTGGTAACCCCTATCACATTGTGGAACGGAAAACATTTGGCGAAAAGTGAGTGTCTTGGCTACACCGATAATGGCATGAAATACATGTGTGTTTTTTATGTTTTAAAAGGAAAAAATCCATAGGTACCTATTTAAAGGTACGCTTTTATTACTGAATGCTTATATATACACCTTTATTTCGAGCTTATATCCGTCCCATATAATGACGGCCAATCGCCAAATTGAGCACAAATAATTCCCTGTTATTAAAGTATTGGTATCGAAAAATATCACCAAGTCTAAATGTTTCCTCTAAGAAAAATAAAACCTTGTAGCTTTGAAAAAAGAACGAATGTGTACCAAAGTTCTGATACAAGATACTGCGTACATAAAGCAATTGATATTACAAACATTATTCTCGGCGAACTGCAATTTATTGCACCTCGGCTGTCTGGGCCAAACATTGGTGATTTATACAAATATTTGGTACAATGAAACCGTATTACGTGACTGTTGTATGAAGTGTCATTTTAGGTTTAAGTCTTAGATGGTATGTTTATTTAGCATGCTACTTATATGGTACTAGTTTATACTCGCGGTTTCGATCGAATGTTCATCGCAATACATTCAGCGGTTTGTGTGTTTATTTTGAACAAATATTCGTACATTTTCATAAACTTCACATATATTAGTAGGAAAGTTGGATAAAACAGATTCGTAATGCTGCAAATATGGGTTACTATTGATATTAAAAGGTTATTGTTAGCCTCCTGATATAATTTTTCCATGGCACGACTGACAAAACTTTGTCTAACATGAATTTGATCGTAAATACAATGCTGTTCATCAAAATATGTTGTTCTACAGTCTCGACAATCACCAGAATTATACTGATCCTTTGCGGAAACGATTACCTAAGACCGGATTATTTCATCAAAGGTAAGGTAAAATTAAGTCTCTTATCATACTGGCAAATTGCAAACGAATTCAAAGCAAAGCGAAGGTGTTGCACGCTCGTCCATTGTAATAAGACCGCAAACTTTACTTAACTACGGATGAAAAACGGGCTAGGTTTTTGATGTCAACAGTGGTCGATGTCTAGTCCAGTTTAAAATATTACAGTTACTGTGACACGAGTTGACAAGACCCATAATTACAAAAAACAGAGAGTCAATGCAATTATCCTTTAGTTTCATTGAAATACGTAATGTCTTGCTGCGATCAACTTTTACTAACCATGAAGTCAATAACTTATACAAAAAAGCAAAAACTTCCTACGTTTAAAAATAAATTCGAGGGCGGTTGCAATATTTTAAGTTAATTATTTCAAGTACATTGTTAAGCCGTCATCGGTATATATGCTGGATACGCTCTAGTTCCGGCACAGCCGCTGACGATCGGAGATACATCTAGTAATTGCAAACGTATTAATTGGCACTATCATTCATGCCTTGATGGATATAAAAATGTAATTTTATTTTATTTTTCGCTTGCAGGTTTATTTGGAGCTAAAATTGTTAAAAGTTTTGGTTTGATATTCATTAAAACTTTATATACAAAAATGTAGGACCTATTGCCACGGGCATTCTCTACCAGCCTATTTAGATGCAGAGATGTTATTCAAATTCATCATACCATCCTCATACCAGCTGTGTATTACATACTGCCCACTGTTGAGCACGGGCCTCCTCTACTACGGAGAGGGGTTAGGTATTAGTCCACCACGCTGGCCTAGTGCGGGTTGGCAGACTTCACATACCCTCGAAATTCTTATGGAAAATTCTCAGGTATGTAGGTTTCCTCACAATGTTTTCCTTCACCGTTAAAGCGAACGATACTTGATAAACAATACACACGTAACTTCGAAAACTCAGAGGTGTGTGCCTTGGGTTTTGAACCTCCGGACATTGTTTCGGCAAACCGTTCCATTCCCAACTAGGCTAAAAGTAACAATGGACGGGTGTATTTTATAGTGTGTCAGAACGAATAAAAGCCAACTGTGAGGAACCGAATCGAAGGCCTTGCGGTAATCAATGTACATGGTGTGTATGTCTATTTTGCTAGTAAAGGCGTGTTTCATAGCGACTGAGTCTATAACTAATTGTTCCTTACACCCTTGGCTGTTTTTGCGACACCCCTTTTGTTCCTCTGCTAATATATTATTTGTTATTATATGGTTGTATATAAGCTCTGACAGGCATCCAGTAAGAATTTTATATATTGTCTGCAGACATGTAATAGGCCTATATTTTGAAGGATTTTGGTGATCGTTGTTATCTTTAGGCAGCATGTATGTTATGCCTTGGGTAAGATACTTGGGCATTGAGTTCGGCGTTTTCACGAAATTATTTATATGATTGTAAAGAAGGGGCTGTGAGGCAGTAAACTTTTTGTACCAGTAATTGTGTATGTGGTCAGTTCCTGGTATTGGAACTTTGTTCTTATTTAAACGCAACAGACAGGTGTCAATATGTCACTGCTATAAAATTTTGTCTTCACAAAATATGTGTTTTCTTCGAAATCTCTAATATGGTAGCAGAGCGTGGTTGTGAACGTTGAAGAAGACGCATAATATATTTTAGGACCAACGCCGCATCAAGATAATGGCTTCTTCAACTCAATTGACAAATTCTATTGAGAAACTCAAAGGTTCGGAAAATTATTCAACATGGAAATTTGCTATGCGAATGTTGTTGATTCACGAAGAGCTTTGGGAGTATGTGGAAGAAGAAGAATGCAAAGATAAGAAAAAGTTTGACAAAGCATTGGCACGTATTGCTCTGTCTGTCCAACCTACAGTTATTCCTTATATTCGTACAGCGAAAACAGCGTATGAAGCGTGGAACAACTTAAAGAAGGCGTATGAAGGTCGCGAATTATGCAGGAGACTAGGCCTCCTCAGAAATTTGTTTGGTACAAAACTATCTGATAGCAGCTCGATGGAAAACTACCTCAACAAAATTAAGGAAGTTTCACATCAGTTGAGTTACATACTGCCCACTGTTGAGCACGGGCCTCCTCTACTACGGAGAGGGGTTAGGTATTAGTCCACCACGCTGGCCTAGTGCGGGTTGGCAGACTTCACATACCCTCGAAATTCTTATGGAAAATTCTCAGGTATGTAGGTTTCCTCACAATGTTTTCCTTCACCGTTAAAGCGAACGATACTTGATAAACAATACACACGTAACTTCGAAAACTCAGAGGTGTGTGCCTTGGGTTTTGAACCTCCGGACATTGTTTCGGCAAACCGTTCCATTCCCAACTAGGCTATCGTCCACTACACTACGTTTCGATAAGTGCAGACAATTATTGCGATGTGATTTGATCGGTTGTGACGTCTCACATAATATTAACTGACCTACACATAAGACCTAACATACAGCTGGTAAAATGTTAGTGTGATACACCTTTGCCTACGCCTGAAAAGAGAAAAAGGCGTGATGCTATGTATCTATGTATGTATTAATTGACCCATGTACCTTTTGCATATACCGTATTTACTACTGTAAATAATGCCACTATAGCTTTTTTGTATCCTGCCATGTCAAAGGCGACGTCAATAATAATAACTTAAATCATTTTTGGACAGTTTTCAGAAAAGTTTACTTTTTAAATTTACGCCTGATTTATTGGATTTTGTTTCAGAAATTCGATACATCAGAATACTGAATAAAATATTTTGTACAAATTGACTTTTTATCATGATTCCACAAAACGATACAGTATTCCTGGTAAACGAACAGATAAATCAATCCAGTGAATACCTGGTATTAAGTGATGATTATTATAACATTTTTTTTAAGGTACATTTGGAAGCTTTTTCGCGAATCGACACTCGAATAAATATAAAATCTATTACAGTTTACGGGTACATGAATTTATTTTATACTTAATTCATTTCATAAAAAAAACAATATAAGGCCATAAACCTTGTTTTTGTTAACTTACTTAGCTACCAAATCCCATTTTCTAGGTCGCTGGACTCAAAACTAAATCCAGATTTTGTTTTATATCCTATTAAGCTAGACTTACTGCACAAAGTCCGATCGTATCTCAGTGCCTGCGACGTAGTCACGGATACGATGTCCATTGATGGCTGTAATGCAAGGAGAGAAATTACAATATAAGTTTTGCTTCAGAGGGAAAACTTGTGTGGTGGGAATATAGATTAACAGACCTTCCTATCAAACTGTCACGTCAATAACGGGAAAAAAGTGTCTGGGCATGGCACAGATATTGTAGCTAAGGAAATACGGTATTATGAAACTAACAACAGAATGGCGGTGGCGTAGTAGCATTGCATGCACGGTACGGTTACTGCGCCGAGGTCTCGGGTGCTAATCCCGGGTCGCGCAAAGTGATATTATGGCGATAGGCTTGCCTCCTATCAGATATTGAGACGACGTAAAGTGGATACAACCGGTGAAAAGTGGGCGGACTAGTTGCGCCTCTACCTACCCCTTCGGATATAAAAAGCATGTGTGTGTGTGTGAAACTAACAATTATTTCAGTAACATCTGTGGTTATAATATTCAGTACAATAATTTCGGCGTGACGTCTAAATGATCGCGCGGTTCATAGACAGAAAAGATCTACGTTTCAGCCCAACAAAGAAAAAAAGCACAATTGCATTGTTTCTATATAGTGGCCAGTTTGATCGATTGAAGCGATTTTGCTAGATTTTGTAAGTATCATTTGGAAGTAACACATTTATAAAAAAAACTATAAAGTCTAGGACACCGATACGTAAATCAATCAAGGCCCACCTTTTATGGATGGTATATGGTATATAATTTGAGGTACTTCTACGTCAAATTGTATACCATACTACTTTTATTTTTGTCACTTATAGTTCGGACAAACTAAGCTGGCCGGTATGACAATTCAATTTTTTTCCTGAAGCGATAACTCTGTGAGAACGTCTAGCCAAAAAATTCAAAACCGTGTCATGTCATACCGGCCATATTAGTTTGTCCCTACTATAGCATGTTATAATATCTGCATTATGTATAAGATTCGGCATAAACATACCTGTCATAAACATGATCAAAGAAATATTTTGGGTTGTAAGAATTTAAAGGGACGTTCGAGTTGGAATCTCAAGAGCGCTTCTCTTCTTGCTTTGACTCAAGTCTCAGACAAAACCTAGCCTTCATGTTTAAAAGATGAAAAAATAAACAGTGTATTATATGATTTTTACATTTATATCTCACTATTTTTTTCTGATAGGTTTTAAAAGATTTTTAGAAACGAAAATCTTTCGTATATGTAATGGTTTGCTATTGATACTTACTTTCGCAATGGTTAAGAGAAAAGACAAATCAAGTAAATATTTACTTTAGACTAGGTGTTGCTCGCGGCACCGCCCACTTGAGAGACCTTCTGCCAGTAATAAAGACCGTCGGACAAAGTGATAGATATTGAGTTTTGCTATTTATTATCAGCCCGGAGTCTGGAATTTGTGCCCGATATGGCGATAGGCTCGCCTCCTATCACATCATGGGACATAATAACGGCGAAAAGTGGGTGCACTAGTTGCGCCTCTGCCTACCCCTTCGGGGATAAAAGGCGTGAGTGTGTGTGTGTTTGTGTGTGTAAAATGTAAATTTTAATATACACATCCTCATTTTAGTATAAATAATTAAATATTTAAAATGGTTACTCTGTACTAAATGTATATTTCCACCACACCGATTTTCAGTATGCTCACCGCTCGGTTGACTTTCATTCAACTTGGTAAATACTTAGCCGATATAATATCAGTCTTGGAAGTTTTCCAATCAAAGTCAAGCTAATTTATCTGGCCATCGCATTGGATGGGGCAGTTGTTCGAAATAGGGATTATTTTAATAAAATTGCCCTATCGATGCCAGTATTTGATCCTGTCGGTTGAGTTTTAGGAAATTCTTGGTTTACGATTGATAGATTTATTTATGTCGTTCTATATTACCTTTGTGTGGCAAAATTTGTTTAAAAAGGTAGGTATTCATGGGGTATTTATACGGATTGCGTCTTCCGCCTTTTCAAAAGCTTTTATTTAACTTGCAATGTATGTATGTATGTATGTAACTATGTTTGTTCGGGTCGAATCTTGCAAGTCGATTTTGAAGCAGTTACCCTCAACCGATTGTATTGAAATTTGCATACACGTTTAGTTTGGGTGACAATGCATTGTTAGCTAAGTGATATCATTCTGAATCCAATATGGCGGACCGCCGAAGATGATGGACTAGTTATTTTTTGTGCATGTCCATAATATGGATATCAACTGAAAGAGTTTGCTGATAAGAATCCAAAAAATAAAATGACCTCTCTAAATCCAATATAAATCTCGCGACAAGCTTTTATCTCTACGTATTAAACAAAGTTTGATGAAATTTAAAGTTTATTTTTTCATTTTAAAGCATTTAAATAAAAGCTTGTTAAAATAAAAGACTTTTAATTTATTCGATACTTATTTATGTTTGTTGACGTAAATTAACTTTATCTGAACCAAATATTTGTAGATCCCATACATATTTTTAACGGGTTTTATTTTTTAACTTGTTTACTTCATTTTATTACTTGCAGGGTTCTTTATGTAGTATGTATTTTTATTAACAAGATTACAAAGTAACAGCTTTATATTATTTTTAGGAGTTAATTGACAGACCTTCGTATAAGCTTATTCTCTTTGTGTTCTTACTTTACAATTTAAATGACTTGTGCGCTTTGTACACATTACGTTAAGAATTAATATTAGTCGTAAATTATGATAATGGGAGATTTACATATAGAACTTTAATAAAATAATATGCATATATGAGATAGTATGGGTATAGATACCCCTTTATGTAAGCCATACACGCTACGGTCTACCGGAGAGGTTACATGTGCAGGTTTACCTACGTCAACCACACGTCGATAGCGTGTATGGAACGTTCCAGTGAAAGAAAGAAAGAGGGGAGCGGAATGTCAATATACATTCTCGCACTGTCAGTTCCTATGGAAGATATTTTTTGTTCTGACATTACCGAGCGTGACGAATCATCAGAATCACGTGTGACCGAGACAGACGCTAGAAAACAAGTCTCCAGTATAGTAATGAATCTATGAAAACAACTGACGCGACCTGCGCAGGCGACCGGGGTGCATCCACACACGCACAGGTACCTACACCGTACCGTGTCACTAGAAATTATTGATTTTCTAACGTGCGCCGGTCGCCTGCGCCGGTTCAAAAAACTACACAGTGGGCTTAGAATGTGACAAAAAAACACGTCACGTCTCCGTTTCGTCTTATTGGGATTGGTTGAGAGACTGACGTATTGGTCTCTCGATCAATCACAAACATCAAAATTAAACGACATCGTTTTACGAGTTGCGTCTTCGTGTCACATTCTAAGCCCACTGGTCTATTCCCACACACGTTCCGGTCTAACCTGCACAGGTACACCCACCCACAGGTACACCCTCTCCGATGGACCGTAGCGTGTATGGCAGGCATTTGTGGAGGGCAGCTGCCTTCCTTAGATTCAGCGCAAGTACAGTCAGAAGCATAAATATCTGTACAAAATCAACATTTCAAATCGCCTATATACGCGTTAAGTTAAACCTAAACCTTTTTTTCTTTGTTTGAAGTAAAGTAAATCTCTTTTATTTTATTTTTGTGAAGAGAAATAAAAGATTAGTAAGGACAAAAAAGTATGTAGGCGATTTGAAATTTTGAATTTGTTCAGCTACTTATGCTGGTGACTGTACATACTTTTGTATTTAAGTACTTGTGTTGAACTATTCGGAGGGCCATAGATTGCCTTTCTTCTACTTTAAAAAAATCAACTTTCTATAGGTACTTATATAGATAATGCTATCCACAATGACGCGCCCCACTGAATTTCCAAATCGCCTACAGTCCAAGCGGGCAACTTTCCGCTTGTGGTTTAGTTATGTAAATATACACCATATCTAGAGTGCACATTCACACTACGATGTATAAACAAGGTCCCCCATGATCAAAAATTGGAAGCGCGCGTCATCGTGGATGACATTATATATACCTAGATTAGTACCTACTTAAACAACAAATTTCTACAAAAGTTAATAAAAAAATGCGATACTTAATAATATTTTTGTGTCAGAGTTATTTCTTGGAATTCAGCAGTTTCCTACAAATAAGAAGCGTTACGGTTGTAGTTTTAAATTGATAAAATTTGTCAGTAAATCAGTAACTCGGTCAGGGGTCCCCTTACAAGTTTTTAATGTACGAGAGACGCCCCATAAAACTCGTTTTATATGGTGGCTCTGGTTTTGGCACAATGTATGGATAACGAAGAATTTTGGCTTTTCGTTGTAAGTAGAACCTATTTAAAGGGTTGGTTTTAAAATCGGTTGAAGGTGTGTAGTTTGCTAATGCGCTGGTGCATAATAAGATGGCTGGTAAGAGGGCAATATTTATTAAGTACCCAACTATATAGGAACGACCAAATTTATAGCCAAAACTGCCATAGCGACACATTCGCTTATTTCAGGTTTGTTATTAGATTTGAATATTTTCTGCACTTTATCTATTTATTCAAATGTAAACCTGATTGTTGATATTCAAGTGCGACTGTCCATAAAAATTTACAAATAAAATATTATTATATTCGATTGACTCAAATTCTCAAAAGTGGCGTATTTAATTAGTCAACTTACTTTCAACGCTCGTCATTCCATTACAAATCGGCAACTTGTTAAAAATACTCAAATCGTTGCTAGAGTTTAACTTTTTAATTTTAAATTCATGAATTTAAAGCCCAATTATCGTTTTAATTAAGCACGTAAAATCATTATCAACTAGATTTTATGGCAACATACATTGTGAATAGCGCCTACAAAACACTCGTTAGCACGCCTGTTGATCAACATTCATGTATTATTGCTACTCACAAAGCATCAAGCGCTGCGCCAATTGTTACAATGTAGACAGAGTAAACAATATAGACTACTGTATAGCTCCTATTCAGTCCTACAGCTTTCTGTAGGACTGAATGGGTGGTACTATAGAGGTATTGCTTATAAAAGAAAGGGATAGAATCGTTTTATTGCCGTCCCGTAGTGCGTGCCGGTTTCTTCAAGGTCGGAATTTAAGTTCCACACTTTGCCTCTGTCGTAAAGTGGTTGTGCTTAGTATTGGGTGTTTTCAGTGTGTTATAAAACTATTAAAAGTGTCAATAACTACTAAATCCATTACAAAATGGTGCGGTGTTGCGTGCGGTGTAGCTTTACTCAATTCACTTGTCAAATTCTCTATCTCGTGTGGTCACGGCATGTGTTCCTCTATGTTTCCTTCCTCTATGTGTTACAATGTATAGCGCCTGTTCGATAGCTAAAGGCAATCTCCACGACAGCTATTAAAGCATCCTTACTTCGCCCTACTAAATTATGCACCCACAGAGTAACGTTTTCGTACATTCACGACTTGTTACCTTGTTCTGACTTCCTGTCACGTAATTGGAATGTTGGTATTGTTTGAATACATGGGAATTGCGATCGTGATTGTTATAAGTTGATAGTTTTTAAATATCTACTAGAGTTGGAGCTATGAGGGCAAAATGAAATATTCTGCAAAATGGATTTTTGAACTAAGATATTGTTTAGGTAGGTCTGTCTTGTATCAGTAGGTGTTTATGGCGGGATGGACGGCAGCGTGGCTCGTAGACCTCAGTCTGACGTTGACACCGAGGGCGACCTTCGGTGCGCGGGGGCATCTGACGCGGCACCGTGCAGTGGCGGTTGCGGACGAAATCTATACACCTTCCTTGAGAAAAAGCCCGCAGCCGTCCCTAATGCTCCGTAGATGGCCACCGCGGAGTTTTAGTTGGTATTGCCGTCCATAAGGTATATATAATGTTAAGGACTCAGCCCGGCGGTCGCCCAACCTTTTTCGTCTTTCCGAGCGGCTTAACGCCGTGTCGTAAGGCCGGCGAACCCAACATAACCGCCCAGTCGCCAACCCATGAAGGCTGGGCGGTAGTGATAGATCACTTTCTCCACGAAAAAAAGGTTGTTTATTTAATCTGGTATATATCTATATATATATCTGTAATCTGGATTATAACCGTTATAGACAGAGTAATCACCAGTCATTATGAGACTCGAGTTTCCGATAAAAATATTATTGTTGTGGTAAATCTATATAAATTCCTAAAGGTTGACTGATTGTGTAAGCCTCTGGCGTTAAACTAATAAAAAGTATCAATTACTTACAAATACAAATACTCTTTATTGTAATCACTTTTAAGCATAAAATAAAAATAGAGAGATTTATACAATTTCCTTAAGTCTATGGTGTACAAATGGCGGCCTTATCGCCACAAGCGATCTCTTCCAGGCAACCTTTGTATGGAAAGAAACTAAAATCACATGTAGCATGTAGACAGCGGAGTAAAACAAGAGGAAAACAATCAGAAATAAAGTATTAAATAAATCCTAATACATATGCAAAAAAGATATACTAATATATATATTTATTAACTAATAAATACGGTGGTATTTTGCCCTATGTCCTACAGACTACTTACTTGTAACTTACGTTTTCATCTTAGCAACGCTTAGGATAAGAAACAACTTCCTACACAAATTAATTCAGCCGATCAAAATAAACTACTAATAGGCAACCCTTTATAAAACTTTCCCTTGGCTTCAATAGCATAGTTTCAGGTTAATTTATTCAGCGCAAGTTGATTCAAGTTCTAATGTGAATTCTTATGTTGTTCGCCCATCACGTCACAAGTCACGACTGCGCGGCGTCAGTTTGAGTAATGAGCAAAGTTTGTTGCGATTCTCCAACGTTAGATGGCGCTTATTAGTACTTGTTGCTTTTGACAGGTTTGGCCGTAAGACTTTGGAGTATTCTTACTTTGATATTTTGTTATCTAGTTAGGATATTACTGGTCGTAGGTATCTCGTATGCGACGGGCCGTCTGGGTAGGTACGACCGCAGTGTCTATTTGTAGCGCCAAACAGCAGTCTGCATGCACTGTTGTTTTTCGGTTGGAAGGACATTGTGCCAAGTGTAATTACTGGGCATTATGAGACTTACCACCTTATGTCCCAGGGTGACGAGCGCAGTGGAGTGCCACGCAGTTCTTGGTAATTCAAAGTACTGTACAGCGTTCCATCAGGTGAGCGGCATGTTTGTCTCTTCTTTTAACTGCAATAAAAAATAGACACAGCCTACTGTCTATCCCAAAGAATAGAAAATGACTTTTATTGCGGGAAAATAGTTCACGAAGGCGGAGCCGCAATAAATACATAATAGTAGAACATTTTAAATTTATATTTTCTCCCGACGCGACGTTTCGAAGACTTTACAGTCTTTATGGTCACATGTCCGCCCCGTGACCATGAAGGCTGTAAAGCCATCAAAACGTCGGGAGAAAATATAAATTAAAAAAACCGCGATAATATCCGTAAAATAGTTTTATTTTAATGTTTAACATTCGCGTAAGTATACGAAATTATTACGGTAAATAGTCTCAAAAAATATCAACACACCTACAAACATTTAAGCATATTAGAGCAGATGTATCACAAAAATAGATGAAATTTGTTTTTCCAAGTAAGTATTTTAGGCTAATGAAGTGCCCGTGACATTCTGTGAGGGTCAGGAAAATACCGGTCCGCCTGGATGGCCTAACAGTCGCCCGAGGGACCTGCCAGCCTTTGTCCCTGAAACTGACACGGAACGTAAAAGGATTAGAATTTTATTATGTTGTTAACTTTTTGAATAAGATTTACAAAACATCGTAAATCCTTTGAACAAAAATGCAAATATTTTTGGTTCTTTAAATTATAAATAAAACTAAGTCCCTGTGCAGCGTCTTTCTGGCTGAACGCGATAAACTCAAAAATACCAAACGGGTTTCGATGAAAGGAGATATCTGCTTTTTGTATGGCTGCTTGGCCACAAAATCTAACCAGGCTCAAACTTTAGGGATATTAAAGGGGCAAAATATGGATCTTGGATCCATTAAAACATATTTTTAGACCCCTCCATTTATAACTAACGTTTTTAAAAACGCTCATATTAAGTGTAATTTTTAAGCAAAATACGCGCATGCTCACGCCTTTTATCCCCGAAGGGGTAGGCAGAGGCGCAACTAGTGCACCCACTTTTCGCCAAGCGTATTCCGTCCCATGATGTGATAGGGGGCGAGCCTAGCAAGCGGGGGGGAGCGAAGCAAAATAAAATTACATAAATCTCAAAATCGGAGGTCTAAAATGAAACGATTTATTTTAAAAGGCTAGTTTTTAGGAGTTCTATCAAAATATATATATAAACTGTTTTGGTTAGAATTTTAGGCCCGTTTTTGGACGTGTCCTTAGGTATGGAAATAGTTTGAGACCCTTGGAAGGATATAGGCTACTTTCTGTTCCGGAAAAATATAGAGCGGGACTTCTATCCCGGAAAAACTCTTTCAAGAGCTGGTTTGAATGTACACGCAAAAATCTCTCAATGGATTTTAGACAGTGGTACTGATCTCATCGATCATTGATGCTGTAGACAAATGAGTACACCGTGACCATACAATATTATTTTTCTAAGTTATAAATTTTCGCGTTCATGATCTGCTAACAAGTTCAAATTTAATCTCAAAAAGTAGAATCTCGCGAGCGAACTTTCCATTGCGTACTTTGAAATCCTTTGTAATTTATCTTAAGAAAGGTAAGAATAATTAACTTTGTTAATTAAAATCACACGTTGGTTGTTAATATAATATAAATTTCCCTTTGTAATAAAGGTTAATCGGTATCTAAACTAATCAATGTTTTGTCACTTTTATCGTTTCTTCATACACATTTTTTCAATTTCCTTTCTTCCTTCCTTCTTATAAGATGTCAAAGTTCCTATAAGTTGGTAATTTGGTTGATCACGTGTGGTGATATTTTTTGATTTTTATTTATTAATCAATAGACTAAATTTATACTTTCTGTAGCAATGAAAACACTAGGATTTGCCTGTTTTCTGGACATAATCATTATCATCATCATCATCATCATCATCAGCCCGTTGCAGTCCACTGCTGGACATAGGCCTCTCCCAAGATACGCCACAGAGCCCGGTCTGCTGCTTTATGCATCCAGTCGCTGCCGGCCCTCTTGTGCAAGTCGTCCCGCCATCTGGCCAGAGGGCGTCCCACGCTACGTTTGCCAAGACGCGGTCTCCACTCCAATAAGCAATCGTTAAGAATTATTTAAAATAGGCTTCTATTACAAAATAGATGAAAAAATATTCTCCATTCCCCCAGACACGGAAGCCATGTCAGCAGTCACTTAAAATGAATAGCGACTGCAAAACCACGTACTAAAATATATTTTCGCATTCAGAATAATCCGGTAGCCTTCAAATGCGGTTCGTTTAAACGGAACTTTTTAAAATTTCCTTCATACCAATTTATTTGCAAAAAGAATATTTGAAATTGAACATAAAGCGGGTGAAACGTGCGCGGATATCAATAAAGTCTACTCCAGTCAGACGGCGTACTCGCTTTACTGATGTTATTCCCGCACCTTCGATATTATTAGGTAGTAACAACAGAACGAACGACGGAACTATATATCGCACCTTTAGAACGAAAACGATACAATCCAAAAAAATCAAAAATTGAGTTATGTTCATAAAATTACTTATAACGAAGTTCTCAATACAACAATAGTTCAAACACAGCCATATTCAAGCGGGTTAAAGACCAAACTGTTACACCGGGCCTTTTTAATTATATTTTTATAGAAAAGGGACCAGTTTTAAGTAATTTTATGACGATAACTTAATTTTCAATTGTTTTCAATTGTGTCGTTTTCGTTCTAAAGGTGCGATATAAGTAATATATCTCTATAAAATTTTACATTCACATATTGACTCTCCTGAATTACTGGCTTTAGTAAATTTTAAAACCACATTCAGAATCCGTAATCCAAACGTCTCTTCATATTGCAAGATTATAGGTATACCTCATTCTATAATCCGATAGTTCGTATGTGTCGCTCGTATAAGAATATGGCGAAAAAACACTAACACCTAGACGTTATGAATGGCAGATTTGGATCATTCTCAAGAGGTCTACAAAAAATAATATTTACTGGTAATAGTTGTTGTTAAGTTACCCACATACTGTTGTTCTTTTTTTATTTTTATTGTTAATTGTATACAACTCAATAGTTTTAATTTATCTTAGTCCGCACCATCTAAGTATAATTTATCCATATAAGGGCGCATATTATGGAATGCAATCTAGTTTTAATGTAAGTTTGCATGTTATATGAAATTGTAATGATTGTACTCTGTTTTGTGTCGTAATTAAGTAAATAAATAAATAAGCAAGTAAATAAATTAACTGCTTTAAACAAAATAAATAAAAAAAATATTAAAAAAAAAACAAAAAACCCGACTGCGTCAATATCTGCCATCTTTATTAAATTCATTGAAGAACTAAAAAGACAGAAACTTAATTTTAATTTGAATATTTAATTTCGGTTTTAAATAATCTTAGTTGACAGTGCTCACAAACGCTATCTTTTTCGCACGCACGTAGCATTATGGCCGGCGACTCTCGGTGACGTCACTGTGTAATATTACTGTTATTTGACAACTATACCTTCCACCAAATTTCAAAGCTTTATAACATATTAGTTATTGCTCCAATTTTAACAAATATTTTTCCGTTAGATTATGGATGGCCATACCCTATTATTATATCGATTAATACGTTATTAAAAGGTAAAAATAATGTAGTTCTAACTAAATCTGATTACTGGGTGTCCTGCTCTATCGTCTCGAAAACATGAAAATATGTCGAATGGTCGAGAATGAACGTAAGATTTTCTCGAAAGAAACGGAAGGTATGACATTAACAATCACACGGCGATTGTAAGAAATGCTCTTTGATTGTTTAGCTGCTAGTCACCTGCATACAATCTTTTTATGTTGGCAGTTACGGCCAGCATAATTTTTGCGATCCTCAACGTTCTTGTTATTTAATATTGTTTGGACTGCATTTCACTTTGAAGATTTATTTATTTTTTATTACAACCATAATAAGTATAGATATAATTATCATCCATATCATATAATATTTTATCATGGTGGTATGCATGATCTGATTGTGCAAACATCTTATGAGATGTTTCTAGTTTATTCGTTTAAAGCTGACTTTGAAAACGGTCTTAAAACCTCGAGAATAGAAAGGACATGTCCAACAGGCTAAAAATCTAACCAAGATACTTTGTATATATTTGGATAGTACTCCCAAAAAAGAAGCCTATGCAATAAATCGTAAAATTTTAAAGTCCTCTAATTTTGAGATTTACTTACTTTTATTTTGCTAAACTACACTTAAAGTGAACGTGTATAAAAAAGTTAGTTATAAATGGAAGGGTCTAAAAATATTTTTTTTTAATGGATCCAAGACCCATATTTTTTCCCTTTTTGTACCTTGTAGTGGTTTTTTCAAGTAAGTGCTATTTTTAGTTAAAAAGATTTTATTTTTTTTATTAAACAGGTAATGCAATAAAGAGTTACATACTATAATTATTGCTATTATATATTAATTTCTTGTTATTTATTATATCCATAAAGTTTGAGCCTGGTTAGATTTTGAGGCCCACTACCTACCCATACAAAAGCGGACATCTTTAATATTTTTATACAATTACAAAACAGTGAAATCTACCGGCATAAGCCCGAACTCTAAACTGTCAACCAATAAAAGTAACAATTACAGAAGTTCAAACTTTCCAACGGTGATCTTAACGAGCGAAAGTTATTTCCGATCCATCTTGAGAGCAACCAGAAAACTCGGCCCTTTAACAAATTGGTAAAAGTATGCAAAATGCTCTTAGATACGAACAATTAACTGAAAGTTAGCAACTGCGAGTAGCTGAAACTTTAATTACAGTGTTCGGTTTGTGTGTTACTTGTTCACCCGAGTTACCTGAGTTGCTTGAATGATAGCCTTTTATACCAATTTATGTTTCAAACTCGACTAACTTTAGTTTAAGTATCATTGAAAACAGTTGAGCGATGGAAGTTGAAATTTTATTGGCACTTTAAAATTTATGCATTTTATACGGAATGAAATTACTTTTTTTAAATTATTTTTGGAGCTCGGCATAAGGATCAGGCTTCGATAATTTTTACACTCGATGAACACAACCGAATCGAATGTTGCATCACCACTAACTATGAACCATCGCAAAATTATCCAGACTATTATAATATAAAGAGTACTAAAGAGCAATTCATTATTATCGTGAAGAAATTACGTGGTAAATCTCAAAATGCTCAATATTTATTCTGGTTACATTCACTTTAACTTTTGGTTTCGAGTCCAACAAATAAAATCTATAAAATTTTACTCTGTATTTACTTAAAATAAATTTGTTTGCAAAATGGACTTCGTACGTATTAATCCAAATTCTCATTCCTCAGGGAATAAAGCTCTCCCCTTATTTATGTAAAATGAATATTGCCTCTTAATTATTCAAAGTTTAGAAGCCGTTGTAAATACAGCTTTAATTAAGGGTCCTGATATTACAAAAAGGTTTATAGTATATGAATAATACGTGCTCAGACCTTGAGGCTTAAAGAACGATTAGGAGAAGCCTAAACATGATATTGATAATAATAAAAACTTTACGAATTCACGCGACGCAAAATAATTCGGAAGTACTAATCAGCATTCAGTAAAATTGTAAAAGGTTGATCAAGTATCTATGTAGGAGGTAAAATATGGAATAGAATTTTTGTGCCATTGGATGATACGAGTCTCACCATCAACAGGAGGACCAACTTAACGGTCTTCTGAATCCTGCTTCTTTTCCTTAAAAATCGGTTCAATCATAAATCCTTCTGATAGTGTGAGTCATAGGTAGTGCTGATAATTTACTATAAGATGATTGCAGCCTGGTGTATGCATTGGTGGAAATGTTTTGAATCGTGTGGAAAAATTCAAATACCTTGGTAGCACTATATCATCCAAATATGACCTAGATGCCGAAATAAACTGTAGAATAGGAGCAGCTGCTGCGGCCTACGGTAAATTGCGGGCAAAAGTTTTCCGCTCTCACGATTTGAAACTTTCTACAAAAATTAATGTCTATAGGCTAATAGTGTTGCCTAACCTCCTGTACTCCTCAGAGACATGGGTCCTCTATCGCAAACATATTCGCACACTTGACAGATTTCACCTTAAATGTCTCCGAGATATTATGAACATTCGGTGGACTGACCGCGTCAGGAACACAAGTATCCTAAGACGTGCGAACATCGGGGGCATTGAGGTGTATCTGATGAGGCGACAGCTGCGGTGGTGTGGACATGTGTCGCGCATGTCTGAGGGAAGAATGGCGAAGCGCATCTTCTTTTCAGAACTCCAATACGGCAAGCGTAAAAGTGGTGGCCAGTATTTAAGATATAAGGATGTTCTGAAGAGACATATGAAGAGATGCAATATAGAACCCTCTGAATGGGAGGCTAAGGCAGGGCAGCGCCCAGAATGGAGACGTCTCATACAAAATCAGGTGGACGCCTTTGAGTTTGGGCGTCGCGTTGAAATTGATAACAAAAGAGAGCAACTAAAGGCCCGTCCACCTGTGGCCATAAACTACAATTACGTCAGTGGTGTATTGTCGTGCCCAAGATGCGCTCGCACTTTCATAAATAAAATTGGCTATATAAGTCACGTAAGAGCACATCAAAGGGCAGACGATCGACTATTGGATACCCAGCCTTAGTCCGAGTGAAAAAAAAAAAAAAAAAAAAAAAAAAAAAAATGCCTGTCCAGTGTATTAACAGTCGCCGTGGCCGAAATCGGCTAGGAAGACATCATCATCATCATCATCATCATAAGATGATTTAACTTATTTTTTCCATGTACTGTGTGCTACAACTACGGCCAAATATAGCTACAGTTGTATAGTCCTTTATGAATTATTAACCTAATTTCTCGTTTAAATAACACTCTTCACAAAAATTTTTCACTCTTCCGAACAATAGTGTAAATGAAGCATATTTTGCATTCTCTTCTGAATATTCATCATTTTAACACATTACCAACGATTTAACATTATTTTTACTGCAGATTTTAAAATACAGTTTGTTAAAATTCTAACATCGTGTTTGGTTTTGATCGTGCTCAAGATTAAGCCATTAACAATAAAAATTATGAATGACTATAACTTCGAAAATTACTCTTGCTATAAAGTAAGTTACTGTTTTCGTAACTGACCTTATTATTTTATTTAAAGTTTTTAATGTGTCGTTTTTGTTATCTTTTTTGTTTTTATACGGTTCTAGGTAAAATGTTTATGAAATAGCCATTGATGTAATGGAAATAGCATTTAATTTTGATAGAATTTCGGTGTTAAAACGTTTTATTTTGAAATCGGAGATTTTAGCCACTACTTGTTTTTTTATGAAGTATCTACTTATATATTTTTTGTAAGTCCCGGTCCAAATGCTATTCTTTTAAATTTTATGCTTACCTCCTGTGTTATGTAGGTATGTTAAAAATAATTACGGACAAGCTGAATTTCTTTTTAAATATTAGAAAATACTTCATCCTACTAATAATATTATAAACGCGAAAGTTTGTAAGTATGGATGTATGGATGTCTGGATGTATGGATGATTGTTACTCTTTCACGCAAAAACTACTGAACGGATTTCGATGAAATTTGGCACACGGGTAGATGTCCTGGATTAACTCATAGGCTTTTTAATCCCGGGAAAATATAAACCGGGACTTTTATCCTAGGAAAACTCATTCACCCGGGCGGAGCCGCGGGAAAAACTAGTTTGCAATATATCTACCGTAAACTCCAACATAACATTTCAATAACTATACTATATATAAAATGTAACATATACCAGCTACTCCGAAGATATCAGGTCACTTACAAAGCCGGTGCATCCTTACGCTGCGGTTAAGCGCAAACAGGGCACCGTCGAAATTTCCAGATTGTCAAGTGTTGCGTCAGTTTGCCGAGTGTACAAGGCGAGTGGTCTACAAACTCAGCTCGGTCTCATCGATGCGTCGTGTTGAACTTACGCGGTAAATAAACCCAAGCACTTGGTGTCTTACGTCGTTATAGTCCTTGTAGACTTCGATTTTACCTGATTAGTGTGTGGATTTTGGATAGTTTAAAGTTCGTTTGAAGTGCCATTGAGACGATAGGCTAGTTGGGTATGACGGTCTGCCAAAACCCAAGTCACACCTCTTACTTTTCGAAGTAACGTGTGTATAGTATATCGTTTGGTTTAAAAGTGGATGAAAACATAGCGAGGAAACCTACATACCTGAAAATTCTCCATAAGATTTTAGAGGAAAGAATTCTGCCAACCCGCACCAGTTTGGCGTGATGGTATATGAGGATGTTATATATGCGATTGTATGTGTTTTTTTAACAGACTTCCAAAAATCGAGGGGGTACTCAATTCGTGTGTTGATACTTTTGTTTTTTTTTTTAAATGTATTTTCACATATTTCCTTGATTCCTTTTTTTATTAAAATACTCGTGCGTCAGTAAACATTTTGGACATACCTATGTTTGTCAAGAATAAACTGCAGAGCGTCGTTATTAAATTTTCCATTGAGGTTTGATGCGGAACGTACCAATTTTTCTTAATAAATTAAATTTGAGTCCACACATGAACACGTTTATGATTTGCTTAAATATTTGTTGTTTGATGCGATTAATATTGAAACTACCCGAATATATGTTCGGCATGGCGATGCCCTGGGATTGGCGGTACGATCTTCTCGCTACAACCTCCTTAGTCCTTCTTCGTGTCTAGGTACTTAGAGTCCCTCATCTTCCTGGAATTGGGTCCTATAAGCGGAATGTGAAGAAGGCAGGTTACAATTGAGTCAATGAAGGGATACAACATTTGCTGGTTGACAGCTCCATTAGGCTTCTCTTCACTAAACATCTGGTGAAGTCACTTCATTATCAGCCACACGATGTCCACTTTTTTTTTTTTTTTTTTTCGCGGTGAAAGTGACTTATTACTACCGCCCAGCCTTCAAGGGGGGCGACTGAGCGGTTATGTTGGGTTCACCGTACCTTACGACCCGGCGTTACGCCGCCCGGAGAGATGTAACCATCGGGCGACCACCGGGCCGAGTCCCTAACCAACCACAACTAACAACGCACGGCATACCAACCAAAACTCCGCGGTGGCCATCTTCGGCGCATTAGGGACGGCTGCGGGCTTCCTCTGACGGAAGTGTCTAAGTTGTCATCCGCAGCCGCCCCTGCGCGGTGCCGCCTAGTGCGACCCGTCTCCTGTTGTGGGGGGCCTCAGAAACCCCCGCGCACCGAAGGACGCCCTCGGCGTCAACGGCAGCGTGAGGCCTACCAGCCACGCTGCCGTCCATCACCACACGATGTCCACTGCTGAACATAGACCTCCCTTAAAGATTTCCAGACGGACCTGCTGCCACGCCGTTAACGTGGCCAATACCGGAGCCAGGAATAGCGTGGCTGCCGGGGACTGTGGACCTGGTCTCTGTCACTTTGTGGTGCTTGAAATAAAAAAGAATACTTAAACTGGATTTTCCTCGAAAAAAAATTGCTGGTACATGTCTCTGACAATTTTTTAGATGCCTCTCTGCCTAACGTACTGCCTTCTGTCCCACTGCCCTTTGAGGGACCTTCAACCATTTCTATACGCTCTTAAGGTAAATGCTGTTCATTAAAGCCTAAGTAAATTTACATTAGCAGATACTGTGTAACGTCTGAATGCTGACTGCAGCCGCATTAATTTGCTCAAATTGATTGATTTCCAAGTACACTTGGCCTGTCCGATTAATTACTGAAATCACTTTGTAATACACAGTACATTTTGATGATAATTTTATTTAATTGTGTTTACTTTAGTGTGTTTAATAAATATGTTCGTGACTGAATTGCTTTTTATTTTTCATTGTTGATGGTGGAAAATCTAGCAGGGGATCCTGATGGTAAAATATCAATACATATAGGTTTCCTAGACAACCATGAGGATTGAGGAAAGGGGATATATTGAGATTTCACAATTCTACTCTCCTTTCAAAACTACCAAACAGCAATTTCACAGAGACTTAGAGGAAAGCAAAAGGTGTTATTGATGGGTGGAAAGTTATTTAGGGTTTTGGATATTCCATATGTGAAGTCTGCCAATCCGCACTAGGCCAGCGTGGTGGACTAAGGCCTAACCCCTCTCGGTAGTAGAGGAGGCCCGTGCTCAGCAGTGGGCAGTATATAATACAGGGCTGGTATTATTATTATTATTATTATATTCCACTTATACGAAACGCAGCAGCATAATGTTACTGCTCATCGGTATTTCGTAATAGAGTTGTACTACCTCAGCCGAGGTCCATTCAGGCTATAGACAAGACTGACATAGCCCTACTACAGCCACAATTAAGTTAATATGCAACAAAGAGCTTGAAACCTTGAGTCTGTTTATTTTACGACATTAAGTGAGCTCGCTCGTGTCATTAAGTTGTGGAGCAATTTTCCGACCTGCTCCGAGCTTTCTACAATATATTCCTTTAAACGAACCGTGAAGGCACTATGCAAGCTTCCATGACGATTGTATTGCAAGAGCCTCTTGCTACGTCAAATAAAATACTATTCGGAATTTAATATTCACATTTTTTTAAATGATCAATGATGCTTCTAAATAGTGGCCTACGTAAGTGTGCCGCGTTCCGGGATCCGCCTGTGGATATCCGGTTCAAACAGGCCGGAATAATTGTGTCCACTGACGAGAGATAATCATCGCTCGACACTATCTGGACCCCTCTCCGCTTACCATCAGGTGCATTGGGGTCACTTTGGCGTGCCAATAAATAATCATGCAAGTAAGTATACTTTACTGGTGGTAGGTCTCTCATATGTAAGAGTCCATCTGGGTGGGTACCACCGTAATGTCTATTTCTACCGCCAAGCAGCAGTGTGCAAGCACTGTTGTGTTTCGGTTTGAAGGACATTGTAGCCAGTATAACTACTGGACATAATGAGACTTAACATCTTATGTCTCAGGATGACGAGCGCAGTGGAATGCCATAGTGTACTTTGTAACTCAAGGTAATGGATGGTGTTGCTACTGTTTATGGGTGGTCGTGTCGCTTGCCATCAGGCGAACGGCATGTTCGTCTCGTCATTCTAGGCAATAAAATAAAAAACTTCCCATTACACAGAGCTATACACAGATAATGAGCGAGTCAGCTACATAACGTCACATAGGTGAGAGTGAAAGAGACGACGCTATACGAAGCCGAAGCTAACCGATTGACGGTTTCTAAAGCCTATTACCATCAGCCACAGGATGTCTATTGTTCAACACAGGTCTCCCTAAAGACTTCCAGACTGACTGCTTGGAAACTGCATCCAGCGCCTTTCTACAATGTTTATCATGTATCTCTCTACCTCGTAGGTGGACGTCCAATGTTGTCAACCTTCTGTCCCATAATCTATCAGTCGTGTTATTAACAAAAAATATACACTCAAATGACGCCTTTATACCCGAGGAGGAGTAGGCCGAGGGGCAACCAAGCCACTCACTTTTCGCTATGTGTGTTCCTTCTCATGATGGGCAAGCCTTTTGCCATATTGGGTACAACTTTCAGAGTCAGGGATGATACTGAGCAGAAAAACCCAATATCACTTTGCCCGAACTAGGATTCGAACACGGGACTTCAGAGCATGATATTAAATTATGGGTATTCTATCTCTTCTTACAGCTCTATATCTAATATTCATATATTTAATGCAGCACATCTTTTTTAAAATCCTAAACACGACAACAAAGCTTTTACATACAAATAGCTGAAATCCAAGAGTATTATACTTTGCATGCCAAAATTGTACATCGAATTTGAATGCGGGCGAATTCAAGGAAAGGTTTTCTTATGACTATTTTATTCAACACGGAATTTTAAATAGGTTATGTAGTATTAAGCAAGTAAGATATTCACAGTCCATGCGCGAGCACCAACGAATATTATGAAATGTTAACGTGATGAGTTAATGCCATGTTTTTACCTATATTGCTTTATCAATGTGTTTAAGTATTTCTAACTTCTGTATCGATAAATACAGCCACATATTATACACATATTATTTAATAAAACATTTGATTTATATTTAGATTATTCATGTAATATAGTGCACGGATTATGGAATGAAATAAATAGTTTATTTTTCTTAAACTGTAAAACATTGATGTATTAGGGGTTTTTAAATACATCAATGCTGTAAAAGTAAAAATCCTATGAGTTGCGACCAAAGAACGCAGAAATGGAGTTTCTGTGGTTATGATAATGAAAATACCAGCCCATTATATACTGTCCACTGTTGAGCACGAATCTCCTCTACCACTGAGAGGGTTTAGGCAAAAGTAACAGTAATTTTGTCTGTTACTGACAGTAGAACTGGCCATTATTAGCAATATTTTAACGACACGGGGAATGTTCGGTATTACCTTAGGTTAATTTAAACTTTCGCAACCTTGGAAGAAAATCGCTGATCACATTATAAAAGTGGCTAAAAGCGTTGGAATTGTTGTACCCAAGTTTGTTTTAATACTTTAATTTAGTGTCTCGGACTCGCCCGCTAAGTTTTAAGTCCACAAATCGATTGCAATTGAATTTTGATGCAGTTTCAGTTTTAATGTCTTTAACTTTGCAATCGACGAGTTTGAATAACTTAATTAACGTTTTTAAGTATGCATATTTTTGTTAATGCAAAGTTAAATTGTTTTTAGAATGATTATGTTGTTAAAACTTTAAATTGTTTTTGGGTTATTATATTGATGTTACGTCGCTGCTTAGGAGTAAATGTAGATGGTAGGAATAATTATAGGATTTTAAATTGTTTTTGTAAGGAAAATGTTGATGTAGGACAATAATATGAAATAACGAAACCCTAGCCGAAATTATGACTAATTGAATAAGGAGTCAGTTGCTATCTTTTGATTATCAGTACAAAACAATGATAAAAATAATTATTCTGTAGGAACCATAGACATAAAACAAACTTTTTATTCCCAAAAATAGCAAAAGACAATACTCGACGCTTTAATAACTGACACAGTCAACGTAACCTAAAAATATCAAATTGCAAGTGATACAGAAACTGAACAGAAAGTTGAAAAAATTTCATTAAATGCAGACTATTAATATTGCTGGAAAAAATGTTAATCTGCAGCGAGCTGAGACCCCTGGATCAAGATGAGATAGCGTTCCGACGGAAGGCTTTAAGAGATGCAGTCATTTGCATCGGTTGGCTAAAACTAGCAAGTATCGTTATAAAAACCGGTTTACGTACGGAATTAATGGCTACATATAGACTGTTATATATTATTGTATAGTTTTCTGTTTAGTTTCATCACGGAAATAAGAGAATTAAGATTATAATCGAGTAGCAATTGAAGTCAGTTGATGATGTTTTCGAGTATCAGATTTACACAAGCTGGTATGGTATACTATAGAACAGCTGTAGCTCACAATTAGTTATAAAATAGAGACCTGATGGAACACAAATATGATTTGATCCGTAACCTGACGCAAGACCAAACAGTCACGCGATTTAGTTTATATAGAAACTAAACAATGTAACATTATTTTTCAATATTTCGTTCCAGACTTCTGTGATATGCTACGTGATCTTATATTTCTTGGTGAACGCCAACAGTAAAGGGAATTTTTCTAACGTCCTGCAAATTATGACGTTAGTAACAATACCACCGCAGGTTCTACATGGAGTGTTGTTATTTTTGGGTGCTCTTGAAGTAAGTTACACATAAAATTTAAAATCTTACTGAATCTAAAATGGCAATAGGCTTGCCTCCTATTACACTAGATCTACCGTAGCTGGCGACACATTATGTGACAAATGATATATATCACAATATTGTGATTACACCCCTACCTACTCGAAAATGAAGAAAATCATACAACTTTTATGTAATACTAGCTTTAGCTCGCCGCTTCGCCTGCGTGTAATTTTCCGGGATAAAAGTGCCGGTTTATATATTCTCGGGATAAAAAGTAGCCTATATCCTTTCTAGGGTTTCAAACTATATCCAATTTCTTCAAATTTCGTTCAATAGTTTCGTATTTTTTTTTATTTTATTGCATTGAATGACGAGACGAGCATGTCGTTCGCCTGATGGTAAGCGATACGACCACCCATAAACAGTAGCAACACCATCCAGCACCTTGAGTTACAAAGTACTGTGTGGCATTCCACTGCGCTCGTCATCCTGAGACATAAGATGTCTCATTATGTCCAGTAGTTATACTGGCTACAATGTCCTTCAAACCGAAACACAACAGTGCATGCACACTGTTGCTTGGCGGTAGAAATAGACATTGCGGTGGTACCCACCCAGACGGCCTCTTACATAATGAGAGACCTACCACCAGTAACAAATTACTAACACGTTAAATTGAATCTCTCCACTGCGATCTCATGCTTAAGATCTTCGCCCGAAGGTGGATTGTACTGGCATAAAGGCAGCACGCGTGATCTCTTTGAGAATGTACAATTTAGCCTCCAGAGGGGCCTTGTTACAACAAAGCCGTATCAATTGATGCCGGGGAGGGTATTTGAAAATATTTTTCAAGGAATTGTTTCAATTCTGACGTATTTTGTACATGTCAGGTATTGAGCTTGTAATGTTTGTAAATATAGGTTTGAACTGCAGTGATGAAGACTGTACAACTGTATTTACTTTGAAACCTATGCAAATTTTGTTTCGTATTTGATTCTCGTTGCTGTTTAATTTAATCAAAACGGTACTTGTAAGAATTATATTCTTTTAAAAAAATGTTATGTTGATTCTAATCGTTTAAATTTGCTCGAAAATTGACCTTATAATTTATTTTAATTTAATATACTGTGAATTTACTTGAAACTACTTTTACTGGTGGTAGGTCTCTCATATGTAAGAGTCCGTCTGGGTGGGTATCACCGCAATGTCTATTTCTACCGCTAAGCAGCAGTGCGCATGCATTGTTGTGTTTCGGTTTGAAGGACGTTGTAGCCAGTGTAACTACAGCACATAGTGAGACTTAACATCTTATGTCTCAGGATGACGAGCGCAGTGGAATGCCACACAGTACTTCGTAAGTCAAGGTGCTGGATGGTGTTGCTACTGTTTATGGGTGGTCGTATCGCTTATCATCCGGCGAACGGCATGTTCGTCTCGTCATTCAAAGCCATAACAAAAAAAAAACTAATTATTCATGGAATCTTTTAAATTATTATCGAAAAATAATTCTCCATGTTATCAACGTTATATTTCTTACATGTTCTGTACTTGAAGTATAATGTAATCTCTTTACTTGTTCCAGGAGAAAATCCTGGCTCTGGAATTGTCTCTCTGGTTCGCTCTAATCATAGCCTCATACAACACAGTGTTGGGCGTCATGGGCGGTATATACTTCATCAGAACTGGATATTTGACTATGCACTTCATGCTAGCTGTTATATTTGCTGTACTCGCTATTTCTTTATTCAGTAAGTACCTAATCTTTAAATTTATATAAAGTTGTATGATAAGTTTAATATGTGTCTATGTATATATTGCCTATGGCATCGTTGCTCCCAAATGGATGATCGATTTTTATTGTCTTTTATGCTGTTGTTATTATAAGGAATCAATTATCTGACTACGTTATTGTAGGAATTGATACATCTCCATGTTGGAATAGCATCTTTAGAAATTTATACAATGACTTAAAACGAACTGATAATATTTTTAGTAATAGTCATTTACTCATTTTATTCTACACATTTAATCGTTTGAGGTCTAAAAGAAAATATTTAAGCCGATAAGAGTCATAAAAGCCACTGCTGCTAGAATAGACTGAGTTGCAACAATTCTTTTTAATAGCTTGTAGGTCTCAATACTACGTAAGAGTCCTTCTGGGTGGGTACCACCGCAATGTCTATTTCTACCGCCTAGCAGCAGTGGTGTGCATGCACTGTTGTGTTTCGGTTTTGAAGGTGCTGGATGGTGTTGCTACTGTTTATGGGTGATCGTATCGCTTACCATCAGGCGAACGACATGCTCGTCTCGTCTATGCATGCAATAAATAAAAAAAAATATCCCTTACACATCGCTGTCTTAATACAGTAATATCAAAAGCGTAGCTACTAGTCCAAAAAACAGCACATAAACTTGAAATTAGAACAAGACCTTTCTGAAATCTAATTTCTGAATTTGTATAAAATTAAATTAAAAGCGAAATGTCGCGTTTGCGAAGACTTAAAGTGATTTATACCTTACATCTCTCACTGCTAAGCTCAGTTCTAAGCTTGGGTTGGGAGATGGGTGGGTGACCGCATTGTGACAAAAATCTCGACCTTCCATGCCTCGGTGAACCTGTGGTCCCTTATAAATATTTTAGCGGTCCACTGACCTCAGGCTTTAAATAGACGTAGTAATGATGTATTGGGAGATAATCGAAATCTTAGATGCGTCAGGCCATGATTATACTATTTAAACCAATTCCAAAAATATTTATTTTCCCATATAGGTCCATCGATCTAATGGTCATGAATCGTTAGATAAAGGTTAAATTCCTTCGCAGCAGTACATACAATTTTAGGTTTACTGATCCAAAAAATATTATTGTAGTAGCCATTGGATTTTGCGATGTGATACTTACTAATAGGACTTTAATAAATATAAGCTCAGGAGTGTCGAGACTTCAGTTGTGTCTCTGCCTACCTTTTCGGATATGAAAGGCCCCGTCCACACTAACCCTAATTTGTATTTTTACAGCTGTCCTGTGCCATGACATCTTGATAATTTATGCTTATAAAGAGTTACTGTTGTCTTGTCGGCATCCGCCAAACCAAGAAATGGCTTCATGAACGAATATTCTAGATTATTGGAAGCAAGTGTGCTGTAGTTATTGTTGTAATGTAAATAATTAAATATTCGTTTATAACTGTATTAATATAGTTTTGATTGTTTTTATCTTAAATATGATCTTCAGTATGGCGATATAGGTATGCCAAAGAAAAAGATAGGAATAATGTTTCTATCAGGAGCGTAAGAAATTTAAGTAGACATAGCCTTGAAGTGATGAAAAGGTATTTTGTTTACGAATTAAGACCCGAAGCCCTGCAAGTGCTATTAATACTTTTTTAGAAAAGTTCGAACAAAGGATCAAGTGAAATTAGATCTTAACAAAATAGCCGAGCAAAAAATTAATTGCCAACAACATATTTTAGCTATTTCAGTATTCTCTCCCACTTTGTCCAGTTTATTTATACAAAAGCCGAGACAACCACACAAACCAGTACATAATATGAAAATTCATGTATGAAAATTTATTGGTATTGCAAACAGACTAGACACATAAATTTCTTACGAGACGTGCACCTCAGTAGGTACACAATTTCATTTACCCACCGAACGTATTAGCTCAACGATATTATGAAAATCATTGAATTTAAACAAAATTAGGGGAATTGGCCGTGGTTGCAATCTCACTTGCCGGGGAGGCAAATTTTGTAAATTTAATTTTACCGCCTTCCAACATTGGGACGGAATTTCCTGAGCAAATTGCCAATAATATACTTTTTTTTTGGCGTTCACGAATAGATTTTGCCATTATTTTGATTTACACAAATTGGAGATACGCCTTCGGAAAGTAATCTAAAATGATTTGAATAATTTTCTATTGTAACAGAATTTTGTAGCGAAACAAAAAGTAATCACTGCATATTACCTACGGTTTTACAAGCCCTACTTTAAATATTATTTAAAATTGGTTCTTTTGATATTTTAAAATCCGATTGGTAGGTATTGGTATAGGTATTGTCTGAATTTAAATGAAATAAGATGCTGTGACCAAAAATATAAATATTGCAATAAACAATAAATACAAACTCATACAAACTAAGGCATTAAAGTACTTAAATAGAGGGACATAGTATGTAAATTAAAGAAGTATACTAAATAAAATCTGCCTCCAATACACAATCACATATCCATTCTAAAGCTATTAACAACAACAATAATGTAGCTCCAGAAGAAAGAGTAGAAAGCCGTAATAATAATAGAAGAAACAGCTTGTCCCACGCCAGAGTCTTGAAAACAGCTCAAATCCACAAAAGCACAGTCAATAAACACAGCCAAAGTAATCACCCAATTCAACACCACATGCACTGCTGTAAACCACAAATAAACCACAACTAGATCATCGTTGTCGGTCAGTATTCCGACGAGAAGCAAAATGCTTGCGAAAAATAATTCGCTGATGATGCAGAATACGAAAAATAAGTAGACCAGAACATCAACTTTGGTTATGTACACTGACTTCCAAAGAGAGAAATTGATGATCATCGAGGTGATAAAGAATAAGCCGATGAAGCCGTAGATGATTCCGAAGACAGTAATGATCAAGGCGCCAGTCTTTAGAGGAATGCAGAGGAGGAACTTTTCCACAGATTCTAAGTCGTCCCATCGGTTCACATTCATTTCTGGTGTTCATTTCAATTCAATTCAGTTTATGGATTGTGGTTTCTTCTTCTTTTATATTATAAAACTGTGGCTTGGTCATTTCTTGTTTCGTCCGCTTGGTGTAGGTATGTGCAAAATTCTTTTTGTGTATATGGCATTTTCCGTAGTATTATAATGCTCTTCAATTCAATTCAATTTTTAGGTTATGACTTGTTCCACCGTTGTCAGACGATAATTTTGCCAATGTCAAGGTAGGAAAAAAGTAAAGTCACAGACAAATGATATGGCATAATAGTTCTGTGGGCATAAGTTAATATGACAATTACTGTCAAATTATTAATTAAATGTAGATAATAAATAGACAAGAAAACAGTAAGGTTTTATAACAATGAATTCAAATGAACCTTAACTTAAAACTGTTACAAACGAACTTTTTATTTTACTTTATTTGATTTACTTGGATTTGGAATAATTCCTTAGAGTTTAGAATGCTTTAGCTTGGTATAATTCTGGAAAATATCACAAACCACAATGTCTTATACCTATAGTGGTCTAATATTGATTGCCGTCAGATGCAAAGATGTTTCCTACGTTAGGACTAAAAATAGTAAATAAATAAATAAAATCCTCTTAGCCAATTTCGGCCACGGCGGCCAATCTAAACGGAGATCAGCTAGGTACTCAGGAGATATTTTAGTGCACAAGTGTGTGCGCAATACACAGGTGCACTCGCTATTCCTTCACTCTCATAGTCCGACGAGACAGCAATCCGACATGACCGGAGAGAGATCAGGCGCAGGACCAACGGCATAACGTGATTTTACGAGGCATGGGGGTATCGCACCGCCAGCTTCCTGACACCGAGCTACGATTGAGTAATTTTAAAGACGGAAAAACCCAGCCACAATGTTTTTAGCTTGACCCGGGATTCGAACCCAGGACCTCAGCGCGCAAAGCGTACTTGTAACGCGTACGCAATACAACTACGCCACCGAGGCAGTTAAAAACTAAAATTAGATACATCTAACAAAGCAAGAATCATACATTCATTATACAAAATTCAATAACAAAGAATTTTTGCTTCCTCGACACCATTTGGTATTCGTCTAAGTCGTTAATCATGCTGTTGTATTAAAAGTGCTCGGTTGCGCAGTATAACTGCTAAGATTTATTGCCCCTTTTCGACTTGCTTACAGGGTTACATAACTAAGCTCAGTGGTTCCGTTCCTAAGTGATTTCACTCGGCTAACATCGATTTACCTTTATGTACAGAACACATGGCGTGTGCAGACGATTTGTGTTTGAAAGGAACCTTTCATTGACGCCTGTGGTTGGTTGAGATACATTTAGTTGCATTATATTAAGTGATATCTTATTTTAGTACCGACGAGGGATTACGGATATATCGTATGTTATACATGTTCCGCTTATTTTCATCGTCCAAAGAATGATGGCAAGTTTATACCTGATTGTTTCAGTAAGCGTCTAAGATTAAGATATGTAAAAACAAATATAATTTAAATAGCTAATATTTATCATAGTTTTAGTTTTACTGTTAAAGGCCACAAAGTAATGTTTATAATTAAAAGTTAATCATTTGTACTTCCGGTTACGTTATTTGTGATTTGTAGTGATATATAAAAAATGTTGCCACTTGAGAATAAAAGCGGCTGAACGCGGTAGATATATTTATGTTTTATTTTAATAGTAAAGAAGTGGTAATAATATGTAATAATTATTTTTAAATACTAATAGTGTAATAAAATAAACACAAATCGCCTTTTTGCTATTAAGTGTCAAGTTCGCATAAAAAATTGTTCCATTACCCAACCTACTAAGGTAATTATAAAAAAAGTAATAGCAACCCAGCCGATGACAGCGAGTGTAACATTATGACGTTTATACTGTTTGTGTTTGCGAAACATGTTTGGAAATCGCAATGGCTGCAGTAAATCAAAATCTTCAGCAAATACTAATACTCCACAAGCTGGAACAGGCCAACTAGGCTATACTAATGTTTGTATTTTGTGTGGCTGTTCACTTGCACGACGGCAAAGTGATAAAGTATTGAAGGATAATCCCACTGACTTGCAGCAGACTATTATTCTGATAATTCAAAGCCAGAAAGAACCACAACAGGTGTGTAGTTCCATTTAATTTAAAAGTCTAAAAAATTACTTTATGATATAATATTATGTGTAGTAGTTATTGGGCTTTTAGGATTTCCATTTTTATTTAACCTGGTATGTTTTGTTCAATAGGTTACATTACATAACTGTAATTTTGTTTATTACTATGGACGTTTGTTTTAAAATATTTCCTTTATCTAGGACTGGATTTTGTATCAGAATTATACATCTTATTTCTGTCACACAGATAACATCTACAGACTAAGTATGCCATGTTGTTGGTTGCATACCAAAAGTGAAGCTGTCCGTAATATTCAGGCTACCGAATTAAGATTACGCGATGGAGCAATAGATCAACATGAAGATGTTGACGATGAGGAACATATCTCCGGGCTGAATGCAGGGAATTCAATAAAATAGAACCAACCCAGTGAGGACTCTCATGTTGTTGATGATGCCAGGGCATAAGGATCACAGAATATGGAGTCCAGAACAATAATATTACCTAACTACAGGAGAGCGGCCAACACCGGTAACCACTGTCTTTTTCCTGACTGCCCAACTGTTGGTACTTTACAGAGTGTGGCTGATAAACTATGAGCCATCAAATTATGTAATAATATGTTTTATGTGCCACAATTGGCCCGTGTCTGTGGAGTCCATTTGTTTAGGAGTTCATGGGATGAATTATATCAGAAAATAGCATTTATGTATTTATTGTCGATCAAATGCAACACATTTTTTAATTTGTGAATGCATTCAACCCTACATTAGATTTCGAAAATGATGAGGAATAAATAAATTGTCAATAAATCTAAAGTGCGTTTTATTTAACCGAAAGCCTATCTATCAATGGAATTAGATTTTTTTTACCTGAGATGGACCATGACAAATAAATATAATACATACATAGATATTTATGATTTATTGTGATGTAGATCACTATTTCAGAAATTAAGGTCTGGGTGTAGTTTAACATTGTAGAACTCAGCTATTAAATATTATTAGTATTTGTATGTCAAGTAACCATGATTCAAATAATTAGTACACATGAAAACTTATTCTATTTTAGTAACAATTAAAGCTGTGTTCTAATAAACATCCATTTTCTAATTAGTAACAGAATCATAGTGTGTTTGAGTGTTCAAAGTCAGGGACCTAGCAGTGGGAGTAGAGTAGCCCACCCTCAAAATAGTTTAATAAAATATACACCTACATATTGTTTTGATTAGAAAAATCATTAAGTAGTTAAGTATTCATTTTTAAGATATATTATATGATATTAATTAAATACAGTCTATATCTGCTGTCATATCTCATTGACAGATAACCTCTAAGTATGAAAATGTTAAATAACGAATAAGATTTTTTTGTGGCCTCCTAATAGAAAAATTCTTTTTGATTTGGTTCAGGATAAGTATATTCTATGGTTCTTACATTTTTTCATTCCAAGACGCGTCAAATCGATATCAGGTAAAACGTTGTATGGAAACTTGCCATCATTCTTTGTATAAAAATATATACACTACACCAGTGGTTCCCAAAGTTGAATGAGCCGCGACCCACTTAACAAAAACTTCCAAATTCTGGACCCATCTCTCGGCTGTCATGAAGTAATTTTTAATACCTTTTTCGAGAATTTTGTTTCTTTTCTAGTCCATCATTGCCCACCCGGCTGTTGTGTCGGTCGGTTGATATATTGTTCTATTTCTCAGGGCCCACCCAATATTCCCTTGCGAAGGGGGTCGCGACCCATAGTTTAGGAAGCACTGTACTACACAGTTCCTAACTGCAACGCGTGTACTCCGAAATTTTGTTACGTTTGAAGCAAAAGATCCTCTCATTAATAAAAAAACCGTGTGTATAGTTTTAAAAATCGGTAAAACTTGCAGAAAAAGAAAGATTTCCCCATTTCCTAGTGGCGCAACTGGAGTAGACAGTTTGGGTGTCTTCAGCAAAATCCATTCCACCAGCACGACGTGCAACAGCATTTCGCACCTTTTGAGAGAAAGTCGCACCACCTCAGTGGAATTCCTTCTGTCCTATATTATTACTATGCCTCGAATATTCGAAGCTTACCGCTCCTGTCACGTGACGTCACAGATACAGGTCAACGTTCACGCCAATATGAAATATTCGGGCAAAATATTGCGACGTGTATTGATACTCTCTTCATTCAACATATTCGGGTCAAATTCTTGCTAATCCAATACAGTCGCTTCTTAATACACGTGTGTAGGAAACCGAATATTTTTCAGGGTTCCGAACCTGGAAAGGAACCCTTATAGGATAATTTTAACCCTTTTTCTTTTTACTGGTGGTAGGTCTCTCATTATGTAAGAGGCCGTCTGAGTGGGTACCACCGCAATGTCTATTTCTACCGCCAAGCAACAGTGTGCATGCACTGTTGTGTTTCGGTTTGAAGGACATTGTAGCCAGTATAACTACTGGACATAATGAGACTTAACATCTTATGTCTCAGGATGACGAGCGCAGTGGACTGCCACACAGTACTTTGTAAGTCAAGGTGCTGGATGGTGTTGCTACTGTTTATGGGTGGTCGTATCGCTTACCATCAGGCGAACGGCATGCTCGTCTCGTCATTCAATGCTATAAAAAAAAAACGCGTAGAGGTATTCAGTTGTAATTTATATCAAATATTCAAATCTACGGTCTTTTCTAGCTGTGAAAAATTCAAACTTGTAAGTCAACGCGATCAAAAAATATGGCTGTTTATGTAGCAAATTTTAGCATATTTTGCAACTTCTCAAGGAAATTAAAACCTATAGGGTACTTCCCGTTGACCTAGAATCATGACCTTTGGCAAGAAGTAAGGCCTTATAGCACATGTAAAGGAAAAATTCTGAGAAGTTTAAATATGTAATAACATAAAAACAGCGAATTATCTATTACAAACTTATTATTTGCGGTTGGTGCGATAAGCGAGTCTATGGATCGAACGGCAAAGTTAAGTTTGTCCTTCGACCTAGTTTGACTTTTAATCAGAGCAATAATGTCAGATGCTTTCTTAATGTACCTACTTATGAAGTTTGTTCAGAACCCTCGGTGCGAGAGTCCAACTCGCATTTGTTCGGTTTATTTATATAAGTGAATAGAAAGCGTCACGACTATCTGTAGAGATCTGCAAAAACTTTAAATTATCCATAATTACAAGGCATTGTACTGCGTTCGTCGTCCTGTGACATGTGATGTTAAGTACCAAAATGCCTTATCACACAGGCTACAATAAACCGACAAACAGTGTTTATATTCGCCGCATGCCTTTTATCTTTAAAATAGCTTATAGAATTCATGATCAACGCTTAGTTTAAAACTAAAGTCATAAAACTACGTTGCTTTTGAATTCGAAAACAGTTTACTATAATTTAATACCCACAAAAAGAATAGTAAATTCAGTAAATTTGTAGCAGACGGTCTACTTCTCATATTTGCAAGTTTTTTTTTTATTTCCCTTTACATCTTGTGTTTTATTTAGCATTGAATTATGGATTTCGAATCGCCGCGCTGTCCCAAATACTTTTTCGGTGACGTCCTGCCTTAGGCAAATATGTACAAGGTATAGCACCTTGTACATATTTTAGTAGTATTTTTTTTGTAGCAGCGATAGCCTAGATGGGAGTGGAACGGACTGCCGAGACGAATGTCCGCAGGTTCAAAGCCCAAGGGCACGCACCTCTGACTTTTCTAAAAAGTAATATTCTTTGTGAATTATCGCTTGCTTTAAGGGTGAAGGAAAAACATCGTGAGGAAACCTGCATACCTGAGAAGTTCTCTGAATTTCTAGGGTATGTGAAGTCTGCCAACCAGCATTAGGCCAGCGTGGTGGACTAAGGCCTTAACCCTCTTAGTTGTAGAGGAGGCCCGTGCTCAGCAGTGGGCAGTATATAATACAGCGCTGATATGGTATGGTAATCTTGAATTAAACTAATTCAGTTAATCTTAATCTTCGTTTTTATCTTTTTCCACCATCAATAGTGTAAGTACTATTCATCAGAATAACTACCGTTTACATTAGATTTAAAATTGATTTTGCTTTTATTTATGGATAGTTGTCTCGCTTACCATCAAATCATTAGCTTCTCTTATAAAAACACTTAAACTTGACCACTATGGTTGTTCCTTGGATTGAACCAAAACCGACAACCTAACTGCTCTATTCATTAAATTTGCTGATCATTCTTCCACAAACTATTCAAACAACCAAATCCCTCAATGCATACCAAATACGCCCGTAATATCAACATTCGCTAATTAGCAATAGAGCAAATATCCCGCAAAACGCATTATGAGTCTATTAAAACAATGCAAGTACAGATATCCGAATCGCCCACGTATATCTGCACTGATTATCCGACAGAATCACGTCAAAGGCGATGGTATGCTTCAATTAGTTTATGCATGATTTCATGGGGCGCAATGTTCGACCCGGCACGCTTTCGAACACAGAGCAGAAACTATTTACGTGCATCGAAATCAGGTTTAATTAGCATCGACAAGTTATGGTCAGCGGGCTTGTTGATGGAGATAGCGGGAGCGGACTAGCTGGCCTTATATCCATATCCTGACTAGGTAGTAAGATGTCTTGTCGTGGCTATAAACTACTTAGGCCTCGTTTTGGAGACGTGGATCGCGCGGCGCGTGTGACGTGGAGTGTCGCGACGCATCGGGCGATATTTCCGTATATAGAGAAGCGACGTGTGTAGCTGCCGCGTCATCGCACGCGTAAACACAAATATGATTCTGGCGCAGTAGCGGAGCGTGCGAAGCTGCAGGTGCCGCCGCGGGTGTCACTAGAATGGAGAATTGCCGATGCGTGCGGCGCCGGGTGAGACGCGTCGTTGCCATCCGTAGGCTCCACCGCAAAAATTGTCATGCAACGTCATATATTTGAATTCAGTGCGTGCCGCCCCGACTAACGCCACGCGCGTCGCCCCGCGTCTCCGTAAATGAGGCCTGAGGGTTAGATGTATGGTGTCTGACTTGAGACCTAGTCACTGGGGTATCTTACTTTATTATTAAGGAAGTCGAATATAATAATTAAAATTATATGTTTCAATGAGGACGAAATTATATTATTATTAGTCAAACTTAATGCTAGGACATACGAGATTCTTTTATTCTGGATCGTTCACAAGGACCATATAACGGATCATAATATGCTATCATGTTCTATCTATATCATGTTATACTATGCATTATCCCGCGTCTGGATTCAAATTCCGACAGTATTTTATGTTCTTATATTTTGATATTTGAAATATTTATTTAATTCGTTATATTTTAGTTCTTGTTCAGATTATAAAACCACACACAATTTAATACCAAATGCAATCCTCTTAGCATTTTTAACCCCTGAAGTGTTTAATTTTGCCTTAACGACTTCAAGAGTAGTTACGATCGGGTACGATTTAAGTACTTTTAAGCGTAGTAAAGAAGTTTGACTATTAATCGTGAGCACTCCTTTTTTACATAGAGGAGGGGAGAGAAGGCAAGTAAGCGACTGACATGATACTAAATATTCACCGACGTTTTTAAACGTCCAAAATACCATACGATTCATATAAGAATAAGATTTATTTATTTAATTATACATATATACAAAACCAATACAGATCTACTAAAGCGGTGTAGTAAAAAGTTATTTGCTATTGACCTCAATACACCTGTAGGCCACTTCTGTGAATTCCTGCAGGTTGCAGATAAATATATCAACGTTCTCGGAAATGAAGATGTTTCTATTTAGGTGCTGAAGAATCTGACCTAAGAATGCAATTACAAAAACTTTTTTTTTATATGGCCACGGCAGAGTCACTCTGTTGGACCTTATGGTAAATGGATTAGGGTCCAAATAGAATGGCGACCGTCGAGAGATGATCATCCCATGCCAGTGCCCACAACTATGCCTGTTTGAAATACTTCAATATTGGTTTTATCAACCGCGAGCAGTTTTAACTTTATATGTACAGTAACTGCCTCGGTGGCGTAGTTGTATTACGGCACGACTGCAATACTGACGTCTCGGGTTCAATCCCCGGGTCGGGCAAAGTGATATTGAATTTTTCTACTCAGTATCAGCCCGGAGTGTAGAATTTTTGCCCGATATGGCGACTTGCTCGTCTCTATCACATCATGGGACAGAATACGCACCGTGAAAAGTGGGTGCACTAGTTGCGCCTCTGCCTACACCTTTGGGAATAAAGGGCGTGAGTATGTGTGTGTGTGTGTATCTACAGTATCATGAGGTGGGCTTTCTTCGTTTGGTTGTTTCGAATCGGTAAACTAAAATATAATATTTTTGTTGTTTCACCCGGGATTCGAAACCAGAACCCACGACTCTCAGTCCAGGTTTACTGCCACTCGCCCAATAAAGCGGCGGGTTATTAAACCAATGAGACGACCATTAAAATTCATAAAAACGAAGTTCCTCATTACATCAATCAACGTTCCACAAAAATAATAATTTATACCAAGTGGTCGCATATTTTTGCAGTTATTATGAGCTATAAGAGTTGCACGTGATACTTTAACTACGCTGATGAACCGTAGTTAGGCAGTTGGAGTCTCACGTTAACGTGGGCTTCATCTTCTTTAAAATATTATTTTCAATAAAGTAAAGAAATTAAGCTTTAAAATATGAAGTGATTTATAAATCAATCTTCCTAACAGGCTGGTTTAGAAATTTTTGAGAGTGATCAGTTCCGCAATGGACATCTAGTACCCGATGATGATGATGTAGGCGACGGCTAACATGACTTTTTCATATGTTTAATGGTTCAAGGATCTTCAATGAGGCCAAGCCCTTATTAAGACTATGAGGATATTCAAAAGAAACAAAGAAAATTACGATTCCGTTTTGGAGCATTGTCCACCCTAAGTTAATAGGGTTATACGATTTCCGCATCAGTACAAACATAAAGAATTATAGTGGTCAGTGACGCATAAATTAGGGGTAGGAAATGGTAAGAAAATGACCACGAATAAAGTTTTGGAAATTTTGAAATAAGTCGAGGAAGGGGTCTGTTAATCTCAAATCGATGTTTCTAAATTGCCCATATTTTATTATGAAAAAGTGTCTACAGTAGACTTGATAAGATAGAGATAGCATTGTATGTATATGAAATTGACCGATCATCCTTTTCGAAGCCAATGTGAGATATACTGATGAGACATTTTCTTTAGCTCGATGTGTAATGTAGGTACTGCTAAGTACGATATTTGTTTCAATGCTTTCTTAAAAAGGTAGAGACAAATTTATTTTATAGGATATGAAAGGCTTCCAAAAACTCGCTATAGCTTCACAGTGTGCCCTAAGCTGCTGTTTAGTGACCACGTTTCTACTATTTAGCGTGTTTCGGACATTTTCATGATGTCACCAATTGGTAGCGCTTTGCTGCTGGGTATTACAGTTTCGGGTGCATGTGGGTTATCGGATAATATCTTTGTTAATAAGGGTTTGATTAAAGTATTAATTAGTTTAGAGCTGGCTCTATCTTCCAGCAGAGCTCATATGAAAGTCCTTTCTGAAATAAAAACTTTCATCAAGTCGGTATCAACAATCTTTTTTTTTCGCTGAAATAAAAAAAAATACTTTATCTATATATATAAAAGCAAAAGGTCACTTACTCACTGGTCACGAAATCTCAGAAATTACCAGTGCTAGGAGTCTCAAATTTTGCACGAAGGTTCCTTTTGGGACGTAAGAGCTCACTAAGACGGGATTTTGCGAAATTCACCCCCTAAGGGGGTAAAAAGGGGTGGCAAAGTTTGTATGAAATTTCTATAGTTTTAATAGTAGACTTTATTTTTTCACTTATAGGAAGCTACATTACTCCAGAGTGCTAAAGTTTTTATCCCGGGAAAATATTTATACTGGAAAAACTTTTACACGCGGGCGGAGCCGCTGTAAATGCTAGTTTTAGATGAAGATAATATTATTTTGATTGAATTAATGGGTAGCAGAATTTTGTAGTTTTAAATTTGTTCAGCAACTTATGGGGCTGAGTACATTTATGGAATGTGATAATGTAGAACATAACTATGTTATCTGGGGCCTAAATTATATCCACATACTACAGTTTACGTATGTCTAACAAACATTTAATTATTTAGGTACGATAAAAGAATATCGATAAAAATTTCCTCTTCCCTTACATTCATATAATTTACATATTAAGCTAGTGGTGTAAGTTGTTCTGGATTGTTTAACTCCGTTTCATTATTGTTACAAGAAACAACTTCGCGGAGTAAGTTATGCGATAATTGTTTTGGAATACCTTCGGCTGGGAATCCGAGAATACGTGTGCTATTTTTAATGGCTCTACCAATTAGTGAAGCTATTAACATCGTTGAGTTATTTCGTCTAAGAATTTATGGAATTATAAAGTTGAACGTTTTTCATGAAGAAAACGGGGCTGGCTTTTTGAGTTGATTTATTCGAAGCAATCTTTGGAATTTAAAAGTAGTAAAACATTGCTGTGCTCAAATATAGCATAGGTGTTGACTCCACCGAGCAGTTTGACAAAAAATCTAAAATATATAAGATTTTAATGTCGTCCTGTGACTACTTTAAGACCATTAAGGCGCCAATGAAAGAAAGCTATACTGTACTAAATGCATAATTTTACAATTTGACTACTATCGCCCCAGAAAGAACCACAAGCGAAATCACAGACAAAAATCCGTGAGAAACAATAGTAAACTCTTCCGCGATAATTTTTTATGTTATACTGATACATTTACTTGTTAAGATGTCAGTAGCAACGACCTTGATATAAGAAAGTGGGGTAGACGCGCTGAAGGTGCTAATGGCTCGGCGAGAGATGATTAACGATCAGACGACTGTCGGACGACAGGTCGACGATCAAAAATACTGCTCTCTTTTTACAGAGGAAAATCTAATTTGTAATAATCACGCTGTTAAGGATTTTTTGGATGTTAGGAAAGTAGAGCGTTTTTTTACTTTGAGAGCAAGTGCTAGCAGTTACGTGATGGTTACTGACCTGGAAGCGGGGGAATTGTGCAAATTTTGAGGAGGATAAAAGGGCGGGGTGCGTCTGATACTATTTGTAAATATCTTCGGCATTGATTCGTCAACTTTACTGTAAGTATATCGATCGTTAAATTATCTCTAAGAATTGTGAAGTGATATGTTTCTGACAACATACCTCTCTGCCCGGGATCTAAATCACCGATACATTTTGCATTGGTTTATAGTAAAAAAAAAAATATGACACTCTCCAGCATTACAAATTTTCCAACACTATTTCACGACAACAATGCGTCTAAAAGAAAATATTAAACAATAAAATTTTCAATGAAATAAATAGTTTATTTCAATTTTTGAACCGCAAAACATGATACATAAATTCATTTCCGTGATAAGACACATACATTATGATTTAATCGACAAAACAATACAAAGTTAGTGCGTTCAGTATTGCCTCGAATAAAATTTAGTTTCGTTTAGTGATGCGCCATAGGACAATATCGATAACTGGATATCGATTCGGCTGAATACAAACAATGTGAATAATGTAAAATTGTGGATAAGCTTATTTAAAATAAACTTGCCGCGTTCTAAATACAATTTGGATGTTGGTTCGTTGATGAGCGCTGTTATTGTTCAATCAATTCGGGTTAGTTATTGCGTTTTGCAAATTTAACACTTTTTAAGGTCTGCGCAGTTTTCAAAAATGTATTTAGTTTTCTTGCATTATATAGTGTAAATTATGTGAGCTATAAAAAATCAAATAGATTTAGAAATAGCGTGCATGATAGGTGTGTGATAAGTCTGCGTAAAAATTGATATTATACCGTGTATAATGCAAAGAAAAGAGATAAATATAGATTTTCTTAGTAAGTATAAGTATATAAATTTTGTTATAATTACGCAAATGAAAAAAATGTGTCATATGTATTATGCAGTGATTTTCAAATTGTATTTAATTTTATGGAGTAAAATAATAATCAAATTCATACTATTTTAAACCGTAAATCTTGACACAACGGAAGAGTAATAAAATGGCGCCAATGGCCGTAGACAGGATAAATATTAGTATGGCACGCAAAATATCTCCGCGGAAGAAAGATTTTCTTATTGGTTTTGTTTTCATAAACTTTGATAACATTGTTTTTTGACTGCCTCCGTGGCGTAGTTTTATTGCGTGGTCGTTAAAACACAGCTTTGAGATCCCAGGTTTGAATCTCAGGTCGGCTAAAGTGATATTGGGTTTTTCTGCTCAGTATCAGTTGGGAATTTGGAATTTGTACCCAAAATGGCGATAGGCTCACCCTCGATCACACTCTCACTCTGCGCTGCGTCTTTTTTTCAGAGAAATAACCTGATTTTTGATCTCAAATACTTAATACAATACACAGTTTGTTTATTTAAATTGACGTTTTATCATAGAATGCAGAAATATTACTAATATAATAAAGGAGAATTTAAAAAATCTCTAACGAAACTGTGTCGGTCATTGATTAAAACGTCTCACTCATTGTCTATTTTCTTAACGATTTTTTGAAGATAAGCAAGCAAACCCGCATATGTAACATAGCAGCTAATAACGTGGCATATCGGCTTAGTACACTATCAACTGAAAGTCAACGACGAACAAACTTTGTCGATAAAGCCAACCAAGCCTGTTTTTATGAATATATTCAATTTGATGCACGACTAAACTCTCCTTCTAGGGATGGGACGGGTATCGATAAAAATGATTTATTACTATACAGAATAACTTCACGTCCCGCGTGATAATCAAAGGGTCATGTCATTTATATGGGCGATTTTTACGTTTGAATTGTTTGGGATATGGTGAATCAAGGATCGAAGATTTTGGAGATGTGATTATTGCAATGTCACGAGTATTGTCAGGAAATAATCTCCGGAAGTTACGTATCGGTAATCTTACTAATATTATAATACGAAAGTTGGTGAAAATGTTTGGATTTTTGTATGTTTATTAGAAGTAAACGCAGAAACAACTGAACAGATTTGGATGAAATTTGGTACACGGGTAGATCATGTCCTGGATTAACAGTGTTACATAGGCTACTTTTTATCCCGGTAATTTTCTCCCAAGGGAAATGATGCATATTTTATATCTGATTCTTTAAGTAGATGTGGTTGGCATCGTACTGTGTTTTAGGGATTTTTTTTAGCGTCAAAGGCTTCTCACGCGGCCGAAACCGCGAGCAACACCTTGTAATAACATAAAAGTGGTTTTTAGTTTCTAGGTATTTTGTCTCTCTTCCGTATCCTTATCTGTAACTAGCATTTGCGCGCGGCTCCGTACGCGTTAAAAAGTTTTTCCGGGATAAAAATCTTTTCCCGGAATAAAAAGTAGCCTATAGCACTCAGGAGTAATGTAGCTTCCTATTAGTGAAATAATTTTTAAAATCGGTCCAGTAGTTCCTGACATTAGCGCGTTCAAACAAACAACATTTTCAGCTTTATAATATTATATTATATAGCTTTTGCGCGCGGCTCCACCCGCGTGGAAAAGTTTTTCCGGGATAAAACGTAGCCTATAGCACTCAAGAGTAATGTAGCTTCCTATTAGTATAAGATTTTTTTCACTATCGGTCTAGTAGTTCCTGAGATTAGCACGTTCAAACAAACAAACAAACTCTTCAGCTTTATAATATTAAGTATAGATAAATAGAACTTTTTCGAAGTAAATTTTCCGCAGAGTAATCTTGATAGAAGAGAAATCGGCAATAGAAGGGGAAAAAATATTTAGGGGTACCAGAAAGTTACGAGTATTACTAATTAGGTCTGTTTGTGACCCATTTGTGCAGCTTCAGGCTTCATACATTTATGCTACGGTGAATCCATCACTTTTCAGCTACACATTTAACATAGATTACATTTTAATCAAATATATATTTATCGTATCACCACAACAGATTAAACGTATGCAATTAGCCCACCAAAATCTCTATGCGGTTAGGTTGTATTCATTCAAATTCCCTTACGAGCTCACCGCTAAATATCCGCTAATCAAAGGTTATTTGTATTTAATAGAATTTGACATGTTTATTTGATAAAACATACATAGCATCACGCCTTTTTCCCTTTTCAGGGATCGGCAGAGGTATTACACTCACATTTCGACAGCTATGTTTTTTTTTTAGGTAGGCGATCCTGCAGTCAACACCGGGGGAAACCTGCGAATGGGATACTGGAGTCCCCCGGCTTAACGACTGCAGGGGCCTGGGAGGGGAGTGGAGGAGGAATATGGAAGGGAAGGTGGGGGGAAGGGAGGAAGGTTCCCAGGATGGGCGGAAAGAAAGGGTGCTAGGAAATGTTCGCGGGCCCTTTTAGGCCTCAATGTGATTAACAACCAAGAGGTATACACACTGATTGTGTGCCTCGGCCCGCGACTAATGTCCCCCCGCGCATGGGCGTGCATTGGGTGTGAAGACCCAGCGCACAAGAATTGCCTCGGGGGCGCGACAGCTATGTTAGGTACCATGTAATAGGGGGCGGGCCTTTGAAGATCTAATGTACACACACCCACACATACTCACGCCCTTTATACCCAAAGGGGTAGGCAGAGGCGCAGCTTGTGCACTCACTTTTCACCATGCGTATTCCATCCTATGATGTGATAGGGGGCGAGCCTATCACCATATCGGGCACAAATTCTAGACTCCGAGCTGACACTGAGTAGAATAACCCAATACCACTTAACATGACCCGACGATCGAACCCGATACCTCAGCACTACAGTCGCACCGTAATACAACTACCTCACCGGCGGTATTGTTGTATATTATCGATAACACGCGCACATCACTAAGCGGCTCGTAATTTTCATCTTATGAGATGTGCACCGCAGGACTAGAGCGTAATGGTATTGTTTGTATAGCGATATATTTTTTACTGCGAAATAAATACTTTACGCGTCTTTAACGCTCGTGGTAAATTGAAGTTAAAGTTTTCGATGGAACAATCTTTATGTTTATCCATTATTTAGGTAAAATGCTTGTACAATATATTTTCTTAGTATATCGTTAACATCTGGGACGGAATTCAAGTACCAAGTCACCTGGGAATCCATGTTACATAGGGATAAGATTACTACTTGGTCACTTTTACTGGTGGTAGGTCTCTCATATGTGAGAGTCCGTCTGGGTGGGTACCACCGCAATGTCTATTTCTACCGCCAAGCAGCAGTGTGCATGCACTGCTGTGTTTCGGTTTGAAGGACATTGTAGCCAGTGTAACTACAGGACATAGTGAGACTTAACATCTTATGTCTCAGGATGACGAGCGCAGTGGAATGCCACACAGTACTTTGTAACTCAAGGTGCTGGATGGTGTTGCTACTGTTTATGGGTGGTCGTATCGCTTACTATCAGGCGAACGGCATGCTCGTCTCATCAATCAAGGCCATAAAAAAAAAAACTTCTCTGAAGGACCTTACTGAGTTACCTTATAGTCCAAATTCACAAATACTTAAACCCCCATATTTGGCTACCGAAACATTCACAGCCCCAAACAAAAAAATAGAAATGTCAACTATTTAAAAACTCACTTATCAGATCTCAAGCCCAGACACATCGTAATGAATACCGCGTACTTTCACCCTGTCGCGTGCGACTGACAAGGGTCATGTTTGGCCATCGGATCGATCGGCTGATCCGGGTCGAATGTCGCCGTGTATGACTCATGAAACTAGATTTGGTGAGATTGGGATTGACTTTAGCGTCTTAGGAATAGACTTGATGGGCCAGTTGCTGTGGACTTTGTTCCTGGGCATTAAATAGACTCTTTGGTCCGGCAGTGATTTTTTTCTTGGTCTGCGGTTTAGTAAGCCTGTGTGGCATTAATTGAGGGTATGTTTATAAGACCGTAAAATAATATGACACTGTAATATGCGCTACACTAGCTGTATTCACATCAAGTAGATGTTAATAATTGATAAAGTAACCTTAAGAAGGAAATTTTTTATGTTTATTTAGTTCTAAAATTGTACATCAGTTTTGTGAATCGAAAAAAAAAAAAATGACAAAAATTTTGTGTTTTTCGATTCGAAGTTTTATATCATGGGACAATTAATGCGTGTTAGTGTGGGTGTACATGATACACCTCTACATTAACCTGTATGAAAGCTATAAATCGAGTCATCATCATCTACATGAAGTCCACTGCTGAACATAGGCCTCCAGTAAAGATTTCCAGACTGTCAATAGCTCGTCTATCCACCTTGCAGATGGACATTCATCGCTGCGCTTGCCAATACGTCTCCGCGCGAGATCTCTTTTGCACTATTATCAGACATAAAATTAGGTAAAAGAACAAAATATATTGTGTCTAATGTTTACTAATTAGTCATTAACTAGAGATGAAGTCAGTTTGCCGAGCTAAGTTAAAAAAAAAGAAAAAACTCACAAAAGATCAGAAGACACGAAAAATACTTGAAAATACTTTTCTTTCTTTCTTTCTTTCAAAAATATCATCTTCATGAGCTATGTGACAAAAGTGACAGACATCATACAGTAATTAATCGAAGTGTTATTCTTCACAATCCCTTCGCTAAATAGGATAGAGGCGACAGTTCGCGACTGTTACAAATCGCGGCTTAATCCCGCGATTCAACGTGAACTATGGACGTCGTTACCCGTTCCCAGCCGACGTAATAGTCTTTCTTTTGTCACTAATGTGCCATAAAGGAACACTGTCCTAGCGTCGAATGCTTTCGGTCAATCGGATTTTTGTGGACAAATAAGCCTATTGTGGCGTTTTAGGTGTCAATTTCGTATGGTGTTTAAGTTGATTGTTTTAATATTGATTTCGCAGAGAAAAGTTATGCTTGTGTGGTAAAGACTACGCTTTGTAATTGTATATACAGAAGGTAGGCGACTGAGCAAGTGGGTAATCTGATGGTATATTTACACCATCGCTATTGACCACCTATGCTAACAGAGGAAGTGCTGATAAACCATCGAAAACTGGAAAAAGAGGGGGGATATTACGCTGAACTTTTTTTTTTATTTTTTTTTATTTATTTATTTTATGCAGAGGGTACAAATTACTTATGCACTATATTGTTCACCTTAGCGTAACCGTGTACAGAAAAAATAAAAAATAGTAAGCGCCGGTGCCCATGGAAAGATTGAACTTGTGTTACGGGCACCGGGGCCACTTCACAATTAATATAAATCCTAATAAATAGTACAGCTACTCTAGTTCCACAATAGCAAGCAATAGGTACTAGTGCTTAAAAAGTGGATGCGTTAACAAAAATATAATAGTGCGTATGTATGTGTGTGTGTGTGTGTGTGTGTGTGTGTGTGTGTGAGTGATATCAGTAAATATATATGGAAACAGTCCTAGGACATCTTTAGCAGGTTTTCAGTTTCATGATAATTAAGTTTTAGAAGGCAATCAATAACTTTTTTTTTGCACTGATACTTAGGCACACAGTAAATATCACATATTCTATTTATTTTATTATATAAATAGTTACTCAGTACTCGAAAATTCCGCTGAGCGGCAGAGGTTCTATGAGCAATTGGATTACAGATTCTGTATTTATTCCGTTTTTGAAGATTGCTTGTATCAAACTGTAGATTATCATGTTTCCTCAGGACGGTATGGAGAACGAATAGTTGTCGAACTGATAATAGCTTGCATTCAGAGAATAACGCATCGGTTGGAAATCGGAAAGATTTAAAGTTCATGACTTTTAAGACAGCCCTTACTGCCCGTTCTAATTGGAGCAGCGTTGTTTTAGGTGCACCACCCCATACAGTAATGCAATAGGAGAAAGTAGACTGACACAAAGCATAATATACTGTCTTTATCGTATTTTTGTCTGCCGAGTGACGAAGTTTCTTAAATATGTAGATAAGTTTACGCACCCTAGAAGTCGTTTGCAGTATTTGTTGTTTCCAGGTGAGTTGATTGTCAATGTATACACCTAGGTATTTTATTACCGGTGATTGACTTAGGGTGGGGCACGAGCAATTACTAGTGTTAAAGTGACAGGAGTGGGCTTTGAGTACCAGGTTTTGAGAACAGACAGTGGGAGGTTTGAGAGAGAAGTTTAAGAAAGTACTTTTATTAAGATTAAGTGTCAGGAGGTTAGAAGTAAGCCAGGTCATAACCGCTCTAAGAGAATTTTCTGCGTGACATAGGGATTCTGACTGGTCACGACCATGTATCAATAGTGCTGTGTCATCCGCATATGAGAATATTGAGCAATTCGGAGAAATTAGATTACATAGAGAGTTGATATACACTAGGAAAAGTGTGGGACCCAGAATTGAACCCTTTTTTTTTTTTTTTTTTTTTTTTTTCCCTTCTTCGGCGCATTTAGGGACGGCTGCGGGCTTCCTCGGACGAAAAGTGTCTAAGTTGTCGTCCGCAACCGCCCCTGCGCGGTGCTGCTTAATGCAGCCCGTCTCCTCTTGTAGGGGGCACACATGTTATCTTGCGGCGGACAGCACCCGTGCCGACCGCCCCGACCCCCCCTGGCCCCTATTAGTCGCCTCCTACGACAGGCAGGGGATACCGTGGTGGAATTCTCCAATCGCCCCCAAACCACAGGGCGGGCCAAACCACAGGGCGGGCAGAATTGAACCCTGAGGAACACCGATGCAGAGCGGGGTTTCATTGCTTACAGTAGAGTTAATTTTAACACTTTGGAAACGATCGCAAAGGTAGTTATTAAATAATTTTAGGACGAGTCCACGAATTCCCATGTTTTCCATTTTTCCTAGTAACAGTGGAAGGGAGACGGTATCAAAGGCTTTAGTTAAGTCTAGGAAAATCCCTATGCAAGACATTTTGTCATCCAATTTCTTAACTGTGTGATCGACTAGGGCAGCCACTGCGTCCTCTGTAGATCTACCTGTCCTAAAACCATACTGGTTAGGGGCTAACAGGTTATGTGATTCAAGAAAATTGATAAGCCTTTTGTTGAGTATTTTTTCGAGTACTTTTGATAAGGCTGGTAAGATTGATATCGGCCTGTAATTGTTGACGTCATCTCTATTGCCACTTTTAAATATAGGGTGAATTAAGGCTTTTTTATATACTTTGGGAAAAACTCCTGTGGCTATGGATGTGTTGCAAATATGTGTTAGTACAGGTGCCAATACAGTGGCACAGGATTTTACAAGATGGGTAGGGATACCATCCCAGCCAACTGCATTACTGTTACGAAGACTCATTATGACATTGAAGACTTCAGCTTGGTCCGTTGGCAAAAGAACAAGCGAAGTCAGCGGGGTATTAATCAGTTCTGGTGAATGCGAGAAATTGATATTATGACGGGCTGCTAGCCGCGTACCGATACTCGAAAAAAATACATTGACTGCATCAACGGAATGTTTTGCATCGGAGGCGATTTTTAGTAGTTCTGAAGGAATGCTACCTGGGGCTTTGATGTTTGCAATGGTTTTTATAATTTTCCATGTCTTTTTCGGATCAGTTTTGCATTTTGAAATTCGTTTTGTTCATATGTAGTTTTTATATTTTTTAATAATTTGTTACAGAAATTGCGATACCGACTAAAGGTAGTTTTAAGAAATTCGTTGCTAGGATTACTTTTTAGTTGACGTGATAGATTATCTCTGTGGCGGATACAGCGGAGAAGACCGGAGGTAATCCACGGTTTCAGAATTCTACACCTAGATGACACGGTAATAATTCTCGAGTGCTTCGACATGATGGAGGTAATGATAGTTGTAAGAGTTTCTGCTGCATAATTCGCATCAGCCAGAATTAAAATAGAACTAAAATCAAAATTATTTATTTCAGCTATTACCGCCGAATAGTTTACAACTATACGAGTATTAGGTGGTTTAGTCTGAATATTCGTTGGGGACTTTAAGTTTAGTAGTATTGGGCCATGATCCGTGATGGATGTTTCGAGCACTAGCGTAATAGTTTTATGTTCGGTTTTTGCAAAAACATGGTCAAGACAGCTATTCTTTCGGGTTTGTAGTGAGTGCGTTGGTAAGAAACCGTGTGATGCAGTAAGGGTTAGATAATCGTTAGCATTATTGTTGAGATTATGCGGAACTATATTAATGTTGATGTCGCCTATGATAAAAGCGTTTCTGAAACATGAAATAGAGGCTAGAGTGGTGCTTAAACTATTCTGAAAATTATCCAGATTTCGAAATGAAGGGGATCGATATAGAGCGACGATAGCAATGTTCCTGAGTCCAAGTTTACAGATTAAACAATTTGCTTCTAAGAAAGGTGGTTCAATGACTGAATGTTCCAAATTGTTTTTTATGAAGAGAGCAATGCCATCATTTTGATTGCAATTTGCAGCAGAACAATATCCTGTATTAACTGGAACTGGAACCTTTTTGACCGTGTCATGGATGCACGTTGGGCGCACCCTTTATGTATTACTTATTTTTGTACCTCATTATAAATGTGTATGTGCGTCCTAGTATATTGTACAAATTAATGTTTCTCTTTCTTTCTTGGATATTGGGCCGCTGCCAATATCAATGAGCGTAGATGCAACACTGAAGGAGACCGTAAGCGGACTTTCTGTGCAATAGTAACACGTCAATTAAGTTTTTTTCAACCTATGAAGACCTAGATATTGCCTTTATTGTGATGCTCCACTCAGTATAACTCCCAACATAGTTTCGAAGACGAATCTAGCATCACCTCATTTATTAAATCCAGTAGTTCAAGTCACAAAAAGCGTCAAATCTCACCAAAACTCTTTCGTACATTAGGTAAAAGCCCATTTAGCTCCATCAATTTTATTTTTAATTCATCCAAATTCACCTGACTCCGGTCAATGTGCCGTATTCAGAAGTAAATACAAACTTTCGGTTTATTACACAAGTTGGGCACGTTGCAGGAATGTGCGGGCTCAACTATTGTGCAATAAACCTGACGTAGGCAACGTATTTAGTGCAAACGTATGTTTAATTGCAATGTTTTAGATAACTTTGTCTTTGGGTGTTTTCGTTTGTTATAATTTGATCTTGGTGGTATTTAACATTCATAAATAGCAATTAAAGCTGAAATATGTTATTTTAAACTACTAAAATTATCTTATTTTGGTTTCAATATTATCATTAACAGTATTTGTATAAGAACTAGTAGATAATACTGATAAACCGTCGATTAAATTAAGTCATAATGCAATACATAGTATCAGAGATTAAATTACTAATTTCACAGGCCGTTACAAAAATAGTAAATTAATTCGAGGCATATTTATTTCTTTATAAATTTAAGACTGCAGACAAGATTATATTTTAAGTACTATTGAACTTTCAATATTAGCAACCCTTTAAATACTTGAATTTTCAAGAACCTTTTAAATCACTGTTAACAGTATTTCTCGGAATAATCGTATTTATTTTTGTTGAATGACTTAAAAGTAACCGAAAAAATAAAAGTTGGAGCTACAAATATTTGATTTTTATTTTATTTAAAGTAAAGTGCAATAGCTAATAGAATTAATTAATTTCACGAATGACCTAGTTTGAAAGAACGGTTGAGCAAATGACCCGAATAAACTAATTCCAGAGCTCTTACTTTGAAGCTTGTTAATGGTTTCATACGAAATGAATATTATATTCTCACATATCTATAAAATCATTTTACTAGTAGTCTGCAATATCAAAGAGAGTAAAATAAGCATTTTTTATACAATCAAATCACGAGATGAGCAAGATGCTCATTTAATTATAACATTCAACGCTGTGCATGAGTGGCACCATTCAATATTGTTACTTTGAATTTCAAATTGGAGCTACAAGAGATATAAAGTTCCAAATGCTGGTAAATACATTTGCTATAATACTTTTAAACCAGAACACACCAGTTGTACACTGCTCTTCGAACAAATAAACGAAGTTGTAATACCCAGAACGCATACAAGACTTACATACTACGAGTGCATTAATTTAATGTCTAATTCTAGCATAATTGTTCCTGTGTGAACATTTTACATCCAATATAACTTCAAGGATCATTCGAATAATTAAACGGTTTTCTAAAAGTGACTTCGGAACTGTGAATCAAACTAACGAGTTTACCTAGTGTCAGCATTTCTTTTGATTCACGAACTAACGAATCAAAAGAGAGAATAAGTTTTAAGAGCTGAAAATTAAATTGACCGAACTTTGGTGTGAATTTGACTTAATTTTATCCCGATTGCGACCACATTCCAGGAACTATTTGCCACTCTTCGATCTTCACTAATTTAAGTACGGCATCAGACGAGTTTACGCGGTGATAAAGTTATGTCATCTACGTCAGTTCGTGCTCTATTGACTTACTGTTTCACATGAAGTCCACCGGCTGACCCCAGAAAGTGATTTGCTCTAAAAAACCAACGGCTGGTTTTTTACTAACACAAGCCCAATGATAGTTGCTATCTCACTAGGTAAAAAATTGTAGTGGTCTCCCTGTAATGTTGAAAGTAATGAGTATTCTGCACCATTTGTATAATTATCCAACAGACTATAAGACAGTTACTAAATCCTAACCGCCTTACAAATAAACTAATACTTCAATGATATACAGACTTTCGACTTTCCATGATGAATAAGGGGAAGCATGACAACAAATCTTTGTAAAAATATTACGTATATGAATAGCAGCAAAGTCTCGAGGGTTTATTACAAAATATCATACTTTACAAATCATCTGCAACACGCTCGCGTTGCCTCGTGGGTCGAATCGGCCCCGTGGGTGATTTTACTCGTGCCTAAAACCGTGGGAGGCACTAATGGACTTTTGTGTACGACTTCTCTTGTCATGTCATCGGACGGATAATCTGTTGGCGAGGAATACTATTTTTAGGATTCCGTATTAAGTAATACTGAAACCTTGGAATCCCTTAGTTGTTCGGCTGTCTGTAGTGGTAATTTTGCGAACTGACTTGAGGTATCTAGTTAAAACTAATATTAATAGACAAGGTCTCCATAGCTTTGTGTATTATACAGCTGTACACATTAAGTTCCTAGTGTAATGTATTAAAGAGATGTAGCATATTAATATGATGTTGTTCTATGCAGCTGTCAATAATCAGGATTTTTGGTCCCTTTTATAATCCCATTCTACATTACCATACCGTAAGTGTCGACGTCACATCCTCGCGAATTTCGAAGGTATGTGAAGTCTGGCAACCCGCACTAGGTCAGCGAGATGGACTAACGCCTTAACCATCTCGTAGTAGAGGAGGCCCTTGCTCAGTAGGACTGTACACCCTGCTGGTAATATTTTAATTAATAACAGTGCTAATATTGAAAGGTTTATATGAATCAAAAACAGAGAGCTCTATCTAAATATATAATAAGGAAATTATACATTGCAACGGAACCCTCAAGCCACGGGTCCTGCCGCGCTTGGCTGGTTTTTTAATTCCCACTGTGCTTTTGATGTGTCTCTTAAGTGAGTTGTCACAGTGTGTTTGTCAGGTTGATGGGTATTGTGACGCCTTTTAATAGAATAACTATGGGTGTACTTAGTAATATCATTACTCTGCTACAATATATACTATAACATTACATAATGAAACTAAAGTTTCTAAAGATTATATTGTACGAATAAGCAATTGTTTTCTTTCTTTCAACTTCTCAGAATGAAGAGTGCAGAGTACGCCGAACTTTTTATTTTAAATGTTGTGTTGTGTTGCTCCTGTATATGGATAGTGGTGGTTATTCAACGACTTCATCATCTTATCATATTACTACCGGTGGTAGGTCTCTCATATGTAAGAGTCCGTCTGGGTGGGTACCACCGCAATGTCTATTTCTACCACCAAGCAGCAGTGTGCATGCACTGTTGTGTTTCGGTTTGAAGGACATTGTAGCCAGTGAAACTACAGGACATAGTGAGACTTTACATCTTATGTTTCAGGATGACGAGCGCATTGGAATGCCACACAGTACTTTGTAACTCAAGGTGCTGGATTGTGTTGCTACTGTTTATGGGTGGTCGTATCGCTTACCATCAGGCGAACGGCATGCTTGTCTCGCCATTCAATGCTATTAAAAAACAAAACCTAAGAAGTTTTGCTTTACTATTTAACACTAAACAATCTATCCACTCAAACTAATAACTAAAGCGTTGCCAACGTCACATATTCCCCAAACAGCCGCACAAATGGCACTTCCTCGTAATTAATTTATCTAATTGCAGGCTCATTCGGCCGCGAACTCACTACATTATGTATTTACTATGTTCTCGCCTCCTGTAATTTCTTAAAGAGCGCCGAAATTCTTATTTGCTGTAGACTTTTGTATGAAACTAACTTAACTGGGTCAGGGTTTAATATTACTTTCTTTTGATGAAGTAGGATAAAGGACAAACTTGCATATGTATTTCATAGATAGATAAAAAGTTTGTTTGGGATACAATTTAGACACACTATAATATAGAATATACATAGACAGCAAGTACCAATCATTTGTAAACCATCTATACCTTTGAATCGATTTTGAAAAGTGCAACCCAAGTAATGTTTAACATTTTTTCGTTAACTGATTTAATTTGTGAAGTATTTTAGCCGCAATCAGGAGCATTTTGGTGGCAACCTATCGTTTCGTTGCTTTACTGATGGATTACGGTACAATGCAATGAGAACTTTGTTCATATTAAACTCCACTATTTATTTATTTAAGATGCATAACAGATTACAGCATTACAGTTCATAACATCAGAATTAAGTAATTTATGGCTAGATAGCTATAATGCTGTTCAGCAGCGCAGTGGATGCATATTGCGGAGTAATTAGAAATTTAGACAAATCATTGATTTGAAACTGGTAATGAATACACAGTTCCCATTAAATAATATTAGAATATGTGTATACTGGTCGACTGCTTCGATGGCTTAGTTATTGACATTGTGTATGCGTTACAAATATCGTACTGAGGTTTTGGGTTCGATATTCGTGTCGGGCAAGTGTTTTTGGGGTTTCCTGCTTAGTCACCCCGAAGTCTGAAATTGTGCCAACAATGTTGCCAGATTATTGCTCTGTAATACGTCTAAATTGAATTAAAGTTCACCCCTAACACATCATAGGTCGGAATACGCACGGTGAAAGTGGGAGCACTAGTTGCGCCTCTGCCTATCCCTTCGACGATAAAAGGCGTGAGTGTGTGTGTATACCATACCATACCATATGGTGTGTGAATTAAGAACTCCCCAAAATGTAGGATGATTTTGTACTTTACACTAGTAATACACCCCTTAAAGTTCTCTCCATATTTCCTCCCATGGCGTTAAAAATTCTGCAAATTTGGCGAGATCCTCCCATATAGCAATTGGAGTAAATGGCAATAGGCTCGACTCTATTACATGAGACCAACATAACTAGCGAAATGTGGGTTTGATACACCTCTGCCTACGCATTAAGGGGAAACGGCGTAATGCTATATATTATACAGCTACAGGCATGACTCATTTTATTGTACTAATCTAAGCACTCACAAAGAAATAGCGTTAATTACTTTATCAAATCGAAAGTTCATTGGACCGTGAACAATACACGCCGCTCGCTCACCGCGATCATCTATACACGACAGCGCTGAATTTACTAAACGAAGTCCAGATAAAGGGTCGAAGCGGCTTCCATTTGCTGATTAAAACTTTGCATTTATTTCAATTAGCATGAAAGGCGTAACCTGAAATTAGGCTCATTCCGTTTAATTAATGCCCGGACGGCGCGCTGAAGGTTTTTTTAATACGCCCCCAGGGCGGGCGAGGTGTGGAAGATGTTAAATTGCAATTTTTCGGCGCGGTCTCTGGAGTGTGAATTTGTTTATGAATTCTGTATGCGGTCTGTGTTGAAAAATTAACGGGGACGGATGTCTGAAGCGTGTTAGACTGTTTTCGGTTTTTTTGGAGTGTTGCTTTTGATTCATTCGTACAGGATCATGGAATTTGCGAGATGTTTTTGACTTTTGAAGTAATGAGTACAGTGAGTGATAAGGTGAAGAGATCATAATGATATGTGCCACGTCTATCATAGACTGAAGCAACATCCAGAGGTTTTAATTAATCATAAATTTTAGTACTGCCTTATATTGTTACCTCGGTACGACAAGTCTTATCCCCCCAAAATTTATGAAGCAAAACCAAATATATTATTTGTAGCTATATTATTCTCTTATTAAATGATAAAATACACTAATAATAATCTCTCTTCACAACAACAGTTTACAACTCTGGCCCGAGACGTAAATCCTAGTCGCACAAAATAAATCAAAACTGACAAAAGCTCTGTGCAAGAATGTTTTTATTAAAAACATTTTCCCCGAACCGTCAAACTGGCCGCGAGATTATCAACTCGACGCAAACTCGAGCGCGTTTAAGCAAGTCTAATAAAAATCCAAGATAGAATCTAGACATATTACACCCCGTATGGACATCTATTGCAGAAACTGTTTCCAGTGAAACTTAAGGCTTATCGATTGCACTTTGTTCGCTGTGAAGTCGAATTTTTCAACTTTAACTTCCATTGGCGTTTGTCAAACTTTCCGTTTCAACTTAAAAATGGAATTTACCTACGTTCCATTTTACGGACACCTAATAAAACATTTATGGGTCTGGTGAAAAAGGAACGTAAATAAGAAAGTAAAAACAGCAGTCACTTTAAAAAAGTTTTTTTGCTAGTCGTGAGCGCTCTGCCGCTTGGCTCCGGCGGAATTAACCTAGATATGTTTTTAAAACTGTGCTTAATGCTTTACAAATACGCATTGTTTTCCTATTTGCTCTAGTAAACAAATAATGTTATACCATAAGCTCGTAGAATAAAATGTGAAAATATGGTTGTATAACAGAAAATGAAAATAGACTTTGGTACCTATTAATGTTAAGGAACACTGTTAACACAATCCTGGGCCATTATTGACTTGGAGATGATATAAGCACGATTTAATTGTTCTAAAGTTGCTTTCGTATTAGTAATTTAATTCAAAGTAATGAAGACCTAAAGTATGTAAAATTTTAACATAATATGGAATAACGTCAAATACATTGTCAGTCCCTTTATTTAATCTAAAAACAATATTTACAAATCAATGATATAGACACATACACAATGGCGCCCTTTATCTTTCACTCACTTTTCGTCGTGCGTACTCCGTCCCATGATGTGGGCGACCCTATCGCCATATCCGGACACAAATTCCAGACTCCGGGCTGATACTGAATACAAAAACCCAATATTACCTTGCCCGACTCGGGGATCAAACCCGAGACCTCAGCAATGCAATCACACCATAATAAAACTACGCCACCGAGGCAGTCAATGATATACAGATGCAAAGGACAGGAAATGACTGCAAAAATAACTTTCTCTACGTCAAAGTACTTACGTTTTGGAGCTCATGTTTTTAAATATACTTACTTATGAGTTGAAAACTCTTATGAGTGTTGATGCAGAAGTAATACCTGTACGAAAAGAACATAAAGTGATCGGAACTTCCCACGACTTATTTTTATAAGATGCTTAACGTTGATTTGATTTGTTGGAAGTTTCTCGAAATATGTTGCTTGTTAATACTTCCATGATAGACTGATATCGAATTTATGCTTTTTGTGAAGACGTTTTACTGATCTTGTTATATTTCCTATGTTTTATTTGTTTAGGCTCTGTTTAAGTATATTGTTCAATTTTAGTAAATTGTAGATAATTAGAATTTAGCTGTTCCATTTTCTTGTCTTCTTGTCATGATGACGTATGCTAGATTTCATCCAAATCCATTCAATAGTTGATACATGATTGACTAACACGCATCCAAATATCTAAAAAGCTTACCATTTTTATAATACTGCTAAGACTAGTATTAAGAATGTACCTGGCTGATAAAATAGCACAAATAAAAAAGCAAATCGCGTGAAAATGTCCACCTACATTCCAATAGCTTTACTTGTAACTCAAGGCACCTTAAAATCTAAAAACATACACAGAAATCCTATTACGCCGGCTCATCTATCAAAATCGCGCACCCTTTAACTACCCGAAACCTTTGAACACGGTTTATACAGGCTGTGCTCTAAACAATAGCCACAAATCAATACTCATTTGCGTTCTAACTGGATCAGTTGGGACCATACGGACCAGATGCTCGTTAATGTACTGGCTAACGATGGTTACTTATGGCCGCCTGCGTAGATCAAAGATTTGTGACGTCATAAAGCTCCTCGTGACTTCTTTGTGGCCGTAGCGTTGGCGATGTGGAAGTTTAATTAAATTTGTCATACGTTTTTGTTTAATGGATTCGACAGTGGTTTTTGTGAGATTTGAGAGTATCAAACATGTATTGTGGTGTTCCAGTTCTAAATATTATTGAATATTATGAGACTTAGGGCCAATTTCGCAGGTTGCAAGTAAACTTTATTTGACGGACGTATTAAACACCAGTAGTACTCATTTTAGATTTAGATCATAGATTGGTGTGTGAGTTTTGTATTTGGTCCGTTTATGTGACTATTTGTATTTATCAGCAAGCGGTGAAATTGACGAATATAGAATGCAGGACCATACTTTATTACAAAGCAAAGTTCAGAATAGTGTTACTATTTTTTGTGAGCAGTCGCGTCAGCATTTTGCTCAAAAATCCTTATTTAGCAAAACAAACTTTGATGTGAAAAATAAGAATTATCTAATTTCTATAAATAATATAATCCTTTGCCGCAGCATCTCTTACCACGCAACCGCTAGATCTATGGCCTGTTGCTCATAAGGAAGACATTTTCTTAAGGAAGGGACGAATGCCCAGGTACAAAGCGGCAATGATCTTTATGGATGTTCGTGAAGAAAGGGATTTAACGAACCGACATTCGTTTCAATTGAAATACAAGTTTGTTTTCCCGTTGTTTCCCGAATACTAAAGGCCCAGATGGTGGCTTATCAAACGGGAACGGTGGGGGACTTGACTATTATAGGATTTAAAGTTTCTTGTTTGAATCCGACTGGTTTGTTAATTGGTTCTATTTATGAATGTTGTATTTTTTAGCTGACTTGGTTCTATTTTTGAATTTGTTTTTTTTTTATGACGATGCAGGCCTAGCAAATTGGTTACTTGATAAGTAATCTTACACTTTTCACCCCTCACACTCATAATTCCAGAAGGTATGGCTGTGATGCCTTATCAGAAAGGAATAGAGGTCAAGGTTGTTTGGATCTTCGAATATCTCTTGCCATACAAAACGCTATAAAAGCTGTCATTTCACGTTAGCTCTCTGTAGCTCATAATTAACATTGTTGCTTTATCATGAGGCATGTGTATTTAAATATTTATATTAACAATAGTTATAGCTGTGATAGGGGGCGAGCCTATCGCCATTTCGGGCACAAATTCCAGACTTCGGGCTGATACTGAATAGAAAAGTCCAATACCATTGTGCCCGATCTGGGGATCGAACCCGATACCTCAGCATTGCAGTCGTACAGTAATTTATTACAACTACGCGACGCCACCGAGGCAGTCACACGAAACTTATTGAATTTAAAACATTTACGCAATTAAAATAACACGTATCTAATGGATATTCGATATCCGATGTTTTAAATTGAATAGTATCGTTTAGTATTTTACGTTAATAAATACTGCTCATTGATAACAATACGCAGGAAACTATTGTTCATTGATCCTATTTATTGAATTCAAATATTTTGCACAAAATTATGGCCTAATTTAATTTTACCAATATTTAGGACAATTGTATGAACAATTAAACTGTATTTGAATTCAAGTGTGCTGAAATTAAATGAAATATTATTTTTGATCACAAGGACAATTAAATAATACTTATGGATTAATACAAATACTAATCTTCGTTTACCTGCCCTAATGCCACAACATTATGAGGTGAGTGCAAAAAAACTTCTTTGATCCAAGTTCCCCTCAGTACACAGATTATGTCTCTTCCAAATTCAAATTTTAGACCTAGATCTACCACTACTACTACCACTAGACCTAGAGCGATGAAGTCTTAAACAAATAAGATCTTTTTATTTTACACCTGGTTATAGAGATACATAGATAGCTCATAACACCAGCTACCATCTAGAACTTGAAATTACAAAGTACTGCGGCGCGGTGCACAGTACACTTAATTACAGTAATTACACTAACTACAACGTTCTTCCAACTGGAACGTCAGTGCCAGAAATATCGTTTCTAAAACATAAAGTTTACGCCTTTATCCCCAAAGGGTTGGGCAGAAGCGCAACTTGTATACTCGTCTCATGGCGTTATAGGACGCGTGCCTATCGCCATTTCGGGAACAAAATATATTTAACCCCTCAACGCCCGCTTATATACATATAGTTATAAGCTAATTTCCTTATCTAAATGGACTCCGGTGTCCACCGCGGGCGTTGAAGGTTTTATTTAAAAAGAACAAAAAACCCGACTGCGTCAATATCTGCCAACTTTATTAAATTCATTAAAGAACTGAAAAGATAGAAACAAGATTTTAATTTGAATATTTTATTTTGGTTTTGAATAATCTTAGTTGACAGTGGTCACAAACGCAGTCGGAGGCATCTGCTCACTCCGAGATTTTGTTGCTCTACCTATATCACCAACCAAATTATGAGAAGTGAGCGTGTTATGTCAGTCAGTCAATCAGTCGGGTAAAAATTATGAAAAGTACTTCATTAAAACGCCTGTGAAGCTTAGAGAATCAGTGAAGCCGTAAAAATTAACAACAATTCAAATCATTGTCAATATAAAAATGCGAAGGTTGGACACGAGCGAAACCTCGGCTTACATTACAAAACTTGTCTTAAATGCTAATAAAAGCGATCGCGGACCGAGTCGGGAACATTCTACAATGAATATTTCATGATGGGACCTATTGACGACCAGTATTATTGACCCGCCACCCCTCCCACTGTCATTGGGAAACGCATCTTAGGTTAAGTTATGGCGCGTCCGAGTGGAGGCCACCGCAGATTGGCCAAGATACCGGGGCACCGACGCAGATGTGGTGCGTTTATTTTCTCATTAATTTTTCATCTTTCGTTTGGTTTCAGTCGTGTTATACGGGCAAGTACGACGTATTTCAGATGTCAGGCGCAATATTTTTTATCAGATACATAATATTAAACAGTATTATATACGTTTCCCGAAGTTATCCAACAAAAAGATGAGGTATCACAAAATATTCAAAATATTGGTGGTTCGTGAAGATTTACGGGAAAACTTGCAGCATTTGTTTCTGTTCTCGCTAACTTTGTTGTCGTCGCTTAAGAGGCCATTATGTAGTGAGTTGCTTGAAATATCAGTCTACTTTTTATATTGGCTATATAAATTGAACGACTGTACTGGACCTAACTTTAGTGGGGCAATTTATATTTATTTCGGTCTTTTGTTGTTGGTAGACTTGATGTGTACTATGATCTTGCAATGTATAGTTGTAAGATCTTTGTCTTTTATTGCTGTAGTAGGGCTTCTAGTGTAAAAATGGAAATAAGAAAGTCTATCATATGAGCAAAGCAAAGCCGACGCGTGATGTAACTGTACTATCTATAACAGATGCTCCCAACTAAGCTTTAAAGTTTAAAAAAAGATATTGGGCAATCGAGTAGTTTGTTCATTGTTAGTAGACTCCATTATCGATGGAGATCCAGATAGCGATGGGAATTGTTGAAGCGTTGTGGATCTTTAAAGACGAAATATGATCATTATGACTGGATAAAAAGACACCTATAATATTATATTAACTTGAGACTTGGTTTGTCCGTGTGCCAATTTGAATCAAGTTCATTAGGCATTTATGCGGGTTCATGTAACAAATATCCAGAAATCTTCTCAACTATTGCATATTTTATCATATGAGTAGCATGATAGAATATTACGTGGTTCTTTGTTGCGTAGTTACTTTTTCGGTTTTAAAGAATTACGTGGTTCTATAGAAGTTATGCTCGTTTTTACGATAATCGGATGAAATTTTTTTGATTTCTGGAGCCTTATGTAGAATCTAAATTGTTTAAAGGAAAATTTTATCAGACATTCTAGACCAAAACTTTGTTCCCTGACTGTATTAATGGAATTCATTTTGAAATGAGATCCCGAGTGCTCCAGTTGGGTTTCAAAACATGCGGTTACATTTAGAATAATACTGGCAATAAGGCAAACGTGGGATTGAAACCCAGATCGTAAATTATATGGAGAACAAACAACGTATTAATGTGGATTTCAAATTGTTTTCCTTTATAAAAATATTGTTGGTAGAATTCCATTTGTTTATCTGTAGACGGCTTCTGCTGTGAATTCATTTGATGGAAGAGTTGGAAGTTGAACAATGATATTTAGTTTCTGCTTTACTTATCCATCTTTTGTTGGGACTACTTAATTTAAGGAATAAAATTTGATATCTAAATCAGTGTTTTTAAATATATCTCTTTTTATGTAAGTGAACGCACTTTTTTTAACTTAAATTAATTACGTAATAGAGAAATAATACGAAAAACAAAAGAAATTCTCCGGTTAAATCAACATCAAATAGGTAAAAAAAAATCAAAAAAAAATATTTGAAATATTATTCATAGCAAAAGTGGGCGCGTGGTGGGGTTATCACGCTATCTCTTTCTCACACACGCAGCGTTATGAGTGGTGACACTCGATGGCGTCACAGTTTGATATTACTGTTATTTGACAGCTACCACGTCCACCAAACTTCAAAGCTTTATAACTTACTGGTGGCAGGTCACTCATATGTAGGAGTCCGTCTGGGTGGGTATCACCGCAATGTCTATTTCTACCACCAAGCAGCAGTGTGCATGTACTGTTGTGTTTCGGTTTGAACGACATTGTAGCCAATGTAACTACTGGACATATTGAGACTTAACATCTTATGTCTCAGGATGACGAGCGCAGTGGAATGCCACACAGTACTTTGTAACTCAAGGTGCTGTATGGTGTTGCTACTGTTTATGGGCGATGGTGGCCCAGAACCAAACTCACCACAACTAGGAACAAACTGCAGAAATTCCAAAGACTAGCCTGCACAGCTATAACGGGCTGCATGAAAACCACACCCACAGTAGCACTAGAGGTACTGCTGGGGCTACCACCCTTGGATCTTTTTATCCGACAGGAGGCCGCCTCGGCAGCTATCAGACTACATTCACTAAAGCTCTGGGGTTCAATGAAAGGGGCGCACAGCGATATCCTTGAGGAGGCTACAAACTACCAGTCACTGATAGCCGCCCCCAACGATAGAGTGCCCAAACAACATATCTTCAACAAAAGCTACACTGTCCAGCTTGCTGAAGAACAACAAGACTGGTCTGGAACACACGAACTGCGAATATACACCGATGGCTCAAAGACCAGGACAGGATCGGGATCGCAGGAGTGTTCTTACTGGATATCAACATTAATTTATCAATGGCCTTAGGCGAGCACAGCTCCATATACCAATGCGAATGTATCGCTATCACACAGGCTGCCAACGCAGTTGACAAGCGGGGTCTAACAGACCATAAGATACGCATAGTGTCAGACAGCGCTGCGGTACTACGAGCCCTTGACAGTGGAACTATCCAATCTGGGCTCATACTAGAGTGCCACCTGGCATTAGAGGGTATAAGCAAGAATAACTCTGTTACCCTACAATGGATCAAAGGGCACAGTGGCTCTCTAGGTAACGACGCGGCAGATGAGCTAGCTAAAAGGGGGTCAAACCAGGTGGTATTCGGACCCATTCCAATAGTACCACTACCTTTCTATCAGCTAAGATCATGGCTGCGCCGCAGAACACAAGAACAACACGCGGATCAATGGGCAAGTACTAGTGCATGTAGACAGTCCCGGGAAACAGTGCCACACCCGGATCGACGTCTAACGAGACGCCTCTTATCCCTGGACAGGGCCTCTCTACGCACAATGGTGGGTACGATCACCGGACACTGCTCATTAAACAAACATTTATATGTTTTAGGTATTACCGACAGCCCCCTATGTAGGGGATGCCTGTCGGCAGACGAAACAGCCTCCCACGTTATCCTGGAATGCGAAGGAGTAGCTGCACAACGGGCCGAAATCCTCGGCATACCGGGGTCACTCCGAGAAGCCTGTGAAGGAACCAGGAAGATCCTGCGCTTCTGGAAGGAGTTGGGCTGGCTGGACTTCTAGCTGGCATATCACGCACAACGGCCCGACTTTCTACGGGCTAAGTGCGGAAAAAGGAGCCCCACAACTGTAACAGTAACAGTAACAGTGGGCGATCGTATCGCTTACCATCAGGTGAAAGGCATGCTCGTCTAGACATTCAATGCCATAATAAAAAAATATTGCGTGGATTTTGAAAAATCTTATTCCGTTACATTTTGTCTGACATACATTTTTGATAAATGTATAAAAAAAATAGGCAACTACCGTATTGTGTAGGTTTGTTGCTAATTGTAATTTTATGACAAAAGTTTGAAAAGCCTAATTTATTTATACATATCTAGATTGTAAAACGATGATGAGTGTAGTTTTTTAAACACAGACACATAGACATATTCGTGCCTTTTATCCCCGAAGTGGTAGGCAGAGCCACAAATAGTGCACCCATTTTTCGCTATGCATATTCCGTACCATGATGTGATAGGGGGCGAGCCTATCACCATATCGGGCACAAATTCCAGATTCAGGGCTGATACAGAATAGAAAAACCCAAGCTTTTTTAAAATTACCTAGAAATGAAGAAAACCTTCCAATAACCCAGAATTCAACGTCATCCACGAAATTCCATTATCTCATAATTACCGAACAGTTATAGACGAAACTTTACGCCACCAGTGTACTAATAATATTCATGTTCTGCTAGGACCATACTTTGGACCGAATGTAAATTAGACAGCGAAATGGAACATTGATAATTATTCCGAGGAAACGATATTTTGTGTACGCTGGTTATATTTGTTTAACAAATGAAGTAGGTCGTTACTCTTTCCTAGGTATTTTACTACAAGTAGTATGCATTTTGTTGTTTTTATAAGGGCTCGTCAAAGGACCCTAATGCATCTTATCGTAAGTGGAGTAGGGTTCATATTATATTGTATCAACTGACGAAAGATGATGACCCCCCATGTTTGGTAGCCCAATCATTTTTAGAAACTAAGGGGGGGGGGGTCCGGATCCTCAAAATGACAGCGGTCAGAGGCGTACCGTGGTTTGTTGTAAGCTAAGGGGTGGTCCGGATCCCCTAAGCCCCCTCTTATGTACGCCCATGTAGCTGATCCCGGAACGCGACACTCATGTGGGCCACTATAAGGGTTTTGCTGAACGGATATTCCTATGATATAATTAAGAAAGCCTTTGGTTATGAGTAATTCAAAGTTTTTCCCAGAAATTATATTGCTTAACCTAAGAGTCGAGTCTAGAACTTTACGTTCAACTGCTGAAGTATACTGTCAATCAACTAATGAGGCAAAGTTATTTTGAACCTTAAGATATTCTGCTTACAGTGTTTATTGTATTGATATTTGATACTATTAGTTAATTAATAGTAATAAGTAATGATTAAGTACATACCTAAAACCTATGTTTGGACATTTCATCAACGTTTGTACGTAGTAGAATTTTCTTATTTGTAACAATATTAGCGAGTGATAGAATAAATTTATTCGTAGTACAGGGAGGGATTCAGAAGCGTATGGCTTGAGTCTAGGAAGGAATTATGCCGAGCCAGAAACAACTTATGTGGTTTCAATTTCATATAAATCCTAAATTTTGTTGCATATACTGCAAAACTTTAGGCACATTTTCCCGTTTTCGAAACCTTTATCAACCTATGTATAATGCAAACATTTCGTTATGTCATTGTTTTAGTGCTAAAGTTTTTATGGTTGCCCAATTGTACTGATCTCGGAGGTCACAAATCGCTAAAAATACAATATTATTCGTACCCAGAACTCCACGATTCACTATCCAAACACAATACTTATTAGTATTGACTGTTTTATTATGTATATCGGACGCTGTCTGTTCCTCACAATGACCAGCAGATTTTTAATCATCGATTTGTAAGTCAACCTCGATTTTCTTTATTTTATTCATACAACTTTTTATTAATAATACTTCATTGGTACATTTCCAATGCAAATTGATGGATACATTGATTTATATTCGTTTATACTGAACTGAAAATGGTGGGCGGTCTCTTGAATGTAGTCCGCAAATTAATAGGAACGATGGAGTTATTTTTAGATGTTTTCATAAGGCGTTTTTGTATTGTAAACGATTTTAGGTGTTTAGTTATAGATTTATTAAGTACTAGATGTTACTTGTGGTTCTTGCCGCTTAAAATAACTTTCCCAAAATATAAGTTTACCTGGCGTAGCAGCGCATAGTGGTTTCTGCATTCACTACCAACAAAAAATGCATATCTTTTAACCTCCTAATACCTTTAAATTTCCTAATTATAACATCAGTAAGGTTGAATTAACATCAGATTTTATTTAATCCCTTCGCTCAATTTTTTTGTTAGAGTTTACGCACACGACGTTTTTTCACACCCAACGCACTATAAACCCGTAGTGACTGTCATTCAGTCGGAAACTGTATACTTTAACATTAAACGCGGGCATATAAAAAAATCCGGTCATCAGTACGTTTATAAACGTCGTGTGCGTATACCCTTAGTGCTCCCCTGTCTAATATAAGAACTCGTGTGAATATTTCATGCTTCTAGACTCACCGCGAAGAATGCGTTGTCTGTCAGTCATAATAAGAATTTTATTAAATTGAAGAAGATTTATTTGGTTTCCTTCTGTGGTTTGCTTTATAAAAGCGGAGCTCTGGAAGGATTTCTACTCAGGTTATAATAGCTGACGATATTTATGAAGTTTATACAAGTTCGTATTTCTTGGTACAGCATCAAATCGTTATTTTATTGATATTAAATTTTTAGGGAAGACCTATGTTCACAAGTGGGCTTTAAATGGCTGATGATGACGATATTAAACTTAAAAAAACTAATACTATAACAACAAAGCTTTGACATTTATTTTCATATTATTAAGAACTGTAAGAAAATTCGAAATACAGGATTATTTTAACATTACGTTACTAAATGAAAGCATTTAACTTTTTGAAAATAACATTTTACAATAAGTTAGTCGTACAGTAGATATAGAACAAAAAAGTGTAAGTTTCGAACAAAATAAATATCAATAAAAAGTGAATTTAACTATACGTGCCTTAATGCCACCAGTATTAATTACTCTAAGAGAATTCGTCGCAGCGGCATCATTATAATTTCATTCAAAAATACACTCGCGCACATGCCATATTCGCACTAAGCTACAAAATGATAAAAAACATCAAAGAAGTAAATCAGGGATGTTTTGGGAAAATATTAGTTATTCATGGATGATTTCTCGCACAGTGTTAGCAAAGGTAAAGACGAGTATGTGGTTTCATTTACAATGCAATGTCAAAATTATCCCGTAAACTATTCGATTTTAATAGATTAAATTTATACATACCACCCACAATGCTTTTACCACCAGTACTATAGAATCTATCAAATACCTACTCAAAGGCACTGAGTTCAACATAATGATCAGCATCGCGTTAATGAAATTCCTAGTATCAAAAAAATCCCAAACTAACTTCCAAACCACAATAAACCTAATTGAGATGAACGTTAGTCCTACTTTGTTCTGAGCAGAATCTGGTCATCTGGAAAATATTAATTAAATTGAAGTAGATGCTACGGTAATTAAAGTAGGTAATGAACTAGCATAGGTTTTAAATAATGGCTCAGTAATTGGAAAAGTGTCATAGAACGCAACTTGGCTTAACGATAGTGTTGTTTAACATCTCAGCTCTTTGATTAATAATTTTAATCTTAATTATAAGTTAATGCTTGCTTGATTTATTTTGTACTAGGTATTTTTCGCGGTTTCACCCACGTGAAAAGCCTTTCCCGCTACAAAAGTTCTTAAAAGAAACTACGACGCCAGCTTCATTTATTAAAGAAATCAGATAAAAACATCCACTATTGCCCACGGCAGCAAATTACTGGGAAAAAACCCAATGTTTTAGTTAATCCAGGACATGATCTACCCATGTGCTTTTCATCCAAATCCGTTTTATTTCTTACAAAAATCCAGAAATTTTCACAAACTTTCACATGTATAATATTAGTAAGATAATATTGGTGAGATGTGTCGGTTTTTTCAACACGATTTGCTTCGAGCCTTGCTTCATTATTAACATCAGGTGCAAAGAATTCATTTTGCTTACTATATAAAAAATCCGTAATAAACTTCGACCACTTATAAACCCGTTAACTTTCATTTAAGATTGACAAAGCATTTTAAAGTACTTCGTAAAAGAAATACATTTCAAAATTAAACTTAGAAAGCTCCCCTAGACCCCGAATGAAATCTGAAACTCATTACACTTTTTCCACTAGTATGAATTTTTCATGGATTACATTGCGGTTCCTTTTACCAGTCGGTATTCTGCTATGTATTTCTAATGTAATATTTACATATAAAAGTATGGGAGGTCTTGGATTTTTTATTCCGCTGGCAAGTTTATGTACAAATTTTTGGGCCGACAATAAATTATTGCTGTTACGTCGGGGTTTGGAGGTAAATTCTGCGATATGGGTAACAGATTTTGATGTTTATAATATTATGTTTCTTAATATTTGGTTTTATGTTGGAATTTTAAGATTATGAACGACTGTTCCTCGAACTTAGTCGGAATTTTCCTCTCAACACTTACAATAGGTTATAGTTCGGACAAACTAAGCTGGCATTCATTATCTTCACTCCATTTGTTTCAAAGGGTCGAGCAAAGAAGGTAATTTTAATTTGTTAAAGGTCAGCTCACGAATAATGAGGATAGTTTTTCTTTTCTGGTTGGATGTTACTCTGCTTAGGAAAGCCTTTTTCCTGAACAGGTTATTTTCGCACTTCTTTAATTATAATTATAGGTTAGGTTGCCGAACATCAAGAATAGGGATTGGGGCGTAGTGGAAGAGAAAAACAAGGAAAGTTGACCCCGTTACCATGTGTTATCTATATCTTGGAAGAGGCAGAGAGAGAGGTACCACAGATTACCCCCAATCTATGGCAGGTACAGCCAGCTCCAAAAGTAGGTACCTGAAAAAATTCAAAGCTTCAAATTATCTATACAAGTTAAGTATAATAGAAAAATTTGTCTTTCTTTGCCTAAAAAAATAAAAAAGCGATTTGAATTTATATAAGGTGGACAGACGACCTCATAAAGGTCGCAGGAACCCGCTGGATGCAGGTCGCTTCTGACAGGTTGGTCTAGAAATCTTTTGGGAGTGGCCGATGTTCAACGGTGGACTTCTAAAGGCTGAAAAAGAAGAAGAAAAAGATTTGAAGTTCAGAAGCAACTTTTGTGGCTGACTGTACATACTTATCATAGTATTATCAAGAGTGGAGTTTCTTAACGCTTATTCTTATTCCCGATGATAAGTTCTATCAACTGGTTCTATTGCATGATACATATTACAAGGATGCTGATTTCATTTAATTGTTTTGGTTCCACACACACTCACTCACGCCTTTTATCCCCGAAGGGGAAGGCAGAGGCGCAACTAGTGCACCCACTTTTTGCCGTTATTCCGTCCCATGATGTGATAGGGGGTGAGCCTATCGCCATATCGGGCACAAATTCCAGATTCCGGTCTGGTACTGAGTACAAAAACTCAATATCACTTTGCCCGACCCGAGGATCGAACCCGAGACCTCAGCGTTGCAGTCGTACCGTAATAAAACTACGCCACCGAGGCAGTGTTTTGGTTCCGTTTTATTCAAATGAATGTACATACATTCGGTAAGCAATCGCCAAAAATTGATTCTTCATATCCGAACATAACTAACGAATGTACCAGATCCAGTAAAATTTTCATTTCCAAGTATCCAGAATTTTCGCATAAAACGGATAAAACTTTGCAAGTCCGTAAATCCTGGAATTATGAAAAATAGTATTCAGTTGCATCAGTATTTGTTACGAAATGGTCTGCTTTCATCTTGTTATCTGGAATGACATTTATGGCTTATTGGACGGCGTTTGAAACAAACGGTCGCAGGTTCGAATTCCGTAATTTATCGGCAAATATTTGTTTCGAGCTTAGGTGTAGTGGGACCTGTGCCTTGTAGTTCCTGATACATAATACGAATACCTCATTGTGGGATCAGGAAAATGGTCAGTATAGAACATAATTTAAGAGGAGCATTTACATTCACTTCATAATATTAATAAATAATACCTAAATTAACATAAACCTATGTGCGATACAGACTGTACAAAAATCATCGCAGAAACCCAGTAAACAAGAAGTCCCCAATCTGACGCGACCTCGATAAACAGTCTAAACATTATAGGAAACTCATAACTCTGTTTTGCCATCCAAAGTAACAGCCTATAAACCGTCTAGCCGTTTAAGTAAACAGCCGTAGGCCTAACATTTCGATATAAGCACAGTCCAAATTTGGTTCTTGCAAATCGATAATTCCTTATAGTCCTATAGTCATAACAATTTAACAGAAGTACATATAAGTGCGTAGGCATACAAAATATGGGGGTGAGGGGGCAGAATGTCAGTAATTGGCAGATTTTTATGGATATTAGAAATTAGTGGATAGGTTCGCCCCCTATCGAATCATGGGACAGAGTACGAGAATACGTATGGCGGAACATGGGTACACTGTTCTTCTGCCTACGCCTTTGGAGATAAAAGGCGTGTATGTGTATGTGTGTGTGTGTGTGTGTGTATAGAAATGAGTGATAACGAGCAAGTCGCTCGCTCGATGGTAATTACGACTGCCTAATCACAAAATTAATTGGCTTTTATTTTACAAAGCACTACCTTCGTGACAAATTACAATACCATCTAATATGTCTCAAAATGCCAAGTAATTACACTGGCTACAATCTTCATACCAGATCACAACTGCATTCAATGTTGCTTGGCGACGGGAACACGCTGGATGCAGGCCGCTTTTGACAGGTCCGTCTGGAAATCTTTGGGGGAGGCCTATGTTCAGCAGTGGACGTCATGTGGCTGATGATGATGATGGTGATGGCCACAGAAATAGTCATTTCAGTGGCAACTACCCTTTCTCACATATGCGAGCCTACATCTATTATTGATAATGTTCGGTGTATTAATGGAATATCGGATGTCAGTGATAACACGATATGCGAGCTAAGTGCTTGCCTTCCCTCAATAGCGGTGTTCATTACTCGTCACCGCAAAACGGATGCTGTGGTTGAATTTCGGTCGCCTAATCTTAATATAATGGTTAGTGGTTTGTTGATGTAACGCTTAATGATGATCAGGCAATGTTGGTAAAAATCGTTCAGGGTAATTTTGGCATTGCGTTACTAAATGAAACCACACATTTATCTTCTTGAAAATAACACTTTACAATAAGTTATATGACCCGAAGATGTAAAATAGAGTGTAACTATGAACAAAATAAATATCAATAAAATGTCATTTCAACTTTACACGTCCAAATGCCACTACTACCCTAAAAAAATCGTCGCAGCGGCAACATCATACTTTCAGTCGGAAATACACTCACGTACACGCCATATTAGCTCTAAACTACAAAATTATTCGAATAGTAAATCCGGGATATTTGGTGAAAATATGCGCTATTCACATTGATATATTAAAAAACCCAATATATCAATGGTTATTCATGAATGATTTTTGGTACAATGTTAGCAAAGGCAAAGACGAGTATTCTATTTATTAACTCAATGTCAAAATGACACTGTATATTAATAAGGCACATTGCGCGCACTGAGGTGTGTGAGATTCGGCATAATTTAATGTCATATAGAAAAAAGCAGTGGGTGAACACTAGTTTAAATTATTTCTTGATAGTGGTCGAAGTACCATAAAGTACGTAGCAAAGGTAATCATGCGAATTGTTTTTGGTTTTAGTTTTCAAAAAAGTCGAAAAAGACTTATAGGGTGTTAAACACGCGACTTTACAAATATCAAAGGCTAGTAACTGCTGTCTTTTGTACGGGCCGTATGCTTTTTTCCTGAGCTTTTTCCATCGTAGTATAAAAACAATCAAACTAGTACACTATAAACGTGTACTGCGCCATTTATTGTTCGAAAGTGTGCATAATAAAACGTTAAATGCATGCACGAAGTGAGCTGAAGCATCCGAATGGCTAAATTCACAACTATTACTGGCAATACGTTCCGAAATATAGTTTCAAAAACTAACAATACACGTAGCGTTTCCCGAAAATTCCATTACTTCGGTCTCTATGAGTAGTGAAATTTACTCATTTATTTTGTTATGCAAAACTGACCCGTACTGCTTTGCGACAAGGATTGCTCGATTGTGTATAAGGGTTCCAGGTGCCTGCCCGATGCAAAATTTGAAGCGTAATTCGAAATACTGCTTTTGGAAACTCAAAAACATTTTATTGCTTCCACAGAATGAAAGTTTTAACGATTTTATTGCTTTCCTAGCTTTCGAGTACTCGCGTCGCGCTGCGCCCTAACGAAGATTAATTTGGACTGTTACTTTTTCATTTGAACCTCGTCCAAAGTTGTCGAGCAGTTGGTATATTTTTAAATCGTTGAAATATTCTTGCTCCGTTTTGATTGACGTATTTGCAGAGTGAAGCCAGTTCCAGCGTTGATTAAGAGTAACTTTAATTTCAAAAGTTATTTTTTATGTTAACTGGGTTATTTTATAGAGTAGGCTATTTTCGACAAGTCTAAATCTTTAGGGGACGCCTATATTCACAGAACTTCATGTGCCTGTTGATGATGATGATAGGGCAGAAATCGAGCAAGATCTCCAAAATTAAAAATACGCTTAATATCTGAAATAGAAAGAAGTAGAGGAAGCAGGAAGGGGGGTATTTACGATATTATTTTCCTACATTGCCTGGACTAGGTATTCGCAATAGAGATATTGACAACCGAGACGAAAAATAAAAGACAACTTATTATGACTAAAAGCACCTTTAATAGAGAGCTACTACATATTCAATAGATTATAATTAGTAATACTATATGACTTATAATGCTAATAAAATAATAACTAACTTAATAATAACTTATTAATAAATATTTTGTTACAATAACAATAATGCGTATCAAATCGGGAGATACATTTTGATAATACTTTCATAAAATATTATATATGTGTTAAATTATTTTACAGCCAATACCTTCATGAACTGCTTAATTAAAAGCCATAGAAACTGATACGATCCGCGTTATTTAAGAGTAACTTTTACTGTCACTCGATGAACAACTGGCCATTAATGTACAGTTAGCCTCATAAATAGCTCAAAAAATTCAAACGTCAAATCGCTGATCTTTTGTGTTCTTACAAATTTATTTTCTCATCACTAACATAAAAGGCATTAACATTACTTCACACAAAGGAGAATAATGTTTCGATTAAACTAAACGTGTATAAGCGATTTGAAATTTTGAATTTGTTGAGCTACTAATGTGGCAGACTGTACATCATTACTGTTAAACATATAGACTAGGTAATATCTATGTATGTACATATTCTGTAGTACGTATAGTATTAAGTGCTCTTCAGTAATTTGCGGTCTCGCAAAGCCTCATTGTAACTACAACAACATGGCTTTAGTGCGAATGCGAAACATCGTAATGTAAATCGTTGAAAACGGAACTATAATAAGTATTATAATTATCATAATGGTTCAACGAAACATGAGTTAAAATATAACAACACATTTTAAATGGCACACCTTTGATTAATTATATACCTAGATAGAGTGACGCGCTGCAATGAAACTAAAACAAACAGACCAACTTTTCTTAAGCTAGTATGCGTGACCGCTGTGTCATAACTCATACGCTATCGCTGCATCATTCTGCGTATCCTTGTATGCGCGCATAATGAAACCAGTTATTACATGCTTTCTATTAAAACGGCGAGAAAATTATATTCATGAAAAACAACAAAAAAATAATTCACTCGAACTCATTTAGTGGGGAACAATTCGCCTCTATTTTCGACGCGTTTTAAACGTTCAGTGTCAGGTATATAAATAATCAAAGTAGCATACAATATTTACCTACAATTTTTATAATTCATTACACAAATGTTTACAAATAACTTTATAACACAATTCTATACAGATATTATTTCAGTGTTCACTATCACGTAATTTAAACTACGGTTAACAGAAATCAAATTAGTAAACTCTGTAATCTTTGGAAAGTAAAAACAATTTACAAAACAACGTAACCGTCTCACAGACAGTATCTTATTACCAGCGTAATAAAATACCTCCAGATCTCAAATTAATTCCTTTTATTTCGAATACATTAACCTATTTTCCTCTTCATTATCCAGCAAATTGAACATCTCAATTTACTTTTTGTTTTTCGACAAAATAAAGGCACAATTTTAAAACAGGTCGATTAAGGTAGCTCCCAATTGATTTGGTCGTCGTATCTTTCTGCCTCCTTAAGGGATCCAAACACGGGCATTTTTGACACCAAACCTGGAATAAATTAATTTATGCATGAGCTACTTGGAATCTTAAAAACTCCTCTCGGACTTCTTATTTTGATGGTATCGCGCTTATTTAGACAAAATTGCCCGGAGAGGCTTGATGAGTTCGCAAGTTTCCCGCCCTCGCACATTTTCGTGTGTTCTGATGTAATTAGATTAAAAGTTTGATGTGACGTTGACTTGGCGTTTATTTCTCTTTTGTTGATACGTTGTATAATAAAAGTATTCTTCTAGAAGTTACAATTGGTAGGTCTCTCATTATGTAAGAGGCCGTCTGGGTGGGTACGACTGCAATGTCTATTTCAACTGCCAAGCAACAGTGTGCATGCACTGTTGTGTTTCGGTTTGAAGGACATTGTAGCTAGTATAAACTTTCTGTCATAGGCGCTGTGCATGTAAACAGTTGGTCCGTGCCAAAACATTTACCAAAAATTTATCTGTGATCCAAAATCAGTAATAAGTGATAAGTGACTAAGAATATCATACGATAAACACGTGAAAACGTTGTCCAGGATTTATATACTGTATTAACGAAGTAAGAAGTAAATATAAGTGCTGTGACTAAAACTGTGAATAAAAGTACTGAACTAACTTGGTGCTAAGTAATTAATCTTCTAAATTGAATAACGAGACTACAGTGTCAATTTGTGCGGGCAATCGGAAATAAATAGTGTCGTAAAGTGCAAACCAGTTAATTAATAACCTATTCGTAAATGACAAAAAACTGTTGCAAATTCAAACTGGTTGAACAACTGTCTGTCAATACAAATCTTGTATAATTTCACCAGCTGATATTGTATAGGATTGGCCTAATACATTTTGTGGCAGTCTCTACTGAACATCGCGGCATCGAGACGGGGGTTCGAGACCAGCTATCAAGAAGGAGTTTTTTTAAATTATAATTTGTTTAATTAATTATAGTTTCACGCATTGCATAATATTTATAATCACGTTTACGCACTTTGTCTTAATTTAATACTGGTTGAAGGCATCTAAAACAACAAGTGCTGTTCTAACTATGTCGACAAAAAAGAATTCACCTGACGGTTGTGTCACTTTCCGTACCAAACCACAACCTCGTAAAGCAGCCAAACATGAATGCAATACTGTGATGTCAGACGTTACGAACGAGTCACTCAGAGCCATGATTAGAGAAGAAACAGGGCAGGCAATACAAAATGCAGTGCGAGAAATTATGGATGAAAAATTTGTGCAAGTAACTGATCTGTTGAATAATTTTCAGCAATCTTTAACTTTTTTCAATGAGATGTATGAAGAGATGAAAAGGAGTTTGGAAGAAAAAACTGCTAAGATCCATGATTTGGAAAATAAAAATACTGTATTGCAAGCCTCTATTAAGGACATCACTAAACGTATTAATCAACTGGAGCAGCATGCTCGCTCTAGCAATGTGGAGTTACAGTGTGTTCCTGAGCATCGTGCAGAAAACCTGGTAAACACTGTAAAGCAATTGGCGACAGTAATTAAATGTAGTGTCAGTGACTCTGAAATTTTGCACTGCACCAGAGTATCCAAGATGGACCCCAAAAATATAAGACCCAGATCCATCATTGTAAAATTCAGCAGTCCTCGCATACGTAACGGTTTCCTTGCTGCGGCTATAACTTATAACAAAGCTAACAAAAAAGACAAACTTAGCAGCGCCCACTTGGGAATTGCCACAGAGAATCCTGCACCGATATATGTCGTCGAACATCTTTCGCCGGAGAATAAGTCTATCCACGCAGCAGCGCGCCTCCGATCCAAAGAACTAGGATATAAATACTTGTGGGTGCGAAACGGTAAAATTTTTATGAAGAAAGAAGAATCTTCGGAAACTTTATTCATAAATAATTTAGACAAATTAAGAAACTTGGCATAATTTAAGCCGATTGTATATTTTCAACATCTGTATAAGATAGATTTTGTTAATCTTTGATAAATTCGATAATCTTAAGTTTTACTATCAAAATGTGAGGGGATTAAATAGTAATTTAGTTGAAGTACGGCAAAATTTACACAATTGTGAGTATGATGTTTGTATTTTGACTGAGACCTGGCTTACTAGTAGTGTTCATGACTCTGAGCTATTTAATCAAAATTATTCGTTGTATAGGAGGGATCGAGAATCGTCATCCTTAAACAATCATAAAAAACTGGGTGGAGGGGTTTTAGTTGCCGTTTCAAAAAAACTGCACTCACGGCGTGTCCACGAGTGGGAAAGTAACTGTGAAGACCTATGGATTACTATCGACTTACAGAATGTTAATACTCATAAATTCTTAAAATTATGTGCGGTATATCTACCTCCACCATTAAATAGGGAATCTTTTGATCATTTTTTAGATTGTTGTTCTTCGGTAATGGACATCCATCGAAATAGTTATACAATTATAATTGGCGATTTTAACTGCAGTAACATTGAATGGGTACTAAGAGATCCTGATGATTCATACACGTTAACCCCTAGTCCCGGTACGGGATACTTTAGAGACACCTTAATTGATTTCATTAACTTACACGGCTTAAAACAGTTTAATAACGTCGTTAATATTCAACATAAAACTCTTGACCTAATATTATCCAATATTGATACAATAAACGTAAACAGTTGCATTGATCCAGTAAGAAAAATTGACAACTATCATCCACCTATTGAATTTGTACCTATGATCAGTTTTAAAAGAAAAAATAGGCCTAAGGTAATTAAGAAATGCAACTATTTAAAAGCGGATTACAAAGCTATTACTGATGTACTAGAGTGTGTTGATTGGGATGAGGAATTCAAATCAAGTAGCGATGTCAATAACATGGTAGACAAATTTTACATTATTTTGAAAAATACGATCACGAAGCATGTACCTGTAACGGTAGTTCAGCGGGGTAAATATCCACGGTGGTACTCTAAAGAACTTAAAAAGATACTTACCCGGAAGTCTAATTTACACAAAAGAATCAAGAAATACAACGACCCACTTGACAAAGTTGAATTTAATTATCTGCGAAATGACTCTAGGTTGCTTACAAATCTTTGCTATAAAAAATATATTTCAAACGTAGAAAACGCCATATTAATAATCCAAAATACTTTTGGACACACATCAAAAACTTACGCAAGTGTGAATCGTCGTATCCTTCACAAATGTCTTATCATGAGGATCATGCCAACAATACAAAAGATATATGCGATCTATTTGCTAGACACTTTTCGTCAGTTTACGAACCACATTGTCCTAATATCAGCTTACTCACAATTAATAGTCATAAACATTCTATACCCGATATAAATAATTTAACAATTTCGTCGGAAATGGTAAAAAAGGAACTTTTAAAACTTGATATTGCTAAGAGCCCAGGCCCAGATAATATACCGCCATCGTTCCTAGTACGATGCGCGAAGCAGCTATCCAAACCACTTACATGTATATATAACACCTCTTTAAAATCTGGTTTATTCCCTGGCGAATGGAAGCGCGCAAGAATCGTACCAGTTTATAAAAATGGAGATAAAAGAACAATTCCAAATTACAGGCCTATTTCAATTTTATCGACTATGTCTAAGATTTTTGAGCTTTTAGTGTACCCGATGTTATATAGTCACGTAAGAAATTATCTATCCATCCATCAGCATGGATTTATGTCTAAAAGATCAACAAATACCAACCTCGTCACTTATGTTGCCGATATATCAAGCGGTGTAGATAAAGGTCTTCAAATAGATGCCATCTACACAGATTTTTCGAAGGCCTTTGATAAAGTAAATCACAATATACTTTTACATAAGTTGCGTTTGATGGGCATAACTGGTATTGCTTTGCAGTGGTGCAGTTCGTATTTGAAGGACAGACAATCGGTCGTTGTAATTGATGGAGAAGAGTCTACACCTATTCTTGCTAGTTCCGGTGTTCCCCAAGGATCCAATTTGGGTCCGTTGTTCTTTAACATATTTATAAACGACATATGAGATGTTTTTAAATATGCTACACCTTACTTTTTCGCTGACGATTTAAAATTAACACTGACTATACATTCGGAATCTGACGCGCATCTGTTGCAGAAAGATCTGGACGCTTTAACACATTGGTGTGCACAAAACAAGATGTTTCTTAATTGCAATAAATGTTACCACGTTAAATTTACACGTAAACGTAATAAAATTCTCTCTTCCTACAACTTAGAGGACACGCCATTAACGGAACAGGGGGTCATTCGCGATTTAGGCATTTATGTCGACAGTCAGCTTCGATTCACAGAACATTTCGATAGAATAATAAGTTCAGCATGTAAGGCCTTGGGGTTCGTACTGCGCTCTACTAGAGAATTTAAAAAGCTTTCGACTGTAATACTATTGTACAGCAGTTTAGTGAGGAGCCGACTTGAATATTGCAGCCCGGTCTGGAATCCGACGTATCAAGTCCATATAGCCAGGATCGAGAATGTGCAAAAAAGATTGGTGCGCAATTTAGCGGCACGGGCAAAAATCAAAACGAAAATGCCGTCGTATGTAGAAAGACTAGAATTCTTCAATTTAATCTCTCTCCAGAATCGTCGCAAGTTATCTGATCTAGTCTTTCTGCATAAGCTCCTGAACAATGGTATTGATTGTCCGGACCTGCTAAACAAGATCTGCATCAACGTTCCTAGTAGGATTCCACGCTTCTCTTGTCCATTACTGAAAGCACCCCAAACTCGGACCAACCTAGGTAAACACTCACCGATAGCCAGAATAGCGCATGAATACAATGAACTCACAGCCGTCTCACCAGAAATCGATATCTTCTGTAATTCGCTATTAAGTTTTAAACGTCACCTTATAAATATTGTTAAGGCGTAAGTTGCGTAGTATATGTTTATGTCTTAAGTGTCATTTTTTATTTAAAGTTATTTTTTAGTTTTTTATTAAGAATTATTTTTATGTTCATTTTAAATTAATATTTTTTTTTATTATGTACATTTATAACATTACATCTATTTTTAAGTAATGCATGCTGTGTCTCCTTGATTTAAGATGCACATTGTTCTTTACCATATTTTTTATGTTAGCCAGTAATTAATTCCTGTGTTATCTTTTTTGGAGAACTTATAATAAATAAATAAATAAATAAATATAACTACTGGACATAATGAGACTTAGGCCCCGTTTTTTCAACTGTAGTTATCTTTTTGTCAGGGTCTTATTAAGCTGGACGCGCTCGCAGCACATGGAGCACTCGAAGCTCTGCGAGCGCGTCCAGCTTAATAGCACCGATTGAAAGTATTGAATTGATTACCCTAACAAAAGTTGAAAAAACCCGGTCTTAACATCTTATGTCTCAGGATGACGAGCGCAGTGGAATGCCACACAGTACTTTGTAAGTCAAGGTGCTGGATGGTGTTGCTACTGTTTATGGGTGGTCGTATCGCTTACCATCAGGCGAACGGCATGCTCGTCGCGTCATTCAATGCAATAAAAAAAATAAAAAAAACAACGCTTTTGAATATGGTTGTTATTGTTGTACAAAAATACATATAGGCATCAGCCATAGCTATTCTTTACTCCCTTCTACAGTATATCTTGACGGTATCAGGAGCTATAAACGACTTTCGATAAACCAGACTTTTACTCGGAGCGGGAATCGAACTTACTTTCGCTTTACACTCTACTACATCAACTGCCATCATAGTTTAAACGTTCAATGACAACCAAAGGTAATTTAAGAGACTTAATTTAAAAATGTGGCAGTATCGCGAAGCCAGTTAATTTTTAATTATTTAACAGCTTTGCACTTGACAAACTAATTAGTGATTTCCTCAAAGTGAGTGTGGGCGCGTTACGTATGAAGGGATAAAAACATTTGTTAGCAAAACAAATACTGTAAACCGGCACAGTGGAACCAAAAAGTACCTTACGTAAACACGACAAAGTTGAAATTGTAAGACCAATCCCATGTAAAACATAAAATGTTAAAAAATGGCAAAAAAAGTTTCGCAACGCAGTTCTTTCACTACAAAAAGTTGTAAGATCTCATGTAAAACCAAGTCAGTTATTTTAGTTAAGTGTCTATGGCAGCACTCTTTAACAAGATTGTTTTAAATTGTTATCTAATCATATACCTATCAACATATGTAATAGCCGTATCAATGTTTTTCATTCTATAATAATTATAATAAGTAGTTATAAAAGACATACATTCATACACACTCACACCTTTTATCCCCGAAGGGTAAGGCAGGGGCCAAACTAATGCACCCACTTTTCGCCGTGCGTATTCCGTGCCATGATGTGATAGGGGGCGAGCCTATCGCAATATCAGGCATAAATTCCAGACTCCGGTCTGAATCATTAGTAGGTCTACTCAGTAGTAGAAAAACCCAATACCACTTTGCCCGACCCGGGGAAATATAAAATAATAATCTACTATTTCGATTACTAAGTAAATCTAAACAGCGCGCCTAAAAATAAAGTATTTCAATCAGTAGAGTATGTTACCGTGCAATTGCCAAGTCATTATAATTATGATAGAAATAAACGTATCTGCACTGCCGTGCCACCAGATTATGATGACTACTAAAATATTGTTTTCTTTTTTTTATTACTTTAAATGACGAGACGTGCATGCCGTTCGCCTGATGGTAAGAGTTACGACCACCCATAGTCAGTAGTAACACCATACAGCACCTTGAGTTACAAAGTATTGTGTGGCATTCCACTGCGCTCGTCATCCTGGAATATAAGATGTTAAGTCCCATTATGTCCAGTAGTTACACTGGCTACAATGTCCTTCAAACCAAAACACAACAATGCATGCACACTGCTGCTTGGCGGTAGAAATACACATTGCGGTGGTACCCACCCAGAGGGACTCTTACATAATATGAGAAGCCTAACACCAATTGTTCTGAAAGATGACTATGTAGGTATACTTCTTCCGTTATTATAGTTCAATGTGGGATTGATGCAACACACATCGCATGTTGAGAAGATTTGGCTTTACTTTTACGAACAGTCTGATGCCGACCTCAAAGATAAAGAGTTAGAAAAACCACACAAGTTTTGTTCGACCAGGAGCCGTAGACAAGATATCTTTCTTTTTCTACAATCATTTATAGCTTAAAAAAAATAATTGATGATGATGACATGATTTGGGCACAAATTTTGGAGTGCAATCTAGATTAAGAACTAATCCTAGCTATAGTCATTATTATATGTTTTTGATTGTATTCTGTGTGTCTTAAATAAACTAAAAAAAATAATTGGAATGACATATCCTATAGTTCGGACAAACTAAGCTGGCCGGTATGACAAGTCAATTTTTTTCCCGATGCGATAACTCTGTGAGGACGTCTACCCAAAAAATTGAAAACCATGTCATGTCATACCGGCCATATTAGTTTGTCCCTACTATAGTGATAGAATTATCGTTAGATTGTCATTCTCATACATTATTTTGTTTTGTACTAGCGTTAATCTGCACTTGATTAAGGCGGAAGGCCCAGAGATTCCAATCTAGAACCTCTCCTTCCATAGCTCATAAATGCTGCTGAAGTCTTACTGGGATGTATATCAATGACTTTCAAAATATGCGCTACTTCTATCTTGGACGTAATGATTTTTATTTTGGGGAAGAGTCCATAAAAGCGAATCTGCGAGCTAAATCGAGTGTAATATAAAAGAGCCATTACATTTTTATATGAATTGTAATTACTAACCTGTGGGGTTACTCCTGACACGTTCGAATCGTAAATCAAATCGAGTTTGATTCGGTTTCAAGCGTTTTGGTACTCCCGAAATCTACACTAGCGCACGATCGAGCCGTGCCTCAAATTGGAACTTACTTGGATCAAAAAAATCCGTTAGGATCGAGAAATGCTTACTCTCCACTCGTTCGTACGATCGTGAATCGAGTTGTCAATTCGACTTTATCTGTCAAATTCTACGATTGCTAAATAGGTGCCGTGTACGGTTCAATTGAAGTTGTTTTGTGTTTTGGTGAAAATGTTTAAAAATATCTGTGCAATTATGGCTAGTCTTCAATCATTTTTTAATGTTTTTAAAGAAGCTAACCGTATTGACAATCGAAGAAGAAGAAATTTGCTTAGGATGGGCCGTTTTACTAATCGGGCAATTAATATGGATTTCGATGAGTTTCGAAGTTTGCATAACTGCCCATCCCTTATTATTATTGCTGAAGACATGGAGACAGGCATTGCAGACAATGTCATACATGCCTCATCATCATCTCGAAATGATGAGCTACGACGTAGGCAAAATGCACGGCAACGTCTTGTTCAAAGTCCGTGGAGGAGTAGGTACAATAGGCGAAGCTGACTTATTGTTTGATTTTTTTTAATTTAGTTGTTTCTTAGTTTTTTATAAAATATACATGTTAAGATAAAAATCTACTTTTTCCTTTTATCTCATTAAGCCCTGTTACATATTTTTTTATGAAATGCAGTCTAATCTCGACCACTAGGTGAAGTCTAGTTCTTATTATATTCATATCATAACCATTATAATCATTCTGATTTACAAATCATATTATGTTCAAACTTTATTTAAATGCTGATACTGAAAAGGATATTTTTTTTTGTTTTTGTTTTCACTTATAATAAAACCATTTTTGAGCCTAGAACTTGCCTGTAACTTTTTTGGAAACTGATATCAATTTATTTTTATCTTTACACACACACATACTCACGCCTTTTATCTCCGAAGTGGTAGGCAGAGGCGCTACTACTAATGCACCCACTTTTCATCGTGCGTATTCCGTCACATGATGTGGCAGGGGGCGAGCCTATCGTCATATCGGGCACAAATTCCAGACTCAAGCCTATAAACAATATCAACACTATCTAGCACTTAGTTACAAAGTACTGTGTGGCATTCCACTGCACTCGTCATCCTGAGACATAAGATGTTAAGTCTCATTATGTCCAGTAGTTACGCTGGCTACAATGTCCTTCAAACCGAAACATAACAGTGCACGCACACTGCCGCCGGTAGAAATAGACATTGCAGTGATACCCACCCAGACGGACTCTTACATAAGAGAGACCAGTAAATTATTATTACTTTACTTATTTTAACCATATAAAAATAAAAATAATTCGATATTAGTTTCCAAAAAAATATATTTTCTAAGCTTGAAAATGGTTTTGTTATAAGTGAAAACAATAAATAATCCAATTAATGCCAGTTTTGACCTCAAACTCCTGTTACAAGATTCTAAATCTTAACCAAAAACTGTATTTTGAGTTTCCCGCTACGACTTATATAGTTGTGACGTGACGCTGACAATGTCAGATATTTTGATAGTTCATAGCATAGACTAAATAGATTTGGGCAACTCAATTTATCTTTGGTTGCTGAATTATTACAAAAAACTCAATAAAACGTATTAATTTCTTATATTTATATAAATATGTATGTAAAAACAACTGGAGCATCGTTTTATAAATAAAATAAATTAAATATAAATTATTGTAATGAAATTCTCCATAGAACATAGCCACATAAATATGACGTGATCTACAGGATACAGCTATAATCTGTGAACGAATACTCGATCGACGAGTTGATAACGGCCGTTTTTGATCAGCTAGTCGATCGACGTCGGGAGTGCGCATTTCAAGTTCGAATCGAGATCGAATCGAGTTCGAATCCAAGAACAATCGAACAATCGAATCAGTTTCAGGAGTTACCCCACTGAACACAACGTGTGTAAACACATTATACCCTGAGGTGCTTTAGTGTATATACACGGTATAATTTTATTAATGTGTCAGAATTTTTGTTTTTAACATTTATATAACTGAATGCCGTGGTAGCGTAGTCTCCGTACGCGGTGAGTCTGTCGTGCTGATGTCTCGGGCTCGATCCCGGGTCGGGTTAACTGATTATTGGGTTTTTCTGTTTAGTATCAGCCCAGAGACTGTAATTAAGCCTGGTAAATGGGAGGAGGCTCGCGAATAACGTGGGATCTAACATAGCTGGCGAAATGGAGGTGATAGCCTCACGTCTATTTTCAGGGTTAAGCAGAGGTACAACTACAACAACATGCCTACATTATTACCTAAACAACCTATATTATTCTGATGTCTATTCTAGACCCGTTGTACTCTGTAAGTATCCAAAGTTCGTTGCATCGTTTGATTTTCGAGGCGAAAACGCCTTTCTTCAATCGTTAGCACTACTAGACTAAAATAAAAATAAAAAATATAATGTCATATCCTACTATCGATAAGTCAATAGCGAGGGCACGTGGCATTTTGCCGTCATGCCACTCTATAGTTACGCCACTACTAAAGAACCAAAAATAGCAAACATTCACCGCCTTTATAACACCGTGTTTCGATTTGTCGGCGATCAGTGAAATTTTATCTGCCGTTTTGTTCGAGTGAGTATTTTATTGCATTTGAATGCATAACCAAATCGTTTGCATTTATTAACTTAAAATACTATTTTTCTCATAGTTTTATTGTAACGACGAAACGGACAGATAGTCTACGTTTACCTGTCTATGTCTGTTGACAAGCATTTTGCTACTGGTATATTACAAGCATAATAGAGTGTCATGATATTCTTTATGATCTATCTAGGCAGTGGCATATTCGAAAAATACCTACTTCTTTTGTCAAAATCATAGCCCTTTCCAATATTGACAATAACTCCGCAAATTAGAGTTCAATAATACATACTTGAACTAACAGTAGATTTTCAATAACATTGTCTAGAACATATGTCACCGGAAATTGTGCAGACATCGTCCTTTCGCTCATGCTTTTATTTTTATTGGAGTATTCGACCACCTACATAGAAAACTGAAGTCAAAAACACCATAAAATATTTTTCTATTGCATTTATCGCCAGACTAATTTCTCTATTATTAATTCACCTCATCCCACTCTGATATTGAAACGCAAAATACTTTTAAGCATATTTAGTGGTGGACTGGCTTAATTTTTACGATTGGACACCTGCCTGACAATTTCCTCTGAATCCATGGACAAATAGTGTTAGAAATAAACAAATTCAAAGCAAATCGGGTTTCTTTTTTACATACATACATACAGTCACGTCTTTATCCCCGAAGGGGTAGGCAGTGGTGCAACTAGTGCACCCACTTCTCGCCATGTGTATTCCATCTCATGATGTGATAGGGGCAGCCTATCGCCATATCGGGCACAAATTCCAGACTCCGGGCTTATACTGAGTAGAAAAACCCAATATTACCCGACCCGGGGATCAAACGCGAGACCTCCGCACTGCAGTTACTTTACTTTTTAGAATTGAAAATGTCTCACAATTTTTTGTCGCCTGCCATGAGAAATGAATGCAGTACCTCAATTCACAGCCTAAGACTGTGATTAGACCAATGAGGCGAAATGAAGTTTCTAATTTAACGTAAATTTATATCCATTGTTTAAATGCTTTTATAGTAGTATACTAAAATCCTATAATCTAGAATGAAGCCCCTGCAGAACCTTAAAATCTGTTTGTCTAAGAATAAGTATACATTGAAGGCAGACGCTAGGTCCCTTGCCGAAAATCACTCGGTCCCAGCGGTGTCATTACGTGAGTAGACACTGCAATGATCGTCTTTATTGCCACCAAAACTTGACGCGAGTTGAACGCACTTGTTTTACGATAGATTTTATGCTTGTTTTATAGTTGGTTTGTGATTAATATTTTTAACTATGGTAGCTCATCTGTTGGTGGCTGGAAAGTTATCACCAGCGAAATGGGTAAGTCGCTAAGGTTGAGGATATTTTGCCTTAAATCACATTGGCCATTTTTTTTTTTTTTTTTATGGTATTGTATGATGAGACGAGCATGCCGTTCGCCTGATGGTAAGCGATACGACCACCCATATACATACCACTGCGCTCGTGATCCTGAGACATAAGATGTTAAGTCTCATTATGTCCAGTAGTTAGACTGGCTACAATGTCCTTCAAACCGAAACACGACAGTGCATGCACACTGCCGTTTGGCGATAGAAATAGACATTGCGGTGGTACCCACCCAGACGGACTCTTACATATGAGAGACCTACCACCAGTAAAAGGTGTTGAAGTTTGTGCGTTGTAAATTACAATAAAATCTTATGGAAATAAATTACTAAAAATTACTTATTTCAAATTTCGAAGAGCGTTCCGAACCACCCAAAAGCCATTTAGAATTTAAAACACATCTACAAAAGTTCACATTTAAAGCAGATTTAATTCATAACGATGCTTAAGTTCTTACCAGTAACGAATCCTCCCCCTAATGACAATCCTATTGTAACGGCCAGCGCTATGAACTGGTACAAAGCTTGGCTGCCGGCCGATCTGCCGTCCTGCAAATGATACGCAATACCTTCAAGGCACATAAAAGCAAGGATTTATATTTGCAAATGAGTGTCTTTCATTTTTCATAATGATAAATATTTCTGAAAAATTCTGACTGTTCGACTAAGAAAAACGATTGAAATTTTCAGCGTCTTCCCTACATGTACAGTCAGCAGCATAAGTAGCTGAACAATATCAAAATTTCAAATCGCCTATATACGCGTTAAGATAAACTGAAACATTTTTTCTTCTTTGAAGTAAAGTATATCTCTTTTATTTTATTTTTGTGAAGAGAAAAAGAATTTGTTCAGCTACTTATACCGCTGACTGTACAAACAATAAAGTTGTCATATTTTTTTTTATACAGACACGGAAATGTGACCCAACTACACCTGATGGTAAGGTTCAAATATCGGTGGAGCCATTTTTAAAAGAAGAAGGTTAAATTATCATAATATATGAATCAAGAAACAGTACCGGTCCCATAGCTACGAATACGGTGCCAAGTTCGTTGCCGTAGTCTTCAGCTGATGCCAGGACAGCGAACAGCACCGAGAGAAGACCAGAGAATACTCCAGGCATTCCGTGAAGGTTATTCACGCCGCATGTGTCTAGGATGCCTATTTTGGTCAGTTGGGGCTGTGGGTAAAATAGAACCAAGTTTAGCCAAATGTGGCCTCGCGGTAAGCTTATAATTACCTGGTGAATTCAATAGCATTTATGAAAGTCTAATATCATCATGGAAATAAATGTCAGTAGCGTAAGCCTACTGATTTCTGTATTTGTTTCTATGTATGGATTTTCAGATTTCAATGGGTACAACCAAGGGCTCTTCAGGAGGGTCCAGTACGGGACAAATTGTGTTAAAAAAAACACACGTACTGCCTTTTCTGGCAATAAAATCCAAGATTTACGCTGCCTTTATATTTATTTATTTTATTTATTTAAAGCTTTATTGTACACCAAAAACAAAAACATAGTACTTAAGATTAAGAAAACAATGACAGAGAACAGGTACAATTGGCGGTCTTATCGCTCGAGGCAATCTCTTACAGACAACCATTGGATGGAATAAGAGAAAATAAAGAAAAGGGTAGTCTAGGGCGTACATATAAGCAAATATGATATATATATATAATTTAAAATTAAAAGCACAATAATACTTACAGATCATACATACACAATAATACAATAAATATATACATACATACACACAAAATACATGAATTATATACATATAAAATAAACAAACATATATATAAATAATTATTGCATAACAGAAAAAGTATAACAAATTATAATCAATGTCACACAATTAAAGTTTTAAGAACTGAGCAAATGTTCTTTTACCATTTTTTTAAAAACAGGTAGTGATTGCGCCCGTCTTATAGCTACTGGCAACTACTTTATACTACACCAAAAACACAACAAAAATAACACTTACCGTAAGATATCTATATCCAACAACACTTAACAGTCCTGAGCCGATCCCGATAGCCATGGCACCTCCGGCTCCTATCTGCATGTTGCAGACAGATCCCACTGCAACACCACCAGCCAGCGTCGAGTTCTGGATGTGTACCATGTCGAACCTGCCAGGGTGTTTGTTGACTGCTGATGACATTACGAAGGCTGTCACCTGGAGGAAAGTATTGGATTATCTTGATGTAGATATAAAAAAAATGGTGAAGGTGGTATTTAGTATTTGATGAATAGTAACCATTACACTGTAGCAATGTGTCCTACAAAGGTTTACTAATACTCTTCTCTTTCTTGTCCTCCCTTTTGTACTATTTCTTTTCTTTTCCTGTTCATATTTTTTTTATTATCGTTGTAAATTCCACGCTTAAATATTGACAGTAGGCATCTCATTAATAGGGAACTATTCGTAATTAAATTAACAAATTATATATTTTAATGTCTTATTCTTTCTTTCTTCTTTCTCTCTTCTTTCTTAAACTATCACTTACTGTAGCAGCGGCTAGGGATAAGTAAGTGTTGACAACAGCTCTCTGGTACTCAGCATCGGAGTTCGTCAGACCAGAGTTAAACGCCGGCCAATAGATCCACAGGAAAATCGACCCTACAACAAGGAACATACAAGATTTTAGAAAGCGGTTTAAAATTGAATATGCTAATAATTATCATTACTTGGGGTTTAGTGCCCAGATAGTGACTTGCCTCATCTGTCTGTTTTTTCGAGATTTAAAGACTATATTTTATAATTCAGCATAACATAATTTAGCAGGTGATTAAGTTACAATTATTACTACGTGGTAGAGTTTCGTATGCCTGAGCCCGGCTGGGTAGTTACTGCCGAAATATAATTTTTTGCTGTCTAGCAGTATCGTGAAAGCGTTGTTGTATTTTGATTTAAGGGTACTGTACGCTTATCATCTGATACGCTTGCTTACATAGACGACCTCTTATTCACACCATCTAATACAAATATAGCTACCGTTCCAAAATACATACCAATCATAGCAGTGACGTCAGAAGTGTAGCTAGGTCCATTAAGATCGACTACTGGGGCGGCGGCGGGGTTCCCATTGTTCATGAGTGTGGTGGTATCCTCTCTTCTGAACCTCAGGGCCATGCTGACGCCGAGACCGAAGTAGGCGCCGAATGTGTGGATGGCAATGGATCCTCCTACGTCTGAAGCCTGGTGAAGGCAAGGTGTTTGAGACAGGTATGTTTTAGATAACTAAAAGGATGCAAATTTGACATTCTTTTTTTTATTACAGCTGCACGTAGCATTAGGTCCAGTGCATTGGACAAAAGAAAAAAAAAATTAAAACAACTCTGACTGTTTGTTGAAGGTATTCTGAATTGTGGGACATAAATTGATCTTATACAATATTTAAACGACGCCAGAGGTTGTATAGTCACTGATGCCATGGATAAAAGAAAAGTGACATGCTTAATAAATTACTTTTGAAAATTAATTTCGGAACTTTATTTCGTTATTGCCGTTAATAAGTGAGTTGCAATATGTAATTTAATAGAATTAAATTTTTGTATAATAAAATAAAATCGGATAAGAATATCCGTTCCACGTGATTAATTATAAAAATAAACTTGATGCTTTCGTTGTAAAATTTCAAAATCTTTATAAAATTCGTTCTTGAATAAAGAACCGTGGAACACATTCATCTCAACTATTTAAATAGGTCAAACTCAGACTTCAGTAAAAGTTTGTTTTAAACATCTCAGCCTATTACTGGGGAGATGGAATATAGTACTGCCTATCTACTTGGTTACACTCAACTTCAATCATAAATCAAGCCAATTACCATAACGTCACATAAAAAAATTCCAACAGATATGCAATTTATTAAACATGACCTCTCAACAATTTAACTATATTTATGCAATATAGGCGAAGATATCTTTTAAAAAACCACAATCGAAAACCAACCTTAAACACATCGGTCACAAGCCACAGATTCAAACACGCGATGATCGTCTCCACGATAGCTATGAAAAGTAACTGCAGACCAGTCGCCACGCCAAGCAACGCCCCAAATGTTATGAGTACTGTTGCCGACATTATATCCGCTTCTGCAAATAAAAAAGTAATTGTAGCTAATGATATATTCTGTAGGGGGATATTAGGCCTGCTTTACGCTGTTCAATTGCGGTCAAATAACCACGTCATTATGGTCTGACATAAGGCGGTAATTTTGCGTATGCCTTTGCAGGACTTTTTTAGGGTTATTATGTTAATACCCTTTCAGTTGAGGTTAGTGTCCAGTCCCTATATAGGGTATTATGTTGTAATAGAAAATATTGCACCGCATTGGCGCAGTAGCAGCGTAGGCGGGAGATCTTGTATTGCATTTTCAGGTTAACAATAGCAGTTTTACTACAACGATTAGCATGAGGGGTGGAGGTGTAAAAAAGGTGATTAATGTCAATTATAGTATTATTGTAAATACTGAGGTATTTAAATTCATTCTTCTGTAATTGTGGGTGCTTATAGGCGGCGGAGATCGCTTAAAAATCGGTGACCTATTAGCCTGTTACCAGACCCATGTTAATTTAAGAAGAAGATTATTTAAATTTAGAATTCAATTTTGAATAATGAATACATAATATGAAATCCACGTTCAGAGAAGTATTAAAAACTTCACACACACAACTGGTATGAATTATAGAATTACGACCATTATTGCGCGCTGGTAAATTTCGAATTCGAAATTTAAATTCACCAACTTAAATGTGAATATTGTTCGCACAACTTATTTAATTAAACCCAGTGTATTACTATAAAATATACAACGGATTTTCGGATATAAAGTAATAAATTGTTTGTTTAATATGAGTAGGTTCTTTATTAGATTCTGGTAGGTTTTTTTTTTTTAAATGCTTTCTGGGTCTATGGAGACAGTGTGTTTCATACATGCCAATGTGTTTTAGATTTGCCATCTCTTTGCTATTCAGCGCACAAATTTGTATGTACAAGTAAATAGTTACCCACTGTTTTGTCTTAAGTGCTGTTGTTTCATCCGTGTTCAAGTAAAGTTAAGGGCTTTATCACACTGGCGAATTGCAAGCAAATTTACAGCAAGGCGAAGGCGCTGCGTGCTCGTCCTACATGGACCGTTAACTTTAACACAGGGCCTTAGTTACCTTTGACGCGAGTCGACGACGCGTACAAAGTACGCTCTCTGCATTATCTCTAGAGTTGTGTATTGGATGAAATATACACTTTGATGTTCATAATTGTATTCCTACCTTCTAGTATTAATGCGAATCGTAAGGCATTATTTTTATTTCAGTTGGATAATGACACAAGCATGGCGTTCGCCTGATGGTAAGCGATACGACCACCCATAAACAATAGTAATACCATACAGAATTTTGAATTTCAAAGTGGCACTCCACTGCGCTCGTCACTCGTCTTTATAATAATTGGTATCCAGCCTTTATAAGACATGCCAGTGGTCTTAGAATGTGGCAAAAAAACGCAATTCGTAAGACGATGTCGTTTAATTTTGATGTTTGTGATTGACCGAGAGACCAATACGTCAGTCACGTGTTAGTCTCTCAACCAATCCCAATAAAACGAAACGGAGTCGTGACGTGCTTTTTTGCCTCATTCTAAGCCCACTGATACACTTATACTAGTAAAATGTAATTTAGTTCTTATGTAAGTCACCTTAAGTTCTAATATCACTTCAGTATAACAATAAAAAATATTAAAACGCAAAATTTTAAGACGACATAACAAAATTAAAACAAGAATCAGCGAAATAAAATGTTCAATGAAATTAATTCTACCAAAAGACTTTTGGTAAGTAAATTTATAATAAGTTATTTTAAAACAATATCAAAACGTTGTGTAATGTAATAAAAGGGCTTTTTGTCGTGGCATTAAAAGGAAATTGAGTTTTTAAAATATTGCTTTTACTGAAGTACAGACAAAGTTACTTATTAATCAAAACATCTGGCCTCAAGTATTGTTATTGCCATTTCGTAGAGTTTTCTTAGAGCCTTCCAATTTAATCATCTATACTGCATTACGTCTCTACAATGGTAGATAATGGATTATTTTTAGATTGGGATTGTATTGGGCTGAGGTTACGATTATTGTGAGGATAAAATTGAAATTGATATAAGTAAAACTGTATATCCCCTACAACTTGAACATTTTCGTTTTTGATCTGTAACTCGAATCGGATTTTGAGCAGCGACCGGCAACCCGCGGTACGCGACCCTTTTGCGGCCCGTTGCTGTTTTGGGATCGTAAGGCTGGTAAGCCCAACATAACCGTTCAGGCAATTACCCTCACTGTCGAGCATTGTCACTAGTAATTTTTGAACGAGTTCTCTTTTCGCTGTGTGTGCGCATCGATCTTGTACTATCAATCCATTCTTACGTAAGCTATGCTTGTGGACAAATTGTCTGCTTCGTGGTGTTTTGACGAATTGGATAAGCATTCACGGTAAGTCTGATGAACGTTCACTAATTGCCTTGATGGAGAAACGCTCTGATGTCGGATATCGTCAGTGTGATGTAGCATTTATATACATTTTATTGAACTATGAGACACTCGTGACGGCTGGTCAACTGCGGTCGCGGTACGATCTGACGATAGTCGTCAACTATTGGAGAATAGTCAATGTGGCACTTGTCGCTCTAGTTTGGAGTATATTTTTAATCCTTGATCAATCCTTGGTCATCAAGTTGAAAATCATAATATTATAATAAATAACATTGTGTGGCCAGGCTTAATAGGTACGAAGCCTTAGCATTTGTAACACTTTTTAGGAAACAAATACAAATACAATACAAACACAAAGACATAATACCAATGTAGGGCACATGGTAAAGCTTCATATGATCTGTAAATATTGGTTCGGAGTCTAGATTTTTTGTGGTATAATTCTACACAAAAGTTGTACGTTATATTACATACTATATATGTGACTGTTGAGGGTAGTTTTGTTTCAAACAGCTACTGCCAACCAAGACTTACCGAGCAAAGACTTCTTAGTAATGTAGATGGTGTTGTCCGTCATGGTGAAGAAGGATTGGCACAGGATGGCCCACTGGATGACGAGTGCAGCTAGCAACCAGTTGAACCCGAGAGCGCTGTAGCAGTACTTCTTGAGAAACGTCATCAAGAATCCGAAGCCGACGAAGATCATGACGTGGGTGCCTTCAAAACCTGAGGAAAGAAAAAATATCATTAATGGCTTTAATACAGTTTTGACTAGTGGCTATCAACGTTCACATTACACGAATTGAAAAATAAAACGCCGCATCGCACTGGAATACACTCAACTTGAGACATCAAATTTAAGTTAATATACTGGCAAGCGCAACGTCGGCCGTCCACCTGCAAGGTGGACAAACGACTTGATAAAGGTCGCAGGAACACGCTGGATGCGGGCCGCTTTTGACAGGGCCGTCTGGAAACCTTTAGGGGAGGCCTATGTTCAGCAGTGGACCACGTGGCTGATGATCATGATGAATTAATATAATTATAATAATCTTGTAATGACACTGGCTGCTATATCCATCAAAGGGGAACATAGTAGTGTATAAAAATGCTTGGCGGCATAAATAAATATTATGATGGTAGCTATCCAAAGGTACTCTAGTAGAATTTGATAGGATATCTAAAGTACTATCACCACCAGTTGCAATTTTAATTCCCAAGGATTTAAACATTAAGACGTCTACACGTACAAGAATAAAGGCTTGGTCTTCAGACGATCCCCACAGTACCATCAAAGTTGATATAAATGCAACTACAAAGCGTAATAAACTCATAATGGAACCATCAACAGGTCGCAACGTCGCGTCGGCGAATGTAACGGCATCTAGATTGAAGACGATAGGAGATAGGAGAATTTACTGTGAGTGAATACTGAGAAAAGGGATGCCTTAATGCAAACTTTGTTAACGATAACTCTATTTCTACGATTTAGGTTCCTATTTTACCTAAAATCTAGTTAAAATACTAGATATTAAGTTTTATGTTATCCTATTTATTTGCTCAGTTTTAAAGCGAGAAGCAATAGTCACATAGTGCATACCGTTGTGGGATGATAGTAAAGATAATAAGTGACATAGTTGTAGTATTCAGACTTTTCGCTTACGATTGACCAACTACAATGTAACCATCTATATTCAATTGTATTAAAAACAGATCCATCAGAACCAATTTAAACCCTTACCAAACTAGTTAATCTTCCTACGCACCACCCAATTCTTTTATCCCTTTGTTCCATACAGTAATTGTTAGATTGTCAAATGAAAAATTGCAAATGAAATTACGCAATTCATTGTTTTCTGCCTCCAAAACGAGTCCCGGGGGAGTAATGCGAATAAAAATGGCTATACACAGTATTGTCGGGCTTGTATCCCCAACCGCGAGCTCCGTTTCATACCTCGAACCTTTTTCACCGTTGCTATTTATATAAATATTATTGGATGTCCCTGCTTGGTGCTATGATGGTTAGAATGTGTGCAATCTGAGGTAAACGACCAAGGACGTCGACGCTCGCCATTTTCTTTTTATATGGTAATCGCGTGGTTTTATCGCTGGTGCAAGTTCTCGAGTTTAAGTGAAACAAGCACTTATAAGCAGAACCGCATGAAGTGTTATATTGATGTTATAATGGGTTTTGTAATAAAAATACGGGGATCTTTCGTGACAGGTGTGGAGAAGCTGCGGCGTCGATTCGCATTGACACTGCTATGTTTGTGTGATCCGTAAATATTTGTCCCAGAGCTGTTATGGGGTAAAGATTTAATGGTTCTTGGTACTATCGATATGAAAATTGCTTAGTTTTGAATCAGGACACTGTGTGATGATATTAAGTGTATAATCCTACCAATATTATAAACGAGACAGTTTGTAAGTATGGATGTATGGCTGTCTGGATGTATGGATGTTTGTTACTCTTTCACGCAAAAACTACGTAGATTATGTCCTAGATTAACACATAGGATCCCGGAAAAACTCATTCACGCGGGCGGAGCCGCGGGCAAAGCTAGTCTTTACATAATTTTTGCTCACAGCTCCGCCCGTGTGGATATTTCACTGAGTAAAGCCTGTTTTTTTTTCTGGAAGAAAAGTAGCCTATAATCCAAGACTTGTTCTATACATACGCTTTTATCCCCGAAGGGGTAGCTTTTCGCCATGTGTATTCCATCCCATGATGTGATAGGTGGCGAGCCTATCGCCATATTGGGCACAAAGTTATATTTGTGTGCAAAACTCCATCTAAATCTATTCAGCGCCTTTTATGTACTTTTAACAAACATTTTCACAAACTTTTTATATTTTTAGCGAGAATGGAGGATATCCCAATTTCAAAATTCTTTGAACACAACGGAAACGTCTTAAATTAATTATACGTACTCAAAACATTTTGTTCATTAAATTAATCAAAGTAATAAAGCACAAAATAAGTAAATGAATTTTAATACGATTTCCGTTGTTGTTCGTTCGTATTCAGAACCACTTACAATCGATCGGTGTTCGAAATTTTGTTGAAGCACTTCAATTAATTACAAATTAATTAGCATCGGGTCAGTTTATTGAATAAATTGGGTTTTATTTTGTTCCTGGAGTTAATTTATTTTTAAGTAGGTGGTAAGGCAAGGTGGCAAGTACCTCAGGAATATTCTGCTTCCTTTTGGTGAGTTTACTTCTAAAGTTCATGCATACCTACATACAAGGTCAAATAATGCACCCACTTTTCGCCGTGCTTAATCCGTCCCATGACGTGATAGGGGGTGAGCCAATCGCCATATCGGGTACAAATTCCAGAGTCTGGGCTGATTCTGAATAGAAAAACCCAATATCAATTCGCGCGTTCTGGGGATCCAACCCGCGACCTTAGCATTGTAGTCGTATAGATGAACTACGATAACATGGCTCGCCAATAATTTGATATTAGTGACACCGCTAATCGAGCACAAACCCTTGGATTTATTTTTCTTATTGACGGCCTACTCGGCACCCACTGTATGCGTTGTTAGTCTTGGTGGGGCTTTTTAAATACTTTCACAGATATTTTAAACGTTTTGAATTTTGGAGGCGCGAGCCATGTTTTTGTAGATGACTATACCTGATACTATACCGTAATACAACTACGCCACCGAGGCAGTTTATTTTAAATCCTATAGATGTATATTGAAGTAACAGTTTCCCTTGCTCTATACTCACCAAAAAATCTTTACAAGGTTCTACCATATAAACTCACACGTAATCTTCAAAGTCGCTAGAGCATCTCAAGTTTGACAAAATTCTTACATCTTGTGGCGTGGTAAGTGGATAACTTACCCCCATATTGAACTCAATTGCAACCGTATGCAAGTTATGTACTTTCACGCATTTCCCGAGAATAGTACCTAAGACCTCATCGGATCAACAGCCAATTTATGACACCAAGAAAGTTCATTCTACCAACACATCCATTGCAGCGCCGGGTCGTCGATCATTTATTATTTCGTTTCCCCTAATAATGTACGCTCTGATAGAATTACGTCGGGCTCAGATCAAAGATATACCTACCCCTATAATCGGAGATGATTGTTCATAATAAGCTGGCTTCAGCCCCGATCAACAATGGGGTATGGTACTGTTAGGCGACCGATCCTGACTGTCCTTCTTAATTAAAAGAAACTACAATGTCCACGAGGTCACAGGTTTAATAAGAAAATTAAACTGTTACAATTTTCACACAAGATTCCTGACTTCCAGATTTCTGATGTAATGGTGATTGCTTAAGAAGCGAGTACCACTCGTCGCGAAGCCAATAACTAACTGCCCATAATTAAATAGAATTAAGTATATTGAAAAAAATCACAACTCAGCGTTATTGCAATGGAATATTACGCAATGCAATGCAATGCAAATACAAATGCTGAGGTTTCAATTCTTACATATTAGGCAGGGTTGTAACAGCTCCCCCTTTTTGACGGAGCTTCATAGATTAGAAAATGAAGCGAAGTCTATAAAAGTAATTTAAATAAAAATTAGAATAAGAGAGAAATTAGGAAGTCAAGTTACAAATTAGAAAAAACCAAATATTAAGAATATAAAAATTAAAAACAGAAAGTTATATTTCAAAAGCTTAAAACTAACTTCGGAAAAACAGTTTTTCATATTTTAAAACTATCTATAAATTATAGTATTAAAGTAAAATTAACTATCTTTATATGATAGTACCCATATTAAAATTCAAAAGCAACGTAAAATTAATTAGAAAAGCAAACAATGTAAGGTGTAAAATCGAAAATTTTAGATAGGTATATAAAATCAAAATTTAATTTATTAAAAATTTAAATTCCTTTTAGAGGAATGCACAAAATTTACTTTATTCATGTTTTCACCATAACTTTTAATTATTGGCATAGATTTGATTGATCTGTCATCATCAGAGATAGACATTGCATTTAATTCAATTGACTGAGGCATTTTTACATTTTCCTTTTTAGACCTTACATTACAACACTGATTAAAAATGTGTATGCAACATACATTATTACGCTTGTTTGCACAACAGCGATAAACTTTATAAACAATATACAAAAATATGCTCACAATTAGGAAGTATGTAAAACTAGAGTAATATGTGCCATATTTAATAAAATGGGATTCCTTCTGAAATTTATTTATTTCATATTGTAAATTATCAATGTCATGATCAGCGTATTTTAATGAATCCAAATTAATTTTATTGAGAGAGATAGGTGACAGATGAGGCAAAGTATGATTGAAATTTTCCTTTTTACAACAATCATCAGATGTTATGTCGAATTGAATATCCAAAGGCGACTTTAATGTGAATGAATAGGAACTAGTAGGAATTAATTGGATTGTTTTAGAAAAAGCGATACAATTTTCTGACAGCTTTGCGATACCTGTACCCACAATTGTATAATCATTAATATTATCATGACATTTAACAGTTAGTTTACTTTCATCGGATTGTACATAAATCCATTTATTATTTTTCAATTTTTGCCATATGTCGATTTTACCATATAATATTTTTGAATTACATTGGGAAGGTAATGATAAAGTAATTTCCGTTAATAACATTGATTCACAATTGGTATTAGTTACTGTAGAATATATAGAAATTTGTTCACAGATACTATAACTATTATCTATTATTTTATAATGGTCGAGATTGTCCAACATAGTGTAACGTAATCTGTCATCACTTAAAGCAGTGTAAGAATTAGAAGGTTGGATTAATGCAAAGGTTTGAACATGTGACTCATCATGAGGAGTTGGTAAAGGAATATTTTTATAAATGGTAAACTTCTCAGCAGTTATAAGCGGAACTTGCAATAAAAATATTATCTTTTTATTATAGAAATATGAGGTAAGTTGAGAAACATCAATTAAAGTATGAATATTATGAATGTCTAATGGAACTGGAAAATCTAATCTTTTATTAACAAAATGGCTGTGCTTAGTTAATTCGTTTAGAAGGTTTAAAGGAGTAATAACACTAGGGTGCAAAATATTCACTTTAGAAAACAAGATAGAATTTAATGTAGTATCTAGTAAATTAGAAATACATAATAAAGAACTCTCAATAATATTTAACAAACTATTTAATCTTGTAATATAATAGAGTGTGGTATCAATTTTAGTGACCTGTGACAGGATTTCGTTCATGCTATTTAATTGGGTATTTAATTTTAATTCATTTTGATTAAGTTTTGTAATAGTAGAATTAAAAGTATTAATGGTTGATTTAACAATATGTATATTTTCTTTCATTAAATGGAATATTTCTGTCTCACTCTTTTTAGATGACTCTATGGCGGCATCATATTTTCTAGCGTCATCCGCGTCTAGAGTGCCAAAGAAAAATTTTAATATTTCTCCACCAAATTCTAAAGACCTTTTTACCTTAGATGGTGGTTGGTCATTAATAACATGAGATAATGACTGCAATTTAATATAGTTAGATTGAATTAATACCTCTATTGAACTTTGAACATCTTTACAGTCACTAAAGTTGGATTGGATCTTAACACAGAGAGTTTGCATCTTTTGTAACAAGTGTTCAATATTATTAAGATAAGGTTCTAAAGATATAAGGTTAATATTAGTAATAAAATTCCATTTGTCGTTGTAAAAATGCACTGTAGTAATGGGTTCAAAATATATTCCGGGACTATGAACTACAGGAGTAATCTTGATTTCTGCCCATGTTTTGTAAATACAAAAGGTTCTGGAAATAAATATAAAATGTGTTAATTTAAAGGGAAGCAGGTTTAATTTCATTAGTATGGTATTTCATATGTTTGCGACCTACTTGTAATGTAACATTATGTTTATTATGAACTTTTAAAATTTTGTAAGGTCCCTTCCATATAGGCGAGAGTGCCTTACGCAACCTATGATGTTGCTTTAAATAGACTATGTCTCCAGTTTTATAATTTGTTTCATGAGAATTGGAATCATAGTACCTTTTTGATCTTTCTTTACTGATATTAATATTTTCCAAGGCTTTTTCTCGACTAAATTGCATTCTATATTGTAATGCGCGAATGTATTCATTATAAGTAGGGGAATTAGATGTACCATATAGCGAGTTTGGGATGGTTGGCTTATAACCATATAATAATTCATAAGGAGTGAATCCAGTAGTACAGTGAGGAGTAGTATTATAGGATAATATCGCGGTAAATAGATAACAATGCCAATCATTTTGATTTTCGTTTACAAAAGATTTTAGGTACTCTTTTAATGTTGCATGAGAGCGTTCAAGTGCTCCATTGGTTTGTGGATGATAAGGGGTAGTAAATAGGGGTTTAATTTTAAATATTTCTGTCAATTGCCTAAACAACTCAGAGGTGAAACATGTACCCATATCAGTTAAAATAGTTTTTGGAAACCCAAAATGTGCTATAAAATGTACGAGATTTCGAGCTATTTCTTCACTTGTTGCTGAAATCATAGGATAACAACTAGAAAATTTAGTCAAATCATCTTGTAAAGTTAATATAAATTTAAACTTTTGGAAACCGGCGTCGGGTAGAGGACCTACGACGTCTAAAGCTAGGCGTTCAAATGGCCTAGTAGATGAGGAAGTTATTTCCATCGGAGCTTTATTAGATTTTCTTAAAGGTTTATTAATTTGGCATAATTTACATTTCCTCACGTATTGTTCAATATCAGAACGCATGCCCTTCCAATAATAAGAGGCTTTTAATCTATTATACATGCGTTTTGAACCTGGATGACCCGCAATAGTGGAGTCATGATTTTCTTTTAATATTTTGGGAATTTCAATAGGAGTTGGATAAATTAATAGATTTTTGTAAATATGTATTTTAATATTAGTTTCATTAAAAATATAAGAAATCATGTTATAAATTTTAGTATAAGCTAATTTTGAGAACGGATCAGTAAAGTCAGATATTGCAAGATCTGAGACAGGGTTATTATTTAAAATATAATTTCTAAGCTTCATTAACAAATTAAAAATATCTTTAAATTTAGTTTCTTCATAATGATGGATTTTTGTAAATAGAAAATAATAAGTTTTATTTTTATCATTCAATGTGTAAATAGTATAAGGTTCGCGTTCGGAATTTATTAAGTCAGCAGAATTGTCAAGTTGCGACAATACTTCTTCGCAATGTGGCAAAGAATAATCAAAATCTAAAGAGACTGGGCAAGCAATTGCGTTGCATTTAGATAAATGTAAACCTTGAGAATGTTCTTCTATAACGGTATTCGAAATTGGAAGTTTATTTAAAATTTGAGCTTTAATGTATTTTTCATACGACAAATTATTTAAATTTTCAATATCAATTGCGTTTATGGGACAACGAGAAAGCGCATCGGCATTAGAATTGAGGCGACCCTGCTTATAAATAATTTTATAGTCGTATTCTTCGAGTTTGAGGCGCCAGCGAATAAGTCTACTACCGGGATCTTTTACATTAAAAAGCCAAACCAAGGGCCTATGGTCGGTAACAATTTTAAATTTGCGCCCAAATAAATAGGGACGGAAGGTTTTCACTGCAAAAATAATGGCAAGAAGTTCCTTTTCTGTTGTAGAGTAATTACCTTCTGCCTTATTAAGTGTCCTAGAAGCATATGCGATAGGTTTATCTTTACCTATATCGCCTTGAGAGAGAACTGCACCCACGGCATAATTTGAAGCATCCGTTGTAATAATAAACGGAGCCGAAAAATCTGGGTATTGAAGTAGAGGAGCCGTGGTAAGTTTTTCTTTAAGAATTTGGAAAGCAGCGTCTTGTTCAGATGTCCAATTAAAGGGTACATCCTTTTTTAATAAAGAAGTTAGAGGTTTAGTTAATTTTGAAAAATTTTCAATAAAGCGACGATAATAGCCTACTAAACCTAGAAACGATTTTATATGCTTAACATTTTGTGGGACCGGAAATTCAGTGACTGCTTTAACTTTGTTAGGATTTGGTAAGACACCCTTGTCGGTAATAATGTGTCCTAAATATGCAACTTCGCGACGTAAAAACTCACATTTGTCTGGTTGCAATTTTAAATTAAATTTTCTTAAGCGGTCAAAAACGAGACCTAATTTTGAAATATGAGATTCAAGATCATGTGAATAAATAATACAGTCATCTAAATAAATATAACAATGAAGACCTTGAAGACCCGAAAGTGCCGTGTTCATAAGACGTTGAAATGTGGTAGGCGCGTTTTTTAAGCCGAAAGGCATCCTCGTAAATTCATAATGACCAGAGAGACTTGAATTAGTACTGACAGTAAAGCCTGTTTTAGAAGCGTCCTTGGGATTCATTCTAATCTGATGAAAACCACTTGCGAGGTCAAGCGTGCTAAAGTATTTCGAATGTCCTAATTGGTCAAGTATATCGGTAATTAAAGGTAGTGGATAGCTCTCAGAAACAGTAACATCATTAAGACGACGATAATCTATAACTATTCGCCACTTACTTTTGCCAGAGGCATCTATTTTCTTGGGGACCACCCATACTGGTGCACTCCATGGCGAAATTGAAGGTCGAATAATATCTTGGTCGAGCATCTTACGAATTTGCGTGTCGACTTCCTCCTTATGAACTTCGGGGAAGCGATATGATTTTACATGTATAGGGGGTGTATCTCCTGAGTTTATAGAATGCTCGATAGCATTTGTAAAAGACAAAGGCTCGCCATCAATATGAAATATATCTGTATATTTAGAACATAACTCTAACAGTGACTTCTTTTCTTCAAAATTTAAATGAGAGCAGCGTATAGAATTTACAACTTTATTTAAACGGTTTGGTTGTGTTGTAAAAATAGAATTAACGCATTCATAAGAGCAAGTATCGTTAAAAGGAGACAATTGAACACTGTAATCTGTAATTTCTACATTTGAATTTGTGGTATTTAAAATAGAAACATTAATTTTTTTATTGGGCTTAATAGAGACAATACAATTTGCGACATAAACACCTTCACTTAAGGTATGATTTAATACGAGAGCTTCATTGTTTTTGTAGAGCTCGTGCGAGTAATTTGATACAGTGCACTCTATAACCGCTTCAGAACGAGCCGGTATAATGTAAATCGGTTGATTATAAACAATGGGTATTGAATGTCCTTTGATTGACAACGATTTTGACGAATAATCTATATTTGCATTAAAATAGTTGAAGAAATCGCTACCGATGATTCCGTCATAATTTGTTAAATTTACGTCATCCGTTGTGACGTGGAATTTATAATGAAATGTTTCACTTGATATATTAAACTCTAATTGAAAAGTACCCAATGTTTCAAAAATAGTTTTTGAATTGGTTATGCCCTTTAACCTTACAATCTCGGAAGAAAGTTCTGGAATTTCACTTAGACTGGATTGCTTTACTAGACTGATACTTGATCCAGTGTCAATAAGAAAACAAATTTGTTCCGTAGAATATTTAGAATTTAAATAAGTATGGGGTAAAGATATCTTTTTGTTAAAAGTTTCAGTACAAAAGGTAGTTATATTATTATCTTCATCAAAATTAGAACTTAGCAATATATTTTTATAATTAGGTTCACTACATAATATAGTAGGATTTAGAACACTCTCTTTTTTTTGTAGAGGTTTGTCAAACATAGTATAATTGGAACTCGATTTTCGAGATGTACAATTTTTTACGTTTATAGACTTAGAAAAACTCGGCTTGTTCCGAGATGAACTTTGTAAAATAGTATGACTCAACTTATCGTCCTTTGTGGACGGTTGAGGTGTAACGAAATTAGGAAAACTCTTGTCATTTATAGACAGAGGTGCTTTACAAAAACTCAGAGACTCTTTATTTTTATTTAAGCTGAGAGAATTCTGAGATGAAGAACTCGGTTCATTTTTCCGAGATGTATTAATTAAACTCGAGACTTTAGCTTGAGGTGAATTATAATTATAACAACAATTGTGTTTAATGTAACTTGAATCAGCGTTATACTCTGAAGTAGGATAATTTTTAATTGTGCCATTTCTATTATAAGATTTCGGCAGGCACACATCCGAAATCATTCGTCGTTTAAATTTTCATTATGCTCGGAATCACATGTGTGTATATTAACATTGTTGTGCGCGCTAGGATTTGAGTGACGTTGCAATGTGGTGTTACCACGTGAAATTTGAGCTTTAGAAGTATTATGCGCACTTTGATTATATTTAAATTGTAATTTACGACACTCTTGAATCGTATGACCTACATTTTTACAATAATTACAAAATTTTGCAAAACTGGAAGAATTATTAGTAGAATCGATATGATAAGATTTTCGGAATGAGGTACCAAATTTATTGTGGGAATTGCTCTTCTTATAGCACTCGGATGAACTGTGGCCAATTTTATTACACACAGAACATCTTTTTAAAACTTTTTGAGATGAACTAGCTTTGGATAAATTATGTAGTTTTTCTTCATCGATGGCGTATTGAACCGCCTCGTTTAAATTTGAAGGATTCCTACATCTCACAATACTAGAAATATTTTCGGAATTTAAATTCAGCATAAAAGTATTGAGAGCGAGATCTTCCATGGCTGCTATTCTGCCCGGAAGTTCGTTTGGATTTTTACAACTATAATGTATATCAGATTGAATACGTGTTAGTATTGATTCAAGACGTAATGAATATTTAGTGATATCCTCAGAAGCTGACTGCTTACAATTTTGTAAATTGACGAGAAGATGCGTGGCGTGTTTCTTTTCGCCAAAAGTAGTTTTAAGAAATGATTTAATTTCATCCCATGTAGAAAATGTTTTTAAACTACTTGCAACTTGAGCCTTGCCTTCAAGTTGGGATAGTATAAATTTACAAAGAACATTTTTCTGGTCGGTTGTCGCAAGGGACATAGCATTATCGCAATTGGTAAGAAATGCGGGAAGGGATTCTCTATCACCATTATACACTTTAATAAACTTGGTCAAAACGTTAAGTGTAATTTTTTCGGACATTTCACTGACTTCAGGTTTAATTGATTTAGAAGCGTCTGATTTAAGCAGTGACATCAATGAAGTTGGACAAATATAAAATTCAAAACATAAAATAGATGAAATTGTAAAAAAAAATACACGTATAAAATCTAATCAAAATTTAAGTTTGTACACATAGAATTACGAATTTATAGAATAAGGATTGTAAAATGTTGTATATAAATTCTTGAATAATAATTAATTTGTAAATTTCCCTTTGTAAAATTATTATATATCTTTGTAAAAATAGAATTAAATGTGTACAAATTAAAATTATTGACTAAATTTAAAAATAGAATAAAACCTTTATAATATAATAAATTCACTTTGATATTATTGCACTTGGTAACAAAAATATATTATTAAGCACTCACAGTATGACGTAAATGGGTTGCATATTCACCACGCAGTAACGCGATGCTCGAGGAACACACTCAGCAATAGCGGTGTTTCAAAGGACGGGTCACGCGCTCGTGTGGTGGTGAACACGTGGTGCTGGGTTCTGATGCAGGCTCAGGCGACGACTGAGGCTTACTGTCGACCAGGGATGATGATGAGTTAGTCTGGCTGGGGACTGCTGATGCGGGCTCACGCTGGTTAGATGAGGCTGACCGTCGACCAGGTTGAAGTCCGGGGAAGTCAAGGTGTGTGGGACTGCGGGCTCCTGCTAGAAGATGAAGACTGACCGTCGAATCCTTTGTGGCTCGGAGTAGCTTAGTGCAGGCTCAAATTAAATGAGACTTACTGTCGACCAAGAGACAGCTTCACAGGGGGTCGAGGATTCAGATGCCAGGGTCCACGTGACTGTTAAGACCTCTTCGGCATCCCACTTCTGACACCAGTTTGTTAGGCGACCGATCCTGACTGTCCTTCTTAATTAAAAGAAACTACAATGTCCACGAGGTCACAGGTTTAATAAGAAAATTAAACTGTTACAATTTTCACACAAGATTCCTGACTTCCAGATTTCTGATGTAATGGTGATTGCTTAAGAAGCGAGTACCACTCGTCGCGAAGCCAATAACTAACTGCCCATAATTAAATAGAATTAAGTATATTGAAAAAAATCACAACTCAGCGTTATTGCAATGGAATATTACGCAATGCAATGCAATGCAAATACAAATGCTGAGGTTTCAATTCTTACATATTAGGCAGGGTTGTAACAGTACGGACGTAATTTATTATTTTTCGACTCTCCCCATTCTGATAGGTGCTTACGCGAAATTATGGAGGTAATAAGACCCTATCCTGAATGGTCTGAACTTTTATCTATTGATTTATTGAATTGTTTAATAATCTTGATTGATTTTTGATCATGGCTTTCGTTCTTAATTCGGCAATGCGAAAGATCCCGATATTAAATAAAGTATACATTAAATATGTCTACATTTAAAAGGTGTTGCATCTTGTGACATTTGCCTTAATTATACTGGTCTACTTTTTTATGTAATTCAAAAGGCGATAAGACCTAACTGACGTAGAATAACAGAGTTCGATCCTCCACACGACAATTCTTTATACTCATGTATCATCTCTTTTTTTACATATTAATTAAGTCAGGATAATGCGGATAAGTGGCCAGGGATATTTTTTTTTCTTCTTTCTTATACACTTAAATGTTATGGTTATTTAAACAAAGCGTTTCATTGTCCAATGAACTACAATCAATGTTGTACGTAACTGTTGTGTCTCGATCGTCTCCCATTGTCACTTCACGAGAGCTATTGGCGTCAAGTGTTCTTATAGGTTACAAGAATTCTAATACTCATTTTTTTGAAGCTCCCATCTTAAAGATATAGCTAGAAGTACAGTAGGTATTACAATCCACTCATGACATTTTATTATTGCCACATCAAACGTAAATTAGAACCTATAGCCACTATGCGCTTTACAAAGCCCATATAAAATTTAGTCTTGAACAAATTCTGGACACTGCCCCTTCTATAGCTTTAGATGCCGGGGTGAAAAATAATTGTGTATTTTTACAATTTCTTTGCGCAAACCCGTTTCTTCATTTTATATCAGAAGCCGCTTGAAGGCAAAAAGAAAACTAAATCATCTCTGATAGAAATAAGAGAAAAACGATATCAATTTTTCTTTCCGTCTGTGAAGCCTTCAACCAGAGGATTTATTAAACGTGCTTTTTATTCTCATGCTGGCCTATTTCTGTTTTTAACCAACTTGCAAAAAAAGAGGAGGTTCTCAATTCGTGTATTTGTGTTTCTTTTTATATATTTACACTGATTTCTCTCAAAATTGTGAGCCTATTTCCGTTATTCCCTTTATATTTAGTAAATTAGGGCCCCGAAATGGTCCATTTCAATAAATCTTGGATTTTTGTACTTTGATCAAATGGCGTCACTTTTTATGTACCTAAATTTCATGTAATAGTGGCGCCAATTTTATTTTTAATAAGAACACAGACAATTAGGTCATGATCATTAATTTAACAAGACCAAAAATAGTTTAATCGTACAAAAATCAAATATGATATCTCACCAGAAAAAGGCGGCAAATATATCGCTCATCACCCCAATATAATAGAATAAAACCTAACGCAGCGCTCACAAAGGGTCGCATCACACGGAAAGGCTAACTAGATCCCTTTCACATGTCAATTGAATACACGGATATCAAATCCGTACCCTCAGTAAATAACCGGTTTCATTTTCACTTACAACCGGGTATAACATTAACATATCCGGTTGCCGTAGCACTAAGGCCCCATTGACCCGGATTCGCCGTGCATACCCGGTTATACCCGGTCGTCCTTATCAATAAGCCATGCTGAGTAGTGTCGCTTCTGGCGTATTTCAATTAATTGAATTATTTGCTCTACACTACAGCTCGTCTTGTTTTTGACGTGGAGATATATTACAGATTGTTTACCGATTCGTATTGAATTTTCATCGTATGTATGTGTTCACATTTTCTGGATCTTCACACACACACGCACGCCTTTTATTTCCGAAGGGGTAGCTAGAGGCGCAACTAAAGCACCAACTTTTCGCCATGCATATTCCATCCCATGATATGACAGGGGCAAGCTTGTCGCTATATCGGGCACAGATTTAGACTCCGAGCTGATAATCCAGATGTATTATATTATGTTACTGATTACAAATCTGAATTCCATAGGTATTTATGGAGCTATGTTTCTTAGTGTATGTGTGTGGACATGCCCTCTGGCTTGAATAAAGTAAGCTTTGGCCAATTTTGGAATTTAATACTAAGAGGGTGCTAGATGCATTTGGTATTCACTGGAAAGCGATCACTCTATCAGGTCATCGAAATTATAAATTCAATGACAGTCGAGTTTCCTACAGCAAGAATTAATTACCATATTTAGAAACAATAAATTCGACGAACAGTAGATGCACCAGGGTCGTAGCCAAGAGGCTTTTTACAAGCATTAACACTAATAGAAAACACAAAAAATAAGGGAATGACATATCCTTGCGATAGTCTTTTATTTTGTATTGCCTTGGATGACGAGGCGGGCATGCCGTTCACCTGATGGTAAGCGATACGACCACCCATAAACAGTAGCAACACCATCCAGCACCTTGACTTACTAACTACTGTGTGGCATTCCACTGCGCTCGTCATCCTGAGACATAAGATGTTAAATCTCATTATGTCCAGTAATTACACTTGCTACAATGTCCAAACCGAAACACAACAGTGTACGCACACTGCTGCTTGGCGGTAGAATTAGACATTACAATTAGACTTATCGATAGGATATGCCATTCTCATACAATGTTAGCGTTAACGACTGTAGACAGGCATCTTCGTTACCCAGTTGCATTTACCCTTATGGGTATACAGTTTACATATATACCTTCAAGATGTTACATACACTTTTTTTTTTTTTTATTGCGTTGAATGACGAGACGAGCATGCTGTTCGCCTGATGGCAAGCGATACGACTACCCATAAACAGTAGCAACACTTACCCGGGTGGACATATCTTGGAATTATTAAACCAGCTTTACAGCTGCTGCTAATGGGTCCGCATACTGGCGATATAAATACATTTCCACGGATGTCCTTCCATTAAATCTGCTGTAATATCCCACTATTTGCGTCCAAGAATATGAACGTCAGATGTGCTTAATGGATTTTCTATGTGATCCGGCTTTACCGCGCATAATTTTAGATTCTATTTGGATTAACATGCTCGTTTTGGTTTTGAATAACCATTAGGTTTGCTAATAGTTATTTCAGATGAAAGTGTTGTAATTTACACAGTTACACAGTTGTGTTTACATCTTCATATGCGTACTCGATATTGTTATGTACTATATGTATTGTTATGTACTACTATGTTACTGTATCATAAAAATCAACATTGCAATTTGTTCGCCTTCTCAATCCACATTACTTCTTTGTGAAGCTCTGCATAGACTTTGTCAACAAGATGCACTAGATACACGACACAAAATCGCGTTAACGAGATGTCAATGCTTCTGTTTCCATGAAACTATTGTTGTTTCAAGTAATGGCTAAACTTGTTTAGTTTAACAGATTGAATAACTAGGCCCTTAAATCCTTATCACCAGCGTTAGAAACCCTTTCATCATTTGCCGATTAAAAAAAAATGCATTTAAGTCTAAGAGCGCGTTCATTGGAAGGGAAATGGCTATTGTCTTCGTGAGGATTACAATTAAACGACACTCGACTTATGTTATTTCCACAGTACAGCACTTAATTCCAGTGTCGGGTACTCCTACTACGCCTCTCAAAGTGTTTTAATTATTTTCTTTAGAATATTCAAATTCTATTTTAGTAACGAGCCTTATTTTCACAGTGACATAGTTGTTGAAAAGATGTATTTTAAATCAAATAGCTTCTTAAAATACAAACCTATCATAGTTTTGGGAGTTCTATTCATAATGATTCCTTATGTTTACGCGAATGTTAGACATTGAAATTAAACTATTATAACGGATTTTATCGCGGTTTTTTATTTAATTTTTTTAATTAACTAACTTTTCGGACCACCAACAGCTCAGTCCGCCCCGTGACCACGAAGTGCTGCAAAGCCTTCGAAACGTCGGGAGAAAAATTAAATAAAACACCGCGATAAAATCCGTTATAATAGTTTAATTTCAAAGTTCTATTCATTTACCCCGTTCCATACACATCTCCTTATACAATTTCAACAGGTTTGATCCAAGACGCTTTTCGAAGCATGCTGCCGAAAGTATTTGTTTAGTTGCACTACTAAGTAGAAATAGAGAAAACAGTCCTCCGCAGAAGGAATTACATACGAAAACTAACGAACCTATAAATATGTATATTTCTATTTATAAACATCCGACGAGTATGGTATTTCTATAATATGCACACGAGACAAACAAATCAATCAAACAATGATTCTACATTGACCTACTTACCAAAGACGACAATTAATATTTAAAATCTCATCGCGTTTGTACAAAATACAGATCATTTGCGAATGTTCATGGGACTTGGGTTCTGTACCATTATTGTTTCTTCTATGGGAACCCATCCAAATTTTAAACTGTTAGACTTATTATAATTAATCATATCGGATAAAACATTGTATGAAACATTTAATATGCTTTTTATTTTGGTACTAAAGAAAGAGTACATTAAATGCACAGTCAGCCGATGTAGGCATAGATATGGAGGTACAGATAAACCATTGTATATGCTACTCTAAAACAGTATATACTGTGAAGCTTATCTTATAAACGCTGTCGATTCAAATAATGTCTCACAGTCCCCAATTAGTTCACTCGGAATTCTTCATTAATCTACTGGAGACAACTTGCTATGACATGAAATAGCGTCTTCATTAATAGGGTATAAATGGCGTATTTTTATGAAGCGTTTGAGTTAATTGTGCCCAATACTGAGCGTTTTGGGGCATAATAATAATAGAAGTATCGTCGATTATACATTCTCATACCTCCTCGGTCCAGTGGCAACGTACTTTGGCTGTGAAATGTGAGGTTCGATATACAGGTAGGGCAACATAAATTGGTGTGTGTTTTTCATTTGAAAAACATAACTAAGTTACTCGGAATAAAAATTTTTGCCCGATATAGTAATAGACCTTTTTATCTCATCACAGAACTGCTTTATGCCAGGTGATACGTAGGTGCATTAATTGCACCTCTTCCTAAGCCTTCAGAAATAGTAGCATGTTTATGTATTGTATTTATTGTATAGTTATTACGTTCTACTATTTATAAGCAGGCGCTAACCACATGACAAGCTATTTGCTTGTGTACTCGTTCAGTTTAGCGACATATGAGATCATCACTAATTAGTGAGATTAAAAAAATTACGCCTCTCGTTAACTTTCGATGTAGTATATTTAGAACCATTAGTCGGGTGGGATAAATAAAAAGTTTTACTTTGCCATAGTGCTAACACCCAAATTATGCCTTAAAAGGGTGTCCTGTTCTTTAAGTTTTATTTTCGAAAATGTAAAATATAACTTCTGTTAAAATAAAATTACTAGTTATGTGAAACAGCATAAATTGTACGTTACGTTGAGTTCTTTACGAAAGTGATACCAATGACATTTAGCCCATTAATGCTATAGGAATAGCTACAAGAGTACGCAAGTCTATAGACTGATAATGAGATTACAGCATACAAGCATCTACAATACCATCACTGTCACAAATAATGAAAACGAATCCATGAATCAATTCACAAAAGACAATACAGTGACAGTAGACAAACTGAATCAAACCCACTAACGTTTGGACGGACTTGTAAACACCGAGTCCCGAGAGTCCAGCCTCGCAGACACGACGTGAACGAACCAATCAACAACAGCGATACTATTGGCGTTCCTGATTGGGTTTAAAATCTTTATCGCAGTTAACAGTTAAACTCAATGATATTTGACGTTCTATAAATGTCATTGCTCCTTCTGCGTAGATCGGACCGTTAACAACTAATTTTATAATGTTGTATAATTCATTAATTCAATTAAAGGTAGATATTATAACATTAGCTTTTCGAACGACCAACACCTCAGTCCGTGATCTTGAAGGCTGCAGTCTTTGTAACGTCGGAAGGAAAAATTAAACAGATTTATTGCGAAATCTCTTAAGTAGTTTTATTTCAATGTTCTATGAAGGTTGTTTGCTGTGTGGGTCAACTGGAGGTCGTTAGGGTTCATGAAAATAGAGTAATTGCGAGTTCGTTGACGACCAATTTGACAGATGTTTGGGGCCCTCCCCAGGCCCCTGCCTTATCGTGGTCTAGTCTGTCAGTCTCGATTATGAAAGTAAAATGTAAAAGGTTGTATCTGAATGTTGATCCATTTTTATTCAATTTACGTTCCTTTTATCCCAACGAAAAACTGTAGGACGAATCCAGGTCTTCTTTTTTTCACATTCTTATTACATGTAATGATAGTTATCAATATTATTGGATACTAATTAAGTCATTGGTAAACGACAAACGTACTATGAGACTAGTGAACGCCAGTTAAATTCATAATCCATATCTAATCTACATCGAACTGTGTGTACAATGCGATTCAAATAAGAATAGGAACGCCAATAACCTTTATGTGTCAAATGTCACTTGAAAATTACAAAATTTGCATAGAAAACTTATTAGGATATCAATAACGGTTTATTTTATTTTGTCTAATTGACTCTTACCTCAAATTTAAATAAAAACGTTATTGCTAATTAGCGTAATATAATATTTAATTATTTAGACGTCACAATATGGCGCAAAGTCGATCCTATTCTTATTTGAATCGCATTGTACATTCATTAAGATTGTTACCGCATCAGATGTGCGAGTAGGGTTCATCTTCTTTTATAAATAATATAAAAGCAAATAAACAGATAAGTCAATAATGGTAATTTATCAATCAATCCCTATGAACACCTACTTTACAAGAATTGCGAAAAGTTGATTACCTTTAAGGAGTAATGGGAAAAGCGAAGTGAAATTCAGGGAATCTCACAGAATAGAGACATCGATAATTATGTATCCGTCACTTGTAGTAAAAAGTTCGACAGGTTTTTGCAAAATGTCAATGTGAATTTAAAATAAAAGTAGGATTCGAAAGAAGTAGGATTTTCGGCACCATGAGTGTTCCGCCAGAAAATCGGTCACATTGATTTATTTTTTATGAGTGAACATAAAAAAATTAATCGGTATCAAAGAAATATTTTATCAGCTGCTCATTAGTTCCACTCGGTTAGAGTTGTCGATAACGTCGCGTGGAATAGCGTTTAGCTGACGAACCATTTCCGAGTTCAAAGTTAATTAGATATCCAATTAGTTTTTAATCATAAAGAATGTTTTTATGGCCGTTATGTTTTCTATGCTTTACCACTTTTTTTTAATGAATCAATAAATACACAGTTTTTTTAATTTGACGTTTGGCTTGATAGTTCTACCTAAAAATGTATGGAATTGTACTTATCTCTTATTGTCAAACGAGTAGACGTGTTACCTGCAACTAGTAATAAGCTGTCTTTATTTTTCCGTAATTCCAATATAGTGTCACCGAAGCATGTCTTCCTCTTACATTCTACCCAAACAGCTGACATCAGACCACTCATTTCTTTTTTGCTCATTTCTGCCTTAAACATTTCAACTTTTATCTTATCTTCTGCCGTTGGGACCACACTCAATTGTAGTCAAATATTGTCACACGGCTCATTCATCAGATTCTTGCGTTAAGTCCCGCGATTAATGCGATAAATTAATGTTCTAAGCCGCCCCATTCTCCCCTTTAAGGCACATGCTCATAACTCGTTCTAAATTTCAATAAATTAAACATTTTATGCCACTCACCTCTAACATGAGCTTCCTTGTCGTCTCCATACCTCACGAAGACGAAGAACAGCACCATGAGAACCAGCTGCACCATCAACACTGGCGTGTACTTCATGGCTGAGTACTTTAGCACCATCTTGAACGATTCTGAAAGAAAAACAATTTGCATATTAATTGTTAGTGGTCGAAGTCAGGCTTGGAGTTTAAACTTTTTTCAGTAATGGTTTGCAAGAGGTTATGTATTTAATGATCATATGATTTTCTATTATTAGAAACAAAACAAAAATAACTCGGCGGGCTGCCTTGGTGGCGTAGTTGTATTACGGTATGACTGCAATGCTGAGGTCTTGGGTTCGATTTCCGGGTTGGGCAAAGTGGTATTGGGTTTTAAATTCAGTATCAGCCCGGAGTCTGGAATTTGTGCCCGATATGGCGATAGGCTCGAGCCCTATCACATCATGGGACAGAATACGCACGGCGAAAAGTGGGTGCGCTAGTTGCGCCTCTGCCGACCCCTTCGGGGATAAAAGGCGTGAGTGTGTGTGTGTGTGTGTAAAATAAAAATAAACACAGATCATGCCTTCATGTCTGAAGGGGTAGGCAGAGGTGCAATCAAGGCACCTACTTTTCGCCTGTGTGTTCCGTCCCATATTGTGTAGGTGGCGGGGCTATTGCCATATCGGGCACAATTTCCAGACTCCGGGCTGATATAGAGAAGAAAAAGCCCAAATTCACTTTGGCTGACCCGGTATTCGAATCCAAGACCTCAGAGCGGTATCGTACCGCGTAAGCAATACAACTACGACACCGAGACAGTCCATTTCATTTCTATTATAAAATGTAAAAAAATAATTCAGAATCCAAAAACAATATTATCTTCCGATTATTGTTTTTTTCTACTCAAGAGGTCATGTTTTATAATTATCCTGATCTATCTATAAGGACTTATCCTTACCAAGAGGTTCTAAAAAGACACCAAACGATTCCTAAAAAAATAAAAAAGCCTTTTATTTCTTATTACTTACTTAATTTACAATTTCGATAAGATACTTTGAACTTATTGTATCTCTAACACTATATCTAGATGATAACTAATTCGCTCGCTTTTATTCGAAGGTGAAGGCCTCCTCTAGAGTTTTCCATTTGTCCCTATCTTTAGCTATGAAAACACTTACAATAAAATATTCAAGACCCGCTCTGTGTTAAATATGAAAAATCTTACAAGTTTTTACGATCAAGACAAACATCATAATCTTGCTAAGTCTGTTATAATGCGCAAACTGTTGCATAAGCTGATACTATTTTAATAACCGTTAAATATAGTTACATAGCATTAACTATTTGTTTTTATTGAGCAACGTAATGAACATCTATTTAGATGTTTAGATTAAACGGTTGATTAGATATAAACAGCATTAAGAAAAGTTGATATTAGAAAAATTAAAAGAGAGCTCTCAATGTCATGGTGTAAGACTGCAACTCAAAATAGTTTTATAACTAGAAATGAAGGGAGAGAATTAAACTTGCACCTCCTAGTATTAAACCTGTTCCTGTGACATCATCCGTCTGAAGACAAGACCGTAGAATAAGATCTTCATAAAATATTATTCATGATTACCCGACAGAAAGGTAGAAATATACTCTAATACCTATATATTAGATTACTAGCATTGCGCGCGGCTCCGCCCGCATGGAAAACGGGTAAAAAGTAGCCTATGGCACTCAGGAGTAATGTAGCTTCCTATTAGTGAAACAATTTTCAAAATCGGTCCAGTAGTTCCTCAGATTAGCACGTTCAAACAAACAAACAATCAAACTCTGCAGCTTTATATATTAGTATAGATTATTATACTTGATAGATTCTAATCCGAATAAGGATTTAAGACACTTACACACTATTATACTATATGTTAGGGGTATCTAGAAACCTTATACAGGAGTATTAAATAAATTTCGAAGAAATTTAAATAATATTCATGAAAATGTAATTTCAAGGAATGGCGCCCTACATTAGATAAATTATTAGAAAAAGCAAAATAGCTAGAAGTTAAAATTGATTTTCTTAGAAGCAGTAATCTAATCTTACAGCTTTTTCTGACTCCATTAGTTACACCGTAAGAATAAATTTAAATAATCTTCAGAATGTTCGACCCTAATGAAGTTTTGTACGGATGGATTCAGCTTAAACTTAGGAGTTGTAATAGACTCATTTTAGTTTGAATTCCAAAGTTACTTGGAATGCATATACTGGTTTCTCATCAAGTGACACAGTTGCTGACAAAACATATTTTTCGCTCATTCTTCCGTCATATATTTTCCAATAACTGGACTTTTGCCTGCAAGGAACTCTTTTCCATTAAACTTAGCTGATGGTTTAATAAAATTAGCTAATATTTCATTTCGAAGAATCATCATCATCAGCCACATGATGTCCACTGCTGAACATAGGCCTCCCCCTTGCAGGTGGACGGCCGTCGCTGCGCTTGCCAGTACGTGGTCTCCACTCAAGAACTTTTTGCCCCATCTCCCGTCAGTTCTTCGAATTATGTGCCCTGCCCACTGCCACTTCAGCTTGCTAATCCGCTGGGCTATGTCAGTGACTTTCGTTCTTCTATGGATCTCCACATTTCTGATTCGATCGCGTAGAGAAACACCTAGCATAGCCCTCTCCATAGCTCGCTGAGTGATCGTGAGCCGTCTTAAGCGGCCCATAGTCAGAGGCCACGTCTCAGTGCCATATGTCATCACTGGTAACACATATAAGACTTTTGTCTTCAGGCACTGAGGTATTTTACATTTTTATTTGTATTTTATTCGAAGAATACTAATCATAAATTATATCAAATCATAAGCTCATTCAAAGCAATAAAACGATTTACCTTTCAATATTCTTTTCAATTCTCATAAAGCCTAGACTATATTATTATAAGCGTGATTCATTAAAATATCTGAACGAATGCAGATCACGGCAAATTAAATTTCCATTTTAGTCGTTTTCTAGTCAGCCCGCCCGATCGGACAATCATTATGCATTTGACTGCGCAGCCCGTTTAAGATTTAATGTCCAGCCTTGCCAACTGTGTGAATATTGATTATTTTTCTGTTTGTATGTTTAGACTGAACGTGTAGTTTGAAAGCCTATGAATACGCTTTCAAACGAAGTGTTAAGTTATTCTATTCATGCTTTCATGATTTGCTTGGAATTGGTTAAAGTATTTTGGCAAAAAGGAAGCGGCTCTTAAAGCTGATGTTTTATTTATAGTCAATAATTTAAAGTTCGACAATCAATGATATTTATAAATATTAACAGTTTCCGTAACGCTATGGAGAGTTGGCTACAGAACTAAAACCAATTTTACCGCTCGGTTGGAATACATTTCCGTATGAACACACTTTTTTCGTAGTTGCTGCTTTTTTATTTGAACATGAAAAAAAATCATAAAAAAATAAAAACATCTTCCTAGCCAATTTCGCCCACGGCGGCCAATCTCAACAGAGATCAGCCAGGTACGCAGGGAATATTATAGTGCACAAGTGTGCGCGCAATATACAGGTTAGCCCCGCGAGGCAATTCTTGTGCGCTGGGTCTCCACACCCAATGCACGCCCATGCCCGGGGGGACATTGTTCGCGGGCCGAGGCACACAGTTCAGTGTGTATACCTCTTGGTTGGAAAAAAACACATTGAGGCCTAAAAGGGCCCGCGAACATTTCCTGGCACCCTATCTTTCCGCCCATCCTGGGAACCTTACTCCCTTCCCCCCACCTTCCCTTCCATATTCCTCCTCCCCTCCCCTCCCAAGCCCCCTGCAGTCGTCAAGTCGGGGGACTCCGGTATCCCATTCGCAGGTTTCCCCCGGTGTTGACTGCAGGATCGCCTACCCAAAAAAAAATATACAGGTGCACTCGCTATTCCTTCACTCCCTTAGTCCGGTCAGATGGGAATCCGACATGACCGGAGAGAGATCAGGCACAGACCAACGGTTTTACGTGCTTAAAAATACCATACCTACCGTTTATCTTGCCAATGATGGTAAGTAGACCCAAATATCGATTAAAGCAACTCGTATCTCACGGTCATATCTATACTAAAGTCTAATCTTAAATCCAATCGTATCTTACTATTTGAACAATTTGAATTCAAAAAGAAAGTCGACTCTACTTGCCCAAAAAAAATAATTGCATTATTCCACACTAACAATGTTTGTACTTAGTATTTAACGTTGATGTATTTAGAAACTTTCTATGTTTCGTCTAGAAAGACAATGCGAAATCAAGTTACAACGTTAATTAGAAGACGAAGTGCGGGTTGTTTCAACCTTTTAAAATAATTTGGCTTTGCAGTTGATAGAGATGCAGAATAAAAAATTTGGACCTGACTTGATCACACACAGTAGTGACTAGCAGAGACGAGTGAAAACTGTGTAAATGGTAGACAAAACTGTTTTAAAATTTTAATTATTACTAGTTTGCCAAAGTTTTGCGATAAGAATTGCATTATATTAAGGACTTGGAACTATCGCTTTAAACTGTTTGGTCTCTCAGCAGTAGAATAGCATAGGTTGTATAAATTGAAAGCATTAAAGTATATAACAAAATGATAACATCTTCTTTATGAAGTCGGTTAAAACATGTAAACATTAGATATCGCAAACCAATACCAACCACATGTTTACGAATGGTTCGAAACAACCGGGCCTTTGTTGAGTTTTTCTGATACATTAACTTCTTTAAGTCTATGCTTTCAGTGATTATGGCTATGCGTTTAGTATTGTGGTAGAATTTGAATTACTATAAAACTGTATGATTACGCCAATGACTGCCTTGGTGGCGTAGTTGCATTGCCTGATCCCTGGTTCAAATCCCGGGTCAGGCAAAGTGATAATGATTTTTCTGCTCAGTATTGAAGCCTAGAGTCTGTAATATGTGTTCGATATGGCAAAAGGCACGCCTTATCATTACTTGAGGCGGAACGCACATGATGTAAAGTGGGTGCCCGAATGCACTTCTGTCTAACCTTTCGAGGATAAAGGCTTGATGAATGTTTTTTTATTCGATCCTTTATCTTTTCAGGTGTAGCCGTAGGCATGTGCTGCCTGTCGTAGGAGGCGACTAATAGGGGCCAGGGGGGGTTGGGGCGGTCGGCACGGGTGCTGTCCGCCGCAAGATAACATGTGTGCCCCCTACAAGAGGAGACGGGCTGCATTAAGCAGCACCGCGCAGGGGCGGTTGCGGACGACAACTTAGACACTTTTCGTCCGAGGAAGCCCGCAGCCGTCCCTAAATGCGCCGAAGAAGGGGAAAAAAAAAAAAAAAAAAAAAAAAGGTGTTGTCACATCCATGTTTCTATTTTAGGCCCTTTATATTAGGGAGCGAGCCTATTGCCATTTATCGCCATATTTCCATGGGTTCATATTCTCTAACGATCATGCAATGCAATGCAATCATCTCTGTATTATATACTGCCCACTGCTGAGCACGGGACTCCTCTACTACTGAGAGGGGTTACGCCTCATTCTACCGAGATAGCCTAGTGCAGGTTGGCAGACTTCACATAGCCTCGAAATTATTATGGAGAATTCCCTACGATGTTTTCGTGCATAATATACGTAACTTCGAAAAGTCAGAGGTGTGTGCCTTGGGTTTTGAACCTCCGGACATTGTTTCGGCAGACCTTTCCATTCCCAACTAGGCTATCGTCCACATTTTATATTTATTGGGTCGATAAATTCAGTACTATTATTACCAGACCATAAAACACAGAAGTCTATGTATTTATTACCTATGTACCGTCAAACGGGAACTCAGTGGTTTGTTTAGATCCTAGATCACAATACGACTGACATATTTTGATTCAAAATTATTTCATGACAGAAAGTTTTTAAGTTTATGTTATATTTTAGCCAGCCAAATAATGTTTTCGCTGTAATCGCACTTTTATATTAATATCACTAATCCTAATTAGACAGTATAATAAATGTAGCCGGTGAAATTTATGGTCTGTCGACATTTTTCTGGCACCGCACTGCATCAGACAGTGGTCACTTTCCTTCAATAAAAAATCGGACCTACCTTAACTACGGAAGAGCCGCGGACGCACCTACGATCACACTTGCCAAGCCCCTTCTGTTCGCGAGCGTTGTCATCTGTAAACTAATATAGCGCTGCAGTCACTCATCAAAATTAGACTTTCAACGGAATGTCCTCGCATTACCATATTCCCCTGCATATTTAGGCTGATTTGCATGATATAGAGAATATTTAACGCGCCTCAGTAAACGTAATTGCGTGGAATTAGGTCGTGTGTAAAAAAATGCGTATTTAAAATTTTGTTACGGACGTTGGTGTTGAAAAAAGATTTGAGAAACTCCTACTTTTTTAAGTCGGTTAAAAATAACTTAAGACGGCTAAAGATTGCAATTCTTAGGGAATTTATTGTTTTACACTTTTTTACACCTTGGCATACACTTATTTTTGTGTATGTTTGATGAAGTAATTATTATAAGTTTATTAGTTTGTGTTAATATATTTTTTTTTTTTTTTTTTTTTTTTTTTTTTTTTTTTATTGCATTTAATGACGAGACGAGCATGCCGTTCGCCTGAGATAATATAAGAGATAATTTACATTATTGTCTATAGGATGCACTATTACTTTTTTAGGTCTACATTTCACAATATTGTAAGACCCATAACACTATTTTTTTTGGTAAAAGGTAGCTAGCGATGTAAAAGCCGTCGTGTCATTTCATAGAATCTGACTTAAATCTGTCCCAGTGAACTCTACTGTAAAATTTTCGCTGTGGTTACAGACAATTTTTTGTATCACCCGTAAATATTTGCCTTAAGTGTGAGTGTTGTAGGATCAAAACTATTACTATAAAAAAAGTTTCAATTTATGATCGTCTCTAAGTAACTTAAGTATCTCTTCTCCATAAATTCACTAGCTCTATTACCAACTGACCTATTTCCGCAAATGACAACGACATGTTTTATCTCTTTCTATCATTATGTATTCGATAGAGAGAGACAGTTGTTGGATTTAAATGTTAGGGGACAAATTGTTTACACATAGCGTGCGGTGCGCCCTTGTATTTGTCAATTTCGTTACATAATTTACGTGGCTTGTTTGTTGATCGCTTTAAGTCTGTCAATAAGATTTGTCGTAAATAAATGAGCGCGGAAAATTACGTTAAATTAGCTATAATTTCATTAAACTAGTGCATTCTTAAAGCAAATTTACAGGGAAGCGGAACGGACTGAGGTAGATAAAGGTCTACCCCTAGGGTCTTAATATTAGAAGTACATTTGACTGATAATTAACCCACGTTTTTAGTTAGAAAAACACTATTGGTACTCCCTAATGGACCTTCGTGGCCCCCCGAGGCAATTCTTGTGCTCTGGGTCTTCATACCCAATGCACGCCCATGCGCGGGGTGACATTAGTTGCGGGCCGAGGCACACAGTTCAGTGTGTATACCTCTTGGTTGTAAAACACATTGAGGCCTAAAAGGGCCCGCGAACATTTCCTGGCACCCTCTCTTTCCGCCCATCCTGCGAACCTTCCTCCCGTCCCCCCATCCTGCGAACCTTCCTCCCGTCCCCCCACCTTTCCTTCCATATCCCTCTCCCACGTCCCCTCCAGGCCCCTGCAGTCGTCAAGCTGGGGGACTCCAGTATCCCATTAGCAGGTTTCCCCCGGTGTTGACTGCAGGATCGCCTACCCCAAAAAAAAAAAAATGGACCTTCGTGATATGACGAGGCTGAATTTCAAAATCTGCACGTTGTCAACGATGTTTTTCAGTTTTTCAGTGGGTTGGTAGCCCCTGTCCGTTTTGAAGGCGAAAGTTTGGAAGCCACGGGGTATGAAAGTATCGTTAATAACGACTTATTTCAGGTATGCTACGTAAAGCTTCAGAAACAACTTCGTGTATGCGTGTTGTGAAAAATCGTAGTTTCTTTTATATCCGAAGTAAGAAGTATCTTTGTAACTTGTTTTTTTTTTAAATATAGTCACTATTCAACAGAAAATACATGCAAATCGAACTGGCTGCTATTGATAGCTAACTGAGCGGTCCAGTTTCAAATTGCTTTCATGTCCAAACTTGATATACAATTTGGTGAAATTGATACACTCCGAGCTATCAATAACTCTTGGATCTATCGAGTATTTAACGCTCTATCTGAGACGAAGGCTAAGCTATGAAGTCAATTTAGAAGTAATCTGAGCCCTGTAATATGTGCAATCGAGGTTGTTTCATGTTTTTTTATATCATTTTCGTATTAATATTGAATAATATTTAAATAATGATTTGAAATTAAAATATAATAATGAATTATTTTAAACTAAAAAATCTATTTTTTATTCTAAGAGTTGCCGGTGTCTAGTATCATATCAATAAGTGAAACTGCACAAAGAAAGGAAATGTTAAATCCCCGGAACTGAAAAAATAAAAAAAGGAACGGGTTGCCCTCCGTGAGTGCCGGCAAAAGTGAAAACTTGAACATTAACGTTGTGCATTTCTGAATATTTTGAAATGGATAGGGAATAATTTCGCACGAATTGCTTTATTTATCAGTATAAAAGTACTAGCATTTATGTGGTTCAATACAATATTTATTTATTGCCCTATCGTAAACAAAAATGTCAATTTCACTATTTCTTTATAAAACAAAATTTGAAAAAAGAATGTTACGCTCTTTTGTACTCGTGCCGTAGCAACGCTGGGGAAATAAATAAAAATGTAGTCGTTTATGAATTATAGCTTCTACGCATTGTATTTAAGGTTCATATTAGAAAGGGATGGTTTTAATGAAGTAAATAAATACACATTTCCTCGTTTAAGAATTATAGCTTCTACGCGTTGTATTTAAGGTTCATATTAGTAAGGGATGGTAAAACCTCCTACGCATTCGATCGGGGTCACGTGATCCTGACGCGAGTTTAACATTTTATACCCATCCCAAAAGTGCTCAACGCCGCTAAAGAAGTTTTTACTTCAATAAAACAGTTATTTAAATTACTAATTGTTTATTTCAAAAACAGAACCATTTTATATTTCTCCAGCATTTTTATTTTCATTTACCTGGCAATTGCGTCCTCCTTTGCAAGATAACGCTTTATGGGTCGCAACCCACAATGCACCCACTTAGTGTCCTAACCTGCATACATTAGTAGAATGATGCGCCAACCATGTCCAACTATTTAAATTCAAAATACCTACGAAGAGATCAGATCCCAAAACCAGTATATAGCTATATTGGCGGATTTGATTGGATTGCAGCCGCGATGGTCCTCATTAATTCCCCGTTAATTGTGGTATATTAGATCAGAACTTAATAGGCAAGCGTAATCATCACGGTATGGAATTTGGGAACGTCATACAGCTGTGGGAGTGTATCAAAGTCGTTTATTTTTAGATCAGATTTGAGTAATTATTGTTGTATTTTTATTAGAATGATTATCAGATTAAGTACTCACACACTCACGGCTTTTATACCCTAAGGGGTAGGCAGAGGTGCAACTAGTGCACCCACTATTCGCCGTGCATACTTTGTCCCATGATGTGATAGGGGGCGAGCCTGCCGCCATATCGGGCACAAATTCCAGACTCCGGGCTGATACTGAATAGACAAAACCCAATATCACTTTACCCGACCCCCAAGTCGAACCCGAGACCTCAGCATTGCAGTTGTACCGATACAACTACGCCACCGAGGCAGTCAGATTAAGTTGAAAATCTTATAGCATGTCGGCAAATGGGTAAAAAGATCAACTGATGTGAAGTGATCTTCAACGCCCCTATGGATTCCTATTATCAGAAACAACATCGATTCCATCCAAAATGGTTCTGAGACAGCGCCACTAGCTAGAATCAGCTAGCAATTTTTTTTTTGTTTTATACGGACATGGCAAAGGGTGGTAGGCCGAGAGGCCACCTGATGGTAGGCCGAGAGAGGTCCAGATAGAGAGTCGACTGACGAGCGTTGGCAATCCTTCGTCAGTCGACACAATTATACCGGCCTGTTTGAACCGGATATACACAGGCTGATCACAGAACGCGGCACACTTACGTAGACCACTGTGGCTGGTTTTAACACCTTCCCCCTTATTCATACACAATTTATAAACGTATTTTAGTTATAGAATGTTTTGTCTTCTTCCTTCAAACTCAATTCAAAATCCGTTCGAAGAAGACAAAACATTCGATAGCTAAAATAGGTTTATAAACTGTTTATGAATAAGGCCGCTTATGTACGGTGGTCGCTATACAGGTGGATACAAAATATAATACTCCTAGCCAACTTCGGCCACGGCGGCCAATCTCAACGGAGATCAGCCAGGTACGCAGGAGATATTATAGTGCACAAGTGTGTGCGCAATACACAGGTGCACTCGCTATTCCTTTACACTCATAGTCCGCTGAGACGGCAATCCGACATGACTGGAGAGATATCAGACAAAATATATCCTACCAACAGCATCGTTAATGCTGTAAACTTATAGGGTCTTACAATATAACTCTACATTTTTTTTTCGTTGCCAATCCGCACTATGCCAGCGTGGTGGTCTATAGCCTAAACACTTTTGTACTTCCTACTAAGTAGAAGATCAGGGGCCCAGCAGTGGGACAATATAAAATACAGGGCTAGTATTATTTAATCTTTATATATAACTTCTTCTGTATAGTAAGTATATCACTAAACTCCTCCTAAACATCTGGTCCGATTTCAATGAAATTTTTTGTATGCCTTCAGGTGGATTAGAGACTAGGCTTAGATTAACAATTAGACCAAGTAGGTGGCGCTGTACTCGGGTTCTAGGATTTTATTTCCTTTTTAGGGCAGGACAACGTCTGTCGGAGCCGCTAGTATTATATAAATTCTTTTAGCAATTAATTGAAATAATTTATCATTGATGAGGACTAAAGTAATGTTTATGAAATGTAATTTTTACATAACATTATTGTGACAGAGGCGTGGCAAATCGTGAACGTTAAATTTGAACGTGGCGGCCTTGCCGGAAATCAAAACGACTGTTACCAACTAGTAACTACGCCATTTATAAAGTACGTAATCAATGTCAATATACAAAATGTCGAGAAATGTTAAACTTGACAAAAATAAGCTAATAATGCTAATATTGTGGGAGATTCATTGAAATGTCACGGATTTTCATGCACGAGTATGTTCGTATGTATTACTGCAGACACACCCACTTCTTAAATGTCTAAAGTTAGTGTGTTTATTTGAGGAAACTTATGTTTTAAACTACTGATCCGATTTTAAAACACCCACACACACACTCTCACGCCTTTTATGTCTGAAGGGGTAGGCAGAGGTGCAACTAGTGGATAAACTCTTCGTCGTGCCTATGATGTAATAGGGCACTAATTTCAGACTCCGGGCTGATACAGAGTAGAAAAACCCAATATCACTTTGGCAGACCCGGGGATCGAACCCGAAACCTCAGTATTGCAGTAGTACCGTAATTCAACTACGCCACCGAGGCAGTGATTTTAAAACTCTTACAGTATTTAAACTACAGAGTATTTTACAAACTAATTTTTTCTTGAATTCATGACTTTTATTTCTTTACTCTTACTTCAGGAAAAATGCAAACGGGCGCTGTCAGCAGCAAAAGCTAGTTTGCAATAGGGAAGTCCCTTGTTAGTAAAATTATTGTATTGAGGAGTTACGTTCAAGTCTGCAATACGTATCCATTCGGTTGTGATAGCCAATGACAGAAAACTAAAGTGAAGTAAAAATAATATGTTCCAAACGTCACATCATAACGCCTCTTAAAATGTACCTACTTCGGGAATCACTATGAAAGGCTTTCTCCAACACTATTTTCGCGGGATGGTTCTACTAGAAGGGTTGACGTTGAACATGTACCTACCCATTGTAAAAGTTTATCCAAAACGTGGTTGAAAAAATGTTTAGCGTCGACACCAAGGGGGCAGTTACAAAAAGAAATCATTGTTTAGTAATTTTCTGTCTTATATAGAAACAAGGAGAAAAAAAATTAAGTAGGTAAATCAATAGTAAAAAATCTTATAAACACCCTTTCGTTTCGTTTTAGTGCCATCATCATCATCATCATCACATCAGCCTTGTATTAGATACTGCCCACTGCTGAGCACGGGCCTCCTCTGCAACTGAAAGGGTTTTAGGCCTTAGTCCACCACGCTGGCCTAGTGCGGGTTAGCAGACTTCACATACCTTCAAAATTCCTATAGAGAACTTCTCAGATATGCAGGTTTCCTCACGATGTTTTCCTTCACCGTTAAAGTGAGCGATAGTTCACAAAGAATACACACATAACTTTTTTTTTTTTTAGAAAAGTCGGAGGTGTATGCCCTTGGGTTTTGAACCTGCGGACATTCGTCTCGGCAGTCCGTTTCACTCCCAACTAGGCTATCGCCACTGCTGTGCCATCACATTTTATGAAAACAACATTATCCTGGATGAAGTCTTCAGATCCAATTCAAGCGTAATTATCGAAAAAACTTCATAGACTCCTTTTATTCGATCGAACTGACTAAGAATCAAACTTAGAACAAAAAGTTAAAGTACTCAGCCATTAGCCCATCAGGTCATATCGAACATATTCTTGACAATTAAAGTAACAAAGAATATTAGTGAAATTAATCCGGTACAAAAATGTAATACGCGAAAGAATGTACAGAACACTTTGTTGATAAAATTTTGAAATTTTTAATATACTGACGCATCACCTTTATAACCATTGGGACGGCAAAGGTAGATGAAAGACCCATATTTCACCAATGATATTTCACTAGCAAAAGTCATGTGTAATCAATCAATGTTGATCTCACCTGGGTTACTTGTGCATATCAGGATTATTTTTAAATAAAGAAAGAAAACATTCCAACTGACCTTAACCTCCAATTCTCTCCGCCATCACAGCACAAAAGAGCTAGAACACAAAGACCAAGCATATCAAATTCCAATCCAGATATATCTTTATTACCATTCAATAAAATCCAAAATAAAACAACGGAACCAGTAGAAACAATAGGAAATTAGCTATACCCTTAATGGAGTTTATGTAACGTCACGTAAGCTTTGGGACGGCGGCATCCGGCTAATGCCGGATTCATCCGGTTTTATCCAGTTTAAAAGCCTACGTGACTTACCCAAATGGACTCAAACAAAGGTTGCGGCGCGCCCGCGATGTATGGCGCCAACTAAAAGAATTAAAATGATATAAACACGCATTTGCGGCTGAAAAAGGAATTTCGGGTGGGAGTGCTACATTTCAAGGTTAATAGCTTTAGGGCGAGGGTTATGCAGGTTATTTGAATATTCTCTTATGTAGGGTTGTCATTATAGATAATGGATACATTCAACAGTCATACTAAGATACAATTAAATTGATATTTTCGTTATCAATAGGCCCTATCACATCATGGGACACACACACACACACACAGGTGATGCATGCACTCCTGGTTGCACCTCTGCCCATCCCTTCGGGGATAAAGGCGTGATGTGTGTCTGTGTGATTTTCGTTACCAGATCCGAAAACTAACGAAACTGATCACACAAATATTTGTCTCAGTACGTGAATTGAACATGTAAATCGTGTCGCAGCAAGCTCAGTGCCCGCTACATAAGGGCCGTGGGGTAATTGCTTGTTTGTTTTCGTGCTTTTCAACTTCGAATTTCGTAGTCTTGTTACTCAGAAAGCAGTGCTGTATGAAACATTTACGTCTTATAAAGTTATAATTTTTGCATGCGATAGAGACGTCGTCATTAGCAAAATCTAATATGGAAAATGTGTGCCCATTTCTTTATTCTCATTTCACTCTTAGTCTTTTTTAATCACTACAAGATTAAAAATAATTTTAGACATAATGAAATTTATTTATTAAAGCCATGCTTACAAACCAATTTCTAAAACCAAAGCAGCTAAATTTAAAATTAGAACACCGCGTCCACAAACAACGATATTGACGTTCGAAATTCATAATTCAAAACAAGATACACCAACAATCATATTCGTGGAACAAACAGTGTTGCCAATTTACGTGACAGTTCTAATAAAATACACGTTAATTGATCCAGCGTGACAACGTGTGCCGGCCATTGAATGTGCTGACACAAACACGCTTTGCAAACATTGTTACGTTCGAACGTAAATAAAGTAGTGATGTTTACACCAAACACGGCCGTTGTACACTGGTTTTAAGATCGGCTTCGGTTATTAAGTTTTGTTTAATATACAGACTAAGGGCAGTATCAATAAATCAATCTCAAGTTTGAGTTACTTCTCAAGTAGACATAATCTATTAATATTTCCATACATTATGTCTACTTGAGATGTAACTCAAACTTGAGATTGATTTATTAATACTGCCCTAAGATAGTTATGAAACTTACCTACATATTGGCCACTCCGCTCATTCCTTCATGCATCATAATATTTTTTAAATCTTTCAAAAAGTATGGAGTACAGCTAATATTTATATAATTTATTTTCGTACCAAAAATCAAAATTACAATGTTTTTCATCTGATTTTTTTTTAATTATTTAAAATCCACAAAAATGAAGAACCATGACAATCCATATAGCGGACCCAACCATTCCAAAACTGCATACATCGAACAAATTATTGGTGCGCTATCCTGAATATTCATATTTTATACTAATGTAATGAGTTTGTCACAAAAGCCATATTCTGGGGCGCATCTTACGAATTTTCCCATACAAGATATTCTCAGGCAGATTGCATTTACGTTATGACTTCCTGCAGGTGAATATTTCATGTTACGCTGCAATGCTTATATCATTATCGTTCCGAGGTATGTGTAATGGAATTTCTGTTGTTTCTGCATACGATCCTTTGTGAAATGTGTTTTTAAAATCTGGATTTATGTCTTGCGGTTTTGGTTTCCTGTACTATGTGTGAGAGAATTCGTATTAACGCTGTTTTTATTCCTGATGCTGAGCAGAAGTATGAATGCACTGTTGGTTGGTTGTAATTTTCCAAAATTATAGTGCAATGCAATGCAATGCAATCAGCCCTGTATTATATACTGCCCACTGCTGAGCACAGGCCTCCTCTACTACTATAGAAGATTATTGATTCACAGTCTGACATAACAGATTGAATTAATTCGTTCAATTTCCATGAATGGCTGATAAAATTGGTTCGTCTAAGGCTTTTCTAGAAATTCTGTCCAATTTTAAGACAACCGACGTCTTACGGCGCTGTAACTAAGCAAATAGCTATTTTAACGAAACCTCTTCGTCTAATCTGAATGTTTTAATTGAAAATTTCTGTTTATATTTTTTTGTCGTTGAATTTATCCCAAAGGAGTAAAAAGGGATTGTAGAGATAATGTATTTAACTTGTACATTTGATCCTATCAATGTGCAACCAGCCATGTATTATAATACTTCCCACTACTGAGCACGGGCCTCCTCTACAACTGAGAGAGGTTAAGTCCTCCACGCTGACCTAGTGCAGGTTAGCAAACTTCACATTGCGTCGAAATTCTTAGAGCATCTTCTTGCATCCTACTTAATATTATAAACGCGATAGTTTGTAAGTATGGATATATGGATGTATGGTTGTCTGGATGTATGGATGTTTTTTACTCTTTCACGCAAAAACTACTGAACGGATTTCGATGAAATTTGGCACACGGGTAGATTATGTCCTTTTTTTTTTTTTTTTTTCGCGGAGAAAGTGACTTATTACTACCGCCCAGCCTTCAAGGGGGGCGACTGAGCGGTTATGTTGGGTTCACCGTGCCTTACGACCCGGCGTTGAGCCGCCCGGAGAGATGTAACCATCGGGCGACCGCCGGGCCGAGTCCCTAACCTATGCAGTGGCGTGCCTAGTGTTTTGGATGAGGGCAAGCCAAAGCAGACCTAAAAAAATTCGCACCTCCGATACATATAAAATGTGGAACTATAAGAAAGAAAAGCAATATCTAAAAATAAAAATGACTATCCGTACCGGGATTCGAACCAGGGCCTCAAAACAATGTTCGAACCGTGTACGCAATACAACAACGCCATCGAGTCGACTAGTTACCGTTTTGAAATTAGGTACCTTTATTTAAAAAGATTTTGACCCATCGCGACTTCTAAACGAAGCTCTTGTAAAGATAAATTATTTACATAGATTTAACTTGTACCAAGTAATTTTAAAAAAGTAAAAACACTACAATAATCATTATTACTGTCGACGCACAAGTTTTGTTTAGAAATTTTCAAATTTCGTCACAGCTACTGTACCTATTTAATTGGACGAGATAATCAGGTTACAATTCGCTGTTTACCGAAATTATGAAATGAAAATGCATTTAACATAATATGTTTTTGTGAATTGGAATAACTTTTGATAACACTGATTAATTAAATCATTTTACTAGCCAGATGTATGTACCTACCTATTCCAAACACTTGTTTTGTCCGAGAATAATATGAAACACCAACAATACAACTTAATACGTAGTCGTATAACGTATTAGAGCATCCAATAAGACAATAAGTTTTGTTGTATACTGATCTAAATACCTTTTATGATTCTTCAGACACATTTCGCGCCATTCGCCAGCTCGTTAAAAGTTGTTTTTTCCATCATAACCTAACAAATTTAACTTATTCTCGCCGATAAAAACTTTCACACACTTTAAACTATTACAAGAAATATATTCACTCATCTTTATTGTGCTTAAAAGTTTAAAATAACTCAAAAACCACTTAATAAACACAAATACTTCACAATGTAGATCGCCGGCTCAATCAAAACAAATAACTGATGTTGCCTAGTTGGAATCAAAATTACTCCACAAAATGAATGCTAAAATTGTGAAAAAAACTTATTGATAAATAAAATTATAGTACAATACCTTAAATAATTATAATCAGATATGTAATTTTAATTATATTATCACTAAAATCTTTACATATTCATGATAAATAAAAAATACACATTAAAATAAGCAAAATAATGCAACCATATTAGAGGTAATTCTTTTAATTGGCAACCCTGTATTTTATACAGTATCTATGGACGCATTAAGCCTGGATTATTTTCTAGTACTGATTGCTATAGAAACTTACTATAGCTATACGTATGTGGTATCAGTTTATCCATTAGTGCGAATGAGAAAAATATGTCGGCGAAAAGCCAGGTAAAATCCAACGAGAGAGAGAGTGATGAGTATATTTTGTGCGCATCTAGCTGTTTTGTATTAAATATGAAATGAGTGTACGGCGCGGATGTGGTTGTGTGTGTGTAGGTGTAGTGGTGTGTCTTTAGGTGCGCTCGAGGCGAACCGGTTCAGCGAACCTTAGCGCGGGAATTTAAAAATTTTAAAGAAAATTATTTCGAAGCGTTTTGTTACCGTAAAATGTTGGTCATTGTTTCATATTCGATTTTGAGTACTTAGGTAAATAATTTTAGGGCAAGCCAGGCTTTTCGGCTTCTATGAAAGGACCGCCACTGAACCTATGTACAACGCACGGCATACCAACCAAAACTCCGCGGTGGCCATCTTCGGCGCATTAGGGACGGCTGTGGGCTTCCTCTGACGGAAGTGTCTAAGTTGTCGTCCGCAGCCGCCCCTGCGCGGTGCCGCCTAGTGCGGCCCGTCTCCTGTTGTGGGGGGGGCTCAGAAGCCCCCGCGCACCGAAGGACGCTCTCAGCGTCAACGGCAACGTGAGGCCTACCAGCCACGCTGCCGTCCATCACATGGATCGCAACAATGTGCCAATAAGAACACAAAATTAAAGACGAACAGCCCCCTGCCGCCCGCCTGCGACCCCCGGTGGCCCCTATTAGTCGCCTTTTACGACAGGCAGGGGATACCGTGGTGGAATTCTCCAAACGCCCCCAATCCACAGGGCGGGTAGATTATGTCCTGGATTAACACATAGGCTACTAATTATCCCGGGAAAATATAAAGCGTGTCTTTTATCCCGGGAAAACTCATTCACGCGGGCGGAGCCGCGGGCAAAAACTTGTTGATCATATTTCAACAAATGCTATAAGCTGTTTAAAATACTCATCAACTTAAGATGCCGTTAAAACTTTTTTATATTCCTACAGCTCAATTTCTATAGCAATGATTATGACAAACTAAATTCAACCTTATTAATTCCATTAAATTCTCAGCACCAAAATTAATATAGTATGCACAATTTCTAACTGCCCACATTACCGAAAGCTACTAGAACGACGAAGATCGCCATTACTCCAGCGACTAAGGTTGGTCCTCCCTGACGCATTAAGCCTTCCATTCGAAGCATCTTAAAATAAATAGAATATTCTCGAGTCCGCCACATCTTCCGTCTCATACAATATTTATGCGTGCTGAACACAGAATGTCGATTACTCGTGGATGCACAAGGATGTGGGTCGTATGGAACAGGTACTTTAGTTCATAATACATTTTATAATGGAAGGTGCGTGGGATTTTTTTACAGTACTATTTACAAAAGTAAAAAATATATAATAATGAGTGACAGTTAAAGGTTAAAAGGATTTATTACGATACAGCTGCATAGTCAAAATTATTAGATCCCTGCGGATTCATTTTATTTATACCCATTGAAATTTGAATAAACATAGAACTTAAAGTACTACGCAAAGCACGATAGCAGTCACGCTCCTATCCCTCTGATCTTTGATTAATTATATACCTAGATAGACACTGAACGTTTCAAACGCGTCGAAAAAAATAGAGGCCAACTGTTGTCCACTAAATGAGTTTGAGTGAATAAATTTTTGTTGTTTTTCATGGATATAATTTTCTCCCCGTTTTATTAGAAACCATGTAAACACACAAGGATACGCAGAATGATGCAGCGATAGCGTATGACACAGCTGTCACGCATACAAGCTTAAACAAGTTGGCCTGTTTTTTTAGTTTCATTGCAGCGCGTTACTCCATCTAGGTATATAATTAATCAAAGCCTCTGATATACATCGAGAGATTGAAATAATATCTGCAACGTATTGATCGCAAGGCCTTTAATTAACTAGATTAATGGAATGTTTTAAAGGGCATTCGAAAAGTTTTCACATATTCAATTGAATTTATCTGCGCCTACAATTCCACTTGTACTACGCCCGTACCATATCCATTTGAAGTGACATCTCCACTCAGTCACCCATCTGCCAATTCGCAAGAGTGAGCGAGACGGCACCATATCACACAACACTCAAGTTTAAGAGCTCCTTTGTAATATTTATTGAGTGGTTGTAAATTGACTTGTGAGAAGGCCTTCTAACTTGCTAAGCACAAGCACTTCATAAAAATGTACACTTCTTATAAGATTTTCGCTAACTTAATTTCCTTGTTTTATTAAAGCTGTTTAAAGGCACTTTAACGGGAATGCAAAACAGCCCTAAAGTATAAATGTAAAGTAATGGTATAAACAATGTAAGTGCTGAGAAAAAGGAATCTTTTTTTTTTTTTTTTTTTTATTTGCAAATAAAAGGCATAATACAGAATTCAATCAAAAGTAAATAATACAGACATTTTACTAGCTATAATCTAGATTGAAATTCCTTAATTATATGCCCTGATTGAGCTTACTGCGGACAATAGAATAAAACTTATACTGAAAATTCAGTTACAAAGGAGTACGCAATGTTTGTTTATTACTTTTTACTGATAACATTTTTTTTATATTTATTATTTTTTATTTGTTACAATATTATGTTTTTAATGCTACGTAAGAACGGTCCCGACTTGTCGTTCAGTATGTCGACAGTTTTATGCTTAACATAGAGCTCATTATATAGACGACACATTCTGATGATAGGGTTATAATAAGACGTATTATTTACGAACACACGCAGTGTGAAGATGTTTGGATTACGCACTCTATAATTTGTATTGAAATTTACCAATGATAAAAGTTCTGGGGAATCTATTTGAGCGTGAATTATTTTGTGCAAGTGTATTAAATCCACCTTTTTACGTCTTTGGTCAAGTCTCTCAACTTTAAACTTAGACAACCGTTCCTCATATGAAGACAAGTTGCGGCCGAATCCCTTGCGGTAACAAAGTACCTTAAGGCATTTACTTTGTATATTTTCAATGTGGTTGGAGTGAACGGAATAAAAAGGAGCCCATATTACGCTCGCGTATTCAAGCACAGACCTGACCAAGCTAAAGTATAACAGAAGTAAACTATTCGTTTTTTTAAATGGTTGCGTAGTCCTGAAAATAAACCCAAGCAATCTATTCGATTTAGTACATATGTGGTTATAATGGTCGCGGAAATTCAATTGTTCATCAAATATTATGCCGAGATCCCTAACAGTGTTTTTGCGTTCGAGAACATGGTTGTCGATGCTATATGAGAACAATATTTTGTTATGTTTACGAGTAAAAGTGATAACACAACATTTTTCAACACTTAAACACATATTATTACTGAGGCACATTTAAATAGGCTGATATAGATGCTGACTAGCATAAGGCTCAGCACCCACTGAGGGCACGCTATGACAAGGGATATTTCAGTATTACAACATGCAAGCGCTCACTGACGGATAACGTATATCTAAACACACGGCAGCGCGTCAGCCAAGCAAAAAAAATTGATAATAAATTATATACTAAAACGTTCCCTGAAAAATGTACATTCGCATATCGAAAACCCCATCCAAATCGGATATGTAGTTTTTGAGAAACGCGCGGCCATACAAATTTACATACATACATACGGATCGAATACAGAACCTTCTTTTTTGAAGTCGGTTAAAAATAAGATGCAGCAGCCTAGTGTAACTTTACACGAACCATTTAGAGCGAATATTGGCGCCTCAATAACTCAAATTCGGTTTATTTAATAAAGCCCTTAACATTGACCAAAATCCTAAATTTCATAAATACAGCTCAAATAGTCATTGTGTTAGTATACGTACTTTTGGAATAGAATAAACAAGTATTAGAGCATAGTTCGGCGTAAACCATGTTAATTGAAAGCGAACTCGGTTTAGTGTTGTGGACCGGATAGTCAATACAAATTGAGTTCAAATATTTTTTGTACTGCCTTTTAGTTGAAGCTTCGAATTTAAATTCAATTGTAGGAATTGTATTTTTATTGGCTGCGGAGAGGTGACAAATTACGTGTCAGTGGAATGTAGCCTATGGACATCGGGTAAACCAAAGCATACCTAAGAAAAATGCCTTTCTACGATTACTATTAACCCTAATAGGAATCAAAAAAATGTACAGGAATGACATATCCCAGCTATAATTACGAAACATTTCAAACTTTTAATTTAAATTTTCTTAAAAAAATATATATTTTCATGCAATTATCATACATAGATTAACGCTGTATAAATGAGCATGTATGTATGTAGGCCAGCATAGTTGTAATACTCGAAAATTTGCTTCTTGATCAACATTTTAATAAACAGCATTTAATAAAAATATCATATTAGATAGATAGATTTTTATGTTTAGAATTCGCCCGGAGTCTGGATTTGTACCCGATGTGGCGATAGGTTCGCCCCCTATCACATCATGGGACGGAATACGCACAGCGAAAAGTTGGGGCATTACTTGCGACTCTGCCTACCCCTTCGGGGATATAAGGCGTGAGTGTGTGTGTATTATATTATTATTTAGGTGGTTTTTAGTGCCAAAAAGAGTATTCACTATGTGAATCCGTCTCCGAATTCGAGTAACTTCTAGGAAAGATAAACTTGTATCAACAAGCTTATGAAATAAATCTGATACCAAACATTCGAGTGGTAAATCATATTTACTCAACATGTAATAGCAATTAGGCGATGTAACTTCAATGCCACACACGTAGGTCGATGCTAGTCTTTATAACAATGCCTTAAGGTTCAAAATGATACAAACCACAGTTTAATGTAAGATTTTAAATAATATACTAAACAAACAAGTTAAAGAGAACTTCAATATAAATTTTTCTCGCATGATGGTCAACAGACCATTTTAACAAAATTACGTGGATCTATTGTGCAAGAGCAACTTTTAAATTTAACGAGTTATTAATATACTTCCTAGCGAATATAGGCTAATAAGGTCCAACTTCACTGCTTGCTGATAAATGCTACTCGGCACTTAAATGTATTAGCCGACCAAATACAAAATTTACTCTAGTCTATAGCTCCCAAATAAATGGTAATAAAATGAGTATCTACATTACTGTTTAATAAGATAACCGAAACCTGTGACACCGACCCTAAGACACAATAAAAAGGTAGTTTAAATTATGTATAGAGTAATAGACAATTTGTAGACATTTTTGTCTATAGCGTGTATATGCCGGGGTGGCATAGCACTCACTGTCTCGCAGAATACCATAGTGAAGATTTTCCTTATGTTTCACATTCGGAGATGGCCAAGACCTGTAGCCAAGATGATTTTCTACAAGCGTTAACGCCAATAGAACAAAAAAATGTATGCGAATGACAAATCTTATCGATGTCTATCAGAAGGATACGTCATTCCTATTTTTTTTCTATTTTATTGGCGTTAACGTTTGTATAAAAGCATCTTGGCTACGCGGACAAAGGTCTGAACACCTTAGCAACGCATGTATGGTATTTCTGATATTGTGATTTTCTAAGAAGCACGCACGTCCATACGTCCCGAAAAACGGAAAAAAAAGTTTCCTACCACCAAGTATATCTAAAAGGTATTATACAATACGAGCTTTTGCCCGCGGCTCCGCCCGCGTGAATGTGTTTTCCCGGGATAAAAGTACCGCTTTATATTTTCCCGGGATAAAAAGTAGCATATGTGTTAATCCAGGACATAATCTACCCATGTGCCAAATTTCATGGAAATCCGTTCAGCAGTTTTTGCGTGAAAGTGTAACAAACATCCATACATCCAGACATCCATACATCCATACTTACAAAATTTCGCGTTTATAATATTATATTGTAGGATACTATAACTTAGTCCTCATGCGAGTAGCACGGAACTTTATCTAGCACGCTTCTGTATGTCACGTGCTTGCATTAAATGCCCAAAAATATTAAAAGAATGGATTTTGTTGGCCTAGAAACATGGATGTATTAAAAACCCTACATCAATGCCTAGAAAAGACTATCTCCGAAATTGGATTTATGGACGAATTGAAAAAAAGCTGTCGACTTCGTCACTTGAGGTATAAAAACTTAATTTTAGAGGCATCAAGAAGGTGTTAATTCAGTTTTGTGTTTAGATAAGTTTGGCTTTAATATTAATAAAGTGATTAGCTTAATTTTCCTTAATTAGAAATTTTTCTTCCTCTATTTTCAAGACGATTTTATTTGTAAAGACAGTAATTATGTTGCATAAACAGGCTACTTTATTTACTCCTATTACTACTACTACTGCAGCGGAATTGAGAACCTCCATTATGTAAATCGGATAAATTTTATTATTCTGTATATTTTTACAAGTTTTATATTTGAATAAGTTTTTACATTTTCTCGTTATTGTTTTTAACGATGATACTCTTTTTTGGTAGCAATTATAGATTCGATGACTCATTCCTTATTTCTATGCATTGCTTTAACAAAACGTGTACAAATATCAATAAATCTCACTTCTGTGGGCGTTGATTTAAAAACAGTGAATTTCCTTCAAGATTCGATAGATCAAAGTCAAGAGTTAATTAAAGTATCAGACGCGGCGATGCATCAGCCACCTCTAACTTAGGAAGTGGAGTTGAAATCACTTGCAGTGTGGATACATTGCTTAGTATGGGTTAGTAGCTAGGTTTAGATTTAGAGGGTTTCTTGGGAAACAGATTTTGGTACGTTGATTTAGTTAACTGCAACCCTTTTAGTTATCTGTAAACTTATATATCTAGCTAGAAATTTAGTAGGTCCTACTCAACTACAAAATTTTAGAACTATGCTACCATTTTCAAAGTTGTATAAATTTTTGTCAAATATCTATATTTGCTCAGGAAAGTATAGTAAAATATTCTAAAAACATATGCTAATTTGTATTTAACGAAATAAACTAATGAAGGATTATAACGAGAAAAACACAGAAACAGAATTCGAACATAATATAGAGAATCGGTATCAAATCATATCAATGAGCAGCACATGCAAACAAACAGAGAATAAAAACATAATATAATTGACAATTGTCTAGAAAGTAGAACAAAGCAAAGAAGAAACAAACCCAGAGCGGCTGGATAATGTTCAGCGCAAGTTCGCTTAGATTTCTGTTGTGAAAGCAACGTGCCTAATGACGCCATAAGCTTTGATTTTTATTGTTACGTTACCGGTATTCGATTCGAATTGGAAGCGAGATTGTAGACTCAAATGTTTCTTCTGTTGTCGACATTCGCATTGGCGATTTGTTCAAACACATCGTCTGTTTGATGTATACAACTGGTGGTAAGTCTCTCGTATGCAAGTGGCCATCTCAGCAGGTATCACGGTAATGTATAATTGTACTGCCAAGCAGTGTGCATGGATTATTGGGTTCCGATTTGAAAGACATCGTAGCTATCGTAATTACTGATGAGACTTAACATCTAATGTCTCAGAGTGACAAGCGCAGTGGAGTGCGACGCAGTCTTGTAACTTTGTTACTGTTTACGGGCGGTCGTATAACTTGCCATCAGGGGAGTGGCATGATCGTCTCGTCATTTAATTGCAATAAATACAACTTCTAAAGTAATAATAGTTTTTATAACGCAATATATTCAAGATACATCATGATCTTTCATTTCAACAATAGATTTCAGAAACCGATATTCGACTTTTTTTATCGTAGATTCTACCGATAATTTTCAATCTCAAAGCGATGAAAACTCAGAAACTCGGCCAAAATATTTTTGTTGGTGTCCCGTTAAAAAAATTCAAGGTCGATAAAAAACACGACGCCCGTCACTAAATGGAGGGGGATGTAAAAAAATAATCAGTACTTGAAGCCTGATAAGTGCTGACTTAAGAGGCAGAAATGATTAAAATTTCATTATCCAAAATGTAAGAGAAAGATTCCTTGAATAATTGAGGGAAATGCGCAGATGGCGCAGGCTTTTCGCCGGAATACTGGGGATATCACTTTGCGTATTAAGGGAAAGGCGAAAATGGGGTAAAGCGGACCAAACGCGCACCAGCGTTTAGAAGGTCGTTTCAATTGTCTTGCGGCGTGTTTACCTAAAGTTTTGGACATGTTCGAATGTTTGTTTCCTTGACTAAGTAAATTAACAATAGTCCAATTAAAACTTTTAAGGAACTTTCACAGGAGAGTGTATAAAATAATTTAATTTGAAGGATGTGCCCGAAAATGGTTATATGTAAATAAACAGTGCGGGTTTTATTTCAGAAAAAATCTTTCATGGGGACGAAGTCGCGGCCAAAAGTTGCTAAATGTAGCTAAATGCGTTTAAATATAAAACTCTAAGTAAATCGGTAGTGCGAGGGTCTAAATAAAATTTGCATGGTAATATTTTTTTAACCATAGGAGACACGCATCGAAGCCTTGTAAAAGAAATATTAGAGCTACATAACTCGTCTCCACTGACACAAAAGCAGCTATCAAAGTTACCATCATCAGCAAAGTGTTTCGGGATTTTGTATTGTGAAGGAAGTAACCTGCATTCTCCCACAGGAATGTGAGGCTTCAAAGTTCTGCACTTCAGGTTAAGTAATATCGAACATTTTAGTATTTCAACTCTTGAGCTTTTTCGTGGCATTTAAAATGTTTACTCTGACCTGTCCTTAAAAGGTGTCTTTGAAAGAAAGTTTTTTCTTTAATTGAAGTTTTGTCAAATATTTTTCTTCATTGTATTCACTTTATTTTTTATTTATATTGCGTTTGCGATTTTATATTTCGATTTATTATTAAAAAGTCACGCAACTAGCACCTAAATGACATTACCGTTCCGCACAATATCCGTTCGTGATTGCCCCATTGAGTTTACCCCGTCAAGCTGTTTGCCGTAGGACCCTTGAAATTTAATATACGAATATACCTCTAAACAATATTTCCTCTTTACTATTTGCTTTTCGTAATATTATCCTATTTTTTTAAATTTACCCCATTAAATTTTCTAGACTAGTACATTTAAATAATATTGTATAAGTTTCATAATAGCATAATAAACGTTCTTTAATATCTCATGTCCACCAGTTTTTATATCATCTCGTATGTCTCATTTCTTGACCTATAAAGTTAACGGTTACCCCATTTATACCCGTATTATCGCTTACGCTTGGACCGTGTCGCAGCCTTAATAGCAGAAGGTAAATACACAAATATTCATATCTACCCCATGTTAAACATTAACTATGTCGGTGTCTGCGACGGAGCTCACGTCAAAGCGTTCAGAATTACTTACTCCTTTGATGTTTAAAACATTTTTATAGGAAAATTATAATGTAAGTCTTTTATCGTCGGTCAGATCTGAAGAGGTCAGACTGTGTTTCAGTTTAGGTAATTTAGGTTGATTTTGGTTTTAGTGGTGAATAACTTCGCTGGGAATGGAACGAATTGCCAAGACGATAGACAGCAGATTAAGAAACCAAGGCATACACCTCGGACTTTTCGAAGTTACGTGTGTATAGCAAATTTTCAATTAATTTTTATTAAAATTGTTGAAACCAATTAGAATTGGCCTAGAAAGTAACATGTAGTTTTAATTTAGTATAGTGTTATCTTGGCTGGTTCAGTTGTCAGACTTGTAATCATTGCGTTATCAATCTTAATATAAACTTAATCAGTGTCTCAATGTTGAATCAGCTTACAACTAGACTAGGACATATCGACCAAGCCGTATATTTACTGAAGTTTCATTAAAAGTCTGTCGTTTAGTGGCAGCGTACTATGTCTGGGAACAGTGAGGTTGCGGGTTCAGTTCTAAGTCGGGTAACAAAAAATCTTCTGCACGCAATATACGGTGCAAACAAAAGCTTGTTCACTCTGCTGCCAATAAAAATAAAATAACTATAATCATTTCTTTTTCGAACATCCTAGATAAAAGCTCATGTAGCTTTTAAGCCGGTCAAAGCTGGATTATAAACGGGAAAAGTAATAAAAAGTATATTAAAATGAAAACATCAGATCGCAATTTTGTTCTAAGAGCTTCTGTGCACAGTTTTTGTGTCGTGTTATTTTGAACTTAAAACATACATTTGTCTACTTCGGACGGATAAATTCAGAGAACAAACGCTTTGGGACTTAAAAAATGTGATGCACATTTTGTGAAAGATACGAAACGTCTGAGTTTTGCGACAAATGGGCCTGGGGGCTATTTCATATAAAGGAGACATTTATAATATTGTGTTTAATTTTTTAAAGTTTTAAATATGGCACATATATTTAATATGATTTATAATATAGTAATATCAGCCCTGTATTATGAACTGCCCACTGCTAAGCACTAACCATCTCTACTACTGAGAGGTTTTGCGCCTTAAACAACCACACGGGCCTAGTGCGGGTTGCCACACTTCACATGCCCTTGAAATTCTTATGGAGAATTCTCAGGTATGTAGGTTTACTCACGATGTTTTCCTTTGCCCTTAAATCGTACGTGTTCCCTCCTTCCTACAACTTAGGGTCCTTCAAGCGGAGCGTGAAGAAGCAATTATGCAGGCCGGCATAATTGTGCCGACCGACCAGGGATGTTTATCTCTTGCCGGTCGACATTATTTTGGGCTTCACTTCACTTACCATCAGGTGCAGTGGAGCCACTTTGTCGAGCTAACAATAAAAAAATAAAAAATAAAATCGGACGATAATTGTTAAAAAATACACACGTAACTTAAAGTCACTGGTGTATGCATTGGGTTTTGAACCTGTGGACATTCGTCTTGGCAGACCGTTCTGTTCCCAACTAGGTTATCGTAAACTTGTATATAATTTATATTATGTACAAATATAAAGTGCGAGTCACGGGCGTTGCATAATACAGTATACTTATATGTATAAACAAATATATAATAAACAAATGCTTTACTTGTGTGGAGTATAAAATAAAAAATATATTGCCAGTATACGAGAGATGCATCTTGTTGATCATCGCCATGATAAAAAAGAGAGCATATTATTATAGTAAACACTTTTAGTAGTATAAGTTACAATAGGCTTACATAACTTAAAGCCTGGCTTAGACTACGACACTGCACCGTACACTCAGTGTATACACCGAATGTCTTTGTTTGAATACGGGTGTCTAAATATCACAATGAGAAACTCCGGCTACACATAGAAAGGTACACGTGTACGGTATATAGTGTTGTAGTCTAAGCCAGGCTTAAAATAATTGGCGTAATATGGTTGTCACACCTCTGCACCAGAAACGAGGAATGTTAAGTTTAATATATCGCACCTTTAGGACGAAAACGACACAATTCAAAATAATCGAAAATTGAGTGATCGTCATAAAATTACTTAAAACGAAATTTTCAATACAACAATAGTTCAAACACCGCCATATTCAAGCGGGAAAAAGGACAAAACTATTATATCGGTCCCTTTTTTATTATATTTTCATAAAAAAAGGACCAGTTTTAAGTCATTTTATGATGATAACCCAATTTTTGATTTTCTTGAATTGCGTCGTTTTCGTCCTAAAGGTGCGATATATACCAAAGAGCATACATCATAAAACTCTAAACTACGTAACTCGCAGCCAATAAATCCAAAGTTATCCTAGTGTTGATCAAAGTCAATTTATTGGCCACAAATACAAGTGACGGTAAAGTATGTAATGCTCCCATCCTATACCAAGTCACGTAGTCCACGTTAATTCCCCACCGCTCTGATAAAGAAAGGAATTGTTAAAATTTCCTTCGTGCTTTCTTTCCTGAGGTTGTTGAGACTCCGCTAAGCATTTTTAAGTGAGATTTGTACGGAATGTTCTAACGTTTTGTTAGTTCAATTGAGTTCTTTTTTATGTAAACTGTATTTTCTTTATGAATATAAGCCGTATATTATACCACAGAAGAGCTGACAAGTGAAATATCCTTATATAATATACTTATGATATAACAAGGCCCGCCGCGTCTGTCTGTCTCAATACGATAAATTCAAAAACTACCGAACAGATTTCGTTGAAATTTTATATTCTGGTTTAGGACCGTGGGCAGGAAATAGGCTACTTTTTATCCCGGAAAATATACAGAGGATTTTTTTTCCGAAAAATCGGGATGACGCGGGAAAGGCCGCGAGCAAAAAAACATAGTCCCCTAGTGACGCAACGTACCGTTACCGAAGGCAAGTTTTGTGATGAAAATTCTAACAAGAAAAGTCGCCATAACAATAATATTTACAATAATTTATCTCCAAAAACATGTAAATTTTAACATTTTCCTTAGCAACGCGGAAAGCAGAAAGTGCTAACGGTGGAAGCAAACATATTCGTTCACTTAAGGCTCACGTTAATATTCAATAAGGAATTTGTGGAAGCCCCAAGCCCGTCCGAGATGTGCAAATAATAAAATCAACGTAGATTTCACGAAATTCTTCATTCAATTCTGAATTACTCGCAATAGAAATTTGAATAAAAGTGTTCAGTGAGATTTGGACGTTCGTAATCGCATCGTGCTAAAATCCAATTGGGGACAAATTGGGTAAATTTATCTCTCGATTGGATTGTCCTGATTTGACACTATTTAAGATACATTTTCGTTCGATGTTTGTGCGAAATACCTATTATAGGTCAATTTGTTTCAACCGTTCGTGTATCCATACTTATGGATCAATGCGAAAGTAAGTAAGTATGTCTATCTGTGTGGCTGTTACGCTTCCAAGGCTGAATCACTAAATAGATTTCAATCAAATTTGCTATGGAGATAGTTTAAAACCCTGGAAAGGACATAGGCTAGGTTTTATCCCGGGAAAATATATAGCGAGAATTTTATTCCGGAAACACTTTTTCTCGCGGGCGGAGCCGCGGTCTAAAGCCAGTAGTAGGAAACTTTGGAAGTAAATGATTTATGCCTTTGTTGTAAAGTTTATTAATCTTTGAATGTAGTAATACCACAAGGGGTGTGTAAAGGACAGGAGAAAAAAAAATGACTAGCAATCATGTCAGGAGAGATCTGGATAATGAGGGCTAGACATAGAATTTGGGACCAGGTCGCGAGAAATCATGGTAAGAAGATTACATCATGGGACGCAATAACCACGACGAAAAGTGGATGCTTTAATTGCGCCTCTGCCTACCCCTTGGGGGATAAAAGGCGCGAGTGGGTGCGTATAAAAACTATACAAATTCAGTGCAAATAAGAAACTAATAGAAAAGTAAAAGCATACTAGGTTTTATGTGTCGTCGGTATTTCATACTTATATTTTTTCTAGGTTTTATAATAGTATCTTAATTCAAAATTTATTGATTCGTAAAAAAGTACGTTATACTAAGTATCTATCAATGATAAAATACTAGTATACAGTTTCAGAGTTATGTATATGACAGTGCTGATATATTTTCTTGGAAAACTGATTCATAGCAAGTTTTGCCTCAATTCCAAAGTTCCTAGAATTTATAATGAACAAAAGTCATTTCTGCTTTTGAGAAATAAACATATATTACATGTTTATTCATGGACTGGCAAAAGTGCAAATTTGTGCGCTGAAAGTAACTACCTCCGTGGCGTAATTGTATTGCGGGTGCGGTACGACATCGCTCAGGGTTCGAATCCCGGGTCGGGCAGTGATATTGGATTTTTTTTTGCTCAATATAGTACATAAATTAAAAAATATACAAATATCAGCTCGGAATCTAGAATTTGTGCACGAAATGACTGTAGGCTCGTTCCTCGTTACACAAAACGCGAAACTTGCCGAAAAGTTGCAGCTGGTTGCACCTCCGCCGATCCCTTTGGGGACAAAGGCGTAATGTATATGTATGTGTGTGTGATATTAATTTATACACAAACACACTCACGCCTTTTATCTCCGAAGGCGTAGGCACAGACGCAATTAAAGCATCCACTTTTCGCCGTGCGTATTCCGTCGCATGATGTGATCAGGGGCGCGCCTATCGCCATATCGGGCACAAATTCCAGACTCCGGGCTGATACTGAATAGAAAAATCCAATATCACTTTCGCCGACCTGGGGATTGAACCCGAGACCTCAGCATTGCAGTCGTACCGTAATACAACTTTATTAATACATACCACCGATAAACACTATGCCCGAACTATTATGGAAGCGTGGCTTTAAAGGAAAGAAAAACTGGTGATGGTAGGATGGATTTTGTGTATATTTTTATATGATATAGGGGGCAAACGAGCATACGGTTCACCTGATGGTAAGTGATCACCGCCGCCCACGAACATCTGCAATACCAGGGGGCACAGAGATGCGTTGCCGGCACCCAGACGGACTCTTACATATGAGAGACCTACCACCAGTAAGAGGGTAAGGGTATTCGAGTATGATTAACTCATACGAAACTAGCCCGTTTACGACTCAAGGGTATCGGGAATCGTGCAGGCCAAGCTCGGAACACACCTCCGAGGAGCGTGAGCTGCGAATTTGAGCTTAGTATCCAAAGAGATCCGTCATAATATTTATTTTAAATGACGTGTAAAATAAATACAAACGTGATAAATGGGAGATTTTTATTATTTGACATCTTTGATAATGCAGATTTCAGGTGCTAAAATTTTTATGGAATAATAATAAAAAGCGGGAGACACAACCGGCAAGCGCAGCGTGGGACATCCACCTACAAGGTGAACGGACGACTTGACAAAAGTCGCAGGGACACGCTGGATGCAGGTCGCTTTCAACAGGTCCGTCTGGAAATAAGGGAGGCCTATGTTCAGCAGTGGACTCCATGTGGCTGATGATTATGATGAAGAATAAAAAAAGAAACACTCAACAACCTTAGGCTTGATTCATACTAAGATGCTAGTCATGTTTAGTGTATAAGAATCTGGGAGGGGGCCTTTGATCCTACAATACACAACTCTCAATCACACACAAATTCAATCCTCGTAGGATATTAAACAACAAACACCTTGACAAAGAAGTATAACTTGCTGATGACAGAATACATAGCCATTACATTGGTCATATTGTGAACCGAAATGACAACTTCCAATGAAATGTAGCCGAGTTCCAGATGTAATCTTAGTTACGTAAGCCGGCATAATTCTAGCGATCGACGACCAACGGCCGAGCACCAGGCACAAAATTATCAATTTGTCGCCCCCGAATAAAAACTAGTAATAAATTCCGATATTACTCGCCATTTAAGATAGTATAGAAGCCTTTTATGGAGCAGACGATCGTTTAGTCGTCTTAGGCATTGAAAGAAATATTTTTATGGGCTATAAGTATTTGTGTTACGGCCTGACCTTTTAGCCCCTCAAGACCTCTGTAATCTTTAGGTTTCGTAATTTCCTCAGTAATTTTTCAGATCAACGTACCTACCCTCATAAAGCATGAAAATCACAGACTTCGAAAATGAAAATAACAGAATAAAAGACTGATAAAGTCTGATGGCTTAAAATAAATTTTAATGCTAAAAAATATTACTCACACATAAAATATTGTATAATATTTTACTTCAAATTAATATTATAAATACGAAAGCCAGTGAAGATGATACAAACTGTTAAAGACATTTAGATAAAACTAGGTGTTGCTCGCGGCTTTGCCCGCGCTAAAAGCCTTTCCTGCTACAAAGGTCCCTAGTTCACTGTACCGATCCATTACGCTAACTTCGCGACGCCAACGCCATCCATTAAAAAATCTGTCAAGAAAAAAAATATTACTAAGCTGCCGGGATAAAAGTAGCCATGTGTTAATTTAGGACGTGGTTCATATTAGTGCCAAGGTACATCCAAATCCGTACAGCTGTTTCCGAATTTATTTCTAACAAACATCTACACATTTTCTAAACTTTCGCATTTATAATATTAATAAGGTTAGTAAGGAGTCTGGAATTTGTGCCCGGTATGGCGATAGGCTCGCCCCCTATCACATCATGGGACGGAGTACGCTTGGCGAAAAGTGGGTGCACTAGTTGCGCCTCTGCCTACCCCTTCGGGGATAAAAGGCGTGAGCATGCGTACAGTAAGAAGTATTATTTAGTGTACAGAGAAACTATGTCTTGGAACATTTAATTTGGCACAGCCGTACCATCCTCTTCTCGAAGCGACTCACGGCCCTTTTGACTCCCTGCAATTTCGTTGTGTTTTTTACCGCCTAGTAACACTTAGAAAACCAATTTATTTTCGAAGCATATTAACTTTTTGTTTTTTCTAAAGGCACCACGTCATAATTAAAATGTCTGATGCATCACGGCGCCATTTTACGCATGCATCTAATGTGAATGCAAATTGAAGTCTCAAATATTACATCGTAAACCAACGTTGCACCTGTACCATTTCTAATCAAGCGAGCTGTTGATGTATGAATTGGTATCTGCAGTATACAGGGTGTTGTGAACAGAAGCGTTGAAAAGTTAAACAATTTTGTTTCCCCTTTTTTACAGTGGCGTGCTTTGCGAGAGACCTATGTCCAGTGAACTAATACGCAAATAATGAATTTCAACTCTTTATTTTACATGGAAATACAACGTAGAAATGAAAATAGTATGAAGAGTCTTGTTTAGGTTTTCTTGAATATTCTCGCTTGTTGCCCGCTAGCTCTTAAGTAAATGAGGTATAAGTCAGTTTTAAAGATAACAGTTCGAATGCAGTAATCGAAAAAATACTTGAGTTAATTAAAAATAGACTTTAAGAGATTTAAGTAAGTTTTGACCTTTATGCATCATGTAAATTTGGTGTGTTTTAGTTTTACTCAAATAGCTGAGATAAGTTTTCATTATAGGTATTATAATGGAATTATATTCTATTGGTTTTTTATATTTAATTAGTATATAAATATGATATAGCCACTAAAAAAATCGATGTAGGTGTTAAACGTCTTGTCTGACCTCATTACGCGATTTTCTTAGATTTTGTTGATTGGAAAAATAGTCTACTGAAGATCGAAATAAGTACTTATTTTAAGTATAATCAATGTATGTTTGTATATTTCTTTTTTCTTCCTTTCTTTACGTACAAAGTTGATATTGGGTTGTCCAATAACTTAAATATTCGATCAAATACGCTGTTTGAATTTAAAAAATTTAACACGAGAATCTAATTGAAACTAGAAATACAAAAATAAATTGGCCTTATAAAAGCCACGCCTCAATTTTTTGAAAAAAAAACGCGTCTATTTCTAAGAAAAATATCGCAGGAAACCAGGTTGAGGTAAGTTATTTTAGCTAAGAGGATTTCTTGATTAACAAGTTTTATATGGCTTTACTTTTTTTGTATTTTTAACCCCCGACAGAAAAAGAGGGGTGTGTGTCTGTGTATCTGCGTATCTGTGTATCTGTATGCTTGTCTTTGGCATCGTGGCTCTCAAATGAATAGACCAATTTTGACGTAGTTTCTTTTTGTTTCTTTCCTTTTTATAAGGGACGAATATAAGCAAAACAAAAATGGTTTTATGAAATTCACTCTTAAAGGTGTAAATACTGTATGCGACATCTGACCGGATATATCGGATATATCACTCGGGAAAAATAATTTCAAGCTAATTTAAAACCTAAGCCATACTCATCTAAAATCCTGTTCAATAATTATAATAAGTCTTAACATTTGGAGCTATAATTTCCCAGGCTTAAACTTGAAGATAAATTTTCGGAAGTCCCGAGGCGTAACAAGTCGTCTTATTGTTAGGAATCACAAAATTTGTACTACTACAATCTTCCGTGTCTATTCCATTTATCTGTTCATTTACATCCAGAAATTTAGTATAGTACACAGCGTACGGAATGTCTGTCTGTTGTGTTGTAAATTCTATAATTTAGTTAGTCTTTTTGACATTGCACAGAATAATGAATACACTGGCTCGGTGGAAAATGTCTTATTGTATAAACCTATGATATCATTATAATCACACACAAATACTCACCGCCTTTTATCCTTTTATCATCATCATCACCAGCCACAATAAGTCCGCTGCTGAATACAGGCTTCCCCTAAAGATTTCCAGGCGGACCTGTCAAAAGTAACCAGCATCCAGCGCTTTCCTACGACCTTTATCAATCTGTGGTATAACGTTGCCCAAGTAATATAATATTGTATTTCGCTATGTATGTTGGACGCTATTTAGTTCCAGGGGAGTACGGTAATATATCCGACACCCTCAATGGACAATGTTGGCAAGGAAAAGACGTAAGAAGTAATACGACTTTTTTATTGCATTGAATGATGAGACGAGCATGCCGTTCGCCTGATGGTAAGCGATACGGCCGCTCATAAACAGTAGCAACACCATCCAGCACCTTGAGTACAAAGTACTGTGTGGCATTCCACTGCGCTCGTCATCCTAAGACATAAGATGTTAAGTCCCATTATGTCCAGAAGTTACACTGGCTACAATGTCCTTCAAACCGAAACACAACAGTGCATGCACACTGCTGCTTGGCGGTAGAAATAGACATTGCGGTGGAAATAATCATAAACGTCTATCTTTTATCTGCTGTACCCCCAGGAATTTACGCATTATCGTATCGTATTCGTATCATTATCGTATCCAGTAAGTAAATGCATTTACTATTCGTTAGCCAGTTAGACGATACCATACGTCAAAAAGTGGACGATAGACTAGTTGGGAATGGAACGGTCTGCCGAGCCAAAGTCCGGAGGTTCAAAACCCAAGGCACACACCTCTGACTTTTCGAAGTTAAGTGTGTATTGTTTATCAATTATCGTTCGCTTTAACGGTGAAGGAAAACATCGCGAGGAAACCTGCATACCTGAGAAGTTCTCTATAAGAATTTCGAAGATATGTGAAGTCTGCCAACCCGCACTAGGCCAGTGTGGTGGACTAAGGCCTAACCCCCCTCTCAGTGGAGGAGGCCCGTACTCAGCAGTAGGCAGTATATAATACAGGGCTGATTGCATTGCATACGTCAAAAAAGAGACGTGCTGCCATTTTCCATACTTTTTGACACATGTTTCTCTATGGTAACATGATATACTATTCGAAGTTTACGCGAGCACAGTGTTCACGTCGCGCTGTCGTATTTTAGTTCCAAATACGTTCACCGGGGCGCTGCTCAAATTTCCATACAAATATTAACTGAAACGAAACTATAACGTTAACGATACGATATCGTATAAATTCGTGATAGGGATGTTGATTCTTATGGTCAAGTGACCCTTTCGCCTATTTTACAGATGTATCTTATAAAACATATAATATATAAATATTTTTAAATCCGATCAGAGTCAAATACCGCCATTAGTCGTTAAATAAACAATTTGAATGTCGCCATCAGCGAAGCCTTAAACTACTTCGATTTATATCCATTAGACGATGTTTCTCACAGATATTAATATGCGAATAATTGTAGGATCAAATTCAGGATTCGTATCGTGTTACTCCGTCGTAATTGGAGGACAAAAATACAGAGGAATGTGGTGGAGTGGTTACATCATGGGACGGAAATAAAATATGATGAAAAGCTCACCGTCGGTGTTTCCAGTTAGTCGAAGTTGAGCTTGTTAGGTTTTGACAATTCATGCTAAAATTTAGAGATGGACCGCACCTAGTGGATTTTTTTAAATTGTGGTTATACCGTCAACTGCAGCTACCATTATGCTGAGCCAATAAAAAAAATCGTACATAAAGTGGTAAAACTCGCCGCCATACTGGCCCATGTAAGTGTCTCGCGTTCCGGGCTCAGCCGGTGTATATCCGGATCAAACCTGCATAACTGTGTCGACTGGCAATGGGTTATAATTATCTCTCGTCAGTCGACACTCTACCTGGTCTCAACTCTGCTTACCATCGGGTGCAGTAGGGTCATTTTGCCATGGCCGTATAAAAAAATAATTAGGAGCTGGAGATGTACTTCTGCTTACCCGTCTGAGGTGTGAGGTAATGTAGGTACATGTTGCTTATTTTAAGCAGATGATACATGACAACATAATTTAGAGCAGGCGTTTGTTACGAAAAAGTATACTTATTATATGAATTTAATTGTGGATGTTAAGATGCCTACATTTAGAAAGAAGAAGAAGCTACATACTTACAGTTATAGCATCGCACCTTTTTCCCTTTTTAGGGGTAGGCAGCGGTGCAACACACCCACATTTCGCCAGCTATGTTCGGTGCCATGCAATAAGAGGCAGGCCTATTGTCATTTACCGGCACATTTCTATACTCCATAGTAGAAGAACGAATAGGTAAAGGATTATTTGCCTCGCAATTCACTCACATACAATACTGGATAGAGTATCCACACACAACAGTATACACCCCAAAAAATATCAACAAATACCCATTTTTTGGTAAAGTTATTCAAACTCAGTTACCCGATGCCGCGGAGCCATACACGCGATCATTCCAGCCGACCCCTTGTTTGCCACGGGCCGTTTTTGCAGTTTTAATAAAACGTGCCTGCAGAGCCAGGGAACGACAGAAGCGGACCGAGGGTTTTGGGACGTAACGGATATTTAATTTTGTCATGATGTTGTATCGGCTTGGGTACTGGCAGGTAATCAAATTGATTTGGGTTGTTATATTTATAATTATTCCTTTTTTGTTTAAAACCTTTTTACAGAAATGATAGATTATTTTACGCTTTTTGACGATCTTATCATGACGATACATCATAAATGTATGAGGCATGTCTATAGAGGAAATATATTTTAATCTCTTCCATTCTATTATTTTATATTTCTTCGATACAGGAGTTTACAGGCTCACCTGGTCTTTAAGGTCCATATTACATTTGTTCTATACTGTGCTTATTGCCCATAGCGTGGTGACTTTTCCAAATCAACATAAAGAAGACAATTGTGTAGGTACAATAGTAGGTCTTATGATTGATGAGTTAAAGTTCAAACGATTAATCTGCATAGCCCACTTGTTGCTGTTAGCATTTATTAAATTGTGTGATAAATGATGAATATTACTAGGCAGCAAGTTTGACGTATGAAGAGCGTCTAGATAGGTTGATGGTTATAATTTACTTCACCAAGCAGCTGTATTCAAAAACTGCTGTGACACTGAAGGGAATTGTACCACATTAATTAAGTACTTGGAACTGCGTAGTACATATATATCGATGCTTGGAATTTCTACATTTCACTGGAGTAGTAGCCTTTAGTACTCAAGAATAATGTAGCTTCTTCTTAGTGAGAGAATTATCAGAATAGGCGCTATAGTTCTCTTCTGTTTTGTATCCAACTTCTTACTAATATTATAAACGCGAAAGTTAGTAAGAATGTATGTAGGTTTGTTACGCTTTCACGCAAAAGCTACTGAACGGATTTCGATGAAATTTGGCACACGGATAGATCATGTCTTGTACTTTTTATCCCAGGGAAATGTAAAGCGGGCCTTTATCCCGGGAAAACATATTCACGCCGGCAGAGCCTCGGGCAAAAGCTAGTATTATCATAATCTGCGTATATAGTATATTTAGTGAGCAATAAAACATTTCTATACTCAATAAACTCAAAATTAAGCGATTCAAATGTCCATTGCACGAATAGTGGGAGAATACAATGCATTATTGAAACTTTGCCAAATATTACACGCGAGTGAATAACGAATACAATGAGTAGTCCATTTTAATTAGGTTATGCGAATCTGCTTTAATTATGAACCAGTTGGCCACTTTCGTAGAATAGGAATAGGTTTCTGCGTTGGATTTGCATATGAGTACTCTCTAGATTGTATGTTTAATGTGTTATGGAATAATTTAATTAATTTGACAGGGTTTTATAGGCATATTGCAGTGATGCCATAGTGCATGGAGACCTGGCCTCAGACTATCGGTTGCCTAGGACGGCTTATGGTTGCTTAGCGAGCTGTGGAGATGGTTATGGTCGGTATTTCTCTAGACGATCAAATCAGTAGTGGTCCGTAGAATAACGAAAGTCCAGTGACTTTGTCAGTACATAACCCAGCGGATTAGTAAGCTAGTCGCAGTGGGCGGGCACATAGTTTGCAACACTGATGCCAAATGGAGCAAAAAAGTTTTCGAGTGGAGACCACGTCCCTGCAAACGCAGCGTTGGACGTCCACCTGTAATATGGGCAGGCGACATTATAAAGGTCGCAGGAACACTCTGCTGAAATCTTTAGGAGTGGCCTATGTTCAGCTGTGGACGTCATATGACTAATGATGATGATGTCACCGTAGAGCAACTGCGTGTTGCTAATGACGTAGGAGAAAGCATTAATCTCCTCTTCATTTGTATTACTACCAACTTTGTAGATGTGTAAGAAGACGCTCTTCAATTCTTTGCACCAAGCGTATACCCTAAATGAATACGATATCGCCTTTAAAATAAACACAAACACGGTACTGAAAGTTGCATGAACAATGCTCCTTATATCGGATTTCAAAAACACTCCAATTGTTATAACCTTAACTTCCCTGTTGTGAGGAAACATTACCTGCTCCAAATTGACAATTTACGTCCTTAATTGTAATACAAACAATGTCCACAGGGCGTTTTCTCGTCTTCTGTTTGACATTTAATTTCATTGGTAAAACGGTTTAACTAAATACATCGGTAACATTGGATCTTGATATAATAATTATAGGGCTCGTTTCAAGGGCGTCGCCAAGGATGGGCAGGGGGGGAGTTGCCCCTCTAGAAATTCTAAGAAAGTTGCCAAATGCCAATTATAAGTTTTATTTATTGTACAGTCAAGTACTCGAGAAGCTTTACACGTTGGACTCTGTACCGTATTATTGTATTATTACAATCGCTGTAGATGTAAGGCTCGTACTAGTGAAAATCTTCATGTACATATCAATTTGCCTCCCCCCCTGGACCATCAGCTGGCGACGCTCTTGGCTCGTTTCAAGTAAATTTTATTTTGACAGTTATCGTATGAAACAGCTAATGTTGATAGTACTCATTTTGTTGCCATTTATTTGGGAGCATAGATTAGAGTGTGACTTTTGTATTTGGTCTGCTTATATATCTACGTGACGAGTGTCATTTATTAAAGAAGTTGTGAAACAGAGCCCGACGTGACAAATCGCGTTATTAATTTACAAGTTTTATTACGTCTGTGGCAGTTATTCAGTAATTCGTCTTGTTATGAGGAATGACATTTACCGTCAGAGGAAGCGAGAAAAACGTTGTATAACTGTGACATACATATCCAGTAATGCCCTTAGACTATATTATTGAAGTGGACGATAGCCTAATTGGGAATGGAACGGTCTGCTGAGACAATGTCCCCAGGTTCAAAACCCAAGGCACACACCTGGCTTTTCGAAGTTACGTGTGTATTGTTTATCAATTGTGTTTTTTGTTTTTTTGTTTTTTTGTTTTTGTTTATTTCTCATCATAGATTTTACTCCCAATAAAAATGTCGGTAGTTATATAAGTGACCATTGGTATTAATAATAATTATTAATATATTCAATTTAATGTATCTTGACTTATCATAAGTGCAACTATGTTCGCCTACGTGATGAATAAAGTATTTTATTTATAATTATCGTTCGCTTTAACGGCGAAGGAAAACATCGTGAGGAAACCTACATACCTAAGAATTCTCCATAAGAATTTCGAGGGTATGTGAAGTCTGCCAACCCGCACAAGGCCAGCGTGGTGGACTAAGACCTAACCCCTCTCAGTAGTAGAGGAGGCCCGTGCTCAGCAGTGGGCAGTATTATAATACAGGGCTGATTGCATTGCATATATTATAACAAACAATGAAAAGATGACCTATCAAATTATCCTAGTCAACTTTGGAGTCGCTGTTATATCACTAGTCATTTCTACGGATTCCGAAGTCCCTGCATCATTGCCCCTATAATCTGCGGGTAAGCTGCGACTGTTATGCTACGCCTCACTCCGTTTTGCGACCAGACCAGTTGATTAACATTTTTGCTCCTCAAAATATGTAACTTTTCGTTTTTAGTTGTTATATATGAAGTAAAATGTACTTAGATGTTTGTACAGTGCACAGTCGACTTAAGGAATTCGCAGTGGATGACTATCGAGATATGAAAGGGGAGTAGAGGCGGCACAAATGCGCAAGGCATTCAAATATTTCGCCTCATATATAAGCAGCCGTGATGCTCACCTTTCCTCGGTCCACATTTTATTTGGTGCCTTTTCTGATAGATATAATAAATTGTACAGTAGTTGTGCCATGTATATGGGCTATGAAACGGGAGGTATTGTGTTCAAATTTCATGACGAAGTATCGTGTATAAGTATTGCTCCGGACTGAATGTCCAAAGTACACAATGGGAACCTTTTCAAAGATTTGAAATCGAGACATAATAATCTATGCAAAATAATAATCAGGTCTAGACCGTCTTATCAAACACAATCTATTAATTTAGTCCTTGATCCACAAAAAACACGATCTGTTAGACAGAGAAAACCTTTACGGCATCAACGTACAAACGTTTTACAAGTAAGCATTAAACGCTACGTTGAAATTTGGCAGCCTAAAAGCAACATTCGGCTCCCTGAAGACCAGTACGACGACAGGAAAATGTTTCGCGCTCTTTTTAATAAAATCAACAAAACAGGTCCCACAGGAGTATTTCCATTATTCTAAGGTTTGTAATGATGAGTTCCAACGTTAAGCCTAGTACGGGTAATAGGCAATTACTTTTTTATTCAGATAATGGAAACACTGACAAACTAATCTCTTATAAAAACTGAGCGCCTATTAAAATCTGTCTGAGGGAATAAGATTGATATGGTGTTTGCGAAAATTATGTTTTTATTGCCGTCTCGCTGTTAATGTATAATGAGATGGTTTGAATGCTGCTCGTAAATTAGCATTTATGTTTGTGCAACGTTAAAGCCTTGGGCAAATTAACCATGTATTTCTTTCTAATGAAATCAGTTTTAAAGACACGTTTTAATTAAAGTTTGTTTACAATTTCTTTTTGAAATTTGTTTCATCAGATTCTGTGTTAGATTAATTAAAAGTGTACGTTCGTTATCTAAGTAAATCTGGTAAGGAGTTTCCGTAAAAAGAAGATGGATCTTTTATTTACAAAATATTTAAATAGGCATCTGATGTGAATGGGACTATTTCGGTTTTGGATGTAAAATTCTTCATAAATATTATTTTTATACTACATCAACTGCCTCGATGGCGTAGTTGTATTATGATCCGGCTGCAAAGCTGAGGTCTCGGGTTCGATACCCGGGTCGGGCAAAGTGATTTTAAATTTTTCTACTCAGTATCAGCCCGGAGGTTAGAATTTGTGCCCGATATGGCGATAGGCTTGCCCCTATCACATCATGGGACGGAATACGCACGGCGAAAAGTGGGTGCACTAGTTGCGCATCTGCCTACTCCTTCGGCGATAAAGGGCGTGTGTATACAACATCATTATAACGATAAAGGACAACAAGGACACAAGCTTTTGAATAGAATCTGGTCCAGCTCTCTATGTATCCGATATCATCTATCGATGCAGCTAACCCATTTAGGACCTGTGTCTCAACTTCTGAGTAATGCTATTCGTCACATTATAAGTCGACCAAATACAAAAGACAGAATCTAATCTATGATCCGAAATAAATTGTTATAAAATGTGTACTACCTACTTCAAATACAATTTACTTGAAAATTGTGAAACAGGCCCTAATTCTATAAACAAAATTAGGAGAAATAAAATGTGTAAAAGAATAATTCAATATCAGCCGCATTGTGGTTAATTTATAAAAGGACGTGAAAATAAGAATTTCAACCTTATCGATATTTTTCATGAGAATATAAATAACTTTAGATCTTTAATTTTTGCAACACTAAAAGTTGTCACTGTGAATAGGTAGATGCCTCGTATAGGTATTATCAATTATGTAGTTGTTATATTTAGTATCAACTAGTTGCTGTGTAATATTTAACTCCTCATTATTCATTTGTGTTGATAGTCTTGTGACAAAATAAGGCTACTTTTCTGCCGACGAGACATATAACAGTTCTTTTTAGATGTTGGAAACTTTTTTGGTATTATGTGTTAAGTTGCTTTGTATTGATTTCTTTGTGTATATTCTACTGTTTGTTTCCTGTACTACAATAAAATAAATAAAATAAAATAAATAAATAAATATTAATGAACTAGGTTTTGCTCTCAGTTTCGCCCGCGTGAAAAAGGTTTTCCGGGATTAAAGTCCGTCTTTATATTTTCCCGGGTTAAAAACTAGCCGATGATACTCGCTGATGATGTAGCTTTATATTGGTGAAATTATTTATAAATAGGTCCAGTAGTTTTTTGAGTTTATTCGAAATGAAATGAAATGAAATAATTTATTCGAACCCATAAAATGTTATACATTATTTAGATTCCGTCAATATTAACTCTACCACCAGTTCGGAAAGCAGTTCTCACTAGAGAAGAACGGGCAAGAAACTCTAGTGTTGCTCTTTTCAAAATCAGTTCAAGGTATAAAATACAATGCATTATGTAGAGAAAAAAAAATACAATTCAGTATTTGTTAACTTTTGTTTAGAGCAGTTCATTTATATACTCGCAAAAAAGGTAATAAATTTTAAATTCCAACACTAGTGCATAACTATCTCAGGAATCATGTAATAATTTGATCTGGAATGTTCAAGATGTCGCTATTAATCTAAGTTCAAGATATACCCCTAATAATTTCACTTACTATATCTAAGTATAATAATATTATTATTATTATACTTAGATATAGTAAGCGAAAAGGGCAGACCAGTCCACACAAGCAGCACTCGTTCACGAGTATGACGCATGTGCCAGCCATCGGCTTCCTCAACCATATTACAAGGAAGTGGCCGACCCGGCACACGACGCCGCCGCAGGCACAGACAGTTAAGGAGTATGTCATACCCAAGCCGCTCACAGATGGAAACACAGAAACTTTATTGAAACGAAGGACATGATTCCATAGAAAATCACATGAAAAAATTTAATCCCAGGCTTTTTTATCCTCTATGTATTCTGAAATCTTGTAATAAGCTTTATTACATAACTTTCGCTTAATAGTTGTTTGGAATTTACCATTGTTCAAACACTTAATTTCAGTCGGAACTTTGTTATAAAAATGTATACAGTAACCCTTAGATTCGTTACTAGATACAAATGTACAGATCTTTCCTCCTTATAATATAAGTGTAAATAATGAGAGAATATTAAATAATAACTGTACTAAGACTCGACAAACCTTTTCTTCCTATTATCTCTTAGTATTTTAAGTATTGATCTGTTAACAGCCATAGATTCCAAAACAAGATGTGTTCTCGATCCATAAAATGCAATTACGTTTGTTGCAATGTAACAAAACATAATAAGACTTAACTCACATTGTAGATTGTCTATACAATCAATTTCTGCTTCTTTGATGTTCTGTGTTGGTTGCTGAGTTCTTATTCACTAGAACATTCAACTATTTATAGACTTTTTAATAGATTCTAGGAGATTTTAAATTATATTTTCCGCTTCCTTACTTCGGTCAAAGATGGATAAAAATATGTGAACTATTGTTCGTCTTAAGGATCGTATAATATAGGAGGATGGTATTTTAAAACTTCTTTTTTATGGCGTTGAATACACTGGCTACAATGTCCTTCAAACCGAACCACAACAGTGCATGCACACTGCTGCTTGGCGGTAGAAATAGACATTGCGGTGTTACCCATCCAGACGGACTCTTACATATGAGAGACTTACCACCAGTATACTGAAGACAAAAAAAATAAATATGTAAAATCTTTACAAGGAAATAGATAATCACGAAGTTCAACAGTATATAATCTTTGTGAATTATCGCTCGCTTTAACGGTAAAGGAAAACATCGTGAGGAAACCTGCATACCTGAGAAGTTTGCTATAAGAATATGTTAAGTATGTGAAGTCTGCCAATCCACACTCGGCTAGCGTGGTGGACTAAGGCCTTAAACCCTCTCAGTAGCAGAGGCATGTACATAGCAATAGCACAGTATATAATACAGGGCTATTATTATTTAATTTTATTGAAATTCACCAAAACTTATAGATATACTTTATAAGTTTAATAGTTCAAAACCTGAATAGTAACACCATTTCCAGCAGACAATATCTTTCAACAAACAAAGTCTCAACAAGTCTCAGTCACATTTAGGTTTAAAAATAGTATTTCCTAGGCATAGGTGGAGAGGCGCTACTCGGCACGCGCGACACCAAGAGGGCACTACAAATAAAAGTATCTAAAACAATTTTCCACCGTACCATGTTATGCATTCCTGCATTACATCCATTCAGAATATGCCGTGGATATTTGGAGTTGTGTTTGTTATTTTTGCGAGATATTTGGTGGGAATCCGCTGTTTGACGTAACATAGTAGCTACTATAATCATAATCATTAATTTGCAGTAAGTAATTAAGGTTGAAAAGGGTGTTATATTACAAATAACTTAAGATCGTACATAGGTAGATGTTTAGCTAGAACAATATTGCATGGTATTTTTTTATTCTACGTTTATTGTTTATGTCTTTAGTCTTTATTTTGTGTTTAGTATCTTTTTGTAAGAGATTGAGTTTTAACAAATTGATAAAAACAAGAAAATAGACGTAGAAATTATAGCTAAGTTGATACTGAGTTTTATTATTTTACCATCTTTATTTATTCAAGTGAGAAAGAGAATAAGATGGTAATGATTAAATATGATTTTTTTTGGACATATTTGAATATTTCGAAAACTGACTCAGTGGCGTAGCTGTATTACGGTACGACTGCAATGCTGAAGTCTCGGATTCGATCCCCGGGTCGGGCAAAGTGATATTGGGTTTTTCTATTCAGTATCAGCCCGGAGTCTGGAACCTGTGCCCGATATGGCGATAGCCCCCTATCACATCATAGGGCGGAACATACCCAGCGAAAAGTGTGTCTACCAGTTACGCCTCTGCCTACCCCCTCGGAGATGAAAGGCGTTATGTATTTAAATATTTTGTCCTATAATTGAATCTAACAAAGCACTATGTGATTGCCGCGCAAGATTTAAATGTCACGTGTTCATCATTTAACTGCTGTTCGTCATTTTCTTAACTACTTGAATTAATAATAGCATAAAATGGTCTACGTCATAAATATGAATCGCTAGCCGTAAGGTTTAAATATTTCTAAAGTCCCTACATAACACCTACTTGATACAAATGACTATCGGAAATCAAACTATAAAATATCATATCTAAATACACTCACAGTCTTAAACATCATGTCTCTACATTATGAAAAGTAGTGTCATATACAAATTATAGGAACTTAGGACTTGATCGAAGGGAGGGCCAGCCGGGTAAATGCCTAGATCGGCAAAAATGAGGGGCGGCAAAATTGAAGGCGCCTAGTGGCTGCACGGAGCCCTTAGTTTTTTGTTTAGGTGGAAAAATCTTATTAAAGTTAACATGCTCGGCAGCCCGACCAGAAAGAATTTTTAAGGTAATTTCTGTGAAATAACAAGCTCATTATTTATCTGGTATTAATAATAACAATAATAATAAGCCCACAGGGTCGGCTTTGTGGCGAGCCGACGGTGAGAGGCGACACCGCGTACTCCGATTCCGTGGGGGCTAAATGAGACCCCCTGACCTTTGGCTTGCCTTAACTGGCCGGCTAGGGGTGGAAGTCACAAGATCTAAGAACCTGAGCTCCAGGGTGGAAGTGCTCAATCTGCGTAATAGTGAGGAAACCCGCTCCGGGACGCGTCAGCGACCCGCGATGGTGAAATCGGTGCACACGTCTCGACAAGCTATAGCCATTAGCCAACCGCACCGATGTTGCGTCCTTGGCATACGCCGCTTTTGGGATACCCATTTAGTGGGGGGCAAGTCACCGTCTGCCTTGAATATAATAGATTGAGACATTTTACTTGGCAGGCGTCCCGTAGTCTCAATCAATAACCCATCAACTAGTCCAGCTAGATCATATCCATGGACCCGGTATGGTTCCCATCTTCTCTGCAATAGTCCTTGCACCTTGCGGGCGCTGTATTTCCTCTATAAGTACAGACAGAGAGAGTACAGCAATGTGTACAACTACAACAAGAGTAATGTATCTTCATTTGCAGAGTAATGGATCCATATCCCCACGCAAGCCTTCCAAAAGGACCGGTCTTCGTGCCGTGATTTCCCGCAGGAAAGATACACAAATAATAAACTTTAGTTCAAACACATGATCCATATCACAAATACTACTAAAAAAACTACTTAAAACTATTATAGTTGAGAGGTCATCTCCACCCAACGTCGATATGTTGCCGTTATCATCAACCTGTCAGCCGGGCTCATAATAATGGAGTTCTTACACGAAGCAACTCTAGACATAAAGGATGCAATGCGTTTTCTGTGTATGGCATTAAATGTACGTGCCTCCGCAAACATTTTATAATAAAAAACGAAATATTGATAATCCCAAAACAACCTTCATAAATAACTGCGTATGACCATAACGTTGTAATTTATCTTTCGGAAATCGAACCCAGAGTCACTTGTTACCCAGCCGGATCACAGGCACTGATCACTAAGGCTATCAAGGCTTACTTATGATGGAATATATCGATACAGTAATCGGAAAATACTTCCTTAGACGTGATGTGGTTAAACATCATGATATAATACATACACGTTCGCTCGATTAGAACGCCTAAGTGATTATTCATAGCAAACACAACGAACCCAACTGAATACAAAAAAGCTACAATAGGGGTACGAAAGTAAAAAATATAAAATTTATTCTTTGTTCAACTCGTTTACACATACACACACTCACGCCCTTTATCCCTGAAGGGGTAGGCAGAGGTACAACTAATGCACCCACTTTTCGCCGTGCGTATTTCGTCCCATGATGTGATAAGGGGCGCGTCTATCGCCATATCGGGCACAAATTTCAGACTCTGGGCTGATACTGAATAGAAAAATCCAATATCACTTTGCCCGACCCGGGGATCGAACCCGAGACCTCAGCATTGCAGTCGTACCGTAATACAACTACGCCACCGAGGCAGAGATCTTTGGTAAGGGGGGGGGGGGGCTAAAAACCTCACTACATATCACCATGAGGAGAGAGGGGGTACAAAAGTTGTTAAAAAAACATCACGTGGTTAAAGGACCCCCAAGTACAATTGGCGGTCTTATCGCGTTCCGCAATTTCTTACAGACAACCTTTACTGTGTAAATGGTGTCACTGGTGGTAGGTCTCTCATTATATAAGAGGCCGTCTGGGTGGGTACCACCGCAATGTCTATTTCTACCGCCAAGCAACAGTGTGCATGCACTGTTGTGTTTCGGTTTGAAGGACATTGTAGCCAGTATAACTACTGGACATAATGAGACTTAACATCTTATGTCTCAGGATGACGAGCGCAGTGGAATGCCACTCAGTACTTTGTAAGTCAAGGTGCTGGATGGTGTTGTTACTGTTTATGGGTGGTCGTATCGCTTACCATCAGGCGAACGGCATGCTCGTCTCGTCATTCAATGCAATAAAAAAAATAAAAAATTACCTAATTTAAACTTAGAACATGTAACGACTTAAACAGTACCCCTACTGTCATATTGATCGAGAAAGCATTCAAATTTCCGAGAACGTCTCTCTCCTTCCGCAACTAATAGCGTATATCTCGTGTTTTTTATTATATTTACCTCTGCTATTAGTTCAAACATTGTTACATGATATTTGCTATACATTATTCCTTATTGACATTAAGCTGCGTGCAGACAGCTGAGATGGAATGGTATTTATTGTCTTTTACAAAATTTATAGAATGTTGTGTTACTATATATAGTAATACTACCATTGGCCCGCGGCTCCGCCCGCGTGTAAATGTTTTTCCAGAATAAATATTTTCCCGGGATAAAAGCACTCTGGAGTAATGTAACTTCCTATCAATGAAAGAACAAAACCTACTATTTATTTATTTATTTATTATTATGTTACACCAACGACACGTCACAACGCAATATATTGATACTTAAATATATGGGATTTTTTTACAATATGAAGTGCCTTTAACTTTTTTGCCTTTGCCTTTTTTGCCTTTACTATTAAAACTATAGAAGTTTCATACAAATTTTGCCACCCCTTTTTACTCCTTTAGGAGTTGAATTTCGCAAAACCCCATATTAGTGAGCACCTACGACCCAAAAGGAATCCTCACGCAAAATTTGAGACTCCTAGCTCTTGTAGTTTCTGAGATTTCGTGATGAATGAGTGAGTGCGTGAGTGACCTTTCGCTATGTGTACTAGCATTGCGCGCGGCTCCGCCCGCGTGGAAAAGTTTTCCGGGACAAAAAGTAGCCTCCGTTACTCCTAAGTATAGCACTTAGGAGTAACGTAGCTTCCTATTAGTGAAAGAATTTTCGAAATCAGTCCAGTAGTTCCTGAGATTAGCGCGTTCAAACAAACAAACAAACTCTTCAGCTTTATATAATAGTATAGAGTATAGATATAGATTTATGCCCACTTATTGTGTTAGTGATTTATCATTAAGACTTATTTAGTAACTTTGGGATTATTAATCTTATTTCGATGATTAAAATTATGCATTTTGATCAGAGTTTATAATAACAAGTATTTGCGGGAGTTTAATGTCAATTTACTTCGTCCATGTCAATAACGTTGTTGTGATTTCTGGCAGCAGTCCTTTGAAGTCTTTTAGCGTGCTTTACGTCGATTATTCCACAATATATTGGGGCTGCAGCAATACTATAGACGAGGATAAAAATTCGCAACAAAAATTCTGCTTTCGAAATTAGTTGGCTGAAATTATCAATTGCTGATACACAATTATAATTAGAGACTAACAGGGTATCTAAAGTACGATTTGAATCACGTACGTTAATTTAAAAACGTTGTTGTTGTTGTTTTTTTTACATACATACATACACACTCATGCCTTTTATCCCCGAAAGGGTAGGCAGAGGCTCAACTAGTGCATCCACTTTTCGCTGTGCATATTCCGTCCCATGATATGATAGGGGGCGAGCCTATCGCCATATCGGGCACAAATTCCAGACTCCGGTCTGATACTGAATAGAAAAATCCAATATCACTGCCCGACCCGGCGATCGAACCCGAGACTTCAGCATTGCACTCCTATCGTAATACAACTACGCCATCGAGGCAATCCAATTATAATAACAGATTGAAACTCACTAGTCATTTCCCTTTTAGTCACCAAATAGGTTTCTAATACCAACGCAATTACCAAAAAAATTACCCCCGCTCATTATAGCATAAGAACATTATTTACGGTCCGCAGTCAGCCTCTTAAAGCTTTACCATAATAACTTATAAAAAGGCAGAAAAGGAATTTGTAGTGGAAACGGTCTCGTGGTCGACGCTTTATAAGGAAATTGCTTACAAACAAAATGTGGCGTGGGACTTTATCAAGCAGAGTGTGAAATAACAGCGCCACAAGAAAATTTGTTGTCTTGCTGTGTTTTCAAATCTTGACTTTAGATGGCTGAGCTAGATAATAAAGTGTGCTGATGTAGATTTTCATCATTTATTGGATTGATGAGCAGGATTTTTTTAATAATGAGAGGTATTTAGACCGTATAGTTTAATGAGGTGTGGAAGGATATTATACTATTTTCAAAGTTCTTATGGAATCTTATTTTGTAAGTACTTTTTGAGTTTAAGCGTATGCTAAACGACATGTCCAAAAACAGGCCTAAAATTCCAACCAAGATACATTGAACATTTCAATAAAAGTTATTTATAAATGGAGGGGTCTAAAAATATTTTTCTAATGGATCCCAGATCCATATTTTGGGCCCTTTAATATCCATAAAGTTTGAGCCTAGCTCTCATACAAAAAGCGGAAATTTCCTTTTTTGCGCTATTTGCCCTTATTAGTTCGATACAACTTCGTAAACTATCGCATTTATAATGTAGCTTCCACTTATTGGAAGTATTTTCAGAAACTGATCAGTAGCTTCAAAGATTACGCCCTACATTCAAATTTTCCAAATATTTCATACCTAGTATAGATATTAAAGTTTCCTGCTCACATAAGTTATTTATGAAATCATATCAGTACCAGAAAAAAGAAAAAAAACTTGATAAAGGTTTCGACGCAGAAAAATAAATAAAATCTAATACACAATATTATTTTACCAATCGAATATCTACTCAATAGAGTCGACAGCGTGTCATCGGCAGGTAAGCCCGCTCACGTGTACATTGCGAGTGACGATTGGTTACGCATTTGCAATTCTAAAAGGCCTTTGTCCATTTGTTTTGCTGTAAAAACTGTTTACATTTGATGACAGCCTTTGGGAGTTTTAATAGTTCGATAGTTGGTTGTTCGGAAATGTTTTTGTGTGAACTGGAATAGGCTTTTTGCGTGCGAAATTTTATTTGCCTAATTTTAAGTTGATTTATAACTAAATGACGAGCTCGCTTGACGGTATGCATCGCCATAAGTGGACGCCTAAAAGTTGCCTGGCAAGAAGGCGCTGAACAATAAGCAGATGACATCACGAATAAATTTTGTCTTAATGCCTAGAATGACACTTTGAAAAATTAGCATCAGGGAAACTTGCACTTATAGTCATCAGTAGTATAGAGAAATACTTAAAAATATATAATAAAATCGCATCATAATCAGTTCAGCATTTCTCAAAATTATCATTCATAAAGACTCGTTGCTATTTTCTAATACTTCCGGGATAAAATTCCCGCTCTATACTTACCGGGATAAAAAGTTGTCTATGTGCTACTCTAGACTATAATCTATCTCCAAGCTGAATTTCATCCGGATCTGTTGAGCCGTCCTGACGTGATTGAATAACAAACATCCATCCAAAGGAGATGTTCGCTTTTTGTATGGGTATTGGTCCCCAAAATCTAACCAGGCACAAACTTTAGGCTTATTAAAGGGCCAAAATATGGGTCTTGGATCCATTCAAAAAATATTTTTAGACCCCTCCATTTATAACTAACTTTTTTAAAAACGTTTATATTATGCATCGTTTTTAAGCAAAATAAAATTACATAAATCTCAACATCGGAGGTATTTAAAATTACACGATTTATTGTAAAAGACAAGCTTTTACGAGTTCTATCCAAATATATATAAACTGTCTTGGTTAGAATTTTAGGCCCGTTTTCGGACATGTCCTTTTCGCATTTATAATAGAAGTAAGATGATTAGTGATAATGATCATATAAACCGGGGCAGGCCTTGATGCGGTGGACGACCTGGTCTGCGTGGCGGGAAGTAGCTGGATGAGGACTGCCCTGGACAGTAAAACATGGCGCGCAATTCAAGAGGCCTATACTCAGAATTCGATCGACTTATAAGCTGAAGAAGAGAAGACGATTGGTAAGTACTAAGTATGCAATATTAACAGCATAATAGTTTGCACCTAGTTGCAATTGCAAGCATTAAGATAATTAATAGACGATTAGTAGTGCGTCGGGGTGATGGTATTTGCAATATTATGTTATGTGGAGGGGTTTGGGTGGGATTAGTGGGGTATTATTGCTATTTATAGTCGGGTTACATGATGGAGTTGTATTGTAGTTTAGAGCCAGCATGCGAAGTTAATTTCGATTGTGTTAAAATTACTATTTTTAACCGACTTCAAAAAAGGTCCTGTATTCGCAACGCATGCTCACGCCTTTTATCCCCGAAGGGGTAGGCAGAGGCGCAACTAGTGCACCCACTTTTTGCCAAGCGTATTCCGTCCCATGATGTGATAGGGGGCGAGCCTATCGCCATATCGGGCACAAATCCAGACTCTGTGCTGATACTGAATAGAAAAATCCAATATCACTTTGCCCGATCCGGGAATCGAACCCGAGACCTCAGCCTTGAAGTCGTACCGTAATACAACTACGCCACCGAGGCAGGTCCTGTATTCGACCCGTATGTATGTTTGTATGTAAGTTTGTATGGTCGCGATTTTCTCAAAAACTACTGATCGGATAGGGTTTTCGTTATTCAAATTGTATATTTTTTAGGGAAGGTTTTAGTATATAATTTATTAGGATCTGATGAAGATCTTCGGAGATAGACAATGGAACTCTTCAATAACTAACAGCAGATGACCCGCAAATGCTGCAATCGTATATCTCTGATGTATTGTTTACACCCTTCTATAATTAACTCACACAAAAACAATAAATAAAAACTTTTTAACAAAAAATAAAACCGACTTCAAAACCACTACAAACCGAAAAATAATTTAACTTTATGTACGTATTTTTGGAGTCTGTGCGTAATTTAAAATACCAGCTAAGTTAAGCAAATACACGAACAAATTACGAAACAATGTTCAATTCTCATCCTGAGACATAAGATGTTAAGTCTCATTATGTCCAGTAGTTATACTGGCTACAATGTCCTACAAACCGAAACACAACAGTGCACACTGTTGCTTGGCGGTAGAAATAGACATTGCGGTGGTACCCACCCAGACGGCCTCGTACATAATGAGAGACCTACCACCAGTAAGTCTGCTTGCTTTTTTTTTTTTTTTTTTTTTTTTTTTTTTTTTTTTTTTTTTTTTTTTTCGCGGAGAAAGTGACTTATTACTACCGCCCAGCCTTCAAGGGGGGCGACTGAGCGGTTATGTTGGGTTCACCGTGCCTTACGACCCGGCGTTGAGCCGCCCGGAGAGATGTAACCATCGGGCGACCGCCGGGCCGAGTCCCTAACCTATGTACAACGCACGGCATACCAACCAAAACTCCGCGGTGGCCATCTTCGGCGCATTAGGGACGGCTGTGGGCTTCCTCTGACGGAAGTGTCTAAGTTGTCGTCCGCAGCCGCCCCTGCGCGGTGCCGCCTAGTGCGGCCCGTCTCCTGTTTGGGGGGGGCTCAGAAGCCCCCGCACACCGAAGGACGCTCTCAGCGTCAACGGCAACGTGAGGCCTACCAGCCACGCTGTCGTCCATCACAGGGATCGCAACAATGTGCCACTAAGAACACAAAATTAAAGACGGACAGCCCCCTGCCGCCCGCCTGCGACCCCCGGTGGCCCCTATTAGTCGCCTTTTACGACAGGCAGGGGATACCGTGGTGGAATTCTCCAAACGCCCCCAATCCACAGGGCGGAAGTCTGCTTGCTGCAATTGTATTTGGTTTGTAGTGGTTTTGAAGTCGGTTTTATTTTTTGTTAATAAGTTTTTATTAACTAATGGTACTATAGAGTGAATCTTGCCCTGTTAAGTACAAGTCAGCCAGGTAAATAACTAAACAAATTCAAAGCTTGATATCGTCTACATATCTTTGTGTATCAAAGTTTGAAATAATCTGAAAAGGGTTCACTTTGGAAATTTTAAATTCGGTAAGATTTTTTCGCTTACGATACAACAACCAACCTAACATTTACTTAATAGTTTTGATTTCTTTAGTAGAATTCACTTATCGTGTCACCACTTTAAATCTTAAGTAACTGTTTCCACTAGCAGCTACTAAGTCTTCATAACACATGTCTTAAAAACATTTCCAACATTGTTATTCTTAAAGCTTGTATGAACTCTCAAGAGGACTGTTAGAAAACCCCGGTCTAAGCAAACTGACGTCACAACCCGAAGCCGCAGTTTAAGTTACGCTTAAACAAAAAAGGATTACGGCGAGCATAATGGTACTTGAGGGATAGAAGGTTAAGACCGGGTGAACTTTCTGACACTACAAAAACTATCATAATGAAAAAACTTGATATATAGTGGCCAGATATTTTGGAAGGACTGTTACTTCACGGTTGTTTGAACAGTTTTGACGAAAAGGTCGCCTTACTGGCGTACTTATATTTCTTGCGCAGTAACGACTATCGCACTGGGGTCTCGGGTTCGAATCTCGGATCGGGCAAAGTGATATCAGTACTGTTCAGTATCAACCGTCATCTCATTAATCATAAGCATCAGCAAGATGTCACTTCACAATGGTAATGAAAGAGACGGGCCCGCTCATTTGTAAAGACAAAAAATATCTACAGTATCGGTCTAACATTTTGGATCTAAATAGACGAGAGGAATCATGTTCCCTTCCTTTAAGGTATAAATAGGTTTACTTAAAGCTTCGTTGTAATGATCTGGAAACATCGCGAGCATGAATTCTGCCTTAAGCTGCATTAATTTCGTTTCTTGTTTTAGAGTTATAGATTCACCTTAGCAACCTATATTGCAAAGTAAGTTTTAGAATACTATTCTGTATTTCGTGGTTTGAATTTAAAAAAACGCCTCGGTATCGGTGGTGTGCGGAACGAAGCGTTGAGGTCTCGGGTTTGGTCCCCGGGTCGGGCAAGGATATAAAAGGGCATGCGCGATGGCGACGTTGTTATGCTATGTTAAATTATAATAAAGCTTTCTCTCAAATGAAAATGAAATAATTAAATTTCAACCTAATTCATGAAATCGCCCCCTATCTCATCATGGGACACACAGGCGAAAAGTGGGTGCCCTGGTTGCATATCTGCCTAGCCTTTGGGGATAAAGGCGTGGTGTGTGTTAGTTTTTTGTTTTTATAACGTTGTGGGTCACTAATTTGCCGGGTGCTGGCCAGCATCAACAGCATATTGAGCATGATTGCGCACAAGCTAGACTGTGCTTATGCTGCAATAGCTATTTATAAATATAAGTTGTGTTAGTAAACAAATGAGCATGTAACTTGATTAATAATGAATAATAAGAAGTAATATGCATAACATTAAAAAAAATATTGAAACATCTGTAAAAGCTTTATTTTCTACATTAAAAATGTTATGCCAAGCCGAGTATCCTCGTGTGTGCATGTTTTTGCAGGTTTCAAGGTGCTGAAGTGTTTACTCTCTTACGTGAAGAACTTCCTCACACACGGCGATACGGGGGCTCGTTTTGACATCTTTGCTCTTACTAAACATCAGAGTTAAGTGCGATTCTTTGGAAGTAAACTAATTAAATCTCTCTCTCTTTTTTATATCCCCTTTCCTGCCAGCCCGAGCTGGGTCTTTGTTTATTTATCATCATTGATTTTACTCCCAATAAAAATGTCGGCAGTTATGTAAGTGGCCTTTTGTATTAATAATAATAATTATAATAAATTTAATGTATCTTTACTTATCATAAGTGCAACTATGTTCGTCTACGTGATGAATAAAATATTTTATATTTATTTTAATGAAATAGGATTTTGGCCAATAAAATGATGTAGATACCTAGTTAGCGGATTAGCAAGCTGAAGTGACAGTGGGCAGGCCACATAGTTCGAAGAACTGACGGCAGGTGGGGCAAAAAGGTTCTCGAGTGGAGGCCACGTACTGGCAAGCGCAGCGTCGGCCGTCCACCTGCAAGGTGCACAGACGACTTGATACAGGTCGCAAGAACACGGTGGATGCAGGCCGCTTTTGACAGGTCCGTCTGGAAATCTTTAGGGGAGGCGTATGTTCAGCAGCGAACGTCGTGTGGCTGATGATGATGATGATGATGACCTAGTTACCATTCTCCTCCAAAAGTAAGGCATTTAAAGAAACTTTTAGGGTGTTATGTAAAAAAAATATTTCAACACTGAAATTAAATAAATTATTTTAAGCGGAGGATGATTTTTTTTTTATGATATAGGGGGCAAACGAGCATACGGTTCACCTGATGGTAAGTGATCACAGCCGCCCATGAACATCTGCAATACCAGGGGGCACAGAGATGCGTTGCCGGCCTTTTAGGTGGGAATACACTCTTTTTTTGAAGGTCGCCAGGTCGTATCTGTCCGGAAATGCTGCTGGCCGCAATTGGTTCCATAATTTGGAAGTACGTGGCAAAAAATGACGGCTAAAACGTACATTGGTGGATTGCCAACCTCCAAGGTGATGTGGATGGAATTTGTTTTTTTTTATCTACATCTTGTCCATAACTTCGCTCGCGTAGATGGTAGGACACTATTGAGAGTCTCTCGTATGTGAACAACTTGCTGGGTGAATACCACCGCAGTCTATTTCGGCCACCAAGCATGTAGGCACAATATTGCACTCTGGTACGAAGGGTATTGTAACCAGTAAAATACGGGGCAATATTAGATTTACGGCCTGTTTAACAAGATTCAAATATATGAAAGTTATCGTATTAAACAATCAATGTAGATAGTACCCATTTTATTACCATTTATTTGGGCGCATAGATTAGTGCATTACTTTTGTATTCAGTCAGCTTATACATTTATGTGTCGAATAGCAGAGTTAGTGAAGTTTGAAGTTCGCTGTGTTGCCAGTCAGTGTATGATGGCGTTTACCGTCAGGCTTGCTCGTCTCCTTTGATTTATTATATACCTAGATAGAGTGACGCGCTACAATGAAACAAACAGGCCAACTTTTCATAAGCTAGTATGCGTGACAGCTGTGTCATACGCTATCGCTGCATCATTCTGCGTATGCTTGTGTGCGCGCATAATGATACCAGTTACTACATGGTTTCTATTAAAACGGGGAGATAATTATATCCATGAAAAACAACAAAACATAATTCACTCGAACCCATTTAGCGGGCAACAGTTGGCCTCTTTTTTTTCGACGCGTTTGAAACTTTCAGTGTCTATCTAGGTATATAATTAATCAAAGCTCGTCTCATTCAGTTGTATAATATTCAAATTCAAATATAGTACTAATAACTAATGAAGTCGGTTAAAAAGGCAATACAAATGAATAAAACATTCTGAGTAATAAAATATTTCTGCATTCGAATTGGTCCCCACGAATTTTGTAGCAAAAGTTGTACTTAATATTTCTGTGCTAGTCGGTCGCAATCCGCTGTTGCTTTGCGCTTGTTAAAATATAAAACTACGCAATTAAAACCTTATTATGCTTTGGGGAAACGTTTTGAATAAATTTATGATTATTTAAAGTTAAAATAATGAGAATTTATTTAAGTCAACGAGGGTTTAACATTTTTTAGATCACCAAATGAACAGTTGTTTCGTCTGATTATGAAAACCTAGAAAACTGTCGTAAAGAAAAGGCAAAGGTTAGGGAGGTGGTAAGAGGGGCGGGTTTTAAGGTCATCGACCTTCAAGCCAGAGGCGTATTTTGTTAAAGAAAAATGCGGCTTTTCATTTCATCATCATCATCATCAGCCCGTTGCAATCCACAGCTGGACATAGAGCTTTAAATTTAGGACGAATAAATACTATACACAATATTGAAAATTTTCGGTGAATATTTCGCTGCCAGGTTTTTGGTATGCCGTCTAATACAAAATAAAAAAATATTGCCACTGGAATAAATTGTACTAAGCCTATATTTTTTTAGGACACGGCGAACTAATTGCGCTTTATATAGAATAATAATTATCTAGTTAGTTTACTGGTGGTAGGTCTCTCATATGTAAGAGTACGTCTGGGTGGGTACCACCGCAATGTCTATTTCTACCGCCGAGTAGCACTTTGCACGCACTGTTGTATTTCGGTTTGAAAGATATTGTTGCCAGTGTAACTACTGGACATAATGAGACTTAACAACTTATGTCCCAGGATGACGAGCGCAGTGGAAAGCCACACAGTACTTAGTAACTCAAGGTGCTGTATGATGTTGCTACTGTTTATGGGCGGTCGTATCGCTTACCATCAGGCTAACGGCATGCTCGTCTTGTCATTCAATGCAATAAAAAAAGGCATATAACGTATAGGCGTGTAACGTTTGCCGGATCGTCTTCCGCGTAATTTGGGCGGTCGACGAGAATGTTAAGTTGGTGACAATGGCACGGAATAAGGAAAAAGTCCCCTCGTTACGCTTTCCATTCGGTCCATTTGCTTTCTTTGCAGACAAGGATATGCATCTTGTTATTGTTTGCTCTTTTGGGCAAGAAAATAGGGTCCCATTTCAGGAATTTATTTTTATTATGTAACATAATTATGTTGATTATAATGTCAATCAAATTGGAACGCAATAATGACTCTTACTTAGACAGTTTTATACTGGACTAGAATTCTGTTCGCGTCTCCGCTCGCGTGAAAACAGTTTTCCGGGATAAAAATATTTTCCCGGGATTAAAAGTAGCATATGGAGTAATGTAGCTTCCTATTAGTGAAAGTTTCAAAATCGGTCCAGTAGTTTTTGAGTTTATTCATTACAAACAAACAAACAAACAATCAAATCTTTCCTCTTTATAATATTAGTATATATATATAGCTTAAGACTTACTATTTTAAGAATATTATTTCGTTCCCCCGTACATCATAAGTAAAGTTTCTTACCGCTAAAGCTACATACGAAAATTTTCTCCCCGCTTGACTGAATTATTCAAACTCTCTTAATAAAGAAAACCACCGGTGAGCTTTTTTTTTTTTTTTTTAATTTCATTGAATGACGAGACGAGCTTGTCTTTCGCCTGATGGTAAGCGATACGACCACCCAAAACAGTAGCAACACCATCCAGCACCTTGAGTTACAAAGTACTGTGTGGCATTCCACTGCGCTCGTCATCCTGAGACATAAGGTGTTAAGTCTCATTATGTCCTGTAGTTACACTGGCTACAATGTCCTTTAAACCGAAACACAACAGTGCATGCACACTGCTGCTTGGCGGTAGAAATAGACATTGCGGTGGTACCTACCCAGACGGACTCTCACATATGAGATACCTACCACCAATAAAAGCTCAATGTCAAAAAACGGCAAAGTTGTGTGATGTAAGGCAAAATAACCGCAGAGTACACCAAGTTTCGATTAATTTTACCCTCTGGCGGAGATGTATTCAAGACTTAGAAATAATCAAACTGCAAACAACTATGTGGGTACTGAGTATGTTTAGAGCCTCGCTGCCTCTCTAATAAACGCTGGAACGTCTGTGATATTTGTAGTGTTCTGTCTTGTTTTATTGAGAGACATTAACGTAAGAGTAAAGAGACAGACGTTGTTTATAATACATACGCCATTATTAATAGTTTGTGTGTTCTATATTTGCATCAGGTTTAGAAACCGCAACTGTAGACTGAATCCTTGAATTTAGTTTTTGATACCTATACGTAAGTCATCTTGTGTAAGGCGTATGTGAGTGACGGTTTAGTCCTATTTTTCAGAGATTCTTATGAAGAATTCTTGTATACAGGTTTCTTCTTGATATTTTTCTGCACTGTTAGGGTGAGAAATATTTGATAAAGAATACAAGTCACTTAGAAATACGTTGCTTTGGGGCTGGATGCGAACCCACAACCTTCGTCTCGGTGGTCTATTCTACTCCTAACCAAGTCCAATTTGGCTCGAGATCGTACATTTTGACCCAATAATTTATCATTCATAACTCCAACAAATTAACTTTAACGAAGTGATTATCAACACTGAGGCTCTCTTGAGAACAATTTTGTCATACTTTTTGGTATTATTCGGAGTGTAGGTGGGGTAAATAGGATATTACATTAATTAATCTCATTACGAATTTCAAATTTATGTCCTTAATGCCCATTGTTACCCCAAATAAAATCCAACGTTCTCGGGGTCTAACTAGTTCGCCCCTTTGACCCCGTTTAGAATTTCAGATTTATCGTAACGCGTTCATTTATACCCCTGTTGATTAACTCTGGCTTCTTCAGGTGTTTTTGAGAGTGCTCATTCCCTTTGTGCTTCGTGTTAGCGAATTTACTGTGTTCAGTTTAACGTAAATCTAGAAGACCTTGAAGGAAAAATGTATATCGTGGAGCTTCGTAGATCTAAATTTTGTCTCATATTCCTTTCCTATGCGAATATAAGTTTAATTACATTTTGTTAATTCACCAATGATTAAATATTATGTATGATATTATAATACAATTTTGAGGTTTTTTTTTATGGCATTGAATGACGAGACGAGCATGCCGTTTGCCTGATGGTAAGCGGTACGACCACCCATAAACAGTAGCAACATCATCCAGCACCTTGAGTTACAAAGTTCTGTGTGGTATTCCACTGCGCTCGTCATCCTGAGACATAAGATGTTAAGTCTCACTATGGCCTGTAGTTACACTGGCTACAATGTCCTTCAAACCGAAACACAACAGTGCATGCACACTGCAGCTTGGCGGTAGAAATAGACATTGCGGTGGTACCCACCCAGACGGTCTCTTACATATGAGAGACCTACCACCAGTATATTCAGATATTCTTAAACTGGTTAAACTTGTGACTCTTGAAGTATGAAGTTATGCACGGAGGTTTTTCGTATTAAGAGAAACTAAAATAGAATTATAAGTACTAAAATAAGATTGTCGCAATTTCGTACCATCTTCTCTAGATTGTTTTTAGCAATTTATAAACATGTTATATAATTGTAAGTATTTACTGATATAAAAATAGTAATAACACGGCATTCATTTTTTATGAAGTCATATAGTGACAAAATAGGCTTTTTAAAAAAATGCATAGCTAATACAAGAATTACATTTACAGCTGACTACGAAATCATACCAATTTCCAAGTTTTAACTACAAAAACGTCTCTGCTATGGTTAACCACGATACTCTATTGTAATATTTTGCATTATAAATGATCGTACACACCTTTGAACAAGATTTTTTGTAAACATATTGCGCCTGCGAATATTCGAGAGAGGAAGCGGGTTACGACTAAAATGAACTTCAAAAATATATGTAATATTTAAAATATGAAAACATACAAGAGAATACGTAAATACTACGTATAAAATGGAATCATTTTTAAAAAATATACCAATAAACATATACCTTTACTGGTGGTAGGTCTCTCGTATGTAAGAGTCCGTCTGGGTGGGTACCACCGCAATGTCTGTTTCTACCGCCAAGCATCAGTGTGCATGCACTGTTATGTTTCGGTTTGAAGGATATAGTACTTAGCCAGTGTAACTACTGGACATACTGAGGCTTAGCATCTTATGTCTCAAGATGAAGAGCGCAGTGGAATGCCACACAGTACTTTGTAACTCAAGGTGCTGGATGGTGTTGGTACTGTTTATGGGTGGTCGTATCGCTTCCCGTCAGGCGAACGGCATGCTCGTCTCGTCATTCAATGGAATAAAAAAAACCTTAATCTAATTGAAATATGATAATATAATTACTTATACTGTAGGGTAGATAATTACAAATACCAGTATTCGCCAAACAGAAGACAGTTACACATTTTTGATCCATCCGAAATTACCCCAAACTAATGCTCGTGTAGCACCAACCAAATCTATGTTGAACATCTATAAAAGTAGAGCTAAATTAACAGTTGGATTATTCCACAACTAAAGAGGTGGATTCTGGCTGTAAAGTTAAACAATTCCTATAATCCGCAGTCAACTAATCCCAACCTTCGGGCCCTTAATTTCCGTCCCTTGAGTAAATTTACACTATCCATTATATTCAGAGCTCTGGAGTTGTGAGTACTTACACCGATATCGCCTATCGTGTTAAAAGGGGTAATGACGCGCCGTTTCAAGTTATACTGGTAGGTTACTAGTATTAACAACACCTGTTTCCTTCATGTTTAGAATGTACATATGGGACTGTTTCCTTTAGTCTTAACTGAATATTCAGATTTGTGCAGCAATGATTTGTAAATAAATAAAGTTTAAATTCCAGTAGTGTTTATTATTTTTAGGATATGCTGAGTAAGCCTCATGCGAAATGCAAATGGATCTTAATGTTAAATATTAATTTTGGTTTGTTTTAAATTCTCATTGTGGCCAGTTGTGTCTAGTAGTAAAATAACTAGTACGGTTGAATGTGTAAGAAAATTTAAATGCAACTTTCCTGTTGCATTTCACTCACTGGTTTGTATTATTGCTAGAGGGCCAAAAACACTCCTCAATCCCTAGTGTGATTCTTAAGACGCACCTGTAATTCTTTTGATATTGATGTTATTAGTGTACAAAAGCGAAGCAAGTTTTACCATCACATGACCTACTTGATCACTTACCCGGTATAGGAAAGCGACCTCAAAAGCAATTATCTAAATACAACAACATAATTATATACATAGACATTTTGCCTTCCCTCATTTTCCTTATATTTTAATGTCATACTCACAAAGACGTCGTTTGAAGATATTTGGTAAAAAAATATACGCAAAACTGTAAAGCCAAGCTTGTTATCCTTTTTTCGTTTGGTTGGGTAAGCTATGGACAAAATATTGACGAAAATAATCTGTGCACGTAAGCTACCTTTAAAATGTATGGTATGGGATTATTTGTAAGCATTTTCTATTCTTTATTGTGAATTTCTGAAGGATATTCATAGTTGTAATAGTTATATTACGGTACTACTGCAGTGTTGAGGTCTCGGGTTCAAATCTCGGTTTATCTGCTCAGTATCAGCCCGGTGTCTAGAATTTGTGCCGGATATAGCGACAGGCTCATTCCCTATCACATCATGGGACTGAATGCACGCGGCGAAAAGTGAGTCCACTAGTTGCACCTCTGCCTACCTCTTTGTGTATAAACGACGTGTGTGTGTATTCATATTTTGATAACTCGGTATCTATTGTTTTCTATATATTACCTTTTGCCCTCGATTTCATCCGCGTAGAAGTCGAAAATGGTTCTAATAGGATTTTTAATTGTTTTATTTAAGTTATTAATTTTGTTATAACATATAAATTATTATGTTCAAATGTATATATGTATGTAATAACAATCTTTACTATAGTGTAAGGATTCAAAGGTTAAATAAACATGAAAATAAAATAAAATTATGTTATATTTTGTGAACCCGAAGCTCGGCCTTTTATTTGCTTATGTTTTTAAGTGAGTTCAACCTTTTTTGAATAAAATCGGATTGAGTTTTCAAACATGTGTTTGAATCAATTTAAGAAATTAATTGAATGTGTTTGAAATCAAAAGCACTAAGGAGTATTGATATGAACTTCGAAGCAAATCAATGCCAAAATAACTTTCTACCCGTTTTTAACCCCATTAGGGAATGAATTTCAATAAAATACGAAACATGTCTTCCATCACTCCTGTTAAAAAAGATTTATGCAAAGTTTGAAGTAGATTGGACTAAGGAATCACGTCGTCCCATACAAACTTTGTCCCCCTTTTTCACCCCCTTAGGGATAGAATTTCGGAAAATCCTTTCTTGTCGGATGCCTACGTCATACAAAGAACATATCCTCCAAGTTTCGGGTCTCTACGATCAGCGGTTTAGGCTGTGCGTTGATCCGTCAGTCAGTCATTCAGGACAAAGCATTTTATATGTGTAGAAGATTACTCTCACGAATATAATATTTAGATATAAAATTTATCACCGATTACAACTTTTAAAACGACAACAGTTTCAGAAATGACTCCTCTAACTCACAAAGACAAACTTTGCCTCTTAAAATGACTTTAAATAAGTTTGCTCGTATGGAAAACACATAACACTGCAGTGGCCAGACGTGTATCCAGATTAATAGATGTTTTAGAAGTGTGGAAGAAACACTGATGGTTTAAAATTTTGGCACAAGTCTGATTAACTGACTTGATACTATCTAGCAAAATTAGGTAAAGCGGCCAACTACGGCTTATTGTAATTTATTCTAAAAAGAAGCCCGAATTTAGAATGGGGTATTGTGGGCATTGGGGTAGCTTAGACAAAAAAAGTTAAGGGTTTTTAGTTAATATATTTATAAATATTTTGTACCTACTGGTGCTTTACCCTGGGAGGTATAAGAAGTGAAATCAATGGATATGCCTTGGTTTGCCTCTATCTCATGATATGATAGCAGGCGAAGTATATTGGACACAAATCGAAATTCTGAGCAACCCATGGATATTGTCGAACCGAATTTAGATTTTTTTCGTTTCATAGCTCAAGGATCCTTGAGTTAATATCTTTATCAATGAACAAAATTAAACAATATATAATAACAGAAAGCCTTGGCCCCGAACTCCACGCGATACCACAAAGTAAAATACATTTGGAATTTATAATTCCATCGTTCAAATTTCTTGTATTCGGAGGTTAACATTCAATTAAACGCTTTCGTACAATTTTGACCGCGAATTTAATATTAGACTGTTTCGCATTTTTATTTTTAGTTATTTTTGTTAATAAAATAACGCGTAAATGCAAAATCCGGTTGTATAGTTAGGTAAGGTTTAATTATGAGAAAAAAGAATGTATTTTGTATCTGAATAGTCACCATAATGGACACAGTGAAAAACCGGCCTTAATGACTCGTTTCAATGAGAAAGGTTCTATAACCAACCGGTGAAGTACATACAATAGAGTGGCGTAGCGTGGGTTTTGCCGCCCGGGGCGGATCCAAAATTTTCCGCCCCAAAACACCTAAGAGTCAAGTGTGTAGACCCCCCCCCCCCAAGCCAAAAGGTAACATTTGTACTTAAAGGTTTTATTTTACGCATTTAGCCGCCCCCTTTTTTTTGGTTTCGCGGAGAAAGTGCGTTACCACTAACACCCAGCCTTCGTCGCGGGGGGGGGGGGGGGAGCGGTTATGTTGGGTTCACCGTGCCTTACGACCCGGCGTTGAGCCGGAGAGATTGAAAGCGTCGGGCGATCGCCAGACCGAGTCCCTAACCTACATAGGTTAGGTAGTCTAGTTTAGTTAGTTTTAGTTGTATGTACACCGCACGGCATACCAACTAAAACTCCATCTTCGGTGCATTAAGGACGGCTACGGGCTTCCTCGGACGAAGTGTCTAAGTTGTCGTCCACAACCGCCCTTGCACGGTGCCGCCTGATGTAGCCCGTTTCCTGTTGTCGAAGGACGTTCTCGGCGTCAATGGCAGCGTGAGACCTACCTGCCACGCTGCCGTCCATCACAGGGGTCGCAACAATGTGCTCAAAGATATACAAAACTAAGGGCGGACAGCCCCCTGCCGCCCGCCCTAGACCCCCGGTGGCCCCGCTCCTCATTTAGCCGCCCCCTGCCCCAACTTCGCTACGCCACTGATACAATAACAGGCCTCAGTACTTTATTGAAAGAGACGATGTCTGTTTTTTTGACAATTTATTTGGATTGCACTGTAATAATATCAGACACAGTGTAGCTATGTTGGGATACAAAAATATAACACATGTTGTGTTGAAGAGCTTCAAATTAGTGAATAGCCGAGGCTCATTGGAATTCCAAATACCAATGTATTGTTTTCATACAAATCTCATGTACAGTCAGCAGCATAAATATCTGTACAAAATCAAAATTTCAAATCGCCTATATACGCGTTAAGTTAAACTGAAATATTTTTTTCTTCGTTTGAAGTAAAGTAAATACCTTTTATTTTATTTTTGTCAAGAGAAAAATAAGATTAGTAAGAACACAAAAGTATGTAGGCAATTTGAAATTTTGAATTTGTTCATCTACTTATGCTGCTGACTGTACAGTAATCAATATTACTATCGACGAGTACAATGTTTTGCCAATATTTCTCTTTAGTAATGTAGTAGCTGCTAGGCTATCATTAGAACAAATGAAATTACGGACAGACATCTTTGAAAAGATAGAACCCTGATTCACACTGGTCACTGATATATTTATATTGCCAGTAGGCGTAATTTTAAGATTGTTTTCGAATATTTGTTTGTATTTACTTAGCTTAGTTTGCAAGTAAAATTAGGCACCGACTCCATTTGACAGTATACTAGATAGAGAGACAAATACTAGATAGTTAGATGTTCTGACGATTAGGTGATCAAGATGGCTGTCTAGTGTCTACTTTTCTTCAGACTGCCTTGGTGGCATAGTTGTATGGGGTGCTTTCCTATGTTTCTTTTTGTACATTTTTTACATGTAACACACAAAGCAGTTATTCTTTTTTTAAATATTGTTGTGAGCAACAGTGGGGACTTGGTAGGGATATCGTACTATCGCTTTCGCACGCGCAGCTTTATGGCCGGTGGTACCCAGTGACGTCACAGTCTGATATTACTGTTATTTGACAGCTACTCCTCTTAGCAAATTTCAAAGCTTTATAATTTACTTATTATTGCGCCGATATTGAAAATTCTTTTTCCGTAACATTTTGGATGGCATACATTTTTGATAAATGTATTTAGAAAAAAGTAGTCAACTACACAATTTTTTTCCATCTTAAAAATTACTCAGTCGTAGCTCGGAGCCAGGAAGCTAGCGGTGTGATACCCTTGTGTTTCGGAAAACACGTAAAGCCGTTGCTCCTGTCTCGGATTGCTCGCACCGGACTATGTGAGTGTACCTGTGTATTGCGTACACACTTGTGCACTATATTATCTCCTGCGCACCTGGCTGATACTCGTTGGGATTGGCCGCCGTGGCTGAAATTTGGCTATGGGATTTATTTTACTTTACATCTTAAATTTTTCAGTAAACATCTGCACGTGCGTGCGGCGCAACGGCGGGTCCATAGTTGATCTGTCGTTTGCAAGTCCCACCGTTGCGCACCGTGTCCGGGGCTGGAGAGTCCTCGCGGGCGTGGAGACGATGTCGGACCACCGTTACATTAGGTTCGACGTCTCCGCGTCCGCGAGTATCCAGCCCGATGGTGAAACGAGCGCCCCGAATCAGGACGGCCCGCGGTGGGTGCTTCGTCGCCTCAATAAAGAGGCCCTAGAGTTGGCCGCTCTGGTGATGTCGTGGCTCCCCGTGCCGGACGGGCCGGTACGGGTTGAGCAGGAGGCGGAGTGGCTCGGGGTGGCAATGTCGGACGTTTGCGACGCCGCCATGCCCCGGGCCCTCCGCCGTTCGACTCGGCGGCAGGTGTACTGGTGGTCGGCGGAGCTAGCGCAGTTGCGCGCGTCTTGCGTTGCTGCGCGCCGTCGATACGCCAGGCATCACCGTCGCCGAATTCGAACACAGGATCACGCAAACCAGGAGCGGCGGCTCTATGACCTCTACAAAGAGGCGAAGAGAGCGCTGCGGGTGGCCGTTCATAGGGCCAAGGTCGCGGCACGCAAGGAGTTTCTGGAGACTCTCGACGGTGACCCGTGGGGGCGCCCCTATCGCATGGTGATGAATAAGCTTCGCCCAGCGGCGCCCCCGCTGTCGCAGAGTCTCCGGCCAGAATTACTGGCCAACGTCGTCGCGGCTTTGTTCCCGGCCACCGTGGAGACCACTCCTCCACCGATGTCGCCACCGGATGTGGCGTCATCGTCGATTGAGAATCCGGCAAGGGATATCCCAGAGGTTTCGCCCGCAGAAATGCGGGCGGTAGTGCTTCGGCTGCGGAGCAAAAACACGGCCCCAGGGCTCGATGGCATCCCCGGAAGAGCCTGGGTGCTAGCCCTCGAGCACCTGGGTCCGAGGCTCCGCAGTTTATTCACCGCCTGTTTGGAGCAGGGCGTCCTCCCGGCGCGTTGGAAAACCGGGAAGCTCGTCCTGCTTAAAAAGGAAGGACGACCCGCAGAGTCGCCGTCGGCCTACCGGCCCATCGTGTTGCTCGACGAGGTCGCCAAACTCTTCGAGCGCATCGTCCATGCTCGCCTCGTCGAGCACCTCGAGAGGGTCGGACCGAACCTGGCCGACAGCCAATTTGGCTTTAGGAGGGGACGTTCCACCGTCCACGCGATTCTGCGGGTGAAGGAACAGGCGGAGGATGCAGTGGCCGGAGGCGGAATAGTTGTCGCGGTGTCCTTGGACATCTCCAACGCGTTCAACACGCTGCCTTGGCCCTGCATTCACGAGGCACTGCGGTACCACGTGGTGCCGCCCTATCTTCGGCGTCTGGTGCACGCGTACCTGTCTGACAGGGACGTTGTGTATCCGGGCGTCGACGGGTGGCACCGAAGAGCGATGTCGTGCGGTGTTCCACAGGGCTCGGTTTTGGGCCCTCTCCTGTGGAACATCGGATACGACTGGGTGCTCCGTGGTGCAAATCTCTGGGACGTCGGCGTGACGTGCTACGCCGACGACACATTGGTCACAGCGACCGCCAGGACGTTTCGGGACGCCGCCACCTTGGCGGCGGTGGGCACCGGCCAAGTAGTAAGTCGGATTCGACGGTTGGGTTTAAAGGTGGCCCTCGAGAAAACCGAGGCCATTTGTTTCCACGGGCCTCGGAGAGGGCCACCGGCCGGTGCCCACATCGTGGTTGAGGGGGTGCGGATTCCCATCGGCAAAGATATGAAATATCTAGGCTTAGTCTTAGATAGCCGATGGAAATTCCGCGCCCATTTCAAGAAACTGGGGACGAAACTGTCTCGGGCAGCGGGCGCTCTTTCCAGCCTGCTGCCCAACCTGGAAGGTCCTGGCATCCCTTGCCGGAGATTATATCACGGAGTCGTGCGGTCCATGGCCCTCTATGGCAGCCCCGTTTGGGCTGACTCCCTGAACCGCCCCTGCATCGCCCTCCTGCGCACTCCGCAGAGAGCTTTGGCGCAGCGGGCGATCAGGGCGTACCGCACGGTCTCTTTCGAGGCGGCTTGTTTGTTGGCCGGATTCCTGCCCTGGGATCTGGACGCCAAATCCCTCTCCGATGTCTTTCATTGGCGGGAGGAGGCGTCCAGTCGCGGGCAACATCCGGCCCTGAAGGAGGTGGAGGCCATGAGGGCCTCCCTACGGCGAGCCGCCGTGGAGGAGTGGCGTCTCAGGCTGGAGGCCCCGACAGCGGGGCTCAGGGTCGTCGCGGCAGTGCGTCCTGTCTTTGCCGAATGGCTGGACAGGCGCCACGGTGCGGCAACGTTTCGCCTGTCGCAGGTGCTCACCGGGCATGGCTGCTTCGGTGAGTTCTTGTGGCGGGTAGTGCGGAAGGAGGTGTCGGCCGTGTGTCACCACTGTGACAACTGCCCGCTGGATACGGCCCAGCATACGTTAGAGTTTTGCCCAGCCTGGGATGAGGAGCGCAGCGCTCTCAGAGCAGTCGTCGGAGGAGACCTCTCGCTGCCGGCCGTGGTCGCTTCCATGGTCGACAGCCGGAGGTCCTGGCGTGCGGTGGCACACTTCTGTGAGGTGGTCCTCTCGCGGAAGGAGAGTGCCGAGAGGGATCGGAGGCGCGGAGATCCCTCCCGCCGCCAGACGAGACGTAGGAGGCGCCGGGTGGACGACTGACCGGCGTCTTCCGCCCTGTGGATTGGGGGCGTTTGGAGAATTCTACCACGGTATCCCCTGCCTGTCGTAAAAGGCGACTAATAGGGGCCACCGGGGGTCGCAGGCGGGCGGCAGGGGGCTGTCCGTCTTTCACTTTTGTGTTCTATTAGCACATTGTAGCGATCCCTGTGATGGACGGCAGCGTGGCTGGTAGGCCTCACGCTGCCATTGACGCCGAGGGCGTCCTTCGGTGCGTGGGGGCTCCTGAGCCCCCCCACAACAGGAGACGGGCCGCACTAGGCGGCAATGCGCAGAGGCGGCTGCGGACGACAACTTAGACACTCCCGTCAGAGGAAGCCCGCAGCCGTCCCTAATGCGCCGAAGATGGCCACCGCGGAGTTTTGGTTGGTATGCCGTGCGTTATACATAGGTTAGGGACTCGGCCCGGCGGTCGCCCGATGGTTACATCTCTCCGGGTGGCTCAACGCCGGGACGTAAGGCACGGTGAACCCAACATAACCGCTCAGTCGCCCCCCTTGAAGGCTGGGCGGTAGTAATAAGTCACTTTCTCCGCGAAAACAAAAAAAAAAAAAAAAAAAAAAAAAAAAAAAAAAGTAAACATCTGCAATTATTGCCAGTTTATTATTTCACTTAAAAGTACAGTTAATGTCTAATTAAGCGAGTCTACATTGGACTGTACTACTTGAAATTTAGAAAATTCGCTCCTAAGAGCAGGGGTAAGAGTGCTAACTCTTGTTGGAATTGGGGACCATTAATATGTCGCAGTAAACACAAGGAGGGTGCATTCTAACAGCGCTGAGTGCTCTCGCCTCTAAGATGTGTTTAGTAGTACTTTAACTTTAAACACTAAAAGAGGATTAATGATCGTTTAAGAAGAAAGAAATGTAATTGTTGAAATAAAGACATGTTACAGAGATAATTACACATAGTATTACACTTATTGACAACTTTAGGGGTAGGCAGAGGTCTCAAGTAATATGGAGCGTGCCTATTGCAAAATCCAGAGCATAGTTCTATACTCCAGGCTAAGAACTAGAAAAACCTAATAATTGTCTGACCTGGGGATCAAACCCGAGACCTAAATTGGGCAAGCGTACAACAAACTGCGCCACTGCCGAGGAAGTTGCAGATAATATTTTGCAGAATGGCATCATATTGTCCCAACGCACTTTTCCCTCATTTGAACATTGATGCTGTACAGTTTGAGCTGAGCGGCGTTGATTTTCAATGAGACAACGTAATATATGGGGAATTCTATTGACATTTGAAATAAATATGACATTACTATTAAAGGTGCGGTATAACCTACCGTTGGCCATATTTAATGTGGGGTCAGCACAACATATTCTTTCACGCATGTTAAAGAAACAATTTGGCCAATTTTTTTCGCTACCAATAGTCTACCGTATGTCAACTTGATAAGTACTTTAACAAGACAAAAATGGAAGATGGAAAACCTATTTTTTCACTCGTCCGTAAATTGTTGAAGAATTCAAAGAATTTCAACTATGAAATTTGTTTTGAAGCTAATTGGAAGAACAATTTTTTTTATACTAAAACAACAGAAAATACTTTGAATAACGCAAACGTTTTTGCTGGCGGATACCTTTGTTGGTTTTAAGGATGTTTTCCATAAAAATAATGAAAAGACATTCCGCTTGAAACCGTCGATGCAAAATCGATTTTGATTTTCTTAAAAAGGTTGATATTATATTGTTTCGTTGTTTGTATAGTGTTTATCTATGGGACTTATAACTCTGGTTATATTATTTGACATATAATAACAATTAAAATAATTAGGATATATTTCACAGGTTTTAAGATAATTTTATTTGACAGTTATCGTATTACACAGCTAATATAGGTAGTACTCATTTTACCTTAGGGTCATTCGGGGCAACAGCACGCAGTGGGTAAAAGTTCGCATGGTCAATATCTCAGAACCTATTGAGTGGGCTCAGACACTTTTTCGGCTAGATCAGGGGCGCGTCAGGGACGATGTCAGAGCCACAAGCTATTTTGCCAAGCCTCACTTGTTTAGCGAAAAACGGTGATCAACGTGATTTTGTTGATTAGTTACCAACATTTTGTGCTGGGAAAAAAGTGTCTGGCTAGACGGTGCATCAGTTTACAAAAGTCCGTTAATTATGTTAAGTTTACATGATTATTATAGTATTTATTTTAGTTACTAATTCTGTCCTAGAAAATAAATGCGTCTCAACTAACGTGTGAATGTTTAAAATATTCCCTGTTTGGGCAAGAGTACGAGGTTAAAAGTACGCACCCTGTTATAACTTCATTACAATGATCGCACGGTTTTTTCTTCTTTAAGCTGCAATTAAGGCGAATATTATTTGTAAAGATTTTTAGACCTTATACAGAAAAAAAATATTCTCCATAATCACTCTGCGTAGTTTTACCCACATAACGGGTCAATAGTACGAATTTCCCCCGATGCACTTAAACATGTATTCCAAAAAAAACAATGAAGTAATGTACAAAAACTCATTAAATAATAAAAGTAGAATAAATTTACTTTACATAGAGTGTTAAAACGTTTTCCTAGACACTATATTTTTGACTGTGTAGACGATAGAAAAAAAAGTGCGTACTTTTAGGCCGAATGACCCTACCCCTACCCTACCAGCCCACTGCTGAGCACGGGCCTCCTCTACAACTGAGAGGGTTTAGGCCTTAGTCCACCACGCTGGCCTAGTGCGGATTGGCAGACTTCACATACCTTCGAAATTCAGAGAACCTCTCAGATATGCAGGTTTCCTCACGGTGTTTTCCTTCACCGTTAAAGCGAACGATAATTCACAAAGAATACACACATACGTTTTATAGAAAAGGTGCGTGCCCTTGGGTTTTGCATCTGCGAATATTCGTCTCGGCAGTCCGTTCTACTCCCAACTAGGCTATCGCCGCTTTTTTTTACTCGTTTTATTGGCATTTATTTGGTATTACAAATCAGAGTGTGACTTTTGTATTTGATCGGATTTAACATTTATCTGACGAGTAGCATTTATCCGCCAGCAATGAAATCAGCCCTAGTATACTTCCTAATGCAGTAATTATATATTATATTGAGTGAACCACTCAAAGATTTGAATATAACCTTCATTTTATACCAGCATATAGATACATCTTTCCTTCTCTTTCAAATAAACTTTCACAAAATTTCGTCTTGAAATGAAAAATTCATTCAATAAATACAAACTATCTTCGACGACTCTTTCAAATGGACCGAACTTTTAGTCTAAGGCGGCTTTTACGTCACCAGGCAAGCGCGTAACATTTTAAGCAGCTCAAGACGCAAGTTTATTTACTTCAGTTCTTACTGTGAAAGTATCACTAAACATTTTCTCTTCAAAATTACTACATAAATTATTTAGCAGTAAAAACGCAAATTCCTAAGTACAAAGTTTATATACGGTCATGATACTCGCACAATATATTGCTGCGGCGTAAAGGTACCATGTGCGCACAAAGGATTTAGAATATTTAAAGTGATTTAATTTTCTTGCAGACACGACAGCTGGTTTTAGTGATGCGGCGAGTTCGTTAGCTTGAAGGAAGATTCTCTTTAGATATAAAGATAATCTACTTTTTATGATAGCGCTATATAATGATTTTATAGCACATAATTTTAAGTATATGTACGATGACAATAAAATATTATTGTTCATTTCCATTGACAATACTTAAGGTTTAGATGAATCAAAAATTGTCTTTACCATTATTTAGTGGTAAAATTAGTCGAAATTATTATTTCTGTTGGTCCAATACGTTAGTTTAAATATATAACCGACTTACTAAGCTCTTTCAACTTTCGTACCTTCTTTCTATTGTTTGTTTATGAGGGAATCACCATTCGATATAGACATCTCTTTCATGCTACTTACCCGCTCTTATTTTCAATAAATTTTACCTTCTTTCATTTCTATCGTGTCTTCTTTATCAGTTAAATATTTTTCATTGGTTTCGCTTACGTCTTACTTGTCCTATCACTTTACCTTCGTTTCGTAAAGGACTCGTCCTAAATAAAGAAAAGGGTTGCTTTATAATATTTCTGTACGACTTTTGACTGACGTTTTGTTAATGTAAGCTCTACTTTTCGTTTGAGCTACCTTTCCCCGTTGAAAGCTAACCTAGCGCACAAATTTTAGTTCTGAACAAATCGAATTTATAAAACAAATGAACATTTCTTTTTAGAACCCTTTGCAGCGAAATTTCATTGTAACTGCATTTACGATTGTGAAGTTTTACTAAAAATAAATATAAAAGTTGTAAATCGACGCCTTCATTATATTACTGAAATTACTTTCCATTCTTTTACTTAAAATGTGTAACAAATACAACGTATTTTATTCAATTTACAGTACTAATTAAATCAGTGTAATTGAGTCGATGCCATTAGAAGGAAAAAATCTATAATTTTATGTTTATTTCAACGGGACACGGCCAGAGACTAGGGATGGTTGTCCTTGGTAGTGTCAATTAGATTCTCTATATTATCTGTCTAATAAAAAATATTTTTAAATTCATCCAGGGCAAGCAAATTGTTTTTATTTATTCTGACAATACGTCGTGATCTAATAAGTGTGGACAGACTATCTCATATCTTTTCAAACCTTGTCAATAGGAGGCTTTGTATGATAATTTGGATGAAATCTTCCAAATCTGGATAGAATTTATAGCTTTGCGAGCTTCGTTGATATACCAAAACATCTATCAAGAATTTACTGACCTTTTAGGATGGAACTTTTTCAGGAAATACTAACCCCGCCTACACTTTTAGTAAGAATGATCTTATTCCGTTGGTATAGGTTTATTTTTACCCTGGGGTAAGGACAAATGTTTTAGGGGTAACTTGTATAAAAAAGTGTGTGTGTGTGAGAGTGTCTATAAATGTACACACGTATGAAGTCAAACTTTTTCAATAAATTTTTTTTTACTGTTCTCATAATAATTGTTATATTCTATTAATACGGTCAAATTATTATTATTATTATTTATTTATTTAAATATTATTGTCCGCTAAATTGATAGTCATATTATTAAAAGATGGTTAATTTCAATAAATTAATATACATTTACAATTAAAAGTGAGGTTGACATAAAAAAATACTAAAATCACAATCACATGATGATTTATCAAAACAATAAAAAAATAATCTCTCAGTTTCACTATTTATTTAATTGAATTTCAATAAGTGTAGCAAACCATAATATTTAAACTGTTTACGCTTGTCGACAATAGATGGCTCTGTACAGTGTGACCCAATTACTACATCGCGATATCACTATTCTCTTCGAAATAATGACCCTATAACACAGGCGCCGTGACGGTCCAAAGTGACAGAAAAAGTGACGATTTTTGTGTGTCTATTTTTTTTAACAAATTTCTCCCGTACGTCGATAAAGTAGTTTCAATTCAATAAACTGTATAGGCAAACTTGTTGCAATACACCGGGTTTTTATGTATCAACTAGCTTTTGCCCGCGGCTTCGCCCGCACGAAAGGAGTTTTCCTGGATAAAAGTCCCGCTAAACATTTTCCCGGACCGAATTGTAAATCTAAACCATTCTCGAATACACCTGAAGACACACAAAAAAATCATTAAAATCGCTCCAGCCGTTTTGGAGGAGTTCAGTGACATACGCATACACAGAAGAATTATATATATAAACATGAGAAAACCAGATTTTTTTGTTCCATCAATAAGTGTGAGAATATTTAGTTCAGACGTTGAAATTTTTATTCAGTTTGCTGCTGGTTGGTTACCCTACCAGCCCTGTATTATATACTGCCCACTGCTGAGCATGAGCCTCCTCTACTACTGAGAGGATTTTAGGCCTTAGTCCACCACGCTAGCCTAGTGCGGGTTGGCAGACTTCACATACCTTCGAAATTCCTATAGAGAACTTCTCAGATATACGTTACATATAACTTTTTAGAAAAGTCAGAGGTGTATGCCTTTGGGTTTTGCACCTGCGGACATTCGTCTCGGCAGTCCGTTCCACTCCAAACTAGGCTATCGCCGCTTCTCCGCTGGTTGGTTATGAGATATAAAAAAAGAATGCGAAGTTGAATTGAGACAGAAGACCAAAGAGCATTATAATACTATGTAAACAGAAGACCCAAAGGTCTTCATACATATCTGGTCTGGTATACATATAACAAATTATATGTATACCAAATAAGAATTAAACTACAAAGGGAGAAATGCGCCATTTATTCAATTTTAAATATCACACATATATTTAGAGGATAAGAAGGCGTAAAATTTAATTTCAGATAGAAAATAGCCATTTTAAATTGAAATATTATGCAATGTAAATAATAAATATGTTTATCATTACTTGAAAACACATTTACGATTTGAAAATCTAAAAAGAAATTAACCAATTGAATTCACAGCATGAATTATTGTCTCTTTTACCCCATTAGTCCAACATATGGCGACACCCTTAAATAGCACAAAATTGTTATAGACGATCTCGGGGCGGATTTGATTTTATTAAAGCACAGAGAGTGTGCAATGTGCTCCAATTTGTAGGAATTTACGACGTATTGATATCAATTGGGTTTCATATATTATATTAGGTACGTGTGATGTAATAATGGTCTATTATTGTGTGGCTCGATAGCCTACTTGGGAGTGGAACGGACTGCCGAGACGAATGTCCGCAGGTTTAAAACCCAAGGGCACACGCCTCTGACTTTTTAAAGTTACTTGTGTATTGTTTATCAATTATCGTTCGCTTTAACGGTGAAGGAAAACATCGTGAGGAAACCTACATACTTGAGAATTCTCCATAAGAATTTCGAGGGTATGTGAAGTCTGCCAACCCGCACTAGGCCAGCGTGGTGGACTAAGGCCTAACCCCTCTCAGTAGTAGAGGAGGCCCGTGCTCAGCAGTGGGCAGTATATAATACAGGGCTGATTGCAAAATACATCAAAACCAAAAGAATTTAATTACAACTTTGAAAATACATTTTTATACCACTCTCATGATTTTATCTTGTTTCGCGGCGGCTTTTCTTTGTACACAAGTTCCAAACTTCGCAATTATAAGTTACGTCTTGACAGATGTTTCGTTTTGATAATATTAGGCGCGCAGACGCTGTGAAATTGTTAGGCTAACGCATACTCATACTCACGCCTTTTACCCCCGAAGGGGTAAGTAGAGGCGCAACAAGTGCTCCCACTTTTCGCCGTGCATATTCCGTCCCATCATGTGATAGGTGGCGAGCCTATCGCCATATCATCCACAAATTCCAGACTTCTGGCTGATACTGACAATACTGAGCAGTAAAACTCAATATCACTTTTTCCGACCCGGGATTCGAACCCAGAACCTCAGAGCTGTGTTGTACCGCGAATGCAATACAACCGAGGCAGTCAAAGATAATCGCGCATTTAAACATAAACTTCATCTCCATTAATATAGTACAAGTAAGTACCTCAGTATGTTAAAGCTTGATACACTTGCCTATAAATCTATTCAGCTTACGTTCGAACTATGGCTTTGGTCTGCCTTTACTTCGGAACTAGCTTAACGGTATCCGATAATGGATATTATATTCGAATAATGTATTGCAAATTAAGAAACATTGGCCCACTAAAGTGAATGACGTAGCGTGAAAGATGGTGAGTAGATGACTTTGAAATGACGGGTTCGAATCTAGTGCTATATGAACCCTAGACATTTTGAGGTCGAAGTTCTTCAAAATCCGTTTGGTCGATTTTGAAATTATCCTGTTCAGATAGACAGACACGATAGGGATCTTGTTTTATGGCACTATGGTCTGTCTATTATGGTAGTGATGTAAGGATGGATCAGTATCCTTCCTGATCAGTATCAGTGACAAATATTTGAAAATGAAAATATTTTTCGACCATTGATTAAAAGACTCGGCTTATTTCATAGGAACGCGTATATGATTGCAATAATCAGCTACACTTTGTCAATTCAACTATCAAGTCTTTCAAAGGACGTGAACCAATACAACTCAGAATAGATATTAATTTCCCAAAACATACTTTTTTGTAATATCCAGATATCATAATTAAGACGTGAAACACAACTCATAAATAATTTATAATCGCAGGTCTCACGTACGTTAAACATATTCCATTAAAAATTCAACAGGCCCCGAGCAAAACATTTGACGTCGGGTTTGATTCCCATTAATTAATCGTAGAGGATATTTTAGGACTACACAAACTTGGCAAAATGGCAATCAAAGGAAAGGTCAATGTGTATCGTAGTTATTGTTTTACGTACAATTATATTACTAAAGGTTTTGGAATAAGGAATAGTTGATATGTTTCTAAGAATTTAGATTAAATATTTTACATAAATTTCTGAGATTTTTATCTGTGAGATGAAAGGTGTTCTTAATCTCTTATGTAATAAAATCGTAGATACTCCATAGAAAAACATAAAGAATAGTAACAGTACGTAAAACTTTTGAATTTTTTTACCTGTTCAAAGTTCAATGATCTTTGCTTTATAATGTTTAAACCACTCAATGAATTCAAAATGTAATTACTGAAAAATGTAAAACTTTATTCGGTGTAATATATAAAGCAAGTCAGAGGCAGGTGGCCATACGACAAAGATGGGCCACACGCGTCACGCGTGTTCAGTATTACGGAAGATGTGAGGGGTATGAGTTAGGCTGAGATGGGTTTTAGTCCTACTGGTGGTAGGTCTCTCGTGTGCGAGGGGCCGTCTGGGTAGGTACTACCGCAATGTCTATTTCTACCGCCAAGCTGCAGTGTGCATGCACTGTTGTGTTCCGGTTTCCATGACATTGTAGCCAGCGTAATCACTGGGCATTATGAGACTTTACATCTTATGGCTCAGGGTCAAGCGTAGTGAAGTGCCACACAGTACTTTGTAATTAAAAGTTCTGTATGATATTGCTACTGTTTATGGGCGGTTGTATCACTTACCACTAGGCGAGCGGCATGCTCGTCTCGTCATTTAAATGCAATAAAACTTGTTGGCACATTTAGGTTATAAGTAATAAGTTTCCGAGAATGGGTGTAAACTCTCATTTATGTAGGTTTCTTAGAGTTGACTCTTTATTTATGAAAGTAAGAAGAAAAATATAAGATAAAATAAACACCAAATAATAGTTTCACGAATAAAACGATTCTATTACTTACTTTTATATTCAGTCAGATTATATTTTATTTGATGGATATCATTTATAACAGGTAAGATACTATTATACGTTAACAAAAATCCTGTATAAAATATAAGCGCCATAGAGAATACTGTCTTATGCTTTTAGTGTGTAAGTGCCGATTTATTCATATAACAGCTAAACAAAAACACTCCAACCTTTGCTTTCTAAACCAGAAGCAAACCCTTTGAGAACTGAAAACACATCTAAGGTCATCAAAATACTTAAAGTTACACCTCGAACCTACTTTTCATATAAAATACCCGCAAAGTATATTTCCGTGAAATCCACGAAGTGAAATACTTCATTTAATAAAGCATTACGTCGAGTGGTAGCACAAAACGAACGCCAGTACCGCCTCCAATCTCACTTACATTATCCCATTTTTATAATTTCGTGTCATTACAAAAATGGAAAAATTTAAAAAGGTGCTTGCGTATAATGATGTCCTCGACAGAACAATAGCTTAAGATAGAGGGGAGGAAAATAGGTCGTAGTACACATTATCATACTGCATAGCAACCCTACGGGAGTTATGACTTGTTATGGGTTGAAACGAGTATCAGATTTCTGGAGATTAAGTAGGTCTTTAATTTTACCAGCAATCAATATTTTTTAAAGCATTTTACGTTATTTGAATTCCTATTTTCCTAAAGGTTATTAAAAAGCAGATGGATTTATTTTGAATTGAGGAATATCGACATGACAATAATTTCTGTTGCGTTTCGTATGGATAATGATCTCTGGATTGTCGAAAGTCTAAAAAATCTCATTTCCCAATTCCCATTTCTTACCTTAAACGTAACTCACGTAAAATTCCCCTGTTTGCGTTGATATTCATAAGGCATGGTGTTCATCGGTTAACTACTTCTTAGTCTTCTTTACACATACTCAGCCATCACGCGTTTCCCCTTTTTAGGGTTAGACGGAGGTGTTATCACACCCACATTTCGCCAGCTATGTTAGGTCCCAGGTGGCAAGCCTAATGCCATTTACCGAGCACAATTCCAGACTCCGGTAGACTGAGAAACTCAATATCACTTTATAATAGCAGGCAAACAACTTGAACATACTACCGCGTGGTGGGGATTGTTTTTGTACGATTGTGTAGCTTACGCATTTAAAAATCCCCACCACAAGACTATACCCACCTTGCATTCACCACTAAGTACAACTCCTGTAAGCAAGGAACGGCATCGGCAAACATTTTGGTGTCGACACCGAATGATGAAGCTCGGCGAGTCTCTGAGATCACGTGGTAGTGTACTCAAGTTGTTTGCTGAATATTATACCCGACCCGGGGATCAAACCTAAGACCTCGAAAGTCGCAGTCGTACACCTGCTGTAAAGGAATGCACGATTATACCCTATTCCCCCTAAAATAAATTTTAATCCCCCACATCCTGCAAGCTTCAATACAAAACAAACATTTCACACTGTATTACACGAGCTTACACTCGTCCAGACGTTGCTAGGAACGTTAACTCTCTTCGTAAACGGGCTACCGTTTACGTCAGTTTAACTACCAATCGAAACCGTTAATGTATCGTATTGGCTGGTTAAACTGTCACTAGTTTTGACGTACGTCTGAACGGCGCTCGTATAAATAAGCGTGCAATGTCACGCGCGCCCTTTTTCTTACAATCTTCTTCGCCGTAGCAACACTACTACTAACTGCGTGTTGCCACGCATACCGTTGTTCCCGCTGGGGTGAGTGTGCCAACTTCTACTAACCGCTTCCAGGTATTCTGTGCATCTGGGCTCGTGAGCTATCACGAGTCACTGGCGCGGAATGTAAGCCTAGCTTGCATTCCGACCCGCTGGGATTCTGATTCCAGGTTTCTGCGGTGCAGCGTCGTGCCGTTCGCCTGAATCGGAGTCTCCGCAGGTTTCTATGGTACGGCGTGGAGTGCTGACTCCATGCTCCGCTGGCGTCGGGAGTGCTGACCCCCGATCCCAGCCACGTGCTGACCGCCTTCTCCACGGTGCGGAGTGCTGACTCCGCCACGTGCACACCACCATCGTCGTCGCGGGTGCTGACCCCGGCCACGTGTGCACCATCGTCGCGGGTGCTGGCCCCGACCACGTGCTCACCACCACCATCGCAGTCGGGTGTGCTAACCCCGACCACCTCACCACCGCTGCGCAGACCACGTGCTACCATCTGCCCGGCGAGCTGCCGCCGGAGCTAGCCACGTGCATCAGCGCCGTGCCGTTCGCCTGAATCGGAGTCTCCGCAGGCCAGTGACTCGTTTGCATACCACCAGCAAACCGTACCGAGTGTAACGCGGAGGTGCAAAATAAAGCTCGTACCACGAACCTAAAACCCTGAGTTTCTCTTCTATCTCCTAACTATCTATCTGCGGCGCCTCACGCCGCAGTGGCGCCTAACTTAGGTTTACGTGGGTTTTTGCATCTCCAAATTACTGCTCGGTACTCCTCACAGTCCCGTTGCACAGTCTACACTGTGTAAGCGAACGGTAACACTAATTGCGAACAGGTGAGTCAATTTCTTTAATAAGTGAAAGTGTTAAGTGTTTAAAAAATCTAAATTATAACTGTATCGTGTTTTAGTGCATTGTTCGCAATTTTTGTCCGACTACCCTCCCATATTATTTTATCAAAAAAAATATTTGTACTTTCGTGTCACTAATCCATTTAATTTTCTATAATGGGCACTCACCCTATTACCTTCTTTCTACTAAATAAAAACGAACTAAGCTATGAGGTTATTATCCGTGGTGAAGATCCGGGTAATACCGTATTACAATTGCGGAAGCAAATACATAAGCTTTCAATTTTATATCCCTCCGAAGATATCGATGAGTCTGGTCTCGATATTGATACTGATTTTAATAATCTAAAATTATCCCGTGCTGAATTAAATTCTAAAATTCTAAACTTAGAAAATAAATTTGAATCGAATATTTTTAAACGTAGTAGTGCTTTATCCAATCATATTTATCATAGAATTCGTAGAATCAAACCTCTCACTTCCGATGACAAAAAATTATTGCATACAATCCTAAGTGACTATAACATTTTAGTTAATAAACTCAACAAATTGAACTCGAGTGTTGATTCTAATCTACCCACATCGGTCGATAATAGTCAAGTTGCACCTTATTTATGCGAGCGCATTCGTATGTCTGATTTTAGACTATTGAAATTCGATGGTTCCACTTGTGTTAGATTGTTTTTACAAAAAGTTAATGATTTTAAAACTTCTAGAAGTATATCGTCCTCCGATATATTAAAATTTGCTACCGAAATTTTTTGTGGTAATGCATTACATTGGTTCCGCAGCATAAAAAATAAAATAAATGACTGGGACCAATTGTCTAAATTGTTAATTGAGGATTTTGGTCAATTCGATTACGACTATCGCCTAGTTTCAGAAATTCGCAACCGTACACAGGACGAATCTGAAAATATAACTATTTATCTATCTATAATGTCTGAACTTTTTTCCCGTCTATCTAGACAATTATCTGAGTCAGATAAATTAGAAATCTTATTACATAATATTCGGCCTTGTTATTCCAATGTAATTGCTTGCTCATCTAAAATTTCCACTATTGAAGATCTACGTTTAGTCTGTAAAAATTTCGAAAATGTCCAATGTATGACTGCACAGTATCATAGACCACCACCTATCACTAATAACACTTTAGCCCCAGATTTGGCATACACTAATTATAAATATACTAAAAATACTAATACTCAATTTAATAAATCTACACGTTTTCAAAATTCATACAAATCTAATAATTATAATCAACAAACAAACACACAAACTAACCCTATATATACATCTACGAATCCAAGTAAACCGGTCGACCGCTTATCGCTCGAGAACAAAAGCCGCTCAGGTAGTCAGTGTCCTCGCTGCCGTACTAATGACCATACGCTCGCTAATTGTAAACAAGATAGGTTTCCGATTTGTTTTAAATGTGGTACTACGGGCGTTATTTTTCCTAATTGTAAAAAGTGTCATTCTAAATCGAGTCCAAAAAAACTTTTAACGCTAGATTGTTGTAATGTGTCTTCTAAAAATAATAATTTCGATAAAGAAGACTGGGAACGTTGGCTTTCCACTATTAAAATATTTTTTTCTACCTATAATATTACATCAATCTGGGAACGTAAACCTGATAATGATTCGCGTCCGTATGTTAACGTAAATATTGGTGAAATTTCTTTTTGTGCTTTATTGGATTCTGGATCTTCAGTGACTATACTGGGGAACAATTCACATAAATTATTGGTATCAGCCGGTTTTAAATTGTGTCCGGATACTACTGATACACACTTTGTTGCCGCAGGCGGCCAACTTTTAAACTCCATAGGTTATATAAATATTCCTGTTAGTTTTGAAAATAATTTTCACATTCTTAAAGCTTATGTGATACCTACAGTGTCATCATATTTAATTTTGGGTGTTGATTTTTGGTCTAAGTTTGAAATTTGTCCTAAGTATTTACAATCTATAACCATGGGTAATTCTACAACTAGTAGTATTTCTTTTATAAATGATAACAAAACTAAATTGTTATCCTATGATGACTTAACTAAATCACAGCGTCTAAACGCTGATAACACTATAGAATTATTTAGTTCCATTTCTGCTGAAAAGCGAGGTCTAGGCAGAACACATCTCATCACACACCACATCGACACAGGCAACTCACCGCCTATACGACAACGTTACTACAGACTTTCTCCGGAAAAACAACGCGTGTTATGTAACGAGCTGGATGACATGTTAGCGCTTGGTGTTGTAGAACCTTGTGAGAGTCCTTGGTGTTCACCTGTTTTACTAACTCCTAAAAAAGATGGTAAATTGAGATTTTGTTTAGACAGTCGTAAATTAAATTCTGTTACTAAAAAAGATGCCTATAAATTACCGTACATGTCAGAAATTTTGGATAATTTGAGTAATGCTTGTTATTTAAGTTCTATTGATCTATCGAAAGCTTTTTGGCAAATACCTATTCAAGAGTGTGATCGCGATAAAACAGCATTTTATATTCCATCACGCGGTTCGTTCAGGTTCGTAACTACCCCGTTTGGCCTTACTAACGCGCCTGCTACACAACAACGGTTAGTTGATATCTTATTCTATGGGCCTGAATTTGAGAATTGTGTTTTCGTTTTCTTGGACGATATTATTGTTGTTTCACCTAATTTTGATCATCACATGTCTATGCTTTTAAGAGTCCATAATAAATTAAAATCTGCTAATTTAACTATTAATTTTTCTAAATCACAATTTTTTCGCACTGAACTTAAGTATTTAGGTTATATTGTTAATTCGAATGGTCTACAAGTCGATCCTGGAAAAGTCGATGCCATTCTGAATTTTCCTGTACCGACCAACCCTAAGGAGGTCAAACGTTTTCTAGGCACTGCATCTTGGTATCGTAGGTTTGTTCCAAACTTTAGTTCAATTGCTGGACCCCTCAATAAACTTACTTCTACAAGTAAGAAGGCTAAACCCTTCATTTGGTCTAAAGAGGCGGAAGAGTCTTTTGCTAAACTAAAGGATTGTCTCGTTCAAGCTCCCATATTGTCGTGTCCTAATTATGATCTGCCCTTCGACGTTCACACAGATGCTAGCGACTATGGCGTCGGTGCTTTACTCACACAAACTACTGATGGCGTAGAACATCCTATTGCCTATATGAGTAAATCACTGTCTCCACAGGAGCGTAACTACAGCATTACTGAACGCGAAGCTTTAGCAGTCGTAGTTGCATTAGAACACTGGAGATGTTACCTAGAAACTGGTAAAAAATTTACTGTCTACACAGATCACTCAGCTCTAAAATGGTTTCTAAACCTTAACAACCCTACAGGACGGCTTGCTCGCTGGGGTGTCCGTCTCTCTGCATTTTCATTTGACATCAAACACCGTAGAGGTGCGGATAATGTTATTCCTGATGCATTGTCTCGTTCGTGTCCTATTCAGCTTAGTACTATAGATACTTCTTTAAATGCTACAAATACAACTGATGAATGGTACCTAAATATCTTTCACGGTTGTCAAAATTCTCCAACCTCATTTCCTAACTATATTATAAAAAATAATCGTCTTTATCGTTTTATGAAATCTAAATGTGTTTTAAATTCTGAATTTGAATGGAAGGAAGTTGTACCTCAAGAACTTCGGTCCCCTATTATTTTTGAAAACCATAGTAACCCTTTAGCTGGACATCTTGGTATTTTCAAAACGTACAGAAGGCTGGCACAAAAATACTACTGGCCAGGCATGCATGCTAGTGTAGTCGATTTTGTTTCTTCTTGCGATATTTGTATTTCTCACAAACATCAAAACCACTCCACTTTGGGTGAAATGGGCAGACCTAAGTCATGTTCCAGACCATTTCAAATGTTAAGTATAGATCTTATTGGACCTCTACCTTGTACTAGAAAGCAAAATTGTTATATTTTTGTTGTGACTTGTTGTTTTTCTAAATATTGTTTACTTTTTCCCTTAAAACGCGCTACCGCGGAAATTATAACTAAAATCCTAGAAGAAAATGTTTTCCTTGTACATGGCATTCCATCAACCATTCTTATGGATAATGGAAGGCAATTTATTAGCTCCACTTTAAAACAGATGTTAGAAAAGTACAAAGTTCCTAACATACACTATACACCTAAATATACTCCTCATGTAAACACTGTCGAACGCTATAACAAAACTATCATGACCGCTATTTCCACCTTCATTGAAAATGATCAGCGAGTATGGGATCTCTTGATTCCCAAAATACAGTTTGCTATTAACAACTCTGTTAATGAGGTGACTGGCTACACTCCCTCATTCCTAGTGCATGGTCGTGAACTAGTTACTTGTGGTTCACACTACTTAGACATTAACGTGGATCAGGACATTGTTTACATACCTAGAGATCATTATGCTGAAAACTTAGGCGTACTATCTAATATATTTAACAAAGTACAGTCTTTACTTTTGCAAGCTCATAAGAGGAATAGTGCTAACTATAACTTGCGAAAGAAATCTGCAGAATTTAATGTTGGTGATGTAGTTTGGAGAAAAACATTTTATCAAAGTGACAAAGATAAACATTTTAGTAAAAAACTTGCTCCTAAATTTATTAAATGTAAAATTATTTGTAAAAAATCACCTCTAGTGTATGATTTAGCAGATATGAATGGTAATCCACTTGGTACCTGGCATATCAAAGACTTGAAACTTACTAATTATAAATGTTAAACTATACATTCTACAAGTCTTATATACAATTTAAATTATTAAACTCTTATTTAACAACCTATATTTTTTACTAATAAACTAAATTATACACTTAACTAAATTATATTTCTATAACTTATACAAACATTTAACTAATTAACTTCACTACACTACAACTGTGCAACATACATAATATCTCTTGCCATTTTAATAACACCTTCTACTTGGTATTTTGAATATTGTAGTATGATACAATTATTCTTTTTGTTGTTTTAGGAGAGTCCTTTAATACTATAAAGTACTTTCTGTTAGATAGGGTCTCGGGTCATATATTTTGATGCTAGACAGTTTGTTAGAAAGATGTATGTTAGAGGATGGAATGAATGGGTGAAATAACAAGAATGCTAGGTAGACAGACGGATTTTACTTATATTCAGGTATAGTAAAATCCTGGTCTTTTCGGCGGGGTACTGTAACGTTGCTAGGAACGTTAACTCTCTTCGTAAACGGGCTACCGTTTACGTCAGTTTAACTACCAATCGAAACCGTTAATGTATCGTATTGGCTGGTTAAACTGTCACTAGTTTTGACGTACGTCTGAACGGCGCTCGTATAAATAAGCGTGCAATGTCACGCGCGCCCTTTTTCTTACAATCTTCTTCGCCGTAGCAACACTACTACTAACTGCGTGTTGCCACGCATACCGTTGTTCCCGCTGGGGTGAGTGTGCCAACTTCTACTAACCGCTTCCAGGTATTCTGTGCATCTGGGCTCGTGAGCTATCACGAGTCACTGGCGCGGAATGTAAGCCTAGCTTGCATTCCGACCCGCTGGGATTCTGATTCCAGGTTTCTGCGGTGCAGCGTCGTGCCGTTCGCCTGAATCGGAGTCTCCGCAGGTTTCTATGGTACGGCGTGGAGTGCTGACTCCATGCTCCGCTGGCGTCGGGAGTGCTGACCCCCGATCCCAGCCACGTGCTGACCGCCTTCTCCACGGTGCGGAGTGCTGACTCCGCCACGTGCACACCACCATCGTCGTCGCGGGTGCTGACCCCGGCCACGTGTGCACCATCGTCGCGGGTGCTGGCCCCGACCACGTGCTCACCACCACCATCGCAGTCGGGTGTGCTAACCCCGACCACCTCACCACCGCTGCGCAGACCACGTGCTACCATCTGCCCGGCGAGCTGCCGCCGGAGCTAGCCACGTGCATCAGCGCCGTGCCGTTCGCCTGAATCGGAGTCTCCGCAGGCCAGTGACTCGTTTGCATACCACCAGCAAACCGTACCGGGTGTAACGCGGAGGTGCAAAATAAAGCTCGTACCACGAACCTAAAACCCTGAGTTTCTCTTCTATCTCCTAACTATCTATCTGCGGCGCCTCACGCCGCAAAGCCCCCAACTAATTAAAACGGTGTTAAAGTTTACCCCATGGGGGTTGTAAAAACTTTGCTTAACGTGAGGGACGTAATAACATTTGGTTGTTAATCAGGTCTAAAATAGCTAACAATATCAATAGAAATGGGATTAGGGCTTGTCTATAAATGAGAAGCTCTCTTAATTATTTCCTTTTTATGATTTATAATATAGACTTTGCTCGCGGCTACGTCCGTGAGAATCAGTTTTTCTGGGATAAAAGTCCCGCTTCATTATCTCGGGATAAAAAGTAGCCTTTGTTACTCGCTGATAAAATAGCTTTATATTGGTGAAAGAATTTTTTAAATCAGTTCAGTACTTTTTGAGTTTATTCGTTACAAACATACAAAAATACAAATCTTTCCTCTTTATAATATCATAATAGAAATAACAATCAATAGAGATATTTAAAACAAGACTAAGAAAATTTGTGAGCCAAGAAATATTTTAAATTATTATTACCTATTCTTATGTTTTCTTTCTTAAGATTGATTGAGCTAACCATAGTTTTTAAATTTAATTTACTAACACTCATTGTAAGTGGACATTAAGTCTTTTATGAGTGAATAAATTCTCTAAACCCAAACCCACAATGTGGGCAGGAAAATAGTACGAGACTTTTTAGAAGTCTTATTGAAGAAACCACTGTATTTATTTTTACAAAGAATAAGATAATGTTTTTATTTTGGAAGATACTAATCGTGTACGTGAGTATAACGTAATAAATTTGATTCTAGAATCAGTTCTATCATTCCACTACTCCTAGGGCGGTATTAATAAATCAATCTCAAGTTTGAGTGACATCTCAAGTATTGATAGTTCAGTACATTATGTCTACTTGAGATGTAACTCAAACTTGAGATTGATTTATTAATACCACCCCTATTCTCATAAGTAGAGACCGAATTATATTATGTAACTTAAATAGCCCGAAAAATATGCATGAAAAACATCATCATCATCATCAGCCACATGACGTCCACTGCTGAACATAGGACTCCCCAAAAGATTTCCAGACGGACCTGTCAAAAGCGGCCTGCATCCAGCGCGTTCCTGCCACCTTTATCAAGTCGTTTGTCCGCCTTAAAAAAAACAAAATATGTAAATTAACTATAAGGCTTTTTTTACTTAAAACGGCATACAATTTGCGGTTACAAAAAAAAATGAAAAGTAGTAATATTCCATCGCCAAATATAGCAAAAATATGCACCTTCCCATGATTTTAGCCATATCAAAAACCTACTGTATTATAAATAGTGTTTGAAATATTTTAGAACATTCTAATGATTCTATAACATTCTGGAACTTTTCTATAAACAGCAATATGTAGAATTTTATACAGTGTGAATCTTGAACGTTCGTGTCTAGAGACTCTAAACATTAAAGATCGTGTACATTTTAGCATAAAACAAAACAAGCGAATAATCCGGCTCGGAGGCCTTTTTCTTAATTGTTAGAAGTCATTACTTCTCATTTGAGTGCTTGAGAATTACTTTTTGTGGCTTCATGTGTGTTATAGAGCTTTCTGTTAGAGTAGTCCTTAGATTTAAGAACATCATTGTCTGTGAATAGATATGTAAACGCTTTATCACGCAGTCTAAGGACTAGCTCACACTGGTAGGCCGGCATGTCAATCTTTCAGCAACTTTCAAATGCACACTGGCGTCAATGAAAAAGGTACCTGTTTTATTGCATTGCATGACGAGACGAGCATGCCGTTCGCCTGATAGTAAGCGATACGACCACCCATAAACAGTAGCAACACTATTCAGCACCTTGAGTTACAAAGTACTGTGTGGCATTCCACTGCGCTCGTCATCCTGAGACATAAGATGTTAAGTCTCATTATGTCCAGTAGTTACACTGGCTACAATGTCCTTCAAACCGAAACACAACAGTGCATATGCACTGCTGCTTGGCGGTAGAAATAGATATTGCGGTGGTACCCACCCAGACGGACACTTACATATGAGAGACCTACCACCAGTATACTTAACTACTTACTTTTCGTAACGTTAACGATAAAATACACACATACACTCACGTCTCTTATCCCCGAAGGGGTAGGCAGAGGCGCAACTAGTGTACCCACTTTTTTCCATGCGTATTCCATCTCATGATGTGACAGGGGGGAGCCTATCGCTATGTCGGGCACAAATTCCAGACTCCGGGCTGATACTGAACAGAAAAACCCAATAGCACTTTGCCCGACCCGGGGATCGAACCCGAGACCTCAGCATTGCAATCGTACCGTAATACAACTACGCCACCGAGGCAGTCCATAACGTAACCTGGACGGATGAGCATTATATTATTGTTGCTTGGTTAATATTTGTTACTCTATTCATATCGCATAAGTAATATGGGTCGAATTTCGACCCCTGGACGGTCATTAGTAAAAAAGGTACTTACCTAATAATAATTAGGAAAACCTCTTCTGTCGTTCGAAGGTCCCCAGAGCCGCACGGCCGGGGCAGCAATCCCTATTTATTTGCTGCTACTTTTCATTTTTTGTTTCTCTTCCTGTATTTTTAATGTCGTGGAAAAACATTATAGCTGTCACCCTTACCTGCCGTCTTGGATACTTATACTTAAAAATGTTCCAAAATGTTGAAGTAAATGTTATCTACCAGTTCATTGTAGAAAACTAGTAAACGTAGTGATAGGGGGCGAGCTAATCGCCATATCGGGCACAGATTCCAGACTTCGGGCTGATACTGTGTAGAAAAACCTAATATCGAACGATCGACGTGAGACCTCAGTATTGCAGTCGTACCGTATATAACCTATAGGTATATGTCCGGTATCCTATAGGTATATAGGTATATATCCGGGAAGATAATATTATCCACCCGGATAGCGACAATAGTACTCGTTTTCGTCGTTTCACTCTTAAGAGCGAGTCGTGGTCACGATGAATTGTGTCCAACCGATGACATAGCTCGCCGCGCGAACTCTCTCCATCGCTCCACCGTACAAGGTGTTAAAACCCGCAATAATAGCCCACGTAAGTATGTCGCGTTCCGGGATATATATTTTTCGTCAGTCGAAACTCTATCTAGACTCCCCTCCACTTATCATCAGGTAAAAAAATGAAAAGCTACACTACTGGTGGTAGGTCTCTCACATGTGAGAGTCCGTCTGGGTGGGTACCACCGCAATGTTTATTTCTACCGCCAAGCAGCAGTGTGCAAGCACTGTTGTGTTTCAGTTTGAAGGACATTGTAGCCAGTGTAACTACAGGACATAGTGAGACTTAACACCTTATGTCTGAGGATGACGAGCGCAGTGGAATGCCACACAGTGCTTTGTAAATCAAGGTGCTGGATGGTGTTGCTACTGTTTATGGGTGGTCGTATCGCTAACCATCAGGCGAACGGCATGCTCGTCTCGTCAATCAATGCAATAAAAAAAAAATCGATAGCATGTTTTTTTGTCTTCATCATATTTTAGGAGTACTTGCCTGAAGTGAAAGCAAGTTACTCGTACCACCAAATTTCTGAAATACATTTACTGTTTTCTTACTTAAATGTGGAGCTAGAAGGGCTTAAAAGGATTAAGAGATTAATAGGTATTTCATAAGAAAATCTCCGAGCTTCCAACATCAACCTTTAATGAAATTATTATTTTAAATTAATAAATATAATTTACAAAGGGTTATGTACATTTTGTATTTCGTCGTTTTTTACATGAATAATAAAATTAGCATTATTTAACTCCGGGAAATATTTCAATTTGTAGACATTTCAACCACATGCTCTTAATAATAGATAATCGAGTATAAAACGATGAAGTATAGACACAATTTATTAAATCGACCAAATATAAGTTTGTAATATGCTTCAACGTCATGGTAGCGATAATTGAGGACTATAAATGACTATTTAATCATCGTACTTCAATCAACCAGCCTGAACTGCGTTAAACTATAGTAAACAATATTACAATTAATAAATAAATGAAACATGAAAACCAAATGGATTATCAATGTATAAAAATAAATATTTAGACCATTACAGCGATCCTTATTAACTTTTAATCTGGTAAAAAGTTGATTTCACACGAAACATTTTAATGTGATTTTAAGCGGATTATTTTATTTACCACTGCTTTATTTTTCGATGATATACGATTTTATAATATGAAAAGAGGATTATAGTTAAGCTTTATTTTGCTACTCAAATAATATTACGTCTTTTTTGAGTTTCTGTCACATTCTTCCTCTATTCCAGAAGCCCAGCTAGAATAAATTTTACGTAATAATACGTCATATAGGTGGTACTTAAATTACAGCAATAAAGGTACTCGATTTTAAATGATAGAGATTAAAACGAATAAAACTTGGCTAGGCTATTTAGGCCTTAACTGCAGTACTTTTAGTTTTTACTTGCCATATAAATATGGCACGTATTGGCAACGTTCCAGTAAGATACGATACTATACGATATTTACTTTTAAATGCCTTGAATGTATTTTTATTTTCTGGAAAATTCGAACATTTTTAGTACTGAATTTGTGTTTTTGCGAAATCGATTTGGACGCGTCGAGAGTGGTCGAAACGAAAATCTGGATTGACAGCGCACGAATAGGTGAACGCGGAAAAAATGTGAAAATGTGACTTGCTGTTTTTGTGTGGTCGGAAGATAAATTAGTGCTAATGGTTTGCAACGTATGTTCAGTGTTTAAAATATGAAAATCTGGACTTTTGGACTGTATTTCACTTGGATGTATTCATTTGGTATGCCTGGCACATGGAATGTTAACTCTCATACTTAGTGTTTAGTAATTGCATTGGCTGTAATCTCTCTAAAATTATAGATCAGCAAAAAAGGCGAACAATTATTCGTTTTCAACGTCATCCGAATCGTCATCTTCGATCCGATATCAATAATAAAGCAGTAATTTAAAAGTACGTCAAAAAATCTTTGTTCTGATTGGTACATTTGGCAATAGACAGAAAAAAATCAATTGGGGTCGTATATTGAAAACGGAGGTTAGACTCTCGAATATTCGAACCCCGAAAAGACAGGCAAATTACCACAAACTGAATAAAAATTCACTTATATTGTTCGAAGCTCGTCAAACCAATTTTATCGAGTCAGAATGATAAAAATAAGGGTTTTTAGATCAGCCACCGCCTCTGTCAATAGGAGAGCAATAAAAGACGAACAAGTGCGTTATAAAGAGACACTTGGATGTGAACAGAGATTGATTTGAATGAGACACAACTGCGTAAACTGGTATTGATATCGTATTTAAAATGTGATAGGTTATTTTGATGAAAGACTTTGTATGTACCGCCGCTTTGCCTGCTTCTGGTAAAAAAAAGCAAGCAACTGTTTTATCAATTTAAATAGCTTAAAGTGTAATTTTCTATAAGATTATGAATTTAAGTACTGGTCATTATGAGACTTCTCATATCGCAGGGTGACGAGCGCAGTGAAGTGTCACTCTAAGTTCTATATGGTTTTGCTACTGTTTATGGGCGGTCGTATCGCTTACCGTCAGGCGAGCATGGTCGTCAGGTGATTCAAGTTTAATAAAAAAAAATGTTATCGTAACACGGAAAATATGGAATATATTTTGAACATCCGATTCGCCTCTTTCTATTCAGATATACCATTTTTAAACCTGCTGCGCTGTCATAGCATGACATGTCGTTAAGCCTAGCTAGCATCTATCGGTGGATTGAATTTTTGTTACCAGATTAAACTATTACGTAACTTGTGAACATTTTAGTGACGTAGGTGATGACTTGTAAATCAAGAGGTCGTGAAGATCATGTCCGCACCGAGAAGTTTTAGTGATTCCTTTTTTGGGGTCTGTTTGCTGCCTAACCGAAATTCCTTGGAATTTCTTTACATATCACAAAAGAATGAAAATTATAAAAAAGGCTTTTTTGTCGTTTATTATTTAAAGAAGAAATTCTTACAGTAGTAATAAAGTACTTTTTTGGTTAATTTCAAAAGAATAATGAATACTTTAGATATTATAATGTAAGATCAAGGCAGTACCGTAAATTACAACATTATAGCGACATAAACCACGGTATTTGGGAACGAATGAATAATGAACGAATGATACAACAGATTTACGATACCAATGCATAGAGGTAGATCCCGAATTTATTGAAGTTAACTTATAAATATGATACTTAAGCTTATACTCGACGGTGGAATAAAATCCTCAGAAGTACGGGGGATTTATGAAAGGGTGCGTAAAATTTTATATTTTTTTTATGGTCAACTGACCGAACTTCATTAAATGACAACATTACCCTACATTCCCTTCTGCTGGCCTTAAGCCGTAAAGCCATTTCGAGTTAAGTAGAGTTTTCGATAGGATTTTAGATTTTGGCTAAACGCGAGCGCCACGCCTTTTATCCCCGAAGGGGTAGGCAGAGGCGCAACTAATGCACCCACCTTTCGCCATTTTTATTCCGTCCCACGATGTGATAGGGGGCGAGCCCATCGCCATATCGGGCACAAATTTCAGACTCCGGGCTGATACTGAATAGAAAAACCCAATATCACTTTGCCCGACCCGGGGATCGAACCCAAGACCTCAGCATTGCAGTCGTACCGTAATACAACTACGCCACCGAGGCAGTCATTTCGAGTTTTAAGCTTTAGCTATCTATCTAGATTTAGATAGCTCGTTTTCGAATCCCTCTAGTTGGCTTACAAGATACTATTTTAATGGTGACTATAAATCTGGGAGTTTAGTGAAAAAATAAAGTTAAATGTCTCGAAGATAGCAGCTTTCTTTGATTGCCAGAATTATAAATCTCAAATTTTACATATTTGATTAAAAGTTACTTCTAACACAAACTGATGCCTCCCCTAAGTCGTAATTCAAAAAGTTTGAATTCAAACTGGTGGTAGGTCTCTCATTATGTAAGAGGCCGTCTGGGTGGGTACCACCGCAATGTCTATTTCTACCGCCAAGCAACAGTGTGCATGCACTGTTGTGTTTCGGTTTGAAGGACATTGTAGCCAGTATAACTACCGGACATAATGAGACTTAACATCTTATGTCTCAGGATGACGAGCGCAGTGGAATGCCACTCAGTACTTTGTAAGTCAAGGCGCTGAATGGTGTTGCTACTGTTTATGGGTGGTCGTATCGCTTAACATCAGGCGAACGGCATGCTCGTCTCGTTATGCAATGCAATAAAAAAAAGTTTGATTTTTAATGAGACTCGTTTAAATTACTATTATTCTTTTAATATTTAAAACATTTTTCAACAAAGTTTTTACATTATTGTAAACTTTTTTAACAACATAGATAGTTGTTAAAGGTTTTTAATATTTATCAAAATAATAGCATTAATTGAAATGCGTCCGTTTTAAAATCATACTTTTTGAGTTACGACCTAATACGTGGGAGGCATCGAAACATTATAAACACCATCCAATTAGAAATGTTTTTACGATATTAATACCATTTAAGAAACAATAAGACTTGAAATACTCAGTAATTAAAATTTAATGCCATTGGATTTAAAAAACCAACAATACAGCCTTTGTACTCGATTCAGACAAAAGAGACGCTATTATAAACGATACATTCGATTCCCGCGGAGAACTATAGATTTCGAATTGGTACCATTGTTTTAGCAACGCTAACCTTTTGTTAACCAACAAGAAGGAACTAAAAGGTTAAACAGCGCCCATTATAGCAATGATAAGGTGGACATTTACCATAATAATATACAATCAAAAACTAATCTCAAAAATTACAAATGAATAAAAGAATGCCACTTCAAATCATCACGATACCACGATACCTATTTTCCTACAATCCTTAACTATTTCAATAAGCTTTCAGCTTTGTTAGAAAGTCGAACTAAATTCACTACATGGAGTTATAGATGTTTCCCGATCTCACAAACATTTGGCTAGCAGAACTCTCACGTGATCGATCTTAATCGATTGACGCATACGCGAACTCACGCCTTTTATCCCCGAAAGGGTAGGCAGAGGCGCAACTAGTGCTACCACTTTTCGCTTTTTAGTGTTACCAAATTATACTATTATAACGGATTTTATCGCGGTTTTTTATTTAATTTTTCTCCTGACGTTTCGGACCACCAACACCTCAGTCCGCCCCGTGACCACGAAGTGCTGCAAAGCCTTCGAAACGTCGGGAGAAAAAATAAATAAAAAACCACGATAAAATCCGTTATAATAGTTGAATTTCTATGTCTAACATTTGCGTAAACATAAGGAATCATTATAAAAAGGAATGAAATTAAAAATGTATGTTTCTGGTTGATTGATCTCCGCACGTAATTCGTTGTCTGTATTATGAAAACTGCCACTGAGTTTTGGGAAAATATATCATCTCATTACTTAGATTTTAATACATGTTGCCTACGTATTTCGATAAAATGAAATGAAAATATCCCGCATAATGGATGAATTCAAGTGAAAATTTTAATACTTTCGCAGAATAAAATGGTTAACAAAATTTCTATATCATTTCATTATTTTTTCTCCCGGAGACTGTAATATATAAAACTTAACAAAATGATAAATTTAACTGTTATAGCTATCAACTACTTGATATCACAACAGAAATATAAGCTCCTTAAAAAGTTTTATAAAAAGGTCTTTAGACAGAAAGAAATGCTAAAAGCCCAGTACTTGGTAATGGCCGTAAATTAATTGGTAGATTTCGCATTTTCGCTTTTATTACAAAACGCCATGGTTGAATATTTGTTGAATTTATTTTCGTAGTAGAAATAAGTTTGATTTAATGCTATAATTTTATATTAATTAATTTATTGGATGAATTAATTGGCTAAAAATATAACACTGTTTAAATACAGATACAATTTGTGAATCGTTTTGGTAAGTAATTTGGAAACTTTGGAAGGATTACGATACGCTGCGAAAGACTGAGTTATCTGAAACTAAAATTTCGATGTTTGAAACATAAGAATCAATAGAATTCTGCAAAATCTACCTTAATTTCGAAGTTAAACAAAAATAAGAATCCAATCCCAACTCTCCGACTTAAGTACGACATAAATATTATTATTTACATTATTCCCTTCCAATGAAATTATCTATACAAATACGTACGTCAATTACTGATAAATAAAATGATACTTAATGAAAAAATCTATTGAATCCAATAGAAAATTACCCTACGATAAAATTCTGACCAATAATTATTACACTAATTTAACGATACTTAAGTTATATATCACATTTTTACATCAAAATATTATGTACAGTTTCATAAGTCATGAGAATTTGAAGCCTAGAAGTTATCTTAAAAATATGTACATCAATGAGCACGTACGATAAATTTACAGTATAGCAAACGGAATTTTAATGCTCCTGCAAGAGAACCGGTTACGAGTTCTACAAACATTTTAGTATTTACAGTCGAATGGTTCGATAAATTAAAGTGAATGGCATTGTGAGCATTGGCATGTTCAAGTATATAGTTGTTGATAGTGATGTTTGTATTAGATTCCTGTAGTCTTTCGCTTCGTTCTGAGACGGGTACGTGTAAGTACGATCCGTAACACTCTTCACGTCTTGAGGGCACGGAAGCGTCTCCACGGGTATCTGAAGCAGCGTCCGCTCGTTCTCCCCCTTAACAAATTTAGGTTCATCAACGTAAGTATCATCCGTTTCATCTTGTATAAAATCATCCGGATTATCCGAGTAATCTTTTATTTGACTTTTGTCGTCGGCCTCGTACAAATTGTTTGATCCGATGACGCTCCTTTCGTAGTAAGCAATGTGTGAATTTAAGAATGGCTCACCGCTGAATTTGCAAATGAAATTTTCTAAAGACGTTCGCACTTTGACGCTTTTCGCTTCATGACGAAGCTTATGCATCCATGCGAGGTGACAGTCGCAGGCGAAATCGTTCCCTGTAACAATCGGGGCCTTAATTAATTTTGTAATTGGACTAATGACGAATTCAGGGCGTTTGAGACTAATTGATTTTATTCAATGGATCAATTTAATGTGCTCTCGTTGGAAATCTAAATTGAGAATTCAAATAATGAATGTGGAAATTAGATAGTAGGGTAGCCTGAGGCGTTAATTGTAGGTTCTATTGTTTTAAAAATACATTAATTAATACGTACCTTCTAAGTATATGTAACTGTTTTGATTCTTCAAATTGTCGTATATGGGCCGCAAGTTGTCGAAAGTGAATCTCTTTAGCTTGTTATGTCTCAAATCCAAAGCGGAGAGTCCCCTAACACCCTCGAACAGCCCGCCAGCGAGATTTACAAGTTTGTTATGGCCCAGACTTAACTTCCGTAATTGAGATAGTCCATCGAACGTCCTCTGTGCCAAAATATAAATTTCATTATAATCTAACAACAACGTCTGCAAGTTCCACAGTTCAGTAAAAGTGAACGAGTTTAGTACTGTTAATTTGTTTCTTCTCAGGTCTAACCGCTTGAGGTTAGCGAGCCCGTCGAAGCACTCCTTTTTCAGTTCGCTTATATTATTCCTGTCGAGTTCCAGGTCGGCTAAGTTAACAAGATGTTTGAAGGCCCCGTCTTGTATAATGCTTATGTTATTGCTAGTTAGATACAGCTTTTGCAGAGAGGGTAGCTCGTAAAACGTTTCGGTCACGAGCTCGCCTATTCTGTTTTCATCTAACGTGATGGCGGTCAAGTTTGGTAAGTTGTAAAACGAATGTCTGCCCAATTGCGCTATCTGGTTCTTGGTTAAAGTCAACTCCTGTACCGATGTCACGTTCACGAATGTGTAACTGTCTATATTATGAATTGAACTGTACTTTATGCTGAATTGTTTTATCTTTCGGAGATATCTGAAAACTTTTGATGGCACGAAGTCTAGGCCGCCATCTGCTCGGACGTTAAAGGCGAGCATTTCTATATTTGATTGAGATATAAAACTTGACCAGAGTGGGTCTGTTTTCTCGATGCCTCCGTTGAAGACCCAGCATTCTGTTTTCACTGCTTCGTTTATCTCTTGCCCGTACTCGCAGTAGCAATGGACCTTTGAATCTCTGTCGCTTATATCGCATATGTTTGTTGTGGGTGGTATCTTTTCTTTTTGCTTCCTCCTGTTCGCGTCCAGGGCTTCTATTGCAAACAGCAACAGTAGCAAGGTAGCGGGTACCCTCTGCGCCCGCATACCTCCTACCTGCGAAAGAAAAAAACATTTATGCATTTTTTTATAGTTATCTTTACTTTAAACACACATACTCACGCCTTTTACCCCCGAAGGGGTAGGCAGAGGCGTAACTAGTGCACTCACATTTCACCGTGCATATTCCGTCCCATGATGTGATAGCGGGCGAGCCTATCGCCATATTGGGCACAAATTTCAGACTCCGGGCTGATACTGAATTTAAAACCCAAGATCACTTTGCCCTACCCGGGAATCGAACCCAAGACCTCAGAATTGCAGTCATACTGTAATACAACTACGCCACCGAGGCAGTCTTAACTTTAAATATATAACGCCTTATAATGCTGTTAAATTAAAAACTTTAGGACAAAACTCGATTTGAAATGCACATAGCACTATTTTACAATTTTCAGAGAAATCAGTGTACATACATAAAAAAAAATACAAACACACGAATTGAGAACCTTCTCCTTTTGGAAGTCGGTTAAAAAGAAAATGTTTTATCCTAGCTTCAATCTCATAGACTACCTCACCATCAATATGTTGATTTAAACAAATTACACCCTAAGTAATCATAATAAAGGTCATCTTGAATACGTGAACTCGACGGACAAATAGGCAAAAGACCGCTGTATTTTATCTGTCAAGTCGCAGACAGAAATGGGTCACAGTAACACAAAGCAGGTGAACGTTGTCAAAGAGTTTATTATACAATGTATAAAAATCCGCGAGCACTGGAAATGCACGGTTCGGGTCTTATTATGAGTAATTCTGATATGTTTTTTGCTTAAAATGTAACAGTAGGTATAAGAAATGAGGTAAAAAAATTGTGAGTTGGCTGCCGATCTTTCAAGGAAGTATAGAGATATGGGGCTCTGTTAATCTCTGGTAAGGGTTTTTTTATATAATTAAATGGTCAGGTGGGTAAGTTGTTCGCCTGATGGTAAGGGTCACGAATGCCCTTGAACTTTAGTAACAATATGTGGACGATAGCCTAGTTAGGAATGGAACGGTCTGCCGAAACAATGTCCGGTGCTTCAAAAACCCAAGGCACGCACCTCTGACTTTTCGAAGTTACGTGTGTATTGTTTATCAATTATCATTCGCTTTAACGGTGAAAGAAAACATCGTGAGGAAACCTACATACCTGAGAATTCTCCATAAGAATTTCGAGGATATGTGAAGTCTGCCAACCCGCACTAGGCCAGCATGGTGGACTAAGGCCTAACCCCTCTCAATAGTAGAGGAGGCCTGTGCTCAGCAGTGGGCAGTATATAATATAGGGCTGATTGCATTGCACACAAATTAATAAATAGCACTACTCGTCATTGCACTGCGCGGGTCACCTTGAGGTAGGTACTAGCTTCATGTTTTTCAAATTAGGCCAGCTTAGCAGATTGGTTTCCTTAAGACATTTGACCACTGAATTTATTCATTTCGATTTAAAATCTCATTATGCAAAGTAATTAAAACGACTAGAATATCTTCCAAACTGGAACACAACAGTGCTTGCACTATCTTAGCAAAAGAAATAAACAATGTAGTGGTATCTACCGAGACGGATTTTCACATACAATATACCTCACTAATAAAGTATACTAAAATTGACTAGAAAATTCAAGCTAGTAGAGTCTAATATTTATTTTACACACACACACATTCACACCTTTTATCCCCGAAGGGGTAGGCAGAGGCATAACTAGCGCACCCACTTTTCGCCGTTATTTCGTCCCATGATGTGATAGGAGGCGAGCCTATCGCCATATCGGGCACAAATTCCAGACTCCGGGCTGATACTGAATAGAAAAACTCAATATCACTTTGCCCGACCTTTAATTCCCAGTAAGCAACTAACTCGAATTAAGTCAACTTCAGGAATGAAACCAAGTTTTAATCTTAACCAAGTAAAACCGTAATATTATGTAAATAAGAGAGTTAATTTACTACGTGAATTTGCTTTATTTTTTCTCTTGAGCACACATAACGGATTTTATTTCTAGTAAGGTAATACGAAGGAAAATTATTGGTTTTGTGTCAAATTTCAGATTCTATTATATTCAGTTATGTAATTGCGAAAGAAATTGATTTTTTGGATGCAACATTTTCATAGTTAACTACTTTACTTAAACAGTAGCAACGACCCACCGAGAACTTATATTCTACTGCAGAATACTATACTGCACACATCACTCTAAAAGAATAGATTTTTACAAGGCCGTCCTAACCATACTGGACGCCCGAGGTGGTAATCAGCGTCCTCCCTCTTAGTCTTGCTTTTGTTTTCTTCTGGCACGGCAAGGTGACCCTACTGCACCTGATGATAAGCGGACCAATGGCCGGACAAAAAAACCTATAGTGCCCCCTAGAGCCCTCAGCGCTCTCCCTAGAATCTGGCTGTTAACTTGCGGCCTTTAAGTCCCTGCACCGGGCGCCCAGCAGCCCTTGATACCCTTCGGTAAAGAAGGCTCTGGATGTTTAATATCATCAGTAATTACTCTTTACATCCTAATGTTAACTTGCTAGCAAATAATAATAATAATAAAAACTTTATTGCAAGTGAAACCACGTGAAACCTACTAAAGTACACATGATATTGCATAACTTAATTGTAGAATGGACAGTATTTATCAGAGGTCCCCAAACTAGGCAGTGCCTGTATCTTGGGGTACCAGTTTGGAATGGGTATCGAGATTTAAGCCATCTTTACAAATACACAAAAATTACAAAACTTACAAAAATTAGATGTTAATCGATAATATTAAAAAACAATAATTATACATTTACACTGAGAATGAACTATAAAAGAAAAAAATTATTAAAAATAATATCAAGAAAGTACAACAGAACACTTATTAATTAATATTAATGAAGAGAACATAGCACTGCGTCTAATTATTTACAAAAAAAGAAAATCTTAGAAGAGTAATTACTGCAATAGTTTTTCCGTGCTGTCATAATCTAGTGTGAGCAACCAGTTGATGAGTTTGTGTTTGGCTTCCCGCGCTGAGGAGTGTATGATGTTGCAGAGTTTAACGACGGAATTGTAAGTGTGAGCTCTTACGAAAAGTCCGAATTTACGTGCGAAAGACGTGCGAATGTTTGGTAAGGTGAGTTTAAATAGTCTATCTTTAAGCTTTGCTTTGTAGGTGTCGGTGCTGATCAGATTTTTATGCGTGATGAGAGTTATCCTAAGAACGAAAAGTTGTCGCACCGTGAGGACCCCTGCTTCCTTGTATAATTCCAAAGTCGGGTACCTGAAGGGTTTATTGAGCATAGTTTTCAATACAGATCTCTGCGCCCTCTCTGCCTCCAATATGGACGTTTTTGCTGCACCACCCCACACTGTTATGCAATAGTAAATTAACGGTTGGCAAATGGCGAGATAAACCCGTCTAAGTAGATCGATGTTAGCAAATTCCCTTAGCTTTTTAAGTATAGCAGCCGTTTTCCTAATCCTTTTAGACAGGTAGAGGATATGCGATTTAAAACTGCAGTTCTGATCTACCTTAATGCCCAGGTACTTGAAATCTTCAGTACGCTCAATCATGTGAAATTCGTTGGCAGAGTGGATTTTGATGTCTATATCAACCGGAGGATTCGAGGCAGAGGTTTTATGAAAGCATATGTATTTAGTTTTCTTGTAGTTGAGCGATAACAAATTACAGGCTAGCCATTTTGTGATTGTAGATAATCCATTTTCTGCGAGTTCAAAGGTTTTATTCCAGTCTTTCGCGTTGAAAAGAATTACGGTGTCATCTGCATAACAGATGATTTCCGCTCCGTGGATGGCTTGGAGATGGATGTCATTAATATAAATTATAAAGAGTGTGGGGCCCAAGATACTACCTTGGGGAACGCCGTAATGCACTGGAAGCTGCCGACTCCTGTGAGAACCTATTTTGACTATCTGAGATCTGCTAGATAAGTAGCTCTCAAACCAATTTAGCGCTACACCTCTAACACCAAAATATTCTAATTTCTTTAAAAGTATCTTAGGAGACACTGTGTCAAAGGCTTTGGCCAAATCTAAAAAAACTCCAATGCAGCTCTTTCCGTTATCTAGGTAGTCCGCTATCAAGTTTACTAATAAAGTTGAAGCATCTTCAGTGGATTTATTTTGTCTGAAACCAAATTGCCGATGTGATAAGATACCAAGACCTTCGATGAACTTTACCAGACGCCTGTTGACAATTTTTTCTAGGATCTTAGACATGATACTTAGGAGGGAAATTGGTCTGTAGTTTCCAGGAGTGTCTTTCGGGCCATCTTTGTAAATTGGAGTGATAGATGATACCTTCCATAAGGATGGGAAGCGGCCGGTGCTAAGACTTAGGTTAAATATGTGAACAAGGGGGTTTGTGATTTGCGGTAAGAGATGTTTTAAGAGGCGCGCATCGATATCGTCTAACCCGGGAGCACTGTCGGACTTCAGATTGCTTATAAGTGAATATACCTCTTGTGAAGTGGTGGGTTCTAAAAATAAGGAGTTGACTGGTTGATGAATAAGTTTTACTTTTGATACTAGATTATCTTCGGTTTCATTAGTTTGGTCGAGTATGTTTGTTGCAAGGGAGTGACCGACATTAGCAAAAAAGTTGTTGACTGTGTTTAAAGAGTCCGACGGGTTATCTGCTAATAACGTGAGTTCAGTGCTTTGAACCCGGTTCGAGTTTAGACTACAGAGATTTTTAATTGATTTCCAGAGGTTTTTTGAGTCATTCATGTTAGACTGTATCTGAGCTTGTTCGTGTTGAAGCTTAAGTTTCTTTACTAATGCGTAATAGAAATTTCTATATCGAGTGTAGATCGTTTTGAGAGTGTCATCATTCGGGTTGGACTTGTGTTTGGCATGGAGAAGATCGCGGTGTCGTGCGCATCTCATCAGTCCCGGGGTGATCCATGGAAATAGTGTGTACTTGGATCTACTGACTTTGAACGTCGTTGAATGCTTTTTAACGGCATTACGTATAGCTGAGGTGAGGAGTTCAGTAGTTGAGTCGACATCCAGATTTAAATTAAACTCAGTCCAGTCAAGACTGGCAAACTCTCTAGCTACAGCTTCATAATCAATGGTTGTTCGGATTTTTGGTGGTCTAAAATGATTCTTTTTACATGCCATACCCATTAAGGTGGCTTTGTGATCTGTAATCTCCGAGTTGCAAATAATACCTATTCTGGGGCAGTCAGCTTTGACAAATATGTGGTCTATGCATGATTTTGAATGAGTAGGCTTAGAAATAACAGGTTCAAGCCCATGCTCCGACAGAAGGCACAAGTAGTCGGAAGACTCCCCTCCGAGAATATCTATATTAATATCTCCCGCCAGGATGATGCAATTTCTGTGATTATGCGCTCTTAAGTGCTGATCTAATGAGTAAAGGAAGTTTTTTGTGTTTTTAAAAGTCGGAGATCTGTATATGGCGTAAATAAGTGCTTTACTATGAATATCTATAATTAAGCCGCAGGCATCGGGTTGTTCCAATTCAGAAACTGAGGCTGACCAGCTTGATTTTAAATACGTTACAACGCCCCCGTTTTGGTTTATGTTATTTTTTGTGGAGTAAAGTGTGTAATCGGGAAGTTGTTCGATTACGATGGAGTCCTTTAGCCAGCATTCGGTTAGGATAATTAAACACGTATACATAACGGCATATCCAACAATCCATTTATGTTTACCTCGAAATTTATGATCCGAAATTACTTAATATGCACATCACAGGAAACGTTTACTTCTCTTGTATGTAGTTAATTAAAGCGCTTTAAGCAAATACAGAGCTGAATAAAGCGACGAAAGTGGACTCGTCGCTGAATCACGTTAACGTGAAGTTATCACTGAAATTTATAGAGTAATGTACTAAAGTAACGTTTTTGGGCATACGGACTTACTATTGTTAAAGTCAGGATTTCGGAGTACATAATTTGTCAAAACGGGCAAGAAATGTACATAATACAACTAGGATTCTAGGTTAATTTTGTACGAGGCAGTATTTCTCGGTTATCAGAAGTTAGATAACAGATGGCTAAGTAGCCTGTCTTGGTTCATAGTTAATCTATGGAATTTGTTGTTCTCGCTGTGATTAGGTTAGATCTTACTAATTTTCGGTTTGAAATCATCTGTAAATGTTAGTGTCTGTAATCAGAATTAGTTAGTTAACACAGTATTTTACGTACTTATGTATAACTTTTTATACAGACAATAATGATTAGCAACATAATATATAATTTACGTGAACCATCAACCAATGCATTTTAGGATAACTTAAACGTTTACAGACGTCTTGTAACAACCAACACAAAAGGTATGTGATGTAATCATTAATAACGAAAGGATATTTCTTGGGAGTTCTTATAAATCAGGTACGGTGGGTTAAATAAAATAATATAAATTTACTGAAAACTAAACGATAAGACCAGAAACAGTAGCAATACCCTTTGAATTACAATTTACACTGTCAGGCCATCGCACAGGCAAGTCGTGTCGTGGAAGCTATATTAACGCCTACCCACTATGGTACTAAAAAAATGTGTAAATTGTAAAAAAAGTGTTACTAAAAAAATGCCTGGACTAGAGTGCAGCAGGTGTGAAAGAATAGTTCATGCAGATCCATTATGTGCTAAACTTTCTAATAAGCAGCTTAATACTCTACGAAATTCTCCGGGCATTGAATGGAGTTGTGAAGAATGTCAAAAAAATACCAGTCGCAGGACATCGTATATAATTCCTGACGAAGAAGAAGAAGACGGCTCTGATACAGGTTTTGTTGGTAATAACCAAATACTCGACACAAAAAAACTAGTGCAAGACATCAGCCGAGAAATCAAAAAAACATTTAGAGAAGAAATAGGACACCTTGAGTCTTCGCTTCAGTTCTTGAGTGATCAAGTTTGTACCATGGAACAGTCGATGAAAATACAGGAAAACATAATTAAAGGCCTCGAAAGAAAAAATCTGGATTTAGAGAACAAAAATAAAAACCTAGAGGTAAGGGTTAGTGCCTTAGAACAGGGGGCAGAAATCCTTGAGCAGAAAGCTTTATCATGTTCACTAGAGGTAGCTGGTTTACCTGAGATTCCTGCTAAAGATCTAAATCAATTCATAAGATCAGTAGCCCTAAAGCTAGATATGAATGTAGAAGATGTTCAGTCATCAAAACGCTTACCCGGACCGAAGGATAAACCAAATACTATTTTTGTGGAGATGAAAACAAAAACAGCTCGTAACCAATGGATTACTGTCGGGAAAGAGAAATGCCTCACCGTAGGAGAAGTGATACCAGACGCAGCAAAGGAACACGTCGAAAATCGTATTTATATTAGAGAAGCCCTAACAAAACCTTTAAAAACCCTATTGTTCAATACCAAATCTACCTTACGTAAGTCATTTCAATTTATCTGGTGTAAAGATGGCAAAATCTGTGTTAGGAAAAACGGTACTAGTAAAATTTATTATGTTCGCAATGTACAAGATATTAAGGAACTACAAAATAAAATGATGGCGTCAACTCCATTGTAAACCTATATATTCATAATAACGATATAAAGTGTAAATATGGATAATCAAATTACAGAATTATATAACTGTACATCTACAAAATGTTATCTTCAACAACTACCGCATAAATATCATTTAAATTTCTCATGTATGCATCTTAATATAAGATCGTTACAAAAAAACTTTGTAGAATTGCTAGAACTTATCCATAATTGTGCATTTCCACTTGATGTAATTGTAATCACTGAAGTGGGTATTTCAACCACCATTGCACATCTGTATACGATACCCGGCTATAATATGTACTCAAAACTCCGTCTTAATAGAAGGGGAGGTGGTATTGTTATTTATGTAAAAGATCATATAAAATTTACTACGATAAAACACGAGACAGCATCATTTGAAAGCTTAACTGGAAACTTGAAATTAGATACTAACTGTGATGTAACTTTATGTGCCATCTATAGGCCGCCATCAACAAATAAACATAGTTTTATTACGGAACTGGGCAAGCATACGTCCTTACTTGATTCAAAACCAAACCTTATCTTAATTGGTGACATGAACATAGACCTGAAATCCATTTCAACATACAAAGACCTATATTTAAACACACTCAGCGAGCACGGATTATCGTGTGGAATATCTGACTTCACTAGAATTGAAACGAGACTTAATATCGTCACTAAAACTTGCATAGATCATATATTTGCGCGCTTCCCTACGTATCATCCGTACTCGGCGGTGCTTGACGTCGTACTAGCGGACCATCGGGCCATTATATTTACCTGCGTTGGGACTGGAACATCAAAACAAATACATACACAGCGTGTTTCGAAACTAATAATTGATTATAAAACTTTGTATCACGAATTATCAAAAATTAATTGGTCAGAGGCTAACAAAACAAATTGCCCTAATTAAATTTATAGCTTCATAGATAAGTCGTTCAAGGACGCTAAAAAAGTAGCTACAAAAAAGAAACTATTTAAAGAAGCAAAAAATAATAATATCAAGGAGTCCTGGATAGATGACAAAGTTTCCAGATTATGTAAAACTCGCGATAAATTATTTAGTTTATGGAAAAAAAACACTAATAATTCTAAACTAAGACGAGATTATAACAAAATTCGGAATAGAATACATAAAATATTAGAAAGAAAAAGAAATACCTATTATTTAAATGAAATAAATAACAACTTTAAGGACACAAAGAAAATTTACCAAATTGTTAATAAAATGTTAGGACGTGTGACACTATCGCTTGATGATGCAATAATTAAATCTTTCGATAAGCAAGGACTCAGCGTTAAAACTATCGCAGATAATTTTGCTACAAGCTTTGACAGGGCAGTGAAAGATATTATTCCTAATTGCACAGTCAAATTAACAGAATCCGATAAATATTTTAAACAAACGGAATCAACTTTATTCTTTCACAAAGCCTCTTCCGATAAAATACACAACATCATACAAAAACTAAACTCTAAGAAAGCTCCTGGAGCTGATAATATTACTGTCTCGGAGATTAAAATAGGAGGTAAAAAATTATCGACGGCCATTTCTCACTTAATAAATTGTAGCGTATTATCTGGCGTGTATCCTGACCCATTAAAACTAGGATGTGTTAGACCTATACATAAAAAAGGGAAACGTAATGATTATTCTAATTATAGACCGATTACACTACTTTCGTCAATAGATAAAATAGTGGAAAAATATATTTGTGATCAAATTCATAGCTTCTATAAAAAGCATGACGTAATTACGTCTAACCAATACGGTTTTCAAAAAGGGAAAGGGTCACCTGACCTGTTGTCAAAATTCAGTGACGAAGTAAATGGATATCTAAACCAGAAAATGGTGGTGTTAGCCCTATTCATTGATTTCTCTCGTGCATTTGATACATTACAACATAAAAAATTGATAAATAGGCTAGAAAATTGTGGAATACGTGGTCCAATGCTTAGGTGGTGTGAGAACTACCAAAAAAACAGAATTTATTCGGTTAAAATTTACAACACACATAGTAAACCGATACCAGTAACGGAAGGCACTGCACAAGGCTCGGTTCTAGGCCCGCTACATTTTTTAACCTATGTTAATGATATGTGTAACTGCTTGAAGCACAGTACGTGCTTTCAGTTTGCAGATGATACGTGTGTTTTGATAGCTGATGATGATCCACTAAAGGCCAATGCCTTGTTACAGGACGATTTAAATAATCTAAATAAATGGTGCCATGATGCCGGCTTAGTACTAAACGCTAATAAGACTAAATTATTGGTTATCAAATCACCGTATTCTAAACAATCTATTAAAACAAATATTGTTGCCCACGATCACCCTTGCTTGCATGCCCACAGCTATAGTACTTGCAAATGCCCTTGTATTGAAGAAGTCAATAAGCATACTTATCTGGGTCTAGTAATAGACAACAAGTTTAACTGGAGCTATCACATTGAAAATGTCTGTAATAAATTAAGACAATTCTTAGCAAACATAATAATACTAAAAGACCGTATTCCATTTAAAGTCAAATTAATGCTATATAATTCGTTGGGTGAATCTTATATACAATATGGTCTTACTAGCTATGGGAGAACGTTCAAAACTTATTTAAATGAAATATATAAACTCCAATTAAGAATCTTAAAAAACGTTGTATCTAAAAAAAATTATCTTCAATTTCGTGATGATCCTCTGGGGCTGTTTAATCACTGTAAAATATTACCCGTCCATACTAAGTTTAATTATATGCTACTAAAAGAGCAATTCTTTAATAAAACACTCCAGCACGAAATTAAACATCCTGTGTACACGCGTGCAATTGCACGGAACCGGCTTTGCACGACCAGCGCCTCCAATGTGTATGGCGAACGAACTACCTCCTACTTGATGCCACGGTTAATAAATAATTTACCTAACGATTTACGTGACAGTATCACACCTATCAATATAAAAAACAAATTAAAGAATTATTATCTGCAGATATCCTGAGTACCTAACAATAATATTGTTATTATTCTATAGAAAACCTTACGATGCGCTTGCCTAGTTTGCGTTCCTATGATAATAATGTAACTAACTAACCTATCTAATTTGTTAATTTGACGTGAATTTGTAAATTATATTGCATAACTATAAACCTCAGTGGTTTTTTATGCATATAATACCTAATTATTGTATTACAAAAGAAATAAATAAATAAATAAAAAAAAAAAAAAAAAAAAATTAGGAATCAATATTTTTCAATACTCTCGTCACACTGGGACATTAGACTCTAATTTAGTTACGTGAAAAATCTTAGAGTTTCCAATAATTACGGACCTCACTCTATATAGAAAATGACCTCCATTATTGGTTTAAGGCAGTTTTGATTATCTTGCGAATACACATTAGACCCATAAATTGCACAGACCTACGAAACATTGTATGACTATAAATTTGCCGCGAACCACAACGCCTTGTAACCGATTCGTCGCCAGCCACGTGAATTTACGACGCCAACCATCTTCACTTTGATTAAATGGCCAAGTTGAGAACTCCGGGGTCAGATTAATAACGGTTAATAATTATAAATGCGGCCACTGAGCCGAGTTTATGGACTGTTTTGTTCTTTATTAGTCCGTTTATTGTTGTAATGTTTCATTTTATGTGGGAAAGAATTTATTTGGCGCTGTTTGGTGGAGTGATTGGAGTTTATTGTAATGTTTATGTATTCATTATGGTATAAGTGTTAGGCAGATTTATGAGGAATGGAAAAGCTGTTTAATACATGTATCGGGTCGTATCCATGCAAGGGTTCGCCTGGGGAGTTACCGTCGCCTTGCCTCACTGTACTGCTAAACAAAAACGAAATCATTGATCCGATTGTACGTAGTATAATAATTTGGCTTTATCGGGGTTTATAAGACTGAATATCATGTCTCAGAATGGTAAACAGGGCAGCAGCATGCAATATTATAATTTCGCATACCGCGTTCCATATAATGTTGTTACATAAGGTAGGTATGTATAGTTATGGTACGGAATGCATCCCCAATTCCTTAAGCAGTAACGTAGGTGTAATTATTATTTGCCATCAACATTTCGCATATCTTGATTATTAAAGTGCTTCAAATCCCAGTATGGCCTACCACAAGGGTCGATTGAAGCGCTACTTACTTATAATGTCTACAAAAATATAAGAAAGTAAGACGATGTTTATGTGCTTTAGCTATAAGCAAATGAAGCCGATGCATTAAACTTTACACTAGTACTTTCGTCTGTATCGTAAGAATGTATTTAGCGATAACTTAGCGTATACAATCGCATCTACGCTTGGCATTTAAGCAACTAGAGTACCAAAGTTAATATCATTTGCATAGTAAGTGTCTAAACAACTTCGCTAGAAACCTTTAAACCAAAACCACACACACACACACACGCCCTTTAACCCCGACCTTTATTCTAAAATAGTGCACCTACTTTTAGCCGTGCATATTCCGTCCCATGATGTGATAGGGGCGAGTCTTTTTTTTATTATTGCATTGAATGACGAGACGAGCATGCCGTTTGCCTGATGGTAAGCGATACGACCACCCATAAACAGTAGCAACACCATCCAGCACCTTGAGTTACAAAGCACTGTGTGGCATTCAACTGCGCTCGTCATCCTGAGACATAAGGTGTTAAGTCTCATTATGTCCTGTAGTTGCACTGGCTACAGTGTCCTTCAAACCGAAACACAACAGTGCATGCACACTGCAGCTTGGCGGTAGAAATAGACGTTGCGGTGGTACCCACCCAGACGGACTCTTACATATGAGAGACCTACCACCAATGACATGCTATGCTGAGGTCTCGGGTTCAATCCCCAGGTCGGGAAAAGTGATATTGGGTTTTTCTAATCAGTATTAGCCCTGAGTCTGGAATTTGTGTGCTATATGACGATAGGCTCGCCCCCTATCACATCATGGGTCGGAATACGCACGGCGAAAAGTGGATGCACTAGTTGCGCTTCTGCGTATCCCTTCGGGGATATAGACGTGTGTGTATGCGTGTTTGTATATAATTAATAAGTGGACAAATGTTTGTTTACTTGGTAAAGATACCATATCTAAAACTGGCTTACCCGCGGCTTCATATACAACTTTTTCAATATCTTTCGAGCATGAAACTGACCTATATCCATTGAAAATGACCACAAAAGAATTCTCATAAATGAAATAGATATAAAACAAGTTGTGACTCCCACAAAGCCGTGGTCACTATACAAGCCTTTTACATCAGTTATTGATTCTGTAACAGATGTGGCCTGAGGCTTGATATAGTAAATACGGAATGCTCATCTCAACTTCGTATTATCTTGTATAGAGTTGTCAAATAGATATTGGAATTGATCTTCGGAACTTTGTGTGCAGTATGCACGTGTCTGGGTAGTTCATGAATAGAGGTTTATGTTGAAGATATGGATATTGGACGCGACTAATTCAAATTCATAAATGTGTATAGACAACGTGTTGTATGTGAGAAATAGGATTTTATACGCTCGCTATTTAGGTTTTTCGGATATGTGTAATAAATGAGAATTGGGCCCGAGATTTATTGGTGGTAGGTCTCGTATGCGAGGGGGGCCGTCTGGGTAGCCAAGCAGCAGTGTGCATGCACTGCTGCTTGGCTGGCTTTCTGCTAGCCCGAGCTGGCTTTTTTGTTTATTTATCATCATTGATTTTACTCCCAATCAAAATGTTTGTAGTTATATAAGTGACCGTTTGTATTAATAATAAGTATTAATCAAAAGTTTTTTTAGTATATACTATATAAAAATGTAAAAAAAGGAAAATTAAAAATAAAAAAAAATAATTATTATAATTACTTTAATGTATCTTCTTGAATTATCATAAGTACAACTAGGTTCGCCGACGTGATGAATAAAGTATTTTTTTTACTGTTTTGTTCGAGTTTGACGGACCTTGTAGCCAGCGTAATTACTGGGCATCGTGAGACTTTAAGAGTGCCACGCAGTACTTTGTACTTAAAAGTTCTGTATGGTGTTTCTACTGTTTATGAGTAATCGTATCGCTTACCATCAGGCGAGCAGCATGCTCGTCTTGTCATTCAACGCAATAAAAAAAGTGTATTATTTACGTAACATTTCTTTGTAAAATACCTAGTGCTATACGTATAGGTATAAACAATAAATAAACCACTTTCTTCTGACAACAGACTGGTATAAATATAGGCTTTGTAATTTACGACGAGGCTGAATAACAACTTGGTATATAATTTCTAAGTTGTAGGAACGTTCTAGATTTATTGTACACAAGTATCGGGTAAAGATTTTTAGCCCATATTAATTTGTGCAGAAATGAGATGATTTATGCTCGATTATTTAGTTCGTGGTTTCGTTCTTGAACGTTTTTCGTTCAATTAAAAGACTAAGTAATGAAATTTCGTGTTAAAAATACATGGCATACCTACATCTTTAACCGACTTTAAAAGTTTTTGATTTAATAATTTCTCATAAGTCCGTATGTATAAAGAAAAATATTATTTTGGGTTTTTAGTGTTCTTTTTTTTATTTGTTGCCTCGGTGGCGTAGTAATATTTCATACACGATACGACTGCGATGCTGAGGTCTAGGATTCGATCTCGGGACTCAAAATTACAATGTGATACTGCCTACTCCCCAAATGGGGACATGCTGTAAATATCGTATCTATGCATGTATACCATCATTCAATTTCTACTAAGGGGGTTCTGGCATTATTCCATCACATTGCACTACGTTTACTTAATAGCAAATTCAAACAAAAGCGTCCAATCACTAAAACTAAATAGTTCGTTCAACTTAGGTTTATTCTGACCTCAATATTCTACAGACTTTATACAACACCATTTCCAAAAAAGGGTCCCAGTAAAAACAAAAGCGGATGACAGGTACACAGAATTTAATTAGAGGGCGAAGGTTCATGCAAAAGAATTCTAAAAACGTTTACGTTTATCATGTAATGTTCTGGTATTTTGAGGGCATGAGCTGTAATTATTTGGGTTTTCGTTTTGTGTATGTTAAATTGTATACATATTTTTAATCGAGTGTGGAAGGAAACATTATTGTAGGGCCACAGTACAGCATATTTGCAATAGACATACTTATACTAGACATATTTTTGTTTAAAATAAATTTACTGGCGGTAGGTCTCTCATATGTAAGAGTCCGTCTGGGTACCACCGCAATGTCTATTTCTACCGCGAAGCAGCAGTGTGCATGCAGTGTTGTATTTTCGGTTTGAAGGACATTGTAGCCAGTGTAACTACTGGACATTATGAGACTTGACATCTTTTGTCTCAGGATGATGAGCGCAGTTGAATGCCACACAGTACTTTGTAACTCAAGGTGCTGAATGGTGTTGCTACTGTTTATGGGTGGTCTTATCGCTTACCTTCAGGCGAACGGCATGCCCGTATCGTCATTAAATGCCATAAAAAAAATAAAAATATATGTGAAGTTGTGTATCTTCTTTTACCCTACCCGTAATATAGTTCGTATATATATACTGTCATAACCACATGCCGTCGTAAGTGATGTGTGCGAATATGGTAATGCCATATTATCATAATTTCCGTGTTAGGTTACTCGTACGTCTAGGTCCTAAATACTACTAAGCTAGGTCTCTTAGCTTCGGATGTAGCGCGCGATTTATGTCATTGTTAGGCTTGTAACTGCGTTAGTAATGAGCATTAGGATTAAAGGCGTAGGATTACATTAGGATGTGTATAAAGTGGATTCTATTTGGAATAAATGGGTTTTTTTATAATCCTACTAATATTATAAACGCGAAAGTTTGTAAGAATGTATTTATGGATGTTTTTTACTCTTTCACGCAAAAACTACTGAATGGATTTCGATGAAATTTGAAACACGGGTAGATCATGTCCTGCATTAACACATAGGCTACTTTTTATCCCGGGAAAGTATACATAATAAATAAATAAATAAATATAATAAAGTGGGACTTTTATTCCGGAAAAACTTATTCCCACGGGCCGATCCGCAGTCAAAATTTAGTAATAAATAAGAATTAAATGTCATTTTTAGGTGTTAGTGGTCTGGGTAGATACCAAAGTCTAAGATTGGTAGAAGATAAAGTGCAATGCAATCGAGTCAGCCCTGTATTATATACTGCAACTTCACATACCCTCGAAATTCTCATGGAGAATTCTCAGGTATGTAGGTTTCCTCACGATTTTTTCCTTCACCGTTAAAGCGAACGATAATTGATAAACAATACGCACGTAATTTCGAAAAGTCAGAGGATCAAGTATTTGTATATTATTAAATAAGAATTTTTATTAAAATAAAAATGCCATTGTTGAGCATGCGTAAATAGCAATAGGCAAACTGAGTAACGAGACGAGCATGCCCGTCGCCTGATAGTAAGCGATACGAATGCCCATGAACAGTAGCAACACCATATAGAACTTTTAATTACGAAGTACTGCGCGGCACTCCACTGCGCTCTTCACCCTGAGACATTAGATGTTAAAGCCGAAGTTACACAAGGAGAGCTTTTCGCATACGAGTGGCAGTTTCTTACCATGCGATAATCTATCGCCTAGTGTAGACAAACGGTGCGAATGTCGTCTCTCGAAAGCAAGTATCGCCCCATAAACTCTCCTTGGTCACCGCGTGTGTAAACAAATCGTACGACTCATACAATTCAAATTTCGAATGGCGAGTCTCGTACAAAATCAGTACAGAACCATTTGTTCGAGGCTCGCATCAATACATGCGAATCTCGGCCAAGTACTATTTACACTAGGCAAGACACGTATGCGAATATCACCCTACGAATACTTGCCTGTAGTTTAAACAATGTAAGAGGAACGTGTCTCGTCTTGGACACTCGTATCCGAGTATCGTTTTATTGCTACGAGTTTTTATCCTAATGTAAACAACCACAGGAGACAATGTACTCGCATATGATAAACGCTTACGATATTTCGCCGCTCGCATTCGAGAAACTCTCCTTGTGTAAATGACGCTGTACTGTTATGTAACGGTTTGAAGAATATTTTAGCAAATATATCTTAGCGCTAAGCTACCATAGTCACTTATATCTACAATATAATATAATACAATTCATAATTGCTCTGAAGAGCAATCGAGGCCAGTCTGTAAACCTTATCAAGCAAAATGTCATGCAAAATTATATAAATTACTTTAAGCCCCGTCAATAAACTCGTAACAAAATAATAACCGTGTAATACCACCCCGGTATCGTGTTCCCAATAAAAACGAATTTCGGGAGCCCTCGACAAATTCCCGATGAAAGAAGTCCGTAAGGCGGTTATGAGACGCCCAGTTGAATTATTTATTATTTGGTGGGCCGAAATCACGGAGTCAGCTTTCATTCTTCCGCTGTTTCCAATTTTAAATAATAGATGGCAGTAATTTATCTGTCGCGTTTGTAGAATTATAGAGATCTAAAATGGCAAGCGCAACGTCGGCCGTCCACCTGCAAGGTGAACAGACGACTTGATAAAGGTCGCAGGAACAGGCTGGATGCAGGCCGCTTTTGACAGGTCCGTCTGGAAATCTTTGGGGGAGGCCTATGTTCAGTGGACGTCGTGTGGCTGATGATGATGAAAATGGGAAAAGTCGGGAAGTCTGCTAAAATGTCTCTTAACGTACATGTATTTTACCGCCACCATCGTCTGTAAACATTTTTATAGTAAAAGGGTATCTCCAAACATATCCTACTAATATTACAAACGCGAAAGTTTGTAAGAATGTATGTATGGATGTATGTATGTATGTATGTATTTCGATGAAATTTGGCACACGGGTAGATCATGTCCTGGATTAACACAAGGGCTAATTTTTATCCCGGGAAAACATAAAGCAGGACTTTTATCCCGGGAAAACTTATTCACGCGGGCGGAGCCGCGGGCAAAAGCTAATTACACTATAATGCAACGGAAATGGTAGGACTTTAGGACTTAGGAATAAGTGAGGTAGATAAAATATGTATTATAACATCACTCGACTTCTGTGAGTCATTCGCTGTCCAGTATTTGCTAACTACAATAGTTGGGTACCATATTTTTATATGGGCTATCCAAAGCTTCACCTGATGTTAGAGTAGTGTATATAATATAATGTCGTCTTATAAAACTATCAGAATTATAACGGCGTGCGTTAATAGATCGTACATTAAAAGCCTTCAGAACCAATTCTACAATTTACTCAAAAATACACACACAAAAATGCTAGGACAAAAACAGTAAACAAGAATAAAACAGAAAACCTCTTAAGGCGCGAGTCCGCCATGTTGAAATGTCACTTCCGTTTTCAGTACAATCATGCACAACAGTGCGTTTCTCCTATTCTTTTCTAAGAGGCCAGGGGTAGGTGCGTGGTTTCCTTCCGCTAGATGCCTTCGCCTTTATTCAGCATTGCTGGAGCATTACAGAATCTTACGAATATTGTGTCTGCGCTTTAAAGTTTTAGGTACAAGAACTTTACAACGCGTTTGAAAAGTAATTATGGATGAAGAAAATATTCTGTAAAACCTTTTTACTTTTATTTTAATTGAAATTCATTTTTTAATGTCTCTGCTATAATCTAATTCCTTTTTTCAGTTTATTTCATTTTTAATATTGAAAAAATCTTATACTCGTTTTTATTTATATAAAGAATAAAATCATACATTTTCCGTATCTTCGCATTAATCTATAAATAAATTCTGCGAACTGAGTTCATCACTCAACCCGCCCTAGAGATAACGAGTAAAAAAGCCTGTGCATGAATACATAATATAACGTGAGTAGTAAGGGATTCACCGATACTGGAGCAGGTTCGACGGCCGGTCCGCGGCGCTCCGGCGGCTGATGACCGACGTTTTCGATTGCTCCAGATTCGGCCCGCGGAACCCGCGAATAAATCCGCGGATTACTTTAATACCTACCGCGAATTAATTTGATACCTACCGCGGATTAATTTGATACCTACCGCGGATTAATTTGATACCTACCGCGGATTAACTTGATACCTACCGCGGATTAATTTGATATCGACCGCGGATTACTTTGATAACACCCGCGAATAAAAATTATATCGTCCGCGGAATCCGTTTCATATCACCCGCGAGGTAGGTATGAACCACGAATTTGTTCATGGTCTACGGTTCCCTTAAGCTTGTACCTTTTCCCTGTTCGTTGTGCTTTTAACTTTCTACTTTCTATCGGCGATCCTTTTTTTTATTTGAAGGATGCAAAGGTCTTTGTCGCGTATTTCTATTAACTCGTGTTTCTACGCAAAAGCCGTTTAAAATTACTTAATAGTTACCCTTTACGCATTACGAGCATTGTTTATGATAGATAAAGCAACATTTTCCCTGTTTCGTTGTGTTATTGACTTTCTACTTTCTATCGGCGACCCTTTTTTATTTGAAGGATGCAAAGGTCTTTGTCTCGTATTTCTATTAACTCGTGTTTCTACTTAAAAGCCGTTTAAAATTACTTAATAGTCGCCCTTTACGCATTACCGGCATTGTTTATTATAGATAAAGCAATCGTCACAATACACCATACCTTTCTCAAATTCTAGGTAAAACCCTTTGGGTCTTCTCATTGTCATAATAATTACGGTTCCCATTATTCACATTACCTGATATTACGTATTCAACGGAACATTTAAGGTGAAAGTCGAAACATGTTGGATCTTGTCTGCAAGGAAACAATACTCCCTCTCCATATAAAAGACCGACGCAAAATCACATGGTATCGTATTCCACTCTGTGCTCTGCTCGAAGTGTGATCTCCAGTTGTTTGTAACAGTGAAGTGATAGTAAAATTGTGAAATAGTTAAATAGTGAAAGTGTTATAAAAATGAATGTAAGTACCTTTATATACTTTGATCTAAAAGTGTTGTAACCAGATGTTTCATTAATTGTTTATGCCATGTGTTGTCCACCAGGTTAAAACATTTTAGCTATCTTTGATGTCTTATTAATTTATCATTGTTACTAATGTGTACATGTATACTTCGCATACCTATAAGTATTTATCATACAGTACTTACTTAACCGATAATTAAAACAGTTTCATTTCATTTTGTTACAGTTTTCTGAAAATACTTTCAAAAACTACTATTATGCTGAAGAAATCGACGAACCTAGTGATGAAGAAGGTACACTCGCCTTTAAAGTAAAAAAAAGCGATAATAGCAAATAAAAGACCGATCGAATGCAACAGCATTGATGAGTTTTTTGAAAAACCAAAAAAGAAGAAGACAACAACAAGAAAGTCATCCAGTGTTGGTCGATCGACGAGCGGTGGTGTTTCATACATCCGATCAAACAGCGATGACAACAGTTCTGCATCACATCTCATAAAAATTGAGGTGTATGAAGTGAATAAAATAAAAAACATCGCACCGACGGAACATTGGAAACACGCTGATGTGCGAGTTAAATATTACGCGGAAAACGACAGTGATAAGAACTTGCAAAGTGTCAAGGACACTATATACAATATAACTAAACAGTTGGCTAGTAAGGACGATTGTGTGAAATATTTTATAGACACAGACAAATGAACAAAAGTGCCAGTGCGTGTCAATGTTTTAATATCATAACTTTAATCATATGCTTTGTACTACTATTATTGAAATAAGAAACTATTATTGTAATAACTGTACTTAAGAATCTACCTGTTTAAATTTAACTTACATTGTATTGTATTTAAACTTTGTACTCTTTTAAGTTACATACTTAATAGATTAATTTGTTTTTGATTCTAGAACTCTTTGTGAATTGTGTTATTGCTAAGTATTATTGTAAATAGTTATAAGTCTTTTTAGTGTTTTTTCATGCTCATGCTTACGATTGTAAAGTTATTGGGAACATTCATAAATTGTTTGGAAAAAAGTGGATAGCTTAGAATGTAATTACATTGTTTTGGGTAGTATATAAGCGTTGAAATACTGAGACATTCCTTACCATGGATACAAGCTGTGATTTATACAACATGGAACTCATCGCACTTCTCGAAAACATCGAATCAATGGATCTGATGTCATCGCAATACGACAAAGAACTGTACGAGCTCTGTGATAAAATGGAACAAAGACAAGTTGAAACGTGAGTAAAACATTTTTATTATGTTAAGACTAGTTGCAACATGTTTTGGGAATCCATGAAGAGGGGATACACTTAAAGTATTTATAATGGTTCGAACATCTTGCACAATCATTCAACTTGTTTCTTCCGTTTATATTTTTAACATTGAAGTGCAACCAAAATGTACCACTCACTTGATATTTCTAGTTTATCTCAGAGTGAGATTGCGAGTTTCGATAAAAAGATAATTTTACATAAATATCATCGTTTCATACGGTTTTGGTATATATTAAATGTTTTGCCAGAATCAATGTTGGGAGATCCTGATATTTCTCCTTATTATACACCATGTAGTGGACATAAAATCTCAAAACAAACTCATTCCGATGAGGATGATATTGATGGTGTATTATCAATGAAAGCATATTGTTTGCAGTGTAAATAACAAATAATGTTAGTATCTATTTAAATAATAGAAACATAGTAGCATATTTATTTCGTGAGATAACATTTTTTTAACAGTTTTCTTATCCATCAGATCTATGCAGAATGGAGAAGGCAGCAGGAAAAGATTAGCGCCAACTGAATTGTTTGAAGAGGATTCATTAAAGAGAAGAAAAAATATTCGTCTTGAAGCTCCTTCGACATCTACATCGTCGCTGGATAACATTTTAAATGTAAGTACAGAACAGCATAATGATAAAATTGAATGTCCTGAGTGTCACATATATGTGTCAAAAAAATATATGACCAGTCACTATAAGAGCAATAAACATAAAAATAATTTAATTAGACGAGATAATAATCTACCTAATGTTCAATTCATTGATAGTGCTTTCGGTAATAGAATTATTACATATCGAGTGAAATCTAGTTTAGTTTCTGATACACAGCTTGAATCACCTGAATTATTTTTACAAAGTATTAAAAAAATAATTTATACATTACTAGAACGATCTATCTTAGAATATTCTGTTGTAAAAGTTAATTTTATTCTCAATGCGGATTTCACACAAGAAACAAAAAATCTACACAATATTTTTGATTTTCAAATTTCAAACTATCTTGTTTGTCAAGGTGATGACAAAGATATTATTTTCTCATCTATAATTACCGAAATAACAAACAAAATGACCAATTTCCAAAAAAAAGGTAGTGGATGGAGTTTAGTTAAAATAAATCACTTGGATATGAATGTCAACAAATTTAACCCTTTGCGTGGATCTTCATACATAGACCTACCGTTAGATATAAAACATAAGAAAGCTGTAATCAATGTTCAAAATAACGATCATGAATGCTTTCGTTGGGCAGTTTTGTCAGGATTATTTCCAGCTACTCATAGTTCCAATAGGGTATCATCTTATATAATACACAAAAACAAACTAAAATTTGATAACCTATCGTTTCCTATAAAAATTAATGACATCCATAAGTTTGAAAAATTAAATAGTATAAGTATTAATGTTTTTGGAATACAATATGATTCAATAAGCAAATCAAATAAAGTTGTGGGTCCATTACACTTTACGAAACACCGTAAAACTACTCACTTAAACTTATTGTATATATCTCAAGGTTCTAAAGGTCATTTCTGTTATATTAAAAACCTCTCGAGATTATTATCTAAACAGTTATCGACTTCTGAACATGCAGTTCATATTTGTGATGGGTGTTTATTAAATTTCACGTCATTAGATAATTTAAAACGACACCAAGAAAATGACTGTTTCAATGTGTGCACAAATTTACCATCGGAAAACGATAGAAAAAGAAACTGGTTTAATGAATTAATACCATCAAACCAAATTTCATTTAACAACTATGAACGTAAATTAAGAGTTCCATTCGTTGTGTATGCTGACTTTGAAGCATTTTTAAAACCAATAGAGAGTTGTTCTAACAATCCAAATCAATCATCAACTGTTAATATCCAAAAACATGAAACGTATAGTTTTGGGTATTATGTTAAATGTTCTTATGATGATAATCTTTCAGTATATAGGTCTTATACAGGGCAAGATTGTGCGCTAAAATTTATGCAATTCATTTACGCAGATTTAGAAAATATTTGTAAAAAGAATTCTTTTGTCAAATCACCATTACCGTTAACTGAAGAAAATAAAATAAATATCAATCAAAGTGAGTCTTGTTACATTTGTGCTACTAAATTAAACGTGGATAGAACAATATCTTATAATTGGCATACTGGTGCATATGAAGGTGTAGCTCATAGAGTATGCTCTCAGAAATACAAAGCTCCTAATTTTGTGCCAGTGTTTTTACATAATTTAAGTAATTATGACGCTCATTTCATAGTGCATGGTCTTGATTTCGAGAAAGGTGACATTGAACTTATTCCTGAGAACAAGGAAAAATATATTTCTTTTTCTAAAGTTTTACAAATCAATAACAGAGTTATAAAATTACGATTTCTTGATTCTTTTAAATTTATGTCAAGTAGCCTTAACAAATTAGCTCAGAACTTATTACTTGAACAATTTCGTGAACTCAAATTAAAATATCCATGTGAAGAAGATTTTAAACGTTTAATAAGAAAAGGTGTTTATCCATACGAATACATGACGACATTTGATTCTTTAAAAATAACTTCTCTTCCCACTCGCGATCAATTTTATAGTTCTTTAAATGATAGTCACATTACAGAAAGTGAATACCATCATGCTCAAGACGTGTGGAATCATTTTAACTGTAAAAACATGGGTGAATATTCAGACCTGTATTTAAAAACAGATGTATTGTTGTTAGCAGATATATTTGAAAACTTTAGAGATGTCTGTCTTAAAACATACGGTTTAGATCCTGCCCACTATTATACAGCACCTGGTTTAAGTTGGGATGCTATGTTAAATTTTACCAAAATAAATTTGGAACTTTTAACAGATATCGACAAGGTTACGTTTATAGCGAATAATATTCGGGGGGGTATATCACAATGCAGCAATAGACATGCAGTGGCAAATAACATGTTTATGTCGGAATACGATTCAGATAAACCATCTTCATTTTTGATGTACTTAGACGCAAATAACCTTTATGGTTGGGCTATGTCCCAATGTCTCCCAACAGGCAAATTTAAATGGGTCGATATAAATACAGATTTTAATATAGCCGATGATGCCAAACATGGTTTAATTTTGGAAGTAGATTTAGAATATTCAAAAAATTTACATGATTTTCATTCAGATTTTCCATTTTGTCCAGAAAACGTATGTTTAGGAAACAGCAAAGACAGGAAACTGATCCCAAATTTAAAAAATAAAAAAAATTACGTCATTCATTATAGAAACCTTAAGCAATGTTTAAAAAATGGTCTCCGATTGGTTAAAGTACATAGAATTTTAAAATTTGAACAATCCGCGTGGTTGAAAAGTTACATAGACTTGAATACTCATATGCGTTCATTAGCCACTTCAGATTTTGAGAAAGATTTTTTTAAACTTATGAATAATTCTGTTTTTGGTAAAACAATGGAAAATGTAAGAAAACGAGTTAATGTCAAATTAATTAATCATTGGTTAAATCGTGGCAAAACTCAAGGTGCTCAATCTTTGATAGCAAGACCAGAATTCCATAGTTTATCTATATTCTCAGAGAGCTTAGTTGCAATACAATTAAATAAAACTAACGTTTTATATAATAAACCAATTTACCTCGGTTTTTGTATTTTAGATATATCTAAAACATTACTATACGATTTCCATTACGATTATATGAAAATGAAATATCAAGATAATATTAAGTTACTATATACTGATACCGATAGCTTAATATATCAAATATTTACGCAAAATTATTATGCTGATATAAAACTTGATTTAGTCAACTACTTTGATACGTCCGACTATCCACCAAATAATCAATATGGTTTACCATTATTGAATAAAAAACGGTTAGGTTTTTTTAAAGACGAAAATAACGGTAAAATTCTTAAAGAGTTTGTAGGTCTTCGCTCTAAAATGTATGCAATGGATGTGCAGAATAAATGTATATGTAAAGCAAAAGGGATTAACAAAAGTGTAACAAAAAAATTTTGTCTTGCCGATTATAAATCATGTTTATATGAAAAGAAAACGCAATACAGTGAAATGATAAGATTTAAATCAATTAAACATGCTATATATACACAAAAAATTAATAAAATATCTTTATCACACAATGACACAAAACGTTATTTATTAGAAAATTCAACAGATACTCTTGCATGGGGTCATTATAAAATAAAGGACATTTGATTTTATCAACGATTTCTGTACAACGAAAATATGTATGTTAATGTGTGTGTGTGTTTTAATTGTGGTTTTTAATAACTTAAAGTTCTGTCTTTATTATGTACTATCTTTTTTTTTTTTTTTTTTTTTTACTATGACAACTGTTTTGTATAATATCATGAAAAATTAGATGTAAATTTTAATGTATGTAGTTAGTTATTTGTTATACCTGATTTAACTTTATTTTATAATAATTTTCTTACTGTAATATTTTTCAAAACAGCTATGAACTGTATGTGATCATTTTTCAAAGTATTTGTGTATGTAATCTTTGTATATAAAACAAAATGAAATATAATACATTCAATCGTAACTTCTAGTTTTATTCATTCCGAAACGCTTTTCGAGATCACACGTGCATTTAAAAATGTTTCATTTTTATCATCCTTTTACTGCCATAGTTGCAGGTCCAAGTGGATGTGGAAAGTCTAATTTTGTAACAAACTTTATTAAACATATTAATGAGGTGTGCAACACAAATTTTCATCAAATTACTTGGTGTTTTGATGAAATGCAGCCTTTATATAATTTACCAAATGTAAACTATTATCAGGGTATACCAGATTTGCATATGTTTGATGGAAAGGAAGCTAACCTTATTATTATCGATGATCTCATGAGGGAATCTGATGGTCGCATTGTTGACATATTTACCAAAGGTAGTCATCATAGGAACTTGAGTGTATTTTACATTACTCAAAATTTATTTCATCAAGGTAAAGGACAAAGAGACATTTCTTTGAATTCAAACTACATAATTTATTTTAAAAACCCACGTGATAAAACTCAAATACGTTACTTAGCACGACAAGTATCACCAGAAAATAGCAAATTCATAGAAGATGCTTACAGAGATGCTACAAAAGAAGCACATGGCTATTTGATGATAGATCTAAAACAAGACACTTTTGACATGTGTCGAATTAAATCAAAGATATTTCCATCTGATGGTCATTCTACAGTGTACATTCCCACAAAAGAGTTTAAATATGTCAAGAACCAACCAATACCCGTCATTTACAAATGATGGATCGACGCTTAAAGACGCATGAACACTTATTAAATGCTCTTTATAAACTTAAACCAAAACATCAACAAGCTCTTTTAAAAGTCTGTAACGAAAACGAAATTAATTTTATATGTGAATGTATTCATAACGTTTTACAAGGAAATATAAAACTTGAAGAAAAATCAAAGAGTAAACTAAAAAAGTATAAAAATCTACTACGAAAATTGGTACGTAAAAGTACAAATAAAATAAGAAAGAATATTATAGTTCAAAAAGGTGGTGCATTTCTTCCGATTATATTGGGTTCTATTTTGAGTGGATTGATAAGTGGACTAGTTTAAAAATGGAACACGCCAAAAAAATGCTGTTAGTTGATCCAAGCTTAATAGATAAGTTAAATCAAAAAAGAAATGAAAATCCTACCTCTCGTTTAGATAGTGAAATGGAAAAAATACTCGACAGTAATATGGATGATCGAAAAAAGTGTAAATTATACTTACAAATTTTACAAAGATATCTTCACTTTATGGAAGAAGATCGTCGTCCCATTGAACTCCCTATAATAACTTCAAATGACGATAACATTAAACCCACATCTGAAAGCTGGAAATTTTTTAATATAAATAATGATATCAAGAATAAAGATGTAGTTGTCAGTCAGACACTGACTGATGAAGAGAAGCAACAAGAAAGTTTTACACTCGAAAAAAAACCTTCCTACTCAACAAAACAAATTTTAAATTTAATACCAAAAACATATGTAAAAAAAGGTGAGTTGTTATTGAATTCGGTGTCACTAAATAAAAACAAAATTTATTGGAATGATGCTGGCACAGTGATTGTAGATAATGAAGTGATTCCTAACAGTAACATTATCGATTTAGTAAGCGATACACTGCGACCATTAAAAAACAACGACCCACCTGGTTGGGAAAAATTTGCTAAAGCGTTAAAGGATTTAAAAGTACCTTTAACATATATTGGCAATCCAAAAAGACGTGATTACATAGCTCAACTTCAAAAAGCCATCGAAGAACAACCGCCACAAAACACAGAGGTATATTTGACGCCAACGAGCGAAGATAAACACGCAAATAAAATTAAGAAAAAGATTGATTGGGAAAAATGGACCCCTTATTAGAAATAGATCAAATTTATTATGATGTATCACACCCAGCTGGATATAGCAATATCGACAAATTATCAAAAGCTATGAAAGGTAAAATGAAAAAGGAAGAAGTTAAAAACTGGTTGCAATCCCAATCTACGTATACACTCCACAAACCAGTACATAGAAAATTCGCTCGGAACAAATACGTTCTCTCTAATCTCAATGAACTTTGGCAAGCTGACTTAAGCGACATGCGGACTTATTCTAAAGATAATAAAGGTTTCAACTACATTCTTTGTGTTATTGATGTTTTTAGTAAATATGCATATGCTAGACCCTTGAAAAAGAAAAATTCAGAAACCGTAAAAAAGTGTTTCGACAGTATATTTAATGAAGCTAATACTACACCCACTCACATTCAATCTGATAAAGGCACTGAATTTGTATCGAAAGATGTTCAAAGATACTTTAAAACAAAAAACATAAATTACTATACGACAAATAATCCAGACATCAAAGCAAGCATTGTAGAAAGATTTCAAAGAACGCTAAAAATGAAGATGTGGCGCTATTTTACACACAAGAATACACATAAATATATTGATATTTTGCAGAATTTGATACACTCTTACAATCATAGTTTCCATTCTAGTATTAAAATGTGTCCTTCAGATGTTAATTCTAGTAATATAATGACAGTTTGGAGTAATTTATATGAAAAATCTGAAAAATCATCAAAAACTATACTACCTATGTTTCATGTCGGTGACCATGTCAGAATAACTAAATATAAACATGTATTCCAAAAAGGTTATGAATCTAATTGGAGCGATGAAATATTTGTGATTTCTTCTATAATAGAACGTACTCCGTGGCCCGTTTATACTATAAAAGATTTAGATGGTGAGGAGATAGTAGGAACGTTTTATGAACGAGAATTACAAAAGGTCATTTATGACCCCACCATTGAACACAAGATTGATAAAATAATTCGCTCTCGTTACTCTGGCAGCAGACAACAAGTGTTAGTTAAGTGGAAAGGTTATCCAAACAAATTTAATAGTTGGATTTTAGCTTCCAGTTTAAAAAAAATATGATTAAAGATTTTTATTTAACTTTACTTAGCAATAGTTCAATGGAATATTTTCCTGAGAACAAAACATCAATTTTTTCAACTAAATTACCCAAACCCATAATATTGGAAGGAGAATGGTGTGTAGGAATCGTTGAATTCCAATATCCATGCACCATGTTTACTGTTCAAGATCATGAGAATGTTATTTACATAACAAAAATCATGAAAATGCCCAATGAAGACAAACTATCTACAGTTTATTATAAGACCCACATACCTGCCACAAACTATGATAATATTAACCATATTTTATCAGCATTAAATAATATAAGAGAAAAAATCAAATTCCGCTACGATAATATATCTAAATTCGTTTCTGTTTCTGTGTTAGACGAATCAATAAAATCTGTAACATTATCTCCTAAACTAGGCTTACAGTTGGGATTTGAACCAAACAGAAACCTTGTTGAAAAGAATTTAGCTAAATGTCCAGCTAATTTACATTTAGGGTTACCATCTCAACTATTCGTTTACTGTGATATAGTTGAACCTCAAATTGTAGGTGATGTAATGACACCTCTTCTGAGAGTAATACCATTAGATCCTTCAAAATACATCTATGGTGCCAATAAAATGCATGTATTTTCACCTCCTCATTACTTATCAGTAATGCGAAGAGAATTCGATACCATTGAAATAGATATAAGGTCAAGCACCGGACAAAAGATACCATTTCAATTTGGAACGGTGTGTGTTAAACTACATTTTAAAAAATTATAATGCATTTTGAACGCTCCAACATGATATGTCCTTATCAACGCTATTATTCTCATCAGGCTGGTTCAGGTATAGGGGTGGTATATAAAGGGGCGCCTTATCAAAAAGGACATGGAATTGGTAGTTTTCTTGGGGGATTGTTTAGGTCAGTTTTACCATTATTATATAGCGGTGTTCGATCTGTTGGTAAAGAGGCATTGAGCGCTGGTGTTGGTCTATTGACAGATATGGTTAGTGCGCGACCAATGGAAGATTCAATAAAAGCACGTCTTAAAGAAGTTGGTTCCAACTTAAAACGCAAGGCTGATGAAAAAATAGATAAAATCAATATGTCTGGATCCGGATATATAACAAAACGAAAACGTCTACCTGGAGTCAGTCCGTCGTTGACCGCGAAAGTGAAAGCTCTAAAAAAATCAAAAATTACTCAAAAACAAGTCAAGGACATATTTTCTAACAATTAATCAAAATGTCTTTTTTACATAGTCATTCCTGTGAATGTATAAAGTCCGAATTGGATTTGTTTGCATTGCCGTCAACTCAAACTAGCATTGAAAGTGGAATTTGGATCCATTATAAACCAATTTCATCTCTTGCCGATGATGGTCCTATAGAATTTCAAATTCCTGGAGCAGGAGATGACTACATAGATTTATCTCATACGTTACTTCACTTGAAAGCGAAAATAGTAAATCAAGATAACACCAAACTAACCGCATCTACAGTCGTTGCTCCGGTGAATAATTGGTTGCACTCACTCTTCAGTCAACTTGATGTCTACTTAAATCAAAAACTTGTATCACCACCCAATAACACATATGCTTATCGTGCGTATATAGAAAACTTATTGAACTATGCTCCTGCAGCAAAAAAATCTCACCTCACCTGTGGTTTATGGTATGAAGATACAGCTGGAAAAATGGATTCCACCGATGATACTAATAAAGGATTTACTAAGAGGCAAGAATTATCTAGTGAAAGTAAAGAAATGGAAATGATTGGTCACTTACATGGTGATTTATTCAATCAAGAAAAATTTTTAATCAATGGTGTTGATATATGTGTTAAGTTAATTCGTTCTAGAGAAAATTTCAATCTCATGGCCTCTACAGGTGACCTTAAATTAAAGGTATCTATTACGGATGCATCTTTGATTATTCGTAGAGCACGAATCAATCCCAGCGTGTTACTTGCTCATCAAAAGGTCTTAGCTTCTACCACAGCTAAATACCCCATTACTCGAGCTGAAGTTAAAGTTTTAACAATGCCATCAGGTGTTCAAGGAAAAACTCTAGATAACATTTTCTTAGGACAATTACCTAAAAGGTGTATAGTGGGATTTGTAAATAACGCTGCTTTCAATGGAAACCTCACTAAGAACCCATTTAACTTTCAAAATTACGACATCAATACTTTTAGTTTATATATAGACGGTCAACAAATACCATCAAAGGCTTTACAACCCTCATTTGAGAACAAAATTTTTACTTCAGTATATCATACATTGTTTTCTGGAACAGGTATACACTTTCTCAATGAAGGTAATGGGATATCCCGAGAACAATACGCTGAAGGGTATTGTATGTTAGCGTTTGATTTGACACCTGATTTATCAGCAAACTCTGCAAGTCATTGGAATCTTGTAAAGCATGGTAGTGTGAGATTAGAAGTGCGTTTTGAAACAGCTTTATCACAAACTATTAATTGCATTGTTTATGCGGAGTTTGATAATGTTATTGAAATAGATAAAAACCGCAATATTTCAGTAGATTATAGTAGTTAAGAACACAAAATTAACTGTTTAAGATTAGATTAAGCGTGAATAATGTAATTCAGATTTGTTGTTAGATTTAAGTTACCAATAAAACGAATTCATAAAATATTAAGTTCTTTGTTTTACTATAATCCTTGCAACCCCACAACAAGAGTCAACTTGGCTGATAAGTACCATAATAGTGTCTTGTTAACCTTATATAAGACATTACCACTTTATCATTCGACCTGATAAGATTCTGCAGCGATACGGTGAATAAAAATGAATACAATAGAAATACAGAATTACTTAAAGAAAATTGATCCAAGTATTGAATATAATGTATATGCAGCCAATCGTCTACCAATATATGTGGTAACTCCTACATACGTAGTTAGCAACTTAGACTCTGATAACAAACCAGGTTCTCACTGGGTCGCCATACACATAGATAAGAATGGTTTTGGACAGTACTTTGATTCATACGGTCGACCACCTCAAGGATACCACCGAATGTTTTTAGCGAGAAATTCTAGAATGTGGAATTACAATACAAGTCGAATTCAAAATGACTTTACTATAGTTTGTGGAGAGTACTGTTTAATGTATCTGTATTATAAATACTATGGTAAGAGTCTCAAAGATTTTCAAGTATTATTTAGTGATAATACAATATGCAATGATGTGTTTTTAAATGGTTTATTTAAATCATGTTTTGAGGTGAATAAATGAAATAAAAATTAATGAATGATTTTTCTTTATTGAAGATTAATAACCCCATACAATATTTATAATTCTTCCAAACAATTTATGAATGTTCCCAATAACTTTACAATCGTAAGCATGAGCATGAAAAAACACTAGAAAGACTTATAACTATTTACAATAATACTTAGCAATAACACAATTCACAAAGAGTTCTAGAATCAAAAACAAATTAATCTATTAAGTATGTAACTTAAAAGAGTACAAAGTTTAAATACAATACAATGTAAGTTAAATTTAAACAGGTAGATTCTTAAGTACAGTTATTACAATAATAGTTTCTTATTTCAATAATAGTAGTACAAAGCATATGATTAAAGTTATGATATTAAAACATTGACACGCACTGGCACTTTTGTTCATTTGTCTGTGTCTATAAAATATTTCACACAATCGTCCTTACTAGCCAACTGTTTAGTTATATTGTATATAGTGTCCTTGACACTTTGCAAGTTCTTATCACTGTCGTTTTCCGCGTAATATTTAACTCGCACATCAGCGTGTTTCCAATGTTCCGTCGGTGCGATGTTTTTTATTTTATTCACTTCATACACCTCAATTTTTATGAGATGTGATGCAGAACTGTTGTCATCGCTGTTTGATCGGATGTATGAAACACCACCGCTCGTCGATCGACCAACACTGGATGACTTTCTTGTTGTTGTCTTCTTCTTTTTTGGTTTTTCAAAAAACTCATCAATGCTGTTGCATTCGATCGGTCTTTTATTTGCTATTATCGCTTTTTTTTACTTTAAAGGCGAGTGTACCTTCTTCATCACTAGGTTCGTCGATTTCTTCAGCATAATAGTAGTTTTTGAAAGTATTTTCAGAAAACTGTAACAAAATGAAATGAAACTGTTTTAATTATCGGTTAAGTAAGTACTGTATGATAAATACTTATAGGTATGCGAAGTATACATGTACACATTAGTAACAATGATAAATTAATAAGACATCAAAGATAGCTAAAATGTTTTAACCTGGTGGACAACACATGGCATAAACAATTAATGAAACATCTGGTTACAACACTTTTAGATCAAAGTATATAAAGGTACTTACATTCATTTTTATAACACTTTCACTATTTAACTATTTCACAATTTTACTATCACTTCACTGTTACAAACAACTGGAGATCACACTTCGAGCAGAGCACAGAGTGGAATACGATACCATGTGATTTTGCGTCGGTCTTTTATATGGAGAGGGAGTATTGTTTCCTTGCAGACAAGATCCAACATGTTTCGACTTTCACCTTAAATGTTCCGTTGAATACGTAATATCAGGTAATGTGAATAATGGGAACCGTAATTATTATGACAATGAGAAGACCCAAAGGGTTTTACCTAGAATTTGAGAAAGGTATGGTGTATTGTGACGATTGCTTTATCTATAATAAACAATGCCGGTAATGCGTAAAGGGCGACTATTAAGTAATTTTAAACGGCTTTTAAGTAGAAACACGAGTTAATAGAAATACGAGACAAAGACCTTTGCATCCTTCAAATAAAAAAGGGTCGCCGATAGAAAGTAGAAAGTCAATAACACAACGAAACAGGGAAAATGTTGCTTTATCTATCATAAACAATGCTCGTAATGCGTAAAGGGTAACTATTAAGTAATTTTAAACGGCTTTTGCGTAGAAACACGAGTTAATAGAAATACGCGACAAAGACCTTTGCATCCTTCAAATAAAAAAAAGGATCGCCGATAGAAAGTAGAAAGTTAAAAGCACAACGAACAGGGAAAAGGTACAAGCTTAAGGGAACCGTAGACCATGAACAAATTCGTGGTTCATACCTACCTCGCGGGTGATATGAAACGGATTCCGCGGACGATATAATTTTTATTCGCGGGTGTTATCAAAGTAATCCGCGGTCGATATCAAATTAATCCGCGGTAGGTATCAAGTTAATCCGCGGTAGGTATCAAATTAATCCGCGGTAGGTATCAAATTAATCCGCGGTAGGTATCAAATTAATTCGCGGTAGGTATTAAAGTAATCCGCGGATTTATTCGCGGGTTCCGCGGGCCGAATCTGGAGCAATCGAAAACGTCGGTCATCAGCCGCCGGAGCGCCGCGGACCGGCCGTCGAACCTGCTCCAGTATCGGTGAATCCCTTACTACTAACGTGTATAAAGTAGTTATAAATAAGGGTTAAAGAGTCGGTTACTATATGATTATAGTATTTTTCTTTTTCTAGCTTATCCCACCTTAATTTAAAAATTAGCGCTACCTGCATGTTATAGAAACAATTTAGCTTAGTTTTATAACGGTAATCCTCCTGAGTGATTCAAATACAAGATGGTATAATAATTATGATGAACATTCCGGTAGTAACATACTCTTTGTAAACCAAACTATGATACCTCATGTCCATTTTCAAAATAACCTAGGCGGATTAAATACAAACAAAAAATGTTCACTCTAATTTCTAATAGATCCCTTACCGGAGTTTTAAACGTTACCGTCCTGGGACAAAGAATGAAGGAAGTAGGTCCAAAGTGTAATGGGCCTCGGGGGCGAGTGTTCTAACTTTAATGTATCTTTTTTGTTCTCGACGCATTAATAATTCCTTCGAGTGTTTCTTGATTTTGTTTTTACCGCTCGCAGTTTGCGCGGCAATTTGGGTACGCTTTCAAATATTTTGTTGCCTAGGGAGTGCTTGTAAATAAGAGCAATTCTTGTATAACTGTGATGAAACGAATGCGCACTTGAGAATTATTCTGCCCATAAACAGTATCATCACTAAACACCTGATATTTTAAATCTATATTTACAAGGTCTATATTCAACCTAAATATCCCTTCATCGTTGATATCCAAGTCCATAATTTTCCCGTTGATTGATTTCGTTGCGTTTTAACGACAGATTACTGTCACCAGAGAGTAGCTGAGCTTCATCACTTGTCATAGGCGAGTGACTGTCTATCCTGGCTGTTCGGCAATTTGATGGTGGTAGGGTATTTGTATCCGCCAGATATCGACCACCCATACCATACACCATAAAACCCACCATAGCAGGCCACGTTAATATGCCCCGTCCTGATCAGTCTGCATATATTTTTTGAACAGGCCGGCATAATAGGGTAGTTGACTACTTTTTTAAAACACAATTATGGACAATGTATGCTATCCAAAATGTAATGGAAAAAGAATTTTCAAAATTGGCGCAATAGTAATTAAGTTATAAAGCTTTGAAATTTGATGGAAGGGGTAGCTGTCAAATAACAGCAATACTAGGCTGTAACGTCACCGAGCGCCGTCGGCCATAACGCTGCCTGCGTGCGAAAGAGATAGCACGATATCCCCGCCACGCCACTTTTGCTCACAAGAATATTTCAAAATTGAATAACTGCTTTATTTTTCAAAGGATTTTGATGCTGATTTCATAGTAGAATTTCTTTTTCGTATTATTTTCTGTTACATATAAAATAATGTACAAAATCAAACACAAGAAACTAACTACCCTATTGTGTCGACTGGCGATGATCGTCTCTCCTCAATTGCTATTTTTGAGCGCCACTTCATTTATCATCAGGGATAGTCACTTTAAAGTGCCAGTTTAAACAAAATGGTGTGATTGTATTCGTAGTCCGAAGAATATGGTATCGTATTATTTCTTTCACGCTCGGTGTAACGAATTCACAGTTACATCCTACATCCTGAAGGTATGGGCGGTACGTGGGGTTGGGGTCGGCGCCATGTGTCGCCCTCTAGCGACATTTTTAACCCCCACACGTCCGCAAAGGTTATTGTTGCGCCGAAACTTATATTTAATAAAGGGTCGTGTTTTGTGGTTTTTATTATTTATGATTTATTCTGTTATGCTGGTTTCATCTCCGGTTCATATCGAACCTTTATTTACAGGGTCTCTATAAAAATGGTTTTTGATAAAAGTAGAATGGAAGTTCTTGTGTTAATATTGCCAATTTTCTAAAAATATTTATACTAAAATATTTGTTTTGTACAAGTCGATTGACATTGTTAGAAATCTAGACCATACATTTTTCATTTAGAGTCAAAACACAGGTTTTTGTTGTGTCTCTACAATTAAGGAGCAAAATGCTTCGTATATAGTTTCTTTCTCTGATGATATAATCATCTATCATTATTAATTATTTCAAATTTGTATCACCAAAGGTGGGTAGAGACTGGATATTCGCTAAGTTTATTTTCATTTAATGATGTGTAATGAGCCAGTTTAATGCCTTATCTAAAACTAATTCTAATCCTGGCGGCTCATGCGTTATCTATACATATAAATAAAATTAGAGTGTCTGTTTGTAATATTGAAATAACCGTTTTTTACTACATGTATATGAATATATATACGGTACATACACCAAAATAACATCTTTTCTATACATATAAAATAAATTGGAGTGTCTGTTTGTAATATTGAAATAAACGTTTTGGATAAATAATTTTGAATAAATGGATTTAGATTAAATTTGGCTTACAGATGGACCTAAGGTGGATAAATATACACTTTTTATCCCGGGAAAGTATAATACGACATTATTTATAGGAAATGGAATCATGCAAGCAGAGCCGCACGGTAATACTAGTAAACCGATAAATGTTTTACATACATACCAACATAGCATCACGCCCTTCTCCCTTTTCAGAGGTTGGCAGAGGTGAAACACACCGACATCTAGCCAGTTATTTTATGTGATATGTCGAATGTCAGGCCTATTGCTATTTACCGGACACATTTTCTGACTCCGGGATAATACTGAGCGAACTTGCCTGACACAGGATTCGAACCCGAGACCTCAGCGCCATAGTCGTACGGCGCACGCAATACAACTACGCCACCGAGGCAGTCTAAACTCTAAATATAAAAGTTTTCAATTGAAAAATATTTATTTTTAGCACCATTTTTAGAATTTACAGCTAGTAAAAGAGTTGCGCCGGTGCATCGGATGTAACCATTTTGCTAATGGTTTTCTGATCCCGTGGGATAGGGGTTCTATTTCCATACAAATCCATCGGATAAATCATGTACGTAGGTTAGTGGGGAATCGAATTCTGAACCTTACGGTTCGCTGCCTATATAAAACTTGATATTTTTAAGCAACGAAAGCCTGCCTTAATTATATCGAAAATATGAAGATTACAGCTAAGATCCACCTCCGAATGAATACCGAACCGAATAATGTGATGAGATCGCCCCATAGTTTGATAAAAAAAATGAGAGGTGTCAAGGGACACCCGGATGGAACGAAGTTCCTTTCGATTAATTAGTGAAGGAATTGTAATAAAATTTTATTTATATAACAGAGTGTGTATATATAAATATTTTCCTATTTCCGTTCCAATACATAAGTTTCTAGAGAAAAAAACAAATAAATACGTGTGGCACTCGGAGACTGCCGCGGTAAAGCTATTGCATAGCATTTTTATCACAAATTTTGATTGACTAAACACAAATTCGTACTTACGCTTACCACATAAAGTAGATTTTTAAACGCGAGCAACGCACGTTTAGTCTTGTTATAGATAAATGTCAGAAATGCAATGGTCATGACAATCAAAGTAGAATAAATCAAAATTTGAAAAAAGAATGTTAAGTTCGATTCTTTTGTAGTCGTGCCGTGCCAACGCTGGGGAAACAGCTTCTACGCAATGTATTTTAGGTTCATTTTAGATTAGTAAGAAATGGTTTTAATGACTTTAATAAATAAAATAAATACAAATATACTCGTTTCAAGAATTATAGCTTCTACGCATTGTATTTAAGGTTCATATTAGTAAGATAATAAAAAAAAAGCAAAAAGTGTCGTGACAACTTTCCGTCCAGCCCCCTTTCACAACGCGCAATAAGGAACTTCGTTCCAATAATATTATCTAATATTTATATATTATAAATTACTAGGTGATTAAATAAATTTATAAATTATTCAGGGATAAAATGTACCTTACATATTACATACCTTACATAAACAGGACTTAATACAATCCTCAAAACATCGATTTATAGTAAGATTATCAAACCATCACTCTAAAAATCATTCCTTATAATAATATCCCAAATCACGTATCTTATAAAAATATATGTAACTTTTATTGGAACTGTGACGCATTTCCCGATACGGATTCGTCAAGTGTTAAGTTTAGCATATACCTACGTGAGATGGAAGCGAGATTCTCGATTGTGCACGGTCAACCGAGCGTAGTCAGCGGAATAGTCCGTCTTTTCGAAATACGCTTTCATATACCTGTCAATCAGATACGACAAAATAGGATTTCTTTTATGAATGCTAGTTTCGTTTCTTGATATTTTTTTGTGTAGATAAGGTTGGTTTGTGTATGTGTAAAATGTATGTTGGTTCGTATTTTACTAGAGTGCTTTGTATGCCGAATATTAATAGGTTGATCTAGAACTCGCATACTCACGCCTTTTATCCCGAGAGGCGCAACTAGTGCACCCACTTTTCGCCGTGCGTATTCCGGCCCATGATGTAATAGGGGGCGAGCCTATCGCCATATCGGGCATAAATTTCACACTCCGGCCTGATAATGATTAGAAAAACCCAATATCACTTTGCCCGACCCGGGGATCGAACTCGAGACCTCAGCATTGCAGCCGTACCGTAATACAACTACGCCACCGAGGTCTAGAACTCTTTATTGTACTAAAACCAATAAAAGTATCACAAAAAAAAATCATTGACTAAATGTGTAGCCACAATTCGTATACTAAACTAAGGGCGGTATTAATCAATCTCACGTTTGAGTAAAATCTCAAGTGGACATTTCATGTATTGAACTACAATAAACCAAATAAATAATAAAGGTCGCAGGAACACGCGGGATGCGGGCCGCTTTTGACAGGTCTGTCTGGAAATCTTTGGGGGAGGCCTATGTTCAGCAGTGGACGTCATGTGGCTGATGATGATGATAATGATGAAACCAAGCTTAAACTGTCATTTAAGAGCTTGTTCTTAGCTGAGTAAGCGCTGTTACATAAACAATACTGAAGATATTGTAACTTAAGATGTCATTTGAGCTGATGTTAATATTGGTTAATAAATAACGATTATCATAAGACGGTGGACCTTAATTTGACAGCGTATTATGCGCTGATATCGTACTTCAGAGCGATTTTGAGTTGCATTTATTAATACGCCCCTAACCATATAGTGAGAGTATAGTATGAAAAGTAGCACTATAAAAGGATTTATTTACAAACTCAAGTGATCATAACTATATGCCTCTCTAGCCGATTTCGGCCACGGCCGCCAATCTCAATGGAGATCAGCCAGGTACGAAGGAGATATTATAGTGCACAAGTGTGTGCGCAATACACAGGTACACTCGCTATTCCTTCACTCTCATAGTCCGGTGAGACGGCAATGCGGCAAGACCGGAGAGAGATCAGGCGCAGGACCAACGGCTTTACGTGCTTCCCGAGGCACGGGGGTATCACACCGCCAACTTCCTGACTCCGAGCAGCGACTGAGTAATTATTAAGATGGAACATCCCAGGCACAATGTTTTTGGCTCGACCCGGGATTCGAAAAACTAACAATGAATGCAATGGTAACTTTTAAAAGCCTGGGATAACGGCAGCTTGTTCTGTTCGCGAATTTAGTTTGCAGCTGCTTTTCTATATTTTATTATTATTTAATTGTGTGGATGTCTACTACTATTTCATTTAGTCAGATTAGATTAAATATACGTTCATTGGCAAATAATGAATAACGTAAATCTATATACATTTCAACGTGACTTTCACAGTTTTATAGTTTGTATTTATAATCAGTTATTGCAAGAAGTTTATTAAAAAGTAAAATGGGGCGAAGGTATATCTAATCTAGTGCTCTGAATATAAGCCATGCACAAAAAGTAGATAGGTTTTTTTTCAACAAAACCAGAACCCACTCCAGTGGACTCGAGCGTTAGCCTAGTTAACAAGAAAAATGTCCTCGATCTATCACGAGTAACAAAATACGTTTCCATAATGTAAATGCTGATACCATTATCTTGGTGGAAGTAACTTTCTCGTGGATATACTTTACATCTATACATGTAATAAAGCAGTAGAACCGGTGTGTCTGTACATTTAAAGAAATGATTAAAAAGAAAGGGGGTGACTAAAGAACAGTAATGGAACTCAAATTAGCACTTTTTTAATTATTTTCTGTCTGTCTGTTTGTTACTGCACATCTCCAAAATTACTGAACGGATTTCGATGAAATTTGGCACGCGGGTAGATCATGTCCTGGATTACAACACATAGGCTACTTTTTATCTCGGGAAAATATAAAGCGGGCCTTTTATCCCGGAAAAGCAAAAGCTAGACTTACATATTACTATAATGTAGCTTTATATTGGTGAAAGATTTTTTAAAATCGGTCCTGTAGTGTTTGTGTCCATTACATAGATAATTAAAACTATAAAGTAAATACGGTATACTCATATAAAGGATATAAGTCAGATTTTTTTGTAGGGGTAATCTTTAAACTGAACTGATTCTGGAAAAAAGCAACTCTATTTTAAGTCGCATAGGTTATCTTTTTAATGTTTTTTTAATTTGACCCCGAGAAAAGAATGTCATGTAAGGCCCTCAAAAGGCAGACAAAAAGTAAAACACACTTGCTCATTTCCAGTCAAAAAAGCGTAAATCGTTTCTCTTATATTCGACGCCACAATATGGGTATCAAAGTTTGCTCAAAAGTGGTTTTTGTTTTAATAAGTCGTCTTTCGTTTTATATAAATGGTATTTTTCATTTAACCCCTTGACGAAGTGCGGGCAAAACATTGGTTGAATTCAAAATCGTTATGGCAAATGTACCTTATGTTCGTTGGCAAAAAAAAAAATGAATATACGATAAACATTTTATGAGTTACAATTTTTATGGGCGACGAAAATACGTTAATACATGTAGTAAAACCCGGGTCGGGGCATGTTTTTATGACTTTTCTAGTTTCTGTATAGGGTTTATAATTTTGCCAGTCTTTCTTATAGGGCAGACGAGTGAGTTAACCGACAGTTAAGCGTAAAGGCTAAATAATACCCTCAAAAGCGTGATGTGTTTTTTTGTTTTACCATGTTACTAAAATATATCCGCGTCATTGCATCGTCCTAATTCCTTCTTCTTCCCTTTGACCGGCACTGTATTCATGATTTTTCTAGTATGGTGTTTATGTGCGATAAAATGATTTAAAATCAAATGACTTGCTTGATGCTTCTATGCTAGCCTACACATCAAAAAATAATTATTATTACGACAATTTGCTTAGAAATACAACATAGGCCGCGTTGTTTCATCCGTGGTCAGGTAATGTTAAGGATTTTATCACACTGGTAAATTGAAAGTGAATTCACAGCGAGGCGAAAGTGCTGCCCGCTCGTCCAGTGTTAGAAGACCGTTAACTTTACTTGACCATGGATGAAAAAACTCGGACAAAGAATAGCAATATATCGTTAAAACTAACTAGGTTAGCCCAACTGGTAGAAACCGCAGTGCGTTGTGATGGACTACCCTCTAATGAAAGCTATGCGCTTTGCTGGATTTCAGGCTAACAGATAAAATGCCTTGATCAGACCCTTTTGTTCCCGTTTGTTTGGTTTGGTATTGTTTTTAGTATAAGTGTACAGTTGAAAGGATATTATAAAGGTCCGTTTTACAATGTCGCAGTTGCTGTTTTCCGCCAAATAATGTATTATAGATTAAGGGCCTGTTCACAGGTTCAAGTTAACTTTATTTGACAGTAATTGTATTAAAGAGGTATAATGTAGATAGTATAGACTGCCTCGGTGGCGTAGTTGTATTACGGTACGACTGCAATGCTGAGTCTCGGGTCTCTCGGTCTCGGGTTCGGTCCCCGGGTCGGGCAAAGTGATATTGAGTTTTTCTATTCAGTATCAGTCCGGAGTCTGGAATTTGTGCCCGATATGGCGATATGCTCGCCCTGTATCACATTATGGGATGGAATACGCACGGCGAAAAGTGGGTGCACTAGTTGCGCCTCTGCCTACCTCTTCGGAGATAAGAGGCGTGTGTGTGTGTAGATAGTTAGATAGTACTCATTATGTCACCATTTATTTGGGACAATAGAGAGTGTGACTTTTGAATTTGGTCGACTTATACGTGTATGTAACTGGTATCATTAACTCAGAAGATAAGAAACAGGCGCTTAATGCAGATAGTACTCATTTGATTACCAGGAACAGTCGAGCATAACTTTTAATTTGGTCATCTTATACTGTATCAATATACAGTAATCGACCAGCTTAATGTCCTTTAAACTGGAAGATAACAATACTTGAAAGAAAGAAAAAAAGAAAACCGATTTATTTGCATATTTCTACTTTGATTTTTTAAATAAACCAAGACTTTGCCACCATGTTCTTAAAAATAAAAGATACTTATAATTGCCCGCAATATTTATTTAGCCATAGAAATAAAAAACCTAACTACCTTGTAGAGAAAAGAGAAGTATCTCTTTTGCCCAGTAGGCCACAAAGTATGAATTTTCATCAAAGATTAACCCGGTATTTAACCTTAAATTTTATATGAATGGGGACATTGACTAACTGTTAAATAAAAATACTGTTAAAGATAATATATAACTCATAACATATTTTTATACTTCACATATAAAAATTTCATCAAAGTATGAAGAAACTCTTTTGACCAACTTTACATTTTAAATTAAAAGCTGTTTGTGAATATTTGCCACATTTTGTTTTTTTTTTTTTTTTTATTGCTTAGAATGACGAGACGAGCATGCCGTTCGCCTGATGGTAAGCGATACGACCACCCATAAACAGTAGCAACACCATCCAGCAACTTGTCTTACAAAGTACTGTGTGGCATTCCACTGCGCTCGTCATCCTGAGACATAAGATGTTAAGTCTCATTATGTCCAGTAGTTATACTGGCTACAATGTCCTTCAAACCGAAACACAACAGTGCATGCACTGTTGCTTGGCGGTAGAAATAGACATTGCGGTGGTACCCACCCAGACGGCCTCTTACATAATGAGAGACCTACCACCAGTAAATCAACCAGTATCTTATGCAGGGAAAGAGATGTTATATAATTTTTATCATACTTTATACTTCTTGATATTCAGTTCTTCTAATATTAGTTCAGTACTAAACTGGACCACTGTTAAACTATGCTACGGTTGCTACGAGTAAAGAGTGCTACGACTGCTACGAGCTACGAAATGTGACTTAATGCAACGACTTATTTCTGTTAGTTTTTTCACATTTTCTATTTTTCTCTATAACCCAAAACTAACGTCCACAAACTACACTTTTATACCATTAATACCGAGTCAGATCCAGGACAAAGGCTTTCCAAAGCTTTAAAGCTTTCACGGACGCTTTTATTATAATCATAACGTGTCAGTTTGCGAGTTAATAAACCCGCTGTGAATGCTATCTCTGATTTTCCGAGATACTTCTTCGTACAAAACGTGTTTGAATTATTATTGGTGTCGTAAATTGTTTTATTTGAAATTTTATGAAGCAGATTATAATTTGCATTGTGGATTTTCATTTGAATAGAAGTAGAGATAAATCAACCGATGTGACCTACTAATCACTGTTTGATTTCTTTTTTGTATTTCTGTTTTTTTTTTAACAAAGACACACAATTTTTAGCCACTTCTCGTTTCTTGCTTTGGTTATCTTTCATCACTAATTATTTTGTATGTCTATACTATGACAAAACACTATTTGTATTAATCAACAATACGTACTAATTCTTGACAGTTGTCCGAATTATGTTTTCATTAATGGTCACATTTTGACCACGGAATTATGCACGATGAAAGTCGTTATTTGTTTTTTTTTCACTCTGTACATTGTACAGTTACATACAGTACAGTCAAGAAAAAAACGTGTCTCAGTTTTTCTGTCATAAAATTACTCCTAGCTGGGGAGTCAGGAAGTTGGCAGTGTTACACTTTCGTGTCCCGAAAAACACGTAAAGCCTTTTAGTAGGAAGGCCCTTTGATCTTCCTACGGTCGAGTTGGATTGGCGTCCCATTAGACAATTAGAGTGAAGTAACAGAAATTGTATCTGTGAATTGCAAACGCACTTGTTCACTGTATATCCTGGGTTCTTGGCTAATCTCCGTTGAGACTGACGGCCGAAAGCAAATTTCGGTTATGAGGATTTGTTTATTACCCAGTCGGGAGCAAAACATATCCTGTACCTATACTAATATATTTTACGTTGATAGAGAACTAAATCCCATAACACCTTATCACATAAAACCAAGCCTACCTATAAACATGGCCAAAAATGTGGACCGAAACTGAAACGTAAGCTCCAAGTCATTACGCACCCTTCGTCATCGCGTTACGTAAACGTTACGTCACCAAATGATGTAACCTTTTCTAGACTTGTTAGGGTTCTGTGTTTTATATTAAATGCGAAAGTGTGCAAAGATGTCTAGAAGTTATAAGTAAACGAAAATCCTTTAAATGTCTTAAATCACATTACGCCTAATCCCAGAAGGAGTGGGCAGTGACGTAGCCAGAGCACCCACTTTTGACCTTGTGTATTCCGTCTTATGATGTGATAGGAGCCTGTACATCGCCAACAAACAGACACATAACATGATCAGATAAAACGATTCTAATTTTTATACGTAACTCATATTAATTTTTCATACATGTAAAATGTTCAAAGCAAGGGTTAAAGGACCTAATTTTTAGCTCGAAAAATTGTGGACGAAGATTATATTTTCTATAATACGAAAGGAAATTTAATCTCTATGGTCATCTCGTCCCTTACAAACAGACCTTTGTAAACAATAGGATAAATAAAAACATCTTCCCTCTATCTTTTGAAAACAAATGCCAAAATCATGAAAAAATATTTGTATATGCGTGAGATACGATTACCTGTAACGTTAAAATTTATTATGAAAATATTTTTATTTTATAGAACAGAAAATATAGATTATATCAATGTATAATTGAAATTAAAGGCTTGTGATTTTTATTAAATGTTATTTTTAAACGGACCTTCTCTGACCAAATGAATGATCGGGAACTATGAATGTGGAGGAGGCGAAAGAGGTGTGTCAAGATCGTAGCATGTGGCGCTCAATAGTATCTGCCTACCCATGTGGGATAAGGGCGTGAGTGTTTATGTATGTACGTACATATTTTTAAACGGTTTTCATTATGAAAAACCTAATTCACGAAAAAAATGGTGTCAGGATTTTTAAGAAGGTTCTTTTAAATTGTTTAGAGCATATTTATGCCAGTTACAAGTAACTTATTTACCCACTGTGTTTTAAAACTAACTACAAAGATTATAATATTATGTAAAGGTGTTTAAAATTTTCCACCTGACAAGTATCATCAAAACTTATGTGGGGACCCTTTAACTTTAAGGGGCGGTAATGTTAGCGGGTATTCACCGTGCTGTTATTGTGTTTATAAAATAATACACACATTACTATACACTAGTTAATTTATCCTACACAAATTAAATCTATAATATCTATACTAATATTATAAAGCTGAATAGTATGTTTAGTTAGACGCGCTAATCTCAGGAACTACTGAACCGACTTTGAAAATTCAATCACTAATAGGAAGCTACAATACTCTTGAGTGCTATAGGCTACTTTTTATCCCGGGAAAATATTTTAATCCCGGAAAATCTTTATCACGCGGGCAGAGCCGCGAGCATCACCTAGTCATCAATAAGTTTAGCACAAAGAAGCTCCAGAAACTGGGTCATTTGATGATAAATATACTGCCCACACATAAAAACTCGCAGATGCTGACCTTTAAGGAAATGGGATTTGCCTGGGAGTGACCTATTTTACCTTTGGCAAAATGAAGAAAACCATGTAGACTATTTAAGGAAACCGAAGGAGTATATTATAGGTATACACGACGGTGTCGTGGTATGACACCCTCGCCCACGACTCAAAAAGGGTAAACTGGACGTCATAAAGGGCACCAGAGGTTAATTTCTCTCGCAATTATATTACGGTGAGTACGTCTTGTATGCGGGACAAAACTATCGTTGTTTGACTTAAATTCTTAACGAATGCCATAAACACTCCTCCAAAATATCTCGAAACACAATATAATATATATTTTTTTTCATTAACAGTGTCTACGCAATTTCACAATCTCAAAATAATTTTCAGAATAATCCAAAACCTCTGAGGCGTCTTATTTGCCATTGTTGAAACAAGTCGGCAAAGTTACACAATAAGAGACAAGCAGACCGACACAATACAGGGATTAAGTTTAGAAACATTGTGTTACTTGTGTCAAAACGGTAGGAAATTTTTCATTAACTAATCAATTATACACGGTTTAGTTACCAGCGTTTCATCCTGTAATGGAAAATTCCATGGTCGTAGTGATATATTTAAATACTAAGGCGATAGCAAGACGTTGCGTTCCGGATTAAAACAGTTACGTGTACATTGGAATGGGATAAAGGAAGGTGGAAGATAAAGAAGAGAGAGATTGCATTCCACAACAACCTACTAAGTCTTATTCAAACCTATTTTGTTGAATGAATACAGTCTAGAACGCAACTGCGTCCATCACTTCTTCCGATGACGCCCAACATTCCCTTTAACAAAACACGGAAGAAGAAGAACATCAGGCGAACGGCATGCTCGTCTCGTCAGTCTATGCTATAAAAAAAAAAACACTGATATAACTGTATAACTGTTTTGTAAAAATCCTTGTGGAAGGGGTACAAAGTAAAAGAGATCGATATAGTTGAAAATGATGACATTAAGACGAATTTCTGTATGCTGTATATATTTTAATTCATTTTATTGAGCGCGTGTAATAAGATGCTATTTTCTTTTACATAACCAAAAGATGCGATAAGCAAGCCTCTTGCTTGATGCTAAGTCTGAAATAAATGCTTTCAAAATTACAGAGAATACAAAATTACCAAGTCTGGCATGAAATTACCAGACAGACACACGTCACCCAAACATCAGATATTAAATCCCATAATACCCAGTAATAAACCATAAGAACAGATTAAAACATGGTACTAAATGCTGCATTCAAGCGAAGATGGCACTAAAGAGATCGTGAGAGAACCGAGCACTGAACCATTGCATTCATGCCGTGATATTAGTGTTTGCAGTTAAATCGGACAGTAAAATTTAATTCGCAGTACTAAAAATTTAACACTGAAGTAGCTCGGTAGAAAACGGAATATGCTAATGATGAATGTTCGAGAAAATTTCAATAAAACGCGATAGAATTGACTGTGGTTTTTTGTTTTCATTAGTGGATGTTAAAAGCTTTTATTTAACTTGCAATGTCTGCATGTATGTATGTATGTTTGTCTGTATGTATGTATGTAACTATGTTGGTTCGAGTGAATCTTGCAAGTCAATTTTGAAGTAGTTACCCTCAACCGATTGTGTTGTAATTTTGCATAGGTAGGTACACGTTCAGTTTGGGTGACAATGCATTTTTAGCTAAGTGGCGTCATTCTGAATCCAATATGGCGGACGGCCGAAGATGATGGTCTAGTTATTTTTTACGCACTCCTATAATATTGGAATCAAATGAAAGGGCTTGCTGAGAATAACTCGAAAAATAACTAAGAAGCAAAAAATAAAATTAAGAGTTGAAAAAAATATTTAACGACAAGCTTTTATTTGAAGCTTGTGGATAATACAATAATCATGTAACTTGATCTTGACAAAAGTAAATCTCGCGACAAGATTTTATCTCTACATAGTATTCAACAAAGTTTGATTCAAATAAAAGTTATTTTTTTTTTCTTTTTAGAGAATTTAAATATAAGCTTGTCTTTAAAAAAAATGTTTTACTCTTATTTTTTTTTAAATTTTGTTCAATTGCACTTGATAAATCATAAAGCTTGTAGTGGAGAACAATATTGGTTGTTGAAAACAGAAATATATTAATTAAATATTATTCTTGCTGCCTCAAGGCGTAGTTTTATTACGGCACGACTGCAATGCTGAGGTCTCGGGTTCGATCCCCGGGTCGGGCAAAGTGATATTGTTTTTTTTATTTAGTATCAGCCTGGAGTCTGGAATTGGTGCGATATGACGATAGGCTCACCCCTATCACATCATAGGACGGATAACGCACGGCGAAAAGTGGGTACACTAGTTGCATCAATAGACTCTACCTACCCCTTCGGGGATAAAAGGCGTGAGTGTGTGTTTGAATATTATTATTTAGTTTCCTGTAGATGACTATCAAAATAGTCAATTACTTTGCTTATTACACATTGGGTAATAATTGTCAATACACCACTGTAAGATGGTCAATACCCCTTAAATATTCACTTTCTTATTTCTATACTTCGTAAAGTTTTCTCCGATAATAAGTGATACTTTTACTTGTTTAAAGGTCGTACTAAAAGCCTTATAAAGAACGTGATTAATTGGCATAAATAAGAGTACTATTAATCATATACATTAAGATATTGTAGTCGCAAAAAACGGAGAATGCCAGCCAAGAATTTAATGAGTTTTTATTAAGAGCAACCTAGGCCATTGTGGGGTTGAAACAACGCTAAATATTTCAAAATTTAATGGCGACATTGTGTATCGAATGTCTTGGAATTAATTTTATAGTTTTTAGTGGCAATAAGCCGCGACCTTTATCGGGTCGTGCGTTCGATTATTTGCAATAACAGGATAAAAGGCTAGAAGGTTGAAAGTTATGTATTCGTAAGAAAAAAACAAGAATTCCTTTCGTTTTGGATCTGGATAATATAATTTTCGGAACAGTAACGCGTACTTGCAATTGTCAATATTAAAAAACATAGTGTCCGCAACAGTTAAATCACAATATAGGGATAATGATATTGGGATGTTCAAACATTGCAAAGTTTTGCCAGTGCATATTAAACTTAATCTTAGCTTGCTTAAAGAACAATTTTTCAATAATAATTCACAAAATAAAATTAACCATCCTATATACACACGAGCCCTCGCTCGAGACCTATTGTGCACGACACGAGCAAACAACATGTACGGTGAAAGGACTACCCACTACTTGATTCCTCGGCTTATAAATCAACTACCCTCAATACTAAAAAACAAGTTAACCCATAAAAATATTAAATCGACCCTAAAATCGTATTTTCTTCAAATCTAAGAGTGACCTTCACAATTTTTTTTACTACGCTTACCTAGCTCTTGTCACCTATGGACACGTAGGGTGTACTTATTGGTTGTAAGTACGCCTTGCGTTAACCGATGCTCGACGATAACCGATGCAGAACATAGCATTGTAGACAAATCTTTGTGGTTTTTTCAATGCTAAGATATTTGATATGTAAAATTGATCTCTTCGTAAATTGATAAATAAATTAAAAAAAAAAAAAAAAACTTATTTTACTACGCATGATCTGACTGAAAAATAAATCATGTACATAAAAATAAATCGTATACATCATCGACTTAAAAGTGGCCATTTGACGTGACCTATAACATGATTTAAATGGAGGCGTCAGGCATATCGCCCGTCCAGATTGCCCTCTCTTTGCCCCACAGGATCTACTGGGATAACAAGTTAATACGTGTGGGGAACACGGACACCAGGAGATTATAGGAGTTAGCTTTGAATGACAGCCTGCGTAGCGCAGCGGGAAGACAGTACTGAAACAAGTGATTGTGGATTCGATACCAAGATATTGATTTGCAAGATATAGTTAGTTGTATTAATTTTTAATTTCTTTTGTTATAAATTTCATGATAAATGTTTAATTACCATACCATACCAGCCCTGTATTATATACTGCCCACTGCTGAGCATGGGCCTCCTCTACAATTAAGAGGGTTTTAGGCCTTAGTCCACCACGCTGTCCCAGTGCGGGTTGGCAGACTTCACATACCTTCGAAATTCCTATAGAGAACTTCTCCCATATGCAGGTTTCCTCACGATGTTTTCCTTCACCGTTAGAGCGAGCGATAATTCACAAAGAATACACACATAACTTTTTAAGAAAAGTCAGAAGTGTGTGCCTTTGGGTTCTGAACCAGCGGACATTCGTCTCGGCAGTCCGTTGCACTCCCACCTAGGCCATCGCCGCTTAATGTTTAATTATCTGCTACAAATGTTGTTTCACACATGTAATTGGTGAGTAGACTAGTCTATTGTATTGAAACAAAATGAATTTATGTAACAAGTTTCAGTCTATTAACTGTTGGTGTGCCATTTAATAACTAAATAAATATTGATGTGATCTGGTAACAGTCTCTCAGAATACCCAAGATGATATCATTGGGATGGTAGACTAAGGCCTAAGCTTATTAGTAGTAGAGGTGACCAATGGTCAGCATTAGATGTTGCTCGCGGCTTTGCCCGCGTGAAAAGCCGTTCCCGCTACAAAAGTACCAAAGACACAGTACGACGCCAGCGCCATCTACTTAAAGAATGGGATTAAAAAATATCCATTATTTCCCATGGGAGACAATTACCAGGATAAAAGTAGCCCCTGTTTTTATCCAGGACATAATCTACCCGTGTGCCAAATTTCATCTAAATCCGAAATAGTTGTTTCGGCGTTTACTTTTAACAAACACACAAACATTTTCACACACTGTCGCTTTTATAATATTAGTAAGAAGTAAGATAAGACGTAGATGTACCTACAGAACAGAAATCATGCTTATAATCCTACTAATATTATAAACGCGAAAGTTTGTAAGTATGGATGTTTATTACTCTTTCACGCAAAAACTACTGAACGGATTTCGATGAAATTTGGCACACGGGTAGATTATGTCCTGGATTAACACATAGGCTACTTTTTATCCCGGGAAAATATAAAGCGGGACGTTTTCCCCGGGAAAACTCATTCGCGCGGGCGGAGCCGCGGGCAAAAGCTCGTATTATTATAATTACCCGATACAGGACTAGACTAATTTATGTGTTTCTATATTGTCTATCTGTAGTTGATAGTATTATTGACAGAACGTTCCATTAGAGCTTAAAGGAACTGGTAGGCGTGATAAATTTTCATCAAGAGATTTTTAAACTTACCGTAAGTTTATTACTATTATTCCCAAATAGAAGTCACGTAATGCGTGAAAAAGTTTTCAGCATAATTATACATATTCAAGAGATTTTCAAACTTACGAAATTCAAAAACTTCATCCATAAACTCTCTTTGCCACATTACCGATTATTTTAATCAAGTTTTGGCAACAATAAAAACTGTCAAAGATCCGTTGTTCACGGCTTGCCTCAAGTATCGATTTTAAAAGCGGTTCCGAGCAATATACTTGGAATCTGGATGGAACTTGAAAACGACATTTCGTCGGGTTCGATTTTAAATTATTTGCACAATGGACTGTTTACAGTCACTCTCTCGTATGTCTGTAACCGATTGAATTCGATACCGATGTTGTGAAATATGATGTCATGAGGAAATCTTAAAGATTTGCTTATAATTACCGGTCGTTCGCATGGAGTTATTAATCTGTACTAACTTTAAAGCTGAAGAGTTTGTTTGTTTGAACGCGCTAATCTCAGGAACTACTGGACCGATTTTGAAAATTCTTTCACTAATAGGAAGCTACATTACTCCTGAGTGCTATTATAGGCTACTTTTTATCCCGGAAAAACTTTTCCACGCGGTCGGAGCCGCGCGCAATTAAAAATAAAATAATCATCACCCAGTTCCTAACTTACGATAACTATTTGTAAATTAAAGAGAATAAGCAATTTCTTGCTTAGTAAAAATATCATTTTATGGTGAGACCCTATACAAGATCATACATCCGTTGTTATCAACGGCATTTATTTATTATTAAAAAATCACAAAATACCCAACACATCCTTCTCAACATAGGTCAGCGTGCCACAAACTTTTACCCCTAATTCCTTTCAAGGCATCAAAGAGATATAATTCGATTGGTTCCATAGACCCTGGTGTAATGAACCGATTATTATACTAAGAGCGAATTCGTGTTACAAGGTCTGTATGACCGGTTAGGACCCTCTCAACCCGCGCCGCATCTGAATGGACCAAGACCTTTCACTGATAAATCGATTTGGCAAAGGTCAGAAGGTATACCAATCGCTTTGAGAATATGCGTACAATTATTGGAAATGTCGAGGTTAAATGTACCTCAATTATCAGATCCAAGATTCGTGATTTTGTATGTATGTTTGAGTGTTAAGTGGAAAGGTCTGCTGAGACGAGGCTCTTAGGAAATGGTCTCATGGCGCTGTGAAGTAAAATGTGTTTTAACCATCTGAATATAGAGACTAAGACGTTTATGGTTATTGAGAGCTACGACCGCCTATAAACAGTAGCAATACCACTCAGACTTTGAATTATAAAGCATTAATTGGCACTGTTGATTGTACTGTGATCGACATTAGATGTATAATACGTGAATGACGGGTGAATTTAATGTACTTAGAGACGATATGGCTACCTAAGTTATTGCTAAATAAAGAGAAATAATAAGATGCTAAATACAAGCTCATAAGAGATAGGATAATTCCTTTGATTAATTATATACCTAGATAGACATGAAACGTTTTAAACGCGTCGAAAAAAATAGAGGCCAACTGTTGTCCACTAAATGAGTTTGAGTGAATAAATTTTGTTGTTTGTCATGGATATAATTATCTCCCCGTTTTAATAGAAACCATGTAATAAGTAATATCATTATGCGCGCACACAAGGATACGCAGAATGATGCAGCGATAGCGTATGACACAGCTGTCACGCATAGAAGCTTAAGAAAAGTTGGCCTGTGGGCTTAGAATGTGACAAAAAAACACGTCACGACTTCGTTTCGTCTTATTGGGATTGGTTGAGAGACTAACACGTGACTGACGTATTGGTCTCTCGATCAATCACTAACATCAAAATTAAACGACTTCGTTTTACGAGTTACGTCTTTGTGTCACATTCTAAGCCCACTGATTGTTTTAGTTTCATTGCAGCGCATCACTCTACCTAGGTATATAATTTATCAAAGGATAATTCAACTAAAAAATAACAATAAGCGGTTGGCTTTATGAAGTTACTAATCCCCACACAAAGTCTAGAGAGAGATAGACACCATATAAGCTCAGAGATGAATTCACAATTAAGTTGAAATAGGTCAGAATGCTTCTATTGTTTACTTAAAACTATTTACTGATAGGGTGAGAGATTTATAATTCTCTCCCTGATTATTTATTTATTGTAAGGTAGGTATTTCATTAGAGAGTTTTAGAGTAAATATTATCACCGCATTGTTTATTTCTGAAAATATCAGTGTGCAAGTATAGTGGTCCAAGTTTAATTGTGATAATAATTACTGGAAATAATAGGCAACATCTAATGTCTCATATGACGACCACAGTCCATAGTACAGTACCATATTCAAAGTGCTGGGCAGCGTTCATATTGGTAATCGGCAATTATGACGTTTAATATCAAGCAACTGCCTCGACGGCGTAGTTGTATTACGGTACGACTGCAATGCTGAGGTCTCGGGTTCAATCTCCGGGTCGGGCAAAGTGATATTGGGTTTTTCTGATCAATACCAGCCTGCGGTCTGGAATTTGTGCCCGATATGGCGATAGGTTCACCCCCTATCACAATATAGGACGGATTATGCACGGGGAAAAGTGGATGCACTAGTTGCGCCTCTGCCTACGTCTTCGTGGATAATAATAATAATATTTTTTTTTCCACAAATTTTCCAAACATGATTAAGTCCCCTGACTTCTGAGCTAGGTATAAACCTGTGTTACAGATGTCAGTGTCCTCTTCCTTAGGTAACAATATCTTAAGTGAGGAATAATAAATTATAAACAGAAAAAAGATAAAAGAAGACATTTTGTTAGTGTGTGCATGTGTGTGAGTGAGTGTGTGTAAGTGAGAATTTGTGTGTATCGAAGGGAAGGTGAGTATGTGTGTGTATGAATCAAAGTAGATTTAGAGGCATGAGGAAACTTAATACATAATATAATATATTTGCGTTTATAAAATTGTTACTGTACTAACAGTTCCGTTTGTTCGTAATCTAAAAGTTGCAGCCAATTTTTACATTTCAATTTTACTTCACGTATTGTTAGAGGGTTGATGTTTATCTTTTTATTTATTTTATTGTATAAAAATTTTGATATGAAAGGTTGTTGACGTTTGGCAAATGCTGTACGAAATTTAGGAAGTAGACATATGCTAGTGATGGTTCTCTTTGGTCTATGATGATTACTGTCGACTGGGGTAATTTTGTGTTGTTTTAAGATCAGTTGGAAAATATACAGCTGCCTGACCGTCAGGACTTCACATTTTCTGTAAAGGGACCTGGTCGGAAATCTGAAGGGGCTGAATGTCATTACTTTTAATAAAGATCGTTGTGCTTTTTCTAAATGTATCATGTATGACTTACAGGCCCCGCCCCATACCCCAATACAGTATCCGATTACAGATTGTGCTAATGCAAATAAACAGTGCGAAGAAGGTTAAGGTCTGCAGCATGTCTTATGTTCTTAAAGACCCAAACAAGTTTTCTAACTCGTGATACAATAAGTTCGATGTGATTGCGCCAGCGTATGTGTTCATCAATGACGATACCGAGATATTTTATGTGAGTAGTTTTGGTAATGGGGAGACAACAAGAGTTAACACTTTTAAAAGTGGAGTTACAAGAATGAATCCTGATGTCAATGTCCTGCGGACAGGATTTAGAAATATTGAACTTTATAATTTTCGTCTTTTCTATATTTAACGCAAGAGTGTTATCTTTCAGCCAGTTACTAACATTATACAGCCCTAGCTCTGTGATTGCTCTAACTTCTTCCCAGGTCTCTCCACAAAATATTAAAGCTGTGTCATCTTGCCACTGGTTAGAGATTTTTGGCACAGCTCATCAATATATATCAAGAAAAGACTTGTGCCGATTATACTGCCCTGTGGGAATCCAAAGGTCACTGTTGCTTCTGGACTTATGTGTTCGCCTATTTTAACTTTTTGTTTACGGTCTGTTAAAAAATCTTTAAAATTTTTGAGAACGTTACCTCTGATTCTGATTTTATAAAGCTTAAGTAAGTTTAAGTTTAAGGATAAAAAACCGTGTGTGTGTGTGTTTAATATATAGCAAACCGGTTAAGCTTTATTTACATAGAGCAATTTCCTTGCCGCGCTCGCACTATTCTTGAGAGGATATAAAAATGTTTCCCCGTGTGAACATTCGCAATGTTGAGGCAATTCTCGCCCGCGTTGACAGGCAATACTCGCCAGGCCTAAACAATAATCGTATATGAGTACTTTTGACAGATATTCAAAATCACCTGCACCTGAACAGTCTGATGCAATAATTTCTTGGCGATTCTTGCTAGCAATCATTGCTCAGTCTAAATTAATCTTTATTGGTCTCATTCAACTTTATAAAAAACTACGCGAAAATAGAACCCCATTTACAGGCATCAATATGTTATCATCATGGAGACATTAGAGAACACATTCGACAGACATCCACAAAAACATATTAACGTAAGTCAGTCATTCGTCTTTGTTTACATTCGCTTATCGGCGACAAAGAACTATTTTATCAGAATAAATGGCGTTAATAATGTAAGAGCTAATTCACACTGAGGTGAAAAAGCGCCGCGTTTATACAATAGAAAGGACACGTTGAAATTTAAATTAAATTTAAATTTAAATTTCGAACGAAGACATGTAGACAATAGTTTGTTAAGCTTTAATAATTTTATGTGTTATTTAGAATTTTGGTGTAATGTCTTTAAGTGTGAGTTTTTGATGATATAAATTACAAATCCACGTTTTGCGACGTCATTTTATTTATATAATTTCACTAGGTGTTGCTCCTGCTACATAAAAGTCATTTTGTTGATAAAATATAGAGTTTATTAACATAAACGCAATTCATTAACATAATTTTTTTATTTTTTTTATACTTTTATTTTTAGGAAGACTTACAGACTAATACAACTTTATATTATATACATACTTAAATGGACATATGAATAGTCTCCGCATATATGTAACAATATAATGCACCTTACTAAAAATTAGGCATGTACATAGTTTTAAAGAATTGAGATGTGAAGTTAACAAAATTAAGAATTAAAAGAAGAAACCACAAGCTGCATTGTGTTTACAATAATAGTATTTGTTAGCCCCCCTCATTACCAAAGAATTGTTTACTGAGCTTACCTCTCACCGCCTCTGATTTGAGAGTATAACTCCATAGGTATGTGTGTCCAATTTTATCAGAAGTTAATATTTTTACTTCTCGCAAATATCTTAAAATATTTTACATTTATAATTACAATAGTAAACGAAGAAAAAATAACAATTACAGTGCACCAGGAAATTGCATTAACAAATTAAATATTTTCTGAAATCCTTTCCAGCAAGTCAATTAAGTCAATAATTAGTTACCCATATTCATCTATCTATCCCTTAATATCTTGCGATTGACTGCCGATACAAATCAATCCAAATCTGTTACAAATAAGGGTCAAACGTTGAACTGTTACAAAGCATATTCAATAATGTAAAGGATCCCTTACATGCTGCTTATACTGAAAATTCAATAATCCAAAATGTTTAACTAAAACAAATTCTGAATCCATTTGAAATGAACTAGTAAATTAACTTTGTAAGCGCGAATTCACAAGGAAGTGAATATAACGCGGCGTTTTTTATTGTACAATGGAGTGGACAGTGAAAAAACCCATTCAGAGTCTGGACAATGGAGTGGTTTCGTGCTTTTTTTCATTTGCTACATTAATGTTCGTAGTATATGCCGACTGAGTGAATGATAACTCTTGGAACTAATGTGATTGAATGCGTTGGAATTATAACTGAAAAATGATTTTAAGCTAATTGTATCAAAAGTGTTTTATGAGGACGTGAAATTGTTTTTACGGTTCAGTAAATTAATTTATGGTGTTACAGTGAACCGAGAACTAAAATTCTGAGAACTTAAATATGTAGTGTTGTGACTTTCTACAGTACTTTTATGTTCCAATTGAACGGGCATTGAAAGTATTAAAATTATATATGATGTATTACATAAGCTAAAGTCTAATATCTCAGATTGGCGAATAAAATTACGTGTTAACTTTGTAAGAAATGTCTCAAATTATCACAATATTATTTCAGAAGATAACAAACAATATTTTATACTGTGACAGAAAATCTATACTTCCCTAAACAAAAATACACCCTGTATAACATACACGTCGACTAGTATTATGGCTTGACGCGTTTACACCATGATGTAAAGTGGTGTCATCGGATGTCGAAGCGGTGCAGCGACGTGATATGGCGTGAGTGATAACCTATCGGCTCGTTTGAGTGAGTTAACTGCTATCGGGTTCCGTCATCAATTGATCACTGTGTATCTATTTGACCCATTTTTGTAGAACACCCTGTATACAGTGAAAGGTTTTCTAGGGTGAATTTTGTAAATATTGGTGTTTCGGTTTTAATGCTATTTTAGTGAACACAATAGTGAATTTATGTAGTACTAGGAGATGAAACATTTAATGCCTAGAAACAAGAGTGTGGAAGGCATGTAGTGAAATTATTAAAATATGAAATTAATTCTGGATGCAGGCCGCTTCTAACAGGTTGGTTTGGAAATCTTTGGGGGAGGTCTATGTTCAGCAGTGGACTTTTAAAGGCTGAAGAAGAAGAATTATTTTGTCTAGTCACCCAACCAACAGTTGTGGCTTGCTTGTCTAAACGTTCAGTCACATAAAAACAAAAGTATTTTGCAAATATTCTGTGTATCACTTACTTATTTCGTATTATCTAAACATCACTAACTTTTACAACTTTACACTGATTTTTAAAGCTAAACACAGCAGGTCAGGACTAATGCCCTATGATCTAGGATCAGGCTTAATTTACAACCTCACTAACCCCTAGTCGTAAAGACCAAGGCCTAATATAAAAGGTCTAAACCCAGAAAAATAGGCTGGAAATCCCTCATTTCTAGCTACACAATTTGAAGAGAAAAAGCCTTTGCCCCAGCAGAAATACATTTAAAATTTACTGTTATCCAGTATGTAGGACAAATTAAATAAAACAGCAGGCGCCGCCACGGGCGGTATACTTCAACGGCCTCGTTTTAGATTTGTATACAGTATCTGCTATTATGTAAGGCATTTTATTAGAATCGGAGGCTCAGTCTGACAAATGTATAGATTGCGAGACTTATTGAAAGCATTTATTTGAAGGTATAGTTTTCAGAGAAATATTAATATTGGAGGTGGATACAAAAGATGACAAAGATATAAGGATGGAGAAAGTTGGTATTATAAACGGATCGTGACTATCTAGATGTCTATATGTGTACTAAAGGCCAGGATATTTCAAAATACCCTCTTTTTGGGTGAATTTTAAATAATGAATATTTATTATTTCGACTAATGCCTGAAATTGCTTGTGCCTTTAATTTAGATCTTATTGTTAGATATATCAACGATTTTAGATCTTGTTGTTAAATAAATAAACGATTTACTACTGCTGTTTTATAGGCAGTTGGCCACGTTACTTTTTTGAGCATCATGGATGTTTTCAAGGGTTTTGTAGTAAAGTTAGAAAAAGTAGTAAAAATAAAAAGTAAAATAATATTTTTAAAAACAAGCTTTTATTTAAATGCTTTTATCTAAAAAGAAAAAGAATAACTTTGTATTGAATCAAACTTTGTTTAATACTATGTAGGGATAAAAACTTGTCGCAAGATTTACTTTTTACGAGATCAAGTTACATAATTATTGTATTATCTACACAAGTAATTAAGTAAGTAATTTAAAGTTTTTTTTCTTTTAGATTATTTAAATAAAATATTGTTTTTTAAAAAAAAATCTTTTTATTTCTTTTTTACTTTTTAGTCATTTTTCAGTTATTCTCAGCAAGCCCTTTTATTTGATACCCATATTATTATAGGAGTGCGTAAAAAATAACTAGTCCGCTATCTTGGGTCCTCCGCCATATTGTATTTAGAGAGAAGTGATTTTATATGTACTTTTCGCAGCAAACCCTTTCATTTGATACCCATATTATGGACTTGCACAAAAAATAACTAGTCCATCATCTTGGGCCGTCCGACATATTGGATTCAGAATGACGTCACTTAGCTAACAATGCATTGTCACCCAAACTGAACGTGTATGCAAAATTTCAACACAATATGTCGAATGTAACTGCCTTAAAATTGACTTGTAATATTCCACCCGAACATACATTGCAAGTTAAATAAAAGCTTTTAAAAAGTAAACGAGTAAGTAATCAAGTACTCAGTCTAGAGTGTTTATAGTAGACGAATATTTTGTTGCTTTTCTTCTATTGAAGTTCCTGATATAAGAAGGAAGGTAAAGGAGTTTACTTGTTGTAATGTTTTTAACTGCTGACGAATCCTACTAATATTATAAACGCGTAAGTTTGTAAGTAAGGATGTATGGATGTCTGGATGTCTGGATGTCTGGATGTATGGATGTATGGATGTTTGTTACTCTTTCACGCAAAAACTACGTAATGGATTTCGATGAAATTTGGCACACGGGTAGATTGTGTTCTGGATTAACACATAGGCTACTTTTTATCCCGGGAAAATATAAAGCGGGACTTTTATCCCGGGAAAACTCATTCACGCGGGCGGAGCCGCGGGCAATAACTCGTAGATTATAATAGAAATTCAAGAACTCATGCATTTACACTTACCAAGTAAAACGTACCTTTAAAGCAAATACCATTAGTTTTCCAATAGATTATATAATGGTACCAGCCTGGTCGCAGTGTTCCCGTTTGCCAGTAACAAAAATAGTTTCTACTTGGATCTCCCACTTTACCCTACTTTTTTATTTCTCCAAGCAGGTTAATCTAGTTAAGGAACCAGTTCTATACGGTTTTCTCAGGTAAAAATACCTAAAGATCTTACCCGACCATACTGATAGGGTGTGTCTTGACCCTTCTTGTTGAACATAATATCTACAGTTAATTTAGGTCGGTCTTAGCGGTGTATGTTTATGAAGCACGCCCTGTTTCCTTACATAATATTATGTGGTTTTGGGCCAGGATACGTTTTGTTTGTTCAGTTAATCTGTTGCTATGGCTGTTCTTGCATCAAATTGTGGATGTTGTTGGAATTAAATATATTAAATACACATAATTAGTCGAGGTATTTGAATGCTCGACTTTCTACGACTGTCCACGAAAAGGTCTGTTCTTGTTAACCTAACATCCTTACGTAGTATGACACAAAGTCACCCGCCGCCTCTGTACGCGATTAACTCAAAAACTACACATCGGATTTCGATGAAATTTCGTATGGAAGTAATTTGAGATCCTGAAAAGGATATAGGCTACTTTTTATCTCAGGAAAATGTATAGCACGCGGACGAAGCCACAAGCAAAAGCTAGTAGAGAAATGTAATATTAATGAGATTTTTTTTATGAATTACCGGGTTTCGTAATGGTCAAAGTCAAGAATTTGGAATTGGGTAAGTAGTAGTCGGTGAGTAACAGCCTCTCTCCTCAATACCTTCGACGTAACATAGCGCATTTTTTTACATGGTACTGTCATATTTGATTCTAATAAAGATAGTTTTTCTTTGTACGAGTTTTCAAAGGTATATTTTTGAAAGTAAATTATCAGAAAATTTAATTAGTTTAGAAATAACTGCTGTTTTCATTAAATTAAAATACCATTTAACGTACTTAAACAAACACATTAGAGTTTTAAATCTTTCTATTATTCTATTAGTTCGTGTTATTTTTGTGTTACATATTAAGAATATCTTAGGAATTTCATATGCGACTCTGAAGTTGGTGGTAAATAAAGCATAGCTTAGATATCTCACTTACAAGTCGTAATCTACATTAAAAATAACCCCAAAACTGCAAACTTCAAAGAACTTAAAAAACAATTAAACCAAATTGCCAGCATCATTAAAAAGTATCGCATTCTTAATTTCTTCAAATTTGGCTTCTAATACGTTTCTCTTGCCAAAAAGCGGTATTAAAATTTCGGGTAGGGAAATTATCCCAAACGAGACCAGTAGGAATGTATGTAATAAGAGGCTGATGGAGCTATGCGCCAGTACATTAAGGGACCCTGCGAAGGCCTTTATGAGGTCATATTTGGCAGTCTTTAGGTACTATGTTATGGCGGTTAGTTTATATTGCTTCGGAGGGTAGTTTATGAAAAGTACACATAAGGTTTTTATAGAAAAAAAATTAAGTGGGGGGGGGGGGGGGGGGGGAGTCACAGTGTAGAGAATTATCTGTAATAATTATTGCTATGAACAATTATGTTTATAGCATAAATGGACCGGTTGTCAGCGTTTCGTACTTAATTGGTGAATGAGATTTCTGAAAGCTCTAAAGCCCTTCATTTTCTCACCCCTGTTACTCTGTAGACCGGCAGCGCATTCTGAAACTTCTGTTGTTATAAATGATAATCGACCCACTGACTCCTTTGACTTTGCAATAATAATCTTTTCTGTCGGTATCACCGTCTTGTCTTTTACATACATACATATACACTCACGCCTATTATCCCCGAAGGGGTAGGCAGAGGCGCAACTAATGCACCCACTTTTCGCCGTGCGTATTCCGTCCCATGATGTGATAGGGGGCGAGCCTATCGCCATATCGGGTACAAATTACAGACTCCGAGCTGAATATTGAATAGAAAAATCCAATATCACTTTGCCCGACCTGGGGATTGAACCCGAGATCTCAGCATTGCAGTGGTACCGTAATACAACTACGCCACCGAGGCAGTTATCTATTACCGAACCATGCAAATAACCTTTTCGGTTTGTAAGACATTGAAGCTTATGTAAAACTAGTAAGTACAGTCAGCCACATAAGTAACTGAACAAATTCTAAATTTCAAATCACGTTTAAACTTTTGCGTCAATATCAACAGTTGTTTTTTCTTCACTAAAATAAACTTCACAGAGTTAACTTTATTTTAGATAAAGAAAAAAGAATATTTCTAATAAAGAATGTTTTTAATTTGTTCAACTACTTTTGTGGCTGACTGTACAAAACAAGTACACAAGTATCCATGAGAATAAAGCTACCAAAATTATTAATCGATCCAGTCAATTGTCAAGGGTAAACAATACGCAATCTACAGCAATACTAACTGGGAAATTAGTTTGCCAGGTACCTTTCAACTCAACAACAAATAGTTGGGGAACCCTTGTAGAGAATGAGGTATTATATACATTATAGTTTGGTAATTGTTAGCAGAGTAACAATTAAAATTAATTGTTTTTAACCTCGCTTCCTAAATTAATTAAAACAAATCTGAAATTCAGAGTCGATGAAAAGACGTGATAAAGAAATTTTGATTTTTAAGATGTGATTGAATTGTGAGTCACAGGCTATGCCTTTTATAATTCGAGACCAATATTTTCATAGTTTTAATAATGTTGTTTTCACGGGACATGATCTTGGATGGGAAGATTACTACAAAGCTGAACTGTAACTGAAATTATACTTTTTTATCGTCGTTATTTATGACAAAATTCAAGTTGTCCCAACTTGAGATCTGCGGACAAAAAAAAATATTTACTGAAAAATATTACAAAAACGTACAGAGTCATTTTTGCATTACGTTACTTAATGAAACCACATACTTATCTCCTTGAAAATAAAACTTTCCATTAAGTTATGTTAACCATAGATGTAAATAAAGAAGTGTAAATTTCGAACGAAATAAATATCAATAAAAAGTAACTTTCAGTTTACACGCCCGCTACTACCACTCTAAGAGGATTCATCGGTGCGGCAACATCACACTTTCAGTCAGAAAAAACCACTCATGCATACGCCATATTCGCACTAAATGACAAAATGATAAAAAAACCAGGAAAATTAAATTGAGATTTTTGCTGAAAAAATATTCCTTCGTTGATTTTTGGCATAATGTTATCAGAGGCAAAGACGAGTATGTGGTTTCATTTACTAACTCAATGTCAAAATAGCTCTGTATTATGTGTGACGGCATGGCCTAGAGCTCGATCCACAGTTGGGCTACACAACTTTTTTTCGCGGGTTAAAAATAAATGTACTAACGAAGTATAAAGTCTCTCTCTGCGTAGCATAGCGCTGACTGCCTCGGTGGCGTAGTTGTATTGCGTACGCGTTATTAGTACCATTTGCGCGCTGAGATCCTGGGTTCGAATACCGGGTCGAGCTAAAAAAAAACATTGTGACCGGGTTTTTCCATCTAATAAATTACTCAGTCGTAGCTCGGAGTCAGGAAGTTGGCGGTATGTATCCCCCGTGCCTCAGAAAGCACGTAAAGCCGTTCGTCCTGAACCTGATCTCTCTCCGGTCATGTCGGATTGCCGTCTCACCGGACTATGAGAGTGAAGGAATAGCGAGTGCACCTTTGTATTGCGCACACACTTGTGCACTATAATATCTCCTGCGTACCTGGCTGATCCGCCTGCCTCGGCCGCCGTGGCCGAAATTGGCTAGGAGGATTTCATCATAGCGCTAGAGTTCCGTCTTTAAAAAGCTTAGTATATTTTAATATAAATGCCAATCGCAGGCCTTTTCTTTACCATAGAAGTTGTAGATACTAGATCTAAAACTACATGATCCTTTATAAGATATCTAGTTTGTTCAACGTTAATAAACAGTGACAAACAGGTCTCGCCTTGACAAAGTGATGGTGCAACGAGAAACATTGATAAATACGTACCATTTCCTAATCTTACAAATCTCTCTAACAGCGCGCTTGCACATTAATCTCTTTACATCCGAGTGTGGACGACTCGCTCCCTTCACGCGTTATTTGGATTAAAAATGTAAAGTGTCATCTTAGATTTATAAGCGGATTCTGCTTTGTTATCTTTGATTCGAGGAAAAATGACGTAATATAAATTTTGTTAAATGTAAATAAACTGAAGCGTCGTTATAGTTTACATAAGTTTTGTGTAAACTTAAAGATAGATATACGACTTAGAACAAAGGGAATTAAAACACAAATGGTTTAAAGCATTTTTAGGGTTCCGCACCTCAAAAGGAAAAAAGGAACCCTTATAGTCGAGACCCTTTTTCTCTGGAATGCGTAGAGATGTCAAGTTGAAATTTATATCAAATACGCGGGTCTATGATCTTTTACAGCTGTGAAAAAATATCAAAATATCAATATCAAAATTGCGATCAAAAGAAATTTGATCGCAATTTTGATATTGATATGTCGTATATTTTGTTTATGTCGTATATTTTGCGATTTCGCAAGGCAATCAAAACCTATAGGGTACTGCCCGTTGACCTAGAATCATTTAATTTGGCAACAAACAAGGTCATAGAGCACATGCAAAGGAAAAATCTGAAATTTGTAAATATGTTCTTAAAAAAAAGGGGGAGCTTATAAACTTTTTAAATTTGATTAATTTTTTTTGGCGAACTATAGAACTTGTATATTAGATACCTTACCTACAAGTTTATCGGAACCCTCGGTACGCGAGTCAAACTTGAATTTGTCCGGAATTTTATGTACTATATCCCAACACATCAAATGAATATTTAGTGCAGATAATAAGTATACCGTTAAAACCTTCAAGTTGTATCTAGTCACGAGCAGGTTGAAGTTTTCGAGGAACCTAAAGTAGTTCTAACATGCTTCAAGATAACACTGAACAAGAGATATGTTTTATAGAAGAGGATTAAATGCGGGCTAGAGGTGTTTTAAACGGAATTAAACATACACGTTTCATACTATGGTATTTAATATAAAATTCCAGGTAGGTGAAGTTATTTGATACCAAAAATGAGTTACTCAAAATTTTAATTTCTGTTCAAAACTATTTTGCGCTCTTGGCTTCTCATGTTAAAAACCTTTTTAAGAAATAAAGTCCCAATAAATATAATATTGTTTTACTCTGAAACAGCAAAGCGACTAAATTGTAGCTGATATTAAGTGCGGTATAATCCAAATATAATGTTGCCTAACGAAATGCATTAAGTCCCTCGACGGCCAGAATTATGCCTGTTGGATGTACAGCGGCTAAATGCGGGTCGCTGCTCGTCAGAACTAGCTATATGACAGATTTAATACCATAAGTACAGTGGTTACTATTTAGTCAGATACACAATATTCACTGCTCTCTCGCCAGACAGCATCTAGCTTTTATTGAAGCAATTAGAGCGTTAAAACAAACACACGAAAGAGTTTCGACAAGCGAGCTCTTCAATGTTGCAAAGTTGACTTTTTCATTCGTTCTACGTGTCAGAGCCAACGAAGCATTCTATGCATGCTGTGGAAGACACTCATTCAAAGTAGCTATTCTTCATGGCTTTTTGTTATCTGAGCATTAGCTACTTGTATGGAAGGAAAGCTTAATAAGACTTTTTTGTATATAGTTTATTAGTATGTATTCTTTCTTCAGTGTCTGTATTATACGATGGAAGTAGATTATTCATAAAGAATGTAGGACTTTTTTTATTATAGGACTTTCAACTACAAATGGCATAAAACATATTCAGGATTTAGTTGGTTTCTTCTACAACTCCTGATTTTTTGTCAAAGTTTTGGTCAAAGAACTCCTCAAGATTCTGGTAATTTGGTTTTGTTTACTCATATTTTTTTTACAGAAAGTGACCAAGACAAAAACTTAGAGCAAGGCTTCGACAAAAGGTACGCGTGAGAGAAGGAAACAAACAGGTCAACCCAAAAACAAAATTGGGACCGGGGAAGCAGAACAACGTATACTCAAAAACATAATGAACAGGCTACAGACATAAACCAAAATCTCATTAACCCCATAGAATTCCAACCGCGAAAAAATAACTCAAACATACACGACAAAAAACACCGAAATGGAAAACATTATATTTTCAATTTATCGACAGATATGGCGGTCAAGGCAATATATGGACGACACTCGGCGGAGTTAACCGATACAAAAGACCCACGTACGCAAAATCTCGTATTACATCCTAGTTAAATTTTACTCTGAGATTCCAAGTAACACGTTCAATTGAATAATTTTTTTGTCTATGTGTTTGAAGGGTTAACTTTTGAAATTATTAATATGTATATTATATTATATGTATATAGTAAGTAAAGTAAGTAAGTATATGTATATTATATTCAATTATACATTGGTGTGAATAAAACCTGAAGTTACCGTACATTACATTTCTTAACAACTTAATGACGAAATGGTACCTCCATCAACCAGATATTTTAATTAGAAAGTATATAACTGCAGTTACCTCGTGAAACATTAGATACTCTCATAATATCTAGGGTTTGGATTGAGAGACCTTGTTTTTAATTAATTTGGAATTTGCATCGAAAATTACCAATAATTACACTGCCTAGTCTTTAAATCTTAGTCATTCCGTTTCGTACCGCGGTCGATACCGGTCGTCGCCTGCGCACTCCGCCTCTTATAGCAGTGAGCGAATCGTCGCATCAAAACGCGCCGACGGTCAACCCGCAAGCGAGTGCATAATAAGCGCGCAGTACAGAGTAGCCCGAGCCACAGAGAAATCATAAACTCCGGTCCTGACGAATCACATCAATCAAATCCGTGTAAAATGAGCGTGGACGGTTCTATGATTGAAGCTGAGTCACCTCCGTCGTATGTTACTTTCCGTACGAAGGTGCCTAAGTCCAACGAGCCTGGGCCTGATCTCCGAACTGAATTTCAAGCATTTCAAAACAAGATGTTTACCATGATGGAATCCTGGTTTTCGAGGCAAGATGAAAAATTCTCAAAGTTAACAACGGACTTCGAAGACATTAAAACCTCCATACAGTTCCTAAGTGGCAGATACGAGGAATTGAATAAAAAATCTCAAGAACTTGATGGCCGCCTGTTATCTTTGGAGAAAAAGATCGACAAAACCGAACATCTTAATTCGAATCTAGTGGAACTTGAATCCAAGCTTCAGAAGATGGAGCAAAAATCAAGAGGACTCAATGTTGAAATTAGCAACTTGCCTGAGAGGCGAGGGGAAAATCTAGTAAAACTTATCGAAAATCTGGCGAAGTTAATCAATTACCCATACTCAGGTAGTGACATTGTTGCGCTGCATCGTGTTCCGCAGGTGAATCCAAGAAGTGCTCGTCCCAAGAATATTATAGTTAAATTTTCGAGTCTAATGGCTCGTGACAATTTTCTGTCATCGGCTCGTCTTACAAAGAATATAACAACTGATCAGTTGCATATACAAGGGTCAGTGCAGAAAATATACGTTAATGAGCATCTGACGTTACTTAACAAAATCTTGTTTCGAAAGACGCGAGAAGCGGCCAAGCAGCATGGCTACCGGTACGTCTGGGTCAAGCATGGAAGTATACTTGTACGAGCGAACGATACTTCAGCTACCTTTGCTATTCAGAAGGAGAACGACATTTTGTCTAAAATCAAGCCTCTTAATAATAAGTCCTAATTTTAACCAGTTTTTGAATATAAGTGTGTTTATTAAATCGTCTGGTCTATACAGAGAGGTTTTCTATGCAATATTAAGTGCTTTGGTTACTTCATCGTGTTGCTATGTTATTCGGTTTACAATGCCTTGCAGTCTCTCGATGACAAACTACTCTGTGCGATTCACAGGTAATGCTCGCAATTTGTTTTCTCTTGATACCCTACATTTCAAACTATCACACAGACTGTTCGCATCTGTTACACTTGGTCTTTACGTATTATATTTATTATCTAAAGTCTATAACTTGTTTATTATATTTTTAAAAACTTGGTTAAAACATTACCTGTGTCAATTATCAACACTATACGTTTATATACGTTATATTTTTTCACGATTGTTTACTTACTTATTACTTAGTTTATTGTTGTGTCATGCTCGGCTAGTTGAATACTACGTACTCTCAAGCTTACTATATATTATTATGCCATTATCTCCGTTTAATAGAAACACGTCAGCTTTAATTTAACATTAATTCTACATTTATGATCCATTTTTTATAATTCGACTCACAAAGTAATAAAAATATATCAATATACTATCAAAATTGCAGAGGTTTAAGAACTAAATTAAATACATTGTTTAACAATACATTACTAGATTCATACGACATTATAATATTAACAGAAACATGGCTTGCCCCCAACATCGGTGACTGCGAATTGTTTGACTCCCGTTATAAAGTATACCGTTGTGATAGGAACCGGGAGGCCTGTGGTAAGTCGGATGGCGGCGGTGTTCTGATTGCAGTTCAACATGATTGGGACGTCGCGCGCTATAATATTTTTACTTCTCCGGTAACTCGCGATGGTTGCCATCATAACATACCCGTAAATATTGATTATGTCTTCTTGAAATTCCGTACGAATAAGTTAGGCAATTACAATGCTTTATGCGCTACTTACATACCGCCGAATCAAAATCTAGATACTTATGAATTATTCTTCAGCGCATTACAATACGAATTAACATCACCTATGGTCAGTAATTTTTTTATTCTCGGGGATTTTAATCTACCCTCCGTTGAATGGCGCGATTATGGAACGACTGCATTAATCCCACTTATCACACACGAGTCGTCTAATAAATCCGTATTGTTGTCGAACTTATTGTCTCTTACAGATTCAAAGCAATATAATAAAATAAAAAACTCCATAGACCGTATACTTGACCTGTTCATTAGTAATCATGATCATTGCACTTGTGATCGTCCATTTAATTGTTTGGTACCTGAGGACAACTTTCACCCCTCCCTTCTTGCTAGTGTATCATTTAATTATATATGCAAAACTATGCCTCATAACTCTGCGCCCACGTATCGTTTCATTGAAGGTAGGTACGCTGATATTAACAAGGACATAAGTAATGTGGACTGGGAGAACTCATTGAATAACTTGCCATTGGAGGTTGCAACCTCAAAATTTTATGAAATTATTCACAGCATTATAAGAAAACACGTACCTCGTCGAACCGTAAGATCTAATGAATTCCCAATCTGGTTCTCTCGTCCGCTAATACACGTATTTAAAAATAAAGATCGAGCTTGGCGGAAGTGGAAAAAATATAATAATAAAAGTGATTACGAAGAATTTATGATACTACGTAAAAGGTTTCAGCTGCTGTGTTCCGATTGTTTTAATTCATATATAAACACCATTGAATCTGCCTTACAAACAGACATAAAAAAATTTTGGTCTTATGTTAAAAATTCCAGAGACAAACCTGGCATTCCGGATACTGTATCATTCAACAACATCATTTCTAGGAACCCTGAAGAAGCTTGTACGTTATTCTCGGAATTCTTCAATTCTGTTTTTGAAAAAAGGGATAATTTTGATGTAAGTTTGGATGCGCATTCTTTCTCACCTGATAATGTTATTATTTCTAAATTGTCGTTTTCTAAAAATAGCATTATTACTCAACTTAAATCTTTGGATGTGAATAAGGGATGTGGGCCAGACGGTATACCACCATTCTTCCTCAAGCATACAGCTAAGACCATAGGTATTCCGCTATTTTACTTATTTAATAGCAGCCTACGCGAAGGTCAGGTACCCCAAATTTGGAAAACCGCGAATATCACTCCAGTTTTTAAAAGCGGTATGAAAAATGAAGTCACCAATTATCGTCCCATCTCAATGCTATCCACCTTGTCGAAAGTCCTGGAACGTTTAGTACACAACGCTATCTATCCAAGTCTACATAACGTCATTATTCCGCAACAGCATGGCTTTGTTAAAAGACGTTCAACAGTTAGTAACCTCGTACTATACACACAATTTCTGTTTGAAAACATTGATAACAGACTCCAGACAGATTCTGTTTATACAGACTTCTGTAAGGCATTCGACAAGGTGGATCACAAAATACTTCTTCAAAAAATAGCATACAATGGGATTCGAGGGGACTTACTAAGATGGTTCAACTCGTATGTCACAAATCGAACACAACGGGTCGTCTTACATGGCTATTCCTCCAACGACATACGTGTGTCGTCCGGCGTGCCACAGGGCTCTATTCTCGGTCCACTTCTTTTTATTCTATTTATAAATGATATTAATCAGTGTTTTGAAAACTCACACTTCTTATTGTATGCTGACGATCTTAAAATTTTTCGAACTATTAAAAGTGCTGATGACTGTGATAAACTTCAACAGGACTTAGACCGTCTATCGAATTATTGTCATACAAATAAACTACAATTAAGTATTTCAAAATGCAAATCTATAACCTTTTCAAAAAAGAAATACAATATTCAATACTCTTATAACCTTTGCAATTCTCCTTTAGAATCCGTTACACTTATTAAAGATCTTGGCATTACCTTTGATTCTTGTCTTCACTTTGCCGTGCATGTCACCAACATTACTAGTAAAGCATTTCAGATGTATGGCTTTGTTATGCGAACTTGTAAGGCTTTCAAAAAACCCACCACTTATCTAGCTCTCTTTAAAACACTTATAAGACCCCAATTGGAGTACGCTACACAAGTATGGAACCCTATTTACCATAAGTATATTGATCAACTGGAGTCAGTTCAAAAAAAGTACCTTCGCTCTGTCAATTATAGGTGCCATCGCTCCTGGTCCTCGTATCATAATCTACTGTGTAAGTTCTCCTTGTCTAACTTAATTAATAGACGTTTTTTGTTAGACACTGTGTTTCTTTATAAGATCTGTAGAAACTATATTGATTGCAATGAACTGACTAATCATATTTATCTACGTATTCCTAGCAATTCTAAACGCATCCGTGATGCGTACACACACCGAACATTTGCTCCAAAGCCATGCAGAACCAAAGCTGGAGAGCGAGCTCCCTTGCGCCGTATTATGCAATCCTATAATGACTACCTCTCCGATACGGACCTATTTATTATGTCTCTGTCCAAATTTAAAAAAGCTTTTTTTAATAATTTATATTTAGACTACAATATTTCATCCTCCCACTAATAACATCGTAATTTTTTTTTTTTTTTTTTGATGTATTCGAATGCTTAAATTAGAGTTACCTACTGAATAATTTCTTAATCAATTTTACTGCTGTTTTTCACGGAAAGGCTTGCTTTCCTTATTATTTGCTGTTACACATAGAACAATGCATAAATTCAAACATAGGCTAATCAGATACTCAATATGATGTAAACTTCATATGACTATTTTCTTATTTTTCCTTGTGTAATAAATTTATAACTGCTCTTTTTTACTCTGTACCACTCTCTAAAATATTACTCAGTGGATAACGGTGTTGGTTATGTATTTATTTAAGTTACCTATACTATTGTTATCTGTATTAGCTTTATTACATAATTGTTTGTTATCCCAAATAAAATAAAATAAAAATAAAAAATAAAATCTCCAGAGGAGACGTAGGAGGCGCCGGGTGGACGACCGACCGGCGCCTCGTGCCCTGTGGTCCGGGGGCATTTACAGAGTTCCGCCATGGCATCCCCTGCCTGTCGTAAGAGGCGACTAAATGGGGCTTTAAGAGAGTCGCGGGGCGAGCAGCGGGGGGCTGCTCAGTCCAATTGAAGCGACTCCGAGGTGGACGACAAAGCGGGTGGTCGGTCTCCCGTTGTCGTAGACGCCAAAGGCGTCCTTTAGAGTTCGGGGGAATCTTAGCCCCCTTGTATAGAGAAGGGCCGAAACGGCATCGCGCAGGGACGGTCCCGTGCAGCTATCTTAGTGCAACAATATTCCCCTGGGCCGTCTCGTATGCGCCGAAGAAGGCCACCGCGGGTTTTGGTTGGTATGCTGGTGTAGGGTGCACATAGTGTTAGGGACTCGGTCCAATGCTCGCTCGGATTCAATGCTATACTCCCGAGTGTCGACATTGGGCCGTAAGACTGTGTGAAACCAACATAACCGTTCCACTCACCCCCCAGTGCTGGTAGCGATAACATGTTTTACCCCGCGAAAAAAAAAATAGTCTTTAAATCTGAAAGCATCAATAGTCTCTTCTTCTTGGCGGCAGACTGTACACTTTTGCTGAATTATTTGTATGGATGTCTTGTTGAAGAGAAATACAACGACCCTATGTGAGATTAATTAGAGCCTAGACATTACAGTCACATTTTACATTGTGCATTTTATAAACACAATTCAATTTCAATCTTAAATTCTACGTCACAAAGCCAAAGTTATAACAACGTGTGAAAACTAATCTCCAAACATCAAAACTTAAGCAAACAATTCCATTGAAATAAATTGAATCTCTCATCCCTATATCCTAGTATTAACGTATGTCGAGGAAATCCGAACACAAAGGCGAATGACATCGGATATCTCGAATGAAATCGACTTTTATCGAATGCTCGTCAATATCGATCTGAAGAACGAATTGGGTTTGATAAATTTACAAGAATTGCTTTTCGGGTCGTACTTTTTTGTAAAGGAGTTGCTACTTAAACCTACTTATAAAGTTTTGGTGTAACTCAACAATTCTGAAGACTTAAAATACTTTTTATGTTAGTACTTAAATAACAAAGTTCTTTTATTCAAAGCTTTTTGGACTACAAAAAAGCCGATAAAAATATTTTAATTTAAGTAAATTAAAAAAAAGATATTAAAAAAAAACGTTACATCAACCAGATCTTATAATTAGAAAATGCTACTCTCCAGCTACCTCGTGAGATTAGATGTGGCATGCAATAACTATTTATTTTATTGTAGATAAAACAAGTCATATAAATAATGGGTTGATTAAAGAGTACATTATGTAAAAGTTGATATAAATAGGTTTCTTGTAGATATAATAGTTATATTCCAATTAAAATTAGGTTCTGAATTAGATTCAAAAGAATCTTATTATAAATGTATAGGTGTAATGATTTTAAAAGTGGATCTTAACAGAATTTCTGTGCTGTTATGCTGTATTTGTAAAAAAACTATGTTTCAAATTTCGAAATGCCTAGCCAATACCAACGTTGTCTATATTTATTTCAGTACTTGCTTTATTACTCCCAAATCTCACAGATTATACCAACAATAAAACAGACCATAAAATATCTTAATCGTTAAAACAATGAACAAACTCAAACGTGCCGAAAAGCATGATATTATTTCCTTTAGAAAATAATAAACAACATTCATTGTTAGAGACATTGAACTGGATATCTTTGCTGATGTTTCTTAGAACATTTCGTTATCTACTCTCGATGAACAAAAGACTTTCTTTCTCAAATAATAGTGATAGTTTGCTAGCAACTTCGGTAGATATGAAGTTATTGTATCGTAAACATCTATGTATGCTTTAGTGCAATGGTTTAAACTTTGTGATTGACGTACTGGGAACATATTGAAATTTATTTGAAAATTGGATGAACTCGCGACTTAGTACGCATAGATAATATTTTTCTCATATCTGATTTTAAGAAAAAGTCGATATTCTGCTCCGAATTATACTCTGACAGACAAAAAGAAAAGATTTCTAAAATTCACTGATTGTGTTCTATTAATGACCTAAGGAGAAACTCGATCGTCTTATGTTAGGAGTAAGGATACTAATATAAACATTACCAATACATTACAGATCTTTTAATTAACGACATCGCCTCCATAATGTTTCTTGTTAGCAGAAATTAACGCTGCTTTAGTAATTTCATTATCTACCCAGACAGACTTTTGAATACGGGAAACCGACCACCTTATTCAATAGTAAATAATATATAGCTTCGGATACTGTTGCAATAAGCGGGCCTGCTATTACATGAGACTAAGCATAGCTGGCGAAGTGTGTTACACCTCTGTCTACCGTTGAAAAGGGAAGAAGGCGTGATGCTATGTACAGATAATCTGAGATGAGAATTTGGATACCAGGTTTAAAACCACGCTCCAGTCAAAGCCTTCAAAGCTCCTAAGAAGATGAACGCCCTTTATAAATTTCTTAGTAAGGCAAATATATTTCATACAGCTTTCTCTTCAGAAGGTCTTGTTATCGTTGGTATATTGTCGTATCGCCCCAATAAACAGAGTCCCGTCATCTTGATATCACTCGGGTACATGACATCTTTTCGTCTAGAGTCTAGACACAATATAGGTTTTATAATTTACTTTTTATCCCACTACTGCTTAAATTACAGATGCGATAGTTTGTAAAATGTTTGGATATTTAGATGTTTGTTAGAAGTGAACGCGAGAACTGCTGAATTGTTTTAGATAACATTTTATGAGCAGAAACAACAAGTCCTGAAGCAACGTACAGGTTACTTTTTATGTGAAAAATCCAACTAAAATATAGAAAATAAATTTGAATTCAGAATAGTGTAAATAAGAAAAAATGTATTCTATTGTACAAAAAAGCGTGGAGTGCATGGTGTCAATAGTTGTAAATATTTTATTGAGGGATAATATGAGTAGAAGTATTATATATCATTTTGATAATATCTTAAAAAGTACCTCACGCTTTTTTACAATAAAATACATTTTGGAACGAAGTTCCTTATTGCGCGTTGTGAAAGGGGGCTGGACGGAAAAGTTGTCACGACACTTTTTGCTATTATCTTACTAATATGAACGTTAAATACAATGCGTAGAAGCTATTTCCCCAGCGTTGGCACGGCACGAGTACAAAAGAATCGAACGTAACATTCTTTTTTCAAATTTTGTTGATTTATTCTACTTTGGTTACTGACATTTATCAATAACAAGACTAAACGTGCTTTGCTCGCGTTTAAAAATCTACTTTATGTGGTAAGCGTAAGATCGAATTTGTGTTTAGTCAATCAAAATTTGTGTTAAAAATGCTATGCAATAGCTTTACCGTGGCAATCTCCGAGTGCCACACGTATTTATTTGTTTTTTTCTCTAGAAACTTATGTATTGGAACGGAAATAGGAAAATATTTATATATTTATATATATACACACTCTGTTATATAAATAAAATTTTATTACAATTCCTTCACTAATTAATCGAAAGGAACTTCGTTCCATCCGGGTGTCCCTTGACACCTCTCATTGCTTTTTTTCTTATTTACACTATTCTTAATTCAAATTTATTTTCAATTTTTTAGTTGGAAGTTCTATAAAGCGTATTTTTAAAACAATTCGAAAAATAATTACCTAACCGAACAGAATGTTGATTTACAAATCTGAATTACTTAATTGCAATGACCTAAATATACCACGGCGCAAAGGCGATAAATATGAAATCACCCAGAGCCAATCAGAAGCTGAAGTGCAGCAATTTTCGGACAAGAAACAGGTCATTCGCGACATTAGTATTCTAAACAGTGAACACGAGGGAGCTACTGACTCTTCGATGGTCAAACTTCGGCCCTTAGCATGCCATTCCGGGCTCCAACGCGGCCAATTCATATTCCATTCAAATTGAATGTAATTTAATTAACGTAGTAAGCAGAAATTAGCGTAAGTGATGTTTAACAAAGTTGTTACGTAGTGTTAAGTGGATGATGATGCAAAGTTACCTCGACATGGAGTAGTTCCGTTTTACAGAAAACCATTGTAATGAAATTTTAAGCTTGAGTCAGAAATATGTGTGTACTGCGGCATCTTTGGCGAGAGGGGTATAAAAAGATATGTACCTTTACATCACGCCTTTATTCCCGAAGGGGTAAGCAGAGGTGCGACTACGGCACCATCTTTTCGCCAAGTGTATTTCATCTCATTATGTGATAAGGAGCAAGCGCGATAGGCTTATCGTCATATGGGGCACCATTTCTAATTTCCGGGATGACAGAAAATTCCTAATATCACTTTTTCTGGCCTGTGGTTCGCCACTGAAGAACAAGATGTCATAACAACGATATGCTTTAATATGATACCAGACCAAGGATATGATAATATAGAACCAGGACTATGCGTGTCTATTCATAGCCTGCTAATTAAAATTAGAAATTAACAGCTTGACGCTCAATGCATAATCAGATTGTAATTATGGCGTTGTGTAACACATTATCTCATCAACATATTATGTATATATGCATACATTTATTCGTCAAACGGGGCGAATAGGATTCGAAATGCAACAAGAAATGAAAAATAACTGTCATCAAGAACAGTAGCAATTAGCAACACCATCAGAACTTGGAGAAAGCAAAGTCGTCTTCGTGAGACACTAGATGTTAAGGCACATAACACCAACTAATTGGTAGCACTTTTTGCCATCCATTCTTTTTATTTTAACCTTATTTATTCTCGAAGAGAGTGCTGTCGCCGTATGAAAGTAATGTAATGCTGAATTATGAACTCCACCAGATGATACGCTTGTGTGGAGAAAAGTTAGATTTATGTTATCTTTATTTGCATGAAGTGGAATTTCGCAAGTTTGGCGTTTCGCGAGAACTGTAAGGATAAAGAAATCCTGAAGGGGAGCATTATGCGGCCAATCTAACTGTTGGTTTATGCAGCCCCTATTATAATTTCGTCTTCTTCTTATGCTAACTTTAAGTACCTAAAGCATGACACAATTTTATCAAATTATCTGTCTTTGACAAATTTGAGTGCCTGGAAATTATGTGACAATTGACAAATATTTTTTTTTCTAACGTCATGTTTACTAAGTTAATTCGTAGCTCCTTTCGTGTAGAAATCCTTTTCCGGGAAAAAAGGAGCGTAAACACTCAGAGATAATGTAACGAATATTGGTTTAAGATATTTTGCTTTTTGGGGATTATATCCTATATCCGAGCTTAAAATGTTCTCCTCTCCAAAATATAACTATAGAGTGAGGAGTTCAGATTTTTAAAGAAGTCAATCTCTTTTCAAAACCTCAACGCGCAATTTATCATCAGCGTCAAGCAACTTTGTAGCAGGATTGATCTTTCATCACATTTTGGCTATCTGTCTCGTTGAACAAAATTGCTTCAATGTGTCTCGTTTTGGCAATTTCTCAGTGTGATAAAGTCTTGCATCACTGTACCGAACTTCTGAAAGTGACTCTGCCAATAGTAATAGTGAAAGTGCCTACCACGTCATTCATGGGGTTTATAAGCCCAAGGAGAAAAGTGAATGATTAATAAGAACATAATACTACTACAATTATATATTTACCACTAGTCAAACGATTAACTCGTCTCATAATATTTTCCAAAACTCATAGTCTTTTAAATTTCCTACACACTACACAGTCCAAATAAGGAACCGGAATTCCAAAATTACATTTCAAACACAAACAATCTAAATACAAACAAACTCACGTATCTAATAGCAGATCATGGTTATAGCTGAACTTGTTTTGAATACACTTGTTACCCTCAGTCCCGGGGTGGGAATTCCTATTCCTAATTAAGTTATTCCAAGCGTGACCCTAAGTTGTACTCCACGCGTCTAATAGCCGTCCTCTGCCAAATGGACATCGTTAGTGGAACTGAGGCGCGTTGCAAATTATCTCAAAAGAACTTTCAGTTGGAAGTGATCTGAGTTCATTTCGTGTTATAGAGATAAAAGGAATATTTTTTTTTTGGTTCGCACCTTGGAATGATAATTTGTATTTTGCGCAAGCTTTTTGTAGAGGCAAGTGAGGTAATGGACTTATTGAGGGTAAATTATCATTTCATGGTACAGAGATAAAAAGATTAATATATTTTGCACTTTTTCGTTTGAATTTTTTTTTATTTTTTTTTTATGGCATTGAATGACTAGACGAGCATGCCGTTCGCCTGATGGTAAGCGATACGACCACTCATCAACAGTAGCAACACTTGGAATGATAATTTTTAGCAATCTTTTTATAGAGACAAGTAAGCAAGTGAACTGAATGATGATAAGTTACCATTTATCTATTTATTTATTTGCCATTTATAATCATGAAAAGATTACGTACTTGCACATTTGGTTTAGAACTTGGAATGATAAATTTGTATGTTTAAAAAGCTTTTTGTACCGCAGGGCAAAATCAAATGGAGAAATGACGTTAATGATGATCATTTCTGCCATGGCTCATGATATTTTTGGGTGCTTTGATAGAAAATTTTGAGTATTAATAATATTTTACCGCAGTAATTACTTCCTATAAAAATATGAATGAATACCATATGATGTAATGAATACCAGTACATTACTATCCATTTCTCTTACACCAGTAATCGTTTCCCGTCGATACACTTGTGATTACCAAAAAACAAACCCCCAAACCCAAACCACAAAATCGATGCGCGTTTTTTGCCGAATCTAGTTGTTTCATTAATGAAATCCATTAACTTTAAGGCCGTTAAAGGTCGCCAGTCCCTTTTCAATTAAATCCCGAAAACACAAACACCGTTGTCGAAGAAATACTTACAAATTATTAACGTCTTTATATTACTTTGAGTACTTTGTTTAATATTTACTGAGTAGCGTTCGACGTTGCTGTTTTGATCAGTTTTAAGATAAACTGCTAAACAGTATTTAGGTGGGTGGACTTTGAACCGACTTTAAAAAAGGAGGTTCTCAATTGGTCTGATACTTTTCGTAAGATAAGCAGAAGCTTTAATCAACTGCGTCAATAAATTCGAAGGGTATTTTAGTTTCTACTATTTATTTGAATCTTTTCATGCACTTCAATAAGCTCACGCTTTTATCGCCGAAGGGATACGTAGACTACCTCGGTGGCGTAGTTGGTTTACGGTACGACTGCAATGCTGAGGTCTCGGGTTCGATCCCCGGGTTGGGCAGAGATATTGGGTTTTTCTACTGATCATCAACCCGGAGTCTGGAGTTTGTGCCCGATATGGCGATAGGCTTGCCCTCTATCACATCTTGGGTCAGAATACGCACAGCGAAAAGTGGGTGCACTAGTTGCGCCTCTGCCTAGCCCTTCAGGGATAAAGGGCGTGAGTCTGCGTGTGTGTCTGTGTGTAGTTTCACAAGTACTACACCTACCAAGCTTCTGGAATTCTTAATCAGCATATAATTCGCCCCATAAGAAATACGAGCTTACTGGTAATTCCCATTGATTTAATTTAAAACAGTGGTACCAGGGTAACACCTACTCTATCTACCACTTTCAAAAGTTGCATCAGCTAGATAAAATGACGAAAGCTTACAATCAACATGCTTCGCAAGTAAAACTATTTGTAAAAACAAATTGAAACGAATGTGCATTTGAATGTAAAAGAACGGTCGTACTGTCACTATTTGATAACATCAAACGCAATTTTCACAGATGAAACTGTAGATATGCTTCAGATTCAGAGCGAGCTGTACTCATGCAAATGCATCCTATTTTGTTATTTACTTCCACTTGGCTTTGCGCATTTTGATTTATTTGAAGAGTATTTTTTAAAAAAAACGTTCATCTGTTTCGGATTTAATTTTATATTATACATACATATACACTCACGCCTTTAATCCCCGAAGGGGTAGGCAGAGGCGCAACTAGTGCACCCACTTTTCGCCGTTATTCCGTCCCATGATGTGATAGGGGGCGAGCCTATCGCCATATCGGGCACAAATTCCAGACTCCGGGCTGACACTGAATTTTAAAAAACCCAATATCACTGCCCGACCCGGGAATCGAACCCAAGACCTCAGCATTGCAGTCATACCGTAATACAACTACGCCACCGAGGCAGTCAGTCAGTAATTTTATATTATAATTCGCAATTTTATCGCCTTTTTGGTCTAGCAGTATATGTAGATATGTAGCTTAGTATGAAGGTTCGGTAACCCGGTTTTCCCCAAAATTTTATTCTCTAGAGTTGAATCAAGCAAGGGAGTTGGGTGTAAAAATAAAGCCAAATCCTGTGACATTCTACTGTGACGCTAACCACATAATCTATTCTCATCCCAATAAGAGGTGAAACAATAAAAAAAATACGACGAATTATTCTTCTGAAGTCAGTTATAGAGAATATTATACCTTATTTACAAGCTGTAATATAACTCTTAATACAATTTTTTAAAATTTTACATAATGATTTTCCAGATGCTAACTAAAATAATGACTAAAATTTTAACATACAAAAACGAAACTTAAAATAAAAAAATATTACAAAGTACATAAAACTTAAGAAAACAACAAAAGTGCTGTGTTCGTGGTATCTAAGACTTTAAAACGATGCGACTAGCTCAACGGTCTTTCTACTGAAGCACTCTTGTCTGGAAGAAGTGTTTAAGAAAATATAATTTCACTTGACAACTGAAATTCTTATTTTTATGGATATTAAAAACATTATTCTATGATAGTGGTTATTGGTCATAAAAATATTAGTCTATTAATTGACCTATTGCGCATTTAGGCGCACGATAGCCTAGGCGGGAAGGGAACGGACTGTCGAGACGAAGGTCCGCAGGTTCAAAGCCCATCGGACACACTTTTCAGTTTTCGAAGTTACGTGGTCATTATTTATCAACTATCTTTCGCTTTAAAGGTCAAGGAAAAAAACGTAGGTAAACTTACATACCCGAGAATTCTGCACAAGAATTTCGGAGGTAAGGTTGTGGTTTCAAAGGTGAAGTGGAGGACGACGGCCTTAACCCTTTCAGAAGCAGTTTCCACTAACTAAAAGTGGGTTATGACATTGGGTTGGTACTCTTATTCATTATTATTGTTAATATGGGCATCTATTAACTATTGAGTTAGGCCTTTCCGCCACCACGCTGACCTAGTGCATCTAAATATAACAATTCGGTGTTGCAGTAGGTTAAACAATTATCTATACACTTCTATAGGTATGATAATATTCTACTCACTACATTAAAACTTAAGGCATTTTTACTATTAAGTTATTCATACGCATTGATGTATTAAAAAACCCTTCATACGACGAAAAATGCTCGACTTGACTGCCTCGGTGGCGTAGTTGTATTACGGTACGACTGCAATGCTGAGGCCTCGGGTTCAATCCCCAGGTCGGGCAAAGTGATATTGGATTTTTCTATTCAGTATCAGCCCGAAGTCTGAAATTTGTGCCCGATATGGCGATAGGCTCACCCCCTATCACATCATGGGACGGAATACGCACGACGAAAAGTGGGTGCCCTATTTGCGCCTCTGCCTACCCTTACGGGGATAAAAGGCGTAACTATGCGAAAAATGCTGGTTGAAAAAAAATATGAAAAGGAACATCGCCAGGAGATTTGAAATTTATACGCAAGCGGTGCCGTCAGGAGAATCTAGTTAAAATATATTTCCTCTATTCGACGCCGTGACAAACTATTTACAGCTAAAAATATCTCTAGAACACGACAAGGAAGCGCTGACGCGGGGTCGATTGTTACCGTACCGTGTTTATAAGTCGAGTCTACAGGATGTCCTGATAGTGTAATATCTTAGTAATATTTTTATAGATATTTGTTAGACGTAAACGCAGAAATTATATGACGAAATATTTTTTCTCTACCTAACTGTACTTTTGTAGGCAATACTATAAGTTCGATGATCTCATTCTAGCTAGAGTCTGTGGTGCCACCCTAACCATCGGCGCCCCCCTGGGATCTGGCGACCCTGGCGACCGCCCTAAAGCCGTCACTGGTTATCTAAGAAGCAAACATCAAAATACAACGTTGTTTTCCAAAAACTTATGAATAAACGATTATATTATCATTCTGCCAACATCCATTCCACCCATCCTAAGAAAACATCAAAATCCTCACTATTTATAACACAAACAAAAAACGAAAGAGACCAAATAAAAATAATTCAATTTATCAATCCTCTTTCTATTCGAGACAATGCGACTCGCGTTCGGTTAAAGCAAATAACTCGTTTGCATAAATTATTGTATAACACCCACTTAGAAAGAGATAACTTGTCTCCGCTCTCGCTCGCTCTCGCCCGTGTTCATTAAATACAGGGTGTTGATTTAAAGCAGTACAAGATTAAGGGGTGTAATTACAACAGCGTGAAAGCAAACAAGGGAGAATACGTTTAAAGATTTCGTTAAGATGTGTGAAGAGTTATAAAGCCTTATTATTCTTGGCTTTTTAAGTCTACATTTCGGGTTGAGTGTAAGTATTCATAATTTATTATTTCTTTTTAGGATTTTATTAATTTAATAAATTGTTTGGTACTTTATAAATGATTAAGGGATGACTTTCTAAAAGTCCCTAAATTAGTAACACAAATCTGCGTTTTGGGGAGAAACCGGACCGGAGGACCGTGGCGTTGCCTTTCCTCGTAATGTAAAGATATTCCTTCCCTTTCTTTTATATCAGCTCCACTTCTCCTTACCTAGCCCTATTCCCGTCCCTAATGTCCGTGTCCTCTGTACCTATCAGCCCGTGCTGGTTGTCAATTATTTAATGTAGGTACTTTAAATTATTTAATTGGTATATGTACCTTTGTTATTCGTCTATACCTTGTCATGACTTGTCATAAGTGCTTTTTAATAAGCCTATTTGATCAATAAATGTTTTTTTTTTATTTTAACCCATTTGCAAAATTTTAAGCTTCTAGACCCATCGTTGTTTTGTAATAGTTTTGTCTACAGCATAAATAGTTCAGCTCAGAGCGTGGCATCACCATTCCACGTACAACTATTGCGAAGCATTTGTTTTTAACGTGGCCCTACGACCCGTAGCCTGACGCGAGTCGGCTTTTCGGGCCACAACGGACTTTCGGGTGAACGATTCAGGCGCTCACAACCCTTGAATTAAGTGATCATGCACTGAGGGCAACCCACTAACGGGTTACGATCTTCAGCTCAGGACGGTCATTGGGAATGGATAAGATATCAGCCATTAGTGGGGAAGATTGGTGTTTAACCTAATCTTATCCATTGCTTTCGTAGGCACGCGGGCCGGAACTGTTAAGGGGGTCGGGGGGCGACGGGGGACGCGGCGAGATCCTCGGCGACGAGGACGGAACTGCGGTCTTGTAGCGTATTGCGAAGCGGAAGATTTACCATGTATGATGCGGTGCGACGCAACAAATCCTTTCCCCCTTCCAAAATCCCATTCCCTCCTTTTATTATTCTTATCTTTTGTATTATATTTGAGTGCCTCGGTAGCGTAGATGTATCACGGTACGCCTGCAGCGCTGAGTTCACAGGTTCGATCCCGGGTCGACCAAAGTGACATTGGTTTTTTTTTCTCAATATCAGCCCGGAGACTGGAAATGTGCCCGGCAAATGGCAATAGGCCCGCTCCCTATTACATGGGACCTAACATAGCAGGCGAAATATGGGTATAAGTACGTATGTTTGTATCTTTTATTGACCAACATTGAACTAATCGTTTACTTCTTAAAAGTTAAGTGTAAAAAATATAAATTGCATTTGTGTTTCGTAGAACTTCTTTCTTTTATAAAAAATATTAATTCTTTATGCAGTTCGTTTAGACGGCAAGTTCATTCAATCTTGAAATTTAATTCGCTGTAAACTTGTAAATACTTTAGTTTTAATTAAAGAACTCGCTTGCAGTAAATGAACTAGCTTTTCATCTTGCTAATTAACTGAAATTTTTGGCTGTTCTATTTGGAATTTTAATTTATTATTGGATTTCTAAGATCGCTGTTTTTTGTCTTTTTATTTAGTCTTCAGTTGATTGGGTTGCTATAATTGTGTTAGATGTCGTCAATATTTAAGTACTAACGACCTGATTCATAAATAGTTTATAAACCTATTTTAGTTATGTTTTGTCTTCTTCCTACAAACTCAATTCAAAATTCGTTCGAAGTAGTTATGTTTTGTCTTCTTCCTACAAACTCAATGCAAAATTCGTTAGAAGAAGACAAAACATTCGATAACTAAAATAGGTTTATAAACTGTTTATGAATAGCGCCGTAAGTTTTTACATTTAGGCCTTGCTTCACAAGTTTCAAGTAAATTTTATTTGTCAGTTATCGTATTAAACAGCTAATGTAGATACTACTCAATTTATTACCATTTATTTGGAAGCATAGATTACAGTGACGTCACGCACAACGGCCCGACTTTCTACGAGCTAAGTGCGGAAAAAGGAGCCCCACAGCAGTTATGTATTTGGTCGATTTATACATTTAAGTGACGAGTAGAATTCACAATTTTTTTATTGCATTGAATGACGAGACGAGCATGCCGTTCGCCTGATGAAATGAAATGAAATGAAATAATTTATTCGAACCCATAAAATGTTATACATTATTTAGATTCCGTCAATATTAACTCTACCACCAGTTCGGAAAGCAGTTCTCACTAGAGAAGAACGGGCAAGAAACTCTAGTGTTGCTCTTATCAAAATCAGTTCAAGGTATAAAATACATTGCATTATGTAGAGAAAAAAATATATACAATTCAATATTTGTTTACTTATGTTTAGAGCAGTTCATTTATATACTCGCAAAATAGGTAATAAAAATTTAAATTCCAACACGAGTGCATAACTATCTCAGGAATCATGTAATAATTTGATCTGAAATCTTCAAGATGTCGTTATTAATCTAAGTTTAAGATATACCCCCAATACTTATATATATATAGTAAGCGAAAAGGGCAGACCTGTCCACACAAGCAGCACCCGTTCACGAGTATGACGCATGTGCCAGCCATCGGCCTCCTCAACCATATTACAGGGAAGTGGCCGACCCGGCACACGACGCCGCCGCAGGCACAGACAGTTAAGGATGGTAAGCGATACGACCACCTATATACAGTATTAACACCATCCAGCACCTTGAGCTACAAAGTACTGTGTCGCATTCCAATGCACTCGTCATCCTGATACATAAGATGTTAAGTCTCATTATGTCCAGCATTTACACTGGCTACAATGTCCTTCAAACCGAAACACAACAGTGCGTGCACACTGCTGCTTGGCAGTAGAAATAGACATTGCGGTGGTACCCACCCAGACGGACTCTAACATATGAGAGACCTACCACCAGTACAAACGGTGGTATCGGCCCTTTTACTCTTTAAACTAGAAATTATCTTATTGTGACAGTCTAAATCAGGCTTTGTGACGTGATCAATACTGTTGATGGTGTCCTGCAACATTGAAGGAAATGAGGGAGCGTAGAGCATTTCATCAGCGTCGGAAAAAAAATCAGGAAAGAGGCTCAGCGGATCATAAGGTATAAAGTATATTTTGAACGTAACTAGATATCTATTTTTAACTGACTTCAAAAAAGGAGGTTCTGTATTCGATCCGTATGTATGTATGTAAGTCTGTATGGTCGCGAGTTTCTCAAAAACTACTGATCCGATTTGAATGGGGTTTTCGTTATTCAAATGTATATTTTTCAGGGAGGGTGTTAGTATATAATTTATTAAGATCTAATGAAGATCTTCGGATATAGACAATGGAACTCTTCAATAACTAACAGCAGATGACCCGCGAATGTTACAATCGTATATCTATGATCTATTGTTTACACTATCCCATAATAAACTAACAAAAAAGCAAAAAATAAAAACTTTTTAACAAAAAATAAAACCGACTTTATAACCACTACAAACAAAAAAATAATCACTTTAAATCATCTTTATATACGTATATTTGGAGTCGGTGCCTAATTTAAATTGTCAACTAAGCTGAGCAAATTAAACGAAAACAATGTTCAATTGTTCATTAACCGACTTCAAAAAAGGGGGTTCTTGGACATTGTTTTCGTGTATATGTTTAGCTTAGCTGGCAATTTAAATTAGGCACAGACTACAAATATACGTATATAAAGTGATATTTTTTTAGTTTGTAGTGATTTTGAAGTCAGTTTTATTATTTGTTAAAAAGTTTTATTATTTATTTATTTTTTACGTTCCTTATTACGCCAATATAGAAATAAGAAATGGTACATCAAGTCTTTTAAACGTGTTGCAGAAAGTATTTGGCTATATACGGTTTTTTAATACATCAATGCCATATACACAATAAATAGCTTTCCTGACTTGATGTCAGATTGACCCGATTTAGTACAATTTTCAATTTGAATGTTACGAACACTATAGTTATAAGTGTGAGTCCACAAGTTGAAACGAAGTTGAATGTTCGCTCTATCAAAATATAATTAAATATTTCGCCGAAACTTCAACAAGAATACCCACTTCTAATTACATAGATAATAATCAAACAACTATCAAAACAATAATGTGTTTGATGAAATTTAATTAGTGAATACAAGTTAATACGAATTAATTACTTCAAAAGGCAACGTCTAATATAACTTTATTACTAGAGCACAATACGGCAGCGGTTTCCCAAAATATCTTTGTGGAAACTATCTACACACAGTAATCTAATGACTTACGCTTCGATGGAGGCCAGTGGTTCCCAAAAACGGTTGCAGAGCTCCTCTATTATTTATTTATAGTGTTTATACGCACCTCGGTGGCGTATTTGTATTACGGTACGACTGCAACGCTGAGGTCTTTTATGCCCGAAGGGGTAGGCAAAGGCGCAACTAGTGCACCCACTTTTTGCCGTGCATAGTCCGTCCGATAATGTGATAAGAAGCGAGCCTATCGCCATATCGGGCACAAATTCCAGACTCCGAGCGGATACTGAATAGAAAAACCCAAAAATTCCTGTTTCTGATCAGTAAAATTGATACTTATGATAGGGGCGGTAGGGTCGCTTGATATCACAAGCTAACGTCCTAAGACGAAAGTAGCCTAATAAAATATTTGGTGCTTTGCACTGTTATCTACTACAAGCAAATCCATAAATACAAATAGTACATTCTACGCTGTTGTGACAAAGTCCTAAATTTATCTATATATATAAAAGCGAAAGGTTACTCACTCACTCACTCATCACGAAATCTCCGAAACTACAAGTGCTAGGAGTCTCAAATTTTGCATGGGGGTTCCTTTTAGGACGTAGGTGCTCACTAAGACGGGATTTTGCGACATTCAACCTCTAAGGGGGTAAAAAGGAGTGGCAAAGTTTGTACGCGATAAACTCAAAAACTTCCTTGTTTGAGACCCCGGGAAAATGCAAAGCGGGATTTTGATCCAGAAAAAGTCTTTCGTGCGGGCAAAGCTGTGTGCAAAAGCTAGTAGTCTATATTAATGCCTGCAATGTTCTAGTGGTAGGTCTCTCGTATCCGGGGCCGTCTGGGTAGGTACCATCGCAATGCCTATTTCTACCGCCAAGCAGAAATGTGAATGCACTGTTGTGTTCCGGTTTGAAGGAAATTGTAGCCAACGTAATTATTGGGCATTAGAAACTTAACATATATCCCAGGGTGACAAGCGCAGTGGAGTGCCACGGAGTACTTTGTAATGAAAAAAACTGTTTATGGGAGGCCGTATTGCTTACCATCAGACAAGCGGCGTGCTCGTTTCGTCATTCGATAGCCATAAAAAACTGTTTCTCATACATTTCGTGTTAAATGCACACGACCTTAAACACATTTGAGAATACACGCCTCAAACGACGCCCTCTATGGATTATAATATAGTAATATGTAAATATCGTCTCTGGATACATCGTTATACAGCAGCGCTCTCTAGACTTAAGATTCGTTGTCTAAGTAAACAGGCATCGCTTTGTGGCAAAAGACAAAACTTGGGTAGCACCGCCTAAGGGTCTAAAGCAATTTGCTTTATACAAGACCCAAGTAAAAGGTCTAGGGATATTTTTTCTGTTATAAAATATTGTTTGACTAAATTAACATTACTATTTCTTTCAAAGATGATAAAACAATAGGTATTTGCTTGGAAGCATTTGTTGGAATAATTTCTAAGTTACCACAATCGGTAAGTTCTGTAAAAGACAATACATGTCATTGTTTTCATGATTTATTTTCTTCGGAATGTAGTAGCGAAAGTTGTGAATAAGAGAGGAATGTTAAAATTTTTCTTAGAAATATATATAGAGGCAAAACTAGCAATTAAGGTATGGTACCGTAACATAGTTCAACTGAAACGGTTTCTGGTAACAAAGACTAGTCAGTAGTCCGGTTCTTTCGATGATTATTGTCTTTCAGTACATTATGGAGTATTAGTTTATGGTTTAACAAAATATTTTAACTAAAACAGATGCTATTTATAAACACAAACTATTTTATAGTATATGTAAACTGTATTCCAAAATTTCCAATAAAGAAATGATCACATTAAAAAGTAACGTCTCTTTTTTAGCCACAGTCAAATTAACCGCCTGAACACAATCCCATAACTTTAATTTTCACCTTGTTTGTGTGAAACTAACTTTTGTGGAGTATATTGTTGATTCAGTTATACGGACTACAACCAGTTCAAAGGTTTAATTTGATTCTGTACGCTGACTTCTCGCGAAACGCAATTTAAGTTAAAGGATTGAGGTCGGGGTTGCGGCAAATATCAGAGAACTGACTTTGATTGTGCGTAACCAAGAAGTCCCAACTAAACGAAACATAAAGCATTAAATCCAGAAGCTCACTTCAATACAGAAAACCACTATTTCCAATGAAGCGCAATAATAAAAAATAATATTCAAAGATCGAGCGGAGCATAATCCGGCAAAGATGGCAAAGGCTAGGCAACAAAAAGAAGCAATTTTCTTTCAAATTAACGGCGGATTTGTATTCGGTTTTATTCCTATCGTGAATAATTTTTCCGTACATAAAGCAATGTTTTGTGAAAGATGAGGAATTCATTGTGAGTGCCAAATATTGCGTGTATCAATGAATTATTCAGGTTTATTCATAGAAAATGTAAAAAATTGTTATTCGAAACAAGTCACGATTTGGATCGGCTGAAAAACTAAGTAACAAAGGGTGTGGGATGCAATAGCTATCATAGTCAATAATTATTTTAATGACTACAATATGGTGACACCACAATATCTGCATAGTGGCTCTGTCTTCAAAGAAGGTAATGTTTTATAATTGTTATGTGGTAGCTCAGAAAAATTTACATGTTTTTCAATAGGGAAGGCATACATACGATTAAAGCCTTACCTCATAGTAAATAACAATATAAGTAAAGTCATAAGATGCTTGTTCACTCTAGCCGTGAAAAGCCCCAGATTATTGTGCTCCCGAAACAAGCTCTTTGCTTTTCCAGGAGAATCATGATACCACGTTACAATATTAAAACCTACACAAATATATTATGCTTCTGCGGTATTTTTTTGGTAATGAGGATTCATAATATTAAAAATATTATTATGTCTAATTTTACCCCAACTATATTTTTGAATATCGAATATTCGTTTCGATATTCAGTATATCTACCCACTATCTATAGCCTTATTTAGGATTTTTTTTTATTGCTTTGAATGACGAGACGAGCATGCCGTTCGCCTGATGGTAAGCGATACGACCACCCATAAACAGTAGCAACACCATCCTGCACTTTGACTTACAAAGTACTGAGAGGCATTCTACTGCGCTCGTCATCCTGAGACATAAGATGTTAAGTCTCATTATGTCCAGTAGTTATACTGGCTACAATGTCCTTCAAACCGAAACAGAACAGTGCATGCACACTGTTGCTTGGCGGTAGAAATTGTATTGGCAGGTATTGATTTTTAATCCCAGGCCAGGAGCGACAGGCTTTTTTTTTGTAAAGAGGTGCTGTCGCGTAAATCACTCATTTGACAGTAAATAAGCACCGCCACCAAGAAGCTTATACCGCCACACTTCACTGTCGCCAAACATCGACAATATCAAAGAAAACGTTAATGGTGTGCCAGTTTACCCTAATCTAATGTGGAAATAGGTCATAAGTCCGTCGAGCGCAGTGGAATGCCACTCAGTACTTTGTTAGTCAAGGTGCTGGATGGTGTTGCTACTGTTTATGGGTGGTCGTATCGCTTACCATCAGGGGAACGGCATGCTCGTCTCGTCATTCAATGCAATAAAAAAAAATAGATTCATTGTAGTCAGTCAACATAGCTAGCGACGCAAGTAGACAAACACAAGTTCGGAAGAACAAAAGGATTGTAATGAATCGACTTTCCAGCTTATAGAGTAACCGAATATATACTGTCTAATTCTCATTTTTTTTTCGATTTCAAGGTAAATTCGGATAACGCGCATCATCATTATCATCATCAGTCTCATAAAGTCCACCTCTGAACACAAGCCTCCCCTCAATATTTCCAAACGGACCTGTTATAAATGGTCTGCATCCAGCGTGTTCCTGCGACCTTTAACAAGTCGTTTGTCAACCGTGCAGGTGGACGTCCAACGCTTCGCTTGCCGGTCCGTGGTCTCCTCTATAGAACTTTTTTGTGCGTTACTAAGCTATAATGTCAAGTGTCGACTATGTGCATCGAGTCGAATAGAATCGAGATTAGTTCGCCTGCTATAATTTTACTATCACACTGCATCCTTTAAGAATGTGCCACGTGTCGAGCTGAATAATCGGGCATAAAGAAATGCTACTCAATTCGGCGCATTTCGATTCTGCTCAAGTTGACGCCAGGCTTTACTCGCACCGCTACAGAAAGCGTCAGTGACGTTCTTTAGTCTTTACTGACGCGATAATCGAAACGGCTTCACACCGAACCGTAAACACGCTCGGTATCTAATTGGATTAATCATTCTCAATATTCTGTTTTTCACTCAATGTTTCCTCGTGTATTTTTGTCTTCAATACGAGCAAAATGCTCGAGCAAAAAGGAAAATTTTAAAGTAACGTGGAACTGTCTAAGCATCTTGTTATTATGCCGAGGAATCTGAGTTAGAATGAGATGATTGATGAGCGTTGTGTTAATGGGAAGGAAGTTGTACACAAACAGGCTTTTCTGTATGTAAGTACTTTGAGCACGTATTTACAGAATATTTTTGGTAATTTCTCTTAGCGTTGAGAGGTTACTAGGCGAAAATTTTAATTAAAAACATACTTGATAGTAATTGCATGACTGTGCAGATTCGTCAATTTTGGTTTAGCATAACGTGCGATATTTCAGCAGTATTCTCAATATAGTTTAGCTCTCTCAATGCAATGGAATCAGCCCTGTATTACATACTGCCCACTGCTGAGCACGGGCCTCCTCTACTACTGAGAGGGGTTAAGCCTTAGTCGACCACGCTGGCCTAGTGCGGGTTGGCAGACTTCACATACCCTCGAAATTCTTATGGAGTATTCTCAAGTATGTAGGTTTCCTCACGATGCTTTCCTTCACCGTTAAAGCGAACGATTATTGATAAACAATACACATGTAACTTCGTAAAGTCAGAGGTGTTGCCTTGGGTTTTGAACCTGCGGACATTGTCTCGGCAGACCGTTTCATTCCCAACTACGCTATCGTTCACTTTTAGCTCTCTCAATGATGACATACAAACAATGACTTTGCCGTAAGGAACAAAATGAAAACCAATGTTTTACTTAATAAAAAAAAGGAATCACGGAAATAGGCTCAAAATTTTAAAAGAAATCAGTGTACAGTCAGCAGCATAAGAAGCTGAACAAATTCAAAATTTCAAATTACCTACATACTTTTGTGTTCTTACTAATCTTTTTTTCTCTTCACAAAAAATAAAATAAAAGAGATTTACTTTACTTCAAACGAAGTAAAAAAAAATCAGTTTAACTTAACGCGTATATAGGCGATTTGAAATTTAGATTTTGTTCAGATACTTATACTGCTGACTGTACATCCATAAAAATAATACAAACACACGAATTGAGAACCTCCTCTTTTTTGGAATTCGGTTAAGAAAATCTATAATTAATAATATACTCTTGAGAATTGAAAGTCGTTGTGACAGAAACTTGGTTGTTATTCAGTTGTTTGACAATTACCCCCAATGAGAAACTCAATCATTTTGCTTCCTTTCATTTTGAATGTAATTCTTTCCATTAAATTTCTTCTTTTTTCAAACAAGTAGTAATACAAGCGTTTGTGTCGGTTATCATTACTTACGCTTATTACTCTCATGTTACAACCAACATGTATACAATATAAAAATAATTCCAAAACGGCTGGACCGATTTTAATGTCATTTTTAGGTATTCCTCAGATTAGCCCAGCGGGTATCCTGTGCAGTTTAGTAGCGATCGGACCACTAAAAGCCATCTATAGATATAATTAGTGCTAATCGTACGAAGCTAGGGCATGTCACTAGTTATATTATACAACTAGCTTTTTCTTGCGGGTTCACCCGCGTGAAAAAGATTTTCCGGGATAAAAAGTAGCCTATATCCTATCCAGGGTCTCAAACTATGTCCATACCAAATTTTATCAAAATCGGTATAGTTGTTCAGCTGCGACAGCGTAACAGACAGATAGCTGGATATACAGACAGAGTGACTTTCGAAAATATAAGTATGGATTTCAAGAAACATATTTTGTCTATCAACTATTTTACATCGTAAAACTGAAAGTGCAAAACCGCAGTGACTAAGAATGCAACGCTCTTGAATTTTATATCCGAGCTATAATCCAACACATTGTACCGACGCGAGACAAACGACAAACGACAGTTTGCGCAAACAATTTCACAACTCGAGCTGTGCACGCAAACTTTAAGCGTAGGGTACTTAACAAAGCATCTTACGACCGTATCGAAGCATGTTTGCAATGTGGTATTTCTTATTGTCATTAGTTAATTGGGACAAACCTAGACAGCAAGGATCTAGCTGGTCTTTTGGTTAATTTTGGACCTTATGTACTGTCTTTGAAATGTTGATGGTTTTATTTCTTTTAGGGCTGAGTTTTCAATCATCAAATACATGGTAAAGAGACTGAATGTCAAAAATATTACGGAAATTATATTTTTTCCACGGTCGAAAGTCAAATACAAAAATACGTGCTTTAATTTTTAAATAATACTACATCCTATGTTAGAAGCATATCAGTTGAAATACAAAATGTAAAAAATTACTTCCAGCAAATTACGCTGTTAATATTAACAAAATGCACCGCGATCTGATGAATGCAAATCAATTTACGATCGGATGAAAAGAAAACACTCTATCCAAGCTCAATAAATTGATATTAAACAGTTGAATCAAATTCAACGGAGATTTCTTTCACCAATGCTCCTTTTGCAGCTGGGCGCTAAATGCGATTGCCATGTTCCACAAATACTATTTGCATTCTCCTAACTGATGTCGGAAAATATCTTGCTTTGTTCCAACAAGAACTGGTTTGGATATAAAAGAGGACTCTTGTATTAGCATAGTAGTGGAATAAGCATATATGCATGATTTTAAAACTGAAATTACTTTGTATGTGGACTTTGCATTTATTGAAACGAGTTTTGAAATCGTTTTGTGGTTCAATTGTATCAGAACGTGGTCTGTGGGCAGAGGTTTTACATTCGATTTTATTGTAAGTTGAACATGTTTCAAAGAAATAGACAGTCTGTCGATATTTATTTATAAATAGCTTTTGCTCGCGACTCCGCACCCGTGAATGAGTTTTGCCGTGATAAAAGTCCCGCTTTATAGTTTCCCCTGATAAAAGGTATCAATCAATCAATCAGCCTGTCGCCGTCCACTGCTGAACGTAGGCCTCCCCAAGTGAACGCCAACCATCCCGGTCTTGAGCAGCCCGCATCCATCCGCTACCCGCCGCCTTTTTCAAGTCGTCTGTCCATCGTGCAGCAGGGCGTCCTACACTACGTTTACCTAAACGCGGTCTCCACTCCAGCACTTCTCTGCTCCATCGACCGTCTGTCCGTCTGCAGACATGGCCAGCCCACTTCCACTTCAGTGTGCTGATTTTGCGAGCGACGTCGGTTACTCTAGTTCTCTGGCGTATAACTTCATTTCTGATTTTATCTACCAGAGAGACCCCGAGCATCGCTCGTTCCATAGCACGCTGAGCGACTTTAAACTTGTGGACCAGGCCCCTAGTAAGTGTCCACGTCTCGGCTGCGTAGGTCATTACAGGTAGGACGCACTGGTTAAAAACCTTAGTTTTTAAGCATTGAGGGATTGACGACTTGAAAATATTACGTAGCTTCCCGAATGCCGCCCAACCTAGCCGTATTCTCCTATCTGCCTCTTTCTCGAAGTTGTGCGGGCCCAGTTGAATTATTTGGCCAAGGTAGATGTATTCTTGCACAACCTCGAGAGCGACATCGCCAACGACTACAGGTCTCGGGAGAACGTGGCTATTGTACATAACTTTCGTTTTGTCAAAGTTCATCCCGAGTCCTATTTGTCTAGAAGAACGGTCTAGGCTGTTTAGCATATCCTCCAAATCCTGCAGAGATTCCGCCATGAGGACGATGTCATCGGCAAATCGCAGATGGGAGATGTATTGGCCGTTGATATTGATGCCCCGTCCTTTCCAATCGAGCGTCTTGAAAGCGTCCTCTAACGCGTTGGTAAACAGTTTCGGAGAGATTACGTCTCCCTGTCTTACCCCTCGACGCAGTTGGATTGGCCTTGTGCTCTGTTCTTGTACTTGGACGGTCATCGTTGCGGCTTCATACAGACATCTAATAACCTGGACGTATCGATAGTCGATATGACATCTCTGCATGGATTCCAAAACAGCCCAGGTCTCGACCGAATCAAATGCTTTCTCGTAGTCCACATACGCTAGGCATAGAGGCTGATTGTATTCCTCGGTCTTCTGTATTATCTGCCTTAGTGTATGTATATGGTCTACGGTACTAAAGCGTTTCCGAAACCCGGCCTGCTCCGGTGGTTGGAAGTCATCGAATTTTTGGGCGAGACGATTCGTAATAACCCTCGAAAACAACTTATACACATGACTCAAGAGTGATATGGGGCGGTAGTTCTTCAATAAAGTTTTATCTCCCTTCTTGAAGAACAATACCACCACACTCCGGCTCCATGTCTCCGGTGTTGTGCCAGTGTGGATGACGGAGTTGAAGAGCTTAACCAGCTCTGTCAGGACAGTTGTTCCTCCTGCCTTGAGTAGCTCTGTAGTTACTCCGTCATCTCCCGGAGCTTTGTTGTTTTTTAGCTGTCCGAGGGCCATTCTAATCTCGCCCAAGTCGATGTCAGGAAGCTCGTCGCTATAGTGGCGGGTTAGTCTGGCTCGCGGATCATCCATTTCATTGGTCACAGGCGGGGGAGCCCTCTGAGCATAGAGTTCCCCGTAGAACATTTCGACCTCACCGAGTATCTCTGGCATTGAGGTGACGGTGGTGCCCTGTGATGTTCTGAGCTTTGTCAGGTGACAATTGGACGTGCGACGCTTGGCGAATACTTTGGAGCCCTTGTTCTGCGCAATAGCATTTTCAATGGCTAAAGCATTCGAACGCCTTATGTCGCGTCGTATTAGCCTCTTCACCTCTCTGTTAAGTTCCCGACGCTCAGATGTTGTGGCATTTAAAAGTTCTCGTCGTTTCCTCAACAATTCCAAAGTCTCAGTGGTTAGCTTCGATTTAGATCTATTGTACTTAGGTCGAAAGTACTTATGGCCAACTTCGTGGATAGTCCGCACCAGACTGTTGGTGGCGTCATCAATATCTGTCGTAGTTTCCAGCACGGCGAATCGATTCTGTAGTTCCAGCTGGAAAGCTTCACAGCTGGCCTCGATCTGGGGCAGTGTTGGTCTGAGAGTCGACCTCATCATGCGGGCTCGTTCCATTTTTACATTAATATTCAGAGTGCCTCTTACCAGTCGGTGATCACTGCCGGTGTTGAACCTGTTAATCACAGAGACATCTCTGAATATATGGCGCCTGTCGGTCATGATGAAATCAATCTCATTCCGAGTCACACTGTCGGGGCTTCGCCAAGTCCACTTCCTCTGGGGTCTCTTCTGGAAAAACGAATTCATCAGGTAGAGCCCCTGGGCCTCGAGAAAGTTGACTAGCATTTGCCCCCGATGATTTCTGCACCCATAGCCGAATGGTCCTAATTTCGATTCGCCGTATCTTTGTACTCCTACTTTGGCATTAAAGTCACCCATGACAACGCTGTAGGAAGTTTTGGCATGAGACATAGCTTTCACTATGTCTTCATACATGGCCTCGGCTTCCTCGTCAGAATGTGTAGACGTCGGTGCGTATACTTGTATAACCTTAAGAGAGTATCTCTCGGTTATTTTCAACACAAGATACGCCACCCTCGCCGACACACTACCAACTTCCACAACGCTGCTTTTAAGTGACTTGTGGACGATAAATCCAACGCCACCTTGAGATGGTTGGTGTCCTTCTCTGAAGTAGAGTAAGTGCCCAGCGTCTAGGGTAATCTTATCTTCTCCCTGTCTTCGAACTTCAGATAACCCCACGACATGCCAGTTGATATGACTTAGCTCTACTTCCAATTCTGTCACCTGCTCGTTCAACCGTAGTGAGCGTCCGTTGTACGTAGCGAGAAACAGTCGTTTGTGGTACCCTGCCGTAACCCGGGGATTCTTAGCACCCCCCACCTCACCGTTACCATGACCGGTACCATGGTCAGGAATAATGAGGCTACCGGGAACTGGGGGCCATGAATTTGGTTGCTCTAGCATTGGGGGGATATTGCCATAGTCACCACGCTTGGCAGGCGGATTGGTGACCGCAGTAGCTAGAATGTTTTCTTACCATCGGCGCTGCTGCCCGCCAATGGCATGGGTATTTAAGGCATTCCGGCATATTGCAGTGGTTATACCGCCACTTGTCGGTCGCCAGAGCCTCGTCCGTTAGCCAGCAGGGTGCACCACGTGCAGGTAAGGTTGGCAATTGGGGACTATAGGTGTTATTCGCCCCCCTTACACCCCACCTTTTACCAAAAGGTAGCCTATATATTAATCCAGGACATGATCTACCTGTGTGCCAAATTTCATCGAAATCCGTTCTGTAGTTTTTGCGTGAAAGAGGAACAAACATCTATACATCCATACTTACAAACTTTCGCATTTATAATATTAGTAGGATTCATCGAGCTTATTTCCGTCCCAATAAGGGAATGCTATCGCGATATCAGGCATACAGTGCAACCCTGGTGAGGTTCAACTCTATACCTATGATTTGGAAAAGAAAACAACTTTTGATTCATACATAAATTTAAAATCGCTGACTGGAGCAGAATCTTCATTGGTTTGGATACCTCACTACGTCGCCAAACTCATGGCACCAATAAACTTCATCAGGTCAGGAATTAGAATTGGATGATTAGCAAAGCATCGAGGTGCGATTCTTTTAACGCTCAAATTACATTTAGAAATTGAATATAGGTCTGATAAACAAATTTACATAAACCTCATCTCTGATTGTACTTATTTCATCGATTGTACAAAAAACTGACCTTTCAAATTAGGACAAGAGAACGTGAAAAACCATTCCATAGCAGATTTTCCATTAAATTCATGTTTCACTGCAGTATTATGCAGTCCAATTGGTCGAACCGGTTGTTAAGCTTTGTTTAACAAGGTTTATATACGATGTGACATTTAAAAACCCGTAAACCTCGATGAAATCTGGCCGAAATTACCTCAGTCGCAAGCCGAAATGTTCGTACATTTATTTTTTTCCCGGAATTTGTTCGTTGTGGTATTTTTTGTTCACTGTAATTGTTTTTGGGAATTTATTTATTTTGCAAATAAGTACAACACATATATGACATATGACGCCAATTTCAAACTCTAGACTGATAGCAGAAAAACCCATAATCACTGTCCGAGCCCGAATTCGAACTTGGCACCTCAGAGAGGTGACGACCCGCGCAGGCAATAATCCGCCACCAAGGAAATAACGAAACAAAATAAGCAAACTATCTACACAATGCTTTCTGAGGGGGTATTAAGGCTTTCCCGGAAGCTCAACGTGTGAATTTCTTACGAAACGCGGTATCGCTATAATTTTAAAAGCGGCTCACAATGCCTTAGATGCTTTTGATGTTCAAATATTCTTGCTAAGGAAAAAATATAAATGTGATACATTTTCAGATATATTTTGTTGTGGAGTATGGAACATAATGATGTAGCAGTAGTATCATAGTGTAGGTATCATAATATATTTTTTTGTTGAATTACTTACGTTTACTAATATTTTAGAGCATCTTTAGAGCTCGTGAATTAACCGTGTTTTCAGTGGTATTCGTGTAGGTAAAAGCATGATTTTTCAAGAATCTTTCTTCTGTGCTCACGTAGATTATGTAAGGAATTCTTGTGCGAAATTTCATGCTTCTAGAGCAGCCGGTTTAACTCTACTTTATCTGTTAGTTTAAGAATTTTAGAAGATATTTCGACAGCCTTTGTACCGTAGCGCGTAATGAGCGAGCATGAAACGAGACGCCACAGTAGGTACCTACTTTTAACAATATTTTTAATACCTACTAGTGAACATATTGAATTCATTTTGAAAAGTAAAATAGTAATTAATAGTTTGTCACTGGAAGCGGTTTTTAGTTGATCCATTGTAACTTGAATAAAAACTAGGTTAATTACGAGACTTGTTCTGCTGTAATACATTTTATGTTTTTAGCGTTTATAATATTGATTTTTTAAGTCATAATGGTAGTCTTCATTTCATTGTCTTCTCAAAAAACTCTCTCCATCTCTCCGGCATTACCTATAACCTCCTTTTTATCCCGAAAAAGGATACAATAGTTTAATCCTCGTACAATAAATACCAGCCGATTCTGTGCGCTACGTTTCTCCTGTAACGAATGGACTGTTTGCTATCACTTTATATGACACTAGCATTGCGCGCGGCTCCGCCCGCGTGGAAAAGTTTTTCCGGGATAAAAAGTACCATATAGCACTCAGGAGTAATGTAGCTTCATATTAGTGAAAGAATTTTCAAAATCGGTCCAGTAGTTCCTGAGATGAGCGCGTTCAAACAAACAAACAAACTCTTCAGCTTTATAATATTAGTATAGATAAATAGTGATAGACAGCTTTTATTATTACAAGCACGGATCTATCACGTACCGCCATCGCCACAGATTACTAATTAATTTTAATGGTAATTCTATTTATTCTAATTGCCGACAACTTTAATCCTGATTTATATAATATGTCCGAAATTGCCTGACAGCAGTGATACATTACACCTGTTATAAATGTTTGTTTAAATTTAATACCGGTTAATAACGATTACTGAAATCTACTTTTAATAAATCAACTGAATGCGCTAACGAATTCATTGAAATTAATTGTTTGTTAATGATCATAAATTACTTTGTTACTTTTAGAAGCGAGTTAAGTCCATATGGTTATTACAGGTAGGACTGCCTTGGTGGGTTAGTTGTATTTCGTGCGTATTACGACTATCGCGCAGAGGTCTCGCGTTCGAATCGAGCTAGGAAAGCGATGAGGTTTTTCTGCTAAATATTAGGCCAGAACCTGGAATCCGGAAACGTGAGATACAGACAATAAGCCCGTCCTCTATTACATGGGACCTAATGCTAATGGCTGGCGAAATATATGTGTGTTATACCTCTGCCCACCCCTGAAAAGGGAAAAAGGCTTGATGCTATGTATGACCTTCTATCGCTATACCGGGTGCAAAGTAAAATAGTATGCAAGTACTCACTGTTATGTTTCATTGTATCCAGTATGGACGGATGGACACCAAGCTCAGCAAAAAGGACACTATCCCTTTGTCATTTAAATTGCGCGTTATACTATTATTTAAGGACAGTCATGGCTTTTATCATCAAGCGAGTGAATTTCTCTTGTACCCATTTGACGTGTTATCCCGATCTGTCTTATTAAACTAAATATTATTAAACCGACTGAGTTAATTTACATAGGTTAGTTCGTCTTCAAATTACCAAAGGTTAGTCAAGTCGAGTAAATGAATTTTTCTGTACACTTTTGCCAAATATTCTTTGCACTAATATACAACCACTTTACGTGTTTCTCTAGCCTAAGGGACAGTATGACAAGTCGTTGATACTTGCAAATTGTGCAACTAATTTTGTCGAATCTAGTATTCAGAATCTATAATCAATTTGAATTTATAACAAAGATTTACCTCACGTGAACACAGTAAACTTTAGCAAACAGGATACATACAATTCTGGCGTTTTTATTTCGTAACCCGACATTCAATTTACTAATATTATAAATAGAAAACTCTGTTAAGACAAAAAAATGTTTTATTTTTTACAACAAAAGGTAGACATTCTAACAAATAGGTCATTTTAAAAGAGCAAAGTGAAAACACCTACATTACCTTTTTTTATCTGTCCGCTGAGATCGTCTGTTTTAATTTGTCGTAGTTTTTATGACCGAGTTGACTAAATTTATGCATCAAGGAATGAAGGAATGAAGCCTTTAGGCGCCACATTCCCAAAATAACTGAGTACGTTGTCGATCTTTGTGAATAGAGGGAGCGATGGTAATAAGAACGAAGTATATTGGGGTATGATTAGAATTTCGAGAGTATATGAAGTCCGCCAACCCTCACTAGGCCAGCGTGGTGGACTAAGGCCTTACCTCTCTCACTAGTACAGGAGGCCCGTGCTCAGCAGGGGGCAGTATATAATACAGGGCTGATTGCATTGCATATTGGGGGTATGTGAAATCTACTAAACCATACTAGGCCAGCGTGATGGACTAATGCCTAAACCCTTTGATTAATTATATACTTAGATAGAGTGACGCGCTGCAATGAAACTAAAACAAACAGGCCAACTTTTCTTAAGCTAGTATGCGTGACATCTGTGTCATACGCTATCGCTGCATCATTCTGCGTATCCTTGTGTGCGTGCTTAATGATACCAGTTATTACATGGTTTCTATTAAAACGGGGAGATAATTATGTCCATGAAAAACAACAAAAAATAATTCACTCGAACTCATTTAGTGAGTTCGCACACAGTTCGCCTCTATTTTTTTCGAGGCGTTTCAAACGTTCAGTGTCTATCTAGGTGTATAATTAATCAAAGCCTAAACCCTATCAGTGGTAGAAGAGGCCCGTGATCAGCAGTGGGCAGTATACGTAGCTGGTATTATTTATTCACATTATCTTGAGTCACCAAAAATTAGCAAAACTGAAAGTATCCAGAATAAATTGGTCAATTCATAAAAACTTAATTTAGGGCAACGTAGCTCTATCAGTTACAAAAAGGTATGACGTCATGATAATTCACGGAGACTCGTCGCATTAAACGAACACGCATTTGAATAATGAAACAGCTGTTTAACAATTTGTGACGAGGTGTTTCTTAATTAGTAGTCGGCTCGAGTCGTCCTTAAATCGCTGATTAAAATATAAAAAGACTGGGGAGTTAACGATTTATTCATCGCCTTTTGAATATGGCTAAAATAAAAAGGTAAATTCTTTATTAGTCATGAAAGTGTATCAAATGGGCATTAAGTGGAAACAGACAATATTATATAACCACTAAAGCCTTTTAGGGTAGGCAGAGGCGCAACTAGCCAAGGTTATTCATTCTTGTAATGTTACATTATTTATCGAGCTCCCAAAATGTGTGGAATGTGCATTTTGGGAACTCGAGAAGTATCTGTGTCTAAATGATTATTAGTTAAAACTAATGAAAAACAATAAAAAGACATTCGTATGAACACTAATTAATAAAAAATTAAGAACAAATAAATGTACAAAACCCTCTCAGTAGTAGAGGAGGCCCCTGCTCAGCAGTGGGCAGTATTTAATACAGGGCTGGTATGGTATGATATGGTAAATGTACAAAAAGTAAGAAATTGAATGACATAACTTATAGTACAAACTGTGTAGGAATGCAAATGCAAGTACAAATGTGTGTAATTAAAAAAAAAATTGGAGAAATATGTAAAAAAAATATATTTAACTTAGGTTAATGGAGTACCTACTAACTATACTAATCTTATTGCTAATAATTTCTCGTTGTAATAGAGCTGTATCATGTTCATTTTCGAGAAATAAAGATATCTTTAAACCGAATTTGTCGAATCTAAGATTTATTAATTGCTAGGGGCGGTCGGATCGGAGGAAATTAATTTATGACTGATTTCTTGCCCAATTTGTATATTAGATTACTAATACTAAAACGTAAAGCCGATAATATTAACTTCTAAGTACCATCAGTAATACTTAGAAATTAATAGTGTCGGGTAATAAATATTCCACAGAATGACGAGACGACCAGTATTATTGATTTGCTAAGGAACTGGTTTGGCAAGCAAATACTTATCAACCTCCTAGAATGTGTCAAAACAAACACGTCACGTATGTCCGTGTCGTCTTTTTGTGATGATTGTGATTGGTCGAGAGCCTAACGCGTGAGTCACGTGCTCGCCTCGACCAATCACAATGAAACGATACGGACGTTCGTGTGAAAAAATGATAAAGTTTTAATAGCACTCGTCAACCTTTGTAATATTTGCGCCATTAAAAGCGGCCTTAGACTTGCACATCAATTAAGCTCATAAATAAGAAAAAAGCGCTCTAACCTTTTGTTAAAACATTCACGTTTCGAAGTAAATATATTTTGTTTGCTTATTTTGTAAAGTTAACGCACCATTTGCTTGCGATGGCGGGTTTGTCTACTGAAAGGGAACTCGTGTTTTTAAGATTTCCACCGGGGAATTTACACCGAAAACATCCAGATCTTATCCGCGAGGTTTCACTGGCCTAATTAAATTACAATCTTAAAATAATAGGCATTGCGGTCGCATTTTGCGCGCTGTAAACCCAAGTTTTTGGGTTAGGCAGGTAATTTTTTATATATAATTTTTTTTTATTTCAAGGGTTTGTTTAATGTAGATTTTTGTAAATGTCTACCGACTGTGCTACTTTAGCAGGAATTTATGCATTATAGTTAAGTATTCTTATCGAGTAAGTATTTCTCTACAGTCGTTTGATAAAGCTCAGCTATGATGCTAAACTTCAAAAGACAGATGTACTGCCGATTCTCGTACATTTTGCAGTTGTTACTGCCATGGTTACACGATTTACTATTCGAAGTTTACATGTGCGCAATGCTCACGCTGCCGTATTTTAGTTCTAAATACGCTCAGAGGGCGCTGCTCAAAGTATACAAAAAATTACTTAAACGGAAACGTAATGGACTTAACTTAATATGTTATATATTTATTTCATACATTTGTTTTATAATTACCCTTACTTACATATATTGTATATTTATTATTTTTGCACCTGACTCCGTACCTCTCTACACCACCCTAATGTTGACTGGGAGAGAATGCCTATGGCATTGTATACATAAAATAGTGCCAGAAATAAATATATTGGCAGCATAAAATTCATTTGATACATTTTGCCGGCTGCGTATTCGGTATTCTTTACAATTACTAGTGAAAGTATAAAATGTATAATATTTAATGCATAGCTTGGACGCACCATTTTATACATTGCCTAGGATTTGTATATAATACCAGGTTATACACATTGCCGGTAACATATACACTACCATCTGTTTTGAAGGTATAATTACGAGCATTATAATTGTGAATCCCACAATGATAACCATAAAGTAGCATTTTAACGGCTATATCATATTTAAAATGCATGAAATGTATTATGGAAATTAGTTCCGAAATGAGATTTTGAATATGTAATTACTTTCAAATGAACCAACGCAATGTAAGTATCGTAAGCACACAGATGGTTGATGATTATCGAGTCTTTTAGAAGTATCTGAAATTGACTCGAAAATTTAATTTACAGGTGTAAAATCCTTCATCTTGATAAGACAATAGCACACACACGCACACTCACGCGTTTTATCCCCGAAGGGGTAGGCAGAGGTGCAACTAGTGCACCCACTTTTCGCCGTGTGTATTCCGTCCCATGATGTGATAGGGGGCGAGTCTATCGCCATATCGGGCACAAATTCCAGACTCCGGGCTAATACTGAATAGAAAAATTCAATACCACTTGCCCGACGCGGGGATCGAACCCGAGACCTCAGCATTGCAGTCGTACGGTAATACAACTACGCCACCGAGGCAGTCAATAGACAAAAGACAATAGCACTTGGAAGTAATGTAGATTACTATTAGGCAAAAAAAAATCGGAAGCGGACCAGTGGTTTCAGAGATTATTTATTTTGTTTGGGATTTTGGTCTGTTACAATCTTCAGTTTTTAATATACCAGCATAGATAAACTTACAATGTTATTTATCCCTAAAAGATAAACAGACACGCTGAAATTCGCACACTACACATTGTACATACATATTATATTAACAGACACTGGTATTAACGCAATATAGAGCCAAATTTATACAAATATCGCCATAGCGGAAAATAATTCCAATCCAACTCCTATCCATTTAGATCGAATTTGGACGCCATTGGCTCGAGACCGTGAGAAGTGGCTTGGTATGAAAGAGTTAAGAGACCTATAACCAGCTTGGTATGAAAGAGACCTAAGCTTATACCCTATATGACGATGATGGTGATTATAAAAATAAAATTAGTCACTCGCCTAAGAATCGAAATTATTTACTGTCTCCGCAATACTAAGCGATTTAAACGTCACAAAAATATTCGTTTCTGTAAGAGGAACTTTTCTGACAAGATAAGAGATGTTCCCGCTCGCTAAATCCCGCGGGAATAACAGAGTGGAAAGATAGGGTCCGCGTTACATGCATAATAGCTCATGACGTTAAGGCAATAAGTATGTGTTTAATGTTTATCTATACTAATATATAAAGCTGAAGAGTTAGTTTGTTTGTTTGTTTGAACGCGCTAATCTCAGGAACTATTGGACCGATTTTGAAAATTCTTTCACTAATAGGAAGCTACATTACTCCTGAGTGCTATAGGCTACTTTTTATCCCGGAAAACTTTTCCACGCGGGCGAAGCCGCGCGCAATGCTAGTATGTAATATAATAAAGATGGCCGCGGCTTACCCGTTTAAAGCCCGTCAGTGACAACTTAGCTGGGATTTTTATTTTTAACCAAATGAGTAAGTTGTTAATAGATATGTGATCTTAATTGAGAAGTACTCTGGAATTCATAGTTCTGTGGGCTTAGAGTGTGGCAAAAAAAACGCAACGCAACAGACGATGTCGTTTAATTTTGATATTTGTGATTGATCAAGAGACCAATACATCAGTTACGTGTTTGTCTCTCAACCAATCCCAATAAAACGAAACGGAGTCGTGTAGTGTTTTTTTTGCCACAATATAAGCCCAGGTTTTGGCTGCTAATATGCTAAGCACTTGCCTAACGAACTAATCAGTTTGTCAGTTTGATGTTCAATTCATCTCTGAATAGGTGTAAATCTAAATAGATCAGAGTATTTTTAATACTGATAACTATTATAACCAGTGCATATGGGTGCACTAGTTGAGCCTACCCCTTCGGCGATAAAAGGCATGAGTATGTGATAACTAACTAGCAAAGCTACCGATTTACTTCGGCGTACTGTAGAATTAAAAAAGTTCTCGAGTAGAGGCCACGTACTAGCAAGCGCAGCGTCGCCCGTCCACCTGCAAGGTGGACAAACGACTTGATAAAGGTCGCAGGAACACGCTAAATACAGGCCGCTTTTGACAGATCCGTCTGGAAATCTTTAGGGGAGGCCTATGGCCAGCAGTAGAGGTCATGTAGCTGATGATGATGATGATGACTGCAGAACTGTGGCAAGACTCAGTTCAGCTGAACATAAAGCTTATGCAAAGCAAAATCTTTAAATATATATATTTTATATGACGGTTGATCCTGGCTTTTGAGCTCAAGTTTAAAAATATTCAACATAATTTCGTAACCTTGTCTAAATTAAAAAATCGACTCCCACAATCGCGCGAAATATTCAATCCCTATAATATAATTGCTCCTCTGAAACCTTTGTTTTGAAGAAAATTCGCAGAATAATTTTCTTTTATTACCAGAAATTCAAATTAGATACCAGGATCTTTTAATACGCTAAAAAATTGTGTGTTGCTAAGTCATTTTTAACCGGCTTAAAAAACGAAGGTTCTGTATGATTGTATGTATATAGTTTATTGGTAAATATAAGTACACCCACACTCCAAATTCTCCGTAGAAGTGATTTCATCCTATGGTTGTCTGGAAGAGATCGCTCTTAGCGATAAGACCGCCTATTATTACACTAGCTATATCTAGCTAATAAGTATGCTCATTTCTTTGTATGTTAGTGGTGTAAAATAAAGTGTTGTCTATCTATCTATCTATCTATATAAGTTTGTATGGCCGTGATTTTCTCAAAAACTACTGATATAAATTGGATGGGATTTTCGTTATTATGAAACTTAATCGTGGAGTGTATTATAGCATTGGAGATTTAATTTTTTCTTCTTTTAAATTACAGCTTCTATTGTTTATTTAAATACATAAGTAAAGAGAAATATACCACTGCAAGTATTAGTAAGTACAGTGCGGCAAAAAACTTGTACAAAACGACGTCGCCTCCTTCGATAGCCAGAATTTTAACCCTGGCCTTGAGCGAGTCATTGTGGTGGGTTTTTCACAAAGTGGACGGAAACTGCTATCCATCATCATCATCATCATCATCATAATCAGCCCGTTGCAGTCCACTGCTGGACATAGACCTCTCCCAAGATACGTCACAGAGCCCGGTCTGCTGCTTTATGCATCCAGTCAAGCATAAAATATATAGACCAACTTGTCGCCTTATCGGTTTTACAAAATATATGATATATTGTTTTGCATTTGAATGACGAGATAAGCGTTTGCCTGATGGTAAGCGATACTACCACAAACAATAGCAACACCATACAGAACTTAAATTATAAAGTACTGCGTTGCACTCTACTGCGCTCGTCACCATGAGACATAAGATGTTAAGTCTTATTATACTGGAACACAACAGTGCATGGACTGCTGCTTGGCGTTAGATATAGACATTACGGTGGCACCTCCCCAGACGACCTCGTATACAAGGACCACAAAGAGCGTAAATAAGATATCTAAAACTGGTCACCACTGATCTTCACAAACTGATCATAAATATTGGATCTGTTTAACTGTTTTCTCTTGTAAAAGATAAACATAATCATACTCCAATAAATAACATTACACAACAATGTTTTATTAAAAATCTCAAATAAAATACTGTTTAAAAAGGAATCATTTTACGCTGAAATGTAATCACTTTGTCTAGAATAGTCTAGATATATTAAAAAGGAGCGTTCACGTTAGTAGGTCAAACGTCTGACAAGGGACGGGATATATGAAACTTTTTTATCTTGTAACGCTTGCGAGTTTTTCAAATACATAATGTTGATGCAATTTTCAGGCCATATAATATATAGTGATATGTACGCGGAAAGTTTCTAGGAAGGTGTTTTCGTAAAGTTTGACTCTTTGTTAGGCTTTGATAACATTCCACGAATTCTTTATTTGTACAAGCTTTTGATGACGGTGCTATCCGTAAAAGCTTCGCTGTAAAATTTCCGTTGTTTAATTTTTGGGGATGTAAAGTAGTTAATGCTTAATATCTGTGACTGAAGTATATAATATACTAAACTAGCTTTTGCTAGCGTTTTCGCCTGCGTGAATAAGTTTTCCATGGTAAAAGTTCCTCAATATGTTTTCCCGGGATGAAAACTAGCCTACATCCGTCCTAGAGTCCAACTATCTCCATAGCAAATTTTATCGAAATCCGTTCAGTAGTTTTTGAGTTTAACGCGTTCAGACAGACAGACGCGGCGGGGGACCTTGTTTTATAATATGTAAATTTAGGTACGTGCGCTAAATAGTATACAAATCTATCCAGCGGCTTGAGTGTTTAGCTTTAGCAAGCATAATAATATCTTCGCAAACTTTTACATTTATCTTACTTCTTACTACTTCTTAATGCTAAAGTTCGTGAAAGCGTTGGATACTTGTTAGAAGTAAGCACAGAAACCACTGAATGGATTTGGATGAACTCGGTGGTGTAGTTGTAGTACAACCACTGCTTCAAGGTCTCGGGTTAGAATCCCGGGCTAAGTGATATTGAGGTATTTCACTCAGTATCAGCCTGCAGTCTGAAATTTGTGCCCGATATAGCGATAGGTTCGCCTTCTATCACATCATGAGATGGAACACACTTGACGAAAAGTGAGGTGCCCTGGTTGCACCCTCTGCCGACCCCTTCGGGTATAAAGGCGTGATGTGTTTGTGTTGTGGATGTAGATAACATTTTGGAACAAGGAGAGACCACGAGTAGCTTTAGACATATTTTTATCTACAATGCGCCTATATTGCATTCTTACATTGAGGGAAAACTATAATGTATAATACTTTATAATTTTGTTATTATTACTTAGAACTAAATAGTTGTTATATTAATATTCTCTACTCAAGGTGATAATAATCAATAATGTTTGAAAATATCACAATATTGTATGTGAATAATGTTAAATGTATTAAAGTTTCCGTTTAAACACACACAAATTTATACGAGTGAGCAAATATTTACGTTTGAAAAATCCCCAGCCCTCTTCAATTTATATCCATAGTAAACGCAATAAGCTAGATTCCAGTGGCCCCGTTCGGTTCGCTGCTGTGCCATTGTAGGTCGTGAACAGTTAATGTTCTCGTTTATGTGTATTTTATAATGAACTACGTTTTATTCGTTTTAATGTATTAATTATTGTTAAGTACTTTATAGTCGTAGGAACACGCTGGATGCAGGCCGCTTTTGACAGGTCCGTCTAGAAATCTTTAGGGGAGGCCTATGTTCAGCAGTGGACGTCTTGTGGCTGATGATGAAGTACTTTGCAGTGAAGTAAAATTTGTCTAGTACCCGTGTAGATAATCAGAAACACATTAGCAGTAATGTAGAGTTATAGAGTATAATTAACAAAATTATTACAAAGCTGCATTCTAGTCGGTGCGTTCGTTTTAGAGCTACTATTTAATGCAAACACATATAAATACATAGGCGGCAAACTAACCCTCCTCGTTTTGCGTCAGTGTTAATAAAGTACATTTATTTTTATGTTTAATGTTTAAAGAAATTTATTCTCAAAAAAGACTACAGTCACTTACATGAGAATACAATTTACATAAAAGTGGACACGATATTGAGCATTGTTCGCACATGATGCTGTTCCAACACATTCATCATATTATTGGGACTAATTTAATGAAGACATCAGTATTTTTCTAAAACATATTGAGCAAGTTTTACTTTGAATGTGTTGAAAGAGTTTACATTTTTTATATTTGACGGTATTTGGTTATAAGTTTGTGCACCTTCATAAGTAAACATTTTTTTCCATAATTTGTTCTTGTTTTGGGTAGAACTAAAAAACTTGCACGGCGCGAACTTCGCTGGGATATTTGGTTTAGACGTGTAAAGGATAAGTTAGTATGGAGAGAGTTCCTTAATATTTTTCTAACAAGAATACAAATGTTGTAAATACATAATTGTTTTATGTTCATTAATTTTGTTTCGCTGTAAATTTTGGTAGTAGGTGTTAAGTAGTGGTAACGGAATAATAGTTTTATAATTTTATTTTTTGACAATCTGAAGATCAGCTAATTTTGTTTTGACGGCGTTGCCCCAGATTTCGATTAAATACAGTACATGTGGTTTTACAAGGGAATTGTATAATGTGTAGCGTAATTTATGTGGAACACACCGAACGACGTGCCGAAGTGATCCCATAAGAGATAAAAGTTTGGATCTGATGTGTTCGATCTGTGTGTTCCAAGTCAATCTACTATCAATTTGCAGGCCTAGGTATTTCTCGCTGGTTTTTTCTTGCAGTGGTAGGTTGTTTATTTTTAGGTTGTCCATTATATTAACTTATATTGAGTTCGAGCTGAGGTCCTGGGTTCGAATCCCGGGTCGAGCCAATAACATTGTGACGGGGTTTTTCATCTTAAATATTACTCAGTCGCAGCTCGGAGTCAGGAAATTGGCGGTGTGATACCCCCGTGCCTCGGAAAGCACGTAAAGCCGTTGGTCCTGCGCCTGATCTCTCTCCGGTCATGTCGGATTGCCGTCTCACCGGACTATGAGAGTGAAGAAATAAAGAGTGCACCTGTGTATTGCGCACACACTTGTGCACTATAATATCTCCTGCGTACTTGGCTGATCTCCGTTGAGATTGGCCGCCGTGGCCGAAACTGGCTAGGAGGATTACATTATATTGAGTTTACACGACTGTATTATAACGATGTTCATATTTTAATGCACAATCTACTTAAAGGAGTACACAGCATTTATAAATTAAATAAATTCACTTTCCGATAAATGTAGTGATAACATACACTCCCAAACATATATGATATTCCAAACCCAACAAAACAGCAAATGCATTTTCCGCGCACGAATATTCAATTTCAAACGCACGTCACAGCTTAAAATGCTCAAACTTTTCAAACAGCATTATATTTGTATGCAGCTTGAAAATCCAGCGTTCCGATACCGTGTCAAGCTAATGTGCCAGCAACTCAACGAACAAGACGTGTGGAATAAAGTTATTGAATATGTCAGCGTGGAGAATTGGGACGTAGTGGAGTTGGCGTGACGTCACGGGAACTTTGTTTTAGTTCTTTTGCGAATATTTTCCTAGTTGCACTTATTGAAAAAGTTGGCATTCGATTTTAAACTGTTCATATGAGTATGATGAAATACTTGTTATGGTAATGCTTTGGGAATACTTTATGTTAGCGGACGAGAGTCGTGTCACTTGAACGTATGTTGTCCTTATACAGGTTTGTTTTGACATTGCGTTACTAATTGAAACCACACACTTATCTCCTCGAAAATAACAATTTCCATTAAGTTATTTTAAGAGTTTTGGCGGGAACTTGGAAGTGTCATGAGGTGCTCTTGTTTTAATTCATTATTTTGGTGATACTTAGTGTTGTTATATTGCATAATTATGGTGGTATATTATCCAATATAGTTCTATTAAAGAGCTCAAATGAAGTGAATTGAAATAATTGTGCTAATCAAGTGTTTTTTTGTTGCCGCCAAAACTCCTTGATAAAATCTTGGTAAGGTAGCCACTGCTTTACTTCGACATACTACAGATAATAAAATAGACAAACCAAACTTGACATTGGCAAAATGTGAACACAAATGCCATTATAAAAAAAAAAAAAAGTTATTTTAACCATAGGCTTAAAATAAAAAAGTGTATTTTTCGAACAAAATAAATATCAATAAAAAGTAAGATTACACGCCTTAATGCCACTAATACTGCTTTAAGAGGATTCGCTGCAGCGGCAACATTACACTTTCAGTCCGAAAAACACTCACGCACACGCCAAATTCGCACTAAACTACAAAATGATAAAAAAAACTGGAAAGTAATAATGAGTTTTTTGGTAAAAATATTCGTTATTCATAGATGATATTTGGCAAGATGTTAGCAGAGCTAAAGACGAGTATGTGGCTTCATTTAGTAACGTAATGTCAAAATGACCCAATACTAGCTGACCCTTAGAACATTAGAACGGGCTACTATAGAACAAAACAATATTATTAAGCTAAGATTATGCTTTCTATTTAGCAATAAATTCTTACACACATCACGCCTTTAACGCTAAAAGGGTAGGCAACCACCAACTTTTCGCCATGTATTTTCCATCCCATGATGTAATAGGGGCGTGCCTATTGCTTTATCAGGTACCAATTCAAGACTCTGGGCTGATACTAAGCAATGATCCGGGGTTCAAACCAAGTAGATATTTCAGAGCGATGTCGGACATGCAATGCAACTAAGCCACCGAGACACTATTATATTATTATGTGTCAATTCAGGACATAATTTACCTGTGTGCCAAATTTCATCGAAATCCGTTCAGTACTTTTTGCGTGAACAGTTATTAAATTACTAATATCGCTATTAAAAATAGGGGATGATGGAAGAAGGTAGAAAATTTAGGGTTGAATGTATTTTTTTAGTCACATCATTAAAAAGAATATGTCAGAAAAATATAAACAAATTTAGGGATGGGCCACCCTTATCACTTAGGGTGATGAAAAATAGATAACAACCTATTCTCAGACCTACCAAGTGTGAATATAACATTTCATCAAAAACGGTTCAGCCGTTTCGGAGGAGTATGGTAACAAACACTGTGACATGAAATTTTAAGCTATTGCATAGCTTCTATCGCGGGCCTTGAGCGTGGAGACCGAATCCAGAAATTCCGTAACGAAAATAACCTGACATCATTTTTATCTTACTAATATGAACCTTAAATACAATGCGTAGAAGCTATAATTCTTGAAACGAGTATATTTTTATTTATTTTATTTTTTTAAAGTCATTAAAACCATTTCTTACTAATCTAATATGAACCTTAAATACATTGCGTAGAAGCTATTTCCCATGCGTTGGCACGGCACGAGTACAAAAGAATCGAACGTAACATTCTTTTTTCAAATTTTGATTTATTCTACTTTGGTTTTGATGACCATTGCATTTCTAACATTTATCAATAACAAGACTAAACGTGCGTTGCTCGCGTTTAAAAATCTACTTTATGTGGTAAGCGTAAGATCGAATTTGTGTTTAGTCAATCAAAATTTGTGATAAAAAATGCTATGCAATAGCTTTACCGCGGCAGTCTCCGAGTGCCACACGTATTTTATATATATATAGATATAGCCTGCGTGTTTCTCCCATTATAAATAATAAAAAAAAAAACGAATATAAAAAACTAGAGCATGCGTGTTACGTAGATATATGACATACGATTATTAAAATGCGATGTCAAGGTCGATGACGTAAGCAGGAACCCCGGCGCCGTGTCGTGGGGAATACATAATTCGTCGGGGCCAGGAAATTGGAAGAATATGGATGATCTGTTTTTAATAGAGGGTAAGTGATGTGCCCAAGTACATATAGCCAGAGTTAGTAATAAATATATTGGTGACTTTCTAAAAGGTGAAAGAAAAATGAAAAAAAATTATTCACATAATATGCTGCGATTCACTAACATTTATGAACATAGTACGAAAATAAGAAAAAAATTGTGGAAGGAGGATTAGGAAAAGGGATGGGATTTAGTGGTGCTCGGGGTACCCAGTTTGGAAGTTAAAGCTTACTTTGCTGGTACAGTCGGTTTGTAGTAAGAGACTTGTCAGCAACTAGTATAAAGTTAGTTGATATAAGATTTCAGTACGGTCTTATACACATGTGCCCTGTGGCCCGGGGGCATCTAGAGAAATTCGCCACGGCATCTCCTGCCTGTCGTAAGAAGCGACTGAATGGGGCTTAGAGAGTCGCGGGGCGAGCAGTGTGGGGCTGCTCAGTCTAATTTAAGCGACTCCGAGGTGGACAATACGGGTGGTCAGTCTCCCGCTGTCGTGGACGTTTTGGTTGGTATACCGGTGTAGGGTGTAAAACAAAGGCTCAGGGACTCGGTCCAATGACCGTTCGAATGATGCTACACTCCGTAGTGTCGACACTGGACCGACCGGTGAGACCAACATAACCGTTCCACTTACCCCCTAGTAATGATAGCGAAAACGCGGCTTATCCCTGTGAAAAAAAAGACTTATATACATTGATTATATTCACGTTTCAAATGATATAATAGGTTCTTGAAGTATTGCCTAACTGGTCTAATAGCGTAAGTGGAACTTTAAGTAGATTTTGTTTTGGTTCTACAAAAGCTTATTTGCAGCGTGGCTCACTAAACATCTCCCAAGTCCTTCAGGATGTAAGTCTTTCCCAGAATACCATATATACCTCCGCAACAAGCTGTTTCACGCAATCCTACTTCCACATTAATAAAAAATCAATAGTGAATTAATTCACTTCGATATTCCAGCGCAATCATATTAATTAAAAAGCCCTGAATCTAATAAACCGGGCACGTAAACGTATCGCTCTTAAATCAGGTTTGTTTTATTACCCCGAAGAGTCAGATAGTAGAAGTATCTCAAGGCATTAAAAGTGAACGTAATTTGTTTAAGTAAGTGTTTTAGGGTTTGGTGGTTTAGATAGTAGAGGTTTTATATACAATTGAATATTAACCTGTATACGTAGTAGATTCCAGAACATATTATTATAATACATAGCAGATGCCGGTTTGTATATTGAAATAATAGTAATAAATAAGAAAGGTGGTGACTAAAAAAGAGTAACTGAACACAAATCAGCGACTTTTTAAAATTATTTATCGTTTGTGTGTTAACACACTTCTTCAAAATTACTAAACGGATTTTCATGTAGATTTCACAAGCGGATAAAATATATTGTATATATTGCGGTAAAGTATATAAAGTGTATATATATTGAGAGCAGAAAATCGGCGGTCTTTCACTAACTTGGATAGAGGAAAATTATCGTAGTTTTAATATATTTGCAATTAACTTCAAAACTGTTCAGATTCAAATAGACCTAAGCCCATGCAGACGAAGTTTTGGGTGCCGCTAGTCCATAATAAACTACCACATAGCATTGTTTTGCTCTCAATGTCCTGAGATGTACGTGAATGATACACGTCATTCGCATGACGGTAAAAGCCAACATTTTGCAAAATAGAAAGTTCGAACAAAACTGGATATTACTGAATAACCCGAGTGGCTATAGTAAGTGGTATCCAAGAATCTATGAAAATTTATAGAGGATTAAAAGTAAATGCATCGACCGCTAAATCTGCATAAAGTTTGGCACAGTGAGATCGTTTACTGCATTTACATAAAATTTATGCTAGTTTTTAACTAAGTAGTGAAGCAGAATGTAGGTTTTTTATTCCGAAAGGCTTCTAGCAAAACTTGTTGTGTCATAGTATGATTTAAGACATACGATAGTGCGTCTTGTAACTTAGTAATTCATATGTCAGAGTGTCGTGACCTCAAGGTTTTGACCTAGTTGTCTATGTTTTCGTGTTACAGCGACGCAAAATGCATAATGGAGTGGACGTCTAGAATAGTGCGGATTTGGACTGACGTTAGGAGGTTTTTTGATTCGTCACTTCGCAAAGTACGTGGTCTGTTTACAAATGCAAGATTGTAATGTGCTTCTTTCTGCATCTGTATGATTAAAATCTGGCGTTCTATATAAATTTTATGATGTAAGTGACAATATTTTTTTATTGATTAACGGTCGATTTAAAAAAACGATCCCAATATTAATCTCGATCCGATTTCAAGAATAAACCAATCATAAGAAGTCATTTACAAGCATTCCAAAAAACCTTCATTCTGATTGGTCAATTTTCCTGACGAATCGAAAAAAGCGTTTGGAATCGTTTATTGAAAACAGCAGCTAATCTTATAGGACCTTGTTTGTTCATTGATCTACTACCGAAATCAATAATGTAGATTGCAATTTTCGGTTCAATCGGCAAAATAGATCAAAGTATATTGTTTGACATAACAGATAACTTATTTTGATTGGTTTATTCTCAAGATCGGTACCACAATAGCGATTAAAACTCCTTATTTATTATTTTCTTATTGTCCGATATGGGGATACGTGGACAAATTACTTGATAAAGGTGGGAGGAACACGCTGGATGCAGGCCGCTTTCGATACGGCCGTCTGGAAGTCTTTAGAGGAGGCCTATTTTTAGCAGTGGTTTTTCAAAGTCTGATGATGTGGATAGGTTTGCCACCTGTCATACCAAGTGATGGCAATTCACTTAGTAATCTGTAACTTTGCATTAGTACGCATGCCCGCCACTTGGAAGTTTTATTATTTTATGTATAACTAGCTTTTGCTCGCGGCTCCGCCCACGTTTTTCCGGGATATAAGTCCCGGTTTATATTTTCCCGGGATAAAAAATAGCTTATGTGTTAATCCAGGACATGATCTACCAGTGTGCCAATTTCATCGAAATTCGTTCATATAATTTTGGAGATGTGCAGTAACAAACAAACAGAAAAACAGACAGACAGAAAATAATTAAAAAAATAGCTGATTTGTCCATTCACTCTTCTTCAGTCGCTTTTCTTTTTATTAGATTTCTTTAAATGTACCGACACCGGTTCAACTGCTTTATTATATGTATAGATGTATGTTTTTTCACGAGCAAGCCTATTTTAACATAATATACGAAAACAACCTTGAAGTAAATATTTTTACCATTCGAAGTTCAGTGCCTCCACAGGTAGATGCTCTATAATTGACTAGCAGACTGGCTTACTCAGGTATCAAAAAGTAAATCCCGCTTATCTAAAACGTATTTGCATTTTTACGCCAGCATAAATCTTTTGTTTTATTTAAAAGTATCTTTAATGGTCTGAATTTATTCTACACGCAAAATATAAATAAATTACCCTATGTACAGTCAGCAGCATAAAGATCTGTACAAAATCAAATTTTCAAATCGCCTATATACGCATTAAGCTACACTGAAATATTTTTTCTTTGTTTGAAGTAAAGTAAATACCTTTTATTTTATTTTTGTGAAGAGAAAAACAAGATTAGTAAGAACACAAAAGTATCTAGGCAATTTGAAATTTTGAATTTGTTCATCTACTTATGCTGCTGACTGTACACCAAAAAATACAAGCCGTTATTTTAGTCTTTTAATAATCTTAAAAATAAAATAGAAAGTCATCCTCCTTTTACGTCGGATACACGTAAAATGACGATGATTTGATGCTACTGTTTATGGGCGGTCATATCGCTTACCATCGGGCAAGCGGTATGCTCACCTCGTCATTTAGTAGCAATTAAAAAAGATAGGTCTTTGAAATAACTTCGAGTACGGTTAAAAAGTAGGGCGGAAGTAAGATTCCTCGGTTTGTTGTTCTGTTATAGTTAAATTGGAAATGGTCAGCTTGAATCAAAAGGGTAGATTGAATATAATTGGAATAATACCAAATTAGTTTTCAATGTATTAGGCCACTATGGTGGACTAAAGCCTTTGAGTGTAACGGAGGGATGTTCACAAAAATGGAATCGTATTTAAAACAGGACTGCTAAACATAACTATGTACCAAAAATCAGAAATATAACCAATCTAAGTAATTATGTAAGTACCAAACTAAAAGTCATTACAAAACTTAATTCTTCTGCTGAAAAATGAAATCAAATGTAAATTAAACTTTGAAATGAAGATTTATTGCGATATTTCCAAAGTTCCATATATAGTTGGACAGTTTATTTTGGTAGTTTATCATAATATCCTCATCGGCCAGCCTAGTTCTGACAAAAGAAATCAAGATGATGTATGAAGCGACCATGACGCGGAATTATTAGGACAACCTCCTGCCTAAAAGCTGATTTCAGTAGAGTCATAAAAATAAAAGATTAGTATATTATAAATATCATGGTTAAGTTGTTAATCTTCACCTTTTTCTTCACATATTCACGCCTTTTATCCCCGAGAGGTTAGGCAGTGGTGCATCCAATGCACCAACTTTACGTCATATGTATTCCGTCCAATTATGTAATACGGGGCGACCCTATCGCCATATCGGGGATAAATTCCAGACTCCGAGCTGACACTTAATAAACTTAATATCACTTTGCCCGACCCGGGATTCGAATCCGACACTTCAGCGCGGCAGCCATACTGGAATACAACTACGCTCCCAGGGCAGTGTAAAGAAAGAACATAAGAAAAGTGGGATACTTTCTGAAGTAGTGCTCAAGAATTTTGTATGTGACAATTACTATTTTGTCCACATTAGGCCAATACACATGTCTAAGACTTCTAATTAGTTTAGGATACGTGTAAACAACAGTAGGTTATTCAAATACAAGGTTGATATCATTATTAAGTGTATTATTGTTAGTTGCTTTTTATGGAGTTTTGAAGGATTAGTACTTGAACTATTTTTTATTTTTTTTATTGCTTTGAATGACGAGACGAGCATGCCGTTCGCCTGATGGTAAGCGATACGACCACCCATAAACAGTAGCAACACCATCCAGCCCCTTGACTGACAAAATACTGAGTGGCATTCTACTGCGCTCGTCATCCTGAGACATAAGATGTTAAGTCTCATTATGTCCAGTAGTTATACTGGCTACAATGTCCTTCAAACCGAAACACAACAGTGCATGCACACTGTTGCTTGGCGGTAGAAATAGACATATTAAAATAGATATAATATTTAAAGAACTTAGTGACATCATTCCAAAACCTCAATTATAATAGAAATTATAAATGCTCCTATACTAACCATAGTACATAGCTTAGCTAACCATAAGCTTAACCATAGCTTCGTGGTCTCCTCCATCCCGGCCCGTACCAAAAGGTTCGGAAATTCATACTTTTGCCGTACCGTTAAGCTGTGGAACAGTTTGCCGGCACACGTGTTCCCTCCGTCTTACAACATGGGGTTCTTCAAGCGGAGCGTGAAGAAGCAATTAGCAGGCCGGCATAATTGTGTCGACCGTTAAGGGATAATCTTATCCCTTACCGGTTGACATTTTTTTTGGACTTCACTTCGCTTAACATCAGGCGCGGTGAAGTCACTTTGCCGAGCTAAGTTAAAAAAAAAATATACTCCTAAGTTAGAAAAAATATACGCACACATAAAGGAATAAGGAGATCACTCCACACTTTACACAATCCGACCTTTCCGAAGAGATTACCTGAGCCACTGTAACATGAATTTCTGTCAATCTTCGTGACAAAATGTTTTTCTCCAGTTTACCTTTTTTGGCAGTCACTTTAGTACTACAGAATCGGAACACAAAGAAGAGATTCCCACACAATACATCTTTATACGACATAGAAAGTAGACGTTACGCTGAATTGAAATAAAATTACGAAAATTGGATTCTTACATACAAATGGAAGTAGCGGTGGATTTGTAAAAATCCTTTACATTTGTTCCTTAGATTTCTTTAGACTGATTTCCGTGGCTTCCGAATTGGAACAACGTTTAGTGCTAAAACTAAATCTTTTGTGATAAAGAACTGTCTCGGATTTTCGGAAGTAATCCATGGTATTTTTTAGAATCTTAGCTTACAACTCGACCGGATTAGGGAGCAAGGAATTTGTGATCACATCTACTAAAGTATTACAGTAAATCTTTGGTATGTTCACTGTGTGCTTAGAACCTGAATTTTTGGGTCTGGTTTCTAATTTGATGAATATTGTATGCCTTTGTGATCTTCCCGAAATTGGATTGGCTTTGATAGCAAAAGCAGTGGTACCAACATAAAATCCATTATGCAATACGTAGAAAAATGCATGCTACCTTAACAACTCGACGAAATTTAATGACAACAACAATGATAGAAAGCATAACTGGTATTCTGTATGCCAATTTCATTAGTGATAAACGCGACGAGTTACGTTACGCGCTTGTTACGTGCGGTGAAAATAACGTGTGTCGTAGAGAATAAGGGGGCAGGGCGAGGCAAGCTTGTGTCGTCATTTAGTTGCAGTGAAAAAGCAAAATACTAATTAACATTGAAATATCCTTACATACTATCAAACAAAGTCGCCCGCCGCTTCTATATACGAGTGGTAGGTCTCTTATATGTAAGAGTCCGTCTGGGTGGGTACCACCGCAATGTCTATTTCTACCGCCAAGCAGCAGTGAGCGTGCACTGTTGTGTTTCGGTTTGAAGGACGTTGTCGCCAGTGTAACTACTGGACATACTGAGGCTTAGCATCTTATGTCTCAAGATGACGAGCGCAGTGGAATGCCACACAGTACTTTATAACTCAAGGTGCTGAATGGAGTTGCTACTGTTTAATTGTGGTCGTATCGCTTACCATCAGGCGAAAGGCATGCTAGTTTCGTCATACGCATACGCATACTCACGCCTTTTATCCCCGAAGGGGTAGGCAGAGGCGCAACTAATGCACCCACTTTTCGCCATTTTTATTCCGTCCCATGATGTGATAGGGGGCGAGCCTATCGCCATATCGGGCACAAATTCCAGACTCCGGGCTGATACTGAATAGAAAAACCCAATATCACTTTGCCCGACCCGGGGATCGAACCCGAGACCTCAGCATTGCAGTCGTACCGCAATACAACTACGCCACCGAGGCAGTCATTCAATAGTTTCGTCATTCAATGCAATAAAAAAAATATATACAATAAACTCAAAATCTACCGAATGAATTTTGATGAAATTTGGTATGGAGATATTTTGGTAGCCAGGGAAGGGTTAAGACTACTTATTATGAAGGGAAAATATAAATATCGGGATTTTTATCCCGGAAAATCTCTTTTACTTGGGCCAGGAGCAAAAGGTAGTCTATCAATAATTTTAAAGGATCCATTGACCGTAACTTTCATTGAATGGGTTTTGTAAAGCTTATTATTAAATCTCAAATTATTTAGACAAAGAAAAGGCTTGGAAATACTCTAAATTGAGCAGAGTGGTCTATTGTTATAAATAGTTCTAGCTGTTCTTTATACCAATACAATTTTCAAACTAGAAATAAATAACATTGATTCAATATAAAGGTGTAACTTTCTATAAATATTTTTTATTCATATCAATTATTGTAGCAGAAAAAGCTGACATTTCTTTCAAATGAAAGTTATGTTTTAACGAAATTATAACCTTATTCAATAGGAATATAAATCAATTTGTCTTTTTTGTTCGTACAATGGCAATTATTTTCTTTATTTTGTATAGCGTAGAAGTAAAATGCCTTTGTTAGTTGATAAACCAACCCCGAGTAAATAGACAATATTTGGGAAGTTTCAAATATAAATTATGAGATGACAAAGCATTTTCATAAAGCCATATAAACATATCAGTGTTGTTATTCGAACAAAAAAAAAACCTATTAGACTATCCTACAAACTAATATACATAGGAAAGTATATCAATGACTTTTTTAATGCCATAGTCCAGATTATTGACTTCTTGTGGTTTTCTTCTCAGGATCAGCCCAGAGTCTGAATTTCTCGCCCCATCATATCATAGGACGGAATACACGTGGTGAAAAGTGGGTTCATCAGTTGATAAAACGCGTATGATATTCTTTACTCACTGGACAATGATTCAGAAAGCTTTCATATTTCACTAGAAGAATTAACTCGCAGCAGGCTCAAATTACGCATCGTCGTGACGGTATTAGTCATAAAAGTTATGCGATCAAGAAATTATAACAAGCAAAATATAAATCCAATAACAGAACCAATAAAATTGTTGGACATAAAAGTCCCCCATTAATTATCTTGTAAAAAAGCAAAAGATTTAATAAAACGTCGCAAGTTGTTCGGATCATAAATTTTAGGACCTTGGATAATCAACATTTTATAGTCTCACTAATAGGTACGGTCAAAGTCAAGGCCGAAAGATAAAAAGAAAAATACAGTCTCAATAGCTGTCTATTCCTTGTGATTGTCAAGCACCTGTAAATGCATTGGCAGTCTTGTTTTTTTTATTGCCTCCAAAGCCTGACGTAACACTCGTTTGAAAAAGAAAAGTCAGTCAGTTAGTCAGTATATTATTTTCCTTTTAGGCCGTTGCTGAATTTGCTGTTTTGCACCAATGATATCAAACAATTTTTTCAAGTTCAGACAACGCGCACGTAATAATTTTCATAACACATGTTTTTGCCACGAACCAATCCTCACCGTGCCGTGAATTTGAAAATATATTAAAAATATTCTCTTTGATGTCGTAACTCAACACAGTCACGTAATGACATCATGAATAAGTAAATTGAATGTAATTTCATATGCGCACACACAATAATCTTAAGGGCGAGACATCAAAAAATGCAATACACGAGTTTATTTCGTTATATGCAGTTATTTCAGCAATTGGCATCAGACTTCAAACATCGTTTTATGTACACACACACACACACGCACTCACGCCCGTTATCCCCGAAGGGGTAGGCATAGGCGCAACTAATGCATCCACTTTTCGCCGTGCGTATTCCGTCCCATGATGTGATAGGGGATGAGCCTATCGCCATAACGGGCACAAATTCCAGACTCCGGGCTGATACTGAATAGAAAAATCCAATATCACTTTTCCCGACCCGGGAATCGAACCTGAGACCCCAGCGTTGCAGTCATACCGTAATACAACTACGCCACCGAGGCAGTCAAAGAAATATAGGTACAAAGGAGTTTTAAATCCGAAACTTCTTTCTTACGGTCTGTTCTAATGGTTTGAGACACGCCTAAATAAATTCCCCAAATGTCATGTGATGAAATCTCATTTCTAACATGTTTATTAAAGAGATCAAAATTCGAAGTTACGCCTTTCTTCGAATCAGTATGGTTGTTACACATAAGTATTATAAATGCCAAACGTGGGCTGGTAAATGATCTGACGTAAGCCCGGCTTGGCGCTGACGTTTCGAATCATCTCGTAAGCTATTAAGCCGGAGGTGTCAAGATGTCTTCCTCACACCCGAACATTCGAATCATATATTTTTGTGAAGATACAATTGAGTATGTCTTTATTACTTTATTTCGTACTTAGCCCTTTGTTTCTCTTATTTAAAAAAAACGGGTTGTTTCTTATTGTATGAGGGTATATAATTATACCAGTCCTGTATTTTATACTTTCCCAGTGAGCACGGGCTTCCTCTAGTACTGAGAGAAGGGTATATGCTATACTAAATATACAAAGGAATTTATGTATATAAATCCCTGTATAAATTTATAGACAATATAAAGCACTGCCTCGGTGTGACTGCCTCGGCGGCGCAGTTGTATGACGGTACGACTACAATCCTGAGGTCTCCAGTTCGATCCCCGGGTCGGGCATGTGATATTGGATTTTGCTATTAAACATTAGCCCGAAGTCTGGAAAATATACCCGATATGGCGATAATCTCGCCCCCTATCACATCATGGGACGGAATACGCACGGCGAAACGTGGGTGCACTTAGTTGCGCCTCTGTCTACCCCTTCGGGAATAAATAGGCGTGACTATGTGTATAAAGTTTAAGCTACTATTTATGACTGAAAGCAGTCGAAAGTTATTCTTAAAAAGTTATATTATTTTAACATCTACCCACTTGACATTGGCAAAATCACCGATGACACGGTGGAGCCATTGTTAAAAGAAGAAGAAGAAGAAGAAGACTGAAAGCAGTATAGCCCGCTTTATTAATGCCCTCAATATGTGCCCTGTATGTGTTTCTAAACGATTTCTAAACAACTAAAAAATAATAATCTTAAAATACTAAACATTTTACGAAAATTCTTGCTATAATTTCTACGAGCCGAGGGCTTGTTAGTACCAAGTGTGTTTGACAGCTGTCAAAAGAGACAACTGTGTTACGAACAAGGATATATTTTCTTAGTTCTTACACGAAATCCGAGGCAATTCGGAGGCAATGAGCCCTTTTTCCATCAATAAGATGTTGATTATAATCATTTTAAAAATGGATTTGTTCTATTAGCATGGCCTAGCTTGGGATATGTATATATCGAAGGCTTCTTTACACCATCTAGCTTACCAATAGTACAAGACAAGCCTATAAATATTTTAAGTAACTAAAAAATACAGACATTAATTAATCAAGCCCTAACTAAAAATATGAACCTATTTTTTGGAAGTAATACTTCTTTTGGCGCGTTAGGGAAAAATGATGAGAGTAAATATTTACGATGCGCGCGCACACCGTTACGAAAACCGACACCCTCAATTTAGCTATAGTCAACATTTTATAGTAGGGACAAACTAATATGGCCGATATGACATGACACGGTTTAGAATTTTTGGGGTAGACGTTCTCACAGAGTTATAGCTTCGGGAAAAAAAATTTATTGTCATACCGGCCAGCTTAATTTGTCCGAACTATAGTTTTGAATTTTGAACGTAGAATAAGGCGAAAGATATTGAAGTTATACTTCTTTTGGCGCGTTATTTAAAAAGATTTTTATCTTGTTACGTCAAAGTAGTATAACTTCTAACGCGTGTACATAAGTACACACACACTTTTTTATATTTATTTTACTTACATACATACATAGCATCAAGTCTTTTTTCCCTTTTCAGCGGTAGGCAGCGGTGTATCACACCCATATATCGCCTTCTATGTTAGGTCCCACGTAATAGGGGGCGAGCCTATTGCCATTTACCGGGCACATTTCCAGACTCCGGGCTGATAATGAGTAGAAAAACCCAATATCACTTTTCCCGACCCGGGAATCAAACCCTGGACCTCAGCACTGCAGCCGTGCCGAAATACATCTACGCCACCGAGGCAGTCTTCCTTATCTAAATTATTGCACGTTTTTTCACCGCAAAAAAAAATCAAAATATTTTCCCATTGAAAATTTAATTTTTTTCATTTACCTGACATGATCAGTGTGCCAATTAGTATTAAAATTTAGGAAATATTTAGACAACAAAATTCCCCATTTACAATATCAATAGACGAAACCGCTTTAAAGTACGCTTTCCTAATTTCAAGTATTTAGGGCATGTTAAAATTCCTCGCGGTCTTAAATATGTCTGAGTGAGTACTTAAGGCACTGAGCCAAGACAAATAAGGAATTTAAGGCCTTTGATTACACGTTGAGGAAGTAAACTGCCTAATGTGTGCCAACAGCTAACTTAACAGCGGTTTGGGACACAATTTGTTCTTGCAATTTATTTGATTACATTTGTCTCTTTGTAGTTACATAATTGTAGTGTTGAAGTATTGCAAATTCTATTAATGAGTGAGAATACTAAATGGAATATGTACGTAGAAAAATAATTAACATTCACAAACTTCGATTATGACTGCCTCGGTGGCGTAGTTGTATTACAGTACTAAAATGCTGAGATCTAGGTTCGATACCCGGGTCGGGCAAAGTAATATTGGGTTTTTCTATTCAGTATTAGCCCGGAGTCTGGAATTTGTGCCCGATATAGCACAGCGTGGTGGACGAAGGCCTAAAAACCCTCTCAGTTGTAGAGGAGGCCAGTGCTCAGCAGTGGGCTGTATATAATACAGGGCTGGTACGGTATGGTATGGAATGGTATAGCGAAAGGCTCGCACCCTATTACATTATGGGATGGAATACACACGGCGGAAGGTGGGTGCAATAGATGCACCTCTGCCTACCGCTTCGGGGATAAAGGGCGTGAGTGTGTATGTATGTATGTCTTTATATTAATACGTGAAGAAAAATCTTTGTATTTCTTTTAAAGCTCTTTGCGCGCTCGCTCATAAATACCCAATACAATAAATGTTTACATATTTATATTATAATGAGTTACTAAGATAGATAATCATATTATGATAAGTGAACTGTACCTTTGATAATGTAACTTTGAATTCCTGTTAAGTTACCTTGATGCACCTACTTTATTTATCTCTGCACTACCCTAGGGTTGACTGGGAGAGAATGCCTTTGGCATTAAGTCCGCCGATATACATTTGTATATAATAGGGTTGTAACGGAGGCCTTCTTAGCGGAGGCGGAGGCGGATGCGGAGGCGACGGGTTTCACCTTCGCGGATGCGGAGGTTAACGGAGGCGGAGGCGGAAGTGAAAGTGGATGTAGAAAAATAGTAGTTTATGGTTTATTAAAACTATCAATAGTACAAAATATTTATTTTAAATCAAATACGTATTTAGCAATTATTTTGCACTAAATTACTTAATACAATCACGGTTTAATTAGAATTACATTACATCGCGTCGGTAAAACTTCGTACATACGTCTAACGCGTCCAAGCAATTCGACAGGTTGATTCCTGTCGCGTATCATTCATTTGACAAATGACGTTTTCACGCCCCCCGCCCCACCCCAACCGCGTTCCCGCCGCGCTCGCGTTGATTCTTGTTCATTTGCCTCGCGCGGCCGGACGGCTGAGTCGTCGCGAGTGTCGCTGCTTGCGTATGATTAGTAAATAAACCTCCGTTATGACTCCGCAGAAATTACACGGATGCGGAGGCAGAGGAACGATTTCTTGCAGAACTTCCGCAGTAACGGAGGCGGAAGCGAAGTTCCGTTACAACCCTAGAATATAAAGAGCAATAAATAAAATAAATAATAAACCAAGATATATTAGAATGGGACCACTTCGAGACCCTTATTTACTAAGTAAAGAAGGAATTAAGGAAATACTCTCCCAATTTTCAGAGAAATCGGTGTACATACATAAAAAAAATACAAACACACGAACTGATAACCTCCTCCTTTTGGAAGTCGGTTAAAAATAAATAAATTATTACATCCACTGTACACGTACCAAAGTTACGCTCATGTATTTTCATTAGATACAGCGTCATAATCAGGCAATTATTGAATCAAATATTAAATATTCAGATAGTTGAATATTATAATGATTCCTTATGTTTACGCGAATGTTAGACATTGAAATTGGGGCGGTCCGCCCCGTGACCACGAAGTGCTGCAAAGCCTTCGAAACGTCGGGAGAAAAATTAAATAAAAAACCGCGATAAAATCCGTTATAATAGTTTAATTTCAATAGTTGAATATTATATTGATTTTTAGAAGTTACAGCATTTACAGGCTACTTTTTATCTGAAAGATTGCACAGTATTCCTTTTCTTCCGGAAAATTACTTTCACACTAACGGAAAAAAAAATATAAACGGCCAAGCCACAAATTTTGACTAAGGTGTAGAGTTTGTGAAGATAGGACTTGTAGAGTCAGAAGATTGGCTTTATAATATGAGATCTGATAACTTTTTGACAGTGCGAACCATATTATGATCTCATCTTGGCAACATTTTCCATGAAAATGTTTTTGGTGGAATTATGTTTTCTTAATAACATTTTTTTCAAAACGCCATCAAAGAGTACGGAATTTTAATTGAATAGACGAATGTATTTGGACAGTCTTATGTTAGACGTCTGAGAGCTGCAGTCTCACATGGCATGCACTGTGGAATTTCACTTAATTTAATCTATTCAAAAGTTAGGTGCTATTGTACTCTGAAAGCGGTTCGCGTTGCGTATTTTAGTAATGTAGGACGCGAATACAGTACATTAATTTAGGCATAATTAAACATAACGTCTTATATTAACTCCAATATTTTTTTTTATCAATAACTCCTCTACTTTAGAATTTTTTATTTTGGTTATTTCGAAATCTTGGTCTTGTTACTTGTAATTTCTGTATGTAAGTATTCAAAACCATTGAGGATTGCTTTTACTAATAACATACGTTCAAACATCGTCACAGAATTTGGCATATAATATTTATTTCAATGTTTTACATTGAAATAAAGTACTGTCATATTCATACTTCTTTACCCATTTATTCACTTTAGTATACGTCAGTAAACAACAAGAAAAGTTTTATTAAGCTAAGAGTATGACCAACGGTGCGCCGCGGAAAATGCTCGCTCACTTTTGTCTTCAGAGTTGTGGCAACAGGAAAACTAGCAACCTTACTTCTTGAACCACATTATAAATGTTGAATAACATTTCACTTGTCGGGCGTACTCTGTTATAGTTTTTGTTATGGAAGTTGGATTTGAGTTTGTGCGACAAAAATGTGGCGTGGAATTTTAAGCTCTTTTTGTATCAGAAGAAGGAGCATTGTTGTTTAATTTTTTACAGTTGGTCTACTGGGTTGTAAGTCTTTCCTGCGCTAGTGTTTTAAAATTATGGTCATGCTTGTCTAGGAAGAGGTAAGTAGAGAAAAGGATGTAGGGCTATTTTGACATGGCGTTAATAAACAAAACCACATACTATTCTTTGCCTCTGCTAACATTATGCCAAAAATCATCCATGAAAAACGAATATTTTAACTACAAAATCTCAATTTTACTTTCATGTATTTTAATCATTTGTTGGTTTAGTGCGAATTTGGCGTGTGCGTGAATATTTTTCCGAGTGAAAATGTAATGTTGCTGCTGCGACGAATACTCTTAGAGTAGTAGTAGTGGCATTAGAGCGTGTTTACTTAAATTTAATTTTGATTGATATTTATTTTGTTCGAACCTTACACTTTTTTATTTTACATCTATGGTCAAAATAACTTCACGGAAAGTGTTATTATTAAGGACATAAGTATGCGGTTTTATTTAGTAACGCAATGTCGAGATGACCCTGTATAAGCAGTTTTTTTGGACTTATTTGAGTCATATAATTAGGCAAAAAAAATGTTATATCGGATAACATTTCCAATCTTGAATACTTAAAAGTGTATATTGCTAATTGTATTGCGAATTGGAAACTCATAAAATATTGATTTACGTATGCGACTGAACCTATTACCTTACTAAAGTTACAGTTAACTGCCAATAACTATTGAGGCAATCATTTGAAACAAAACACTTAAATCGAAACTAACGAACCAATATCACATGTGCTGAACGAATGTAATATTTATTTTTAGAAACAAATAGTTTTATTTTGAACAACTTGTTGCAAACGTTCAATTCAATCGCAAAGAGAATAAGTTTAAAAATAGAATACAACTTTATAATATGACAGTAGTACAAACAAAAATACCAAAGACCTATAGTAGGGTCAAACTAATCTGGCCGGTATGACATGACACGGTTTTGAATTTTTTGGGTAGACGTTCTCACAGAGTTATCACGTCGGGAAAAATTTGAATTGTCATACCGGCCAGCTTAGTTTGTCCGGGCCATAATCTCAATCGTATGAGGTTTCCAACTTTACTTACTACCGTTCTGTGGACAATTTTGTCTACAGTATGCATGTGCCACCATGTATGTTCCTACCGTCAAGCAGCGGTGTATATGAACTGTTCTGTTCCGGTTTGAAGGATATTGTAGCCAGCGTAATTACTGGGCATAACGGAGAATATCTTATGAGGAGCTTGGTGTATTGCTACGCAGTACTTTGTAGTTCGAAGATTTGTGTGGTGTTGCTACTATTTATGGGCGGTCGTATTGCTTATCAACAGACGAACGGCAAGCTCGTCTCGTCATTCGGCTGCAATAAAAACATGAAGTCTTTTAGAATGCCGCTTACAGAAACCAACGTGAAGGTTTGGTATGGTTTCATACCATTTATAGAGGCCCAGGTTTCGACTGTCTCGGTGGCGTAGTTGTATTGCGTACGCGTTACGAGTACGATTTGTGCATTGAGGTCCTAGATTCGAATGCCGGGTCGGGCGAAAAACATGGTGACTGGGCTTTTCCATCTTAAAAATTACTCAGTCACCGGTTAGAGTCAAAAAGTTGGCGGTGTGATACCCCCGTGCCTCGACGAGCACGTAAAGCCGTTGGTCCTGCGCCTGATGTCTCTCCGGTCATGTCGGATTGCAGCGAGTGCACCTGTGTATTGCGCGCACACTTGTGCACTATAATATCTACTGCGTACCTGGCTGATCTCAGTCGAGATTAGCCGCCGTGGCCGAAATCGGCTAACAAGGGATTTTTAGAAGCCCAGGAATCTAAGAAGTCTTATCTATTTCTTTTTATGATAAGTGAAGAAAATGGTGATGATATTTGGACGTTAGTAGCAAACACATTTTCTATAACTTACCAAAGAGGCACTAACAAAAAAAAAATATTAGATAAGATCCTACGATCCTTCAACCCTGCCGAATGACCAAAATAGAATTTACAAAGACATATACTATCAGATAAAAATTAAAGAGAAGAGACACAATTTGTAATCAGATGATCTAAATCGCCCACAACATTTGAAATGTGGAATCCTGGGTGTTGTTTCTATTTTATGACGATAAATTTCGGGTTACATTTTTATGTTTGGAGTACCGAAAATGTAATTACGTACTTCAAGGTTTTCTGCAAAATTATTGTAATAGCTTATTTAATAGACCGGTATGCGAGTCAGTGTGTTACAATATGAAAAGAAATAGGAAGTAGAGACGGAAGGGAGCAGTCTAGACCTCAGAAAATCTTACCCTCCTTCCGAACGCACTTCGCGTTGGTTTTCTATCAGGTAATAATACTATCCCGGTCGGACTAACCAGTTACGTTGTAAACAGATATGTCAGCAGTGTGGCTTTTCTTATGGGCGTATCAGAGAGGTAGGCAAAGGAGCAGTAGACAGATGTTCCATTTTCGCACAGCCTATATGAAATTTCCGTGCTCGATCCAAATTTACATGACTGCCCCGGTGGCGCAGTTGTATTATGGTGGAACTGCAATGCTACGGTCTCGGGTTCAATCCCCAGGTCGGGAAAAGTGGTATTGGGTATTGGGTTTTTATTGTACACCAACAGAAATAACAAATATATCATAATATATACAAGTATTTTTTGGGTTTTTCTATTCAGTATCAGTCCGGAATCTTGAACTTGTGACCGATATGGGCGATAGACTCGCCCCCATCATATGGGACGGAACACGCACGGAAAAGTAGGTGCACTAGTTGCGCCTCTGCCTACCCCTTTGGGGATAAAAGGCATGAGTGTGTGTGTAAATCAAAATTTGAATTTTGCCTCCCTCCTCCTCCATTCCTCAAGTTGATAGCTGCTTGCACCCATGGTTACTACTTCGCCGTGCATACTCTTAAATGAACACAAGTAAATCGGTAGGTAGTACAAGAGTTTTCTATAGATGACTTTAGATATATTCAATATCATTTCGTAAAGTTTTGCGGTGTACGTTATTACATTTAACTTACACAGTTGCACAGGACACAGTAACTTAAGAACAAGTTGAACGGGCATCCTTGGGGACAATTTATCTTACACTAGCTAAAATGTCGCATTGGAGTGCAATACGATAGAAAATATATTGTATTAATTGTGTTTTGGAATACTAAGATTTGTTCTAATGATTTAAATGTGTCTTGTGAATATAAAGAAAATCGCAACGAAAACGGATCAATAGTTTAAAAAAATCGCGGACATACGAATCGAATACAGGACCTCCTTTTTTGAAGTCGGTTTAAATATGGAATTTGGAAAATTGTTCGTATTGAAGATAAAAAACATATTATTATCGTTAAGTGTTAACAATATTTTAAGATAAAATTATAACGAAATAATAGTTTTAAGAACATTGGACTACGCACTACATTTTAAAATATCCAAATAGTAATAAGAATAACTGTATTAAATGCAACATTGTTCATTGTAACATAAACTTGACAAGCTCACAAACATTTTTAACATACTTTAACCTTCATTGTTTGTAACAGTCGGCCACAGTTCCTATAAATTACATGAATAATATCGAAACTTGTTTCTCAACTATACCAACAGATTTCCCGCGGGGGATGGCATGCCGCGCCGTGATCAATGCCACGCTCAAGCCACGGCACTAAAGTCGTGTGACGCTGCTTTACTACTTACACTTTACTATGTTTTTTTTATGGCTTTGAATGACGAGACGAGCATGCCGTTCGCCTGATGGTAAGCGATACGACCGCCCATAAACAGTAGTAACACCATACAGCGACTTGAGTTACAAAATACTGTGTGGCATTCCACTGCGCTCGTCATCCTGAGACATAAGATGTTAAGTCTCATTATGTCCAGTAGTTACACTGGCTACATTGTCCTTTAAACTGAAACACAACAGTGCATGCACATTGCTGCTTGGCGGTAGAAATAGACATTGTGGTGGTACCCACCCAGACGGACTCTCACATATGAGAGACTACCACCAGTGAAGAACCTACCTATGTGAAGAATTTGTAATAGGAATTCTAAAACAAATATTTTAAAATGCAAGTCAAACAGGTAAATTGGCTTAGGGCTCTGATATATGAGGTCTGGATAGGCAGTAGGTACCACTAAAATGTTTGTTTGTTGTTAAGCGTTGTGCAAAACGCAAACGCATTGACGCATTTGAGATGTGGTGTTGGAGAAAGATGCTTTGTATTCCTTGGACAGCATTTCGAACTAACATCTCCATACTGCGCGAACTCAAAATCTCCTCGTGTCTGTCATCAGAGTGTCTACGCACAATATTAAAATATTTCGGTCACATTGCAAGAAAAGACGGTGACAACCTCGTGAAAATCATCGTGACAGGCAAAGTAGATGGGAGAAGGCCACGTGAACGCAGACCAATACGTTGGTCTGACCAGATCCGCACCGCTCTTGACTCTACAGTTCACAGCGCTCTCCGCACCGCATGTGACAGATACGAATGGAGAAAGCTCGTTCGTGGGAAAATGATACAGAAGGGGTTCGCGACCCTCAATACTGAGGAACACGACACAAGAAGAAGAAGAATCGTTGTGCACAAATTTTTGTGTTGCCGATTGAAGTAAAATTATTCATTGTTTTTTTTTTTTTTTTATTAGTTCCACTAAACCAGTCGATAACACAATATACATACCTACTTAAAAAAAAAATATCATAAATATAGCTATGTGCACGACCTTCTAGAAGTGAACACTACATGCATTAAAAGTAAAGTACCTAAGTTACACTGTGTTTGAGTACCTAAATCTTGTTAATAATATAAAACATTCGAAATTACGTGTTAAGCAAATAATTGATTATACAAGCTTCTTTATCTGCGGAATTTTAACGTTAGTCTTAATGTTTGTAAAAAAACAATATATTGTAGTAGTACGACTACTTGACGTTCATCACTTTTAGGTGCCTTATATCCCACAAGAAAATTATTGTGATTAGATTTAAGTTATAACCACATAATATTTTGTGATGATTGTATTTGAGGTCAGTTAGTGTATGCAGAGTTACTTTATAGGGTAGACTAATCAAGATTAATGGAACATACTGGAGTACATGGCCACTATGCTACGAGAATCGATGTTTGTATCGTCAACAAGGTGCAGCTTAAATCAGTAGTCTTAATATTTTTAGCATATGAATTCTTACAGCGAAGGCTCTAGATCAATTAATTATTGCATACAAATCTGTACTAATATTATAAAACTGAGGAGTTTGTCCGTTTGTTTGTTTGGTTGAACGCGCTAATCTCAGGAACTACTAAACCGATTTTGAAAATTCTTTCACTAATAGGAAGCTAAGTTACTCTTGAACGCTATATGGTAATTTTTATCGCGGGGAAATATTTTTATCCCGGAAAAACTTATTCACGCGGGCGGAGCCGCGAGCAATACTAGTAATTGATAAGTGTAAATGAGGTTTAAGATGGCCCGTTGTCTTCACGCACGCGTTTGTGTAGTATTTAAAAGTCAACCTCAAATAAAACACAAATGTATTGTTCTGTGTAATAACGTACGTAATCTATTCATGGGTTAGTGCACACTACTAGGAGCTGACAATAGGTCGTTAGAATCGCGAGTCTCGTCCTAATCTGTATAATTTGACGAATTAGAACCCTGAATAGAACTAATCTGAATGTTTAGTTGAATGCGGAACATTTGAGCCGCGACGTGACTGCACTTTTGATATTTTTAAGCTATTAGCGATCCGCTGCTGCACGGGTAGCACTAAGCTATAGCAAGATGCCGATCGTGACACAAAATTGACAAAAAGCCATAAAAAAGTTGATCCAATCGCTACCAAATTTCACAAGATGATCCGCTGAGCTAATCTGAAGATTATCTAAAAACACTCCAGCCGCTACGTTTATATAATAAAGTTGTATTTCTAAAGAGATAGGTTAAGAAGCTGTAGATGCTCGCGATATCATCATAGCTCTACATGACAACATAGGACGCAAATAATATAGAAAAACCGCGGGTGCACTGGCGTCTCTACTTATCTATTGGCCGGTATTAAGTTCGTCAGCATATTTAAGACTTTTTTTTTTATTGAGTAGAATAGCCGAATCTGAAACCACGAGAGATACAGAGGAACAGTTTTTCTGGCCAAGTGTTATTTTCCATAAAAATAAGTAATACGGCCTATTTTATTTCTATTGATTCTGAAAGATCTATCTGATCTTTCGGTATGTGAAGTCTGACCCGCACTTGGCCAGCGTGGTGGACTAAGGGCTAAAGCCTCTCAGTAGTAGAGGAAGCCCGTTTCCAGAAATAGGGCAGTATACTATACAGAGCTGTTATTAAAATCATATCCATGTATGAATAACACCCCTCTTTTTTGTAGGGGGCTAAAAAAAGTAAAATTAAAACTCGTAAAATTTTAAGTAAGTATGTGATTCCGTCAAATGCCATAACAATAGGCATACACGACATGAGTAAACGAGAATAACTTACGAATTATTATTACTAAGCAACAAATATTGGGGAAAGAGGCGTACTTGTGCCAGAACAAAGAAAACATTCGTCCATCATTTGTATCGATGCGGAAATCGAGCCTCCGCCTTTTTATTATGGTGGGTTCATGGCCGTCATATTCAGCAACGCGTCTATTTTACTTTTCCACTATTATTTTCTGATTGAAGTAAATGAAAGGACATGTCCAAAAAACCGGCTTATAATTTTAACCAAGATACTTTATATTACAGACATCGTTTGCCTCAACTAAGTATAGGCAAAATGCCTTTTTCTCTCGCAGTGCAAGGAAATTCAATGAGCTATCACCACAGCCGGAAATTGACTTATTTCATAGTAGCTTAAGGGTTATCAGAAAGCAAATGAATTCTGAGTTTTGTGCTAGCACATCCTATCATAGCTAACTTCGAGCATGACCACGGATTGGTGGGGTGGGTGGAGATGCCACAACTTGCTCTGCTTTCTGATGTTAGATAGTGGCACTCTCACCTGGCCATTGCTATTCCGTGAGCATTGCTTTAATTTTTTATTTTTATTTTTTAATCCAGTCTAGTACTAAGTTTGATTTTGATTTGGGATACACTCACGTTTAAGTATGTTTGAACTGGGGCTCTCCCCCCAGCAAAACGGCGCTCGAACTGCCCGATTGCCCGGGGAAGGACCTTATATGTTAGTACCTATATTAGTATTTGTACAAACTCATATGTGAAAGCTTTTTGTTAGCAACTTAGTTATATATATATATATATTTAAACATTGTATTATTTGTCTGTAAGCTTTCTTAAAATTAATAAAATAAAATAAAAAAAATATATTTGATAGCACTCCCAAAAACTAGGCATTTGCAATAAATCGCATAATTGAAAATTTCTCCGATTTTGAAATTTATGTAATTCTATTTTGATTAAAAACTATGAACGTTTTAAAAAAAGTTGGTTATAAATGGACGGGTCTAAAAAATATTTTTAATGGATCCGTATTTTTGCCCCTTTAATATCCATAAAGCTTCAGCCTGGTTAGATTTTGAGGCCCAGCACCCATACAAAAAGTGGAAATCTCTTTTATTACTGGACTATATAATATTTATAATTGTAATTCGTTTTATTTAATATTTTAGAATATCATGATAATAGTCGTTCAAAATGGATATTTTCATATTTTTTTTTTATATAATTATATCACACATTTACCAATTAGAATCTTAAAAATATAGTTCTTTATGAAAGGACCCATGAAGAAGAGACCAGCATCCACTTTCTAGCAGAGTGCCCAATGTACTCTCTGCCAAGATGGGAGATACTGGGAACAGACAGACTGGAAGTAGCACAACTCCAAGAGGTAAAGCTAGGAGACATGATTAGGTTCAGTAGGGCAACAAAAAGGTTTGTAAGAGTAGAAGGGAGCATACTGCAGGAGCACCAGTAAAACCAGTGCTTCAGGGTGGAGACTGTCACGAATAGCCAAGGAAAGGTGAGCGACGCTATGTCAGACTGGGGGACGCCGCCTGGGGGGTGGGAGAGTATATGGGCAGACTGGGCCTGGCAGCCTGTGTGGCCATCACCGCATTGGCTGAGCGCTGCCCTCCTGTTGGCTCCTGCTGCAATGATCAATCAAGGTCAAAGTGGCGGGACCCTCAGTGGCAGGCGGTGCTGTGCAGAGATCTGGCAACCTGGAAAGTTCACAGCTGGAAGGGAGCCACGATGCCTCCAAGGTCTAGCTGGTCCGCAGCCGAAACTCCCTATGGTGAATGCGGCCCCTGGGAATGATACCTGCGAAGCGAACCGAACCAAAGCGAAAGTGGCAGCGCCACCCAAACTGGGACTAACTCTCTAAATGCCCCCGGACCACAGGGCACACAGGGCACGAGGTGCCGGTCAGTCGTCCACCCGGCGCCTCCTACGTCTCCTCTGGCTGCGGGCGGGATCGTTCTGCTCACGATCCCGCCCGGCGCTCTCCTTCCGCGAGATGACGGACTCGCTGAAGGAGACCATCGCTCGCCAAGACCTCCAGCCGCCAACCATGGCAGACACCACGGCCGGCAGCGAGAGATCTCCTCCGACGACTGCTCTAAGAGCGCTGCTTTGTAGATCCCAGGCTGGGCACTCCTCGAGAGTGTGTTGGACCGTATCCTCGCGGCCGTTGCCACAGTGGTGGCACACGGCGGACTCTTCTTTTCCGATCCGACACAGGAACGAGCCGAAACATCCGTGACCCGTCAGTACCTGTGTCAGACGGAATGTCGGCGCACCGTGGCGCCTGTCAAGCCAGCTTACAAAGACAGGTCGCACTGCCGCGACGGTCCTTAAGCCCGCATTCGGGCTCTCCAGCCTGGTATACCACTCCTCCACGGCGGCGCTGCGGATGGAGGCTAATTGGGCCTTGACCTCCCTCGGGGCCAGTCTCCGCCCGAGCCGGGATGCCTCCTCACGCCAGAAGAATACTGACGAGAGGTATTTGGCATCCAATTCCCATGGCAGAGTACCGGCCAAGACGCAGGCCGCCTCGTGGGAGACTGTGCGGTAGCCCCTGATGAGTCGCTGCGCCACTATACGTTGTGGCTTGCGCAGTAGAGCGGCGCATCGAGAATTCAGGGACTCGGCCCAAACGGGACAACCGTATAAGGCCATTGACCGCACAACTCCAGAGTATAAACTTCGGCAAGGGTTACCGGGACCTTCCAAGTTTGGCAGCAGGCGACCGAGCGCACCTGCTGCCCGCAGCAATTTCGGCGACAACGTCTGAAAGTGGGCACGGAAGTCCCACCGGCTGTGCAACACCAAACCCAAATACTTCATCGTGGAGCCGATAGGAATCCGCACCCCCTCCACTATGATATGGGCCCCCATAGGTGGCCTCTTCCGAGGCCCGTGGAAATAAAGAGCCTCGGTTTTGTTAAGGGCCACTTTGAGGCCCAGTCGCCGAATTCTGCTCACCATCTGCTCGGTACCAGAGGAGGCGAGCAGAGCAGCCTCCTGGAAGGTCCTAGCCGTCGCTATCACCAATGTGTCGTCTGCGTAGCAGACAACAGCGAAGAGGCGACTAAATGGGGCTTCGAGAAAGTCGCGGGGCGAGCAGCGGGGGGCTGCTCAGTCCAATATAAGCAACTCCGAGGTGGACGACAATGCGGGTGGTCGGCCTCCCGTTGTCGTAGACGCCAAAGGCGTCCTTTAGAGTTCGGGGGCATCTTAGCCCCCTTGTATAGAGAGGGGCCGCAACGGCACCGCGCAGGGACGGTCCCGTGCAGCTATCTTAGTGCAACAAGATACCCCGGGGCCGTCTCGTATGCGCCGAAGAAGGCCACCGCGGGTTTTGGTTGGTATGCCGGTGTAGGGTGTACATAGTGTTAGGGACTCGGTCCAATGCTCGCTCGGATGATGCCATACTCCCGAGTGTCGACATTGGGCTGTAAGACTGTGTGAAACCAACATAACCGTTCCACTCACCCCCCAGTGGTGGTAGCGATAACGCGTTTTTTCCCCGCGAAAAAAAAAAAAAAAAAAAAAAAAAAAAAAAAGCGCCACCCAAACTGGGACTAAGGGTGAAATAGTTCCAAGGAAGTGAACTGATCATCCGTCTGTGTGACTGCATACGTCCCCAATAGACATACATAAATACATGAAAGGGTCCATACGTCCAGTTTTTAAAACAAATATTAATAACAGCCGAGTGTTTTTCTATCTGCGAATAAAGTTTAAAACATTGTACGGACAGACGGCGTTCCTTCCTGTACCGTTATACAGACTCCAATGTTAATTAAATTCTATCAACTTTTCAATTTCATTTTACTTATCTTTTTAATATGAGATACCTTTGCAAATATATTGTTTGTACCTTTAATGTTTCTATGTATATTATTATTTCTCTTTAACGGTGAAGAATAATTACTGAGAATTCTCCTTAACAGGTTTGAAATAGTTGAAGTCTACCAACCTGCACTAGGCCAATGCGGTACACTAAAGCTTTAACAGTCTTAGTGGTAGAGGCTCGTTGCCAGTGATTTACACGGCTAATATTACTATTCCTTCTCTCCTTCCCCTACTTCACAACAAACATTGAATCACATGGAACAAGATGTATGGACATAGTTATCCAGAATCTCACAATTGACCATCGTTGAGAGACCTGATCAAGAATCTCCCTGGATCGCTCCACTTCTGTCCAATACTAAATGTTGTTTTAGCTGCAGCAGTCTTTAGAGCTTGGTGTTGTAATAAATACTTATACGATGTCGTTCGTCTAATAAAAATGATAAACCATTGTAAACACAAGATATCTATTAGAATCCTCCCAGTCGCAACAGAACGATAGGCTTTTGTTATGTATCGTCTTAGTCAGGAACAATTGTGGTTGCGCTCTATTGTTAGGAGCTGATGATTAATATGAAGCGAAACTTTTGCCTTTACTTAGGCTATTGGACAAGAACTAATTCTAGCACATGGTCCTTGTCATTTACGAAAGGACTTAATGAAAGAAAGAAAGAAAGAAAGAATAATTTATTGTCGCGGTACACGTTATACATAAAAAAAAAAGCAAACAAAGTACAATATAATATTCACCGCGACAACTAGGTGGCAATGGTATGGACTCCTGAGTCTTTAATAGATATGGCATATTTAGTATGATACCTTTTTAGGCAAAAGTGTAACACACCCAAAATTTCAAACTCCGAGCTGTTGTTGAGCAGGAAAAGTCCATAACTCTTTTAAAAGATTTCAGTCCCCTTTTAATTAGACAATTATAAATAAATATATATTGCGAGCTAATTGCATCGCACAATAATTATATATCCAAAAATGCAGGCGTATCATCGATGTCAAGAGATACAATTCATTTCCACATCACATCTATGTATCACTCCTCACCAATGTCTTCATGAACTATCTTTAGTTTCACGCTGTCAAAGTCGATGTGTTACCAATTATTTAAAGCTGGCCAGAAACCCAATACTTAGTACAGGTGTAAAAAGAATTAACTCATACACATCCACATTCAGTGAATGTTTCGCTTTAATTAAACCGAATACCGTCGGCACCGGCTTATATATTACGTACAAGCAAAGCCACGCTGTAATCTGCTCAGCCAACGGCTTTATTTGCTGCAAAACTTTCGTACAATAACTGAACGCTTATGTTTACTTGTGTGGATTAGTATGGAAAATTTTAAATTTAGAAGGGATCGTTGCTGGATGTAAGAAGTGGTGGACCAAATGATTGATGGTGTGCAAGTACAGCCCATAAGATGGAAAATACTAAATCTTTTATTGAAAAACACTACTAATTTTTATTGTATTCTAAAATTTTTATAATACCTACTATAAAATATCGTTTTAGCTTTTGTACTATTTCATGGTTGGCGAGATTGCCGAATACCGAAAAAATATTGACCATTCCTATCCTTTTTTTCTAATAGCTTATAAATTATTCCTCTGGCATTATAAGAGTTTATTGGCGGTAATACCAAGGTACCTCTGCCTTTTCGAAGTTGCGTGTATAGGTATTGTATATCAATTATCGTTCGCTTTAACGGTTAAGGAAAACATCGTGAGGAAACCTTGCATGTGAATTCTTCATAAGAATTTCGTGGGTATGTGAAGTATGCCAACCCGCACTAGGCCAGCGTGGTGGACTAAAGCCTAATCCCTCTCTTCTTCTTTAGCAATGGACGGTAAACAATAAAGGGTTGGTATTATTATAATTATTGTTATAGGCAGCTTTTAACACTAATTGGTATCAGGTAACATAAAATTTTAATTTCCTCTCTCTATTGCCATGCATATCACATCTATTGTCTATACTGACTCCCGATTCCTTTATCAAGAAAACCATGAGAAGACATGGAATCGGTACATAAAATTCTACATCATAGAGAATGAAAGTATTTTAATGTATATCGCCATTTGGGACCGTTTTGAATATCCGTCAAACCGATAACCGTTCAAGTATACGAGATCCAAAGTGAATGCAGCGGTGAACGAAGTATGGAATGTCTAGACACAGTACGACGACCTGATAAAGGCTGATGCGACTGGATTTGTAGTCAAGGTTTCAAATGCACACACACACACCGACACTTTTTATCCCCGAAGGGCTAGGCAGCGGTGCAACTAGTGCACCCACTTTTCGCCGTGTGTATTCCGTCCCATGATGTGATAGGGGGCGAGCCTATCGCCATATCGGGCACAATTTCAGACTCCGGGCTGATGTTGAGTTGAAAAACCCAATATCACTTTTCCCGACTCGGGGTCGACCCGAGAACTCACCACTGCAGTTGTGCCGTAATACAACGTTTCAAATCCTTATTGGATGTTAATCAATCTTTTATACACTAATAATATAATAATACTATAATGATATTTTGTTTAGATAGAAATTCGTCGATGTGATAAATCCCAAATCTAAAATTGACAACTGAAAACCGCTTTAGAGGTGTAATCGACGAGCGAGCTTAACCCCAGTTTTGTTGGCTCAATTATTTTGCTCCTTGATCACCGTAACACCGCAGTTTTGTGAGTCGTGGAGCCCGGCTCGACAGTAAAATCAAATAGTAGAGTGGTCATTTCCAACAGCTCCGTCTAAAAATATTTGGGGAAGCCTATTTCCAACAGAAGACACCTGTGACTGATGATGACCAAAAAGAGACAGTGAAAATAATAAGACATGATACCCAACGCTAATGGTAACTCTCCAAGACTCTCGTCTAGGAAAAACTTTTTAAAATAAGGTTTTCAAGATTTATTTCATCACACTCGCCGAGATTAATTTAGCATTTGTATCTAGATTTCAACATTATTCATTTAATACCCCGTACCTACGCTTCGAATCACAACATCCATTGTTTCACATACTGATCCGCTGTCTTAAAATGACTTAAATCTAGGCTACTTTTCATACGGATATATTCGCGTAGAACACAATAAATATAAAGCAAAAAAAAATTCAAAATTTCAGTGTTCCCTTTTTGTATTCGCATTTCTTAGGAGAATGGAGTTTTATCAGATTTTTGGTTTATTAATATTAAAGATGTTGCTCCTATATTTTCGCCGTTTATGAAATTGTTATTTCCCTTGTCTTTGTTGTCAATGAGCTGGGAGCGACGTTGCTTATTGAGTTTATGGTTGACGGTAAATGAATTGCTCTTAACATTGTATATTGCAAGGAACCAAAACACATGCGTGATGAAATAAAGAAAACAATATTGAAAAAAGTAATAACAACGCATATTAAATCGTAAGGTTATGTAGATAAAGAATTGAATCGGTTTAGAAATATTGCGTACTACATACGTGATATATTACAAATAACAAACGATAAAATATTCCAAAATTACAAAATCGATCCTAGCCAATATTTAAATTCCAATAAATGTTTATTCCAATAGGCTAGTGCTTCAAACATGGAATTCTCGACATATTTTTAGCAAAGTTACTATAAAAATACCCTCTCAAAATCCAATATTGAAATCCTTTACTCAAAACAGACTCATTCAGTGACCGGCTTCGATGAACAAAAAAAAATAAAAAAAATCTACTTGAAGCGGAAATTAAAAGTAATATTCGGTAAAATATTAGAGAGCTCTCTACGTACGCTTAGAGTAAAAACTAGGCATGGGAAAACAGACGGATTTAAAAAAAAATGCCGAATTATTTTGTACTGCTTCAACGGAAACATATTCTAGTCAAGTTTTTCTATTTGTAGCTTTTAGGGGTTTTGGTAACAGCATTTCTTTTAGTAGTTAAGTTTAAGCTGTTATGTTTAATATGGAATAGTCATTTATGTATCTATTAAAAATGCGCTTACTTCTGGATCTACTGCCGGTTTTTTGATGTGATATAAATTTTCTAGAGTTATAGACCACTTTTTATCCCAAGACATCACGAGTAGAACCTAGTTTATTTATAAAATGAGAGAGTTTTTTGATAACTCTGGCTACATAGAAATGAATTAAAAAGTAGTAGAACATTTTTTTTCAAAGATAAATTATGAAGAGTTTGGCAATTATGAACTTTATTTTAACTCCAGACGGGCTATTAAAATATATGACGGAAAATCCATTTTTTGATCCGTAAACGAACTTAAACTAAACACTGACCCACTTCTGTCCAATCAAGATATAAAGGCCACAATAACAGTCAACGTAAATTTCATCTCGCTATCAAATAGCAATTTGTAGAGCTTGTGTTGCCCATAGTGAGTATAAATGGGCAGTCTGGCAAAAAAGAGTTAGGCTGGTAACATCGTGGCGTTAAGCCAAAATGTGTCTAGTGTACATCAGTCAACGTCAGGTGGCCACTGAAAAAGGTTACTGATGCTTCAATAATTCCTTAATGTTTCTACGATTTGTTTAGTCACGTTTCCATTGATGGATTAATCAGGTTTTTAGGTTCGAAATGGCCAGTACATTTTTTGTTGTATTGTAATTTGAACCATGTGGTAATGATGAAGATTCCTACATGTTTTTGTTGTGATTTAATTTTAGTGTATGTCTGAAGCCCGATAGTGCGTGTTGTTTAGTATTGCGAATGTCAATGATGGGGTGAACAGTGAACACAGGTCTTCTTTATTTTTCGCCAAAGAGTGAAAGCACTATTATGCTTTGGTTAGAAAATTATGATGGTCAGTGCAGCTATTGGTCATTGTGAGACCTAATCTACTGTTTCAAGATAAAGAGTACACTGCTTTATTGTTTTTTTGAGTAGTGCTATAGTGTATGGACAGTCAAATCGCTTATTAAGGCTAACGGTTACTCAACTCAATAGTACAAAAAAACATTATAAGTACTTAAATGCGAAACCCTTATAGAAATGCTTTTTCATCATCATCGGCCACATGACGTCAACTGCTGAACATAGGCCTCTCCTAAAGATTTCCAGACGGACCTGTCAAAAGCGGCCTGCATCCAACGTGTTCCTGCGACCTTTATCAAGTCGTCTGTCCACTTTGCTTGTTACAAATACTTGTCATAACAAAATTGGACATATACAAATTATTATTACATACGTAATTTTATTCACTGGATATGAAATTCTTTATAGCAAGAAATTAAAGAATTAACGATTGGAAACAACTGTCATACGATAAAATATTGCTGTGGGGTTACTCCTGACACGTTCGAATCCTAAATCAAATCGAGTTTGATTCGGTTTCAAGCGTTTTGGTACTCCCGAAATCTACACTAGCGCACGATCGAGCCGTGCCTCAAATTGGAACTTACTTGGATCAAAAAAATCCGTTAGGATCGAGAAATGCTTACTCTCCACTCGTTCGTACGATCGTGAATCGAGTTGTCAATTCGACTTTATCTGTCAAATTCTACGATTGCTAAATAGGTGCCGTGTACGGTTCAAGTGAAGTTGTTTTGTGTTTTTGTGAGAATTTTTAAAAATATCTGTGCAATTATGGCTAGACTTCAATCATTTTTTAATGTTCTTAAAGAAGCTAACCGTATTGACAATCGAAGAAGAAGAAATTTGCTTAGGATGGGCCGTTTTACTAATCGGGAAATTAATATGGATTGTGATGAGTTTCGAAGTTTGCACAACTGCCCATCCCTTATTATTATTGCTGAAGACATGGAGACAGGCATTGCAGACAATGTCATACATGCCTCATTATCATCTCGGAAATGATGAGCTACGACGTAGGCAAAATGCTCGGTAACTTCTTGTTCAAAGTCTGTGACTTATTGTTTGATTTTTTTAAATTTAGTTGTTTCTGAGTTTGTTATAAAATATTAATATACATGTTAAGACAAAAATCTACTTTTTCCTTTTATCTCATTAAGCCCTGTTACATATTTTTTATGAAATGCAGTCTAATCTCGACCACTGGGTGAAGTCTAGTTCTTATTATATTCATATCATAACTATTATATTCATTCTGATTTACAAATCATATTATGTTCAAACTTTATTTAAATGCTGATACTGAAAAAACTATATTTTTTTTGTTTTCACTTATAATAAAACCATTTTTGAGCCTAGAACTTGCCTGTAACTTTTTTTGGAAACTGATATCAATTTATTTTTAGCTTTACACACACACATACTCACGCCTTTTATCTTCGAAGTGGTAGGCAGAGGCGCTATTACTAATGCACCCACTTTTCATCGTGCGTATTCCGTCACATGATGTGACAGGGGGCGAGCCTATCGCCATATCGGGCACAAATTCCAGACTCCAGGCTATAAACAATATCAACACTATCCAGCACTTTGAGTTACAAAGTACTGTGTGGCATTCCACTGCACTCGTCATCCTGAGACATAAGATGTTAAGTCTCATTATGTCCAGTAGTTACGCTGGCTACAATGTTCTTCAAACCGAAACACAACAGTGCACGCACACTGCCGCTTACCGGTAGAAATAGACATTGCGGTGGTACCCACCCAGACGGACTCTTACATATGAGAGACCAGTAAATTATTACTTTACTTATTTTAACCATATAAAAATAAAAATAATTCGATATTAGTTTCAAAAAAAAATTATTTTCTAAGTATAATGACTTCTTATATTTACGCGAATGTTAGACATTGAAATAAAACTATTTTGCGGATTTTATCGCGGGCGGACAGTCCGCCCCGTGACCACGAAGTGCTGCAAAGCCTTCGAAACGTCGGGAGAAAATATTAATTAAAAAACCGCAATAAAATCCGCAAAATCGTTTTATTTCAATATTTTCTAAGCTTGAAAATGGTTTTGTTATAAGTGAAAACAATAAATAATCCAATTAATGCCAGTTTTGACCTCAAACTCCTGTTACAAGATTCTAAATCTTAACCAAAAACTATATTTTGAGTTTCCCGCTACGACTTATATAGTTGTGACGTGACGCTGACAATGTCAGATATTTTGATAGTTCATAGCATAGACTAAATAGATTTGGGCAACTCAATTTATCTTTGGTTGCTGAATTATTACAAAAAACTCGATAAACAACGTAATAATTTCTTATATTTATATAAATATGTATGTAACAACAACTGGAGCATCGTAAATAAATTAAATATAAATTATTGTAATGAAATTCTCCATAGAACATAGCCACATAAATATGACGTGATCTACAGGATACAGCTATAATCTGTGAACCAATACTCGATCGACGAGTTGATAACGGCCGTTTTTGATCAGCTAGTCGATCCACGTCGGGAGTGCGCATTTCAAGATCGAATCGAGATCGAATCGAGTTCGAATCCAGGAACAATCGAACAATCGAATCAGTTTCAGGAGTTACCCCACTGTTTCGCGTGAAGTTTTCATTTAAATTCACCGGTTTGGTTCCAACCAGAGATAATAGTAATGCATTCTTTATTTAAATTTTCGTTCGCAATGAGGGTTGACATAATTTTGCGTCCAGGCCAGGGGCCAGGCAATATAATACTATAGTAGGTTAATTGTCACTTCACTCACATTTTAGTCTGTAGTCCTTATTTTTAAACGACTCCAAAAGGAGAGAGGTTATCTATCCCTCCATGGTCTGATTTAAATAATATTTTTTTGCGATGGATTTAGTATAGCTTCGAAATGGTCCCGTTTTAATTTCATTGATATAATATGTGACATTCAATTTCGGAGATGCAGAAGAAAGCTCCTCAAATTCATAAAGAATTTTGATGATTATTTTTGTGTAGGGTTCAGTATAGCTTCAATATACTACCATATTAAAAATATTTTGTATGATCTTTGACATCGAAGAAGCAGCAGGGCACTTCTCAAAATTAAATAAGATAATAATTACTTTTGTTTTGGGTTCAGTTAGATGTGTTGTATAACTAAAAAAAATTGAAAAATAAAAACTGTTTAACAAAAGAAAAACCGACCTCCAAGAACCACTACATTCCAAAAAATATTTTTTTTTATGTGGGTTAGTAAGAAATGCTTAAAACACAAGCAAAACAATCTTCTTTCCAATTCGTGTTTTTATGTCTACTATGCAAACTGAATATTTTTTGGAGTCGACAACGACACGGAAAATGTAAAAATATCATTTCATTTATAAAATGAAATCAGTCATCGAAGAGGACTCAAGAGATTTGAAACCGAAATGATAAGATGGAAATACTTATAGAAAGAAATACTCAATTGAATTGAAGACTCTTGAATATGTCTGCCTACCCTTAAGGATCTGAGATCAACGTAAAGTTACTGTAATAAAAACATATACGACTATAAAAACAGCAATTTTAAATGTGATATATGAAGCTATTCGCGAAAAATATTACACGTGATAATATTTTTGCAAAAACATTTGGGGCATAAAATTATCATATACCTTACTTATATGAATTTATAAATGTATAAAATGTAATTTGTTTTATGTAGAATAAAAATATTTTAAGATTTTTTTTTGTATATGTTGATATGATGTCGCTAGCTTTATAGCTGCAACAATTTTAATAGACATGATAAAAATGACAGGACGTCCCTGGAAACAGTTTTCTACAGGTTGGTCTGAAAATTTTGGAGGGAGCCTCAGGCTTAGTGGGAGATATCCTGTAGCTGGTAATGATGATGAAATAAAACCCTAAAAACGCTTCAAATCCCTATCATTAAATCCCGCAAATTAACGAGTGAAGTGCAGTGACTTCACTCGTTAATCTGACGCCAGAACGCACGCATAGCAGTTGCCGCAAACCAAAAACATTCCACCTGCCACATTCCATGGTTAGAATATTTACGCCATTTCTAGAAGGTTAGGTGTGAGTTCAATCATAGGTTTGACATCTCATTTGCTTGGAGACAACGTACCAAGGCTAAAGATTCGATAAAACCCTAGGGACGAATCCTTTGGGAAATCAAAATTTGTGTCCGTTTCTAATCAAACTTGTACTCGGTGAGATAAGCTTACCGACCATCACTAATTAAGCTCGGCAAACATTTGTTGCATCTCTAACTATGTCTTTAGAGGAACAGCGTGAGCTAATAAACTAACCCCACAACGTACAAATCGTATACACACATACACTCACGCCTTTTATCCCCGAAGGGGTAGGCAGAGGCGCAACTAGTGCACCCACTTTTCGCCGAGCGTATTCCATGCGATGATGTAATAGGTGGCGAGCTTATCGCCATATCGGACACACATTCCAGACTTCGGGGTGATACTGAATGGAAAAATCCAATACCACTTTGCCCCACCCGGAGATCGAACCCGAGACCCCAGCATTGCAGTCGTTCCGTAATACAACTACGCCACCGAGGCAGTCCGTACACTAATTACAATTAGTCAAAACTTCATAATTTTATTCAGAAATACTAAATCGCATGATCTAAAATAGGACACGAAGGTTCGTGCAAATCTGACCCACTGTGGTTTCGCAGACAGATTGACTAATGGAACGCCGGTTAGTGCTACAAACCGTGTCGTATTTTTAAACTCGAAATTGAGTACTTCCCTATCACAGAGTCTAAACGTCATACTAATAAGTCTTATGCTGTATAATGTAGTCACTAGCCTCGGACTGCCTCGGCGTGTATAGCGTGCGTGGTATGACTTCCGTTTTGAGGTCTCAGATTCGAATGCCAGGCCGGGCAAAGAGATATTGGGTTTTTCTTGTGAGTAGCAGCCAAGAGTCTGGAATTTGTGGCCGTTGTGGCAATATGCTCGCCCCCTATCGCATTTTTGGACGGAATACCTACGCACGGCGAAAAGTGGGTTTACTAGTTGCGCCTCTGCCTACCCTTCAGGGATAAAAGCCGTGAGTGTTTGTTAAACATACTCACCTTTATTACGGAATTATAATATCAAATACAATGAACAAAATTGATGTGGTGTGTTACTTTCTCAAATTAGCTGGTTGGTGTCGTCAGCTGTAGAACCAAAAAGATATTCGGTTCAATAACCTAACCAATAAAAATATGTGTGTTTGAAACTCATTTGCGTTGCCCGTGATTGAACGGGTTCAAATAAATCGTTTTTCTTTCTTTCTATATGGCGAAAGGCTTGTTACGTATCGGTTTATCATACTCATAGTCGTACCTTATTACCTCTTCTGGTATAATACCAACACTTATTAATTATTGATTATTAGTTAGTATATAACTATGTAACTTTTACAACTGGATAAGCCAGATGTAAATTACGGCGGATATAATTTTAAGGGTAGGGAACATAATTTGGTAGATTATTTGAAGTTATTGATAATCAGGAAAAAGAAATTGAATAATATTTTCAATTTTGGATTTTTTTTTATTGCTTTGAATGACAAGACGGGCATGCCGTTCGCCTGATGGTAAGCGATACGTCCACCCATAAATAGTAACAACACCATTCAGCACCTTGAGTTACAAATACTGTGTGGCATACCACTGCGCTCGGCATCCTGAGACATAAGATGTTAAGTCTCATTATGTCTAGTAGTTACATTGGCTACAATGTCTTTCAAACCGAAACACAACAGTGCATGCACACTGCTGCTTGGCGATAGAAACAGACATTGCGGTGGTATCCACCCAGACGGACTCTTACATAATATGAGACCTACCACCTATAGTAATTGTAATTCGGGTAACCCACCTTATTATCTGTATAATATTTGAACCATATCAAGTCACATTTTTAGCTTTAAGTACATTTTTTTTAAATGAGTGATCATCACTATAATATTATATTAGAATTATTGATGACCATGTGTAAAAGTTCAAAATTCAATTTTCTATTCCAGACGACCTCCTAAACATATGGCGGTCACTTTTTGCTTCATCAATTTCTCTTCAACTTAGAGCAAATTCTTCAAGATCAATGTTGAAATTAGTTAACTAAATTACCTCGATATGTTATGTGAATTGCTGAAATCCTTCAAATTCAACACTAAATAAATTCTCATCACGTGTTATTCGAGTATAGAATTACATTACTTTCTTATTTGTATATATTAGGTTTCTCATCTACAAGAGACTGTGTAGGTAACTAATGATTTATCTATTTCAGATTTCAAGCAACAGTGTAAGTCCGTCAGGATGGTACTACAGATATGTTTATTTATGACGTCAATCACCAGTGTGCATTGTGTAAGTACTGTTGTATTCCGTTTGAAATTATCTAGAGCAAGAGAAACTACAAGATTTAACATCTAATATCTCTGGATGACGAGAACCATGATGCAATAATAGACTTATATGAGTGTTATTACGATACTTTATGAACAGTAGAGTCGCTTACAAACGAGTGACCTGATTAGCTCGTTTTTTACTTTTATTCAAATAAATTATCAACACAATTAAAACACACTATTGTCTCTCAAGGAGTAGGCAAAGGTGCAACTTTTCGCCAGGCGTAATCCAACTAATGATGTGATAAGTTGCGACCCTATCGCTGTATCGGGCAAAAATTCCATATTCCGGGCTGATTCTGAGCAGAAAAAACCAATATCACTTTGCCTGACTCGGGATTCGAACTTGGAACCTCAGAGCGGTTGCCTGATCAAACGCAATGGCACTGAAGATAGATAAATTATGTTTGTATAGATACAAACATAATTTGTATGTATTATTATTATGGCTAAATATTTTTTTATATGGAACACAAGTATTCGCACTTTTTATATTTTTAATTCGATCGCCGACACCACAGTTTAAACAGACTATTCACTTAACAGACACATTACGTCGGACAGAGGTGACAGTACTCATTAATACTGTTGGTCAACGAAAGACTCCATGACGATATTTTCAATTCGGCTATATTTAGGCAGGTAAGAGAATTCTGGGACCCTTCCAATAGAAATGTGACCGTTTATTCCGTAATTTACAATTTTAACGCGAGATTAATGACACTTCATTAGAAGGACAAGAAATAGGAAACATAATACTTAACTGGAAGGAAAGGGGTAGGAAATTCATGAATAAACTGAAATAAATAGGTGTCAAAATCATTTGAACCATTTCGCCCTATAAATGACTGTGATAAATCAATATCCAAATCCATATCCCGAACCATCCAGCGTAGGTGAGATTGAAATTTATGATCGCTCACGTCGGGCTGGACGGAGGATTTCGTTTCATATGAATATCATTTGAGGTCGAAATCAGGTCTATGAAATAGTAATCAATTGTAACTTTTTCTATGATTACACTGATCTGAATGTACCTAACGTTTGCTGTTAAAAGATTCGTGTGGTGATAAAGGCGTAATAAGAGGTTTTTAAAAGGTGCTGTGTTTTCTGCCCGTGGTGGGCTAGCGTGATGGACTGAGGCTTGAACGTTTTTTAAGTAGGCGCCCGTGCTCAGCATTAAGACAGTGTAAAATGTAAGGCTGATATCACGTTTCACATAACTAGATCAAAAATCTTTATTTTCCACCATAAATAAGTGCAAATTGAATAGTGTAACAATAGGCGAGCACTAAGAGCGATCTTTTCCAGACAACGTTAGGTAAGAATAAATTGATAATAAAAATTGTGAATTATCATAGAGGTTATTTTCCCTTTGAGGAACAAGCCGGGACTAACATCCACTCTGATAGTTCAGTTGATGTTGGTTCAGCCCTTTCTTTTGTCAGCAGAGCAATAGGCACAGGTGAGATTGGCCTATTTTACAACAGACCCCATATACATATTAAAATATAATATTTATGACATAACTAAATATTTTTTCTTTTAAATAATATATATAAAAAAAATTACTTGCGTAATTTTAATATTTTTTCAAATAAGAATTTTAAGTCTTTATCAGTTTAATCTTTTAATACGTAGCGAGGCACAAATGGAATGAGAATTCAAACTGTGTGTATATTAAATAAAATAATTATGATGAAAAAGGAGACGGGGACGGAAACTATTTTAAAATTCATGGAATGCGATTTTGCTACCGTAAAGCAAAAAGTATAAACTACAAGAATATTCGCCCAAAATCTCCAATACGCAAGATATGCATATAAAATAAAGATTTCCATACACAGGTGGTTTCTTTGTTTATTTATGGCTATTCCGTATAAAGGGAAAGAAAATTTCATGGGTCATTGGAATTTTGTACACATGAGAGCGCCGAGTAATAACCAGTTTGTACCTCGAACGCAGTCTCGCCACGGATGAATGGCGTGAAAATACCTTTATGTATGTATAATGTATATGTATAAGAACAATATATTTATTACATCCTTATAATACCATATAAATATATCTAAATACTAAATCTTACCAACTCTCGCGGTATTATCTCAAAAATCACGCTTACAAGTTGCCGTCCAACAAAAATCAACTGTTTTCTCTCAAAACATAAGATAATTGTATGACAAAGCATATAAAACACTCCATACACTCAATAAAAAAAACACCACACTCACCGTTTTATTATATATCACATTGGCAGCTCAAAATTAGTGGGGATTTTTGTTCATAAGTTTTAAAGGTGGCCGGCGGGTTGAGTCGCGCGCGATTATTAATCACTCATGTACACTCAGGCACGTGTTCACTCGCTAACCGCCCGCGTAGCACTGGGCGACGCGCAGTCTCTGAATCATGCCTATGCCTCGTAGCCCGTGCCCGTAGCACCGCTACGTCGTAGCATCACTACGACACTCATAAATTATGATAAACGAGTATATTTAATTACACGATGGCAAGTTTTTATCGATTTTAATTTTTTGTAAGTATTTTTTTTGAGATTTCATCTTGTTTGCATTCTATGCGTACACAATTTTTTTTTGTGTAGGGTTTATCATATTTAGGAATATATTTATGAAAACATATGTTGGATATGTTGGGTATATCCTTTTTATTAATCTCTTTGAGGGTGTTTGAATATATAAACCAGTTGAGATGTCAAACTAATAGTGGGAGTGACAGTTGGGTGTCTAAAAGGGTGCCGAATCATATGAAGCGACTAGTTCGGTGCAGTTCGATACTAAGTAGTAACTATGGTGGTTTTCATATCGGTCAGTGCTTAGTTAAGCGGTTACTATGTTAATTCGGGTTTAAACTTGAGATCATATTCAGGTGGATACTAAATAAGTCTAGTACAGTTGATATTGGATAAGTAATTGTCTGAATTACCAAGGTGCCATAATAAGTAGAGTTAATAATGAATCCTGACGTGGTATTGAACTCTGTGAACACTGGATTACGCAATAATTGACCAACGATCAATAAATAGTGCGTTGAAGAGATAATTCATTTGTGACTTTTATTAAATATGTCCACGTGTAACTATATCGGCTGCCGCTGTCTGCGACATATAAATTTTTAAATATATTTTTTTATCTTTCATAAAAAGACACAAAACGTATTTTGTACATATACCACGAATTTCATTCATGTAATATTTTTTAATAACGAACGTATGAATTTCAACGTATCTTTATACATAGCAAATAAATCATCACGAATTGAATGAAACTGCATAAACTAAATTCACATACTCGTTCAAAAAGTTTTGATTAACGTAATGTATTTTTCGTAAAAGTTCGTGATGCTTGCAACGTACGCCTAGAAAGAACTTTCGAGCTTTCAAAGATAGGATTAGGCTTGATTTTTATCGAAATTGACATGTCTTGTTCGGTAAGTCATGTATTTATGTGTTCGTACATATTTATGAGTATGTACATAATATATTTTTTAGATGATTGGTTTTTTGGTATTTCTAATATTGTGAAATAGTAAAACACCTGGGGCGGTTCTACAGTTTATAAGAAATGATAATAATAAAAATCCTCCCAGCCAATTTCGCCCATGGCGGCCAATCACAACGGAGATCAGCCAGGTACGCAGGAGATATTATAGTGCACAAGTGTGTGTGCAATACACAGGTGCACTCGCTATTCCTTCAATCTCATAGTTCGGTGAGACGTCACTCCGACATGACCGGAGAGAGATAAGGCGCAGCACCAATGGCTCTACATGTTTTCCGAGGCACGGGGGTATCACACCGCCAACTTCCTGACTCCGAGCTGCGATTGAGTAATTTTAAGATGGAAAAACCCAGCCACAATATTTTTGGCTTAACCCGGGATTCGTACCCAGGACCACATCGCGCAAATCGTACTCGTAACGCGTACGAAATACAACTACGCCACCGAGGCAGTTCACCTTATAATTCAAAGGGGTTTTCTTTTATATTATATTCCGTATTTTATATGTACCTATTGCATGTACCAGATGTTTTAAATAGACCCTTTGCTTTCTTTTCTTTCTTTATACATACATAAACGAAAATTCTGCACACTGCTGTTTCACGTTAGAAATACAGTGGTATACCTACCTCATTCTTACGTATACTCTTATGACTTATAAATTAATACAAAAATCAATGTTTGTTTGTTAGTGTTTTATGCGCTGCTACACCGACTGCAATAAAACTAATTAACTAACTACTGCTGCTGCTGCTCTTTTATCCGATTGCAATAAAACTCTGTCAACTTATTACTTGCACTTGCGTCAGCGACTGGGCTATATAGCCGCTGACTTGCGAGAAGGTTATAGGCATAATAAGTTCAATTAACTTACAGTACCTGCCGCACGTGTCACACCGGTAAATGTATTTAAAAGAGAATTCAAGTAGTGTATGTTTGTGTAGTATATGTTTTTATGTGACAGAAACAAGGGGGCAGTGGGTCAGGTGAGGGGGTATAATAGGATGAAATAGGTAAATATAAAATTAAATATGTAATACTAATGATTTTTAATGTTTACGCGAATGTTAGACATTTAAATAAAACTATTTTTACGGATTTTATCGCGGTTTTATAATGGTTTGCCCCGTGACCATGAAGACTTCGAAACGTCGGGAGAATATATAAATTAAAAAACCGCGATAAAATCCGTTAATACAGTTATGTTTAAATATGTAATACATAAAGAAATTTTAATATTTATAAGTTTTATTTTATTTTCTCAGGGTGTGTCTGATTTTTTTTGACATTTACACCATATACAGCATGATTTAATTTTGTAAGTTATTAGTAATCTAGCTATATATTTTCTCGGGATAAAAAGGAGCGTAAACCGTCCCAAGGTCTTAAAATATATCCATACCAAATTTCATCCAAATCCGTTCTGCAGTTTTTGAGTTTATTGCGTGCAGATGCGACGAGCGAATTTATTTTATACTATATAAGGATGCTTATACCTCACAATTAATTTAACAGCGAAAAAATGATAAATATAAGCAATCACTTTATTTCACATTGTTATACCTTGATAGGCTTGAATGGTACTTTCCATTTCCGAACACAACAGCTCTACGTGATTTAAATAAATTCGGTTACATTGGGCAATTAGTATGAAATATATTTATTTGTGACCATTATTGTCATGATAAAATTATTTACAATATATAGAAACCGATTCGTTGGATTCCCTTTTGATGTCAATACAATATGTTATCAAGTTATGGTGGTGAATAATTTTCTGTATATTTGTTATTGCCTCCGAAGTCAGACGGGTCATCGGGTCACCTGATGGTTAGTGGTCATCGTCAATTAGCATTGTGACCCTTAATTATAATTGAGAAAAAATAAACTTGAGTAGCTTTTACAATTTAATATTATTTATCAAACAGAATCAGGATAAGACATCAACTCGTGATATGCAGAAGGGGATTGTTTCTTCAAAATACATTAATTTGATTAACGCCAATAAAAAAATGCCGAGAGAAACGCTGACTATACTAAATAGGAAGTTTGTAGTTTCACATAATTTCCAAAAGATGGCACTTTTTGCTATTTCAACTCCCTAGTTGACTACTTTTTTTAAATACATTTATCATTATTGATGTCTTCTAAAATCGAGAGGAATTTTTTTTTTTAAATACAAGCAATAACAAATGATTTATAAAGCTTTGAAGTTTGGTGGAAGGGGCATATGTCATATAACGGAAACAGCAGAATGTGGCGTAACCGAGTGTCGCCAGTCATAACGCTACGTGCGAGCGAAAGAGATGACGCGATATCCCCACTACGTCCCACTTTTGCTCACAAAAATATTTCAAATATGAATAACTGCTTTAATTGTCAACCAATTTTGATTCTGATTTTACAGAAGAATTTCTTTTTCGTATTATTTCCTGTTACATATAAAATAATGTTTAAAATCAAACATAGGAAACTACCTTATTGTGTATTATGCTATTATTTATTATGTTATTGATACATTTTTTTTAAATAGCGGCCGGGAGTTAAGTCTGTGAACCGGGAGGGCCTGGGGTCAATTTCCAGTTCGGGCAACACTTCGTGCCGGTTTTTCCAACACGATTTTCTCGGAATAGATGCCCAAAAGGGGTTCGATGACAGGCAGGTGACGGGCAGTAAAAATATTAATTTCAATATCAAAAAAACTCGTGTTTCGCTGACCCTACATTGACGTGGGATAAATAGGTAGGTGGAATAAAATTACGCAAATATTTGTCTAAAAAGGGGACGATAGCCTAGTTGGGAATGGAACGGTCTCCCGAGAAAATGTCCACAGGTTCAAAACCCATGGCACACACCTCTGACTTTTCGAAGTTACGTGTGTATTGTTTATCAATTATCGTTGGCTTTAACGGTGAAGGAAAACATCGTGAGGAAACCTACATACCTGAGAATTCTTCATAAGAGTTTGGAGGGTATGTGAAGTCTGCCAACGCGCACTAGGCCAGCGTGGTGGACTGAGGCCTAACCCCTCTCAGTAGTAGAGGAGGCCCGTGCTCAGCATTAGACAGTATATAATACAGAGCTGATTGCATTGCAAATATTTGTCTTGTGTATTGCATAAACAAAAGCACATGATAGTTCCTTAAACCCACAACTAAAGCCTTTCCGGTTATACACGAAAGTGTATGATTGCTGGGTACATTGAAACACACACACACGTATTTTATCCCCCAAGGTGTCGACAGAGGCGCAACTAGTGCGCCAGCTTTTCACCGTGCGTATTCCGTCTCATTATGTGATAGGGGGCGAGCATACCACCCTATCGGGTAAAAATTTCACATTTCGAACTGATACTAATAGAAAAACCCAATATCACTTTGCCCGACCTGGGGATTGAACTCTAGACCTCAGCACTGCAGCCGTACCATTATACAACTACGCCACCAAGGCAGTCCAATATTATATTGGAATATTACAATTATCCTTCTCTACCCAACTCACCCACGTCATAATTATTTTCAAAACAAAGTAATCAAATCAAAATATGTTACTTGGAGACAGTGAAACTTTGTATAACCGATAAAATTTATAAGTCGGCTTAGTAATTCTAAAGATTATATATAAACCAACTTACAATATTACTTGATGATAGGGGTCGAGCCTAAGACCATACCGCGCATAAATTCAAGACTCCATGCTGATACATAGAAGAATAACCCAATAAACCTTTGTCCGCTCCAGAGTTTGAGCCCGAGACTTCAAAGCGGAAATCTTACCATACATGCAACACAACTACGCTCCTATCTCATCATGGGACAAAATACACGTGGCGAGAAGTAGGTTTACTAGGTAGGTAGGTACTAGTGGCCCCTTGCCTATTCTTTCGGGGATGAAAGTCGTGAGTGTGTGTGTGTGTGTGTGTTTATCTAAACGTTGTATATTTAGGACAATCATATACATTCATACATACATAAATACATACATCTATGCTAATATTATAATGAGGAAAGATTAGATTGTTTGTTTGTTTATAATGGATAAATTCAAAAACTACTAGACCGATTTTGAAAATTCTTTCACTAATAGGAAGCTACATTACTCCTGAGTGCTATAGGCTTGTGGGTGACTTATGTCACCACTTACATTAATTTGGCACACACACAAAAATAACACATAAAACATAATACACAACAAACCATTTACAAAATTATAATAAGGAAAAAGAAATAAAAATTATTATCAACGTACGGACAAATAAATATTAATATTATAATAAAATTTCATATAGATAACCCGATCTTGTTTTTATAGTGAAACGAGTAGCATTCTATTGTTCGCATTGGTTACCTGCCGCGTGACGTCAATTTGGGTCAGTCCTTCGTTGTCCGCTGTATGCGTACACGCAGAACAACTGGAGTACAGTCGTAACGCTACCGCTATACGATACACCTGTGTTTCTTAACGCTAGCTATTAGTTCTATCGCTTCGTAATACTGTACCTTCTGTTTCGCGCTATAAACTTTTGCTGTCTTGACTTTCTGCTCTTTCCCTCCTTCTATGTTATGTGTATGGTGATAAGTGTGTAGTGAACTAATTAAAATCTATCGTGGACTGAACTTTGAGCTTTTACTTTTCTACTCTTCTTACTTCTGCTATCAGCTATATACTCATATATACTACACATATACACCCCCTCATCCATAGGCTACTTTTTATCCCGGGAAAATATATCCAATAAATCTGTAAAATCAATCTAGCCAGAGGTCATGACACGTAGCTCGTAATGACCGCACTTTACCAACTCTACCTATCTCTGCAATTTGGACATTGAGCCGGACGAGCCTTTGACGTCCTAACGATTGCAGATCACAAACACCTTTGTACAATGGCACGAACCAATGCTAAATGATTTTTGCAACGTTATTTTGGCGTAGTTGGATTTCTACGTTTGGAGATTGGATTTTTTGCCTACTATTGCCTACATTTTTGCCTACATCTTGAAACGGACTATAGTCTAGAATAGTACCTTATAAGCACGAATCTTAGTTATAATATAATGTATTCATTGTAATCTGTGTCAATGTCCAAATAAATAAATACAAATTGAAAAAAGTTGGTGCACTGATTGCGCCTCCGTCTTCCCCTTCGGGGATAAAAGGCGTGAGTGTGGAGTTTTATTAATAAGCATGCGATTTTTAGTTTTAATCTTTAGTAAAAAAATAAAATTACTGACTTGTATGACTACGTATAGAGTTATCAGAAATTTTGTGATGACTATGAAAAACTATGTCCGTTATGAAGTACTTCTTTATGACAAAAAGTGTTCACAATCATCATTTGTTATCAGGATGATGTTTTACAAATTCGAAGCATATTTATCTATACAGTAATAATAATAATAATAATTTATTTATTTAAACTAATCCGAATTGTTACAGTAATAAATTGTGCTATGATAATCACACTAGGCGCAGCCTGTATCGTGGCGACCATTATAAATATTAGTTGAATCCGAGAGGACTGTACTGTTATTAAACACAATCATAATATTAAGAAAATTACGTTACAATCAGGAATAACAATTTTAGATTTCAATAATAGAATGTTACCTACTCAACAAAATAAAACAAAATCTTAATTAATTTAATGTCGTGTGTGTGTGATTGGGTGTGTGTGTGTGATTGGGTGTGTGTGTGATTGGGTGTGTGTATGTGTGATTGGGTGTGTGTGTGTGTGTGTGATTGGGTGTGTGTGTGTGATTGTGTGTGTGTGTGTGTGATTGTGTGTGTGTGTGTGTGATTGTGTGTGTGTGTGTGATTGTGTGTGTGTGTGATTGTGTGTGTGTGTGATTGGGTGTGTGTGTGTGTGTGCGTGAGGGGGGGGGGATGCATTATTGAAGTACTTTCAGCAAATTTTCTGTATCATTATAACTTAAGTTTGAAATATATTCTTTAAGTTTAATTTTGCCCTGCTCAAGCGTCTTGTTTTTGATATCACATGTTTTAATTATACCATTATATAAGTGGGGAAAAAGGAAGTTTTGAAAACGTCGAGCAAAATTAGTTTTCACTGTAGGAACTGGTATTCTAAAGACTCTACGATTTATCATATTTTTATACTTATTACAATTATGTACTTTTTATGCGTGGAAATACATGCATTGAGGATATACAGCTGGCGCACACTTAATTGTTGGGACTCTTTATGCAGTTGAGATGTGGGGAATTTTACAGGTTTATTTAAGTATTTTTAACATTGTGAAAGAAGCTAAACTCGTTGATTATAATAAATAATACCTAACTCCTACAAGTGACTATCATTTTAACGATCAACTAGTCCAGTTCCAACAAAGCTTTCTAACATGCAAAATATTACCCAAGCTTTCCTGAAAGTTAAACAAAATTAATTATCTAATGGACACGGTCCGTAATCAAATTGAATACTTTAATAAAATCATCGCTTTAATTACATCGTCAGTCCGGCGACTGTCGATACAACGGCGCAAAAAATGAAAGATCCATTATTAGATGCCTCACTCACTCTGATAGATAGGTGTGTATTGGCGAGCGCAAAAGTACTTTACAGATATGTTTTTTTTTCATTTTACTTACAAGATAAGATGGTTTTTGTGTACTACTAATTAATGATGAGAGCATCAAGTCGATCTTAATTAGTTATAGGATAAGTAAAACAAAGCTCTTTAACTGTAGCAACTCTTCGAGCTATTTTCAGTTACAAGGCTCTGATTGTACATCTCTGTAATTACATTACTTACTAGACTTTTGCTCGCGGCTTCGCTAGCGTGTAAAGTTTTTTCGGGATAAAAATATTTCCCGGGATAAAAAGTATGTGTTAATCCAGGACATGATCTACCCGTGTTCCAAATTCCATCGAAATCCGTTCAGTAGTTTTTGAGTTTATTCGTTACAAACATACTTACATACAAACCTTTCTTCTTTATAATATTAGTATATATTGCAAATTCGGTACGAAAAACCTAGTAACATATAATAATAAAAGCATACTTATTTTATAAAATATATTTCATAAGATTCTAAATATATTTCGAAGATGTTGATACATAAAGCGCTGAAGGGATTTCAATCAAATTTGGCACATGAATATATGGAGTCCTTGAGTAATATACGAGCTACTTTTTTGTAGCATTCGTTTTTGTATTTGTTAATATTAAGTACAAAGTAGGGATCTATGTCATATCTCTTACATGCATTATGCGGATAAGTTTTACCGTTTTGCGTGAAACATTTTAAAATTCATTTTTGCAAATATCCATTATGTTATCACGTATTTTTTATTTTGTGAATACACAACAATTTCCGGGATAAAAGGCGTGAGCATGCGTACAACAATTTCATACGCGAGATAAACAACACTACATTTACGCATACTCACGCCTTTTATCACCGGAGGGGTAGGCAGAAGCGCAACTAGTGCACCCAATTTTCGCCGTGCGTATTCCGTCCCATGATGTGATAGGGGGCGAGCCTATCGCCATATCGGACACAAATTCCAGACTCTGAGCTGATACTGATTAGAAAAATCCAATATCACTTTGCCCGACCCGGAGACAGAACCTGAGACCTCAGCATTGCAGTCGTACCGTAATACAACTACGCCACTGAGGCAGACATAACATTTAGAAGAGCGATTCGTTTTTTTGTCGTGAATAAAATATAATACTATGTTTTATTTATTATTTAGAAATATCTATACTAATATTATGAAGCTGAAGAGTTTGTTTGTTTTTTTGAACGCGCTAATCTCAGGAACTACTGGACCGATTTTCAAAATTCTTTCACTAATAGGAAGCTACATTACTCCTGAATACTATAGGCTACTTTTTATCCCGGGAAAATACTTTTATGCCGGAAAAACTTTTTAACACGGGCGGAGCCGCGAGCGATACTAATATACAAATAAAACGAGTTCATTACTTGTAGCAAAATTTCCATGTTTGTTTCAAGTGTTCCATTCGCCGGTAAGGAAGACTTGGTTGCGTTTTCTGATACGGGCTTGACAAAGTGACACCACTGTACCTGATGCTAAGTGGAGTTGTGTCCCGATGGAGTGTTGACTGAGGAGAGATATTCAATTGTCACTAGTCAACACGGATATACACAGGCTGATCCCGGAACGCGATACACTTAGGTGAGCCACTATTGCGGGTTTTACACCTTATGGACGGTATCGTTGTCCGAGCTGATAAAAATATGATACCTCCAGTAAATACCAGATGATCATTAAAAGTTTATTCTCTTCTTCTTTTACCGTTATGCCATTTCGATGTATGGTCGCAACATATTTTTTTCATGTTTCAAAAAATTATTTCGAAATGTAATTTTAATTAGAATATATACAACACTGTATTTCCTCAAACCATTTTATATCTCATCATTTTTTTTTGCCTGTTACACACTTACCCACATATACCCTTACCAGTTTATACATGGTAGTTCCTCAGCTCTCATTTATTTTGAAATTCTTTAGGCACACTTGTCAACAGCTTTATGCAGACTCAAAGTGCTCTCGACTAAAGTACGCAGTTCGTGTAAAATCATAGAGAAACTTAACCGCTTTGCACCCGGAATGCAAGTTACTGACAAACTCCAGTAAAGTAGTTTTCATTGACAGAACTTGCGGCCTGTGAACTACTTACATCTTTATTACACGTATAGAAGTAACAATATATCATAATATTTACAAATAATATTAATAATAAAATAATATAGGCAGCGGTGATACAATTGGCGGTCTTATCGCTCAAGGCAATCTCTTATAGACAACCATTGGATGGAGATATAAGAAATAACGAAAAGGGCAGTCAGGGGCGTACATAAAAGCTACTATAGAATACACTAAATATAAATAAATATATACATACGAGATACCAAAAATATCTAGACATCATATTCATACATACATAGTCATACATACAAGTACATATATATAATACACATATGAACAATATTATTATATAAAAGTATACATACAATACATACTACACAAAATTAAATGAGTACTTATAAATGTTAATCAATGTAATACACTTCTGAGAGGTTCTAGAGGTTGAGGAAATGTTCTTTTACCATTTTTTAAAAAACTGGTAGTGATTGCGCATGTCTTATGGCTACTGGCAGAGCATTCCATAACCTGACAGCGGCAACAGTGAAGGATTTGTCCATAAATGTAGTAGTATGCACAGCCCACAGGCATATTCAATTTCATGTTCTCCGATGATCTCAGAGACTTTTCATTCGTCTCACGAAGAAATAGGAATCTAGATATAAGACAAGAGGGAGTTAGAGGATTAAACAGAATACTTTAGAGAAGGGAAAGGATGTGGGCATTCCGGCGAAGGCGAATTGGTAACCACTTGAGCTTAATGCGAAACTCAGACACATGATCATATTTGCGCAGTCCAAATAAGAATCTTATGCAAAAATTCTGAAGGCGCTCAAGCTTATTGAGTTGTTCTTCAGTAATATTAATATAGCTGGCAGCAGCATAATCAAGGATGGGAAGCAGAACGGATTGAGCCAGTGAAATCTTGGTGGCAATGGGTAAGAAGTTGCGTAACCTTTGCAAGGACGCCGCCGCAGCATAGAGCCTACGATTAATATATTGAAGCTGAGGTCCCCAGGTAAGTGATTTGTCCAAGTACAACCCAAGATTTTTTACACTATAGCTGTACGGGATAATAGTACCGTCATAAAACAGGCGATAGGCTCGCCCCCTATCACATCATGGGACCGTATACGCACGGCGAAAAGTGGGTGCACTTAGGTTCGCCTCTGCCTACCCCTTCGGGGATAGAAAGGCGTGTGTGTGTGAAAATAAAAAAAACAAACCTAAAATCCTGGAAAATGTTATTTTTTCTTACAGCTAGCACAATGCCATGAAACGAAAATAATTTGATCACCTTAATATAATGGACAATAATTTAATTATACCACCAAATACCTTATTTGTTTTGGGATTGAGAAATAAAAATATTGTATAAATAAGTCACATCGCGTATATCTAATTATAATTAACATATAAATTCTATTCATTATTAAAACCCGATTAACAAATGCTTTTGACTCATAACATTAATTTATTAATAAAGAGAAGCTTGTTGCAATCATTTACTACTCCATCAATTCATGGAAATTGTAAAAGAGATATGTAAAGCCAATCATTGGAACAAGCCGTATTAATATACCATTGGAACATTTATCAAATATCGCTGAATTTAATTGCACGTTAGTGAAACGTAAGTAGTAAAAATACCGGTATTTTTACTTATTTATTTATTCTTTATTACTTATTATTTATTTATTCTGAAAGATTATTTTAGCCCCTTTCTATTTTTGTCTGTAAGCAGCAGTGTGCAAGAAATATTATGTTCTGATTTCAAAATTACTATAACCAGTGTAAATAGCTGAGTATTGTGAGATGAAACCTACTCTTGTCTTTCAGGATGACGAATGCCGTACCAAGGAGCACTGCTATTCAAATTGCTGAGTGGTATTGCCACTTTTCATTCGGAGTTGTACCTTACCATCAAGCTTCGACTTGCCCATCTATCCATACTATTATATGAAGCTGAAGAGTTTGTTTGTTAGTTTGTTTGAACGCGCTAATCTCAGGAACTACTGAACCGATTTTGAAAATTCTTTCATTAAAAGGAAGCTACATTACTCCTGAGTGCTATAAGCTACTTTTTATCCCGGTAAACTTTTCCACGCGGGCAGAGCCGCGCGCAAAAGCTAGTCTTTAATAAAATAAATGTTTTGTAAACGCTTTTGTCGTCGACTGTACTGGCCGGGTGTTTTGATAGATCATCGGAAATAGCCCCTCTTTGTCTCGTCTCCCTTACAACTTTCATTCCGAGAGGCTTGAAACAAAGTGATTTATTAATTCCGTTCCCCGTGACAGCCAAATAAGTGAAATATTATATATTTTTTCCATTTCCCAAAATAATGCTGTTTTCGTTATAACGGAGTTGGCCGGTCAACTTTCCTTTTGTTTTCGTGTTTCTAAAAAGAATTCCGTGCTGTAATTGTATCGAGCTGTGACAATAGCTTTTGTAAAGGAACGGAGGTTTACGGTCTTGTAATATTTATTGCAATTTATATACGGTTATTTTTCAAACACAATAACTATTATTATTTTATTTTAAGAAGCTTATTTCTCTTTCCGTATTATGGTTGTACTAGTAAGATATTTTATTTTAAATCTATTAGATGATATTATTTTACCGCCAAGTAGCAGTGTGCATGCACTGTTGTGTTCCGGTTTGAAGGGAATTATAGCCAGTGTAACTACTGGACATAATGAAACTTAACATCTTATGTCTCAGGATGACGAGCGCAGTGGAATGCCACACAGTACTTTGTAACTCAAGGTGCTGGATGGTGTTGCTACTGTTTATGGGTGGTCATATCGTTTACCATCAGGCGAACGGCATGCTCGTCTCGTCGTTAAATGCCATAAAAAAAACTATAATGGCATGTTTAATTTGATTTTTTAAATAGATGGCGCCGGCGTCGTACAATGTTTTTGGGACTTTTGTAACGGAACGGGATAGGCTTTTCACGCGGGCGATGCTGCGAGCAACTCCTAGTATTATATAAATTTATATTTGATACAATGAAACTAGAATACCATATTGCTTGATTGCAGCTGCTCGGCATTAGAAATAAACAATGCAAGCATTTCTAAACATACGAGACCTTTGAGCACCATCTCACTAATAAAGTTTCTAAATAGGGAAAATTATTAACGCTAAAGCTTTGATTAATTATGTACCTAGATAGAGTGACGCCCTGCAATGAAACTAAAACAAACAGGCCAACTTTTCTTAAGCTAGTATGCGTGACAGCTGTGTCATACGCTATCGCTGCATAATTATGTGTATCGTTGTGTGCGCGCATAATGATACTAGTTATTTCATGGTTTCTATTAAAACAGGGAGAAAATTATATCCGTGAAAAACAAAAAAAAAAATTCACTCGAACTCATTTAGTGGGGAACAGTTCGCCTCTATTTTTTTCGAAGCGTTTGAAACGTTCAGTGTCTATCTAGGTATATAATTAATCAAAGCGCTAAAGGTCTATCGACATTTTGCCGATGTACATACGTTCGTATTTTGTTTCGCGTCCCTTTCATGTAGAGGCCTTTCATGTGGTATTTTGACTTGGGGAATGTATTTACATTGCCACGTTAATACATTTGGTTTCTATTGACATTTATCTCAAATATTTGTTGATATATTTCATTGCTTTAGTTAACTAAGTGATGGCTAATGTATCGCTGAGACTACTATTTGTAGAAATAACATTTTAGTTTCACTACGGACAATAATGTCAAAATATATGATAAACAAACACTCTAGCAGTCATAAACGCTGGGCAATATCTTGCTTAGGAATACATTTACTGAAATACTTGGAATACAGCTGAATAAGCAGCAAAATATAATACTTCGTATTTTTTTAATTCTACACCTATGTAATTTATTTAAATAACAGCTTTTTTTTCGATGAATAAATTTATTTTTACTCCTGACGCGACGTTTCGTAGACTGCAGCGTCATAGTAAACTTAACTAAAAGTACTCTCACTCGGCCGTGTCCTTGAAATAATTACCTACAGCCGCGCGGTACGTAAACACGCCATAGGGCTACCCGTCTACAGTATTTTAATTTAATCTAAGATACTTGAGTTTCTTTCTAGTTTTGAAATTGTACATACACACACACTCACGCTTTTTATCCCCGAAAGGCTAGGCAGAGGCGCAACTAGTGCACCCACTTTTCGCCGTGCGTGATAGGTTGTGACAGGGGGCGAGTCTATCGCCATATCGGGCACAAATTCCAGACTCCGGGCTGATACTGAATAGAAAAATCCAATATCATTTTGCCCGACCCGGCCATCGAACCCGACACCTCAGCATTGCAGTCGTACCGTAATACAACTACCTACGCCACGGAAGCAGTCAAGTTTTGAGATTGAAAAAGATATTATTTAAAAAATGAAATTGTTTGTGAATGAAATAAGAAGTGTTAGATTAAATAAAATACATGCTTCTTTTTTGATTCGTATATGTAATAAAAAAACACCATTATAAATTTGAATCTTAAAAATATTTTCGCTTTGACTGAGACGTACGAAAGGCTTTATTATTAAATTTAATAGTATAAAAATGCGCATTCGGATAAAAAGTTTAACTAAATATACTTTTGGGAAACATGGACAAGAATTCAAGCAACTAAAAACAGCACCTCGGTGGCGTAGTTGTATTACGGTACGACTGCAACGCTGAGGTCTCGGGTTCGATTCCCGGGTCGGGCAAAGTGATATTGGATTTTTCTATTCAGTATCAGCCCGGAGTCTGGAATTTGTGCCCGATATGGCGATAGGCTCGCCCCCTATCACATCATGGGACGGAATACGCTTGGCGAAAAGTGGGTGCACTAGTTGCGCCTCTGCCTACCCCTTCGGGGATAAAAGGCGTGAGCATGCGTGCGTAAAAACAGCACAATATAGTCTATAATTACTCTTTGCCATATTAAGTAAGTACTTGTATTTATTTAATTCAAATACTCACAAAATGCACGCTTACTGCTTACAAAACCATCACACCGTTCATTCGTGACTGCGACTTTGGCGGTTTGTTTTTTGAAATATCACGTAAAATTTACAGCTCCCAAAATTTATGTATAATTGTTAACATAGAAGCACGTTAATGAAATATTACATTAAATAAAGATCCACCTGTCATCTGTGCATAATCCTGTACCACTGCACTGCATAAGAAACGAAGATTATCACAAAACAGTCATATGGATCCCACTGCCTTTAAGAAAACCCTGGACGAACTGGCGTTGATGTTCCACAAACGGATGGATAGTTTTGAAGGTAAGCTGCAGAAGTCTCCAACCTCACATACAGCTGAGTCACTGGCATCTGAATTTGGTACGTTTAATAGCTTTGTCCTAAGCTCTATGAAAGCACTTCAGGGGCAGATTGAGTGCCTAGCCAGGGAAGTGGACCTGTGAAACTGTGGTGATCCAAGACTTCTCTCAAGGGCTCTGGGGTCACTCTGTCTGGATTTTTAACGAAGACGTGGCATAGCATCTTTATGGCTGCACGTAAACGGTTCGGCGTTGCAAGGTGTTGGACAAGGGAAGTGATATGTCTCGGGATACGTCAGTAAAACACGACGGCTCAATGCAGACTGATTTATTTGCTTACCCACTAAATACACAACACTTTTCCCTCCTAAATTATAACAAATTATAATATAAGTTCTTAGAGCATAAAATAACCGGAAAGTAGTATTACATAATGTGCAATGTTGAAACAATAATTTGATAACAAAACTTGAACAAATTCTTTAGAACTCAAACACAGACAAACTACAGCTACTTTGTTTTTCGCTACATCATAATTAATATACATTAAACTTTAACACAATAGGTACAATATGTCTACACTATAAACAATTATTATATCTGGGAGAGATCAGTAAGGTTACATAATATTAACTTATTCTATCATTATGAGCTATAAATATTACTTATAATGTTTCTTTTTTAATAACTCTTGACATTGAATGGCGGCTTTTCTGCGAATTCGAGAGTTATGAACAGGTGATGGAATGGACGGCGGTGCTTTTGGAGGCGATAACTGTGATGCATCTCCCACCCCCTCTCGCACAGTATCCAAGCAGTCGTTATAGACTTCCGCGTCAGACCTCATAACAGGACACTCTGTCGAGCTATTATCCTCAGTCATGTCCTTATTTTGGTCCAATGATTCTACATTAATTGCCCTACTTAAGGAAAGACGCGATTTACGACTTTGTAATTGATCAATATGTCGTTTATATATTTGCCCGTCTTTGGATTTGACCGTATACGAAACCGGTCCTAGACGGTCAGACACAATGCCTTCAGTCCACTTACGAGCGGAACTACGACTGTAGTCGCGTAACATGATCGGTTCGTCGCGTGCAAATACCCGCAGCGGGCGGCCAACATCGCTGTGTTCGCGTCGCAGTTGCTTACTGCGTACGCGCTCCCCAGTGTCGGGCATCAGCAGATCAAGACGTCCGCGCAGTCTTCTGCCCAGCAGAGCAACTGCCGGTTCTCGTCCTGTCGCACTTTGTTCTGTGTTTCTATATGTAAACAAAAATCTGCTTAAAGCGGTATTCAAATCCTCTTTAGCGAATTGTGCCTTTTTAAGTACCCGTTTCACTGATCGCACTGCATTTTCTGCAGCTCCGTTGCTAGCGGGGTGGTATGGAGGTATTAACGAATGTTTAATACCATTCCGTTCCAAGTATTGAGCAAATTCCGACGATGAGAAGGGAGGACCGTTGTCACTGACTAGGCGTTTCGGTAATCCGAAACGAGCAAATAACCGTCTCAAGCAGTCAATAACTAAAGCTGCTGAAGTTGAACTTAGTCTCTCAACCTCAATCCACTTGGAATGAGCATCGATAGTGACTAAATAGTACGCGTTATTAAAAGGGCCGAGAAAGTCTAGATGTAGACGCGACCACGGCTCAGCTGGCCAGGGCCAAGAGTGCAACGGTGCGGCGGGGGGCGCAGGGCGCAACTCCCTGCAGGCGGCGCACTCCCGTGCTGCATGTTCTATGTCTACATCTATGTTATCCCACCACACATAATTTCGCGCGACCTGCTTCATTTTAACAATTCCTGGATGGCCGTCATGAATTTCTTTTAGAACTGTTTCTCTAAGGGATTTTGGGACTACCATTCGATAACCCCATACAACACAACCCTGCTCAATATGCATATTATCTCTTTTATCATAATACATCTTTTCTACTTTGTTATACACGTTATTAGGAGGCCAACCGTACATTATATAACCATATATTTTACTAAGTAAAGGATCTTTTCTGGTTTCAGTTCTAATTTCGTTAAAACTGATTGGGAAGTTGTCTTGTGCATAATTTAAATAACTACATTCTCTGTCATTACCACTAAGTCGGCTCTGAGGAGACTCTAGAGGAAGGCGAGAAAGAGCATCTGCAAAGCAATTTTTTGACGAGCTTACAAATTCTATATCAAAATTATAAGCTGCCAATTTAACTGCATAACGTTGTAAGCGACTGGCGGCAGTTACCGGAATCCCTTTATTTTTTCCAAAAATATAACTCAGGGGACGATGATCGCTGCGCAGTACAAAATGCCTGCCATATAAATATTGGTGATGTTTACTCACCCCATATACAATTGCTAATGCCTCTTTATCAAGTTGCGAGTAATTCATTTCGGCCGAGTTGAGCGTTCTAGAAGCGCAACTCACCGGTCGCTCGCAGCCGTCTGCGTACCGCTGCGTTAAAACCGCTCCCAAACCGTACGCGCTGCTGTCTACTGATAGTATCAAAGGTAGGGCTGGATCATAATGAGCTAAAACAGGAGCATTGCTCAAAACATTCTTTACCTTAGTGAAAGCCTTACCACATGCACCCGTCCATTCCCAACTGACACCTTTCTTTAGTAAGTCATAAAGTGGCTTTAAAATAATGCTCATATTAATACAGAATTTAGAGTAAAAATTTACAAGTCCAATAAAACTTTTAAGTTGTGATACGTTTGTAGGTACGGGCGCTGCTACAATGGCGTTTATTTTATTTTTATCCGTATGTAACCCAAACTTATCAATTTTATAGCCTAAGTATGTAACACTGTTTTTAAAAAATTGACACTTTGAAAAATTTATTCGTAATCCATTTAACTTGAGTCTTTGTAACACCGCCCTCACATTAGCCAAATGTGTAACCTTGTCTTTGCCCGTGATACAAATATCGTCGGCAAAAACTGCCGTTGACGGCAATCCACTCAACGTTTCCTCCATAATTTTTTGGAAGTTTTCTGGTATGCACTTGATACCGAATGGTACCCTTCTATACACGAAAGTACCCACGTGAGTGGTGATCGCCGTCATCGACTGGGAGTCCTTATGTAAAACACATTGTTGGAAAGCGTTGGATAAATCCAATTTGGTGTATTGCTCACCACCCCCTAGGATGGCGAACAGATCCTCAATCCGTGGCAGCGGGTAATGGTAATCTTTTAATAGGGGGTTAATAGTTACTTTATAATCACCGCATAATCTAATATTACCATTTGCCTTAACTACCGGTACTATGGGAGTGCCATAGTCTGAGCGTTCCACTTTATAAATAACCCCCTCCCGTTGCAACCGATTGAGCTCCTGCTCCACAGGCTGACGTAAAGCCAAAGGTAAAGGCCTCGCTTTTATAAATATTGGGGTATTATCTTTTAAATGAAGACGAAATTCAGTTTTAAATGTACCCAAACCTTCCGTAAAAACTTCGGGAAACTCGGCCCGTAAAGATGTCGCGACCGAATCGTCATCAATTAAATTATAGCATCCACCAATTGCTAGGTTTAAATTTTTTAACCAAGTGCGACCCATTAATGGGGGCCCACCATTCTCAATAATATACAATTTTAACGGCGCATGATGTTGCCCGTACTTAACATTCACTATAATGTAACCGACAGTTTCGATGACGTCACCCGTGTACGATTTTAAGGTTAACATTTTTCTTTCTATAGGCATATTTGAAAAGTGATTATCATAATAACGTTTTGAAATAACAGAAATTTTACTTCCCGTATCAATCTCAAATTTACATTTTATATTTTCGATAACCAAGTTTGCATAATATGGCTTGTCACCCTCATTTTTAACTACTAAATTATAAAAGTTACAATTGTCGCTATCCGTATCTGAATCATTTATGAAAAACTGACCTTTATGTTTTTTTGAAGATTTGTTTTTCTTACACACGGCTTTTAAATGGCCTTTTTCACCACATGAATCACAATTATATTGTTTAAACCGACACTTGCCATCTGAATGGCCCGCTTTGCCACATCGTGAGCATACCCGCTGCGCGCGACTGTAGCCGGCGCCACCGCCACCGCGCCCGGCGCCGCCGCTGCCTGCGTCGCCGCCGCCTGCGCCCGCGCTGATCCGATGCAAGCCGTCGTCGTCCCGCTGCGCCGCCGTGCTTAGCCGTGCGCTCGCCGAGCTGGCCGAAGCACATGCCGTAGCCGCATGCCGCTCCGCCGCTTCCAACGCCAACGCCAGTTCCACAGCACGCTTGTAGTCTATACCTCGTTCTGCGAAGAGTCTCGATCTCATATCTTCGTTGATTAACCCCGAAACAAATTGGTCTCGCAAACACACTTCCAAACAAGCGCCGAAATTGCAAGTTTTTGCTAAATGTTTTAGTGCGTGGAGGTAGTCGCGTATATTTTCACCTTGCTGCTGTACTCTTTGTCGAAAAATATGTCTCTCAGCTATTTCCGACCTGTCCGGTTCCAAGTGTTCTTTTACTAACGTCACTAATTCATCGTAAGATTTTGATTCCGGAGTGGTCGGCGCGCACAAATCACACATTAAATCGTAACACTCCGCGCCTACCACGGTCACCAACGTTGCCACTTTTAATTTGTCCTCTATTTTATTTAAGGCGATAAATTGATTCACTCGTCGAATGTAAGCGTCCCAATTGTTATTTACTAAATTATAAGGTTCTAAGCGTCCAATAGGCATTTTAATTATTTTTTCTCACGCGTTGGTATTGTAATCCTCGTCGCCAGTGATATGTCTCGGGATACGTCAGTAAAACACGACGGCTCAATGCAGACTGATTTATTTGCTTACCCACTAAATACACAACAGGAAGGAGCTGGAACGTGACATCGTATCAGCTGCTAAGGTGACCTCGACGCAACCACGCAAAAGGTAGTGCAGAAGCTTTCTGCGATACCGAAGAATACTGCGACACCGGCGAGAGTAAGAAGAATTATAAAAAAGTAATTTTCTTATTTGATTACTATTAATCTTCGAACGTATCGTGTAACCACCGTGGATTTTGGTCTATATGCCGATGTAGAGTGTACATATGTATAGTAACCCAATACTTTGTCTAACTATAGGCCAAATTTATTTCAAATAAATCAGCGGTGCCTCATGTCTATTAAAAACTAGCTTTTTCTCGCGGCTCCGCTTGCGTGACAACAAAAATCCGGAATAAAAGTCCCGCTTTATATTTTCCCGGGATAAAAAGTAGCCTGTGTGTGCCAAAGGTTATGTCCAAAAACGGGCCTGAAATTTTAAACAAGCCAATTTATATATATTTGGATAGAAGTCCTGAAACCTTTTTCAATAAATCGTTTAATTTTAAAGACCTCCGATTTTGAGATTTATGTAATTTTGTTTGGCTTGAAAACTACACTTAATATGAACGTTTTTAAAAAAGTTGTTTATGAATGGAGGGGTCTAAAAATATTTTTTAATGGATCTAAGTTCCATATTTTGCCCTTTGAACATCCCTAAAGTTTGAGCCTTGTTAGATTTTGAGGCCCAGCACCCAAACAAAAACCGGACATCTCCTTTCATCGATATCCGTTCAGTAATTTTTAAGATGAGCAGTAACAAACAAACAGAAAATCAGACAGACAGAAAAGAATTACAAAATATCTAGACATCCAAACATCGTCATATACTTTCCCACTGATGATATTTACGATAAATTATTATTTCATTGTGTATAGTGAAGGGAATTTAGTACATTGTAGGACTTTGTACTATAAAATCCACTTTCAATAAATTGTAAAACACGTAATGAATAGATTTTATCAAACAATTTCTCACTACCTTTGTAATTAGTGTCAACGCTTACAAATTGAAACAATTGTGTCACGTAATAGTTAAAGCATTATTGAATTTTGGAAACAAAAGTTTTCATAAAGCGATTATAAATATTTGCGCATGAAGTTTGCAAATACAAAAACAATTTGCATAGTTTCTCAACAACACAAAAGAAAAAAATCATTGGTAAGAACCTTTGGTTAACTATATACCTAGATAGACACTGAACGTTTCAAACGCGTCGAAAAAAATAAAGGCCAACAGTTGCCCACTAAATGAGTTCGAGTGAATTACTTTTTGTTGTTTTTCATGGATATAATTTTCTCCCCATTTTAATAGAAACCATGTAATAACTGGTATCATTATGCGCGCACACAAGGATACGCAGAATGATGCAGCGATAGCGTATGACAAAGCTGTCACGCATACTAGCTTAAGAAAAGTTGGCCTGTTTGTTTTAGTTTCATTGCAGCGCGTCACTCTATCTAGGTTTATAATTTATCAAAGGTAAGAACATAAAAGTGTACAAGTGATTTGAAGTTTTGGATTTGTTCAGTTACTGCTTATTACATAATAGATTTAGCTAAACCTTACGAATATACTCATCATCAGTCTATTTGTGAAATAGACCCATTTCATAAGGATGTAATCCTCCTAGCCAGTTTCGGCCACGGCGGCCAATCTCAACGGAGATCAGCCAGGTACGCAGGAGATATTATAGTGCACAAGTGTGTGCGCAATACACAGGTGCACTCGCTATTCCTTCATTCTCATAGTCCGGTGAGACGGCAATCTGACATGACCGGAGAGAGATCAGGCGCAGGACCAACGGCTTTACGTACTTTCCGAGGCACAGGGGTATCACCGCCAACTTCCTGACTGAGCTGCGACTGAGTAATTTTTAAGATGGAAAAACCCAGTCACAATATTTTTGGCTTGACCCGGGAATAGAACCCAGGACCTTAGCGCGCAAATCGTACTCGTAACGCGTACACAATACAACTACGCCACCGAAGCAGTTCATAAGGATACTGAGAATCTAAAGGCCTGTCTACGAGTCCATGATTAGGATTTAGTACTATACTTGTATATATTATTTAAGCTGAGACGACAAAGTGACCCCCCTGGCCTGATGGTTAATGGAGTAAGATCCAGATAGTGTCGAATGACGAGAAATGTGTAACTCGTCAACATAATAATGCCAGCTTGTTTGGAATCAGATATACATAGGCTATCAACGTAACGCGACACACTTAAGTGAGCCAGTATGGCGGGCCGTTCACCTCGTGCGCGGTGGTGGCTATGCGGGTTGCTACAAATATACTACCACCAGTAAATGGTGAAATTCCTATTGTTATGCTGGTGTTCTCGTTGCAACCAGTTTTAGAACACTGACTGTAACAATAAAGAACATATTTCTCCACTTTACGGCTGAGACCGTGAATATTTTGATGCCCAAGTTGTGTTCCTGCGTCAGACTTAATGATAAACATTTCGAAGCTGCCGGATTTGCGGATTTTATCTGAATACATTGGAACAACGGCGTCGGGTCATGTCCAAGGTGAAGATGTTAGCGGATTTTAGTGTAGTGTAGTTTTTATGAACTAAATGAAGTTGCTTGTTTGATGATAAATACCACATCCCAATGGCAGTCCAAGACTTAGATTTACTGATGGTAGGTTTCTCGTATGTGAGGGGCCGTCTGGGTAGAAACCACCACAATGTCTATTTCTACCACCAAGCAGTAGTGTGCAAGCACTGTTGTGTTTCGGTTTGAAGGACATTGTAGCCAACGTAATTACTGGACATTGTGAGACTTAGCATCTTATGTCTCAGGGTGACGAGCGCAGTGAAGTCCCACACAGTACTTTGTTATTCAGAGTCCTGTGCGGCGTTGCTACTGTTTATGGGCGGTCGTATCGCTTACCATCAGGCGAGCGGCATGGTCGTCTCGTTAATTAACTGCAAAAAAAGACAGACCTTGGAAGGATAAAACTCTGAACATCAGTAAGCCGACAAGTTATTAAATCTATATTCTATGTATATAATTTCGTGTCACAGTGTTTGTTACCATACTCCTCCGAAATGGCAGAACCGATTTTGATGAAATTTTATATTCACACTTGGTAGGTCTAAGAATAGGTTGTTATCTATTGTTCATCCCCCTAAGTGGTAAGGGTAGCCCACCCCAAAAAATATTTTATTTTTTTTATTTTTCGATCAGTTTTTATTTCTGATGTGGCAATAAAAAATACATACACCCCTAAATTTTCTACCATCTTCCACCATCCCCTATTTTTTAATAGCGATAATAGTAATTTAATAACTTTTCACGCAAAAACTACTAAACGGATTTCGATGAAATTTGGCACACGGGTAGATTATATCCTGGATTAACACATAGGCTACTTTTTATCCCGGGAAAATATAAAGTGGGACTTTTAGTCCGGGAAAGCTCATACATGCGGGTGGAGCCGCGGGCAAAAGCTAGTTTCATTATAATAATAATGCTGACCAAACTTTGAGTACTTAACCAATGCTCTAAGACCGAATTTTTTCAACTGTAGTTAGGGTAATTATCGGTGTTATTAAAGTGGACGCGCTCGAAGAGTTTCGAGTGCTCCAGGTGCTGCGAGCGCGTCCAGCTTAACAAGACCCTGACAAAAAGATAACTACAGTTGAAAAAACGGGGCCTAAGTGACCGAAATGTCAGACGGAACACGAAAATGTTTGTTAACTTCAGATTAAGCATCGTTGTTGCTATCCAATTTCTTATTGCTATTTATTACTCCAATTTACTATAAAACAGGACTAACATTATTATTTTCTTGTGTGTCAATATAATTACGTTTTCGTCGAAGCGACAACGCACGTCGTACTTTCTCAGAAATAATAATTAGCGAAGTAATTATTGACAATATGTTATATTTTCATCAAAGATGGATATAATTGGAAGTGGCGTCGATAAATCGTGATATTTTTGAGGTTATTGGTAGGTATTCGAAGTCTTGGGCATCGCCCGACCTATTGATTTGGGTAAAAATGATTTTATTACTTAGTATATTAGCTAAACACTTCTGCAACGTGCTTGAAAAGGTGTGGCAAGCATCGGTCTTTATATCAGTTCTAATTGGGATCGCCCAATTAGAACTGATATAATGACAGGCAAGTAGAAGAAGCAGACATAAGTTAAAACTTAAAAAGTATGTGAATAAGATATTGTTTTGGATATTAATGACCTTTTTGCTAGTGTTGTAGAAGTACCTACGCTACTAGGTACCTAGTTCAAACAGTGACTGCCTCGGTGGCGTAGTTGTATTGTGTACGCGTTACGAGTACGATTTGTGCACTGAGGTCCTGGGTTCGAATCCTGGGTTGGGCCAAAAACATTGTGACTGGGTTTTTCCATCTTAAAAATTAGTCAGTCGCAGCTCGGAGTCAGGAAGTTGGCGGTGTGATACCCCCGTGCCTCGGAAAGCACGTAAAGCCGTTGGTCCAGCGCCTGATCTCTCTCCGGTCATGTCGGATTGCCGTCTTACCGGACTATGAGAGTGAAGGAATAGCGAGTGCACCTGTGTATTGCGCACACACTTGTGCACTACAATATTTCCTGCGCACCTGGCTGATCTCCGTTGAGATTGGCTGCCGTGGCCGAAATCGGCTAGGAAGGGATTATTATTATGATTATTAGTCCAAACATTGTTTTTTATTGCGTATTATTTTATACTTTTGTGTTTTTAGTTATTCCGTTAACTAGATCTACTGAACATGTTTTATAGACAGGCCAGTGTACAGGTGAACAAAAAAAAAATCGCTAATCTCAACACTTTGCACCAAATCATTCCCCTTTGTTTTTATTTCCTTGCTGCAATATTACCATGACATCCAGCGTAACTTAACCCCCCTGATTGCCACTACACGATGCAAATATCAAGATGTTATTTATTTCTTCCTATAATGACGTGTCAGGCTAAACTGGTTGTGTTATTCAAATTGTTATGTATCTCGATTGCGGATGCCTCAACCTTTCATATGATTGCAAGAGTTATTGTTTTATGGCGTAAAATACATTATTGATGTTTATTATTTCTTCGTAAGCGTTTGAAGGTTTTTTTCTGTGTTTACGTTGCAGTTTAACGTTTATTTAAAACTGTGGTGTATTTTAGCGAAATTGGTAGATGATACGCCGAAATAATCACTTAACAGCATGTTTTTTTCTTTGTGGTTTTGATTAAAGTGATAGCGATTTTCAGTAATTATCTATATGACGTAATATTCACCCGTATATACAATACTAGCATTTGCGCGCGCCTCCACCCGCGTAGAAAAGTTTTCCGCGATAAAAATCCCCTTTTGCACTCAGGAGTAATGTAGCTTCCTATTAGTGAAAGAATTTTCAATATCGGTCCAGTTCCTGAGATTAGCGCGTTCAAACAAACAAACAAACTCTTCAGCTTTATATATTAGTATAGATTGTATGCTATACGTACCTACCTATTAATATACGTATTATGTGTACAAATAAAGGACTTATTTCCATTTGTTTCTATTTCTTCTTACATTGGCCTACTAGCAGTTTTTGTATGCTGAAAATCAGTAGACTGGAAAGCATGGTTTGCCCGGGAATTGCAGTAGTGCGTCTTGTCTAAGTGGATTGGTGCCACGATGAAGCTTCATTGCTTTTTATAATACAAGACTCTATTAGAGAGTACCCATGCCAAATGAGACAGATTAGGACTTAGGCCTGGTTGTTTCATCCGTAGTAGGTAAAGTTACCGCCGCTTCTGACAGGTTGGTCTGGAAATCTTTGGGGGGGGGGGGCTATGTTCAGCAGTGGACTTCTAAGGGCTGAAGAAGAAGAAGAAGAAGAAGGTAAAGTTAAAGCTTAGTGTGTTTAATTTTTCCAAAAGTTTCATTTTCATGTAATTTTGGTTTGGTGGGAGTTTCACTGGCACAAAAGATATATACGCCAAATTTCTTGAAAATTGAATAATATTTAGGGGTTACACATCTTGGCCACTTATTTCTTACACTAGTGAACTACGTAATACTGAAATGTTTCGTAGTGCATGTATTTCTTCAATTATCTTATGTGTTGTTATGATTTTCTGCAAGTATATAATTAAAATTTAAGATGGGAATTAAAAGAGATGTTTGGCTATTACAAAAAATGTTTTGGTGATTTTAGGAGCTCGTATCCCTTCAAAAGAACAGGCATTTGGTGTTTCTTTGTTATCCTTGTGATAATTATTACGGATGCAGCTAAGTATACCCGTACTAAAGTAAAGGAAGTGCGGAGGAAAAATATTCCAGTTAAGACGGAAGAAAATATTAGATGTGGTATTATAAAATGTACACTTGGATTGGCATTTTTAAATAAACGAACTTATTAAACGTAGTACGTTAAGGACACCATGTAAAAAAATTAGGGACTGAACCTGCAAAGAAAACAGAATTATAACGATTAGAAAGCAATAATCTAGCTTTTGAAGGAAAAGACCTGAGTCATTTCGTTACTATTAAAACAAAGGTGTTTTATAAATTGTTTTGAGTCCATGGCCGGACTTAATACTGTGGAGATTCTCTAAAAAGCTATGTGAATGACTAGATTGTCAATGATACTTCAAAACGAGGAATTGCTTTGATTAAAATTTTTAACCAATCAGATAAATCGCTACCGCCACTGCGGGGTGAGTGGAACGATTATGTTGGTTTCACACAGTCTTACGGCCCAATGTCGACACTCGGGAGTATATCATCATCCGAGCGAGCATTGGACCGAGTCCCTAACAATTATGTACACCCTACACCGGCATACCAACCAAAACCCGTGGTGGCCTTCTTCGGCGCATACGAGACGGCCCCGGGGTATCTTGTTGCACTAAGATAGCTGCACGGGACCGTCCCTGCGCGATGCCGTTGCGGCCCCTCTCTATACAAGGGGGGCTAAGATGCCCCCGAACCCTAAAGGACGCCTTTGGCGTCTACGACAACGGGAGACCGACCACCCGAATTGTCGTCCACCTCGGAGTCGCTTAAATTAGACTGAGCAGCCCCCCGCTGCTCGCCCCGCGACACTCTCGAAGCCCCATTTAGTCACCTCTAGTCCAACACGCTGGCCTAGTGCAGGTTGGCGGACTTCACATACCTTCGAAATTCAGACAACTTCTCAGGTATGCAGGTTTCCTCACGATGTTTTCCTTCATCGCTAAAGCGAGCGATAATTCACAATGAATACACGCATAACTTTTTAGAAAAGTCAGAGGTGTGTGCCCTTGGGTTTTGAACCTGCGGACATTCGTCTCGGCAGTCCGTTCCACTCCCAACTAGGCTATCGCCGCTTTATATATCTTATTTAAAAATCATTAAATTACAGGCCAAAGTTGATCAAAGAGGAAAATGTAAATAATTTATTCATTATACTATAATATTGAAAGAAAGAGGTTCGAGGAAATTACAACAGAATGTAGCTTGTTATTTGTCACGTAATAGATACAAATTGTGTTTGATAGGGTGTTTTGTTGTGGTTGTTAAAAAATCTCTTTTATACGTAACAGCTTTGATTAATGATATACCTAGATAGAGTGACGCGCTGCAATGAAACTAAAACAAACAGGCCAACTTTTCTGAAGTTAGTATGCGTGACAGCTGTGTCATACGCTATCGCTGCATCATTCTGCGTATCCTTGTGTGCGCGCATAATGATACTTGTTATTACATGATTTCTATTAAAACGGGGAGATAATTATATCCATGAAAAACAACAGAAATTAATTCACTAGAACTCGTTTAGTGGGGAACAGTTGGCCTCTATTTTTTTCGACGCGTTTGAAACGTTAAGTGTCTATCTAGGTATATAATTAATCAAAGCGCAACAGTATAAAATACACGTCGGTTTTTACACTAAATCATTGTTCTTCAACATTTACCACTAACAGTCATAATATACTTCAAAATTTGATAACAATGGAACTATCGCACCTCCCAGATGATTATCTAAAATCACTTATACCGTGTTTTGATCTTCTGGCAAAGTGTAACATAGGTTTCTTTCACGAGAACTCCTCTTACTTCAAGAGATATTGGCGCTATTCATATATCATATCATGCGTGGTAGCATACTACACATCTCTAACGGTGTATGCCTTGAAGATATTCCAAGGTCAGATGGAGTTGTTTGAGCTGGCGTATGTGGTGCCGGTGTTTGTGGTCTGCACTCAAGGTAAGTTTATAAAGATGCATTATAAAGTGGGCGGCGATGGCCTATTTGGGTGTGGAATGGACTGCAGAAACGAATGCAATCGCAACCCAAGGGCGCGCACCTCTGACTTTTCTAAAGTTATGTGTGTATTTTTGTGAATTCGCTTGCTATAATCGTGAGGAAACCTACATATCTGATAAGTTCTCTTCAAGAATTTCGAAGGTATGTGAAGTCTGCCAACCCGCACTAAGTCCGCGTGGTGGACTAAGGCCTAAACCCTCTCAGTCGTAAAAGAAGTCCGTGGCCAGCAGTGGGTCAGCATAATATAATACAAGACTGATATTATTATTTATTATGCTAAAGTTAATTTTGTCTATAGCATGAACAGGGAGGCTCAGATACCATTATATGGATTATTTTATGATTAGGCCCGATTACCTTTATTACTGGTGGTAGGTCTATCATATGTAAGAGTCCGTCTGGGTGGGTAGCACCGCAATGTATATTTCTGCCGCCAAGCAGGAGTGTGCATGTACTGTTGTGTTTCGGTTTGAAGGACATTGTAGCCAGTGTAACTACTGGACATAATGAGACTTAACATCTTATGTCTCAGGACGACGAGCGCAGTGGAATGCCACATAGTACTTTGTAACTCAAGGTGCTGGATGGTGTTGCTACTGTTTATGGGTGGTCGTCTTACTTACCATCAGGCGAACAGTATGCTCGTCTCATCATTCAATACAATAAAAAATAAATAAGTATGGTGGGTTTACCACATCGTTACCATATCATTCCAAGTATTTAACAAAAATTCCCGAAAATAAATGCTTTAGATCCTCAAGAAACATTAAGGCTTTTTCATACGGCAAAATGTTTACTCGAAAATTCCAAGGGGAGTTATTTGCATCCGTACGCACAAACGGGCTTGTACCGGCGTTCCGGAATATGGAAAAAATCCCGGCAAAATGCTTCGTCGAATGAAAAACTGCTGAAAGTGAAACGGGCTATACGTATTCATTTATTTCAAGTAGTCGAGGAATTTTGATTTTGAGTTTGTTTCATTGCATAGGCAACGTAAAAAAGTTAGAAGGATTCAAATTTTTATTATGTAATGTATTCCTCCTGGCCAGTTTTGGCCACGGCGGCCAATCTCAATGGAGATCAGGCAGGTACGCAGGAGATATTATGGTGCACAAGTGTGTGCGCAATACACAGGTGCACTCGCTATTCCTTCACTCTCATAGTTCGGTGAGACGGCAATCCGACATGACCGGAGAGAGATCAGGCGCAGGACCAACAGCTTTACGTGCTTCCCGAGGCACGGGGTATCACACCGCCAACTTCCAGACTCCGAGCTGTGACTGAGTATTTTTTTTAAGATGGAAAAACCCAGTCACAATGTTTTTTGGCTCGACCCGGGATTCGAACCCAGGACCTCAGTGCGCAAATCGTACTCGTTACGCGTACGCAATACAACTACGCCACCGAGGCAGTCTAATTTTTTTATATTAAAACCGTGATAACCATCCGTGACTAAGTAAATCATTGTGTATTTCTGACTTTTGAAGAAATACAAAAAAACTATCGACCTTATCCATCCTATTGTGTCAATCTCACTGGCTACACGAAATGTTTTTTTTTTTGTATGGTATTGAATGACGAGGCGAGCACGCCTGATGGTAAGCGATACGACCACTCATAAACAGTAGCAACACCATCCAGCACCTTGAGTTATAAAGTACTGTGTGGCATCCCACTGCGCTCGTCATCCTGAGACATAAGATGTTAAGTCTCATTATGTCCTGTAGTTACACTGGCTACAATGTCCTTCAAACCGAAACACAACAGTGCATGCATACTGCTGCTTGGCGGTAGAAATAGACATTGCGGTGGTACCCAGCCAGACGAGCTCTTACATATGAAAGTCCTACCACCAGTAATTTATTAACAAATTAATTGTCTTAACAAAGCCTTACATCCATTTCCTGTGACAGGAATCAAGCGAACCTATTCATACTGTAAATTAACCACAGCAAGACCTCACCCTACAATATAGGTGAAAACAAAGTCGTAACAATTAGAAAGCCAAGCTCCCGAGCTAATGTGACACAGAAAGTACATTCTGGGTACACGTGCATAGTTCCCATTGAAACTTGACAATTATAATTAAATTAGTCTAATGTGGTAGAGTATTAATCAGTCTTTGATGTAAATTTAATTATTTCCTTGAATTTGAGAAGATCAAATATGTTTTGAAACTGTAAATGTTTGGCAAATGTGACTTTTAGACATGTCTTCGGAGAGAGCGGTAGATCCATCCAGTATTTTATTCAAGATGGTAATTCTGTTTATAGGAAGTTTAGCGCTTACTATCATAGTATTGTGTGCCTACTTTTATAATGTATGTCTACGGTAGTATTTTTTTTTGCTGCTTAGTGACGAGATGAGTAAGCCGCTCGCCTGATGGTATGAAATATCACCGCCCATATATTTTTTTTATTATGCATAGGCAGGCGAGCTAGTGGCCCGCCTGATGGTGAGCGGCCACTGCTCATGGATTCGGCGATGCCAGGGACACAGAAAAGCCGCTGCCTACCAAACTACCTACCATAAACGGTAACATCACCATACAGAACTTCAATTACAAAGTATTGCGTGGCACTCCACTGCGCTCGTCACTCTGTGCGATTACATGTTAAATCTCATAATGCCTAGTAATTACGTTGTTTACAATGGCCTTTAAACACTCTGCTTGGCGGTAGAAGTAGACATTGCGATGGGACCTACCCAGACCACCCCTCGCATACAAGAAACCTACCACCAGTAAATTTAATGTTATTAATCAAATGAAATAAAGAATTAGCATTGTAGAGCTTGTTTCTCGATTTATCAGTAAATATTACTCGACCAATTAAAGCCCAAATACAAATTCCTCGCTGTCAACTGCTTCCAAACTAAATAACAAAAATCGCTCCTAAATAAATAGTACCATAGAGATAATACGTACTGTTTACTTTAGGAATGACTTTTAAATCATCATAAAAGTGGCACATCTACAAGTTATAGAAATAACTTGATAGAAATAAAACTGAACAATTGAACTATTTTATTCAAACAAAGTTTTTTACTTGTTATCTTGAAATTTCATATTTAGTGAATATTTTTACGTGACTATTGGAAAATTAGTTTTTAAAAAAATTATCAATGGAAAAAATACTTCAACATCGTGAAATTGAGGCTAAATATATAAATCATGCTAATATTATAAATGCTAAAGTTTGTGAAAATGTTTGGAAGTGTGTTAGAAGTAAACGCAGCAACAATGCAATGGATTTGGATTTGGTTCACGGGTGGGATCTGGATTAACACATAGGGTACATTTTCCCGGTAATTTGTTCCCATACCAAATAATGGATATTTTGAATCTAATTCTTTAAGTAGATGGCGCTGGCGTCGTACTGGTTTAGGGACTTTTGTAGCGGGAACGGCTTTTGACGCGGGCGAAGCTGCGAGCAACACCTAGTCTATACTAATATAATAAAGAGGAAAAATTAGATTGTTTGTTTGGAACGAATAAACTCAAAAACTACTGGACCGATTTTGAAAATTCTTTCACTAATAGAAAGCTACATTACTCCTGAGTGATATAGGCTACTTTTTATCCCGGAAAAACTTTTTCACGCGGGCGGAGCCGCGATCAGAAGTCAAGTATTCAATAATTCTATTATTTTTAGCAATACTAAAAGCGATAATAGTAATCATCAACAAGGGAGAGATAAAGACGCTGGTACTACAACTTGGAGAAACGTGGAGGACGGACAACCTAACTACGAAGCAGTTGAACAAAAAGACTTTACTGTTGAAGAAGTTAAAGTTTTGCTACGGCGGTAAATAGAAGTGTTTGTGGCGTGAAGCGTACACTAATACTGTAATAGTTGTTTGTAAAACATTGTTTTAGTAGTTTTTTCTTTAATTTCGCATACCTTTCTCTTTCACGTCTCATTTGAATACGATCACTGACAATTTGATTTGTTTATGTATTAAAATGGTGATCCTAGACGCATATCTTTCTTTTTACATTAAAAAAAATAGATAATAAGTAGTAATTGTTGTTATTATGATTTATGACAAAATAAGTGGCATCCAAAAACGGTTAAAGCGATTATTTGTTATAACCATAGTATGCCCGCAGGTTTAATTTGCATTAGGGTAAATTATAAGTAAGAGTAATAAGTATAAGTTTCGTATGATTTATCATCCATAATTATTTCCTAATTACAGAACTTATTTTTTTAAGTTTTAGCTGACATTAAATCTTATAAGAGAGGTAAACAAGGTTTTGTATTCTTACTAGAGATCAATAACTTTAAAGGGCTATAAAAACTTTTAGTTGTTCATAATCTATTTTTTTAGCCTTCTACTGGATGAACATAATAGGCTCGTGGCAATACATCCTCGCTCCATTGGTTGAGACGATATTTCGAAAGTATATCCTCAACCAAGAGTTTGGGCTAGCCCTGCCTTTTGCCTGCTCATTCCCATTTGATCCTTCTGCGGACTGGCCAACTTACATCGCTGTCTACTTGTTTGAGACTTACAGTAGTAAGTTTTTCCTTTTTTTAAATCTATTCTTATCACACACTTTGTGCTGTAACTGCTAAAATCGATAGTGGCACGTATCTTAAGACATTGAATCACGGGCGTAGCTATAGCTTTCAAATAGTTGGGTCCTAGGATACCAAAATGTCAGTGGCGTATCGTGGGTTCTTGCCGCCCCATGACACCAAAAAAAACTCCTTTCATTATCAAAATTAAGAAGTTTAATTTTACGGGTCTATTTTATTCTTATTATAAATTTGATAGTTTGTCAAAATGTTTCTTAGAAGTGCACATAGGCATTATAATGTGTACATGTTTTGTGGCCTGGATTATTTTTTTGTAAGCTAAGGGGACGGTCCGGACCCCCGAACCCCCCCTTATATACGGCCATGTATTGAACACTGCAGCCTCCTTTTTCTTTTACGGGCACGGCAATGTGTGTGTGATAATTGTCCTACCACCTAAGGGTAGGCAGTATTAACATTTTCAATTTTTCTTTTCAGTGTTTCGCATCGTCTACTCGTATTTAGGTACAGAGTTTCTCCTAATATCATTGTGCTCGCATCTTAGCACTGAGTTTTGTCTATTGAGAGAGGATTTGCTAAACGTGAAATCAACAGAAAGAAGAAGTTACAATATTTTATCTGATTGCAGAAATATGGAACTCCATGATATTGTCATGAAACATCAAAAATTGATCAAGTAAGTGTGTAGATTGAGTTTTAGTCAAATTTGTCAAAACAATAGTATTTCTACGCGGTGGCGCTAGATGTCGCTATATTAAACTAGGATTAAATAAAATTGATATTATTTAGGAATGTAACATTGTTGGTATTTTTACATTAATGGGAAACTACTCACATTTGAACACGATTTTTCCATGAAGTTGTTTTTATCTTAACATTAATTAAAACATAAATATTGCTATGACTTTCCACATTACTTTATCCAAACTTCCTTGCTGCAACTCCTACGTTTACTTTAACACACATCTTTAGTTTTATTTTATCAAGACATTTAAGTAAAACATGTTGCCACAGCAGAAAATATTAAAAGCTATTTATGCGCCAAGAAAACCGTCGAACTCTACTATATTTACACACGATTGTAGGAACGGAAGGAAATGGCACGCAAGGCGCCTTTGATCTCGCGAATGCAATATAGAGCCGGCAAATTAAATTATTGTAATATGATCTGTTTACTTCACGAGCGTTCCGTATATCTATTCTATTAGTATGGCAATTCGTTTATCTCGATTATGACGAATGTATACGAGATATGTATTTGCAGATATTTAGGTGGGTTTCGTAAAGAAATTGCCAGGTTCTAAGCTATTTTCTGCTATAGCAGATGCTAGAATTTTTTGTAACAGATGGTTCGCCGACTTGATATATCGAATTAGATTTTTTTAGGCAGAATTCTCAAGTGTAGGTTTCCGCACGATGTATTTCTTCACCATCATAGCGAACGATAATTGATAAACTATACGCACGTAACTTCGGAAAGTCAGAGATGTGTGCCTTGGGTTTTGATCCTACGGACCTTCTCGGTAGACCGTTCCAACTTGGCCGTAGTGCTCTTGTATATTTTAAATATGAAAATAAATGTAGAATTTTACTCATATTATAAATGCGGAAGTTAAATACGGTTGGATATAAAATAATAATTTTATAAGTTAGACAGAAATGGCTAGCACACTGGCTTCTTTTTGTCAATACCTAGTTTATAATAAAATATCTATGATACATTTTTTACATGGTTTTTTTTTCATTTTTTATTTATTTATTAGGTCTACAATCAATCATACACTATAACATCAACTAAAATAAACAGAGAAATTAAAGAAACTAAGTCTAAGTACATGATTGTTAAAAAGTAGACACAGCATTCACTAATAATACATACTCACTAAAAATACATAATATAAGTTATATTAGGTTGGTAAATATTATGCTATAATGATGATAATTAAATACACAACTGTCACAAAGAAAAAAAATATAACAATGATCTTATAATAACTAATTAATTCGGCTTACAAGAGCGTAACGCTTTCCGAAAACTGTATGAGTCAGCATGAATGTCAACAGATTTACTGTAGCAGTTCAATAGCTTGCAAAGTCTAAGAACTGGAGAGTTGCAACAAAGCACAGATATTCGCAGTGGAGGCGATAGAGGAGTTATCGCATATCTAGGAGTTCTAGTAGGGAGTCTAATATTGAAACTGGATAGAAGTATCATCGTAATAATAATATACAATATCTAACCAGACTTCGTTTTATTTATTGTTATAAGGTACACCAACAGCACTACATATTGTAACATTATAGAACAGTAAAACAGTAAGGTACAAGATCTGATATGTGTAGTACTCATAGGTGTACACAGCATTCACCACAGACAACATACTTAAATTAAAAAATTAAAACATAATATTGAAAAGATATGAAGATATTGATTGATTACTGTGTGTATTATAAATAATTTAAAATAATTTGGTTACAACACTAAACGTAAAAAATAGGCAACAGGAAAGGTCATAGAGTTGCGAGTATGGTCCAGATCTAATAACGTACATTCGTTTTAATAGTGGTTCTAATTTTATTATCGTGTCAAAAACATTAAACAGTATAGTTATAGACCGGATATCAGGACCAAATTTTACATAGGTATTTTGTTATTTCATGCTAGATTGAGTTACTGCCGAACAGGCTCAAGATTTTTGTATGACAATTTTCTCAATGTCCGCTCTATATAATTTTAGAACTCTTTGTCTCGTGTATAGGTTCTCGGAACAACTTAATGACATATTCAACAAAATGATATTCGTCAACCTGTCTTCGGTAACCATCACGGTTTGCTTCTTCGCATTCGCTACTAAGGTAAGAATTTACTACATAATAATAATCGCTTCCTAGCCGATTTCGGCCACGGCGGCCAATCTCAACGGAGATCAGCCAGGTGCGCAGGAGATATTATAGTGCACAAGTGTGTGCGCAATACACAGGTGCACTCGCTATTCCTTCACTCTCATAGTCCGATGAGACGGCAATCTGACATGACCGGAGAGAGATCAGGCGCAGGACCAACGGCTTTACGTGCTTTCCGAGGCACGGGAGTATCACACCGCCAACTTCCTGACTCCGAGCTGCGACTAAGTAATTTTTAAGATAGAAAAACACAGTCAAATTTTTTTTTTTGGCTCGACCCGGGATTCGATACCAGGACCTTAGCGCTCAAGTCGTACTCGTAACGCGTACGCAATACAACTACGCCACCGAGGCAGTCACTTACTACATATAGGGTCAGTTTCACTGGTTTCAAGTAAATTTTATTTAAACAGCTAATGTAGATACTATTCATTTTTGTAAATTTTTGGGAGGATAGATTAGAATATGACTTTTGTAGATCGACTTATAAATTTCTGTGACGAGTACATTGATATGTAAAAAAACCCAAGATGTAGAGTTCTTTGCAAATGAGACATCAACAAGTGTCGTTGATAAATCACATGATAAATCAAACTAAAAAATGAAACAAAAAATTTGAAGTTTTGATAGAGTATACAATAATTTGATCTTACGCCTACAACATAAAGTTGTTTCTTAAACGTGAGTAGAGTAACGCACGTTTTCTCTCGATTTTTATAAATGTCACAAATGCAATTCCCTTCATATAACCAAAGTAGAACAAGAGTTCCATGGAGCCGAATCGCTCTTGTATTTATTTTATATATGTTGATTTAACCGGCTTAAAAAATCTTCACATCCTTTCTGCGTGACGATTGATGTCCATTCTTCACATCGAATTGGATCACGAGGAAAACTTAAAGATAATAAAATGATATTAAATAAGATACAAAGATGTCTACACAAAAAATAATCAGTACATTTCGATAGTTACCCAAGATTTATACGAGATGATACATACCTAGTACCTAAAGTAGAAAGCAATATCCCTATAAAATTAATTTATTCATTAATTTTATAAATAAACAAGTTTTATACGAATCGAAGTTCGTCGTAATTTCTGATTTTGACATAGGTACCATTGGATGTGGACGATAGCCTTGTTGGGAATGGAACGGTCTGCCGAGACAATGTCCGGAGGCTTAAAACCCAAGGCACACACCTCTGACTTTCCGAAGTAACGTGTGTATTGTTTATCAATTATCGTTCGCTTTAACGGTGAAGGAAAACATCGTGAGGAAACCTACATACCTGAGAATTTTCCATAAGAATTTCGAGGGTATGTGAAGTCTGCCAACCCGTACTAGGTCAGCGTGGTGGACTAAGGCCTTAACCCCTCTCAGTAGTAGAGGAGGCCCGTGCTCAGTAGTGGGCAGTATATAATACGGACCACCTGTACTACTCAGAAGGTTTAGGCATTAGTCCGCCACGCTGGTTAAGTGCGGGTTAGCAGAATTCACTATTGTATTGAGCTCAAAATGTATAAGTATAATTCAAAATATGACCTTGGATTGTTAACACAGTTTCAAATTTCAGGTTGCCCGAGGACCAGTAGACATGGCAAATAACTTTATGGCCGTCGCGGCATTAATATTACCAATTTTCAATTTATGTTATTACGCAGAAATGCTAATAAATGCGGTAATATATTCCATATCTGTAAAGCTGGGTTCACACATCCAATATCGCAACAAATAACTAATAAGTATACTACGTTATTTTAAAATTAAATATCAAAACAATCAATCAGCTTATCGCCTTCCACTGCAGAACGTAGGCCTCCCCCAGGGAGCGGCCACCATCCTGATCTTGAGCCATCTATACCTGCTACCCGAAGCGACGTCTTTTTCATATCGTATATTTAATCAAGATGTCAATCGATGCCGTTGTCACAATATCTCTAAAGGTGACACCTACTCTTCGTCTCGATTAATGTGGTTCGAGCATAACGATATAATTCATCTAACAAATAGTAATTTGACCCTCTTTCATTCCAGAGTGCTGGAGTAGCGGATTCAGCTTACCATAACCCCTGGTACATGGCCAGCGCACAGTACCAGAAGTCGATATGGTTCATTATAAGACGGTAAGAATCTTACTTCTTCCTATTGAAAATGAATATTGGAAATGCTAAAGTTTAAAAAATGTTTGGATGTTTGTATGTTTGTTAGAAGTAAACGCAGAAACAACAAACAGATTTGGATGAAATTTGGCACACGGGTAGATCATCTCTTGGATTAACGCATAGGCTAATTCCCACTAATTTGCTCCCATGGGAAATAATGTATATTTTTAATCCGATTCTTTAAATAGAATGCGCTGGTGTCGTACTGGTTTTTAGGTTTTTTTGTAGCGGGAAAGGATTTTCACGCGGGCGAAGCTTCGCCCGCGTGAAAATCCAGCTGTAAGCAACACCTAATACTACATAATATTAGCCTTGTATAACATTTATAATGGTAGATGCGGACTACATACACCCAGTTCCTGCAACCCTTATCAAGTTATCTGTCCGCAATTTCGTCTGGAATACTTTAGGGAAGCCCTATTCAGCAGTGGACTTCCAGTGGCTGATGAGGATTATAATATACTAACCCACTGCTGGGCATGATCCGCTACTTCTGAATGGGTTAAGGCCTTAGTGCACTACGCAGGCTTGGTACGGGTTGGAAGATTTCACATAATCTTTGAAAATCTAATGGGAATACTACCAGTATTTTACTGCATGAGCAAAAGAGAAAGTAGGTCATTTGCTAGTTATAAAATACAATACGTGCATATTGTATAATTAAATTGCTCTGCCCGACGTTAAACTCTGTGAAATCCAGTCAAAAACAAATCATGTTGTTGCTTAAATTCAAACCTACGAGTGTTAGTCCACAGCCTATATAGACTGCCAACTACCACTAGATCAATAAGGCTGTAATTAGACAGAGCGAGTTTCTTGAGGCAAGTTTGTTTGTGAATAAGGATTGACTTCATCGAGTTCAGACGAGGCAACTTTTTATGTCTTCAAGAATCGCACGTGCGAAGCGAGAAAATTTCTCCATCTAATTGAGGCTTTACACCCATCCAAAACGGGAAAAGAACGTGGGCGTGTTACTGGCCTACAAAACGATATGAATTCACTTTGAGCTTCCGGAAATGTTAAATAAAAGCGACAAACATATTAAGAATTTGAATCATAAAGCTATGTATATGAATTTCTTTATAGGAGATAATTTCCAGAATTACTGATATGATTCTAAAAACTCATACCGGGAATGGAATTTTACCCAGGTGAATCCACGTACAAGATCTAGTAAACGAACAATAGTCACCGTACGACTGTTTAATTGTTACATTGAATTTGTGTCCGATACTCTGCTAAGAAATTTCTAACATAATAAGAGAAGACTGGAGTAGTAACTTACTTTAACTTACCACACTAGTATCACAAGGGTTTAAGGGACAGAATCGAATATATTTTTTAATATACCGTTCATTGCCACCAAACCAATAAGTTTTGTGAAGTAGCACATTCATTTTGAAAAGGTATTGCGCCAGAGGGTGAAATTATTGATAAACCTTGCATTGGAACCAAGATTAGAATGATCTGCAAATATTTGTTCCAAGTGTAGTTAAAGTCACTCATAAGAAATAGAAACAAATCTGAAAAAAATACAATGTTTTAAAGCTTAAGCCACGCATAAAAAATGGGAGCCGTCTTGAATATTAATATTATTGAACCGCGTGTAATAGATTATGTTTACCTACTTAGTTGTTTTCTAAATGAAATGGGGGATTGATCTGCATGATTGTATTCTTCAAACGCACGAGCTGATGATGCAATAGCAAACGCATCTAGAACGCGCAGTAAACTTAACGCAGAAACTATGTCGTTTTACATATAAATGAGTACCTACGCTTAAAAATAATATTTATATTTAAAATAAAGAGCAGAGATCATAAATTATCGTCAACATGTTTAAATTACCATCTGCGACCCTACATTAAAATGTTTTATTTTCAGATCTCAAAAGCCGTGCTGCCTCACGTCATTGAAATTTAATCCGGTGGCCTTACACACTTTTACTGCGGTAGGTATTTTTATGGTAAATGAGGTGATACAATTTATAGTGAGTGGTCACCGCCACCCATCACCATATGTACTGTTAGGATAAAAGTTATGGGAACCAGTCGAAATGTCAAACTAATAGTGGAAGTGGCAGTTGGATGTATAAAAAGGGTGCCGTATCGATGTGCACGCTTTACACGACCGCAGTTTCGTCCTCGCCGCGCTCCCCATCGCCGCCCCGACCCCCCTAACAGTTCAGGCCCGCGTGCCGACGAAAGCATCGGATAGGATTAGGTTAAACACCAATCTTCCCCACTAATCGCTGATGTCTCATCCTCTCCCAGTGACCGTCCTGAGCCGAGGTCCGTAACCCGTTAGTGGGTTGCCCGCAGCATGGTCGCTTAAATTAAAGGGTTGCAAGCGCCTACAGCGCTCACCCTAAAGTCCGGTGTGGCCAGAAAAGCCAACTCGCGTCAGGCTACTGGCAGATAGGTCCGCGTTAAAAATAGTCTCGTAGTCGATCCCAGTCGTAGTCTTAGTGGCAGTTGAGTAAGTTGATCATTGACTTTCATGCTGGTCGGTTATGTAAAATCAGTGATCATTGATCAATCGTGTTTACTTAAATCAAAATCGCGTCTGTTTCTAACAGTACACATTCACTGGTGGTAGGTCGCTCGTATGCGAGGGACCTACCACCAGTCGTCTGGGTGGGTACCACCGTAATGTCTATTTCTACCGCCAAGCAGCAGTGTACATGCACTGTTGTGTTTCGGTTTGAAGGACATTGTAGCCAGTGTAACTACTGGACATAATGAGACTTATCTTATGTCTCAGGATGACGAGCGCAGTGGAATGCCACACAGTACTTTGTAACCCAAGGTGCTGAATGGTGTTGCTACTATTTATGGGTGGTCGTATCGCTTACCATCAGGTGAACGGCATGCTCGTCTCGTCATTCAATGCATTGATAAAAAATATTGTTCTAAGAGCCGATTTAACATAGATTAGAGTGTGACTTTTGTATTTCGTCGTCTGATATATTTATGTGACGAGTGGCATTTACTCTAAAGTTGCTAAACAGGCCCTAAATCTGATTGATATCTCTGATACAATATTAATTTAAGAAATATATACCCTAGGAGTCTTGACCAGGTATGGTGAACCTTTATCAGTCAGTTGTAATTAAATATGAAAAAAATTAAGGGTCTGTAACGTGCCCACCTGGGCCGATTAGTCTGGCGCTGTTTTGGCTATTTTTATGGCAATTACAGACGGGAAAAATCATTACGTTGATAATGACGTTATAATGATTGTGGGTGGTAGTGCTCATGAAGGCAAAAATCGTTATCAGTTTCAAAAATACTCTTTATTGAATATTGCTTTGGAGTTGATGCACTGGTGACTAATCTTTATGAGCAGTGATATATTATGATTCAAACTCCACAAATAAACAGAAGATGGGGAAAGCATCATTCAGATGTGAAACATCAAAAAGTTTTACCAGTATTTTATAAATATCATTAATATTTCGGATAACAATAACAATGCTGTCGAAATAAACAATATTTATTTCCAAGAACTGCTACTAAATCAACCGTTGACGACGAAGTTCTCGATACAACATTAAATTCACAACGTTATTTCAAATAAATTTAATTGAATTTTGTTTGTTAATCTAAATGAAAAGTTGTCGGAGTGTTTAAGATACTCGAACCAAAATATTGTATTGATTGAGTTTAAGAGAACAAATATTGATACTAAATGAGATATCAAAGTTCATAAAACGGAAAATTTTGTTGATTCAACTCATTGAGAGCTAGAGGGTTCTTGAAGCAATAATTAAAACTTAAACTGTTTAAGAATCCTCGACGCAGAAATCTCTTTTCGGATACCTTCGTTCTTTTTTTTTTCGCAGGGAAAAAACGCGTTGTTGCTACCACTACTGGGCGAAGTGGAACGGTTATGTTAGTTTATTCTGAATGATCTATTTACAGTGTATAGAAACTGTATCAATGAGGGGTTGGGTTTGATTCACTAGGTATATAATTTGAGTGATTTCTATATGAAAACTATATATTAGCTGCCTTAGGTTACAACTTGTGATCCATTTGGCGATACACCATTTACTACGATCATGGTGCAAAATATTCAAATTTAACTTTACAAACTTGTTAAATACATGTTATGAGATATTATAGCTTTTATTACGAAAATCTCACATCAGGGCGATAAAAATAAATATTTTGCATTAAATTCTTTGTCAATACCCATGTCTTAAGACACAAAATCTAAGGAAACTGAAGGAAGTTAATCGTCAATTTCCTAAGCCCTGATTAATTTCCATTTTAACTAAAATTCCTAAATCTAAATCCTTGCTTGGGTTTCGTTATGTCACTCTAGGATTTAGAACAGCTCTGAAGATTAGTAAGCTGTATCTTAAACGTAAACAGACTGAAATTCTAATAATTATTACGATCTTTGGCGATATTGGAAGAGAAATTCTGATATATTGTATATTAATAATATTATTTGATATATTTTGAGTGACTATGACCGGTGTGAAGTGACAGAGGATATAGTAACCAAAATTAAGAAGGGTATGCTAAGTTTGTTTGGGCATTTGGAGAGGATGGATGATAGGAGATTTACAAAGTGGATATATGAAAGTAGAAAATGAGTCTATGTTATTTGAAAATAATAAATAAATAACAAAATAAGGCAAATGTGGCTGGAAAAGCCTGTAGGGGTCGATCACACCGAACCTTAGAATGTCAGATATCTGACATTCTTCGTAAAGGCTAGGTCAAAGGTATCCTGAACCAGCGGGAATGCATTAAAACATTGATAAAGGTGGAAGAAGTGAGAGAAGTATGCCCGAATTAGGCAAAGTGGCAATCCATAGCCTCTACCTATCCCTATGGGATAGAGACGTGATACTATGTATGGATTTATAATATTATATTTTGTTAATGAAAACGTACCATAGTTGGCCGGGCTTTGAATATGTGCTTGAAATGCGATAGGCTTTCCACCAATGGGTTACAAGTTTGACGAAATTTGCAAGCCCTGGTAGAGTATCCGTATAACCCTCCTAGATAACATTTGAGCTATAAATTATAATAGATAATATGTAATTATTTATTTCATTAAAATAGTAGGTATTACGCAGTACAAGTACGCAAAACCCTTCCAAACTAAGCTTTGCCCTAACATTAATTTGTTTTTTTTTTCTAATACCCTACCACATACTCGATTTCCTGTTATTGATTTATTTGTGTGCATTATTTTTTTTGATACACTTTTTTTTTATTTTCCAGGTATTAAGCACCACTTGGTCATATTTCTCTCTGGCTTCGAGTTTGTTTGAGAATGAAAACTGATATCACTATGAAATCATCATCATCATTAGCCACATGACGTCCACTGCTGAACATAGGCCTCCCCTAAAGATTTCCAGACGGACCTGTCAAAAGCGGCCCGCATCCAGCGTGTTTCTGTGACCTTTATCAAGTATTCTGTCCACCTTGCAGGTGGACGGCCGACGCTGCGCTTGCCAGTACTATGAAATGCAACCTATATTTCCATAAGCTACACAATTAGAAATATATCAAGCTCACATATAAATAGAATGTTTGTTAATATAACAGTAGTATTCTTTCTTTCTATTCTAATGGGTTTTTAATACATCAATGATTCTAATATGATAAATGTGACAAAAATATAAATAGACATTATATTTAAGTACGTCAATCACTATAATTGACTACAACTATTTTAATTGAATGGACGCTATGATGCAAATTAGTTCCGTGCGCCTACTATGTTTTTGTCTCTGCACCATTCCAGGTTGACTAGTAGAGAATGCCTTCGGCATTAAGTCCGCTTTTACATGTTTTGTATGAACTGCAAATAAATAAATAAATATAAATTAGTAAAAAAATCTACGTCACACTAGCAGACATCTCCAGAGATAACTCATATATTTTTCGTAGGAGTTCCGTCGCAACTGTTTCTAACATTGTCTGCATGAAACATTAGGTCTTCTGTATAAGAACTCTATTCCCTGGATATTTTCAGGGGAGAAAATATATTTTCTCCCTGTAGCCTAATTTAAATTAACATAGCAAAGTAATTAACCCCAGTTTTTCCTCTAAACAAACTGGTGTGGACGTGGCTGAAACTTTGAATCAAACTAAAAGCTTTCAGGATATGAAACTTAATTTCATTTCGTTTTGAACCCAAGTGAAAATGTCAAATAATTACTTTAAACAATTTTCTATTTTGCGGCCCGGTTGTTAAGTGGTTGTTGAAGTTAGAGTGGGGGTAACGGGTTCAAATATTTCATTAAATTGATTCAAAATATTGTTATAGGGTCGGGTAGGCTCTATGATTAAACTATACATTAAGTAGACAATGGTGTGGTATGTGTAAAACATTTTTGACATTTTTATATAAGGTGATTTTTCTTTATTAGGAAGGTAGACTTCGTTTCAAAATCATGCTCTCCCAGAAAACGAAAGATGTAAGGTACAAAATAATAGAAGTGGAAGACGATAACTGACCATTCATCATTTCCATTTTCTAGTTTTACTCTTAACAAGCAACACTGTGCATGCACTGTTGTGTTTCGGTTTGAAGGACATTGTAGCCAGTGTAACTACTGGACATAATGAGACTTAACATCTTATGTCTCAGGATGACGAGCGCAGTGGAATGCCACACAGTACTTTATAACTCAAGGTGATGGATGGTGTTGCTACTGTTTATGGGTGGTCATGTCGCTTACTCGTTTCGTCATTCAATTCAATAATAAATAAATAACAATTCGCTTTTACAGAAAATTAAAAACCAAAATCGAAACACTATGACTACACATACAACCACACCCATAAAAACAATAATGAAATCCGGTATCTAAATCTCATCAATATGTCGTACAAAAACATTAGAAGCTAAAAGCAATATCTGAGTATGATTGTGATGGCACGGATCGATATCGTACGTGACTAGACAGCAAAAACTAGCGTTGAGTAATCAATCTGGGACACAGATTCATATTGAGATGTGACAATCTTTTTGTTTTTGTATCGGATTTGTTTGCGGCTACCCTTGGAAAAGAAGACGATTGAAAATAAAAATAGTCTATTTTTAGGTATATTGGGGCTTTATTTTTTTATTTATTTTATTTATTTTATATATTTAATTCAGATTACATAATCCATATACATTAAAAATCAAATTAACAAGATATCAACAACTTATTAGCTACTACATTAATTAATTGTTATGTCACATTTCCCAGAACTACTTTCATCCAATAATTTTGGAAAGGACAGTCAAACCGCTCAGCAATCACGTTTAGCATGGCGTTACTACTGTTTCTTAGGCGTATCTGTTTTATATGAGTGCGAATATTTTTTGGATCGGTTCGATAGTTCTAGAGATTAAACCGTACTAATTAGTATATATTGTAAGGTTTCGTAAGACAACGTGTTAGCAATGAAATGCGCAATACGAGACTGACATTTATTAAAAGATTTACAACCACCCGCAGTTATACAAAATAATACAATGTGCGGTATATACCATTCTTCCCTCTTTAGTACAAACATAATTATTAACTAGTACAGTTATAGCATAGTGCCTATAGTAATTATTAAAGTAAATACAATAGTGTAGGAGTACCCGTAAGAATTACGACGCAATACATATCATGACGTATTCAATAACGTAAACAAGTAGGTATACTAAAATTGCACATTATAATTACTTAATTACAATTCATGATATACAATCAAGCCTACTTATACATTCGAAAAATATATCTACTGCAATACTATGTTCCTATCCAAATTTTACACACAGACTATAAATAGTATACACACAAAACATTAGCAACGACAAAATGGTAAGATGAGACCGGGAGGTTTTTCTAAATACTTAATATTTTTTTTTTTTTTTTTTTTTTTTTTTTTTTATTCGAAACCAAATCTTTTGACTGGCTTACGATTTCGTTTAAGAGGTATATTATTCGCTACTGCTCCATCCACATTTTCAGAAATCGAAGATGGGGGGTTTACTAACTGCGCTGGCTGCGGCTCGATCTCATGCTCGAGACCGGTCGCACCATCCCCATCAAATGACTGTTGCACATCATTCTGGTCACCGTTGCCGCAGTCAACGGTTGCAGATGAACTCGATAAACCGCCATTGCCGTAACCAATAGGATCTAAATTAGACTGCTCATTATTTTTACATAGCTGATCTACATGTTTCTTTAAATAACTATCTGCATATTTAACATAATAAGTTAAAGGACCAATACGCTCATTAATTTGACCCCTTTCCCAAGTAAACTTATTATTTTTAAACAGTTTAAAATAGACCTTATCTCCTATATTAAACTCCCGTTCAGTGCCACTCTTATATCTCATTTGATTTCTTTGCCTTAGTTTAATTAATTCACTTGCAGCTGGTCTCAATAAATCGAAAGTTGTGCGCACTTGTCTACCTAACAGTAGTTCCACTGGAGACTTCCCCGTTATACTGTGTGGTGTGGATCTATACACGAACAAAAAGTACTCCAATGCTGTATCCAAATTTTTATTTTCATATAAAGCCTTTTTTAGAGCATTTTTAATAATTTTCACAGCATTTTCAGCTGCCCCATTACTGCTGGGCTTATACGGTGTAGTCGTGATATGTGAAATACCGAATTCGATCATAAAGTTTTTGAAATCTTTGCTATTAAATGGAGGACCGTTATCAGAAACTACCTCATATGGTAAGCCAAAATGACCAAATAAATGAAATAGTTTGGATATAGTTGACTTAGCCGAAGTATTAGGCACCTTATAAGTCTCGATCCATTTCGAATGCGCATCAATTATAACCAAATAGTATATAGTATTTCCTGAGATGGTAAAAAAATCGATATGTAGCCGATACCAGGGTTCCTGCGGCCAGGCCCAGGGGTGCAGCGGCGCGGCGCGGGGCGCGGCCCGCTGTCGCGCGCACACGTCGCACGCGCTGCACACACGCTCAATGTCTGCGTCGATACCCGGCCAATAAACGTAACTACGCGCTAAATTTTTACACTTCACGATACCTTGATGAGTATCATGTACTTGATTTAATATTAATTTCCGTAAAGTACTTGGTATAACCACCCTATGCCCGTATAAAATACATCCCTGTTCTATACTAAGAAATTGCTTAATTTTATAATAGTTTATTAATTTTCCATCTCTACAATATTGCCAATTTGTTTTAATCGAATTAATCAACTTTTGTAATATATTATCGCATGCTGTATGTTTACGTATTTCTTTAAAATTTAGTGGGCAAGTATTTTCTATAAAATTTATATATGAGTCTATCCTAGTGTATTCTTCTATATTCGGAACTGGTAAACGAGATAAACAATCCGCCACGCAATTATGTTTCGAGTTTATGCATTTCACTTGGTAATTATACGCACCTAATATGACCGCCCATCGCTGAAGCCGACTGGCAGCCATTAATGGAACACCTTTATTTTCGTTAAAAATACAAGCCAAAGGTTTACAATCTGTCACCAAGGTGAACTTCCGACCGTAAATGTAGTCATGAAATTTAGTAACACCGAATATAACTGCTAGGCCCTCACGACAAATTTGCGCATAGTTTTGTTCAGCAACGGACAATGTTCGCGAAGCGTGCTGCACCGGCCGCTCGAGTCCGTCAGCGGAGCGCTGCGACAGGACGGCGGCCACCCCGCGCGGTGACGCGTCGCACGTCACCGTAATGGGCAGCTGTCCATTTTTTTTAAGTACGGGCACAATTGGTGTGCCCCACTCGCTCCACTCTACGGGCGTGATGATATGCTCGCGTTGCAGCCGCTGCAGCTCCGCCTCGACAGCGGGGCGCAGCGCGTGCGGCACGGGGCGCGCGCGCCGCCATACCGGCACATGGTCGAAGCATTCGTTGAACGTCTTATAGGATATAACACTGACTGCCGACCCGGTATCACCTTCGAAAATGATCGGCACGCTGTTCACTTTCACATTGATAGTCCATCTTTTGTCTGCTTCATCATCACTTAGCTGGTACACGTTTAATGCACCCCCATCATCAGAGTCGGACGACGAGCCCGACTCAGGCATATTGCTAACACCATGCACTGATTTCTGTTTTCTAAATCGACACACTTTAGCTATGTGACCCTTTTTTCCGCATACATAACACTCGCTGTGTATAAAAGAGCACTTATCCTGCTGGTGCCTCCCGTCACACCGGTGACATCGCTGCGTGGTGCCAGCAGCGCTGCTGACTCCTTGGCTGATGTTTTGCAGGCGGGCTCGAGCGCGGGCGCGGCCCCCGGCGCCGGGGGAGCGCGGCGTGCTCACCGCGTGCAGCGGCTCGTCCGAGCCAGCCCGGCCGGCCTCCGCTGCCGGCCCCGCGTCTCGTATCGCCGCTTCCAGCGACAGTGCCACCTCCGTGGCCCGCATCAATGTTAACTCGTCATCTTTCTCCGTCATAATGCGTTGACGAATACGTTCGTTACAGATCCCGTAAACGAATTGATCTCGAAGGTTCTCTTTTAAATACTCAGGCGTTGAAAATTTGCAAGTTTTACTTAGTTTCTTTAGTTGCACTAGGTATTCATTAATTGATTGGCCGTCAATTTGTTTGCATGATCTAAATAGCATTCTCTCAGCAATAATGGAGCGTTTTGGTGACAGATGTTCCTCGACTAGTTTCTCGATCTTATCGATGGAGACGCCTGCGGGTTTTTCGGGGTAACACAGATCTATGATGAGGTCCAAAGCTTCGGTTCCCACTATTGCAACGAGATATTTGGATTGCTCAGCCACTTTAATGTTGTGAATAGTAAACCACGTTTTCACTCGGGTCATGTAAGTCGACCATCGATCCACGTGCACTTTGAACTCCTTCAAACTGCCAAAATCGGGTACTCCACTCTCACTCATGATGAATACAAGTAAGCAGTGATCCTTAATACGCGATTAATGGGTTCCTCGTCGCCAAATAGTATATATTGTAAGGTTTCGTAAGACAACGTGTTAGCAATGAAATGCGCAATACGAGACTGACATTTATTAAAAGATTTACAACCACCCGCAGTTATACAAAATAATACAATGTGCGGTATATACCACTAATAAATGTATAAACCTACATGATTATATTTGTGTATATTCCCATAAGACGTGCAGTATCCTATAATTGTGATCTAAGTAAAGATTTATAATACTAGCCCAATGTAGTATAATCCTAATTCACTGACCTTGGACTCCTTTACTATTAAAAGAATTGAGGCCTTAGTCTTCCACGCTGGGCTTGTGCGGCTTCGCAGACTTTATATACCTTTGGAATAGTATTTAGAATTATTAAGTATGTATGTTGTCAATCGAAGTTTCGAACTTAATGCAAGCGAAACAATGCACACATAACTTCAAAGAGATAACCCATGCACTTTTTTTATTGCTACTGAATGACGATACGAGCGTGTTGCTCGCTTGATGGTAAACGATACGACCACTCATAAACAGTAGCAATACTATAAAAAAATGTAAGAACAAAATACTGCGTGGCACTCCACTGCGCTCGTCACCCTAAGAGGAAAAGTCTTAGGGAAAAAGTCGTCGAAAAAGCATGAATAAGAGTGGCAATATAGACGTCGTTTGGACATTTGGAAGTTTTTCTTATTGCAATTAAATGACGAGGCGAGCATGCCGCTTGCCTGATGGTAAGCGATACGATATAAACAATAGCAAAGCCGCACAAAACTTTAAATTACAAAGTACTGTGTGGCACTCCACTGCGCTCATCATCCTAAGACATTAGATGTTAAATCTCATAATGCCCTGTAAAAACGTTGGCTACAATGTCCTTCAAACCGGAACACAACATTGAATGCACACTGCTGCTTGGCGGTAGAAATAGACGCGGTGCTACCAATCCAGACAAAGACCCAGACGGCCCTTCGCATACAAAAGACCTACCTCTAGTAAGCACTTTCAGTCGGTCAATAAAAACGTCAATCTTCACAGACCTCTCATTTAAACCGTTTAGTTCTTAGTCCATAAGTTTATATGGCATATAGCGCTATATACATGATAAATTGCCTACGTTAGCTTATAGTTGAACTTTCAGAACGACTGGGCCACCGTCCAAGCACACCAAGCCAACGTGACTTGAAATTGTTGGGCTAATTTAGGTAATCGGTGGAACAGTTCTCTATTCTGCATTGCGCGACGCTAATAGATTTTCTTTTTGGACTTGGCAATGATTGGTCAGTATGGAATATTATTTGTTTTACAATACATAATGTGCTAAATGCATTGGATTTTTTTCTTGTTATAATATATTTTAGAGCCAAATTATTTTATTCTGCTTTTGGAATTTATTTTTGTTTTACTACGTCTATGATGTATACGAGCAAGTTTTTCATGATGTGCTCGTATACATTGTGGTTACAGCAAGATAATATTTTCGAAATGTAAAGACTGTGCTTTACCTTCTTATAATCTAGGCATTACTAGCTTAAAGGAACAATTATGTACTCTATAAGTACTTGTTGTCATGACAAATTTCGTATGCTTTTTAGTAAGTATATACATGCAATACAATGCAATCAGCCCTGTATTATATACTACCCACTGCTGAGCACGGGCCTCCTCTACTACTGAGAGGGGTTAGGCCTTAGTCCACCACGCTGGCCTAGTGCGGGTTGGCATACTTCACATACCCTCGATTTTTTTTTTATTGAGAATTCTCAGGTATGTAGTTTTCTTCATGATGTTTTCCTTCACCGGTAAAGTGAACGATAATTGATAAACAATACACACGTAACTTCGAAAAGTCAGAGGTGTGTGCCTTGGGTTTTGAACCTCCGGACATTGTCTCGGCAGACCGTTCCGTTCCCAACTAGGCTATCATCCACTTAAGTATATATGTACATATATACTTGTATTATAATTTTACAATCGTTTATTTATATTTATTGCTTTATAATAAATAATACGTAACATATTTTTAATTATTTTTGTTCTTATTCTTTTTACAAATAACAGAAGTGATTATAAGAAATAATATATATAAATTTTAATAATTTAATCAGTTTATTGTCATCATCTACTATGTAAAGTCCACTACTAAATATGGGCCTCACTTAAAGTTTTTATGGTCCACACTCTTATAACGTCCTACATAGTAGATAATAGGTCATCAGATACGGCTCTAAGGTCGAATCTAGTATATCGGGCGTTTCATAGGGCACATGGTACGTTCGATTCCGCATATCAGAATTAAGAGATCCGAGTTCTGAGTTTTGAAGGTCCACGTTCATACTACGTTCCATCATTTGTACTCCGTGGTTACAGATCGCATTACAATGGAGAGATTTTATCTATGGGAGACATATTCCTCCATCGTATTCAGTAAAAAAATTATCACGATTATCATTCGTTTGAAAAAAGCTGTAACTTTTGGAAAAATAATGAAATATGTGAAAGTCGCCAACTTCAACCGGTTGCCAACTTCTCAAAGGTGCAGCATTGCAAGACAGACCGCATTGCCGACGACTTGATAAAGGTCGCAGGAATATGGTTGACAGGACCGTCCTGAAATTTTTAGGGGAGGCCTATGATCAGCAGTGGCCTTCATGTGGCTGATGATGATGATGATGAGTGTTCAGTTCTATATCGTACATAGATATCGATTTGTGCTTTACTCCCCTTTCAAACTTGTAAAGCTCAAGCAACGTTGACCCCGAGTACCCAAAAAGTTACTTATACTTCAAATGGAAACATCGCTGTAAACTGTAGAGTGCTTAAATCAATAACAAATAAAGCAACTTTTGTCCTCGAATTTCTGTTAACATAAGCAAAAACAATCAGACGTCTAACGGATGGGTAAATAAACGTTACATTAAACAATGGAGATAAATTCCTCATTAAAAAGTTATAATGGAACCGGTTTGAACTGTCGTTTGTTTTCTTTAATTTGTCATGAGAAGTGCGCAGTACGTATCACGTCATATGCCCGTCGTATTGGTGCGATAATGTCATAAGTAGGAAATAACTTTTATAGGATGGGACTGAAGACGACTGACAGCACATCGATGGATTGTAGATATTTGTTAGTGGAGGAGAAAATATAATAGTTGACTCATACGTCGACCTGTGTTATAAAAAAAGAATTACAATATCGGACATTGTCTTGGCAGATCTTTCCATTCCGAACTAGGCTATCGCGCACTGAACATAGGCGATATTGCCCTATGTAGACGCACGTTGACCTCGTACTTTGCCACAAATAAAAACATTTTAGATATTTTGAACTTATGACGTTAATGCAACAGATGCCCGATGTTTGTTTATGATTTAATGGGTTAACACTCGGCAGGATAAATCCCGTTGCGTACTCCATTTAGCGTTTATTTGTTTATCGGCTATCTTTGTAAATTAAATGCCACACCTAAGCTAGCCAGTATTGTGATTTGTTCTCAATATGGCAATAAGAACTTTTGACTTCGGTAGATGGAAATAAGCATGACGAACCGTCAGAATACTAATATTAGTTTTCGTTTATTTGAAGGTGAGCTCCTGAAATCACACCACCGATTTGAAACTCTCCTTCTCTATCAGTAAATTATTTTATTTTTAACTACTATTTACATTTAAATCGGGTATAGACTTATACGCAGGCGCATCCGCGAGTTAGAGCTAGTGTATGATTTAAGATCTAAAATCCCTGCTAACAAAGGTCCTCTGACCTTTGGACATAGAGGGCCTTCGCATTAAACCTAGTGCGGCTCTTAATGACTTACGTATGACAATATTATAATGCTTTAAATAACTTAATTTGCATAACATAAAGCTACATAAGACACGATAAAACATAGAATACAAATGTCTCAACATTATTCATGCTATATACTAGTTTTTCCTTGCGACTTCGCCTACGTTTCATTTTTGTTTGAATGGATATTTGGATATCAAACCATGTCCTGAGTTAACATCTGTTATCAATATTTATCCCGGCAATATGCACACACACACACTCACGCCTTTTATCCCCGAAGGGGTAGGCAGAGGCGCAACTAGTTGCACCCACTTTTCGCCATTAATCCGTCCCATGATGTGATAGGGGGCGAGCCTATCGCCATAGCGGGCACAAATTCCAGGCTCCGGGCTGATACTGAACAGAAAAATCCAATATCACTTTGCCCGACCCGGGGATCGAACCCGAGACCTCAGCATTGCAGTCGTACCGTAATACAACTACGCCACCGAGGCAATATGCAAGTGACAGAATATTGTTTTTGTTGTATAATTTCGTTCTGATTTGTTTCATTAGATGGCGTTAGCGTCGCTTCATTGCACTATAGCTTTAATGTAAGTTAATAGTTAAGGTTTTTTTATTAATATCTAAGACCATATAAAATTGCGGCCTCAAGCTAATATTAGTATGATACCCGTATAACAACTTCCGTTTACTGTAATGAGAACAAACGGTATACGGGCATTAATTTTATTATAGCAGCATTTCCGGACAGATACGACATAGCGACCTTCAAAAAAGAGCATATTTCCACCTAAAAGGCCGGCAACGCATCACTATGCCCCGTAGTATTGCGGATGTTCATGGGCGGCGCTGATCACTTACCATCAGGTGAACCGTATGCTCATTTGCCCCCTATACCTAACTAATTTTACCTTCATAATATCAGCCGTCATTTCCTCAATTCTATTATCACGCTATATTATTGTTTGCATCTAATTTCATAACAATCACTAGAATTTTAAGCTTTTGTATAATTTGAATAAAGCATTACTATCATAACTTGGTACTATTAAAAATGACACCATCATCCCCCTTATTCTTTATGACAATGTTAACTCGTAACGTGGCCACGTTACGTTAACTTCGTGTAATTAGCGTTAAATGGTATTCTGTATGCCAATTTCCATTGTGATAAACGCGATGAGTTACGTTACGCGCTTGTTACGAGCGGTGAAAATGTGTGTCATAGAGAATAAGGGGTCACGATCAGTAAGATACTCAATTTATAAATAATTAAGAAGAAAATAATTAAAAAAAAATATATTCAATACAAATATAGTATACACAAAAATAATTATTTATTTTAGGAAATTCTGATTACTGTCATTATAAAATAATAATAATATTTATTGTCATTATAATAATATTTTCAAGTCGTCGATCCCTCAATGCTTCAAAACTAAGGTTTTTAACCAGTGCGTCCTACCTGTAATGACCTACGCAGCCGAGACGTGGACACTTACTAGGGGCCTGGTCCACAAGTTTAAAGTCGCTCAGCGTGCTATGGAACGAGCGATGCTCGGGGTCTCTCTGGTAGATAAAATCAGAAATAAAGTTATACGCCAAAGAACCAGAGTAACCGACGTCGCTCGCAAAATCAGCACACTGAAGTGGAAGTGGGCTGGCCATGTCAGCAGACGGACAGACGGTCGATGGAGCAGAGAAGTGCTGGAGTGGAGACCGCGATTAGGTAAACGTAGTGTAGGATGCTCTGCTACACGATGGACCTACGACTTCAAAAAGGCGGTGGGTAGCGGATGGATGCGGGCTGCTCAAGACCGGGATGGTTGGCGTTCACTTGGGGAGGCCTACGTTCAGCAGTGGACGGCGACAGGCTGATTGAGGTTGATTGAGGTCATTATAAAGAACAAAGACACACGTTGATATTAAATGCCAACATAATAACTATAATAATAGAAGATATAGATCCAAAGACAAATAAGTAAACACCAAGCATGTAGTTTATTTCTCATCATTGATTTTACTCCCAATAAAAATGTCGGTAGTTATATAAGTGACCATTGGTATTAATAATTATTATATTAATCAATCTAATGTCTTGACTTATCATAAGTGCAACTATGTTCGCCTACGTGATGAATAAAGTATTTTATTTATATTTTGACATCAAAATAATATACCTAAAGCCTGCAAAAGTCAGACGCGGTTTTTATATATTATTAACAATTAGTTCACAATACCCCAGCTATTAACACTATTAACTATAAAAACAAATTAACCAAAGCCTTATACGAATAGACTTCCTTATTAAAATAATAAAGTTACTAATAAACAAGCCCCGCAGGAATTGCTAATCTTGTTTGCCATATTAACAAAAACTTCCATGGTGTTAATTTCATTTTCTTCTATTCTTTTGTAGAAAATTCCTAAACACGCTGCAACAGCGCCATTGTGAACTTTATACGTGCCATTTTTGAGTTAAATGTCCTTTGTACTTTTATATTGCAACAATACCAGTATATTTGCGTCGAACGTTTGTTTCGAGTGCGTTGAGAACAGCTGAAAATTTTTGCAATATTGTATTTGATTGGGCATTGTATTCTGTTCTGAAAAATACAACCATTTTCAGTATTGTTGGTTGTTTTCGAAATATCTTATATTGTTCAACGTTGAGTTTAATACATAACAATTTATATCAATAACATGTGTATGTTACAGTTAACTGTTTAAATTGTATTGGAAACGATAGACAGCGGTGGCCTGCGGAAGTTTATAGCGGGCAGTGATCTCGGGATCAATTGTAGTACACAACTATGGAAGTGTATGTAGTATTTATTCTAAGTAATTATTGTTAATAATAGCTCTTTTTAAGGATAAGGAAACCAAATTAAGTATGAAGACTGCAAAGTCTACAGGTCGGGGGAAAACTAAACATTAAAAACCGCGATAAAATCCGGAAAATAATTTTATTTTTACGCAAAGTAAGGAAAAGTCATACCTTAACAAAGCAAGGTGTCCGTATTGATTTATTACTTCATAGCAAAATATCTAAAATTTGAAAATATTGTTTTATCGTGCATAAAGTATTAAAAAGTCTTGGCTTCAATAAAGCATAAATTCACATAAAGTGGAAGCAATTTATTACCCTATGTAAGCTTGCTCAGACTGAACATATCCTACCATCTGTTTGAACTTTTAGTACCCATTTTTTTATCGCGAAATAATAGAAAAATTTAAATTACCACTCAAAAAGAAGTAGGTACTAAACCGGCACAGTGATAATCTAAGTCAAAAAAATCTTTATTTAAATAGTCTTTTTTCAAAGCTCTTAATCACCATGAATCTACTACCGCTTCGGAACGTGTTATCGTTGTGAAGAAGAAGCCGCGCAAAAAACTCCCTCAGCAACAAAATCTGTCAAAATGATAATCTTAATATATATAAATCTCGTGTCACAATGTTTGTCCTCAATGGACTCCTAAACCACTTAACCGATTATAATAAAATTCGCACACCATGTGCAGTTCGATCCAACTTGAGAGATAGGATAGTTTAAATCTCAAATTATAGTCGCAATTTTAATTTATTGCTAATTATTTGGCTGTTATTATTTGACAGTCACAATTATCTTAACTCCAAATGATTCTAACAGATGTCGATACCTTTCGACTGGGTTGAGTAAGTAATCAATAGATGGCGCTGCTATGGTAAATCTACGAACGTGTCATATAAGCTACATTTTAAGCGGGACTTTTATACCGGGAAAACTCATTCACGCGGGCGGAGCCGCGGGCAAAAGCTAGTTAAAAAAATATTACAAAATGCGTTAGACGTCAACCTGCAAGGTAGACCAGACGACTTGATAAAGGTCGCAAGAACTGCTGGATGCAGGCCGTCTTTGACAGGTCGATCTTGAAATCTTTACGGGAGGCCTATGTCTAGCAGGGGACTTCATATGGCTGACGATGATGATAATGATAACAAAGTGTCAAAGAACTGATAAAAATATTATGTTAAAAAAATAAGTAATCAAAACAACATTATAAACATAATCACATTATAAAGCTTGCGTGAAAAGCTTTTCTTGCTACAAAAGTTCCTAAAACACATTACGACGTTTCATAATGTGTTTAAGTAAGTTACTAGTGTGCGTTTTTTATGATATAGGGGGCAAACGGGCATACGGTTCACCTGATGGTAAGTGATCACCGCCACCCATGAACATCTGCAATACCAGGGGGCACAGAGATGCGTTGCCGGCCTTTTAGGTGGGAATACGCTCTTTTTTTTAAGATCGCCAGGTCGTATCTGTCCGCCGCTAGCGCCATCTACTTAAAGATTAGATTAATTAAAAATATCTATTATTTCCCTTTAATGAGAGCCCTACCACCAGTAAAACATCTCCTATTTATAATGTTATTATTACACAATATAATAAACATACAATAAATGACAGTTCAAATGACTCCATCGGTACTTACATCTCAAATGCCCGTTTCCAGGCCTTTGGTTAAAAAATAGGCCAGTGACGTCATTAAGTCTAAGTACTCGAACCCGTTTAAACATTTCATTAGGACTGAGTTCCCGTCACTCGGTGAAATAAATAGGCATAATAAATCTCAAGTTAAATTCTTGAACCTCGTTCGACATAAAAATACTAACTTTACTCTGGGCTTTTATAATCCCGTCTAACTTATTGGAACCTAAGTAAATTTAATTTAACTTAGCGCTAAGTTACTGCCTAAAGCTTAGTATACTTTCATTGTGACTTAGTTTTATAGTGCCGTTGATAATAACTGCTATATTACAAGTAACATATTGTTTTCAATTATGTGTTAGTAAATACCTGCCTCGGTGGCGTAGTTGTATTGCGTACTCGTCACGAGTACAATTTGCACGCTGAGGTCCTAGGTTCGAATCCCGGGTTGAGCCAAAAATATTGTGACTGGGTTTTTCCATCTTAAAAATAACTCAGTCGCAGCTCGGAGTCAGGAAGTTGGCGGTGTGATACCCCGTGCCTCGGAAAGCACGTAAAGCCGTTGGTCCTGCGCCTGGTCTCTCTACGGTCATGTCGGATTGCGGTCTCACCGGACTATGAGAGTGAAGGAATAGCGAGTGCACCTGTGTATTGCGCACATACTCGTGCACTAAAATATTATCTCCTGCGTACCTGGCTGATGTCCGTTGAGATTGGCCGCCGTGGCCGAAACTGGCTAGGAGGAAGTAAGTTAGTAAATACCTTAGTTAGTAAAGATTAATTGATAAGCGGCGATAGCCTAGTTGCGAGTGGAACGGACTGTCGAGACGAATGTCCGCAGGTTCAAAACCCAAGGGCACGCACCTCTGACTGTGGAGTGACTGTGTATGTGAAGTCCGCCAACCCGCACTAGGCCAGCGTGGTGGTCAGTCCTTAACCCTCTCAGTTGTAGAGGTGGCCCATGCTCAGCAGTGGGCAGTATATGATACAGGGCTGGTATGGTAACGTTAGAATTATCAAGTGAAGCGCAAAAATACATAAATATCGTAATTAAATTGGTCATACTTGTTATCTATTAGAATCGTTTCAGTTAAATAATATTAGAAGAGAAATGTGATACGTTACCAAATCAAATCAAATCAATCTTATCAATTTATTGCACTCCGAGATTGTTACATAGGTCCATCATTATGCAATTAAATAGCGTAGATGTCAACAAAGAAACATATTCTTTGTTGATGATACTTATTATGCAAGAGCCACTAACAGAACAAAACAGATGTAAGGTATTAAAACAAAAGTAGAATAATAATTGCGACTGTCTTGATGGCGTAGTTGTATTACGGTACCACTGCAATGCTGAGGTCTCGGGTTCGATCCCCGGGTCAGGCAAAGTGATATTGGGTTTTTCTATTCAGTATCAGCCCGGAGTCTGAAATTTGTGCCCGATATGGCGATAGGCTCGCCCCCTATCACATCATGGGACGGAATAAAAATGGCGAAAAGTGGGTGCATTCGTTGCGCCTCTGCCTACCCCTTCGGGGATAAAAGGCGTGAGCATGCGTATAATTGTATCCACCCGGTAGAGAGCGTGCACAAGGTGTAAAACGAACCATAATGGCCGACGTAAGTGAGTCGCGTTTCGGAATTAGCCTGTGTATCTTGTTCTTGAACAGATCATCGGATAATCATCTCGTCAATTTATATTCGGTCTGAATACCTTTCAGTTACCATCACGTGCACTCTTCTGCAGTAGATACCATCAGGCGAACGGCATGCTCGTCTCGTTAATCAATGCAATAAAAAATAACCTAAATTACAATTACATAAAAATATGTTAGTAAGCGAATGTAAAAAAAACCTTTCAATGTTCTTAAGATTATAAGCAAAGAGAATTACAATGATTATAAGTGTATTGTATAAGTCATTGAGTAGACACTATGCACCGGCAAGCGCAGCATTGAATGGCCTCCTACAAGCTAGACGGACGACCTCATAAAGGACGCAGGACCCCGCTGGACGCAGGCCATTTCTAAAAGGTTGGTCTAAAACTTTAGGGCAAACCTATGTTCAGCAATGGACGTCCAAAGGCTGCAGAAAAATAAGTGTATTGACATGCTTATGAAGATTTTGGAAATATTATTTTATGTGTGGCGGCTCATCGCCACTTGAAGTTAGCTGCAGCCGCCTTACGCATGCGCGGGTCACGTGACGCGTGCTGGTACAGCTTCCCACCTGCAGACGGCGCTGAAGTCTGCGGATGCTGCGCGCTGATTGGCCAGCGCTCAATGCCGCGACGCGATTGGTTCGCGTCGCTACGCTTCGGCATCGTTCGGTACTCTCCGCCAACGACTGACGGCTAACGTCACAGCGCACGAGTCGGTGCGCGGACGGGTCAATGCCCCCGGCGCGTCATCGCGCCTCGGAGATGTTCGGCACCTGTCGGCAACGGCCTTCACCCAAGGACGGATCGTGGTTTGCCAACGCCTCGAACTACGTCATCGCACTTCGGCGATGTTCGGCAGTTTCCGAAACGCAAGACCGCATCGGGATTCGTCTGCGCTCGCGACGGTGTGCTGATTGGACAACGCCTCAGCCTGTCGTCGCGCCGCTTGCCCGGAGCCGCGCCGTCATTGGTCTTCGCTGCCCCACTGCCGCTCATTCATGCTGCGTCGGCGCTCCAGCTGATGGGGAATATAACGGCATCCAACAGCTGACCACGACAATCGGCATTGAGCTACGATCGCGCGCATTTTCCTATATTATAGTTGTACTGTACGTTATATTCATTATATACTTTTTACTATACCTATTCTTTATTCTGAGTCTTCTACCTTACTGTTCTTACTTCAAACATACTATCCTTTTCTCTCTACATCACTGTGCTATATACTTCACCGCTACGCCTTTGCATCACTACATCGAGTCAGCATATACTCCACATATGGATAGACCTCATCATTTTTAAGCAAATCTATCCCATCGTGTTAATAAATTGAAGAAGAAAATGATATTAGCCGTTATAAATAAAAAACAAAATTGGATGAAACTCTCAGTGATGGTAATTGTAGGACCTTTGAGGCAGTTTAGTCCGGTTTCAGCCGAGAGTTAATCTATGCGCCATACCTCGCTCATCTAAGCCAGCTTAATAAAATTACGAGCCTTAGACTATTTGAAATACATTTTTATGAGCTTATTATATTATATTATGGCCAGCTTATTATGGCCAGGTTGAATAATTGGGGTAATATTTTTTATCTATACTTAATATTATGTAATATAAAGAGTTTGTTTGTTTGGTTGGTTGAATGCGCTAATCCCCTGAACTATTGAACCGATTTTGAAAAGACTTTCACCAATAGAAAGTTACATTACTCCTGAGTGCTATAGACTACTTTATATCCCGGGAAAATATTTTTATCCCGAAAAAACGTTTTCATCCGGGCGGAGCCGCGAGCAAATGCTAGTTGTATATAAGCTTACAAAGGAGCGTGTGTCCTAAACTGACTACCTCGATAGCGTAGTTGTAATGTAATGCTACGACACTTTTTTCACAACTAATACATCGACTTTTCGCCATGTGTATTCCGTCCCGTGATTTTTTTTTTTTTTATTTTATTATTTATATATACATATACAAAACCATTACAGATATACTAAAGCGGTGTTGTACAAAGTTATTTGCTATTGACCTCAATTCACCTGTAGGCCACTTCTGTGAATTCCTGCTGGTTGCAGTTAAATATATCAACGTTCTCGGAAATAGTATTGAGCAATTGTATGGCCCGCGACAAAGGCGCAAACCTAAGCATATTTGTTCGTGGTTTTCGGAGGTGGAACAGCGGCGGGAGACGCTGAGTGGTGACGCGGCCGCTGGGCACGCACAGCTGCAGCGCGGACAGCACCTCCGGCTGGTGCAGCCTTCCGCCACACTCTGAACACCAACTTGAGAGCGCAACATCCAACCTGCAGTACCCTACCATGCCCATGGCGAACAGAGTGGGGTACATTAGAGGGTAGTAAGGGTACACACCATATTGTTTATTCTATAGAAAGCGGGTGAATTTATTTTGATTTTTTTCTATGTGATGATATTGTGATGTAATAGGTGGCGAGCCTATGACCTTATAGGGTACAAATTCCTAGCTCCTGACTGATACTGAGCAAAAAAAAAACAATATCTCTTCATCCGACCCGAGATTCCAAGTTCTAACCAGAGACTGATCGGTAATCGTACTGCGCACACAATACAACTACGCCACCGAGGCTACGATGGTATGTATGTATGATGGTATGTTTGGTGGTGGCGTATGCAGTGGCACAGACGGGTGATCAGTTCGCCTCATTGGAACTATTTCACCCTTAGTCCCAGTTTGGGTGGCGCTGCCAGTTTCACTTTGGGTCGGCCCGCTTCGCCGTTATCACGCCCAAGGGCCACATTCACCATAGGGAGTTTCGGCTGCAGCTCAGCTGGGCCTTAGGAGGCATCGAGGCTTCCTTCCAGGTTTGCACCTTTAAGTTTGCCGGTCTCTGCCCAGCACCGCCCTACGATGGCATAGTTATACTGCGTATGCAATGCAATGCAATCAGCTCTATATTATATACTGCCCACTGCTGAGCACGGGCCTCCTCTACTACTGAGAGGGGTTAGGCCTTAGTCCACCACGCTGGCCTAGACTGTGTATATTTATTTCAAATATTATACGAAAACTGCGAAAGATGAAGCATTTTTATAAGAGTTTTATAAACCTAGTTAACTTTTTGCGGAATCTAGGTTAATGTAAAACTTGGTTACCTTTGTTATAGAACACATTACCGTAACCATACTATTACCTATATTGGACAGAACGCTGCCAACTTTACCAACATGTTCGTTATTGAAAACTTTGCCAAACTTTCATTCCAATCTGCTTCAGTTATACCTTTTAAAAATATACACAGTAAGCCAGGGTACGAGGTTCTTTAACATCTATTTATGAAACGCCTTACGGCTTACCAAGCTGTAAAAAATATAATAAATTACTTTTTTAATTCGTTAATGGAATGTAGACTTTAATTAGAGTTTATAAAACCATATAGAATCAGCAAAGTTTAATGGCTTGCCGAAAAAGTCTCGTGTTTGATCAAGTCAGTTCTGGCCTTTTGAAACTGAATATTATATTGATAAAAATCTTAAAAAAAAAAAAAAAAAAAAAAATCTTAATTTTCAACATCATATTACACAAGTCACTTCTCGTGCTAGAAAATTAATATTTTTATTTAAGAAAATACGAAACATTGCTGATTTCAACGTGATTAAAATGGTTTATTTCGCTATGTGCCAATCAATATTTACATACTGCATTACTACCTGGGGTGGAACTTCAAAATCATCCTTATTGAAATTGGAAACCACACAACGAGCAATTCTAAAAGTAGCTACTTTTCGTCCCAAACTATTTTCTACGATCGAATTGTATAAATCATGGGAAGTGCTTACTATTCGCCAATTGTATATCCTTAACACCATTTTAAAAAAACATTCAACAATTAATGTATCCACTTCAACATTAAAAAACCGAAGATTTCATATTATTGCGACCAATAATCCTTTGAAAACCAGCTTTACTAAAAAATTCTTTTGCTTCATGGGTGCATATCTATATAACAAATAGGTTTAAGAACAACTTTATTTCTCATGAAGAATTGCATACATAATTCACTTACTGAGAAACAATGTTTAAAAACTAAAATTTATATCTAGAGCGCACAAAGGTAGGTACGCAGTGATATTTTAACAATATGTGCAGATACGGCACCTATACTGTAGTCGGCTCTCAAAAACTGCACATTATCCCACATATAGTTAATTTAATATTACAATAACAAACAATATCATGACACGTGAAAGTATTACGGCATATCATAATTCTCATTATTATCATATAGAAAATTTTATCGAACATTCTTTAGACTTTAACAGACTTTAACAATTCTAACAGATTCTGTTACAATACTAAGGCCGATTGTGCTAATTAGTTCAATTTTAGTGTGCCATTTGGAGACTGTTTATAACGCATCTACACCTTTTTTCAAACATCATTGTAGGTACGTAAACAGAAATAATAGCAAAAATGTGGGTAAACATATAGCAAACAGTAAGAAACTTGTTCCTAGCTGAGCAGGACATGAGTGCATGAATTGATTGTACTAGATGAGGCATTGATGGCATAGTCTCTTATCAACACTTTTTTTTTTTTTTTTTTTTGTTGTTATTATTTTTTCATTAGTTTGCGTTTAATTTTAGAAATTATTAATACATATTTTAGTTTAAAGGTAAACTAAAAACTTGTGTTGTGGTGTAACTTAAGAAATTGTTTTTTTTTTTTTTTTTTTTTTTTTTTTTTAACATAAATTATTCTTTTTATTTCCTTATTTGTATGTATTAATTGTATAAATTTTAAGTAGCTTTCTGAATCGGGCATAACTTTTTTCTTTTTTTATTTCCGTTGGTAGTTTATTGTAAATTTTGACGCCCTCAAACTCCAAATTTCTTTTTCCATAGTTAGTTCTAGGTGGGCGGGTCACTAAGTAACTAGCACGTCTTAAATTAATCTTTCGTGTTTGTTGTTTTGTTACAAACTTTAAATTCGAATGGATTTCCTTATTTAATATTTTACGAATAAGAATACATGTGTAGTATATGTACGTTTGTTTTATATTCATTATTTTTGTTTCCTCATATATCTTTTCAGTAGGTGTACGAAATTTATAGTTAAATAAGGTTTTAATTAATCTATTCTGAACTCGTTGGATTGGATCTATATTGGTCTTTGCTGCTGTGCCCCAGATTTCAATGAGATAGTCGATATGAGGTTTAACCAGAGAATTGTAAATAAGATATCGTACTGTTCGAGGGAGACAATTTGTTATATTACGTAGTGTCCCTGTAAGTGGAATTAGTTTAAGTTTAATTTTTTCTAGGTGTGGCTTCCAAGTTAGGTTACTATCTAAGATAAGTCCGAGATATTTTTCTTTAGGTTTTCGTTCAAGTAGTTGGCCGTCTAATTTAAGTTCAAGATTATCATTTATTGTTTTGTTTTTTGCTGCAAAAATTACATAATTTGTTTTCGTTATATTAATAGTTAAAAGATTTGACTGAAACCACTCATTTAGTAGATTAAGATCATTCTGAGCGTCAGCTATTATTGTTTCGACTGAGTATCCAAAGTAAAAGAGACTTGTATCATCTGCATAGAGGGAGATGTCACCTTTGAGATCTAGCTCACTGATATTGTTAATATAAATAAGGAACATGAGGGGACCCAATATTGATCCCTGAGGGACGCCAAAATTGAGGACACTGGGACTGCTTTCATATTCACCTATTTTTACTATTTGTTTACGGTTCTCCATATATGATCTAAAAATATCAAGTGCTTTGCTTGTAACACCACTGAGTTCTAGTTTTTGTAATAATAAGTCATGGCTGATGGTGTCAAAGGCTTTTCTAAGATCAATAAATATACCTAAAACCACTTGTTTTTGATCAATTTTGTTTTTAATTTTGGTTACGAGATCAATTGTAGCTGCAAGAGTATTTGATTGAGGTCTAAATCCATACTGTTTGGGGTATAGGAAGCTTTTTGATTTAAGGAATGATATTAATCGGTTATAAAGAATCTTCTCGAAAACCTTAGAAATCACCGGGAGAACCGATATAGGTCGGTAATTGCACGGGTCAAATTTACTTCCGGTTTTATAAACTGGTACAATTTTTGCTACTTTTAAATCGTTGGGAAAGATACCCCGTGCCATACAATAGTTAATGCAGGCTGTAAGTTTCGAGGCAATAGTATCTTTCACGCATTTAATAATTTTTGTACTAATACCATCAATGCCAGATGCAGTATTACAGTCCAAATGTTTAATTATGGTCATAACTTCCATCGTAGTTGCTGATTTCAGAGACTGTAATTCCGTTTTATCAGATGGCCTACTTTCTTCCACGATTCGACTTCCTTTTGATTTATTAGAAATCATGTGTGCTAGGGTTGAGCCAATAGTAGAAAAGTATGAATTGAAACTCTCACATATTTCTTTTTGATCTGTAATAGTACCAGCTTCCGTTTCAAGTTTGTCTGGTCCAGTTCTGTCACGTAGTTTGTTTTTCGACAAATCGTTTATGAGCCGCCACATTTTTCGTGGTTTACTTGAAGTTTCTTCAAACCTCTTTAAATAATAGTCTCTTTTCGCTTTTCTTATATTGTGTGATACTATAGCTTTTATATGCTCATACTCTGCCTTTAATTTCGTATCTGTCGCATTTGTTTTATATTGTTGCCATATTGTGTTCTTGTTATTTATCTCTTCCAATAGTTCTTTTTTGATCCAATCTTGCCGTGGGGGATTCAGCTGTTTAACTTTTGTAATTCTGCTCTTATTTAAACAAGACTGTAATTTTTCTGCCAGTTTCTCATATTCTGGCTCTTCATAATATTTAAGACATTCATCCAGGCATTTATAAAGTTTATCGTGGTCCACTGCGCTATACTTCTGTTTTATAATAGGTGGGGGTTGGTATTGCTTTATCTCCAGTAGTATCTGTTTGTGGTCAGACATTGAAGATTCCATAGTGACAAAATTAAAGTTATTTTCACTTAAATTACAAGAGACATGATCTAATATTGTCTTAGTTGAGGTTGTTTCACGGGTACAATGTTTTGTACTTATTTTATTCAGAATTTTGTAGTTGTTTTCTTTTAAAGTGTTCTTATAAGTACGTGTCGCTAAGTCCGGGTTGAGTAAATCTAAGTTATAATCGCCAAAGACTATTGCTCGTTTCAAGTCATGTAATTGTTGATTGTATATCTCGAGAAAGTTATCCATATTTATTTTATTGGGTTTATAGATAGCGCCAATATTAAGAGAAATTTTTTTCACGTATACCCAGAGATAGTGAGTATCATCCACGCACTTTTCTTCAACAAGGTGATGTTTGAGATTGTTGTGCACAAAGATTGACACTCCACCTCCCCTTTTATTTTGTCTATAATTGTAGTAATGGGTATAAGAGGGTATCGCGAGCATTTTTGCCTCATCTTCACTCTTAATCCAAGTTTCCGAAAGTATAATAATATGTATAGTTACTTGTAGGGAAGCAATAACACATCTAAGCTCGTCAAATTTTCCCGGTTTGACGATACTACGAGCGTTGGCATAAAAAAATTTCAAAGATTTTTTTGTAAAAACAATATCTGAGTAATTATTGGTTATTTGGTATGTTATTTTCTCTTTGGATGACGTTAGTTTTTTGGAGTATCCTTTGTTGTGCATGCAGCTTGCGTTTCTTTAGGTGAGACTATTTTTGGTATACCCTTGATATACTTGATGTTGAGACCAATTTCTCCGCTTGAGGTGCGTTGCTGAAGCTTCTCTTTTACGCTTTTTAGGTATTTCCGTTGATATGGCGTTTGATCCGAAAATATTTTGATGTGTTCTACGTCAATCTTATTCCTATTACGTAGTATATTTTTTGCTGTGTCTTCAGACGAGAAACATACTTTTATTGCACGAGGTTGCTCTGGTTTATATTTTCCAAGACGAAATATTCTAGTAGGTTGAGGGCAGCCGTTATGTATGAGCTCAGTTATTCGCAGTATCTCTGCCTTATCGTAGTCTTGTCGCCTGGTTGCAGTAGTATTCTGGGATTCAGGGATTCCAACAACTACAATATTTTTGGCTCGGAAATTTCGTTCTTCGATTTCAGAGAAGATTTCATCATGAGTGGTAGATGTTTGATCCGAAGATGAAGGTGCCATATTTTTTAAGTTATTGACATCGGCTTCAATTACCTTCATTTTCTTTTCTGTACTTTCGGCAACAACAGATAATTTTAAAAGTTGATCTTTTAAATTTTTATTCTCTTAGATAATATTTTGCATGGTACAGCTAATATTACTGACTTCAACTTTTATCGCAGCAACATCTAGAGAAAGCTTATTTATACTTTCAGTTTGTTCGTTCTTAGAAGATTTTAATAACTCCATCATTTCAAACATTTGATTTTTTATTTCCTCAATATCAGACTTAATCGCTACATTATCATCAGGTAACTTTCGTTTATTACGAAGAATAATCTGTGGTGTGGTTTCTATTTGTGGTTCAAATAAATTAGGATACGATCCGCTGCGTCCCGCACCCATGCCACCTCCAGGCGGTGAGCGTGGTATGCTCATTGTAGCTCTATGTAGGAATTACTCACGTGGAGTTGCGTGTACGCCGCCGTCAGGTGCGTGCGGTGCGGAAATACAGTGATAGATATTCCGTCCTTGTTACTCGAGGGGGTGAAGAGCGGTTACCGCGTCGATGCCGCGCTCATTACTTGAAGCTCAAAACAATTGCGTTGTATGTCACTTGCGGCCGATTTTGGAAAAAAAAATGTCGTAATTAGATGCCGTAAGGGTCGTAATTAGCTAATGACCTTTTTTGAGTCTATTAAAATAAATAGGAACACGTCCGCTCTGTGCGCTCGCTTACTAGACAGAAATGCAATAAACATACTACAATAGGTACCTTAAATTATTATAGATGTAAAAAGGCGATCACAAAATGGCTCATGGGTATGAATTATTGGGAGACAGAAAATCTACTGGATGTCATGAGTTAATATCTATTTATCTAACGTAATCTCTGTAATGGTTGTAATAAATATACTCAGACCGATTTAACCGACTTTAATAATTCCCCAATAAAAAGATGATACAGTGAGTGATATAGGCTACTCTCATCTAGGGAATAGACCTTATCGCACACGGAGTAATCCTTCATAATACTAAACATACACACACATACACACGCGCACTACACACACACACACACACACACACACACACACATATTAGTTTATAATTTGAAATGTTTATCTAGCATAATAAGTTCCGAAGGTGGAGACCTGGTGACCTGTAACACAAGGCAATCTTAGATCAGGCACCAGTCTCCACAGGTTTTTATGTAATATTTTAATTTAATGGCTTTTGTAATTGTAAGATCTGTGGAGAAATAAATAAACTTATTATTATTTAATTGCTTTATTTTGAAGGCAAACTCTTGAAGAATTGAGAGCTTTTTATAATTATTTCAAAGTTCTGTAGACTACCAACCAGCATCAGAGCATGCAGAGCGAAAAACCCCTCATTAGTAGAGGAAGCTATACGTATCTCATACAGGACATTTTAATAAAACAAAACAAACATACATCACGCATTTATCCCCAAAGGGGTAGGCAGAGGTGTAACTAGGGCACCTACTTTATGCATTGTGTGTCCTATCCCATGATGTGATAAGGGGCCAGCCTATCGCCATATCGGGCACAAATTACTGACTCCAGGCTGATACTGATGAGAAAAACCCGATACTCGGAAATCGAACCCAAGACCTTAGCATTGCAGTCGTACCGTTATACAACTACGCCACCGAGGCAGTCATGTCAAGTTAATACAAGCCTGATATTAGCAACGGTGAAAGGCAAGTCCACTCTGTTATTTTATTATTCCCAAGTAGACACCTCAATGGAGTAGCGACTACGCGGTATAAACTATGCCGTATTACAATGGAATAAGGGCTCAATAAGTCACGAGATAAGCAGTAAAATGATTGTTATTAGGGGCTGTATACTTATACCCGGATGTAAAAACACCATTGGAGTAAATCACATCGTTATCTCAGGTTCAGTGACTCCGCCATTTGTTTGCTCTTAGAGCGACACGGTAGATATTTTTTAACAGTAAGGCATAGTACAGATACCGTCAACTTGTTGCACCAGACACACGACACAGAGTAACGGTAACTTGCAATATATCGCTTATAAAAAAATCTTGAGAAACTGACAACTTAAACTACTTACTAATCTAATCTACAATTAATATAAATTGTTAAGTTGTTAGTATAGGGTAGTCCTATAATGATAAAAAACCGGCGGAGAACTATAGTCGTTAAAATTACGCTCGACCTGAACCCAAACATTCAGATATCCAAATACCCTCAATTTATAATATAAGTTACGTCGTAAGATGGGTCAGTCGGATGTTTAATTTAGGGTGGGTTGCACAAAATCTGATGTTAGTGTTACCGTTAAAGTTAACTTTAGCAGTGACAATAACAATGACTACTGAAATTGACATTTCCTCTGTTGCACCATTGCTGTAATTGTTAAAGTTAAAGGTAAACGAGTGACCAGTGAAATAATGCTATATTACCCCAAAAACTTGCACGGGTAATATTTTGGCATTGGCAATGATTTAATATAACTATCAAATCTTGATGAAATATCGATTCATTATTCAAATTTCTATTATTACGTAGGTATCTAGTATGTACATCCCCTTTGTTTCTATCATAGAATTTCAGCGGAATTTTTTGCTCCACCAAACTATTTGGATAGACCCACTATCAGAATCGCTATCATTGCTAGAGCTTGCTCCCACAATATTTCGCGTACTAAACATTTTACGCAGGTATTTAACAGAGTATTTGTATTAAAATAGCGCATAGGACGTTATTATTGCAAATCGTTTGACAAATGACAATTAATTATACAGAGTATACACACAGATTACGAAAACTAACCATAACTTTAACATTAACCGTCCGAAACTGAGCGGTTAATGTTACTGTTATTCGCGACGTCATTTTGACAATTGTTAATTTTATGCAACCCAAAAATTGCTTAACCGAAGATTTGACAGTTGGTTAGACCTATGTTATTGTTAAAGTTATTTTCTGCAACCCACCCTTAGAAACTATTATTATTTACCAAAACAAAATTATTCCATATATCGACTTGTTCAGGTTTCACATTTGTATCTGAATAGACTTGATCAAAAAAGCATTTCACATGTCAGGTTCTGGGAATAAGCAAAAAATTCATGCATATAATATTATTAGGATAAAAGTTTTGTAACGGTATTTGTAGCGTGCTAACCAGATATGAAAATCAGTCGAAATGTCAAACTAATAGTGGAAGTGTCAGTTGGGTGTATAAAAAGGCTGCCGTATCGATGTGCACTCTCATTCCGGCTCATTCAGACTCATTCTGCTCATTCGTGCTGAGTCTTAGTAGCAGTTCAGTAAGTTGATCATTGACTTTCATGCTGGTCGGTTAGTTGCTGATATCTTTGTAAAAGTATTTCTGTTAAATGTGTTTATGTAAAACCAGTGATAAATGTGTTAATGTAAAAACAGAAATAAATCGTTTTTATTTAAATCAAAATGGCTTCTGTTTCTAACAATATGTTATTCATTTCGCAGTAACTCCTAAAATATTGTAACAATCAAGATTTTTTGTATAAATAAAATATTATAATTACAACCATAATATAAGGTATGTTAAATAAAAGTATATTTAATTTCATATAAATAAAAATTTACTTTAATTGTAACGCAGGTAACTGTATATCCAAATACTTTTTATACTTTGAGCGAGATTAGCATATAACCTACTACGCACAGGAGCAACGACGCTCTTAACATAGATTTATTACCGAGTAGTTCTTGTGGGCAAGGGGAATGAAGCAAATGGAAAGATTTGTCCGAGGGTCACGAGTGACGAAAACATTTGGCCCCCTATACCTCGCTAGGGGAAAACAGACCAAAGGAACAAGTTAAGCATAGCATCGCTCAGCTACAGTGTTTTATAGCCTTAATACGCTCTCTAACTGTTTGACTTCCGCGCAAATTTGCTGGTGGTATGACTTTTTATTTGCATCAGCGACCACCATTCACTAAGTGTACACGCCATTGTGGCCCACGTAGCTGTGTTGCGTTCCGAGATAAATGTATAACCGGTTCCGAACCGGCCGGTATAATTGTGTCGGCTGCTGAGGAATGATCATATCTCGTCAGTCGATACTCTATCTGGGTAGATTTACCCTGAGATATGGTGGAGTCAATGCAGTGCCCTTATAGAAAAAAGTGTAGTGGAAAGAATCATATTATCGCTTTACAGCTTCGCTTTGCACCTCGCACATATCTGGTGGAAACGCAGCCTAAGGCTTGTTGACCCTCTGTCGGTCAGTCGATCGTATGTCATGTAATTACTCAAAGGCGTAAGCATCTGACCGTTTAATGAGAACACTGCCACACTGTACATGCGCATTAGGCCTATATCAGATTTAATGCGATACCCACCCATTTACCACTTGAAGTCACAAACACTTAGACCAGATTGGATTATTGGATAAGAGACGTTCGCTTAATTAAAATTAAATACATATTTAAATTATTTCAAAAGATACCATTATACTTTAAAAAAATTATTAACAAAAATAATAAAATTTAAATAAGTGGGTTAATCGGATGTTTAAACATAATTTGTGCCTGAAACTGTAGGCTTATTTATTTAGCGTACCTCTGCTTTTTGCAATAGGGAGCGTGCACGAACTATAGGAGGCAGCACAAAATCGACACCAGAGCCACAGGTGGATAAAAAAAGAAACTAGAACTAGCACAATAATTTGTTGATATATTCTTTTAATATGACAAAAATGATAAAATATGTGTTCCGGCCGAATGTTATTTACACCCAGCGTGTCCAGAATATGCTTTTTTTAAATGGGAGCTAGTTATTTAAGCAAAATTAGGAGGTTATGTTCCCTTAATTGAGTGCTCACTTTCTTCGGTCATGTGGCTCGCCGGAAGCCCGATAACTTAGAAAAGCTCATACTAGTTGGCCGCATGAACGGGAAACGGAACAGAGGTAGAGCACCTGCCCGATGGACGGACACTATCAGGGAACGCACTCGACTGAACATCCCAGCCGCCATGCGCCACGCGGAGAACAGAGCCGCCTGGAGAGCACTAGTGACAGGAGTTGTTAATAGTGGTCACGACCCTCAGCCTTGAGGGATCGACTAAGAAGAAGAGAGTTCCCTTAATTACAGATATTTTTGTATTGAATATTATCTTCAAAACATATTTATTTTTATAAATTACGTAACGAAACATTTCTAAATACTTTTGGAACGCATAATTATGTATGTTTTATACAGCTTTTATTATTTTTGTCGATTTTCACATAACCATGGAATGTAAGTACTTAGGTACTATTCTTGGGAACATTATATAATTTCACACCATTTGATTTGTTTATTTTTATGTTTTGGAGCATCCATATACACAGCGATACATTATCAACAAATTAAATGTTATTTTTCATCCTTTTAAGGAACTTTGTATGTCAATGCCAAGTATCGATGGGCTGAAAATGAGTTGTCAAGTGCCAGTGCCAAGTATCGATTTCGTCACTAGATGGCAGTGCTTACGACGTGCACGTTCCCTATACTGAATAAGAGTAAATTGACAGCATTTGACTTCGCGGGCATCTTGGTTTTAACAGCTAGGTATAGGATTTCCGTCCAATGCTCGCTCGGATGATGCCATACTCCCGAATGTCGACATTGGGCCGTAAGACTGTGTGAAACCAACATAACCGTTCCACTCACCCCCCAGTGGTGGTAGCGATAACGCGTTTTTCCCCGCGATAAAAAAAAAAAAAAAAAAAAGGTATAGGATTTCCTCCCATGCAACGCTTTAGCGCCAGACATGCGTACAACCAGCATCATTAAACAAAGTTACCATAAGCCCGTTGTCCGCGTGCTGTCTATGCAGTAACCATACATTATCTACCTGACACCCACGTGGTGTTCGCTTAGTGATCTTACCGCGCGCCTCACAACTGTGAAATAGAATGTCAATTAATCGTCGGCATGCATAGCAGAGCTGTCAAACGAATCCAAATAACGGGATATCAGGATTTACGCGACGATTTATATCAATCGCTAGATGGGCCACGGCTGATCATAAAGGTACTCGTTTGACTTGAAATCTTCCCCAGCGCCAGAGGAACACTATGCATCCGTTCCTCTAAAGCCGTACTACAGCTAGCCCTCAGTAGAGGGACATACAACCACAACTTAGTGGTCTCTTCCATACCGGCTCGAATCAAAAGGCTCGGTAATGCATATTTTTGCTCCACCATTAAGCTGTGGAACAGTTTGCCAGCACACGTGTTCCCTCCTTCCTGCAACTTAGGGTCCTACAAGCGGAGTGTGAAGAAGCAATTTTCCAGGCTATAACTGCGCTGACTGACCAGGGATGTTTATCTCTTGCTGGTCGACATTTTTCTGGGCTCCACTTAATATACCATCAGGTGCAGTGAAGTCACTTTGTCCAGCGTTGGATAAAACAAAATTCACTTCGTTCTCAGAATTGGCATTTCCCGATTTCACGAAATACCGAAAAAAAATCATGACCTTTATGCAGTTTATCAACTCTGCCACTATAAAGTTTATTTGGCTTTAATTGGCTTGATTTAAAATATTACCGTCCAATTTGGATAATTTTTTTATTCTCTGTTTTATCGCTGTTATGATATTCTTGTAATTAAATAGTTTTGATATATTACAATAACCTAGTTAAATTTGCGCTATTTTTAATATAAAAGTGATATTGGAATTTTCTATTCAGTATCAGCCCGGAGTCTGGAATTTGTGCCCGATATGGCGATAGGCTCGCCCCCTATCATATCATGGGACGGAATACGCTTGGCGAATAGTGGGTGCACTAGTTGCGCCTCTGCCTACCCCTTCGGGGATAAAAGGCGTGAGCATGCGTTAATATAAAATATATCTATACTAATATTATAAAGCTGAAGAGTTTGTTTCTGTGATTGAACGCGCTAATCTCAGGAGCTACTGAACCGATTTTGAAATTTATTTAATTAATAGGAAGCTAAACTACTCCTGAGTGCTATACTCTACTTTTTATCCTGGTAAAATATTTTGTCCCATAAAAAATTTCACGCAGGCGTAGTCACGAGCATCACCTAGTTATTAATAAATGAATTAGATCAGTTAGTATTTTTAATATTAATTGATAAATTAAGGTTTCAAAGCGTATTAGGAGTTTTCTTTTGTTAGTATAAACTTTAATTAGCCACGCTTCATTAATCAACTATCACTAATCAGTCAAAATCACTGAGACCACAATTTTAACAATAATCACTGAAAGTTTCTTGAACAGATTTTACACGTTTTAGAGCCCAGGATAATAATACACAAAATTAATGAAAATACATTTATTTCTTTAAAATTTCCTATTAGTCACCCTATTTTAATAAGAACCCAATCACGCTTCGATGACATATGTATCACAAAGATTCTTTTTTCTGAAGTCTTCTAGGAGAGAATGCTCAAGCAGTCTATTGATTATATTCGAGACTCTACAGTCGCGTGGAACTCCTGTATGCTCACATTCCAAGCGATACACACGTACCTCCTTCTCGCTGTAAACGCCTAGCCCATAATCGTCAGCAAGCTGTTCAAAATTCTGAACGCCTTTTATAAGAACCAATTCCGAACGCAACTTCAACTCCGGCTTATACTCCTGAGCTAGTCTGAACCTCTGGTACATTGATTCTAATATCGCCTTCTTATACTCGTTTGAGTAGTTCACCAGCCCTTTTAGCCTTATCAAACAGCATTCCACCTTTTCCGACCACGTTAGAGCATTATCCAAATCATGTTTTAGCTCAATAGATTCAAAACCAGTCATTAGGTAATACGCATGTTCTATGACAGTATTTTGCAATTGCGTCTGCGTTATATTGCCTATATAAACGTTAATCTGGACCCGTAACGCGTCTGGGCTACTGTCCAAACAGTATACAATGCCCTCGTGACCTGAAAATATGGTTTATGAAGGTTAGTTACGATCAAATATAGGCAATGAGGCGTTTTCATAGTTTGGAATGAATCATGTGCATCAATATAATTACTACATTATGTTGGACGTTATACGAAAATTTATTATCATGTAGAATAAATTGCTTGAATACTATAAAACCAAATGTTTTCTACTGATTATTTAGCGTTCGGAATTAAGATGGTTTACAGAATTATTTTACTACAAATTAACTTATTTATACCAAGTAGCAGCATTATATGGTCTTAGGTTTTTTAACAAAGTTTAATAAGTTTAATGACTTGAGAATAGTACCAGGATGTTCCACTTTAAAGCCATCAATGTCACCTTATACCTTCATCTTTTTTCGATAGGAAATAAGTTATAAGTTATAGGAGCTAAGCTTAATAAAAAAAATCCAATATGTTATAAGCGCATATACAAACCTTCTTTCTCTAACAATGCTGCCAGTTCTAATGCAACGTTAACTCCAAATGAATATCCTAAAAGGTAAAACTTAGATTTGGTCTCGAACTTACTTTTCATAGCCTGAAAAAAGTGTGCATAGAGATATTTTTTTCAATTACAAGGAATTAACGACAGGATAAGTTAGGATTATATTGTAAAGAAGATAATTTATTGGTATCAGAATTGGTTAATATAAACCACCGTATCTTTGGCTGAAAGTAAAATTAAACATTGAAGCCGGATTGTTACATCCGTGGTCAGGTAAAGTTAAGGCCTTTATTACACTGGCGAGTCGCAACTAAATTCACAGCGAGACGAAGGCGCTGCGCGCTCGTCCAGTGCAATAAGATCGTTAGCTTTACTTGAACATGGATGGAACAACTCGGGCTTAATTGTTATATTTAAATGTTGTATCATTTATTTTACCTTTCTAACTTCTGCAGCCATTTTTGGTATGCTGTCATGTGGCATATCGGATTCTAATGGAATTGTAACAGCTTGTATTTTGAGCCTCTCAGCTATTGATGTAAATACTTCTGCCTTGCCTTCGAAACCGGGTATCATCATAAGATACGTTCCTTGCGGATCTAGATCATTCTATAAACGAAAAAAGTATTAAATAAAGGAATATGAGTCTTAACAACAGTAAAATAAGTCTGCTCGTCGTAAAAATTGGCAAAATATGTATAACATCATAAAAAGCGAGTCATGTTCCCATTTTGGAGAAGGGTAGGAAGGGAAGGGTATTTTAGGTGTAAGGAATATAATACTAATGTAAAACTGCTTAATGTATAATAATTACACCAAATATTATGTCTATAAAATTAGATTTCAGGAAGTTAATAAAAATTTGTGTAATAAAACTATATCATCTCATTACGTTCTAAAATTATCAATGCAAGCAAAATGTAGATTATAGTTCATGGGATGGTAAGCACTTAAAGTTTACAGTCTTGTATAATATTATCGGCAAGCAACACTGATATCATGTACGCTGTGTTAGTAATATTAACATTAAGACCCTGCATACGTTCACAGGATAATATTTCTTTTCAAACACCATTGTCAACTTTTTGTACTAGTCCTAAAACTTAAATTACCTCAGTTCCATCGTTTAACAATGTAATCATTGGTACAACAGGCGCTGACTCCAACATATGATCTTGTTCACATTCGATGTGAGTGTAAAATACTCCAGGACCGCTTGTTATTTCGGCATTTTTATTTGTATCGCCCTTACCAAGATCTTTTAGGCTGAAATATAGAATTTGGATATTACATGATAAATCATATCAGGCCTAAAAGTTAGATACTAGTAAAAATAAAGATGAAAGATTTTAAATTGCAATTGAAATATTTGTACAAAGACTTACCTCTGAATAGTCATATGTTGAATCTTTTTATAATGATAGTCTACATTATATGTTTCTCTTATAAGTGTTCTTATTTCTTCCAAATTACTATTATTTAATTTTAAATCTCCCAAGGTCTTTTCATTATTTGCATCTTCAACGGATTTTATGCCTAAAATATGAGATAATAAGAATGAAAAGCTTATGTTTAGTGCTAACATCCAAATCTCTAAGAATATAAATATCGGTCTTCTCCTTATCTAGCCTCTACATGTTATTGACCCCAATCCACATTTTTCATAATGACCATTGATATAAAACACTTATTTTTTTCAAAATTAGGTCTTCTGAAGCATTTAAGTTTATTTTGCCCATTACCTAGGCTAACACTTTAATAGCAGTAAAACTCTTGTTCACAACCAACTACAATGTTTTCGGTTCGAAAGTAATACACTCTCACTTAAAAAAAAAACTCACCAACTACGTCAGAAATTTTCTGCATAAAATCCAAACGTTTGGTATTCTTCAAATTGAACGTGCGAACGTATTTGTGTTTTAACTTCAAACTCTTTTCCATTGCATCGAAAAGCGCTGACCTCGGCGCAGGTAGCAATTTGTCATACGATCCGATGAACTTGTTCTCCGACTGCAAAATAAATGTTATTTATCGAAACACGAATAGCCATATCTCGAATTATTTCATGTTCTATCTCTAATGTTGGAATGGAAATTTCATAGTAGAGTTAGATACAATTTTGTCAAACATCATGTACGGATTAGCACGACAGGGTAGTATTTTTATATTTTTTATTATTGCTTTGAATGACGAGACGAGCATGCCGTTCGCCTGATGGTAAGTGATACGACCACCTATAGACATTAGCAACACCATCCAACACCTTGAGTTATAAAGTACTGTGTGGCATTCCACTGCGCTCGTCATCCTGAGACATAAGATGTTAAGTCTCATTATGTCCAGTAGTTACACTGGCTACAATGTCCGTCAAACCGAAACACAACAGTGCATGCATACTGCTGTTTGGCGGTAGAATTTTCTTTTTATATTTTTATTAGTTGCGGTTGTACCCACCCACCCTGACGGACTACATGTGAGAGACCTACCACCAGTAAATTACTAATAACAATATTAGTAAAGTAGTATGACTAAAACATGTCTTATACAGAGCTACATTGAGGTAAGTTGTTGAGAATACTGTAGATGGAATAGGCAGTCGTATAATAGTGTGTGAATATGATATCTTGGTGATTTGGCATACACTAAGTTTTTGCGTACTTATGACATGTAAGTAAATCCGGTTCAAACAGGCCGGCATAATTGTGTCGAGTGACGAGGAATACTCATCGTTCGTCAGTCGACACTCTATTTGGACCCCTCTCCCCTTACCATCAGCTGCAGTGGCTTCACTTAGCCGTACCCATAAGAAAAATAAAAGTAAGTGACAGCTCATGACTTTCTATTGCATGCTTTGTTTTGAGTTAACACGTCTTAATCACAAATACAACCCACATCATTCAACTTTTATATAAAGTACATAACCTTCCTTACATAATGCAAATCGTTGTAACGCAAAACCAAAGCTGGGTACCCGATGTCGTTCCTCGCTCGACATATCCTTTCGACGATGGATACAGAGTACTCATCGCTGTCGTTTTGTGATAAAGACGACAGTATTACAAAATGGCTGGAAAAAAATGCTAAATACAATGTGGATGGACAGAAATTTGTGAGACATGATGTGAAACAAATTTCTAACATGAATATCTTACGTATTATGAATATTATCTTTCTGTTCATTCTTTGAAATTGCTAAAGGATATTATGTATGTATTTTTTGTAATAATATCAAAGACCATTGTTGAAAGTGGGTACTAGAAAATTACTATTATATAAGTAATATATTATACGTAAATTTTATTTTTCTGCCCTCCTTCTCTATATGAACTTTAATTGTGCTAAATCACACATAGATCCGTACGCACAATATAAAGGGGTACAAAGATATTTCTCGAATTAATGTATTTATTATTGACAGCCTACCTTAATTCACTGCAATAGCTTCTAGTAATAACATCCAAATTAGAAGCAATCATTACAAATTTGCTGAATTTACTTGAGAAATCTTCACTACTTTCATCTTGGTTAATTTTGTCCATAACTTCAATATTTTGGACAAGGAATATTCCTTTTATTTGTCCCATTTTAGTAACGTCTTTGATCATCCGCAAACATCCTTGTTCAGATTGAAGGTTTTCAGAATTTAATTTTATCACCACATCTTTTTTCATCCATGATCTGAAAAGTTCTTAATTACTTACACCAGCTTTGGTAATAAATAAGGCTTTAAATTATTTTCTATAATATTACATTATACATAAATATTACATATTATCAACCTCTTTTAACTTTAAATTAAAAAGCTTCCAACAATGTTACCAGCAAAATGACAATATTGAAACTGAAATCGGCGACAAGGGCCCTCGTTTAATATTTTAAACGAATTACTATCTTCCAGCCGTGATGTAATTAATTAGCAGGCAAGTTGTCGTTGGAAACATTATAATTACCAATTAATGTGACAAGGAGGATTATTATTACCAATAAATTAAGGAAACTTACGCAAACTTGGTTTGGATATATCCAGAAACAGGTCTAGATCTAGTATGGAGGACTATTTTTCTGGCTCCTCGCTTTACCAGTCTGTCAGCTAGTTCGATTCCTAGATCTTTATTATCATTTATTACTATGTATACTCCTTTATTTGAGTAAGTTATTCTGGAATAAATATTGTATATTAATTAGTTACTCGCAGTTCGTCATTTAATTTTAGCGGTATAATAATAAAAATATTATAAATTATAATGTGTTGAATTAAATCGCGCCTTAATTTTTAGAAAGATATACTCGATGATCAATACATTAAAAAAAAAACTTAAAAGACCTTGTATTGCCTATGAGTATGCCATGCATTTCAAAATACGTGAAAAAAATATGTTAGTTACTATTTTTCTTAATTATTTATGTGTGGCTGGCGCTCACTTGAGACGGCGATAGTCGGATTGATTAATTGACTGATTGATTTGTGATAATATACCTTGGCGCTACCGACATTCCTTGATTCGTGGTTACAGGGTCTCTCATCCGAATGAGTACTCTTCCTCTGTGTTTGCCAGCAGATAACAATCTAAAGGCCCTGGACACGTCTTTAGGGGAATAAATCACTCTAGTTAATGGTTTTACCATACCATTTGCAATGCCTTCACTGACCATTCTTTGTAACAGCTAAAAGCAATAACAATGATATACAAAGTATATTATATTTTTAATGAATTTTATCATATTTTTTAAAATGCTATATATATTATATATCCTCAAGAACTTGACTCTAAATCCTTTCAGCACAAGTGGAAAAAATGTAACGCTGACTCCACACTGGAGCGGGGCAAGGGCTGATGGTGGTGTAGGGTGCTTATAAGAAAGTTATTAGATCACTGAAAATAGCTCACGCGACCAGTACGGAGTTCTAAATTAAAAAGGCCAAAGTTCAAATACTTATGCTCATATTGTAATCAGTAAAAGCAATACCTTTTTATCTTTATTATTTTCTGGTCTAAATATATTACTGAGGTCCACGGCCCTGTAATTTTTGTCTCCAGAATAAAATGCCATTCCAATATCTTTATTTTCGTCCATATCATATTTACTCAAGTCCAAGAATAATCCAAAACTGCCTACACATTTCATAGCAGCCTAAAAATAAAAAAATAATTTAAAAACAAAGTAACATCAGTAATTTGGAAGTAAAGTTAAGACTTCTTTAATTGTTACATTAAATTTCAGGAGTAGGATGTATTTTTATTTTATTTTTATTTTATTCAAGAGGAACAGAAAACAGTTACACATTAAAACTAAATAACAAAATTACATAGGTATTACATTAATAAACATGTAACCAACACTACTGTTCACAAATTAACAGAAAAACGTTCTAAAGAAGCAACAAACGTCCATTACTTGTAATAAAACAATCTCAAATCTGCAAAACACAGTTTAAATGATGATAGATGTACTTAGTTATTGTAAAACAGGTGCTGAAGGCAGCAAAAATAGAATGTTTAATTATAATATAAAAAAAATACCTACATTAAAATGTTTATTATTAAAAATACAAACAAGGAAATTTATAATCACCTCTCGCAAAGGGCCAATAGCAGAGTTTATGACGAAATCGCAGCCCTTGCTCTTCGTATAAATAGTAACCATATTGTGAAATGAATCGTCTCCAGAGTAACCGATGTGATGCTCTGTAAAGTTTATCATCTTAAGGTTTGAGTAGCTTTATCCGTAAAGTCTGAAAGTTTTCAGATCCCGAGGGAGTATAACTTTAGAAAGAACGAAGAATTTTTAAAGTCGCCTGGTTTTTGTTCGAGATGACTTAAAATTGATAAAGCTTTCATTGTTTTGTTAGGATTTTAGTTAGTAAATATTTTAACACGGGTTCTAAAAACCAACAGAACCCGATTTATAGTTCTCCAAACCTCATCTTATATTCTTTGTAGTTGCTTTGGGTAAATGACACAGAATTGGGAATGTTCTTAAATTATCTAGGCCAAAAATATTTTCACTAGCTGGGAGGTCTCTTGTATACGAGAGGCTATCTGCTGAAGTACTACTGTGTAGTGAATTAGTTATTACATTTCACTAAACGTTAATAGACTTCACATAATGTTATGCCTCGGATTGACGAACGCACTGAAGTGCCACGCACCACTTTGTAATTCAATGTTCTGGGGGGTGTTGTCTACAATATATTAAGCTGCGGTCCCACGGTCCGTTAATAGACAGGCTGCACCAGACGTGGCAACGCCTGGTGCGGCCTGCCGCGGCCCGTGCCGAGTGTTGCCATGGCGTGAGTCGGCCTGGCGCGCCTGGCTGGCCGCCATTAAAACATGGCAAGTGAGCGTGCCGCGCCTTTAAACTTACCGACCCTCGATGGATCGGACGGGCGACTTCAGGCCACCTCGGGCTTCATCGGATGCGACGGTTCCCACTGCATGTCAGCCTAACCTGGGATAAATCAGGCCGTGGAACCGCAGCTTTATACGTCAGTAGGTAAGTATATGGAAAGTTACTTGGAATAAAACTTTGACCCCACTGCACCTAATGGTAAGCGGAGAGAGGTCCGCAAGTTTAAACACGTTATATACGTTGGTCGTTATCCGGACGTACTACTAAATATACGTACCAGTATACTTCACAGAAATTTCTTATTTAATACCAAATAATATACATGGAAATCTTATATCTGAAAATGAAATGCTCACCATTCAATTCTGGGAATAACTTCAATAGAAATTTCTTCTTGTCTAATGTACTGACTGTTGTGAAAACATTGCAGTTAATGTTCAAGCATAATGATATAATCGCTTGCCCAAGAGCCCCTGATCCGCCTGTCACTAGCACTGTTTGTCCTTCGCTTAACTCACCTCTCATGGTCTGGGAATAAAAAAAATATATCTAAAAATGCATATGAAATGACTGATGCTGATTCAAAGTCTTCTCATATCTTGTAGAGAAGAATTTGGAGTACGCTGATTACTAAAGAAATAATTTTGAAGTAAGTAGATAACCTCAAATCGAACGTTAAGCAATATGCATGAAAATATTGATGAAATCTTTTAGGAATATCTAAGGTCGCTATTTTAACTCTCAATCCACCAGGATTCAGCAAATCTAAATAAATCAAGTCATTCGGTATCAACAAATACAAATAATTTTATCTTATTACAATAATATTAAACCAATAAACTTACAAGACAGTAATAAGCATGTACGTAAGGCAGTGGTACTGTAGCTGCTTCTTCTAAACTCCAGTAATCAGGCACAGGCCAAAGCAAATCGGGATCAGCTTGTATAGAGCTGCTTACTGATCCTCTTGTTAAACCCATTACTCTGTCGCCACTACCAACAATAGATATTTCTATAGGAAAATATACCGACAAAATTCAACCTGATGTTTGAAACTTATAGAGGAATTACCGATGGGTTCTCCACTCTTAGGATAACAATTTTTTTGGACATCTTTTACCGTCGTTGTGGTGCAAAAATGGCATGTATGTAAACTATCTATATGAAAAATAATAGCCATTGATTTAGGGCCTGTATCACAACTTTTGGGTAAATAGTACTTCGTTACATAAATGTATAAACGGACCAAGTACAAAAATCAGATTCTAATCGATGTATTAAAAAACCTAATACATCAATGACTATTTATGCATTAGCTGTTTAATACGATAACTGACAAATGAATATTGTGAAACAGGCATTTAGTACTATAATAATTGTAGTACCCAATTATTTGCGTAATGGAAATAGAACAAATCATACCTTATGTCAATGCCACTGAAGTCCATTCCGAATGAAGCATCTTCAATATTTACATTACTCACAGCCTTCTCGGAATCCCTCAACGATAGGCCAGCGAAGGAAACCTAGGTTAATAAGTTTTTTTAATTACTTACCTACGTAACGTTAGCTATAAATTCAACACAATATGTTTCATAATAAAAAAAAGAATTAACAACGAAATATTTCTCATAGCTTACAATTTCCACTAATTTGTGAAAATAGAAAATACCTGTACTAGGTTATTATTAGCTATTATTGGAGATTGCTCCACCCAAGCCAGCCCATCTTGTATACTAGGTGCTGTTTTCGTCAGAGTAGCATTTCGAAGGTTAACATATTTTGGGCTCTGAGTATAGTAGTACGATCCCCATTGACCCTGAAAAGAAATTAGATCGCTTGATAATTTTAGATCTGCAATAATTATAATTGCATATTCTGTGTTGTGAGACAAAAAAGTCTCAAAGCCCTGGATCTCGCGTCACTTGAATAAAAAAATCTATATTGGGTATTTAGATCTGATGAAATCTTTCAGTGCTTTAAAAAATCGTAATTACCTTTTTCATAACATTTATCGCTAAATTCTTCTCAATTTGTTCTTTGTAAATATCATTTTCGGGGTTAAAACTAGCAGCTTGGAAATCTTCTATGATAACAGCAGATAATTTCTTCGCACCATCGCTCCGTAATTTGTGAACGAAACCTATAAACGTAACTAACTTCTATATCCATCCCACTGTTACGCGTCATTGAGCAACCAGAATCTGAATGTCTAAACTTTTATATTTACGATATAAGTAGGTAGCGTAGAAACTCTTATCTTTGCCGCAAGCATAAGCTCCAATTACGTGTCTAGCCATAGCTTTAATTGTTAATTGTTAATTGTTAATGATGTAGTGTACTGATACAAGTTAACTACTACGAAAGCTAGTGACATATTGACAAGGGTCTAGGGCCTCGATTATATCAGATCATTTTGAAATTGTACATAAAATCAACGTAACTCAAGTGATAAGCAAAATGAAATGTATAAAATAAAAGAGAATTTAACTATTCATAAAGTGACGAGAGTAAACCTTTAAAATTTGATTGCTCACGTCACTTCAGTGAATTACTCTTCGTTCTAATTACCTAATACGCCACAATGAGGCTGTCGTTCCGAGATTAAAACCACACGTTTTGTCGTCTTCAACTCGCCGTACACACGTGGCACCCAAGAGAATTTATTATCCGAACCGATCTTCACGTATGTAGTCTCCTGTTTCAAATGAACCCTCTTTAGCAAAATTAGTATTTGCTTTCCATCCGACAAAGACGTGATTATTGTAAAATGTTCCCTTAAATTTGATTGGATGTTTGGAACGCTTTGTTCTAACGCCAATACGAAGGATTCTTTAGGTATGCTCCTCAAAGTGTTTAATTTCTGGAAAACAAGGATGTTTTTTATTATATTATAGGCATGACAGTTGGTTTGCTCTCTTTTACATCAATATTTAGTTTCTTTATGCTTTACCTGTTGATTTCCAAATAGATTTTCAATAAAAAACATATATGTTTTCTCAATATCCTTAGCTGTGGCGATGATTTCATTATATTGTCCATTCTCTAGACCGTATTTTTCTACTTCCACCTCAATTGGTATTTTATAAGCTAATTCTCTTAGGAAGGCGATGATTTCACCTTTCGATTTAGTGGCTTCTATTACCTTAATTTTATTGGTATCAGCGTTTTCAGATACTATTTGCAGAAGTATGTGCAACGAAGTTTTTAACTAAAAATAAGTATTAATATTACTTGTACTGGCATTAAAAAACTCGATAATATTAAATACCAATCCTACTATGAAATACGATAAATTACGAGACAAAAAATCTTTTATTTCAATTTATTAGAAAATAATATGACGTGCTACCCTATTATCCGTACTTACGTCAACTTTATTCATAAAATAATAGGGAAAGAATGATCTTGTCTCCAAAACATCACACTCTTTCTCGTAAACTGGCTTATCAGTAAAAGTAATGGTATCAATCTCCACTCCGGCACATCTAAAACAAAACATTAGTTTAACTTCATTCGAAAATAATCTCATTTTAATACTATTTTGAATTAATTTGTACCTAAAATATATAAAAATCTTACAGGACCGCAAAATTTAAAATTGGAAAACAAACAAAAATAATAACGAACGTTGACGTATGAACGCAATATATATATTTTTATATCAAACTATAATTTATTACCTTGTTATCCCGTGTAAATTATTTCGGAACGCATCGCAATAATCCTTATCTAAATTCTGCCTAGCGATCTCTTGATCGACGTTACTGATACTCAATTTTTTTATGAATTTAGGCACAGACACTCCTTCACAATCTCGTGTTAGAGTGTTCAGTTGTATGAGAGAGTCAAGGAATGTAACCCATTCGTTTGTCCACTTGACACGTGCTTTGTTACATTCGATGTTTGACGAGTGGATCGATTTGAACTGCCCACTGAAACATGTTAGTATTACATAGAAGTTAGTTCAGTGTTTAATCATCCTTATAGTATATTATGAGAGATTAATGTACTTAGTGCTAAAAGTTTGGAAGTTAAGAATATAAATACCAGCAATTTAATAAGATTGCGAACTGTAGATAATCTAGTTTACTTTAGAAACTGATAAAAACTACATTCGCTAAGTCTTTTAACAATATAAATTTACAAATATCATGATCTTACTCGTAAGAAAACCCTCGCGACTCAAATACTTTATAAATATCTTCAGAATTCAAAATAATTTCATCTTCTTTTCCCTCTTCTTTAAAATCTTGCTGAAAATCTATCACTTTAACACCATTTATAACACCAGTGGCTACTAAAGTGTCGTCGTGGCAAACCTAAAATATTGGTGAATAATATTATGGTAGTTACAAATATTATGTTTTGAAACGAAATGAAATAATTTATTACGAGTCCACAACATGCCAAACGTTATTTAGATTGTCAATTTTTACTCTACCAATAGTTCGGAAAGCATTTTCCACCACAGAAGAACAGGCAAGAAACTAGTGTTGCTCTTTTTCAAAATCAGTTCAAAGGTATAAAGAAGGTACAGTGTATAATAAAAAAAACATTTCATTTTTTATTATGTATATAGCAGTTAGTTCATTTACTTTGCAAAATAAAAAAAAATCCGTAAAAGTGCACCTCTCAGGAACCATGAATCTTATACCATGATTCTTAACTATGCCGAATGGCAAGAGTAGGTAACTGTTAATAATAGTAATTTCAGATTCAGAAAAATAATCTAGATTGTAAAAACTTATCTGATATAACAAAAAAAAGTCTTACCTCAAACATACTATCTCCTTTTTTTATCATTATAAATAACTTCAGAGAAATTTCTCGTCTAATAGCGACTTCGCTTAAGAAGTGGATATTCTTAAATACAACCGAAAAATCTCTATAATCCATCCCTCTATACATAGCAAGAGTCTCCCAAACAAGTACTAAAAATGCAGATTCTGGCAAAACGTTAGTGCCTAAAAATAAAAATAAAGAATTCGGAATCAGACGCTGTTGGGTAGTTATCAGTCGTTATAGAATAAGCGAAAGGAAAGACTATGAGTTTAATGTAATATAATAATAATACTGGCCCTGATACAGCCCACTGCTGAGCATGGGCCTCTTACTCTGAGAGGATTTTAGGACTTAGTCCAACACGCTGACCTAGTGCGGGTTGGCAGACTTCATATATCCTCGAAATTCACATTATGAAGAATTCTAAGGTATGCAGGTTTCCTCTTTAAGCGATCGATAATTGATAAACAATACGCATTATAGGTAAGATGTCATTCCTACTGATCATGATTACTCCAAGACAAATCAGAATGCGAAAGGGATCGAAAATGCTTAGCCGGCCTAAGGAATTAAATTTTCCTAAAATTTATAATATTATAACAGTACGGCAAGTGAATACTGACCCAGGACATTGTACCATAAAAAAGAATTCCTGGCTCCTCAAAAATACAAGAAACGTTTAATATAAGGCATTAAACCACTAAGATCTTGTAATAAGCTAAAGTTGGGCGTCAGTAAAATTGGAAACGGGCATAGTGGTTGGTGTCGTTAGCATATTTGTCAGTTTATGATATAACTTAGGATTGATGGCTATCGGAAGTACGAGGAAAGTTGTGACTACTTCCATAAAGTTACGCTAAGTTTTCTTTGATGATCAAGCAAAAAGACAAAATTTCATAGAAGAATTAAGCTTCTTGCGAAATAAAATAAATTTACACTGTAAGGAACTAATGATTGCAGGGTTGATTATAATAATCCCTTCCTAGCCGAGTTCGGCCACGGCAGCCAATCTCAACGGAGATCAGCCAGGTGCGCAGGAGATATTATAGTGCACAAGTGTGTGCGCAATACACAGGGTGCACTCACTGTTCCTTCACTCTCATAGTCCGGTGAGACGGCAATCCGACATGACCGGAGAGAGATCAGGCGCAGGACCAACGGCTTTACGTGCTTTCCGAGGCACGGGGGTATCACACCGCCAACTTCCTGACTCCGAGCTGCGACTGAATAATTTTTTAAGATGGAAAAACCCAGTCATAATGTTTTTTTTGGCCCGACCCAGGATTCGAACCCAGGACCTCAGCGCGCAAATCGTACTCGTAACGCGTACGCAATACAACTACGCCACCGAGGGCTGATTAGGGTAGATTAAATTAATGCGTGGAATTATTTATATTTTGGGCAGATGTGCTGCTTACGATCCAAGCAATCTCATTGCGACATTCAGTTGTATATAATATAGTAATAATAAGTTAAAAATAGTATCAGCATAGATTATTATCTACCAAAAGCAATTGTTCCTCTGTTTTTTATATTTACATTTTATTTTGTTGTGTTGCGTACTTTTATATTTATGTTTTTTTTAACATGTCTTTTTTTTTTTTATTCTCTTTCTCATTTTATGTTATATCTTTATTTATTACACCTACCTGTATTGTTTATCTCTGCATCACCCTAAGGTTGACTGGTAGAGAATGCCATTCGGCATTAAGTCCGCCTTTATACATTATTGTATAAAAGTAATAAATAAATAAATAAATAAAATTTTGTACACAATCACTTAATTTTTCTTTTATGATCCTATTCTATTTTATACCTTGAAATTATTTAGAAATTGAAAAGATGAGACACAAATATCTAAAGAATCTCATATTTACAAAATACACATTGACACCCAAGCTGATAATATATGTATCATGCATATTCTCAACAAGCAATTAGGCCTATAATCCAAAAGCTAAGTCCTACAACCAACAAATCGCCACGAAACCACATGTATATCTTGTGTGTTCTGATGAGTTAAGAGGATTGTATAAGTTTTGGCTACACGTAGTACAAACCATGCCATGCGACACAGTGTTTGTGTAGATCTGCAATTACAAACCAGAGAGATGATTTGATGTAATAGATAATAAGTAATTATTATCTCGCCTTCTTGGTCTAGTGATTGCATATATGAGATGTAACTAGGAGTTTTGGGTTCAAGTTCCAGGTCGAAACTTTAGGTTTTCCTAATATAATTTGATTTCGATCCCTCATAGAAGGTTGACTTGTCAGGCTGGCCAAAACTAAGTCAAATATTTTCTGCAACAGGCTGGAAATAATATGTTGCAGAACCCCCACATAAAAGTTCAATAAGGGCTAATGGCAGACACAATAGTTCATTATAACATAATTAGAAAACACTTAACCTTCCCTGACATGTCCCTTGAGATATTCATACTCATCGTCATGAACCGAAATGATAAATTTTCGAGAGCTTGTTTTAGTCTTTTCTAATTTAGTTAATGTTCTTACAGGCCTGAAAACACAGAATCAAAAAATTAAATGAATTAAAAAAATAGGAGTGGGTGCAACCACGAGGAACACCTAGTCTTAAATATGTTAAAGGGTGACGAGCGCAGTGGAGCGCCACGCAGTATTTGTAATTCTAACTTCTGTATGGTGTTGCTACTGTTTATGATCGGTCGTATCACTCAACATCAGGCGAGCGGCATTCTCGTCTCTTCGTTCAATTGTGATAAAAATAGTAAAAAAAAAACTCGAAATGTGGGTACACTACTTCGCTTCCGCCTAATTTTTCGACGGTGACTTCGTGTTATGTATAGAAGCAAAAAATATGATTTATCTTTAAAAACTTACCAGTCTTCACTATGTTCCCATTGAACAAACTGGGAAATTAAAGGCGTTTCTGTCGAAACGGGGTACTCGATTTTTGGATATAATACGTCTAGTTTGGGATTTAGACCAGCTTCATACATTCTGAAATATGACGAATAATAATTTATACCGCCTTTATTAATCGGGGAATAATATATTTCATTTTTCTAGAATTTGTCAAATATGTAAACAAATGTTTTGTTCAATATTTCACTAGCTGATTGTAATGTACATTAAAAGGAGATTTAATCCAATAGGGAAGATGCAAATTTTAGTTTTGCTTTCATTTGAATGAATTTCATGTAGAATAGATCACGAGTATATTAAAAAATTAAAATACTTTAATTTATTGCAAAAAATTGTGGTTTCAAAATGACAGTTTACATTTTCGCGCGCAAACGGAGCTACACGCCCAGTGACGTCACTCTAGTCATAATTATTTGTTCGCCGGTAGCATTCATAAATGCATAAGTTTGGATTTTCAGTATGTATTTTGAATAAATAAGTACATCAATGTTATTATACACACACACATGCCTTTTTATTCCCGAAGGGGTAGGCAGAGGCGCAATTAAGTGCACCTACTTTATGCGTGCGTTACTTTAGATTTCGATATAACCGATTGCATTGTCGCCATAAGACCTGAAATTACTGCGATGTGTAGTTTTGCTGCTGAATGAAATAGAAATAAAAGTCCCATTATGATTAGTTCGTAGTATAGTTCCTTTTTATTTCTACACATGAAAACTCTGTAGTTTCAACAACAAAAAATTACAACTATGTGAACATTAACTTTTGGTAGATTTCGGGATTCTTCTTATATGAACCCAACTTCCATTTTGATTCGAAAACCTATTAATTTTCGTAACTAAAGAATGTTTACCTTTACAACTTTAACCTTAAACAAGTTGCAGGTGTGATGTCACTAGAGGCAGATTGATGTATTATAACACGTTCCTTTTCACGTTACTTTCAATTCGTAATTATTGTTAAAAATCGATATTAATTAAAATAAAAACACTGCAGTGGCCCTTCTTTTATGCTTTCTTAACATTATAGCCACAAAATATTGATAAATATTATTTTTGCATCTTCCCTTTTCTATTTGATATGCTGCCTCGGTGGTGTAGTTGTATTACGGTACGACTGCAATGCTAAGATCTAAGGTTCGATCCTCGGGTCGGGCAAAGTGATATTGGATTTTTCTAATCAGTATCAACACGGAGTCTGGAATTTGTGCCCGATATGGCGATAGGCTCGCCCCCTATCACATCATGGCACGGAATACGCACGGCGAAGAGTGGTTGTACTAGTTGCGCCTCTGCCTACACCTCCGTGGATAAAAAGCGTGAGTATGCGTATGTAACATAGACTTAATTATAAGAGCGATTTTATATTTTAACAAAGTAAATCTATCGGTGTTTTTCTTTCGTAGCCCAGAAGGTAACCAATCTTCTTAGTTTTCAATGTTTGTACACTATGTATACACAAACAATATGAAAAGCGATTTTTCTAGGAAAATAATGTCTATATCGGTAGAAAGCACAGGAATCTTAACATTTATCCCCTCCACTAACTTTACAGACATCTTGATGTTTTTTAAAGACTTTCAGAAATATTTTCCTTTTTAGGCAAGGTAATAATATATTAAAAACAATGGTAAAACAATATTACTATTACATACTTCCCAATGGCTTCCAGAAGGAATTTGACACCGTCTTTCATACCTCGTTTGGTCAAGGGTATGTGCGTACAGTCTTTATGAGATCTCTTCAAAATCGCTTGCAGCAAACCGTGTGGGGCTATCTCAATAACTATGGCGTTATCGGAGATCAGCTTAGCTGTTTCTTCGAACAGTACTGGGCTCTAAGTAAAGAAAAATAGTAGAAATAAAGTTACTGATGTTGGATCTTATATATCAGATATTATAAAAATATATATAATATACGTGCGTCATAATATATTATATTACTAAACACGGCACCATTATTACTACCATATATATTATATACCGACAATTAAAAAGGTGTGACGATATCTCACAAAATATACCATGTACCTACTGTTCCTATATATTTAAATTTTATTGCTTTGCCAAAAGAACCTTTACTTACCAATAAGTTGTTCGTATGATATTCAGCAGAGGAGTATTTCGCCAAGGGTCCGTCCCATTGGTGTTGTGGTATGGATGTCGAGAGCCACTTCTTACTGCGAGGTTTGGGATCTTTTATTACGTCCTTTAGTTGTGTTAGAAGTTCTGAACCTGAAAATGATTGTCTTTATCTAACACTTTATAATAAAATTGTGCGTGATGAAAATATTAAATGATTTTGTTCGTTGATCGCCCAAAAACAAGTGTAAATCTATTGCAATAACATATATAAATTTAAATGGTTATTACTATGTAACTCTTTACAACCTCGTTGGTTAATCGTGAGTTAAGTCTATAAATCTGTGGTGCTCATGAAGCAGAGTAAAAAGCGAATCCAACATAAACTTCACAACAACTTTATAGGGCACTGCCTAGTTAGTCACATACTGGATTTCAAATATTATTTTTAGGGACTGAAGTCAGACGTGGTGTAGACATTAATACGACCATTAGGATTAGATTCAGATGGTAAAGTGATAAAAGATACCTACCAGCTTCTGATACGTATCTCGAATGGTAAGGTATATTAGCACAAGCCACTTCTCTAGCGAACACACCACGGGCAGTCAGCTCACTAACGAATTTCTTCATGGATTCGGCGGGTCCCGATATAGTGGTCGAATCAGAGCTGTTGTGACAAGCTATGTCGATGTCTGGAGGACATTGATTCACCATCTGATGACATAATACTTTTTTGATACACAGATTTTGAATATTTTTTAAAAATAGATTCCGTTACGAGTTCCGAGAAAGGTTAATCTTGGCAAATATGACTTGAATACTAAACAAATTTTATGACGATGTTTGTTATTTTTTTGTTTTTTTACCGTCAAGGCCATGGTGTTACTTTAAACTAAAAAAAACTTACCGATTTATATCCTATAGCTACAGCGGCCATGGATCCTTTTATAAGTGGAGTATCCTTGGAAACTTTACCACGACAGTAGGTACAAAGGATCGTTTCTTCAGCTGTGAAAGTATCATCGTGGTACCCGCATACCGTCTCACCCAAACTGTGACCTGAGGTAATAATTTTACTAAGGAATAATATCGATTACTGACGTGTTTACGAATCCTTAGAAACCACTCTTTCTTATACTTACTAATATTATAAATGCGAAAGAGAGTTATCTGTCTGTCTGTCGCGCTTTCACGCCAAAGCTACTGAACCGATTTAAATGAAATTTGGTACACAGATAGTCTAGAGCCTGAGAAAGGACAATAGAAGACAAAGAAGGGAAAATATAAAGCGTTACTTTTATCCCGGAAAAACTTTTTCACGGGGGCGGAGCCGCGAGCAAAGGCTAGTTTATTATATTTTAAGAAATATAATTGCATCATAAAAAAAATATGTCTAGTTATTCTTACCAATAATATAATCAGGAACAATTCCAATTGCCTTCAGAACATCTGTAAGACCAATCTGGATAGCACTTATACCAATAAAACTATTCAAGATGTTGTCAAACAATGTGTTATCCGGTTCTGTTATAATTTTTATAAGATCTACGCCTTTTGGCTCCAGAACCTTGCTACACCTGTGGGAGATAAAATTAAATTACTTAACGAAGTAAAGTAATAAAAATTTTGGAAGATACAGAATTTTTCCAAAAGGTAAAAAAGATAGATGACTGCCAGTCTTAAGAGCCATGATAATATGATCTTACTAGTTCTATATAATAAGAATATTGCGACTAGGTGAAGATGAAAAATATCTACAGGGTGAAATTGAAGTCATGGGCATTAAGTAAACCTTATACCGACCTACTTAATGGGAATACTTAGAAGTCATCTAGAATGAGAATACAACCATATTATTTTTACAGAATGTTTTGATCCGTGCCGCAAGAAAGAGCGCTTTGAGATTTCGGTATTTGAAGATTTATTGGCGCTTATTTAGAGTTTTTATTTTTTCTAGTAATAAGTGATCTCTTGCAATAGTCTTTAAGGCACTTCTGGGTTTTTCATAATACATCCAAATAATTATTAATTGTACATTAATATAATCACACGAATGGCAGTGTATATAATATTGGTATTATTAAACAATCCTTATAACCCATAAGCAAAGCACAAGTTATTTTTTTCCTTATAGTGGGTTTTGAAGTCGGTGCTATTTTTTATTAAAAAGTTTTTATTTTTCACTTTTTATTAAATAGGTGATGCAATAAACAGTTACATATTATAATTATTGCTATCATATAAGAAAATTTTGTAATTTATTATAATAGGTGGAATTCCCAAAGCTGTCTTGATTCAATATGTTGATGATCAAACAATAAATACAAGCCTAGAAATACTAGCTCAAGAATAAAAGACTTGAAAGTGAAAGAGTTTTTATATCATTTACATCGACATATGAAACTCTTTAATTAAAACTGACAACTCCAAATTTTAAAAAGTAATACTTCTGACAAGTTTCTTATGTCAACCTACTGTTTCAATTTATTTCAGCACGCAATTACATATATCATAAAATTGATTTGAAATTAAATATAGATACTAGTGTGTTCATGAATTAAAGGAGGTATAAGACAGGTTCGTCTGGAAATTTTTAGGGGAGGCCCATGATCAGCAGTGGAAATTATTCATACAGGTTCTCTCTTCTGTGTCTCTGCTGATAATGATAATTATGAAGATGAAGATAAATAACTTAAGGATACACTAACCAAAAAAATTGTACCAGTCCCTTTAGAAAATAATAAAAGCTTTCATTTTTATTTCAGAAAATTATATTTAAGCATCAGAAGGAAAATTTAGTTATTATGTAACACCGAATTCTACAGAAAAGGTGCTAGAAAAATTCTCATGGTTTGTATCCATGTAATCCTAGTCATTCTATGTATTTAAAAATAAAATATTTTTTGATAGAAGTGTTTCATTTATTCTTACCGCATACCGCGAGTATGAGCGGAGCGATCATAGGCTTAGAATGGTCTTATGACTCTGAACGTAAACCTATAGGATCGTCGGGGTAGTCACTGCAGGACAATCGTCGGGGTAGTGTCACGCTAGGACAACAGCTCAGGTCTATATTATAATATAAATAAAAGACTCCCATCATTTGATTAGAGCAGACTGATGGTCACTGTTGAGATGTTAATCTGATTTCTAGAAAATCATTACACAGTTCCATTAGATTTGGGTTTGGGGTATACATTCACCGAGTCTGTAGTAGATCCTGAAATCAGGTGGACATTTGAATGCTCCTTTATGTGGCAATGATTAATGATTTATTAAATCGGGAATTTAACATCCTTTCCTTTAGTAGAATCACAAACTTGCATGGACGTTTTGCGTCACATACATATTACGGTAATATACGTACCTATTAAAAGCATCCTGCTCGTCATCCTAATATATTCGTTCTCAAGACTAAACAGCTCATATTTATCATACTTTGAGGTCCATTAGAAGCCTATATTTAGATATTATAGCGAGATACTAACCACATTTTATCGAATTTGTCAAAAAGCGCCTACTCATTTTATGATATCAATATGACAAACCTTCGTTTTTTGCTATTTATTACTTTTTTTATAAATAAATGGTTTCATATACCTATTTATCCCTTACCATCCAGTGGGAGTCCCTGTTATTCGTATAACGGGTCACCATGCATATGTATTATCTTTTATTATGCTTTTATTCAATAAAAAACAGCTCAAATTTATGCGTTGCTAATAGACTTTCGTAAGGGCACTTTTAAGTCGTCGAATGAAATTACTCATATGATTCAGGTCTATTCAGTCGGTTCCATAAAATGATGACCCCTATACCAAGATATATTGAAATGGGACCACTTCGCGACCCTTATTTACTAAATAAAGAAGGAATCAAGGAAATACGCTCCCAATTTTCAGAGAAATCAGTGTACATACATAAAAAAATACAAACACACGAATACTCGATAACCACAGTGAAGTTTATCTCTATGCAGATGATTTAAAATTTTCACGTAAAATTACTAACATGTCCGATGTTGAAGCATTACAGGAAGACTTCAGTGGCGGTCCTTTCATAGAAGCCGAAAAGCCTGGCTTGCCCTAAAATTATATACCTAAGTACTCAAAATCGAATATGAAACAATAACCAACATTTTACGGTAACAAAACGCTTCGAAATAATTTTCTTTAAAATTTTAATATTCCCGCGCTACGGTTCGCTGAACCGGTTCGCCTCGAGCGCACCTAAAGACACACCACTACACCTACACACACACAACCACATCCGCGCCGTACACTCATTTCATATTTTATACAAAACAGCTAGATGCGCACAAAATATACTTATCACTCTCTCTCTCGTTGGGTTTTACCTGGCTTTTCGCCGCCATATTTTTCTCATTCACACTAATGGATAAACTGATACCACATACGTATAGCTATAGTAAGTTTCTATAGCAATCAGTACTAGAAAATAATCCAGGCTTAATGCATTCATAGTAACTGTATAAAATACAGGGTTGCCAATTAAACGAATTACCTCTAATATGGTTGCATTAATTTGCTTATTTTAATGTGTATTTTTATTTATCATGAATATGTAAAGATTTTAGTGATAACATAATTAAAATTACATATCTGATTATAATTATTTAAGGTATTGTACTATAATTTTATTTATCGATAAGTTTTTCTCACAATTTACGCATTAATTTTGTGGTGTAATTTTGATTCCAACTAGGCAACATCAGTTATTTGTTTTGATTGTGCCGGCGATCTACATTGTGAAGTATTTGTGTTTATTAAGTGGTTTTTGAGTTATTTTAAACTTTTAAGCACAATAAAGATGAGTGAATATATTTCTTGTAATAGTTTAAAGTGAGTGAAAGTTTTTATCGGCGAGAATAAGTTAAATTTGTTAGGTTATGATGGAAAAAACAACTTTTAACGAGCTGGCGAATGGCGCGAAATGTGTCTGAAGAATCATAAAAGGTATTTAGATCAGTATACAACAAAACTTATTGTCTTATTGGATGCTCTAATACGTTATACGACTACATATTAAGTTGTATTGTTGGTGTTTCATATTTTTCTCGAACAAAACAAGTGTTTGGAATAGGTAGGTACATAGATCTGGCTAGTAAAATGATATAATTAATCAGTGTTATCAAAAGTAATTCCAATTCATAAAAACATATGTTAAATGCATTCATTTCATTTCATAATTTCGGTAAACAGCTAATTGTAACCTGATTATCTCGTCCAATTAAATAGATACAGTAGCTGTGACGAAATTTGAAAATTTCTAAACAAAGCTTGTGCGTCGACAGTAATAATGATGATTGTAGTGTTTTTACTTTTTTTTTAAATTACTTGATACAGATAAAATCTATGTAAATAGTTAATCTTTACAAAAACTTCATTTAGAAGTCGCGATGGGTCAAAATCGTTTTTAAATAAAGGTACCTAATTTCGAAAAAGTAACTAGTCGACTCGAAGGCGTAGTTGTATTGCGTACACGGTTCGAACATTGTTTTGAGGCCCTGGTTCGAATCCCGGTACGGGTAGTCATTTTTATTTTTAGATATTGCTTTTCTTTCTTATAGTTGCACATTTTATATGTATCGGAGGTGCGAATTTTTTTTAAGGTCTGCTTTGGCTTGCCCTCATCCAAAACACTAGGCACGCCACTGGAAGACTTAAATAGGTTGACCAACTGGTGTGCACTTAACTTAATGGAGCTCAATGTAAAAAAATGCTATCATATCAAATTTGGTCGCAATCATTATATAACTCAGTCAGCGTATAAAATTAACGGTATTATGTTAAATGAGGTCAACAACATCAGGGATTTAGGAGTGATTTTAGATAATAAATTAACTTTTATACCTCATTATGAGCACATCGTTAGAAAAGCTTCCAAAATGGTTGGTTTCATTATAAGAAATGGTAGGATATTTCGCAGGTACCAAACGAAGAAGTTACTATACAATGCTTTGGTACGCAGCACTCTTGAATATTGTAGCGTGATATGGAGGCCGCACTATGCTACTCATTCGCTGAGGCTAGAGCGGTTGCAGAAACGATTTCTTTGGCATCTGGCATACTCCTCAAACGCAGCTACCCGCAGAAGAGATTTTTCCTATTCTAGCAGTCTTAAACAATTCAAAATGCACTCATTGGAAATGCGCAGGGATGTTACAGATTTGGTTTTTCTTTTTAAAATATTAAGAAACCACGTAGACTGCCCACAACTTCTTAGCTGCATCAAATTCAGAATGCCAAAGAGATACCCTCGCAAACCGATACATCCCCTCGTGGCACCGTTTCGTAGGACTGTACTCGGTATAAACTCTCCAATCCCCAGAATGTGTAAATTATATAATGATTACAGCAACCAAATTGATATTTACTCAATGCCTTTAAATCATTTCCGAAACTGCTTGTTGGATGCAATATCGAAGTAGTTTCTTTTTTTTTCTTTAATTATTATTATTTTTTTTCTTTTTAGTTCTCGGTGTAGTTAAATAGAAACACCCCAATAATATTCATAATAGTATGTAAGCCCACCCACCGTACAATATATCGACGGTAAAAAGCGATTTTGTCGTATCTCGAAATATCCAACTTTACACCAGAGCCAAAAAACGATTTAAAAAATTCATAACTCGTAAATTTATGAAGATAGAAAGTTGAGATTTGGAACATATTTCCAAAAATCTAAACCTTGCTTTCCACGGTTAACCGAAATATCCTAAAGTTACTGCTTCATTGATTTTGTACTAGTTACAGCAGTCGATGTTTTAATGTCGAGCAGCAGAAATGTTTTATCTGTGAGGTGAAATGTATGACCAACTAAGATACATAAAGATTTCGATGCGACGGATCTGCTGTATCTCAAATAAAAACCATGCGAATCATGTTTATTTTGCTGTATATGATTTATTCGAACTAGTTTATGAAAAAAACCACGTCTTACATACAAGCAGTATCATAAAAGTTATAAAAATAAAATGCTGTATCTTTTACTAAACGCTTTTATTTTCTTTTTAAGAATGTAAGGACAAAAAAAACAAATAAATAAACAAAATAAACAGTAATTTTTCTATTCAACTCTAACTATATTCGTCTCCTGTTGTTTGCTTAGAATCCCCCAAGCATCGAACTACGCTTTAAGCATCAATGGCAGTGACTATCCCGCCCTCACGCCCGCCACTGCAACTCTTGTAAGCCAGGATCAGCAGTGTCACGCATTTTATGATACCGAGCGGTGAAGCTCGGCGAATCTCAGGGAACACTAATCTGTCTTTAACCCGCAATGAAATCAATCAAATAGAAACATAGGGAGGAGTTGGAAAAAATCGGCGTCAAGGGCAGCGTGAGACCTACTTTCCACGCTATCTTCCATCACTGAGATCGCAACATTGTACTAAAAGATAATACAACATTAAAGACGAACTACCCTGCTTGAAGCGGCGATAGCCTAGTTGGGAGTGGAACGGACTGTCGAGACAAATGTCCGCAGGTTCCAAACCCAAGGGTTCTGACCAAACCCACTTCTGACTTTTCTAAAAAAGTTATGTGTGTTTTCGTTGTAATTTATCGCTCGCTTTAACGGTGAAGGAAAACATCGTGAGGAAACCTGCATACCTGAGAAGTTCTCTGAATTTCGAAGATATGTGAAGTCCGCCAACCCCCATTAGGCCAGCGTGGTGGACTAAGGCCTAAACCCTCTCAGTTGTAGAGGAGGCCCGTGCTCAGCAGAGGGCAGTATATAATACAGGGCTGATATGGTATGGTATAGTACCCCCTGCCGCCCGCCCGCCACCCCCGGTGGCCACTATTAGTCGTCTTTTACGACAGGCACCGTACCGTACCGTGGTGGACTTCTCCAAACGCCCCCAATCCATACGGTGGGAGATGCCGGTCAGTCCTCCACCTAGCGTCTTCTACGTCTCCTCTGGTGGCGGGAGGTATCTTCGCGCTCCTGATCCCTCTCGGCACTCTCCTTCTGCTAGAGGACCACCTCGCAGAATTGGGCCATCACACGCCATGACCTCTGGCTGCCGACCATGGAACCGGCCACGGCCGGCAGTGAGACGTCTCCTCCGACGACTGCTCTGAGAGCGCTGCGCTCCTCGTCCCAGACTGACCAAAACTCCAATGTGTGCTGATCCGTATCCAGCAGGCAGTTGTCACAATGATGACAAACAGCCGAAACCTCTGCGCCTACTATTCGACACAGTTACTCACCGAAGCAGCTATGCCCGGTAAGTATCTGTATCAAGTGAAACGTAGCCGGGCCATGGCGCCTGTCCAGCAATGCAGTAAACCGGGCGCACTACCGCGACAACCCTGAACCCCGCTGTCAGGGCCTCCCGCCTGATACGCCACTCCTCCACGTCAGCTCGACGTAGGGAAGCCTTCATGGTCTCCACCTTCTTCAGGTCCGGATGCTGCCCATGTCCGGATGCCTCCTCCCACCAATGAAAAGCATCGAAGAGGGCGACCAGTTCCCAAAGCAAGAAACCGATCAACAAGCAAGCCGCCTCGAAAGAAACTGTGCGGTACACCCTGATCACCCGCTACGCCAAAACTATGGGTTTAGCAAGAGAGCGATGCAGCGGTCGCTCAAGAAGTGCTTTGGAAGTCGAGAAGCTGGTTCGGAATGGCGTAGGTAAGGTACACGCTGGGGTAGGAGCGAAGTGACGGGAGCGGGTCTGGCTAGAGTGACGTGTTGACAAAGTATTAATCACTGTACAAAAAAACAATACTCCGTTCCTATGACGTAAGTGTGATTTTCGCTATCCGATTCAATGTTTGAAATGTAGTAACTTTTCAATAATTATACGCACATCTCTGGCAACGTAAAATTTTGGGCCGACAGAAATGCTGTATCTCCGAAAATCAATCTCCATAATTGAAAAATAATGTTGTAACAATTATTTACACTGGGCGTATTGTTGTATCTCTTTTATTTTCAAAAGTAACGTTTTTTCTCTATTTACAGCAAATTTTTGTGTAAACTGTACAAAAACTAGGAAAAAATCGATGGCGTATCTTAATTTTTTTTCGTCGTAAGAAGACGAGACCTAGACCATTCGATGCGGCTTTTTTTTCTGATCAATAATATAGTAATAAGTCATTTTGGCCATTTTCCGAGATACGACATTTCCGCTTTCTACCGTCGATATGTTTAACTAATATAAATTACTTTTCTAAAATGTTTGTTGGATTAGTAATATCCGCCTGATAAAATTGTGCAATTAATCAGCTGTTATTGGAAATTGTATTTTTTACATGTATTATTGTAACAATTGTGGCTGGATTTTTTTTTAAATAAAAAAAAAAAAAAAAACCTCCTCCTTTTGGAAGGCGGTTAAAAAGTTAGAATTGCTTAAAATAAATATGGAAATATATTGAATGAACAGCTAATATAGACGTAGATAGATAGCTCAGCGCAGAAGGTGTCAATTTGCCGTCGTTTTTAAAAAAAACGTTTACAATAGCTTTTTTAATCCATCGAGAAAATGAATCAATCAAAACATAGTCTTTTTACATGCTTACAGATGACTTTTGATTGGTTTAGCCTCGGGATCTCATAGAAAATTAAGAATGGAATCGTATATTGAATAAAACGGTTGCTAATGCAGGCACACGAAAAAAATGCCGGCAACAGACAGTTGCTTCAAAAATTTGCTGAAGTAATCGGCAGATGCTTCAACAAAATGAATTAGTTATTCATAATGGTAAGAGTTAAGGCTGATTTTACCGCTTACTGATAAAGTCTATGCTCCTAGATTAGAGTGTAACTTTTGTGTTTGGTCAGCGTATACATTTATGTGAGAATAGCGTTTATCAGCAAGCGGTGAAATCAGTCCTTAGTCTTTGTTTGTATCTCTCCTATAGCAAGATATTTAGTAGGTATCTAATCTAGATTTTTCTTATAAATTTGAACATATTCAGGTATGTAATGTAATCCTCCTAACCAGTTTCGGCCACGGCGGTCAATTTCAACGGAGATCAGCCAGGTACGCAGGAGATATTATAGTGCACAAGTGTGTGCGCAATACATAGGTGCACTCGCTATTCCTTCACTCTCATAGTCCAGTGAGACGGCAATCCGACATGACCGGAGAGGGATCAGGCGCAGGACCAACGGCTTTACGTGCTTTCCGCGGCACGGGGGTATCACATCGCCAACTTCCTGACTCCGAGCTGCGACTGAGTAATTTTTAAGATGGAAAAACCCAGTCACAATGTTTTTTGGCTCGACCCGGGATTCGAACCCAAGACCTCAGCGCACAAATCGTACTCGCAACGCGTACGCAATACAACTACGCCACTGAGGCAGTCAGGTATAACACCCAATAATAATTATATGATAATGCAGACATCATGAAGCCCAGCCCAAAGTATGTAGTAATTACTGCGACTTAGAACTTAATACAGATTTATTACTTAAGCCCCTGGAGTAATTGCATACTGCCCATTAAGTTTTAGGTTGATTTTGTTCGTAGGTTTGTTCAGAAAATAAGTTTCATTGATATTATTTTTTTATCTCGTGTATAATATTGTTATATACCACCAAAGTATTAAATATAAAATTTTGGGATTCGCTAACCGCAATTTTTTTATAAATAGTAAGTAACTATTGTATTAAGACTGACTTGGTGGCGTAGTCGTATTACGGTACGACTTCAGTGTTGAGGTCTCGATATTGGGTTTTTCTACTTAGTATCAGTCTGCTGTCTGGAATTTGTCATCACATCATGGGACGGAATACGGACGGTGAAAAGTGTGTGCACTAGTTGCGCCTCTGCTTACCCTCTCGGGGATAAAAGGCGTGTATGTGTGTGTACTGTATTGGAAATTTTAAGAAAAGTGACTTTAACACGTATCAACAAAATCATTGGAGCAAAAATCCATGACGTTAATACTCGAGAGTATAAAAACCACACTTTGCTTATAAAAATAGAGTTAATGTACCGCAAACTATAAGGTGCTTAAGAAAGATAAATTTGAAATGCGAAAAAATCTTCTTACACCGAAACGTAGGCGCTGCTCTTTGTTATTCATTCGGAGAGTTATTTTTTATTTAAGAATTTTAAATAAAATATTTCAGCTTAGTACTTAGGTAAAACGTAACCCAAATATGCGATATTTGAATAGAAATTGTATTTTGCTTTAAAATAGAAACAAACCAAATTCGAGTCTTTGTGAATATCGAGGTTTAGCATTCGATTTCTTAATCATAACTCCATTCAATTGTAAAGTATAAATATTTTCACTGTCTACATTTAGTCAGACGTCACATCTCGTACCCTATACCTCCAGACAACATTTAATCTCTGGAAACCACATTTCTAATGTCAATCGTTTTTATCGGACCAGTCATAAATTGGGAACTAATTCTTGTTTCAAATTCAATTCTATATCTTACTTTAGAATAGCTTCTGCAAATATCGGTATCCGCATCAGATCAGCTCCCATTCCACCCCACTGGGAGCCCATGCCACTGTACACGAACCAGACAGGCTGTTTTACACCTGGGTAGTAGTTGACACTCTCTGATGGACATACTGTTTCATTGTTGTCGTTTGTATCTGAAAAATGGATTTTGTTGTGTTGGTTTTGAGACTCTTTCGGTTTCTGATTGAAATTAGTAGCTTTAGAGTAAGGTTTAAAAAAAAAATTGTGTTAAATTCTCTTGATCTTATTACAAAGTATGCTCAGTCTAAAATTGTTGCGTATTATTTTTCTTTACTGAAATGTCTTGTAAATAAAATTGACATAAACTTACTATTTTCCTAGGTAGTATGTATCCTCGGAAGTATCTTACAGTTAATTAAGATTAATATTGCATGCATTCCAAAACTTAATTAAAATAAATTACCAAGTATGGCGTATCCTCTCGCGGTATGTCCAAGTATGTCATCGGCAAAAGCACTTCGTAGAAGTGCTACTTGTTCGAAATCTATCGGCTGACTCTTCAATATATCAAAAACTTTGCTTGTACAGTCTTCCTGTCTTCCAGAAGCCAAGACGAGTTGCGGAATCGTAGTTTGATACTTTTTAGGATCCTAAAAGCAAAACCAGACTTGTATATTTGGCTGTAAAGTTATAAAACCATATGGTTATGAAGAATAGGGAAGATGCAAAAATAATATTTATCAATTTTTGTGGCTAAAATGTCAAGAAAGCATAACAGAAGGGCCACTGCAGTGTTTTTATTTTAATTAATATCGATTTTTAACATAAATTACGAATTGAAAGTAATGTGAAAAGGAACGTAACGATGTATTATAACATCAATCTACCTCTAATGACATGACACCTGCAACTTGTTTAAGGTTAAAGTTGTAAAGGTAAACATTCTTTAATTGCGAAAATTAATAAGTTTTCGAATCAAAATTGAAGTTGGGTTCATAAAAGAAAAATCCAGAAATCAACCAAAAGTTAATGTTCACATTGTTGTAATTTTTGTTGTTGAAAGTACAGAGTTTTCGTGTGTAGAAATAAAAAGGAACTAAACTACTACGAACTAATCATAGTGGGACTTTTATTTCTATTTCATTCAGCAGCAAAACTATACATAGCAGTAATTTCAGGTCTTATGGCGACAATGCAACCGGTTATATCCAAATCTAAAGTAACGCACGGCGAAAAGTAGGTGCACTTAGTTGCGCCTCTGCCTACCTCTTCGGGGATAAAAAGGCGTGTGTGTGTTCATAGTAACATTGATGTACTTATTTATTCAAAAAACATATCGAAAATCCAAACATATGCATTTATCAATGCCACTGGCGAACAAATATGACTAGAGTGACGTCACTGGGCGTGTAGCTTCGTTTGCGCGCGAAAATGTAAACTGTCATTTTCAAACCGCAATTTTTAGCAATAAAAACTTTTTAACAAAAAATAGCACAGACTTCAAAACCCACTATAAGGAAAAAAATAACTTGTGCTTTGCTTATAGGTTATAAGGAAATTTTAATAATACCAATATTATATACACTGCTATTCGTGTGATTATATTAATGATTTTGGTTATTTGGAGATTTTGGTTTGGGGTATACATTCACCGAGTCAGTGGTATATCCTGAAATCAGGTGGAAATTTGAATGCTCCCTTATGTGGAAATGATTGATGATTTATTAAATCAGGAGTTTAACATTCCTTTCCTTTAGTAGAATCACAAACTTGCATGGACGTTTTGCGTCACATACATATTACGGTAATATACGTACCTATTAAAAGCATCCTGCTCGTCATCCTAATATATCCGTTCTCAAGACTAAACAGCTCATATTTATCATACTTTGAGGTCCATTAGAAGCCTATATTTAGATATTATAGCGAGATACTAACCACATTTTATCGAATTTGTCAAAAAGCGCCTACTCATTTTATGAAAGCAATATGACAAATCTTCGTTTTTTGCTATTTATTACTGTTTTTATAAATAAATGGTTTCATATACCTATTTATCCCTTACCATCTAGTGGGAGTCCCTGTTATTCGTATAACGGGTCACCGTGCATATGTATTATCTTTTATTATGCTTTTATTCAATAAAAACTAGCTCAAATTTATGCGTTGCTAATAGACTATCGTAAGGGCACTTTTAAGTCGTCGAATGAAATTACTCATATGATTCAGGTCTATTCAGTCTGTTCCATAAAATAATGAAACCTATACCAAGATATATTGAAATGGGACCACTTGGCGACCCTCTTTTACTAAATAAAGAAGGAATCAAGGAAATACGCTCCCAATTTTCAGAGAAATCAGTGTACAGTCAGCAGCATAATTATCTGTACAAAATCAAAATTTCAAATCGCCTATATACGCATTAAGTTAAACTGAAATATATTTTTCTTCATTCGAATTAAAGTAAATAGAGTTTATTTTATTTTTGTGAAGAGAAAAATAAGATCAGTAAGAACACAAAAGTATGTAGGCAATTTGAAATTTTCTGCTGACTGTACATACGTAAAAAAATTAAATACAAACACACGAATTGATAACCTCCTCCTTTTGGAAGTCGGTTAATAAATTGAAGTATTTAAATTTTTTAATATACTCGTGACCTTATTCTACATGAAATTTATTCAAATGAAAGCAAAAATAAAAATTTGCATCTTCCCTATTACGAAACGTTTGTTTTTTAACCCGCATTCTATTGTTTTCAGTACATTTTTGTCAATTCAACGATCAATGTCGAAAACCATAGGTGAAACCTAGTCATAAACCTAAATTGTCTCTGATGTTACCTTCTTCTTATAATGTCCTTTCAAAAGCACATGGTAATTAGCACCAGTGAACGAGAAACTATTCAATGCAGTGTAACCTCGGCCGAATTCTTCATTCTCTGTCACCACCTGCACCCTGTTGTTCTGTACTGCCGGCAGGTCCTGAGGCTCGGTGTAATGTAAGTTAGCTGGTAATTTTCCTTGATGATAAGCAAGGCAGAGCTGGAAAGGAAGGTATTTACTGGAGCGCCAAAAATATAAGGAAGCTAAATAAGGTATATTACATCTACTACCAGCCCTTCATTATATATTGCCCACTGCTGAGCACGGCCTCCTCGACTTCTGAGAGGGTTTAGGCTTTTGTCCACCACGCTGGCCTAGTGCGGGTTGGCAGACTTCACACACGCTTGAAATTTTTATGGAAAATTGTCAGGTATGCCGGTTCTTCACGTTGTTTTCCGTCACCGTTAAAGCAAGCGATAATTCACAAAGAATACACACAATATACTTTAGAAAAGTGAGAGGTGAACCTGCGGACATTCGTCTTGGCAGTCCGTTCCTCTCCCAACTACATTAATTAGACCTAATTTTAAGAAATGTCATTTCTAACGCATTTACCAGCAAAAAAAAAAATTCAAGTTTTATAACATATTGGATCTTCTATGTAGGTTTGTATTCAAACACAATCATAAAAACTAAGCGAAATCCCTTTTATCGGAAATTGTATTTCAAGGATAAGAGTAGATTTTATTTCAGTATAATCATATTATGTATATAACGTAACAAAAATTGTTAATGTACCTGATTATTCAACGAAATATTATCAATGTTAATGACACTGTTTCTATGAATCAAAGTCATAATTAAATAGATTAAAGTTAAATTAGCAAACCTTGGTGAGGGCAGTTACTCCCGAAGCAGGCTCGGTGTTCCCCATGTTCGATTTTACACTGCCAATTTTAATTACTTTATCTTTAGCAAAAACGTTGCTAATTGCTTGCATTTCATTGCGATCCGCTTTTGCAATGGCTGAAAATAGCAAACGGAGAAAAGAGATTAAATATTAGGTATACTTTTTAGTGGTTTATTAATTTGGGTAGCTCTTTATGTGCCATAGTGTCATACGGCTACCTTTCTCTAACCTCTGGAGTACTTAACACAGCAGCATGCTAATTAAGGTCTATTACTCAAAACACCCCAAAGTAGATAGATAAAAAGCACGCATATTTGTGTCTATTGCAATCGTGTCTTAAAATTTATAGTAAAGTAACATTGAACTGTATGTGGCGTCTCCATGGTTAGACCCACAATATTAATATTTATTATTTTCAGACTGGAGAAACATCCCACTATTTAGTGTCGGTTAAACAGCGACATGGCCTGTCATATGAGCGCCCACCCTACAGCGAGGACCGGTTACCTGCCCCCGCACGCCGCGCGTCTCTCACCGGGCCGCCAGCGGAGCTCCGGGAGCTGCGCAGACGCAGCGGCCGCCGCACAGTTGACCGCAACGTTTCTCCGGGACTACACGTCGTTTGCTCGCGCTATCCGCTTACGTTTTGTTTTCAGTCATATTTAAATTTCCGACCTAACGTACTTTCTGTCTTCGTGTTTCTACTTAGTTTTCTCTCTTGATTTTTCTATCCAACTTTCATCTGTATATCTTTCTGCTGTTGCTTCAATTATAAATATAAATATAATAAATTTGGACGTTACGTGTGCTGTATAATTTCGCAGTAACATACCCAAATGTATAATACGACGCAAAAAAAATGTTATTTTCAGTTTACTACTAACCATTTTACATTATTTTCTAATATAAATTATACTGCGATGGTTATTTTTTTGTTGAGTAAATACTGAGTCTTCTGCCGTTAAAATAAATCCTAATTTATTTTATTAATCATTTATTTTATGTAGTGTGTTATTAGACAAATTACCATATCCCATAAATTCAAAGATTCTACTTTGGGCCTTATTTCTTACAAAAGACTTATTTGTTTAAGAAGATCCACTATGAGCCCATACATACCAGTTGCATGAGCCTCAACATATTCCACACAAGTTGGATCAACTTTTGCTTCCATATAAAATTTGTGGAGGAATTCCTCTAAATCATCGGGTTCTCGTATCGGCAAGAATGCAGCGTCAGGTCTCATTTTATGTTCGCCTTTAATATGTACCACTTCTGCGTATATTCTGGCAAAAAATTTAATTGTTAATGTTATAAATAGAATAAACGAAAAACAGAGTCACTACGGGAAGAATCCTTTTTTTAATGAATAAAAATCTCTTTATAGTTCTTTTGTTTGGAGCCTCTGTTAGATGTTTTGCCTAAGTCAAATCTCTTATGCGAGAATTCATTTGGGTAGATATAACTGCTACATTTGTATCTGCACAAGTGTTTTTTTTCACTTCCTTCCCCTTTTAAAGACATTATAACTGGGATTTATAAGATTTCGGGCCAGCTTCACTGATTTCAAGCAAATTTTATTTGATATTTATCGTATTAAACAACCAATGTAGATAGTTCCCATTTTTGATTTTGAGCATAGATTATGGTGTGACTTTTATTTTTGCTTGGCTAATACATTTATGTGACGAGTAGCATTTATCAGCAAGCTGCAAAATCGGCTCTTAAAGTGTAATATTTGTTGACGAGTTTGAAGTAATGCCTTGCGAAAATTATAGTGGTTCTGCATGGTGTATTTATAATGGCGCTTACTAAACCAGTTACTTATCTCGACATATAATGCGTTTATAAATATTAAATAACAACATTATACCTTTTTGCATCCTTCGCTTTTTGTAAAAACAGCAAGCTCACCGCATCGGATCTGACATACCCATCGGCGTTTTTATCGAAACATTTAGTCTTCCCATCCAAACATAAAAGGCCCGCGCTAGCAACATGCAAAATACATTACCATAAATGATGAGTTTTTGGCGGGAACTTGGAAGTGTCATGAGGTGCTCTTGTTTTGATTCATTATTTTGGTGATACCTAGCGTTATATTGCATAATTATGGTGGTATCTTACCCAATATAGTTCTATTAAAGGGCTCAAATGAAGTGAATTGAAATAACTGTGCTAATTAAGTGTTTTTTTTTTTGTTGCCGCCTAAACTCCTCGATAAAGTCTTGCTAAAGTAGCCACTGCTTTACTTCTACATACTACTGAGGATAAAAAAAGAAACAAGTATGCGTCTGAAGGACTTGTATCCATGGACAAGAATAAATTAACAAAAAAAAACTTGAGAGGTGTCAAGGGACACCCGGATGGAACGAAGTTCCTTTCGATTAATTAGTGAAGGAATTGTAATAAAATTTTATTTATATAACAGAGTGTGTATATATATAAATATATTATTTATATAACAGAGTGTGTATATATATAAATATATAAATATTTTCCTATTTCCGTTCCAATACATAAGTTTCTAGAGAAAAAAACAAATAAATACGTGTGGCACTCGGAGACTGCCGCGGTAAAGCTATTGCATAGCATTTTTATCACAAATTTTGATTGACTAAACACAAATTCGATCTTACGCTTACCACATAAAGTAGATTTTTAAACGCGAGCAAAGCACGTTTAGTCTTGTTATTGATAAATGTCAGTAACCAAAGTAGAATAAATCAACAAAATTTGAAAAAAGAATGTTACGTTCGATTCTTTTGTACTCGTGCCGTGCCAACGCTGGGGAAATAGCTTCTACGCAATGTATTTAAGGTTCATATTAGATTAGTAAGAAATGGTTTTAATGACTTTAATAAATAAAATAAATAAAAATATACTCGTTTCAAGAATTATAGCTTCTACGCATTGTATTTAAGGTTCATATTAGTAAGATAATAGCAAAAAGTGTCGTGACAACTTTTCGTTTGTTATTTCCGTCCAGCCCCCTTTCACAACGCGCGATAAGGAACTTCGTTCCAAAAATTTACCAGAAATGAAAAGATCATCCATACTTACTCTAGTCAGTATTTAAGTAATAAATAATGTTTCATTGCATTACAATTCGATCATTATATAGGTACATTTATATTCTATAAAATTTTACATTTGATTTTCATTTTACATCTTGAAGGACAATCTAAACTGCTTTATCTAAAACACCAACTCACCATCGCATATTTCTCGAGGGGTTAGGATACAAACAATGGTTACAACCACCAACGATAGCTGCGTCACATTCTCCCGCCTTCATTCTGCTGTACGCTATCTCGAGGCAAGCGGTGGAACTCGCACAGGAGTAGTCCAGGCCGAATGATGGACCTCTCCCATCAATCCAATAGGATATACGATTCGCGAACATGGCTTTGCTGGATCTGATTTGGGGAATAATGTTTTCGGTATAATCTTGGGAGGAAAATTCAAGGCTACAAAATTTAGGTTTCGCTGGTCATAGAATATAAATATTATGATCACCCGGTTAGCGACCATCGTATAGAAGGTGGTAAACTATAATAGCCCACGCAAGTGTGTCGCGTTCCGAGCTCAGCCTTTGTATATTCGATTTTAAACAGGCCGGCGTAGTTGTGTCAATTGACAAGGGATTTTCATCTCTGATAGATACTGATTTGTCAGACATACAAAATAGACTACTGAGTCTTTTTAGACAGATCTCAACTTACCATCAGGTGCCGTGCCCATAAAAGTAAACCTTTATCCTTCTCGCAGAGGATTGCCCACATATTGTTGTAACTTACCCGTTAATGATAAAATTGCCGTATTTGTTAATTTGATGAATGATCATAGCACTGGAGTCGGTGAATGAAGACCCAATGAATACGCCAATTTTCTTTCCTTTGAGTGATGCTAGACTGGTACCTTATATGTAAAAAAGAGATAATGTAGTAATTATTGACGCCATCTTGGTTTAGCATTTGGCTGTAGACCCGCAGATCTTGAGTATGAATCCCAGGTCAGACAACACTGAATCCCTCAGACGGAGTTGACTTAAAGAAGATAAGCAGCTAAGGCAAATCCTTTTGATACATTTGCTAGTTTTATCTTTAAGTTGTTTATAAAGAACAAAGATACAATAAGAACAGTTTCTGCTTAACTTTCAGGAATGAAACTATAATCCCTTCCTAGCCGAGTTCGGCCACGGCAGCCAATCTCAACGGAGATCAGCCAGGTGCGCAGGAGATATAGTGCACAAGTGTGTGCGCAATACACAGGGTGCACTCACTGTTCATTCACTCTCATAGTCCGGTGAGACGGCAATCCGACATGACCGGAGAGAGATCGGGCGCAGGACCAACGGCTTTACGTGCTTTCCGAGGCACGGGGGTATCACACCGCCAACTTCCTGACTCCGAGCTGCGACTGAATTTTTTTTTTTTTTTTTACGCATGCTACACATGCTCACGCCTTTTATCCCCGAAGGGGTAGGCAGAGGCGCAACTAGTGCACCCACTTTTCGCCAAGCGTATTCCGTCCCATGATGTGATAGGGGGCGAGCCTATCGCCATATCGGGCACAAATTCCAGACTCCGGGCAGATACTGAATAGAAAAATCCAATATCGGGCAAAGTGTTGCCCGACCCGGGAATCGAACCCGAGACCTCAGCCTTGCAGTCGTACCATAATACAACTACGCCACCGAGGCAGTCATAAAACTAAAAAGAAAACTATAAAGTAGTCACCCATTTATCGTTGCGACGCGCGGTAGTTTTATAATTTCACCATCATCAATAATAAATAGTTTATGACGTTTTACCTGAATCAAATATAGCTCCATAAACTTGCTCGAGAAGTTTCCTTGCCATTGGATCCATGATGTAGCCTAATGGGTACGTGACTTTGAAGAACTGCGCGTCAAACTTATCAAAACTATCCACCATGCCCACATGTTTGGGTACGCTTGGATCGTTGAGGCTCCATCTCGGATTATCAGAAGTCACCATGTCCACCTAAGGAATTTGCTTGGTTTACTAAATATAAATGATCTCGTTGGTAAGTCTGTTTAAGTTCTGTCTTTTGAGGTAGTTTTCGATTTCTACTATTAATGGCTATTTCTACCACCAAGAAATGTTATGCAAGCAGTGTTGTATTCCGCTTTGAAAGACATTACAGAATACAGCCAGACAATTACTGGCATTATAAGACTTAACATCTAATGTCTCAGGATGACGAGCGCATTGCTTTGTAATTAAAAATTTGGGTAGTGTTGTTTCTGTTGATGATTATTTAATAATTAGTCGTGTCACTTGGCGAGTCACGAGGGGAGCGGCTTACTCATTTTGTCATTAATTATATGTATGAAAAAGTGCACAAGCTCATGTTTCGGCTTCGGGAGATTGTATCTCGTGTAATCATCATATTATGTCATAGGCCTATGGTGATTTTTTGGTTTAATGAGGCTTAAAATTACGCAAATAGTGTCTCATAGTATAGAGCTTAATGCAGTGCCTTGTGTAACGGGTTTATGGACCGTGTTAAAAAAAATCTATAAAGAACAACTCGCTCGATCTTCAAATCAGATCTATAAAGGGAATGTAGCCGTTTTAACCCCGTCCCTGTAAGAAAGCATTACGGTTTCGTTTCATGCAGTAATTTGTATTTCATTTTTTTTTATTTATTATACTGAATGACGAGACGAGCATGCCGTTCGCCGTATGGTAAGCGATACGACCACCCATAAACAGTAGCATCACCATCCAGCACCTTGACTTACAAAGTACTGTGTGGCATTCCACTGTGCTCGGCATCCTGAGACATAAGATGTTAAGTCTCATTATGTCCAGTAGCTACACTAGCAACAATGTCCTTCAAACCGAAACACAACAATGCATACACACTGTTGCTTGGCGGTAGAAATAGACATTGCAGTGGCACCCACCCAGACGGTCTCTAACATATGAGAGACCTACCACCACCACAATTATATAATCTGTCTGGAAATCTTTAGGCGAGGCCTATGTTCACCGGTAGACATCATGTGGCTGATGATGATGATAAATATATGTATAATAACATTTATTTTATTCATTGCTATAAACACCTACGCTTTGAAACTAATCGTGATTAAAACATTAAATAAACATTATTGGCTATTAAAGAACATATAGCTGACGTGAAACACCGACGCTCTACGAAGTCTGCAGTTGCTGAACATTCAGAACAAGGCTCCAAGCATTATTACCTTAGATTTGACAAACCACAAATCCTTGCCAAAGAACACCGATTCCTACCTAGGATGATTCGCGAGGCTGTTGAAATTAAAAACATCCAAATTTCAATAGAGAAGATGGTTGGAAGCTTGCACAAGCCTGGGATCCAGACATATATCTTATTAAATCGGACCCCAAAATACCAACTGCCAGACCTCAAGACACTGTGAGCTCTTTCTGCGTAGATCGGACCGTCATTAACAACTAATTTTAAAAAAAAAATTATAATTAAAAAATGAAGGTAGATATTGTAACATTAACTTTTCGGACCACCAACACCTCAGTCCGCCCCGTGACCACGCAGTGCTGCAAAGCCTTCGAAACGTCGGGAGAAAATATTAATTAAAAAACCGCGATAAAATCCGCAAAATAGTTTTATTTCAATGTCTAACATTCGCGTAAATATAAGAAGTCATTAAATAAAAGTTTATTTGCAAGTGAACTATTTGACTTTTGAATTTGATTAACACAATGTAATACACATGAAATGGAAATATTTTAGTGATCATGATTATTTGATATAGACTGGGTAATAATACATTATGCAGACCACAATCCCCAGCGGCTGCAGTCTCCAGCTCGTCTCGGACTTGCACCTTTATTGCATAAAAGCACTACGCTCTTCACCTTTAAACGTTATTTCAAGTCTCATAATGTCGAGTTACATGGATTTCGATATCCGCAGAAAAAATACGCTCTCCTAGCCCGTGGACTGACAAGCACAGTGAATTAAAAATAGGTCACGGGATGGCGGTCTATAATACCTTTTTTTTTTTTTGGTTTCGCGGAGAAAGTGCGTTACCACTACCGCCTGGCCTTCGTGGGGGGCGACCGAGCGGTTATGTTCGGTTCACCGAGCCTTACGACCCGGCGCACGGCGGCTCCATTTCTCCGGGCAGCTCAACTGCCCGGAGAAATGGAAAACGTCGGGCGACCGCCGGGCCGAGTCCCTAACCTATGTACAACGCACGGCATACCAACTAAAACTCCCCGGTGGCCATCTTCGGCGCATTAGGGACGGCTGCGGGCTTCCTCGGACGAAAAGTATCTAAGTTCTCGTCCGCAACCGCCCCTGCGCGGTGCCGCCTGGTGCGGCCCGTCTCCTGTTGTGGGGGGCTCAGAAGCCCCCGCGCACCGAAGGACGCTCTCAGCATCAACGGCAGCGTGAGACCTACCTGCCACGCTGCCGTCCATCACGGGGGTCACAACAATGTGCTAGAACACACAAAACTAAAGACGGACAGCCCCCTGCCACCCGCCCGCGACCCCCGGTGCCCCCTGTTAGTCGCCTTTTACGATAGGCAGGGGATACCGTGGTGGAATTCTCCAAACGCCCCCAATCCACAGGGCGGGAGACGCCGGTCAGTCGTCCACCCGGCGCCTCCTTCGTCTCCTCTGGCGGCGGGAGGGATCTTCGCGCTCCCGATCCCTCTCGGCACTCTCCTTCTACGAGACGACCACCTCGCAGAAGTGGGCCACCGCACGCCAGGCCTCCCGAATGCCGACCATGGAAGCGACCACGGCCGGCAGCGAGAGGTCTCCTCCGAGGACTGCTCTGAGAGCGCTGCGCTCCTCGTCCCAGGCTGGGCAAAACTCCAATGTGTGCTGGGCCGTATCCAGCGGGCAGTTGTCACAAGGTGACACACCTCTGTGCCTACAATACGACACAGATACTCACCGAAGCTACCATGCCCGGTGAGTACCTGTGTCAATCGAAACGTAGCCGGGCCGTGGCGCCTGTCTAGCCACTCGGAAAAGACAGGGCGCACTGCCGCTACGGACCTGAGCCTCGCTGACGGGGTCTCCAGCCTGAGACGCCACTCCTCCACGGTGGCTCGCCGTAAGGAGGCCCTCGGAGGTGGAGGAGGAGGTGGAGACCTCCTTCAGGGCCGGACGCTGCCTGCGACTGAACGCCTCCTCCCACCAATGAAAGGCATCGGACAGGGATTTGGCGTCCAGATCCCAAGGCAGGAATCCGGCCAACAAGCAAGCCGCCTCGTAAGAGACCGTGCGGTACGCCCTGATCGCCCGCTGCGCCACTACTCGCTGCGGGTTGCGCAGGAGAGCGATGCAGCGTTTGTGCAGGGAGTTGGCCCAAACGGGACTGCCGTAAAGGGCCATGGACCGCACGACTCCGTGATAAAGTCTTCGGCAAGGGATACCAGGACCTTCCAGGTTGGGCAGCAGGCTAGAGAGAGCACCCGCTGCCCGGGACAATTTTGTCCTCAAAACCTCAAAACGGGCGCGGAATTCCCATCGGCTTTCTAAAACCAAACCCAAATATTTCATACTTTTGCCGATGGGAATCCGCACCCCATCCACGACGATGTCGGCGCCGGTGGCCCTCTCTGAGGTCCATGAAAACAAATGGCCTCGGTTTTCTCAAGGGCCACCGTCAAACCTAACCGCCTGATTCGGCTCACCATATGGTCGGCGCCCGCCGCCGCCAATATTGCGGCGTCCTGGAAAGTCCTGGATGTCGCCGTGACCAGCGTAACAAGTCGCGCCGACGCCCCGGATATTGGCACCACGGAGCACCCAGTCGTACCCGATGTTCCACAGGAGAGGGCCCAAAACCGAGCCCTGTGGAACACCGCACGACATCGCTCTTCGGTGCCACCCGTCGGCACCCGGACACACCACGTCCCAGTCAGACAGGCAGGCGTGCACCAGACGCCTAAGATAGGGTCGCACCACGTGGTACCGCAGTGCCTCGTGAATGCAGGGCCAGGGCAGCGTGTTGAACGCGTTGGAAATATCCAACGACACCGCTACAACTACTCTGCCTCCGGCCACTGCATCCTCCGTCTGTGCCTTCACCCGCAGAATCGCGTGTACGGTGGAACGTCCCCTCCTGAATCCAAATTGGCTGTCGGCCAAATTCGATCCGACCCTCTCGAGGTGCTCGACGAGGCGAGCATGGAAGATGCGCTCGAAGAGTTTGGCGAACTCGTCGAGTAGCACGATGGGCCGGTAGGCCAACGGCGACTCTGCGGGCCGTCCTTCCTTCTTCAGCAGGACGAGCTTCCCGGTTTTCCAACGCGCCGGGAAGACGCCCCGCTCCAAACAGGCGGAGAATAAACTGTGGAGCCTCGGGCCCAAGTACTCGAGGGCTAACACCCAGGCTTTTCCGGGGATGCCGTCGAGCCCTGGGATGGCGGTCTATAATACTGTCTTAACCTGTCCTGGAAAAATCTCAGTCATTGTAGTAGAACACTCTCCACACAGTGCCTTTTTAAAAATCGTTTTCTGCGAGCTACAACGATACATGTGTATTCTTTCCTGCTAAATAGATATGTTAAATCTAGAATATAGCTAATATATGTGTTATATCCACTTTTGCGTTTATAACTAACTAGACTTCTGCTCGTAGCTCCAGCCGCGTGAATGAGTTTTTCCGGAATAAGAGTCCCGCTTTATATTTCCCCGGGATAAAAAGTAGCCTATGTTACTCGCTGATAATGTAGCTTTATATTGGTGAAAGAATTTTTCAAATCGGTCCAGTAGTTTCGGAGCCTATTCAATGCAAACAAACAATCAAATCTTTCTTATTTATAATAGCTGTTGCCCGCGGCTCCGTCCGCGTGAAAGGGTTCTTCCGGGATAAACGTCCCACTTTTTATGGAAACTAAAATAAACGTAGCCTAAGTTACTCGTTATTACATAAGCTACCTGCCAATAAAAGTCGCGTCAAAATCGGTCCAGCCATTTCAGAGATTAGCCGGAACAAACAGACAGACAAAAATTGAAAAAAATGTTATTTTGGTGTATGTACCTGTATGGTTAGTAAAAAATGGTTCTTTCAATATTACAAACAGACACTCCAATTTTATTTATATGTATAGATGTATAGATATTAGTATAGACAAACATTCAGACATCTTCAGAAACATTCGTATTTATTTAGTATCACTTACCTTGTTGTATAAGTTGTGCATGAATTCATTAACACTGCTCGAGCTCGGAAAGAGTCCTGACATACCGCTTATCACAACCTCGTCGTTAAATTCGGACTCTTTACTTGCCGCCATATCGTCAGAACTATCTCAGTATCCTTTCTAAAAGATAATAATAATGCGTAGGTATGAAGAACTATCTATGAATTAGTTAAAAAACGAATAAACACGCTAATGAAAATCCCTAAAACAGACAAAACCCACACTGGAGGGCTTTACTAATAGCCTTAGAAGAGTTCTATTAAAAATGTGATATAATTTATTTTTTATTCTACAAGTTTGTTAGTAGTGCAGATAATAAATACGTAATTACTTTCAGTTTTATATTAAACACGACCTATAATTACTGTTCGAAATATACTGTGCAGTGAGAATTGCAATACTAATCGACTACTTATTCGAATGACCGTATAAAAATCAAATTAGTTAGAGTTACATTAACGGCTGAACGAAATAGAAAAACCAAAAATATTGTAAATACTCAAAATGCGGTAAGTATGGGAGTATTATTGTAAATATATAAGGACTTATTACAATTTTACTTTTATCTTTTCCACAGTATCCGATATATACAGGATACGATATCGGGGTATCCATATTATTATATAAATTAGTTAATTTACCACTGTTGTGTTCCGGTTTGAAAGACACTGTAGCCAGCGTAATTACTGGGCATTATGAGACTTAACATCTAATGGCTCAGAGCGACGAGCGCAACGGAGTGCCACGGAGTACTTTGTAATTTAAAGTTCTGTATGATGTAAGGTGTTGCTACTGTTTATGGGCGGTAGTATCAGGTACCATCAGGCGATAAAAAAAATAACGAAGTTAGTGGTGTACAAACGAAAATTCTTCGAAATGATAAACTGTTCCTTTTGGGTGTTGTTTAAAAACTATTCATAATTATAAATAATAGGAAAAAAAGGAATGAGTTTGGCAGCTTATGAATTAAAAAAATAAATATATTAAGAAAAAAATTCGACTCCATTAAATAAGGAACAGGGTCAACTGTATTATTCGACTAAAATAAGATTTGGTTGTAAATTGTAATGCATTGTTCTTATTATGAAAATCGACCATTAAATTTCGCCGTATATAATACGACCGCTGAGTAAAATTTTTAAACAAATTAAATCAAAATCACACAATTCTCCTTATATTTAGCCATATACACAACAAAAACCAATCAATAAACCCTTTTTACTTATCGGGAGTACGATATCCCATCCTTTTTTAAGGTTCTAGAGGTTATATTTTTACAATTATTGAACGAACATTTTGGCATTTTTGACGTCCGTGCAGTGACACGAGCGACGCGATACTAATTGAAATACAGGCACATTTTGTAAATTGTGCCTGTATTTCAATCGGATGCTTTTGAGCAGCTGACTGTGCATCTTTGGTTTTTTAATATGTCGAAGAAAGCTGGTACTATGAATATTTCTTCCATGACGTAGGACGGATAACGCAGCGAGTTCGTCACGAGACAGGCCAATCCAATGTTCTCTCTTGCGCTCCCGCTCGATCACTGCCCATTTTTCTTGAGAGCTAGACCTTATATAGGCCTCAGGTGACATTTCAATTGTTAAACTAGTTTGGCTAGTCCAGTGGCGACCTCACTCAAGCTTCTCGCTTGACGTTTCCGTTAATAATCATTCGAATGTGGTGCCATCTGTTGTCAGTTGTTACAAACTTATTTTATTTTAGTGAAGCGCCATCTATTTGTCTCCGACACGGCCATCCTGCGACACACACGTCCCCGTGTGTTACTCTGATTGACACAAAGCACAATCATCTTCAAAAGAATACTCCAGGCACACACTACAATACAGTTGATAGAATGTCAAAATTGCTGAAGGTCCATCTTCAACTTAAGTCTCGATTAGGCATCAAACTCTACTGTCAACAATATCACCACTTGCAAACTTTACCTGACAATTTCAAACGTCACTAAACGCTCAGACATTGTTCCTTCATCAAGCACAATACTCTCAGGACATGACTTCATCGGGCGTTCTACTACCCACTTGTGCCACCAAGCACAAGTCTCCCGGGATATGCCTCCATCATGCGTTCCCCACTAGGACACGCAACAACGAGTTTTCCATTTTTGTGCCACGACTCTCGCAGCCAACCAGCGTATTGCTGTCTTGATAACCCTCTAGTGGATCGTGACTCCCACTTGCGTGTCCATCCCGTGGATCGCATCTTACAAACGCATATCCATCTCGTGGAGCACTATATAGTATGATCTCTACAAACCACAGCCTCGACCAGTGCCAAACGCAAGCCGCAACCCACGGACTATTAGAGTTGCCTCGAGAGACACCGAATTTCCACTGGGCCACGACTACACAATAGTATTAGCACGGTCGAGCGAAATAAAGCTGATAGAGTCCTTACCCGAGCTTCTACCAGAACCAAAATTCACTCATCACTATTACCGAACTCGCCACTGTCACCACACTTATCATGAAGAATAAAATCAATTAACACTTATTACTACCGTGATATAAAATTATTTCTATAGTCATCCTAGTGACCATAATCAAAACTAAAACAATCATTCCTGTGAGCATAATTGACTCGCCAACAGAGTCATCCCTGTGACCGACACATGCGCCACGCGTCAACTCTGTGACCGTGTGCACAGGTTACCATAGTAAGTTAATTTACTATCCCAATTTTTTATTAGTTGCACGTTTTCATGAGTACAACCACACTTATTATAATCTTTCCAATGGCTTATCTTGTTTCCACAAACAAGGATCACTATACTGCCAACGATTAGTCTCATTTACTCAAAGAACAATAACTGCACTAAGCGCCGCTCCAACGGCTCGTCACCCCCATACCTCAACACACTTCATCGTACCAACAGGTCATCTCGCCTTGCGCACCAACGCAAACAACACATCACCGCGTGAACGGCCCAAGTCATCTATGCATCTACGCAAATGAGAATAATACACCGCCACACCAACGGCTTATCTTGCTTGCACCCACATGTAAACATCTCCGCACCAACTGTTCATCTTGCTTGCACACCAATGCAGACATCTCCGCACCAACGGCTGATCTTGCCTGCACACAAATGTGAACATCTCCGCACCAACGCTTCATCTTGCTTGCACACCAATGCAAACATCTCCGCACCAGCGGTTCATCTTGCTTGAACACAAATGCAAACACCGCCGCATCAACGGCTCATCTTGCCTGCACACCAATGCAAAGATCTCCGCACCAACGGTTCATCTTGCTTGCACACCAATGCATACATCTTCGCACCAACGGTTCATCTTGCTTGCACACCAATGCAAACATCTCCGCACCGACAGTTCATTTTGCTTGCACACCAATGCAAGCATCGCCGCACCAACGGCTCATCTTGCTAGCGCACTAACGCGACAAGGATAACACATCGCCGCAACAATGGCTCATCTTGCTAGCGCACCAACGCAACAAGGATAACACATCGCCGCACCAACGGCTCATCTTGCTAGCGCACCAACGCAACAAGGATAACACATCGCCGCAACAACGGCTCATCTTGCTAGCGCACCAACGCAACAAGGATAACACATCGCCGCACCAACGGCTCATCTTGCTAGCGCACCAACGCTACAAGGATAACACATCACCCTCAAAATGCCCCCTCACCATCACCTCCCAGTGTCACGTGGTGAGAAGAAATGACGGTTAACTCTTCGGCAACACAGCCGTCAGTAAATGATCAAACTGAATACAACTCAATAGTTATTTAAGTGAAGTGAGTGTCATTGACGATCTGTGGAGATCTTCTCTCGGAAGCTGCTCACCAGCTGCATTACACCGCACACCGTCCTACCGAAACGGACATGTCACACGCGGCACCGCCAGCAGTGATTTCCAATATCTGCAATCAGAAAATAAACACAGCAGCATTACAAGGCTCGGCCCATTCTGACTTTACATTAAGACTCGTGTCAGACTTTCTAAACAGCCATCCCATTGCTACAACAGGGAAATCTACCTGCGATGTAAGTTGGACATCGTCTCGATTCTCAAGTCATGAACCAGTCATTTACCAAATGGTAAAATGAGATTCCAATACTTGCAACGGGTACAGGAAAATAATAGAAACTAGAACCCTCAAACTAGGGTTACGGGTGATACGATACCAAACATCTTGTATCACCGCAGCTAAGATCCACCAACGGATCCCACAGAGGCTCTTCAGTAGTCACAGTTTATGCAGTTTTCTAACTTGCAAAGATCTTCAGTTCTGCAATCAAAAATATCACAACAGCATCAAACCGTTCACCCTATCCTAGACTTTAGTCAAGTCTCACATCAATCTTTGAGCAGAAATTCAGTAGTCATCTTAACATGACAACCTCAAAATTATCGCACGTAGCGCTCTTAATCCAAAATTTTGAACAGTGCAGTATTGCGATTCGAAGCCTTGACCAAGGAAGGCCAGCACTCCTTCAAACCGAACACTATACCTACACCTAGATCACTTTTGTCAACCAAGGCCATGTACAGTCATTGTTTACTACAACAGGTATTTTCTTTCTCCAAGGCCTTAAGTTTAAGGACGGCTCTATACCAACAATAACCACGAATTACTCGTTAATCCATGTCTGCACATGCCCCCTGTTAAACAAGATCTCACTATTTGCAAACCAAGAAATAAAAAGAAACCAGAACCCTCACACAAGGGTAATGGGTAATACGATACCAGATTTCCTCTACTGATGCAATCACGGATGTCCCTGTCAGTCCTGTCACTATCAACACCACGGTGCTTGTCACACCATAAACGGCACGCCTTCAGGAACGTTTCAGCACTAGTTTCCCAATTGCCGTACATGTAGACACCATTGCCAACAACCCTGTCTGAGGTAGAAAATATCCTCACAGCTAAGAAGACGATGGCCATGTTACACATAGCGTCCACTTTTATTCACATTGTAGGCTAGTTCTTATTCAGATATTAGCGCAATTTCTTTCTTCACGTAAATTGCGGGTAGTCAAATATCTCCATCGTACGATGTATTCCACATAGCGTACATATGTAGTGAGCACAATCCATTTCTGTGGGCATTGATTGTTTATCCCACTTCTGATGTCGAAGAAAGCTGGTACTATGAATATTTCTTCCATGACGTAGGACGGATAACGCAGCGAGTTCGTCACGAGACAGGCCAATCCAATGTTCTCTCTTGCGCTCCCGCTCGATCACTGCCCATTTTTCTTGAGAGCTAGACCTTATATAGGCCTCAGGTGACATTTCAATTGTTAAACTAGTTTGGCTAGTCCAGTGGCGACCTCACTCAAGCTTCTCGCTTGACGTTTCCGTTAATAATCATTCGAATGTGGTGCCATCTGTTGTCAGTTGTTACAAACTTATTTTATTTTAGTGAAGCGCCATCTATTTGTCTCCGACAAATACATCAATGCCTGCAGAACTCCAGCCCAGTTAGAGTCAGTACAAAATAGTTTGTTACTATATTCAAATTTATACACTTACTACCAATTCAATGCACTAAGGCAAATGTCATATAAATAGTAATTTTTTTTTATTGCATTGAATGACGAGACGAGCTTGCCGTTCGCCTGATGGTAAGCGATACGACCACCCATAAACAGTTGCAACACCATCCAGCACCTTGACTTACAAAGTACTGTGTGGCATTCCACTGCGCTCGTCATCCTGAGACATAAGATGTTAAGTCTCATTATGTCCAGTAGTTATACTGGCTACAATGCCCTTCAAACCGAAACACAACAGTGCATGCACACTGTTGCTTGGCGGTAGAAATAGACATGGATGACTCTTTTGATTCTTATCGATAAGACCGCCTATTGTTGCACGATTCAGTTCTAAATCTATTTGTTATTTATTTATTTTTTGTATAATGTGGTGTGCAATAAAGTGTTTTCATTCATTCATTCATAAATTACTAAGAAATTTCGTCATCAAGCTGAGGTATTTTTAAGGTTCTTTATAAAAAATAATGACGAGAAAAGCATGCCGTTCTCGTGATGTGTACATACCACTCCCAATAATAATTCACTGGAAACAATGACCTTCAAACCAAAAATACGACAGTGTTTGTACAATGTTGCTTAGTGATATAAATAAACGTAGCGCCTAATAACAGGTTAAGGCAATGGCGACCTTGGGGGGGGCGATCTTGCAATAGCCCGAGGCCTCACGCTGTGGCCAGCTGAGGACCATTTTTTAGGTTATTACACTCTTAACCAAAGCAACTTACACACAAAACTGTTTAAATCGATTTGATTTAGACCGCCGCTGGGTCAGGGTAGGTAAGTAAGAAGTATTTCTATAAATACAGATTCCTAAATGAACACAGTCATCAAATAGCGACATAAATGAAACAATCATAACTGAGTAATCATGATAAAAATAAAAATAAATGTTTAAACGTTGCCGCATCAATTACACTTAGGTACATACCGTTTAGAACAAAATTTGTCACATTTCAAATAACTTTTTCAATTAAGTTGATGAACCGCAGCGCAGTTGACCTATGAGCTGCGATTTGGGGACAAGCGTCATACCAAGGTGACACAATGTGCAATGCGTTTAATAACCGAATTCACTTTATGTGATTTGCATTGAATAAAGATCAGTGTACCTCAAAAGCCATTTTGTTATCATTAGTCGCGTCAATGAATATATATAAAAACTTTTTAACAAAAAATAGCACCGACTCCAAAACCCACTATAAGGAAAAAAATAACTTGTGCTTTGCTTATGGGTTATAAGGAAATTTAATAATACCAATATTATATACACTGCCATTCGTGTGATTATATTAATGTACAATGAATAAATCTTTGGAGTCGGTGCCTGATTTTTTGTAATATTTGGCACTCGACTAGTATTTTTTATTTCATTATTCTGTTAAGTAACTAGTTCATATTACAATTTAATGTGTGTATTATAAGAATATTTTTAATTATATATATGCGTATACAGCTCTTGTATGAAGCGTTGCTTTACACTTACACGATTTTTTTATGACCGGCACCGACTCCAAATAATAACAAAATAACAAATATTTTTGCTGATTTTACATTTTACGGTTTTATTGCATTGTGTTTAATCTGTGGAATATTAGCATTTTTGACAGACGTTGACAAGTTTGAAGTTGACTCGAGAAAAACTTTATTGGTAAGATTATTATTGAAATGTTATTTACTCGCTTTAAAGTTTAAACGAATGATCTTTTGCATTGCAAAGGCAGTTATTGTGTAACAAAATGAAATTTCTGTGATTTGAACTAACTATTACAAAAATCATCATTACTTCAAATTAACGTATAATGTTTTTGACTATTTTTCAAAACATTTCAGCTCAAGGTGATTGCCCATAAGCGTGCAGATTGAGGCGCTTTTAGAATTCATGACAGAAAATCCCAATCTCACTCACGGACTAGTGCATAGCCTGGAGGGGCCGGGTGGGCTAAAACTAGTCGCTTGTGGGAGACCTTGACATCCCACCTTAATAGTATGAGGGGTGCAATGAAAACGGTGCAGCAATGGAAGAAGCTAGAAGAGAGTAAGAGAGAGAGAGAGAGTTGGCAATGAATGGAGTGAAAATAAATTTGATTAAAAAAGTTGGTATTCATTTAACGTGTGTTTTATTATGGCTATATGGCTGCAGTCAATGCACCCACATATGCCTGGAATCCCATTTTTTTAAAGAATCTAAAATTATTAATGGCTTGTTTCACATAGCATCACGCCTTTACCTTTTCAGGGTTAGGCAGAGGTGTATCACACCCACATTTCGCCATCTATGTTAGGTCCCATGTAATAGGAGGCGAGCCTATTGCCATTTACCGTGCACATTTTCAGACTTCGGGCTGATGCTGAGTAACCCAATATCACTTTTCCCAATCCGGGAATCAAACCCGAGACCTCAGCACTGCAGTCGTACCGTAATACAACTACCACCGAGGCAGTCAATGGCTTGTTTTTAACCCGAGTAAATAAAGTGTTTGAATATATTTTATAGTAAAGGCTTATGCTAGATGAATGATTAATGTTTTGCTCATTGTTCTTTTATAAGAGTCCACTGAGAGCAAACCTTCTTTTATAAGGTTGATTGAACGCCTCAGTGACTTGCCTGAGGCACTTTGAAACAGTTTGCTGGGTCATAGACCTATCTATACTTAGTCCTACTGCTCCCTGAGAACTACCCCTGGCATAAAAAATTTGCGGAGTCAAAATCTAAAATTATCAAACCAATATAGGACCTTTTAGTATACAATGCATCTAATAACAAAACAAGATAAGATTATATAGGCGTTAAGACTCTTACTACCAGCTAGGTACTTGAAAAAGGTAGAAAGTAACATAAAAAAAAAAAAAATTATTCTGTAGTAAGCTACAGAATAAACTTATGGTGGGATCAATTATTTTTTGGAGGAAGCAGTGGAACTATGTCCTCGTACATGATTTCAAAAAGGGATGGTGAAACCGTATAAATTCTAAAAAATTCCATGTTTGGAATATTGCATTGAACGAAGGTTTCACGCAGTTGGAGACGCTTCCGAATTCGCTTAGCACTCATACAGACGGAATCGAACCATTTTAAAACCTCTGAAGACCAAACGAATATCAAACGAAAGGTTTAGAGCTTTCGTGAAATTGAGGCTAAGATCCGAACGAAGAAACGATGTATTTTACGTCAAATTGGTTTTCAAAGTAGGGTCAACGAAAGTAAAAATGTCATTAGTGTCAAAATCCGAACATCGAATCCGTCGTCGAATCCGTCATCGGATCCGTAACACTTCGTAGTAAGAAAACGTACGATCCGTCACCCGAAACTACGGATTTCGTTTTACAAAGTAGGCACTCAGGAGACGGTAATGGTGCCAAATATCTGTTCGATATTGTACCTTCTCTTCCATCCGAGTATCTTACGTAGGAATGATTCGGATTACTTTGTAGCAGCTGACCCTCTTCTACAATGGGATCAAATTTCGAATTCCTAGCAAATCTTTTTATTAAAATAGGACCTGGACTCGTCAGCCACGCAGGTAGGGATACTCCATTTGGACTTCTTCGTGAATGATTGAACATTCGTTCATGAGGAGTCATGTTTATAGCTGTGCATAGAAGCGATCGAATAGAGTGCAAAGCCAAGGGTAAAACTCTTTCCCAATCTGTAATATTTAAAAATTTGGATTTAAGACTCAGTTGTATAGTCTTCCATAATGTCCCATTCAAACGTTCCACTTGGCCATTTCCTTGAGGATTGTACGGTGTCGTCCTACTGCAAGCAATTCCAAGAGACACCAAGTACTGAGTAAGCTCTTGCGACATAAACGAAGTTCCTCTATCTGAATGAATATACATAGGTGTTCCGAAAGTGTAAAAGACTTCGTTAAGACAGTTAATTACAGTATTCGAAGTCATGTCTTTACATGCAAAAGCAAAAGGAAACCGACTGAATTCATCGATCATGGACAATATATACTTATTTTGCGTTTTTGATGGTAATGGTCCCTTGAAATCGATGTTAAGTCTCTCGAAACAAGCTGTCGCTTTGATAAGCTGACCACTTGACTGCGCGTACCTCGGTTTAATCTCAGAGCATACACGGCAATTAGCAGTCATTTGACGAATGTCATTAATTGAATACGGAAGGTTCTTCGAACGTACCCAGTGATTCATTCGTATTATTCCTGGATGACAAAGATTTTCATGCTATTGTTTTAGGTTGCTTGTGTTCATGTGTGCGCATACTCGAGACAATGCGTCGGCAGCTTTATTCTCTTTACCTGGGTGATAAATTATATCATACTTAAAACAGGATAATTCTAACCTCCAACGCTCAATCTTCTCATTTTTTATTTTGCTTGAGTGAGTTTGGTTAAACATGAACGAAACTGATCGTTGATCTGTTATTAATAAAAAATGTTTCCCGGTTAGATAGTGACGCCATTTGCGTAGGGCTTCGACTATGGCAGCAGCTTCCTTCTCAATCGAAGATTGCCGTCTTTCCGAATCACTTAAAGTCCGAGAAAAAAATGCAACAGGTTGGCCTTTCTGAGTTAGAGTAGCCGCGAGCGCGTTTTCAGAAGCGTCTGTTTCTACAACAAACGTAGCCTTCTCATCAATGGCAAATAAAGTAGCCTTAGCTATCTCTTTTTTTAGATCATTAAATATAGTAATAGCTTCATTTGAAAACGGAAAAGAATTTATAGAAATGAGTGGTTTGATTCTTTCTGAAAAATTTTGTATCCATCTTGAATAATGAGCGAAAAATCCTAAAGCTCGTTTCAGTGCAGCAGAATTTTCAGGCGTGGGCAGATTAATTAATGGCTTTAGTCGATTTTCATCAGGTTTGATCTTGTTGTTCTGTATCGTATAACCGAGCAGGCTTATCGTCCCTTGATTAAATACACACTTTTGTTCGTTCAATGTTAGATTATATTTACTTACTCCTTCCATAAATTTCGATAAATGGTCATCGTGTTCTTGTTTTGTCTTTCCACAAACGGTAACGTCGTCAAGATAAGTGAATACACCCTGTAGGTTTTCTTGTTCTATAACATAGTTCATAGCACGCTGAAATGCAGCAACACCGTTTGTTACTCCAAACGGAATCCTAGTGAATTGATATAGTTTTCCATTCGCTTCGAATGCTGTATATATTTTTTCTTTAAGTAGTATAGGAATTTGATGATAAGCACTTTTTAAATCAATTTGACTAAAATAATTGTGTTTAGCCACTTCCGCTACAATAGTTTCTATCTTAGGTAATGGAAAAGCATCAAGTTCAGTAAACTTGTTTATAGTTTGCGAGTAATCTATTACTAGTCTCTTTTTATGTAAGCCTCCACCTGCAATCAAAACTTGTGCTCGCCAAGGGGATACACTGGACTCAACGATTCCATTGTCAAGAAGTTTAGAAATTTCTATATTTATGAATAGTTTGTCTTCTTGGCTATGGTTTCTTGATCGAATAGCTATTGGTTTCATGTTAGGTATCATGTTTGTAAATAAGGATACAGGTGGTAATGACGCTTCCATGACATTACAAATTTGTAAACGTTCTTGCGGACCACCAAAATTTAGTTCTAGCGAGGAATGTGTTTTTAGTATATCGTGACCAATAATAACATCAGAGCAGAGATTATTCACAATTAATAATGGTTGACATTTGTAAAGATGCTTTTCAAGTTGAATATTTACATGACAGATTCCTTGAACAAAGGATACGTGATTGCGTGATGCTAATGTAACCGTTTGGCTACAGGGATTAATTTTTACTTTCATTGTTTGGGCCAAATTCCTGTCTATAAAACTTACAGAGCTTCCGGTATCTATCAAGGCCTCTGCTTTACACCCATTTATAGTAATACATACAGTAGCCTTCCTTAAACTGTTTGGAGAAGCAGCAGATATGGCAGACAGTGCATCGTTACATGGTTGTTGGACATCCACATCATCATCCTCTGTTATAGCGTTTACTTTTTGGGCTTGTCCGGATCTGCATACGTTTGCAAAGTGCCCTTTTTTAGAACAAACTTGACAATTTTTATTTACAGCAGGACAATTCATACGCTGATGAACATTTCCTCCACAAAAGAAGCATCGGCGCCTAGAAATACGACGAAAATTTGCGACAGGAGCTGTTGTGTTATGTCCAGAATCAGATGCAGCATTTAGATTTAATGGCATACTAGTAGAGTTGACACTAGTGAAAGCATGGTTATTCTTCTCGGCATTTTCAAGTGAAATTGCTAAGTTAACAGCTTCATCCAAAGACATGTCTAACTTTTCAAGTAACCTTTCTCTTATTTTAAGAGAATTTATACCAGCTATAAAAGCACCGCGCGTTGATTCGTTTTTGTATTCTTCTACAGTTACTTGTTTAAATCCGCAATCGAGTGCGAGTAGCTTCAAAGCCTGTACATACTCTTTTATAGTTTCATCAGATCTTTGTTTACGGATATTCAATAAATGTCTAGCTAATATAACATTTTTAGGCTTTACATAAGTAGTTTCTAATAATGTCATAGCGTCGACGTATGTTTTGCATTCTTGTATGAGGCAACAAATTGAAGGAGAAAGGTGATTTACTAACAGCTTCAGTTTCTTCGAGTCATCAGTATCGGCGCAACCTTCGATTAAAAAATTTTCAAAGGTAGAGCGCCAATGCCTCCATTTCAAATCGGAAGTCGCTGCATTCGGTTCTTCCTCGAAACGCTCTGGGCGTAGATAACGTGATAATGAAGATTCAATTTTCTTTTCAACTGACATGTTAGAAAATTATTTATTGGAATAAATTGATACATAAATAACTGAAAAAACCACAAGAAAATCTGGCTTTATTCCAATAAAATTGAGCTAATACATTTACTGATAGATAACAATCATGTCGCCTTGGTGATAACCATAGAGGACGTAAATTAATACATGTCAGGTATAATACATTCACCGAGTCTGTGTTATATCCTGAAATCAGGTGGAAATTTGAATGCTCCCTTATGTGTGGCAATGATTAATGATTTATTAAATCAGGAATTAAGCATCCTTTCCTTTAGTAGAATCACAAACTTGCATGGACGTTTTGCGTCACATACATATTACGGTAATATACGTACCTATTAAAAGCATCCTGCTCGTCATTCTAATATATTCGTTCTCAAGACTAAGCAGCTCATATTTATCATACTTTGAGGTCCATTGGAAGCCTATATTTAGATATTATAGCGACATACTAACCACGTTTATCGAATTTGTCAAAAAGCGCCTACTCATTTTATGATAGCAATATGACAAATCTACGTTTTTTGCTATTTATTACTCTTTTTATAAATTAATGGTTTCATATACCTATTTATCCCTTACCATCTAGTGGGAGTCCCTGTTATTCGTATAACGGGTCACCATGCATATGTATTATTACACGAATTGATAACCTCCTCCTTTTGGAAGTCGGTTAAAAATAGGCAATCTTCAGAAGTCTTCTGGAAGAGCTCCGATTATGGAGATTTTTTAGGGTTCCGTACCTCAAAAGGAAAAAAAGGAACCCTTATTGGATCACTTTTTGTCCATCTGTCTGTCTGTCGGTCCGTCTGTCTGTCTGTCAAGACCCTTTTTCTCAGGAACGCGTAGACATATCTAGTTGAAATTTATATCAAATACTCGAGATTACGGTCTCTTCCAGCTGTCAAAAAATCAAACTTATAAGTCAACGTGATCAAAAGATATTACCGTTTATGTATACGCATGCGCATGCTCACGCCTTTTATCCCCGAAGGGGTAGGCAGAGGCGCAACTAGTGCACCCACTTTTCGCCAAGCGTATTCCGTCCCATGATGTGATAGGGGGCGAGCCTATCGCCATATCGGGCACAAATTTCAGACTCCGGGCCGATACTGAATTGAAAAATCCAATATCACTTTGCCCGACCCGGGGATCGAACCCGAGACCTCAGCCTTGCAGTCGTACCGTAATACAACCGTTTATGTATATATGCATATTATTTTATATTTTGCGATTTCGCAAGGGAATCAAAACCTATAGGGTACTTCCCATTAACCTAGAATCATGAAATTTGACAAGAAGCAAGATCTCTAAAATTATAAATATGTACTTACATAAAAAAGCGAATTTTCATACTTTTTAAATTTTGGCGAACTATCGACTTTATGCTTAGATACTTTATTTACAAGTTTGTCGGAACCCTTGGTACCTACGTGAGTCCAAGTCGCACTTGTCCGGTTTTTTTAAATTAATATATATTTTAAAAACAGAAACGATTTGAAGTGGGGACATAATTATTTATATTGTATACAGAGTGGATTTTTGAGACGGGACAGCAAAGGCAGTTACCATAACGCTGTAGTTACAAGAAAACTTTCTTATGAGACTGTCAACCATTTTTGAAGACATTACGATCAGCATTTACAGAAAAATATGTACAATCAGCAAGAAAATAGACAATTAATGCAAAATTATTTTTGATACTAGTCGATCGTGTTGTTTATAGGGATCGAAAGACTCCATGAGACCATTAAAGATTTAAATACTTTTAATGTTCAGAAATTTAAAAAAAATCTTTCTCCATTATGTAGAAAAAGCGATAAAATTTTTAACATACATATTAAGTATTTAATAATTGTTTTTGAGCATTTTTCAGTTCCTGAATACACAATAAGACATTTCTATTAATATTTGTGGTTTATTGTTGTGTTGTAGTTGAAACGAATATTAATAGTCAAGTTGAATGTCCACGCCTAGCTTCCCTCCAGCTGAAAAATTTAAGTAGTCGAGGAAAATTTATTCTCAAATAAATGATCATATTTCAGCGATTTTTCTTAGGCGCGAATTATACAGAAACGGCGTAAGGTGAAGGCGCGGCGCAGGCGCAGAGCAGGCGACGAAAGACGGAAGGTGACGAAACGACGTGCCTGCGCCACGCCGCGCCGCTTGAGTATAATTCACAAAGTGTCGCCTACCTACATTTTGTATTGAAACGTTTTGAAGCGCCGCGCCTTCACATTACGCCGTTTCTGTATAATTCGCGCCTTAGATGAAAATGAACCGCGTACTAATTGACATTAGAACTGAAGATAATATAGAGAAAGAAAGCTATAAATACATAAGAAAGAGAGACGAGGAAAAATAGTTTTTGAGTTTTAGTTGTGAGTTTAAGAAGGGGAACCAAGTTGTTGTGGACGTCTCACTCGCTCTGAAAGCCATGCAAAGTGCTCTTGCGCTCGCACTCCCAGCTGAATAATTTTTGTATTTAGGGGATGTTTGGTCACTCGATTTTTTCTGACTGATGAAATATAACTTTGTAATAGTTACTTCAATAACATATTTAAAAATCAGACATGTAAAAATACGTAAAGTTCATTAATTTTTTGTCGAGCTTTAAAGCGTCTGACAAAAGCTCTGGTCCATTAAAAGTATCTGACACTTTATGATACTAGTTTAGAATAATATTCTACAAAATATATATAAAAATCAGCCATACAAATTTAAGTTAGATAACTCTTATTTTTAGTTACCTTTCTCACCTGGTACCTGCCCAGGTGTCACAGGGCAAGCTCCACAAGCACGCAGGTACTCAAAGTACACTAGACGCTACTGAGTAGTTAAGGTTTCATCCATGTGAAATTAAGTTATGTCTGATCGCTCTGGGATCTTACTCTATATTAACACGTCTAATACACTCCATTACAGAGTTTCTTACTTCATATACGGTATCCAGATTAAATACCTCCCATAACCATGAGTTGTCTATTTCTCAGACCAATTAAGCTGTGGAACAGTTTGCCAGTATACGTGTTCCCTCCTTCCTGCAACTTAGGGTCCTACAAGCGGAGCGTGAAGAAGCAATTATGTAGGCCGGTATAACTGAGCCGACTGACCAGGGATGTTTATCTCTTGCTGGTCGCCATTTTTCTGGGCTCCACTTCATTTACCATCAGGTGCAGTGAAGTCACTTTGTCCAGGGTTGGATAAAACAGAATTCACTTCGTTATCAGAATTGGCATTTCCCGATTTCACGAAATACCGAAAAAAAATCATGAACTTTATGCAGTTTATCAACTCTGCCACTACAAAGTTAATTTGGCCCTAATTGGCTTGTTTTAAAATATTACCACAGTTAACAGATATACAGTAGAATATCTTCATACAAACGGGTAACGCGAGTGATGCCTACGTGACTCGATATTAGTACACATTAAGTACACAAACAGTCGCGAGTGCGCCGCAGTGACGAACGAACTATGTGATTGTTTTGTAAGCAGTAAACGTGCATTTTGTGAATATTTGAATTAAATAAGAAGAAGTACTTACATAATATGGCAAAGAGCAATTATAGACTATAATGTGCTTTTTTGGTTGTTTGAATTCTTCAATAACGCACCCAGAGATATATTTTTTTAAATTACCTAGAAAGGTAAGACTATAAATAAGTTTTTATATACCCACTAGCACGTAATTTGATTCATTTTTTAATAGATAGGTTTTCGCTTTTTCCACCGAGTAAAATACCTGGATTAATAAATAAAGGAGTGGATAAGGTGAAAAAGTGACGTACGAGTGACTTACCTACGCTGACGATAAAAATAACTAGTAAGTAGTTTCCTAGGCTAGGTTATCCTACTTACTTAATATATACTTAGCTGCTTACACACACAAACACACACTCACGCCCTGTATCCCCGAAAGGGTAGGCAGAGGCTGAACTAGCTGCACCCACTTTTCGCCGTGTATATTCCGTCCCATGATGTAATAGGGGGCGAGCCTATCGCCATATCGGGCACAAATTCCAGACTCCGGGCCGATACTGAATAGAAAAATCCAATATCACTTTGCCCGACCCGGGAATCGAACCCGAGACCTCAGCAATCACCTTAGCTACTTACATAATAATATATATTATTGAATTAGACAACATATCATCATGAAATAATTATGAGAATATCCCTTGGAATGTTGGACTTATTTTAATAAAAAAACATTTTCTTTTTAAAAGCTTTTATTTAACTTGCAATGTACCTATGTATGTTCATTAGGGTGGAATCTTGCAAGTCAAATTTGAAGCAGTTACCACAACCGATTGTGTTGAATAATATCATAAGAATTAATAAGAATTTAATTTTTTATGTAATATCTTTTACAATCTCAAAACTAGAAAGAATCTCAAGTATCTTAGCTTAAATTAAAATACTGTAGACTGGGAGCCCTATCGCTTGTTTACGTACCGCGCGGCTGTTGGTAATTATTTCAAGAGAGGGCTGGAGTCATAATACTGCATAGATAATATTACCGTGATATTACCCTCCAATTTGGATTATTTTTTTATTCTCTGTTTTATCGCTGTAATGATTTTCTTGTAATTAAATAGTTTTGATATATTACAATAACCTACTGAAATTCTCGCCGTTTTTAATATAAAATATATCTATACTAATATTATAAAGCTGAAGACTTTGTTTCTTTGATTGAACGCGCTAATCTCAGGAACTACTGAACCGATTTTGAAATTTCTTTAATTAATAGGAATCTAAACTACTCCTGAGTGCTATACTCTACTTTTTATCCTGGTAAAATATTTTGTCCCATAAAAAATTTCACGCGGGCGTAGTCACGAGCATCACCTAGTTATTAATAAATGAATTAGATCAGTTAGTATTTTTAATATTAATTGATAAATTAAGGTTTCAAAGCGTATAAGGAGTTTTCTTTTGTTAGTATAAACTTTAATTAGCCACGCTTCATTAATTTACTATAACTAATCAGTCAAAATCACTGAGACCACAATTTTAACAATAATCACTGAACGTTTCTTGAACAGATGTTACACGATTTATAGCCCAGGATAATAATACACAAAATTAAGGAAAATACATTTATTTTATAAACTTCCTATTAGTAAACCTATTTTAATAAGAACCCAATCACGCTTCGATGACATATGTATCACAAAGATTCTTTTTTCTGAAGTCTTCTAGGAGAGAATGCTCAAGCAGTCTATTGATTATATTCGGGACTCTACAGTCGCGTGGAACTCCTGTATGGTCACATTCCAAGCGATACACACGTACCTCCTTCTCGCTGTAAACGCCTAGCCCATAATCGTCAGCAAGCTGTTCAAAATTCTGAACGCCTTTTATAAGAACCAATTCCGAACGCAACTTCAACTCCGGCTTATACTCCTGAGCTAGTCTGAACCTCTGGTACATTGATTCTAATATCGCCTTCTTATACTCGTTTGAGTAGTTCACCAGCCCTTTTAGCCTTATCAAACAGCATTCCACCTTTTCCGACCACGTTAGAGCATTATCCAAATCATGTTTTAGCTCAATAGATTCAAAACCAGTCATTAGGTAATACGCATGTTCTATGACAGTATTTTGCAGTTGCGTCTGCGTTATATTGCCTATATAAACGTTAATCTGGACCCGTAACGCGTCTGGGCTACTGTCCAAACAGTATACAATGCCTTCGTGACCTGAAAATATGGTTTATGGAGGTTAGTTACGATCAAATATAGGCAATGAGGCGTTCTCATAGTTTGGAATGAATCATGTGCATCAATATAATTACTACATTATGTTGGACGTTATACGAAAATTTATTATCATGTTGAATAAATTGCTTGAATACTATAAAACCAAATGTTTTCTACTGATTATTTAGCGTTCGGAATTAAGATGGTTTACAGAATTATTTTACTACACACCATGTAGCAGTACTATTCGTCCTTAGGTTTTCTTTAACAAAGTTTAATAAGTTTAATGATTTGAGAATATTACTAGGATCATCCACTTGAAGGCCATCAATGTTACCTTATACCTTCATCTTTTTTCATTGAGACATACACGCATAGGAGCTAAGTTTAATAAAAAAATCCAATATGTTATAAGCGCTTATACAAACCTTCTTTCTCTAACAAAGCTGCCAGTTCCAATGCAACGGTAACTCCAAATGAATATCCTAAAAGGTAAAATTTTGATTTTGTCTCGAACTTAGTTTTCATAGCCTGAAAAAGTATGCATAAAAATATTTTTTTCAACTCCAAGGAATTATCGGTAGGCTAAGGTAGGATTCTATCATTAACAAGATAATTTATTTTTATCAGAATTGATTAATATCAGCGGCCATATAGCGTTCATATATACCACCGTATCTCTGGCTGAAAGTAAAATTAAACATTAAGGCCGGGTTGTTACATCCGTGGTTAGGTAAAGTTAAGACTCGTATTACACTGGCGAATTGCAACTAAATTCACAGGGAAACGAAGGCGCTGCATACTCGTCCAGTGACATAAGACCGTTAGCTTGACTTGAACACGAATGGAACAACTCGGGCTTAATTGTTATATTTAAATGTTGTATCATTTATTTTACCTTTCTAACTTCTGCAGCCATTTTTGGTATGCTGTCATGTGGCATATCGGATTCTAATGGAATTGTAACAGCTTGTATTTTGAGCCTCTCAGCTATTGATGTAAATACTTCTGCCTTGCCTTCGAAACCGGGTATCATCATAAGATACGTTCCTTGCGGATCTAGATCATTCTATAAACGAAAAAAGTATTAAATAAAGGAATATGAGTCTTAACAACAGTAAAATAAGTCTGCTCGTCGTAAAAATTGGCAAAATATGTATAAGATCATAAAAAGCGAGTCATGTTCCCATTTTGGAGAAGGGTAGGGGCAGGTGTAAGGAATATAATACTAATGTAAAACTGCTTAATGAATAATTACAGCAGCAATTATGTCCAAAAAATTTGATTTCGAAGGAAGTTAATAAAAAATTGTGTACTAACACTACATCATCGCATTTCGTGCTAAAATTATCAAAGCAAGCAAAATGTAGATTATAGTTCATGGGATGGTAAGCACTTGAAGTCTAAAGTCTTATATAATATTATCGGCAAGCAACATTGCTATCATGTACGCTGTGTTAGTAATATTAACATTAAGACCCTGCATACGTTCACAGCATAATATTCCTTTTCAAACACCATTGTCAACTTTTTGTACTAGTCCTAAAACTTAAATTACCTCAGTTCCATCGTTTAACAATGTAATCATTGGTACAACAGGCGATGACTCCAACATATGATCTTGTTCACATTCGATGTGAGTGTAAAATACTCCAGGACCACTTGTTATTTCGGCATTTTTATTTGTATCGCCCTTACCAAGATCTTTGAGGCTGAAATATAAAATTTGGATATTACATGATAAATCATATCAGGCCTAAAAGTTAGATACTAGTAAAAATAAAGATGAAAGACTTTAAATTGCAATTGAAATATTTGTACAAAGACTTACCTCTGAATAGTCATATGTTGAATCTTTTTATAATGATAATCTACATTATATGTTTCTCTTATAAGTGTTCTTATTTCTTCCAAATTACTATTATTTAATTTTAAATCTTCCAAGGTCTTTTCATTATTTGCATCTTCAGCGGATTTTATGCCTAAAATATGAGATAATAAGATTGAAAAGCTTATGTTTAGTGCTAACAACCAAATCTCTAAGAATATAAATATCGGTCTTCTCCTTATCTAGCCTCTACATGTTATTGACCCCAATCCACATTTTTCATAATGACCATTGATATAAAACACTTATTTTTTTCGAAATTAGGTCTTCTGTAGCATTTAAGTTTATTTTGCTCATTACCTAGGCTAACACTTTAATAGCAGTCAAACTCTTGTTCACAACCAACTGCAATGTTTTCGGTTCGAAAGTAATACACTCTCACTTAAAAAAAAACTCACCAACTACGACAGAAATTTTCTGTATAAAATCCAAACGTTTGGTATTCTTCAAATTGAACGTGCGAACGTATTTGTGTTTTAACTTCAAACTCTTTTCCATTGCATCGAAAAAAGCTGACCTCGGCGCAGGTAGCAATTTGTCATACGATCCGATGAATTTGTTCTCCGACTGCAAAATAAATGTTATTTATCGAAACACGAATAGCCATATCTCAAATTATTCCATGTTCTATCTCTAATGTTGGAATGGAAATTTCATGGTAGAGTTAGATACAATTTTGTCTACATCGTGAACCGATTATCACAACGGGGTAGTATTTTTTTATAGCTTTGAATGACGAGACGAGCATGCCGTTCGCCTGATGGTAAGCGATACGACCACCCAGAAACAGTAGTAACACCATCCAGCACCTTGAGTTATAAAGTACTATGTGGCATTCCACTGCGCTCGTCATCCTGAGACATAAGATGTTAAGTCTCATTATGTCCAGTAGTTACACTGGCTACAATGTCCTTCAAACCGAAACACAACAATGCATGCACACTGCTGCTTAGCGCTAGAAATAAACATTGCGGTGGTACCCACCCAGACGGACTACATATGAGAGACCTACCACCAGTAAATTACTAATAACAATATGAGTAAAGTAGTATGACTAAAACATGTCTTATACAGAGCTACATTGAGGTAAGTTATGTTGAGAATACTGTAGATGGAATAGGCAGTCGTATAATAGTGTGTGAATATGATATCTTGGTGAATTCGCATAGACCTAAGGTACACTAAGTTTTTGCGTACTTATGACATGTAAGTAAATCCGGTTCAAACAGGCCGGCATAATTGTGTCGAGTGACGAGGAATACTCATCGTTCGACAGTCGACACTCTATTTGGACCCCTCTCCCCTTACCATCAGCTGCAGTGGGTTCACTTAGCCGTGCCCATATGAAAAAAATGTAAGTGACAGCTCATGACTTTCTATTGCATGCTTTGTTTTGAGCTAAGATGTCTTAATCACAAATACAACCCACATCATTCAAATTTTATATAAAGTACATAACCTTCCTTACATAATGCAAATCGTTGTAACGTAAAACCAAAGCCGGGTACCCGATGTCGTTCCTCGCTCGACATATCCTTTCGACGATGGATACAGAGTACTCATCGCTGTCGTTTTGTGATAAAGACGACAGTATTACAAAATGGCTGGAAAAAAATGCTAAATACAATGTGGATGCTTTACAGAAATTTGTGAGACATTATGTGAAACAAATTTCTAACATGAATATTTTACGTATTATGAATATTATCTTTCTGTTCATTCTTTGAAATTGCTAAAGGATATTATGTATGTATTTTTTGTAATAATATCAAAGACCATTGTCGAAAGTGGGTACTAGAAAATTACTTTTATATAAGTAATATATTATACGTAAATTTTATTTTTCTGCCCTCCTTCTCTATATGAACTTTAATTGTGCTAAATCACACACAGATCCGTACGCACAATATAAAGGGGTACAAAGATATTTCTCGAATTAATGTATTAATTTATTATTGACAGCCTACCTTAATTCACTGCAATAGCTTCTAGTAATAACATCCAAATTAGAAGCAATCATTACAAATTTGCTGAATTTACTTGAGAAATCTTCACTACTTTCATCTTGGTTAATTTTGTCCATAACTTCAATATTTTGGACAAGGAATATTCCTTTTATTTGTCCCATTTTAGTAACATCTTTGATCATCCGCAAACATCCTTGTTCAGATTGAAGGTTTTCAGAATTTAATTTTATCACCACATCTTTTTTCATCCATGATCTGAAAAGTTCTTAATTACTTACACCAGCATTGGTAATAAATAAAGCTTTAAATTATTTTCCATAATATTCCATTATACATAAATATTACATATTATCAACCTTTTTTAACTTTAAATTAAAAAGCTTCGAACAATGTTACCAGGAAAATGACAATATTGAAACTGAAATCGGCGACAAGGGCCCTCGTTTAACATTTTAAACGAATTACTATCTTCCAGCCGTGATGTAATTAATTAGCAGGTAAGTTGTCGTTGGAAACATTATAATTACCAATTAATGTGACAAGGAGGATTATTATTAACAATAAATTAAGGAAACTTACGCAAACTTGGTTTGGATATATCCAGAAACTGGTCTAGATTTAGTATGGAGGACTATTTTTCTGGCTCCTCGCTTTACCAGTCTGTCAGCTAGTTCGATTCCTAGATCTTTATAATCATTTATTACTATGTATACTCCTTTATTTGAGTAAGTTATTCTGGAATAAATATTGTATATTAATTAGTTACTCGCAGTTCGTCATTTAATTTTCGCGGTATAATAATAAAAATATTATAAATTATAATGTGTTGAATTAAATCGCGTCTTAATTTTTAGAAAGATAAACTCGATGATCAATACATCCAAAAAAAAACTCCTAAAAGACCTTGTATTGCCTATGAGTATGCTAGATGCATTTCAGAATACGTGAAAAAAATATGTTAGTGACTATTTTTCTTAATTATTTATGTGTGGCTAGCGCTCACTTGAGACGGCGATAGTCGGATTGATTAATTGACTGATTGATTTGTGATAATATACCTTGGCGCTACCGACATTCCTTGATTCGTGGTTACAGGGTCTCTCATCCGAATGAGTACTCTTCCTCTGTGTTTGCCAGCAGATAACAATCTAAAGGCCCTGGACACGTCTTTAGGGGAATAAATCACTCTAGTTAATGGTTTTACCATACCATTTGCAATGCCTTCACTGACCATTCTTTGTAACAGCTAAAAGCAATAACAATGATATACAAAGTATATTATATTTTTAATGAATTTTATCATATTTTTTAAAATGCTATATATATTATATATCCTCAAGAACTTGACTCTAAATCCTTTCAGCACAAGTGGAAAAAATGTAACGCTGACTCCACACTGGAGCGGGGTAAGGGCTGATGGTGGTGTAGGGTGCTTATAAGAAAGTTATTAGATAACTGAAAAGAGCTCACGCGACCAGTACGCAGTTCTAAATTAAAAGGGCCAAAGTTCAAATGCTTATGCTCATATTGTAATCAGTAAGAGCAATACCTTTTTATCTTTATTATTTTCAGGTCTAAATATATTACTGAGGTCCACGGCCCTGTAATTTTTGTCTCCAGAATAAAATGCCATTCCAATATCTTTATTTTCGTCCATATCATATTTACTCAAGTCCAAGAATAATCCAAAACTGCCTACACATTTCATAGCAGCCTAAAAACAAATAAATAATTTAAAAACAAAGTAACATCAGTAATTTGGAAGTAAAGTTAAGACTTCTTTAATTGTTACATTAAATTTCAGGAGTAGGATGTACTTAGTTATTGTAAAACAGGTGCTGAAGGCAGCAAAAATAGAATGTTTAATTATAATATAATAAAAAATACCTACATTAAAATGTATATTATTAAAAATACAAACAAGGAAATTTATAATCACCTCTCGCAAAGGGCCAATAGCAGAGTTTATGACGAAATCGCAGCCCTTGCTCTTCGTATAAATAGTAACCATATTGTGAAATGAATCGTCTCTAGAGTAACCGATGTGATGCTCTGTAAAGTTTATCATTTTAAGGTTTGAGTAGCTTTATCCGTAAAGTCTGAAAGTTTTCGAATCCCGAGGGAGTATAACTTTAGAAAGAACAAAGATTTTTTAAAATCGCCTGGTTTTTGTTCGAGAAGACTTAAAATTGATAAAAGTTTCATTGTTTTGTTAGGATTTTAGTTAATAAATATTTTAACACGGATTCTAAAAACCAACGGAACCCGATTTATAGTTCTCAAAACCTCATCTTATATTCTTTGTAGTTGCTTTGGGTAAATGACACAGAATTGGGATATGTTCTTAAATTATCTAGGCCAAAAATATGTTCACTAGCTGGCAGGTCTCTTGTATACGAGAGGCTATCTGCTGAAGTACTACTGTATAGGGAATTAGATATTACATTTCACTACACGTTATTAGACTTCACATAATGTTACGTCACGGATTGACGAACGCACCACTTTGTAATGTTACTGACCCTCGATGGATCGGACGGGCGACTTCAGGCCACCTGTCGCTGATTATAAGCAGGCAAGTGACTCGTTTGTTTATTATGTAGTTGGATATACAATGTGTACGGTTAGTCGAGGAATTTGTTTAAGGAGAGTATTCAGTGATCCATTCTCGTCCAACCATACCAGGCTTGAAGTATGAAGGGAAACGAATCATACTTCAAGTTCATATTCTAACGTCATGACTGATAAGAAAGGTCAAACAGTAGTTAACACAAGGCTACCCAACGTTGTAAGAATTTGAATTTTTTGAGTTTACTCATTTATCGTTTTTATTTTGCATATATTTTTATTAGGTACATGCAAGCATTGCCATATGTTTAAATAGGTCCTCGATGGACATATAATTATGGTATAAAAAAGGTAATGGCATTAGCTGCTAGGCTATGTACTAGCTATTGTACAATACCTTCTATAGTGCAGTTAATCTGAAGTAGAAAGCAAAACTGCCTGAGGAACGAGGAAGGTCGATTCTGTTCCAATGTGGCTTGTTAGATAGTGCCAATTAAAAATGCAATCCCATCAGAGTGGGTTGGGATTTAAACACGGAATATTCAACGCTATTGTACGTGCCGAAATCAGTTACATAAAGCTTAACTGTGCAAAACAATATTGTCCAGGTTAATTTTTATAGCGGGTAACGCGGGTAGTGTGCGTAATATTTTTTATAGTAAATACAAATAGTCAGTAGGTAAGTATATGGAAAGTTACTTGGAATAAAACTTCCTTTTTTTATACAAGCCCGTCTAAGTGACCCCACTGCACCTAATGGTAAGCGGAGAGAGGTCCGCAAGTTTAAACACGTAATATACGTTGGTCGTTATCCGGGCGTTCATACATTTTGTCTACTTGAGATGTAACTCAAACTTGAGATTGATTTATTAATACCGTTCTACGAGTCGGGGTGATTGAAGTTCGATCGATAACAATATAGGGAACGTGCACGAACTATAGGGGGCAGCACAAAATCGACAACTACTAAATATACGTACCAGCATACTTCGCAGAAATTTCTGATTTAATACCAAATAATATACACAGAAATCGTAAATCTGAAAATGAAATGCTCACCATTCAATTCTGGGAATAACTTCAATAGAAATTTCTTCTTGTCTAATGTACTGACTGTTGTGAAGACATTGCAGTTAATGTTCAAGCATAATGATATAATCGCTTGCCCAAGAGCCCCTGATCCTCCTGTTACTAGCACTGTTTGTCCTTCGCATAACTCACCTCTCATGGTCTGGGAATAAAATAAAAAAAAATATCTAAAAATGCATATGAAATGACTGATGCTGATTCAAAGTCTTCTCATATCTTGTAGAGAAGAATTTGGAGTACGCTGGTTACTAAAGAAATAATTTTGAAGTAAGTAGATAACCTCAAATCGAACGTTAAGCAATATGCATGAAAATATTGATGAAATCTTTTGGGAATATCTAAGGTCGCTATTTTAACTCTCAATCCACCAGGATTTCAGCAAATCTAAATAAATCAAGTCATTCGGTATCACCAAATACAAATAATTTTATCTTATTACAATAATATTAAACCAATAAACTTACAAGACAGTAATAAGCATGTACGTAAGGCAGTGGTACTGTAGCTGCTTCTTCTAAACTCCAGTAATCAGGCACAGGCCAAAGCAAATCGGGATCAGCTTGTATAGAGCTGCTTACTGATCCTCTGGTTAAACCCATTACTCTGTCACCACTACCAACAATAGATATTTATATAGCAAAATATACCGATAAAATTCAACCTGATGGTTGAAACTTATAGAGGAATTACCTATGGGTTCTCCACTCTATCTCCCAATAAATGGTAATAAAATTAGTACTATATGCATTGATGTATTAAAAAATCTAATACATCAATGACTATATTTTATGCATTAACTGTTTAATACGATAACTGACAAATGAACATTGAGAAACAGGCATTTAATATTATAATAATTGTAGTACACAAATAATTGCGTAATGGAAATAGAACAAATCATACCTTATGTCAATGCCGCTGAAGTCCATTCCGAATGAAGCATCTTCAATATTTACATTACTCACAGCCTTCTCGTAATCCCTCAACGATAGGCCAGCGAAGGAAACCTAGGTTAATAAGTTTTTTTAATTAATTACCTACGTAACGTTAGCTATAAATTCAACACAATATGTTTCATAATAAAAATAAGAATTAACAACGAAATATTTCTCATAGCTTACAATTTCCACCAATTTGTGAAAATAGAAAATACCTGTACTAGGTTATTATTAGCTATTATTGGAGCTTGCTCCACCCAAGCCAGCCCATCTTGTATACTAGGTGCTGTTTTCTTCAGAGTAGCATTTCGAAGGTTAACATATTTTGGGCTCTGAGTATAGTAGTACGATCCCCATTGACCCTGAAAAGAAATTAGATCGCTTGATAATTTTAGATCTGCAATAATTATAATTGCATATTCTGTGTTGTGAGACAAAAAAGTCTCAAAGCCCTGGATCTCGCGTCACTTGGATAAAAAAAATCTATATTGGGTATTTAGATCTGATGAAATATTTCAGTGCTTTAAAAAATCGTAATTACCTTTTTCATAACATTTATCGCTAAATTCTTCTCAATTTGTTCTTTGTAAATATCATTTTCGGGGTTAAAACTAGCAGCTTGGAAATCTTTTATGATAACAGCAGATAATTTCTTCGCACCATCGCTCCGTAATTTGTGAACGAAACCTATAAACGTAACTAACTTCTATATCCATCCCACTGTTACGCGTCATTGAGCTGACGATCATCTGAATGTCTAAACTTTTATATTTATGATATAAGTAGGTAGGGTAGAAACTCTGTTTATCTTTGCCGCAAGCATAAGCTCCAATTACGTGTCTAACCATAGCTTTAATTCTTAATTGTTAATGATGTAGTGTACTGATACAAGTTAACTACTACGAAAGCTAGTGAGATATTCTATTCTAATTACCTACCTAATACACCACAATGAGGCTGTCGTTCCGAGATTAAAACCACACGTTTTGTCGTCTTCAACTCGCCGTACACACGTGGCACCCAAGAGAATTTATTATCCGAACCGATCTTCACGTATGTAGTCTCCTGTTTCAAATGAACCCTCTTTAGCAAAATTAGTATTTGCTTTCCATCTGACAAACACGTGATTATTGTAAAATGTTCCCTTAAATTTGATTGGATGTTTGGAACGCTTTGTTCTAACGCCAATACGAAGGATTCTTTGGGTATGCTCCTCAAAGTGTTTAATTTCTGAAAAACAAGGATGCTTTTTATTATAGTATAGGCATGACAGTTGGTTTGCTCTCTTTTTAAATCAATATTTAGTTTCTTTATGCTTTACCTGTTGATTTCCAAATAGATTTTCAATGCAAAATAAATAAGTTTTCTCAATATCCTTAGCTTTAGCCATGATTTCATTAGATTGTCCATTCTCTAGAACGTATTTTTCTACTTCCACCTCAATTGGTATTTTATAAGCTAATTCTCTTAGGAAGGTGATGATTTCACCTTTCGATTTAGTGGTTTCTATTACCTTAATTTTATTGGTATCAGCGTTTTCAGATACTATTTGGAGAAGTATGTGCAACGAAGTTTTTAACTAAAAATAAGTATTAATATTACTTGTACTGGCATTAAAAAACTCGATAATATTAAATACCAATCCTACTATGAAATACGATAAATTACGAGACAAAAAATATTTTATTTCAATTTATTAGAAAATAATATAACGTGCTACCATATTATCCGTACTTACGTCAACTTTATTCATAGAATAATAGGGAAAGAATGATCTTGTCTCCAAAACATCACACTCTTTTTCGTAAACTGGCTTATCAGTAAAAGTAATGGTATCAATCTCCACTCCGGCACATCTAAAACAAAACATTAGTTGAATTTCATTGGAAAATAATCTCATTTTAATACTATTTTGAAATAATTTGTATCTAAAATATATAAAAATCTTACAGGACCGCAAAATTTAAAATTGGAAAACAAAGAAAAATAATAACGAACGTTGACGTATGAACGCAATATTTTTTTTGAATATCAAACTATAATTTATTACCTTGTTATCCCGTGTAAATTATTTAGGAACGCATCGCAATAATCCTTATCTAAATTCTGCCTAGCGATCTCTTGCTCGACCATACTGATACTCAATTTTTTTATGAATTTAGGCACAGACAATCCTTCACAATCTCGTGTTAGAGTGTTCAGTTGTATGAGAGAGTCAAGGAATGTAACCCATTCGTTTGTCCACTTGACACGTGCTTTGTTACATTCGATGTTTGACGAGTAAATCGATTTGAACTGCCCACTGAAACATGTTAGTATTACATAGAAGTTAGTTCAGTGTTTAATCATCCTTATAGTATATTATGAGAGATTAATGTACTTAGTGCTAAAAGTTTGGAAGTTAAGAATATAAATACCAGCAATTTAATAAGATTGCGAACTGTAGATAATCTAGTTTACTTTAGAAACTGATGAAAACTACATTTGCTAAGTCTTTTAACAATATTAATTTACAAATGTCATGATCTTACTCGTAAGAAAACCCTCGTGACTCAAATACTTTATAAATATCTTCGGAATCCAAAATAATTTCATCTTCTTTTCCCTCTTCTTTAAAATCTTGCTGAAAATGTATTACTTTAACACCATTTATAACTCCAGTGGCTATTAAAGTGTCGTCGTGACAAACCTAAAATATTGGTGAATAATATTATGGTAGTTACAAATATTATGTTTTGAAACGAAATGAAATAGTTTATTACGAATCCATAAAATGCCAAACGTTATTTAGATTCAGTCAATTTTTACTCTACCCACAGTTCGGAAAGCTGTTTCCACCAGAGAAGAACAGACAAGAAACTAATGTTGCTCTTTTTCAAAACAGTTCAAAGGTATAAAGAAGGTACAGTGTATAATACAAAAAAAAATACTTTTCGTTTTTTTTTTATTTTCGTAGCAGCTAGTTCATTTATTTTGCAAAATAAAAACAATAAATTCATAAAAGTGCACCACCTCTCAGTAATCATAAATCATTCAAATTCAATAATTTCTTAAATATGCCTTATGACAAGAGTAGGTAACAGTTAATGATAGTAATTTTAGACGACGAAAAATAATCTAGATTGTAGAAACTTAACTGATATAACAAAAAAAGTCTTACCTCAAACATACTATCTCCTTTTTTTATCATTACAGACAACTTCAGAGAACTATCTCGTCTAATAACGACTTCGCTTAAAAAGTGAATATTCTTGAATACAACCGAAAGATCTCTATAATCCATGTCTCTATACATAGCAAGAGTCTCCCAAACAAGTACTAAAATTGCAGATTCTGGCAAAACGTTAGTGCCTAAAAATAAAGAATTCAGAATCAGACGCTGTTGGGTAGTTATCAGTCGTTATAGAATAAGCGGAAGGAAAGTCTATGAGTTTAATCTAATATAAATAATAATAATACTAGCCCTAATACAGCCCACTGATGAGCATGGGCCTCCTATGCATGATGAGCACGAGTCTTAGTCCAACACGCTGACCTAGTGCGGGTTGGCAATCTTCATACACCCTCAAAATTCATATAAAGAATTCTAAGGTATGCAGGTTTTCTTCATCTTTAAGCAATCGACAACTGATAAACAATACGCATTATAGGTAGAATGTCATTTGTACTGATGATGATTACCTACTCCAAGACAAATCATAATGCGAAAGGGATCGAAAATGCTTTGCCGGCCTTTAAGGAATAATTTTTTCCTAAAATTTATATTATAACAGTATGGCAAGTGAATACTGACCCAGGACATTGTACCAAAAAAAACTCCTGGCTCCTTAAAAATACAAGAAACGTTTAATATAAGGCATTAAACCACTAAGATCTTATAATAAGCTAAAGTTGGGCGTCAGTAAAATTGGAGACGGGCATAGTGGTTGGTGTCGTTAGCATATTTGTCAGTTTATGATACAATTTATGATTGATGGCTATCGGAAGTACGAGCAAGTTTGTGACTACTTCCACAAAGTTTTGCTAAGTTTTCTTTGATGATCAAGCAAAAAGACAAAATTTCAATAGAAGCATTAAGCTTCTTGCGAAATAAAATAAATTTACACTGTAAGGAACTACTGATTGTAGGGTTGATTAAATTAATGCGTGGAGTTATTTATATTTTGGGCAGATGTGCTGCTTACGATCCAAGCAATCTCATTGCGACATTCAGTTGTATATATAGTAATAATAAGTTAAAAATAATATCAGCACAGATTATTATCTATCCAAAACAGTTGTTCCTCTGTTTTTTATATTTAGATTTTATTTTGTACACAATCACTTAATTTTTCTTTTATGATCCTATTCTATTTTATACCTTGAAATTATTTAGTAATTGAAAATACGAGACACAAATATCTAAAGAATCTCATATTTACAAAATACGCATTGACACCCAAGCTGATAATATAATATGTATCATGCATATTCTCAACAAGGAATTAGGCCTATAAGCCAAAAGCTAAGTCCTACAACCAACAAATCGCCACGAAACCACATGTATATCTTGTGTGTTCTGATGAGTTAAGAGGATTGTATAAGTTTTGGCTACACGTAGTACAAACCATGCCATGCGACACAGTGTTTGTGTGGATCTGCAATTACAAACCAGAGAGATGATTTGATCTAACAGATAATAAGTAATTATTATCTCGCCTTCTTGGTCTAGTGATTGCATATATGAGATGTAACTAGGAGTTCTGGGTCAAGTTCCAGGTCGAGAAACTTTAGGTTTTCCTAATATAATTTGATTTCGATCCTTCATAGAAGGTTAACTTGTCAGGCTGGCCGAAACTAAGTCAAATATTTTCTGCAACAGGCTCGAAACAATATGTTGCACAAACCTCAGATAAGAGCTCAATAAGGGCTAATGGCAGACACAATAGTTCATTATATTAAACCAGTATTAACATAATAAGAAAACACTTACCCTCCCTGACATGTCCCTCGAGATATTCATACTCATCGTCATGAACCGATATGATCAATTTTCGAGAGCTTGCTGTAGTCTTTTCTAATTTAGTTAATGTTCTAACAGGCCTGAAAACGCAGAATTGAAATTGAATGAATTAAAAAAAATAGGAGTGAGGCACTTTATTCTATTTGAAAGAAAACTAAAAATATCGTAAGTAATCGATACGAAAAACACACGTGAGTACCTCAGGATTAGAATGGTGGCTGAAATTATGATAGGCTCGTCGTCTGTCAAGGATTGATTATAATCTGGTACTGGTAATACTGAAGAATGGTAGAAATAGCAGTGTGTATGCACTGTCGTATTTCGGTTTGAAGGAAATTTTAGCTAGCGTAATTACTGGGCGTAATAAGACATCTTACTTCTTATCTTACTCTTACTACTATTTTTTTTATCCGATTCTTTAAGTAGATGGCGCTGGCGTCGTACTGTGTTTTAGGGACTTTTGTAGAGGAAAAGGCTTTTCACGCGGGTGAAACCGCGAGCAACACCTAGTCTTAAATATGTTTAAGGGTGACGAGCGCAGTGGAGTGCCACGCAGTATTTGTAATTCTAACTTATGTATGGTGTTGCTACTGTTTATGATCGGTCGTATCACTCAACATCGGGCGAGCGGCATTCTCGTCTCTTCGTTCAATTGTGATAAAAATAGTAAAAAAAAACTCGAAATGTGGGTACACTACATCGCTTTCGCCTAATTTTTCGACGGTGACTTTGTGTTATGTATAGAAGCAACAAATATGATTTATCTTTAAAAACTTACCAGTCTTCACTATGTTCCCATTGAGCAAACTGGGATATTAAAGGCGTTTCTGTCGAAACGGGGTACTCAATTTTTGGATATAATTCGTCCAGTTTAGGATTTAGACCAGCTTCGTACATTCTGAAATGCGACGATTAATAATTTATAACGCCTTGAGAATTATATATTTTATTTTTAACCCCCGACAGAAAAAGCGGGGTGTTATAACTTGTAAGTTTAGGGTGTGTATCTGTATATCTGACGGTGTCTGTGTTGACCAATTTTGACGCGGTTTTTTTTTTGTTTGAATGCTGCATGTGATCGCGATGGTTCTTAGCTATAATTTATGAATATCTGTTCAGGTGTTTGAAGATTATCAGCTCTTTTCCAACTTAAAAAGCCCGATTGAATTTAAATTTGGTGTACTGTGACTTCGGCAATATTTTTAAACATGAGATGATGCTGCAGCATCAAATAGTCTGCGGGATACCCAACTCCTTAGCAACTTATAGCAGATATAGCATGTTTGGGCTCATAAGGATGGTCTCATCGAGTAGGTGTTAGATAGTTGATTATCAAGGCCCCATGGTGGAGAATAAAGTAATTGAAAAAGTTTGAAATAAAAATTACATGTCGGGGTTATTTTAATTATAATTTATTTTTTATAGAATTTGTCAAATATGTAAACAAATGTTTTGTTCAATATTTCACTATCTGAGTGTAATGTACATCAAAAGGAGATTTAATCTAATTCTATTTGAAATGATTTTATTATAAAGGAGACGTCCGCTTTTTGTATGGGTGCTGGGCCTCAAAATCAAACCAGGCTGAAACTTTATGCATATTAGAGGGGCAAAAATAATATTTTAGACCCCTCCATTTATAATTAACTTTTTTTAAAGCGTTCATTTTAAGTGTAGTTTTTAAGCAAAATAAAATAACATAAATCACGTTATCGGAGGACTTTGAAATTATACGATTTATTGCTTTAAACCTAGTTTTTGGGAGTACTATCCAAATATATAAAGTATCATGGTTATAATTTTAAGCCCGTTTTTGGACATGTCCTTTCGCTTCTATTTTGAAATTTAGGCAAAAACATGAAATATCAGTTTGCTTACATTGTAAACAAATTCTATAGAAATTCGGTTTAGTTTCGAAAAATTCACAAGCAACATATCGACATTTAAAACAAAATGCTTGTTGTATTCGTATCAAATAGTTTGGAAACAAATAATAGTTTCGCAACAGATTCATTCAGCCAATTATTTACGATGAAACGCGGTAAAATACGCCAACTATGTACCTACATAATATGTAACATAGAATCGCTCTTATAATAAATATAAGAGCGATTTTATATTTTAACAACGTAAATCTATCGGTGTTTTTCTTTGGTAGCCCAGAAGGTAACCAATCTTCTTAGTTTTTAATGTTTGTACACTATGTATACACAAACAATATGAAAAGCGATTTTTCTATGAAAATAATGTCTATATCGGTAGAAAGCACAGGAATCTTAACATTTATCCCCTCCACTAGCTTTACAGACATCTTGATGTTTTTTAAAGACTTTCAGAAATATTTTCATTTTTAGGCAAGGTAATAATATATTAAAAACAATGGTTAAACAATATTACTATTACATACTTCCCAATGGCTTCCAGAAGGAATTTGACACCGTCTTTCATACCTCGTTTGGTCAAGGGTATGTGCGTACAGTCTTTATGAGATCTCTTCAAAATCGCTTGCAGCAAACCGTGTGGGGCTATCTCAATAACTATGGCGTTATCGGAGATCAGCTTAGCTGTTTCTTCGAACAGTACTGGGCTCTAAGTAAAGAAAAATAGTAAAAATAAAGTTACTGATGTTGGATCTTATATGTCAGATATTATAAAAATATATTATATATAATATACGTGCGTCATAATTATATTATATTACTAAACACGGCACCATTATTATTACCATATATATAATATATCGACAATTAAAAAGGTGTGACGATATCTCACAAAATATACCATGTACTGTTCCTATATATTTAAATTTTATTGCTTTGCCAAAAGAACCTTTACTTACTAATAAGTTGTTCGTATGATATTCAGCAGAGGAGTATTTCGCTAAGGGTCCGTCCCATTGGTGTTGTGGTATGGATGTCGAGAGCCACTTCTTACTGCGGGGTTTGGGATCTTTTATTACGTCCTTTAGTTGTGTTAGAAGTTCTGAACCTGAAAATGATTGTCTTTATCAACCACTTTATAATAAAATTGTGCGTGATGAAACTATTAAATGATTTTATTCGCTGATCGCCCAAAAACAAGTGTAAATCTATTGCAATAAGATAGATAAACTGAAATTGTTATCACTATATAACTCTTTACAACCTCGTTCCTTAATCGTGAGTTAACTCTTTAAATCTGTGGTGCTTATGAAGCAGAGTAAAAAGCGAATCCAACATAAACTTTACAACAACTTTATAGGGCACTGCCTATAGTTCGGACAAACTAAGCTGGCCGGTATGACAATTAAATTTTTTTCCCAACGCGATAACTCTGTGAGAACGTCTACCCAAAAAATTCAAAACCGTGTCATGTCATACCGGCCATATTAGTTTGTCCCTACTATAGTTAGTCACATACTGGATTTCAAATATTATTTTTAGGGACTGAAGTCAGACGTGGTGTAGAAAGTATAATGACATTAATACGAACATTAGGATTAGATTCAGGTGCTAAAGTGATAAAAGATACCTACCAGCTTCTGATACGTATCTCGAATGGTAAGGTATATTAGCACAAGCCACTTCTCTAGCGAACACACCACGGGCAGTCAGCTCATTAACGAATTTCTTCATGGATTCGGCGGGTCCCGATATAGTGGTCGAATCAGAGCTGTTGTGACAAGCTATGTCGATGTCTGGAGGACATTGATTCACCATCTGATGACGTAATACTTTTTTGATACACAGATTTTGAATATTTTTTAAAAATAGATTCCGTTACATCCTTAACTTATTTTTGTATAGAGAAAGATTAATCTTGGCAAATATGACTTGAATACTAAACAAATTTTATGACGATGTTTGTTATTTTTTTGTTTCTTACCGTCAAGGCCATGGTGTTACTTTTATGTAAATAAACTTACCGATTTATATCCTATAGCTACAGCGGCCATGGCTCCTTTTATAAGTGGAGTATCCTTGGAAACTTTACCACGACAGTAGGTACATAAGATCGTTTCTTCAGCTGTGAAAGTATCATCATGGTACCCGCATACCGTCTCACCCAAACTGTGACCTGAGGTAATAATTTTACTAAGGAATAATATCGATTACTGACGTGTTTACGAATCCTTAGAAACCACTCTTTCTTATCCTTACTAATATTATAAATGCGAAAGTAACTCTGTCTGTCTGTCGCGCTTTCACGCCAAAACTACTGAACCGATTTAAATGAAATTTGGTACACAGATAGTCTAGAGCCTGAGAAAGGACAATAAAAGACAAAGAAGGGAAAATATAAAGCGTTACTTTTATCCCGGAAAAACTTTTTCACGGGGGCGGAGCCGCGAGCAAAGGCAAGTTTATTATATTTCAAGAAATATAATTGCATCATAAAAAAATATGTCTAGTTATTCTTACCAATAATATAATCAGGAACAATTCCAATTGCCTTCAGAACATCTGTAAGACCAATCTGGATAGCACTTATACCAATAAAACTATTCAAGATGTTGTCAAACAATGTGTTATCCGGTTCTGTTATAATTTTTATAAGATCTACGCCTTTTGGCTCCAGAACCTTGCTACACCTGTGGGAGATAAAATTAAATTACTTAACGAAGTAAAGTAATTAAAATTTTGGAAGATACAGAATTTTTCCAAAAGGTAAAAAAAATAGATGACTGCCAGTCTTAAGAGCCATGATAATATGATCTTACTAGTTCTATACAATAAGAATATTGCGACTAGGTGAAGATGAAAAATATCTACAGGGTGAAATTGAAGTCATGGGCATTAAGTAAACCTTATACCGACCTACTTAATGGGAATACTTAGAAGTCATCTAGAATGAGAATAGAACCATATTATTTTTATAGTATGTTTCGTTCCGTGCCGCAAAAGAGCGCATTGAGATTTCGATATTTGAAGATTTATTGGCGCTTATTTAGTGTTTTTATTTTTTCTAGTAATAAGTGATCTCTTGCAATAGTCTTTAAGGCACTTCTGGGTTTTTCATAATATATTATTAAGAATTTTGATTTGCGTAATTTTAATCCCAATAAGAAGCGAATCATGAGTAATGCCTTAGGTTCTAAAGATGCTTATGAATTCAAGTTCACTATTTATAGGTATAACTACACTTATTTATTAATGAAATGAAATGAAATGAAATGAAATAATTTATTCGAACCCATAAAATGTTATACATTATTTAGATTCCGTCAATATTAACTCTACCACCAGTTCGGAAAGCAGTTCTCACTAGAGAAGAACGGGCAAGAAACTCTAGTGTTGCTCTTTTCAAAATCAGTTCAAGGTATAAAATACATTGCATTATGTAGAGAAAAAAATATATACAATTCAGTATTTGTTCACTTATGTTTAGAGCAGTTCATTTATATACTCGCAAAATAGATAATAAAAATTTTAATTCCAACACGAGTGCATAACTATCTCAGGAATCATGTAATAATTTGATCTGAAATCTTCAAGATGTCGTTATTAATCTAAGTTTAAGATATACCCCCAATACTTATATATATATATATATATATATATATATATATATATATATATATATATATATATATATATATATATATATAGTAAGCGAAAAGGGCAAACCAGTCCACACAAGCAGCACCCGTTCACGAGTATGACGCATGTGCCAGCCATCGGCCTCCTCAACCATATTACAGGGAAGTGGCCGACCCGGCACACGACGCCACCGCAGGCACAGACAGTTAAGGAGTATGTCATACCCAAGCCGCTCACAGATGGAAACAAAGAAACTTTATTAAAACGAAAGACATGATTCCAAAGAAAATCACATGAAAAAATTTAATCCCAGGCTTTTTTATCCTCTATGTATTCTGAAATCTTGTAATAAGCTTTATTACATAACTTTCGCTTAATAGTTGTTTGGAATTTACCAATGTTTAAACACTTAATTTCAGTGGGAACTTTATTATAAAAGTGTATACAGTAACCCTTAAAAGATTTGCTGATTTTTTGGAGCCTTGTTTTGTGATTAACTAGATTATTTTTGCTTCTAGTATTTAAGCCATGGATATCGCAAACTTTTGGAAAGTTTTCTATATTCTTATGTACGTACATTAAATTAGCGAATATAAATTGTGATGCTACTGTCATTATATTTGATTCTTTGAATTTTTCTCTTAGAGAACATCTAGAGCTTAGGGAGTAGATAGATCTTATAGCTCGCTTTTGAAGAACAAATATAGTATTAATGTCAGCAGCACCACCCCACAGCAAAATTCCATAACTCATCAAACTATGAAAGTAAGCAAAATAGACCAATTTCGCTGTTTCAATGTCAGTTAATTGGCGTATCCTGCTCACTGCAAAAACTGCGGCGCTCAGCTTTTTAGCTAGTACAGATATATGAGGACCCCACTGAAGTTTAGAGTCCAATGTGATACCCAAGAATTTGGTTGTATCCACAAGGCTCAACTCGTCACTATTTATGAAAATGTTAGCGTTAACATTTTTGACATTAGGTGTGACGAATTTTATACATTTAGTTTTTTCACTATTTCATAATAGTTTGTTAACGCTGAACCAATGCACTATTTTTGAGAGAGTATTGCTTACATCGTCAAGAATTGTTTGATGTCGACTTATTTTAAATAATAAGGAAGTATCATCTGCAAACAACACTACTTCACAATTGTCCCTTATGAAATAAGGTAAGTCATTTATATAGATTAGAAAAAAGAAAAGGTCCAAGAATTGAGCCTTGAGGAACTCCCATTGTTACTATAGAACCAGGAGATCGTTTTCCATTAACATCTACACTTTGTACCCTATTGCTTAAATATGATTTAAATAATTCAAGGGCTTTGCCATTAACCCCATAGTGGCTCAATTTCCCGATAAGAATATCATGGTGAACACAATCAAAAGCTTTGGAAAGATCACAGAACACTCCTAAAGCGTCCTGAGAATCTTCCCAAGCGGCAAAAATATTTTGTATAAGCTCCACACCAGCATCTGTAGTGGAGCGACCCCTGGTGAATCCAAATTGTTTTCCATGAAGTAAATTATTTTTAGTAAAATAATGTTGAATTTGTATAAGCATGAGTTTTTCAAAAATTTTGCTTATTGACGGTAGCACAGATATGGGTCTAAAGTTAGTGGGGTCATCTGTACTACCGGATTTAAAAAGAGGTATTATTTTACTTAATTTCATTCTATCAGGAAATATACCACTTATAATACACAAGTTAAAAATTGTAGCTAACTGGGGTGCTAGTACAAATATTACAGACTTTAAATTTTTTGTAGAAACACCCCAGAGGTCACATGTATTTTTAATATTAATTAATTTAAATTACAATGGAATAAAAATGAATCTCCACATCCAGCGACATTGTCTTGTAAAAGTTTGTTGGCAATTGTGGGAGAGGAGTTTAATTTTTTTGTTATAGAAACCGGTATGTCAGTGAAAAAAATTTCAAATGCCCTAGCTACGTCTATGTCGGAACTAATAATTTGTTTATCAATATTGAGGCTGAACTCCATTCCACCAGGTTCAGCCTTACCAGTTTCCTTTCTTATTACACTCCAAATCATTTTAATTTTATTTTTAGAGTTTTTTATCTTATTGCTCAAGTATATTATATTATTCAGTAGTACAGTGAGATTATGAATTTGTTTCAAGTAGAGTTTTTCTATAACTATTAAGCTTAGACTTTGAATAACCTGTTTTCGTTTTTAACTGGAAACTTTTACGCCGGGAGGAAATTTTCACGCATGTGGGGCCCCGGGCCGATATAGTAATAAATATAGACAAAAACCACTCACACAGATCCAGCGTAAAAGCAAAATGTTTATTCCAGCTCTAATCTATTTGTACAAATTTTACTAGAAACGGGCTCAAAACTGACGTGTATTTTATATTATAACACGTGTAATATGCTTAGACACGTGTAAAAATTAAATTTATTTTGATGGTCGAATGTGCGTGATGAAATCCATATCGTGCGGATTACGGATATTTAGTAACGACCGAGTTTTAGGGTTAGTTTTTTGGATATTGGTTGATCATAGAATAGTGAATAGGTTTCGATATAAACGTATAAAAGTTAGAATTGCTTAAAACAAAATATAAGGAAATATATAGAATGAACAGCTAATATAGACGTTGATAGCTATAGATAGCTCAGCGCAGAAGGTATCAATTTGCCGTCGTTTTTAAAAAAACGTTTACAATCGCTTTTTTAATCCATCGAGAAAATGAATCAATCAAAACATAGTCTTTTTACATGCTTACAGATGACTTTTGATTGGTTTAGCCTCGGGATCTCATCGAAAATTAAGAATGGAATCGTATATTGAATAAAACGGTTGCTAATGCAGGCACACGAAAAAAATGCCGGCAACAGACAGTTGCTTCAAAAAATTGCTAAAGTAATCGGCAGATGCTTCAATAAAATTAATTAAAATTAATTACATGAAGCAACTGTTAACTTAAGTGCAATGATAAGAGTTAGGGCTGATTTTACCGCTTACTGATAAAGTCTATGCTCCTAGATTAGAGTGTAGCTTATATGTTTGGTCAGCGTATACATTTATGTGACGAATAGCGTTTAGCAGCAAGCGGTGAAATCAGTCCTTAGTCTTAGTTTGTATATCTCCTATAGCAAGATATTTAGTATCTAATCTAGATTTTGCTTATAAATTTGAACATATTCAGGTATAACACCCAATAATAATTATATGATAATGCAGACATCATGAAACCCAGCCCAAAGTATGTAGTAATTACTGCGACTTAGAACTTAATACAGATTTATTACTTAAGCCCCTGGAGTAATTGCATACTGCCCATTAAGTTTTATGTTGATTTTGTTCGTAGGTTTGTTCAGAAAATAAGTTTCATTGATATTATTATTTTATCTCGTGTATAATATTGTTATATACCACCAAAGTATTAAATATAACATTTTGGGATTCGCTAACCGCAATTTTTTTATAAATATTAAGTAACTATTGTATTAAGACTACCTTGGTGGCGTAGTCGTATTACGGTACGACTTCAGTGCTGAGGTCTCGATATTGGGTTTTTCTACTTAGTATCAGTCTGCTGTCTGAAATTTGTCATCACATCATGGGACGGAATACGGACGGTGAAAAGTGTGTGCACTAGTTGCGCCTCTGCTTACCCTCTCGGGGATAAAAGGCGTGTATGTGTGTGTACCGTATTAGAAATTTTAAGAAAAGTGACTTTAACGCGTATCAACAAAATCATTGGAGCAAAAATCCATGACGTTAATACTCGGGAGTATAAAAACCACACTTTGCTTATAAAAATAGAGTTAATGTACCGCAAACTATAAGGTGCTTAAGAAAGATAAATTTGAAATGCGAAAAAATCTTCTTACACCGAAACGTAGGCGCTGCTCTTTGTTATTCACTCGGAGAGTTATTTTTTATTTAAGAATTTTAAATAAAATATTTCAGCTGAGTACTTAGGTAAAACGTAACCCAAATATGCGATATTTGAATAGAAATCGTATTTTGCTTTAAAATAGAAACAGACCAAATTCGAGTCTTTGTGAATATTGAGTTTTTATCGGACCAGTCATAAATTGGGAACTAATTCTTGTTTCAAATTCAATTCTATATCTTACTTTAGAATAGCTTCTGCAAATATCGGTATCCGCATCAGATCAGCTCCCATTCCACCCCACTGGGAGCCCATGCCACTGTACACGAACCAGACAGGCTGTTTTACACCTGGGTAGTAGTTGACACTCTCTGATGGACATACTGTTTCATTGTTGTCGTTTGTATCTGAAAAATGGATTTTGTTGTGTTGGTTTTGAGACTCTTTCGATTTCTGATTGAAATTAGTAGGTTTAGAGAAAGGTTTAAAAAAAATTGTGTTAAATTCTCTTGTTCTTATTACAAAGTATGCTCAGTCTAAAATTGTTGCGTATTATTTTTCTTTACTGAAATGTCTTGTAAATAAAATTGACATAAACTTACTATTTTCCTAGGTAGTATGTATCCTCGGAAGTATCTTACAGTTAATTAAGATTAATATTGCATGCATTCCAAAACTTTCTTAAAATAATTTACCAAGTATGGCGTATCCTCTCGCGGTATGTTCAAGTATGTCATCGGCAAAAGCACTTCGTAGAAGTGCGACTTGTTCCAAATCTATCGGCTGACTCTTCAATATATCAAAAACTTTGCTTGCACAGTCTTCCTGTCTTCCAGAAGCCAAGACGAGTTGCGGAATTGTAGTTTGATACTTTTTAGGATCCTAAAAGCAAAACCAGACTTGTATACTTGGCTGTAAATTTATATAACCATATGGTTATGAAGAATTACGAAACGTTTGTTTTTAACCCGCATTCTATTGTTTTCAGTACATTTTTGTCAATTCAACGATCAATGTCGAAAACCATAAGTGAAACCTAGTCATAAACCTAAACTGTCTCTGACGTTACCTTCTTCTTATAATGTCCTTTCAAAAGCACATGGTAATTAGCACCAGTGAACGAGAAACTATTCAATGCAGTGTAACCTCGGCCGAATTCTTCATTCTCTGTTATCACCTGCACCCTGTTGTTCTGTACAGCTGGCAGGTCCTGAGGCTCGGTGTAATGTAAGTTAGCTGGTAATTTTCCTTGATGATAAGCAAGGCAGAGCTGGAAAGGAAAGTATTTACTGGAGCGCAAAAATATAAGGAAGCTAAATAAGGTATATCGATTCTACTACTAGCCCTGTATTATATATTGCCCACTCTTGAGTGGACGATAGCCTTGTTGGGAATGGAACTGTCTGCCGAGACAATGTCTGGACGTTCAAAACCTAAGGCACACACCTCTGACTTTTCGAAGTTACGTTTGTATTGTTTATCGATTATCGTTCGCTTTAACGGTGATGGAAAACATCGTGAGGAAACCTACATACCTGAGAATTTTCCATAAGAATTTCGAGGGTATGTGAAGTCTGCCAACCAGCACTAGGCCAGCGTGGTGGACTAAGGCCTAACCCCTCTCAGTAGTAGAGGAGGTCCGTGCTCAGCAGTGGGCAGTATATCATATCAGCCCTGTATATGATACAGGGCTGATTGCATTGCATTGTACTCCTGAGCACGGGCCTCCTCCACTACTAACTGACACACACTATAACCAACTTACATAATCTATTAATTATGCAACGAAAAATTAAAATTAATGCTAATGGCACTGTTTCTATGAGTTAAAATCGGCATTGAATAAATTAAAGTAAAATTAGCAAACCTTGGTGAGAGCAGTAACCCCCGAAGCAGGCTCGGTGTTCCCCATGTTCGATTTTACACTGCCAATTTTAATTACTTTATCTTTAGCAAAAACGTTGCTAATTGCTTGCATTTCATTGCGATCCGCTTTTGCATTGGCTGAAATTAGCAAACGGAGAAAAGAGATTAAATATTAGGTATACTTTTTAGAAGTGGACGATAGCCTAGGTGGGAGTGGAACGGTCTGCCGAGAAAATGTCCGGAGGTTCAAACCCAAGGCACACAACTCTGGCTTTTCGTAGTTACGTGTGTACTGATTATCAATTATCGTTCGCTTTAACGGTGAAGGAAAACATCGTGAGGAAACCTACATACCTGAGAAGTTCTTTGAATTTCGAAGGTATGGGAAGTCCGCCAACCCGCACTAGGCCAGCGTGGTGGACTAAGGCCTAAAACCCTCTCAGTAGTAGAGGAGGCCCGTGCTCAGCAGTGGGCAGTATATAATACAGGGCTGATTGCATTGCATTGCATACTTTTTAGTGGTTTATTAATTTGGGTAGCTCTTCATGTGCCATAGTGCAATACGGCTACCTTTCTCTAACCTCTGGAGTACTTAACACAACAGCATGCTAATTAAGGTCTATTACCAAAACACCCTTAAGTAGATAGATAAAAAGCACGCATATTTGTGTCTATTGCAATCGTGTCTTAAAATTTATAGTAAAGTAGCATTGAACTGTATAATATGACGCAAAAATATCTTATGTTGATGTTATTTTCTATTATAAATTATACTGCTATGGTTATTTTTGTGTTGAGTAAATACTGAGTCTTCTGTCGTTAAAAGAAATCTTAATTTATTCTATCAATCATTTATATTATGTAGTGTGTTATTATATAAATTACCATATCCCATAAATTCAAAGATTCTACTTTGGGCCTTGTTTCTTACAAAAGATTTATTTGTTTGAGAAGCTCCATTTTGAACCCATACATACCAGTTGCGTGAGCCTCAACGTATTCCACACAAGTTGGATCAACTTTTGCTTCCACATAAAATTTGTGGAGGAATTCCTGTAAATCATCGGGTTCTCGTATCGGCAAGAATGCAGCGTCAGGTCTCATTTTATGTTCGCCTTTAATATGTACCACTTCTGTGTATATTCTGGCAAAAATTATAATTGTTAATGTTTTAAATAGTATAAACGAAAAACAGAGTCACTAGGGGAAAGAACCCTTTTTTTAATGAATGAAAATCTCTTTATAGTTCTTTCTTTTGGAGCCTCTGTTGGATGTTTGCCTAAGTGGAATCTCATATACGAGAATTCATTTGGGTGGATATAACTGCTTCACTTGTATTTGCACAAGTGTTTTTTTTTTTCACTTCCTTCCCCTTTTAAAGACATGATAACTGGGATTTATAAGATTTCAGGCCAGCTTCGCTGATTTCAAGAAGATTTTATTTGATATTTATCGTATTAAACAACCAATGTAGATAGTGCTCATTTTTTATTTTGAGCATATATTATAGTGTGACTTTTATATTTGGTTGGCTAATACATTTATGTGACGAGTGGCATTTATCAACAAGCTGTAAAATCGGCTCTTAAAGTGTAATATTTGTCAATGACGAGCGTGAAGTAATGCCCTGCGAAAATTATAATGGTTCTGTATGGTGTATTTATTATGGCACTTATTAAACCAGTTACTTATCTCATCATATAATTCGTTTATAAATATTAAATAACAACATTATACCTTTTTGCATCCTTCGCTTTTTGTAAAAACAGCAAGCTTACCGCATCGGATCTGACATACCCATCGGCGTTTTTATCGAAACATTTTGTCTTCCCATCCAAACATAAAAGGCCCGCGCTAGTAACATACAAAATACATTATCATAAATGAAAATATCATTTAATCTCGTTACCATAATTACTCTAATCTGTATTTAAGTAACATATAAATAATTTTTTTATTGCATTACAATTCGATCATTATATAAATTTATATTCTATAAAAGGAGATGTCCGCTTTTTGTATGAGTGCTGGTCCTCAAAATCTAACAAAGCTCAAACTTTAGGGAGATTAAAAGGGCAAAATATGGAACTTAGATCCATTAAAAAAATATTTTTAGACCCCTCCATTGATAATCAACTTTTTTAAAAAACTTTCATATTAAGTTTAGTTTTCAAGCTAAACAAAAATACATAAATCTCAGAATCGGAGGTCTTTAAAATTAAACGATTTATTGCAAAACGTCAGTTTTCAGGAGTTCTATCCAAATATATATAAATTGTCTTGTTTAGAATTTCAGGCCCGTTTTTGGACATGTCCTTTTACATTTAATTTCCATTTTTACATCTTGAAGGACAATCTAAAACACCAACTCACCATCGCATATTTCTCGAGACGTTAGGATACAAACAATGGTTACAGCCACCAACGAGAGCTGCGTCACATTCTCCCGCCTTCATTCTGCTGTACGCTATCTCGAGGCAAGCGGTGGAACTCGCACAGGAGTAGTCCAGGCCGTATGATGGACCTCTCCCATCGATCCAATAGGATATACGATTCGCGAACATGGCTTTGCTGGATCTGATTTGGGGAATAGTGTTTTCGGTATAAGCTTGGGAGGAAAATTCAAGGCTACTAAATTTAGGTTTCGCTGGTCGTAGAATATAAATATTATGATCACAGCGACCATCGTATACAAGGTGTTAAACCATAGTAGCCCAAGCAAGTGTGTCGCGTTCCGGGCTCAGCCTTCGTATATTCGATTTTAAACAGGCCGGCGTAGTTGTGTCAACTGGCAAGGGATTTTCATCTCTGACAGATACTGATCTGTCAGACATGAAAATAGACTACTGAGTCTATTTAGACAGATCTCAACTTACCATCAGGTACCGTGCCCATAAAAATAAACCTTTGTCCTTCTCACAGAGGACTGCCCACATATTGTTGTAACTTACCCGTTAATGATAAAATTGCCGTATTTGTTAATTTGATGAATGATCATAGCACTGGAGTCGGTGAATGAAGAGCCAATGAATACCCCAATTTTCTTTCCTTTGAGTGATGCTAGACTGGTACCTTATATGTAAAAAAGAGATAATGTAGTAATTATTGTCGCCATCTTGGTGTAGTAGCATTTGGCTGTAGACCCGCAGATCTTGAGTACGAATCTAAGGTTACACAACACTGAATCCCTCAGACGGAGTTGACTTAAAGAAGTTAGGCAGCTAAGGGGTTTTTTAATACATGAATGCAGCTAAGGCAAATCTCTTTGATATATTTGCTAGTCTCATCTTTCAGTTGCTTATAAAGAACAGACACAATAAGAACAGTTTCTGCTTAACTTTCAGGAATGAAACTATAAAGTAGTCTACTCATGATAAGTGATCGCCCATATATCGTTGCGACGCGCGGTAGGTTTTATAATTTCATCATCATCAAAGATAAAAAGTTTATGAGGTTTTACCTGAATCAAATATAGCTCCATATACTTGCTCGAGAAGTTTCCTTGCCATAGGCTCCATGACGTAGCCTAATGGGTACGTGACTTTGAAGAACTGCGCGTCAAACTTATCAAAACTATCCACCATGCCTACATGTTTGGGTACGCTTGGATCATTGAGGCTCCATCTCGGATTATCAGAAGTCACCATGTCCACCTAAGGAATTTGCTTGGTTTACTAAATATAAATTAGCTCGTTGGTAAGTCTGTTTAAGTTTTGTATATTGAGGTAGTTGTCGATTTCTACTGCTAATGGCTATTTCTACCACCAAGTAATTTTGTGCAAGCAGTGTTATATTTCGGTTTCAAGGATATTACAGCTAGACAATTACTGGCATTATAAGATTTAACATCTAATGTCTCAGGATGATGAGCGCATTAAAGTGCCATGCATTGCTTTGTTATTAAAAGTTTGGGTAGTGTTGTTTCTGTTGATGATTATTTAATTATTAGTCGTGTCATTTAGCGAGTCACGAGGCGAGCGGCTTACTTATTTTGTCATTAATTATATGTATGAAGGAGTGTACAAGCTCATGTTTCGGCTTCGAGAGATTGTATCTCGAGTAATCATCATATTGTGTTCTAGGCCTATGGTGATATTTGGGTTTCATGAGGCTCAATATTACCGAAATAGTGTCTCAGAGTATAGAGCTCAATGCAGTGCTTTGTACTTTTGTGTCACGAGTTTATGGGCCGTGTTAAAAAAATCTATAAAGAACAACTTGCTCGATCTTCAAATAAGATCTATAAAAGGAATGTAGCCGTTTTAACCCCATCCCTGTTAGAAAGCATTACCGTTTCGTTTCATGCATTAATTAATATTTCATATAATTATATAATCTGTCTGGAAATCTTTAGGGGAGGCCTTTGTTCACCAATGGACATCATGTCGCTGATGATGATGATGATGCTAATTATACAGGGCTATTTTGACATTGCGTTAATAAATAAAACCACATACTCTTCTTTGCCTCTGCTAACATTATGCCCAAAATCATCCAGGAAAAACGAATATTATCACCAAAAATCTCAATTTCACTTTACTGTCTTTTCTATTATTTTGTAGTTTAGTGCGAATATGGCGTGTGCCTGAGTGTTTTTCTGACTAAAAGTCTAATGTTGCCGCTGGAAGCAATCCTCTTAGAGTAGTAGTAGTGGCATTAGGGCGTGTTAACTTAAAGTTACTTTCTATTGATATTTATTTTGTTCGAAACTTACACTTTTTTATTTTCCATCTATGGTTAAAATAACTTAATGGAAAGTGTTATTTTCAATGAGATAAGTATGTGGTTTCATAGAGTAATTTAATGTCAAATAACCCTGTATAATAAGATTTATTTAATTAATTGCGTTAAATACCTACGCTTTGAAAATGATCGTGATTAAAACATTAAATAAATATTATTGACTATTTACTGACTGCCCAGTCTGGAATTTATGCCCGATATGGCGATAGGCTCGCCACCTATCACATGATGGGACGGAATACGCACGGCGAAAAGTGGGTGCTTTAGTTGCGCCTCTGCCTAACCCTTCGGGGATAAAAGGCGTGATTATGTGTGTGGGATAAACATTATTATAATTATGCTAAATGCATGACCTCAATTAAACGGTGAATCATATAATTATAATTGGTAATAATATTAAATTATAATGCTTATTTGACAAATAAAAGTTTATATGCATGTGAACTATTTGACTTTGAATTTGATTAAGACAATGTAATACACATGAAATGAAAATATTTTAGTAATCATGATATTTTGATATAGACCGGATAATAATACATTATTCAGACCGCAATGCCCCAGCGGCTGCAGTCTCCAGCTCGTCTCGGACTTGCACCTTTATTGCATAAAAGCACTACGCTTTTCACCTTTAAACGTTATTTCAAGTCTCATAATGTCGAGTTACATGGATTTTGATATCCGCAGAAAAAATACGCTCTCCTAGCCCGCGGACTGACAAGCACAGTGAATTAAAAATAGGTCACGGGATGGCGGTCTATAATACTGTGTTAACCTGTCCTGGAAAATCTCAGTCATTGTAGTAGAACACTCTCTAAACAGTGCCTTTTTAAAAAATCTTTTTCTGCGAGCTACAACGATACATGTGTATTCTTTCCTGCTAAATAGATATGTTAAATCTAGAATATAGCTAATATATGTGTTATATCCACTTTTGCGTTTATAACTAACTAGACTTCTGCTCGTAGCTCCAGCCGCGTGAATGAGTTTTTCCGGAATAAAAGTCCCGCTTTATATTTCCCCGGGATAAAAAGTAGCCTATGTTACTCGCTGATAGTGTAGCTTTATATTGGTGAAATATTTTTTCAAATCGGTCTAGTAGTTTCGGAGCCTATTCAATGCAAACAAACAATCAAATCTTTCCTATTTATAATATTAGTATAGACAAACATCCTGACATCTTCAGAAACATTCATATTTATATTAGTATCACTTACCTTATTGTATAAGTTGTGCTTGAATTCATTAACACTACTCGAGCTTGGAAAGAGTCCTGACATACCACTTATCACAACTTCGTCGTTAAATTCGGAATCTTCACTTGCCGCCATATCGTCAGAACTATCTCAGTATCCTTTCTAAAAGATAATAATAATGCGTAGGTATAAAGAACTATCTATGAATTAGTTAAAAAACGAATAAACACGCTAATGAAAATCCCTAAATGAGACAAAATCCACACAGGAGGGCTTTACTAATAGCCTTAGAAGAGTTCTATTAAAAAATGTGATATAATTTATTTTTATTACACGCTTTATATATTAGCTTCACTTGTATGTTTGTAACCGACTCCTTTGGGCGCGATTTTGACCCACTTTAAACGGTCAGATTTTATTCAAACTTTGTAGATTTGTCGAGGACCGATAACAATACACTTATTTGATAAGAATATGCCATTATTCAATTTGCAAAATCAGATTTTTGTCAATTTATATATATTTTTAGTGACATCTGTTGGGCCATAGTAGAATTACAACTAAACTGGTTACTCTTATGCGTAAAAAATCCTATTTGTCACAAGATGGCGCTTTCGTTTATTTTTAGTGACATCAGTTGGACAATAGTAGAACAGAACTAAAAAATAAAAAATAAATAATAGTTTAAAACAACTAAAAAACACGCTTTATAGAAAATCCAATTAAAAATAGAAAATAAATTTGAATTAAGAATAGTGTAAATAAGAAAAAAAATTTATTTTATTGTACAAAAAAGCGTGGGGTGCATGGTGTCAATAGTTATAAATATTTTATTGACAGATAATATGAGTAGAAGTATTATATATTATTTTGATAATATCTTAAAAAGCACCCCATTCTTTTTTGTACAATAAAATACATTTTTTTCTTATTTACACTATTCTTAATTCAAATTTATTTTCTATTTTTTGTTGGATTTTCTATGAAGCGTATTTTTTAGTTGTTTTAAACTATTATATTTTATTTTACAAGTTTGTAAGTAGTGCAGATAATAAATACGTAATTACTTTCAATGTTATATTTAACACGACCTATAATTACTGTTCGAAATATACTGTGCAGTGAGAATTGCGATACTAATCGACTACTTATACGAATGGCCTTATAAAAATCAAATTACTTAGAGTTCAATTAACGGCTGAACGAAATAGAAAAACCAAAAATATTGTAGATACTTAAAATGAGCTAAGTATGGGAGTATTATCTATACTTAATATATAAAGCTGAAGAGTTTGTTTGTTTGTTTGTTTGAACGCGCTAATCTCAGGAACTATTGGACCGATTTTGAAAATTCTGCCACTAATAGGAAGCTACATTACTCCTGAGTGCTATAGGCTACTTTTTATCCCGGAAAACTTTTCCACGCTGGCGGAGCCGCGCGCAATGCTAGTTGTAAATATATAAGGACTTATTACAATTTTACTTTGATCTTTTCCATAGTATCCGATATTATATCGGTATCAGGATACGATATCGGGGTAAGTAAAAAGTATGAATTATGACCTGCCTTTTACATTGTCCGTTCCGATATCGGATATCGGATCCGACACCGATATTGATTGATTTGGCGGCACTATCGGACGATAATATTTGTATGTGTGCTAGCCGGCTCTTTTTTACTTGTTTTGTTTATTGTTTATGATGATTATTTGTCCAATTTTTTTTATAAGCATGACATAGTCATTATTTAAATACGGCATACTCACATTACTTGAACTGAAATCAAGACCATGCTTGGGGGATAAAATTCACGCGACATTTTCTGTTATAGTCTGCCATTCTGCCCGCACAAAGCTATCGAGAAAATGGGCGAATCGGAACGATTTTATTGGAAAAGATATGTAACCATGGTATCGGATATCGGCTACCAGTGTCTGACGCCGATATCGTATCTATCGATTGACATCGTGTAGTCAAAACGCTCTTACTGTATTAAGAATCGAGAATGTCAACCTTGAATTGTATGCGGCCAACTACTGGGCACTGATATCTTATACTTCTAAGATTGGTTAAGGTCCATCTACAACGCTAAACTAGTCCGAGTAGGCGGACCTCACATACCTTCGCGACTAGATCTTAAGTAATCGAATATGGGCAGTCAAACATAATGTTGCGATTACTCAAATACCTCATATTTTCGGACTGATATGCTTGTCTATTCGTTTAATTGTACAAAAAAAAACAATATTTTTGAAAACATTTAAAATTAGGCCTGCAGCACTCCAGACCAGTTCAAGCGAGTCAGTACAAAGTAGTTTGTTACTTTATTCAAATTTATACACTAACTACCAATTGAATGCACTAAGGTAAATGTCATATAACTAGTACATGGATGACTCTTTTGATTTTTATCCATAAATTACTAAGAAATTTCATCATCAAGCTGAGGAATTTTTAAGGTTCTTTATAGAAATTTATGACGAGGCAAGCATGCCGTTTTCGTGATGTGTACATACCACTCCCAATAATAACTCACTGGAAACAATGACCTTCAAACCAAAAATACGACAGTGTTTTTACAATCTTGCTTGGTGATATAAATAAACCTGCCCAGACGGAAACATACCGCCTAATAACAGGTTAAGGCAATGGCGACCTTTTTGGGTCGGGCAACAGCTCGAGGCCTCACGCTGTAGCCAGCTGAGGACCATTTTTTAGATCATCACACTCTTAACCAAAAGAACTGACACACGATATAGTTGAAATCGGTTTGGTTTAGACCGCCACTGGGTCAGGGTAGGTAGGTAAGAAGAATTTCTATAAATACAGATTCCTAAATGAATACAGTCATCACATAGCGACATAAATGAAACAATCATAACTGAGTAATCAGGATAAAAATAAAAAAAGGTTTAAACGCAGCCGCATCAATTACACTTACATACCGTTTAGAACAAAGTTTGTCATATTTCAAATAACTTTTTCAATTAAGTTGATGAACCGCAGCGCAGTCGACCTACAAAGTGACCTTAAAAAAACGCGAGCTGGGGACACGCGTCATACCAAGGTTACACAATGTACAATGCGTTTAATTAGCGAATTCACCTTATGTGATTTGCATTGAATAAAGATCAGTGTACGTCAAAAGCCTATTAGTCGCGTCAATGAATATACAGGGTCATTTTGACATTGCGTTACTAAATGAAACCACATACTTATCTCATTGAAAACAACACTTTCCATTAAGTTATTTTAACCATAGATGTAAAATAAAAAATTGTAAGTTTCGAGCAAAATAAATATCAATAAAAAGTAACTTTAATTTAGAACGCCCTAATGCCACTACTTCTACTCTAAGAGGATTCGTCGCTGCGGCAACATTACACTTTCAGTCAGAAATTCACTCACGCACACGCCATATTCGCATTAAAGTACAAAATGATGAAAAAATCAGGAAAGTAAAATTGAGATTTTTGGTGATTATTTTTCCGAGCCAAATATCGACCAATAGAATTGCACCATTCGACGTCACGTGGTACAACCTACATGGTATTATACTGACAATTTTTTTTTAATATTTTCTCTGGTCGTTACTATATAATAAGAAACAATTTTTTTTGAATATTTTCTCTGGTCGTTACTATATATTATGAAATTCTTATTTGTTGACTGTTCATTTCATCTCATGGTGCAATTCTATTGGCCGACATTTGGGACGGAAAAATAATCCCCCGAATACCACACGAGCTTCAAAATTATCTGGCATTTCCCTCAAGGTTCCCTGCAAACAAATGAAGTCGTCAAGTTTTTCAGGAAAAATCACTAGCGCTTCGCGCTCGTGATTTTTTAACCTGAAAACTCCTTCATTTGTTTGCAACGAACCTATCGGAAAATACCCGATAATTTTGAAGCTCTTGTGGTATTATATGTGATTATTTTTCCGACCCAAATATCGACCAATAGAATTGCACCATTCGACGTCACGTGGTACAACCTACATGGTATTATACTGATAATTTTTTGAATATTTTCTCTGGTAGTTACTATATATTATGAAATTCTTATTTGTTGACTGTTCATTTCATCTCATGGTGCAATTCTATTGGCCGACATTTGGGACGGAAAAATAATCCCCCGAATACCACACGAGCTTCAAAATTATCTGGCATTTCCCTCAAGGTTCCCTGCAAACAAATAAAGTCGTCAAGTTTTTCAGGAAAAATCACGAGCGCTTCGCGCTCGTGATTTTTTAACCTGAAAACTCCTTCATTTGTTTGCAACGAACCTATCGGAAAATACCCGATAATTTTGAAGCTCTTGTGGTATTATAAGTGAAAATATTCATTTTTCACGGATGATTTTTGACATAATGTAAGCAGAGGCCAAGACGAGTATATGGTTTCATTAATTAACACAATGTCAAAATGACCCTGTATATATGTATATATAAACTTTTTCACAAAAAATAGCACCGACTTCAAAACCCATTGTAAGGAAAAAAATAACTTGTGCTTTGCTTATGGGTTATAAGGAAATTTTAATAATACCAATATTATATACACTGCCATTCGTGTGATTATATTATATCGTGTGATTGTAGCTGATAATGATAATTATGAAGATGAAGACAAATAACTTAGGATACACTAACCAAAAAAAATGTACCAGTCCCTTTGGAAAATAATAAAAGCTTTAATTTTTATTTCAGAAAATTATATTTAAGCATCAGAAGGACAATTTAGTTATTATGTAATACGGAATTCTACAGAAAAGGTGCTAGAAAAATTCTCATGGTTTGTATCTATGTAATCCTAGTCATTCTACGTATTTAAAAATAAAATATTTTTTGATAGACGTATTTAATTTATTCTTACCGCATACCGCGAGTATGAGCGGAGCGATCATAGGCTTAGAATGGTCTTATGACTCTGAACGTAAACCTATAGGATCGTCGGGGTAGTCACTGCAGGACAATCGTCGGGGTAGTGTCACGCTAGGACAACAGCTCAGGTCTATATTATAATATAAATAAAAGACTCCCATCATTTGATTAGAGCAGACTGATGGTCACTGTTGAGATGTTAATCTGATTTCTAGAAAATCATTACACAGTTCCATTACATTTTGGTTTGGGGTATAAATTCACCGAGTCTGTAGTAGATCCTGAAATCAGGTGGACATTTGAATGCTCCTTTATGTGGCAATGATTAATGATTTATTAAATCGGGAATTTAACATCCTTTCCTTTAGTAGAATCACAAACTTGCATGGACGTTTTGCGTCACATACATATTACGGTAATATACGTACCTATTAAAAGCATCCTGCTCGTCATCCTAATATATTCGTTCTCAAGACTAAACAGCTCATATTTATCATACTTTGGGGTCCATTAGAAGCCTATATTTAGATATTATAGCGAGATACTAACCACATTTTATCGAATTTGTCAAAACGCGCCTACTCATTTTATAATAGCAATATGACAAATCTACGTTTTTTGCTATTTATTACTTTTTTTATAAATAAATGGTTTCATATACCTATTTATCCCTTACCATCTAGTGGGAGTCCCTGTTATTCGTATAACGGGTCACCATGCATATGTATTATCTTTTATTATTCTTTTATTCAATAAAAAATAGTTCAAATTTATGCGTTGCTAATAGACTTTTGTAAGGGCACTTTTAAGGCGTCGAATGAAATTACTCATATGATTCAGGTCTATTCAATCTGTTCCATAAAATGATGAACCCTATACCAAGATATATTGAAATGGGATCACCTCGCGACCCTTATTTACTAAATAAAGAGGGAATCAAAAAAATACGCTCCCAATTTTCAGAGAAATCAGTGTACATACATAAAAAAAAAATACAAACACACGAATTGATAACCTCCTCCTTTTGGAAGTCGGTTAAAAATAGGCAATCTTCAGAAGTCCTCAGTGATTTTTTAGGGTTCCGTACCTACCTCAAAAGGATAAAAAGGAACCCTTACTGGAACTTTTTTGTCCGTCTGTCTGTCTGTCTGTCTGTCTGTCCGTCGGTCTGTTTGTCTGTCTGTCAAGACTCCTTTTCTCAGGAAGGCGTAGAGATATCAAGTTGAAATTTATATCAAATACTCTAGTTTACGCCTTTAAAGATCCACTTTGTAAACTTCTGCCACCAAGCGGTGTGAAAGTGGAGTTTTAACTATCTTTTACATGAATGAAATGGCTGGAACGGTTTCTCAGATGATTAATATAGACCATTGAGAATTATTTTTTAAAAATTCATCACCTAATTGGACTCGTCTTGGTCGACTTGAACGCCTTTAAACGTTACCATGGTCCATAAGCACCTACTCATACAGACGGTCTGTGAATTTTATAAAAATCAATTGCACGGTTTTAATGATTCTCATTATCTTAAACAAAGATATCAAATAAGTATTTTAGGTTCAAAGAGAAAAACGATTTTTATGAATTGCTGAAAAAATATTTGATGTACTTCCATAGTTCTTTAAACAAATACTGCTAAAAATACTTTAAATGTTTACTCATTTTAAATGGCGCTGTACTGAAAATATAAAGATACTATTAATGAATTCTATAATTATTCTGCGAGATTTCCATTTAAAAATTGTTTATGAAATCGTAAATTTTATTTCAATATTAATATACTGGTTAATAAGTTTCCGTCTGGAAATCTTTGGGGGAGGCCTTTGTTCAGCAGTGGACGTCATGTGGCTGATGATGATGATGATACTGGTTTAATAACAAAATACGGAATACACTCATAGATATTTTGTAGAAGATTGCTCGACGGAATTAATTTTCGCAAAAATGATTTCGATGGTGTATTGTGATATCCTTATTATTTGTCATCGTGATTACATTAAGTTTGCTTTGTTGCGGTGTCGATTGTTGCAAGGGTCATTATATAGCATGAATATGCAATTTCAAGACAGATTGACTTTCGTTGGTACGCAGTTATGCGACTAGTTATGTGGAATGGCGCAGGTTTAAATTTTCAATGGAGACCAGCATTGCTGATGGAATCTGGTGGTAACTTCCAGTCTTTATCGCAATTAGTATCAAAAACTATGGAAGACTTCAGAAGTAATCGTAGCATTTACTAAGCCTATCGTCGCAATCAAAACTCAAAAACATTAGATTAAAATAATACTACTAGCCCTGTTTTATATACTGCCCACTGAGCACGGGTCTTCAACTTTTAAGAGAGTTTAGGCCTTAGTCCATCGCGCTAGTCTAGTGCGGGTTGGCAGACTGCCCATACCTCCGAAATTCTTATCCAGGTTCAAAATCCCAAGGCACACCAGATTTTTCCTAGTTACATGCATATTGTTTATCAATTATCATTTGCTTTAACGGTAAATGAAAACATCATGAGTTACTAATATACCGTACTTAATTAACCAAAGCAAAAAGTACACAAAACTTTGTATTTAAATGAAGGGCGACTCACTAAATATAAACTATTTGACCTGCAACTCTTGACCTCAGCCCTTGTCTGAAGGGTATTTTTACAAACAAAACTCATCAGTCAGGGTCAGAAATAAATTAAACTTTGTGCATACTATAAATGACCTATCTGGATAATTTATTGCATGCTTTTAACTGAATGACTGCGAGTATGTAGTTTAAAAAATAAAGAAACACTAATAGAGTTGTGTATTACAACAGAATTCGTTATATAGACAAATATACTACTAATTCCTTATGTTTACGCGAATGTTAGACATTGAAATTAAACTATGAATACTAAGATGGTTGGAAACTTGCACAAGCCTGGGACCCGGTAATACATCTAATTAAATCGGGCCCCAAAAGACCTGCTGCCAGACCTCAAGACATTGTGAGCTCTTTCTGTGTAGACCGGACCGCAAACAATGACTAACATCTTAAAATTGTATAATTATAAATTGAAGGTAGATTTGTAACACTAACTTTTCGGACCACCAATACCTCAGTCCGCCCCGCGACCACGAAGTGCTGCAAAGCCTTCTAAACGTCGGGAGAAAAATTTAATAAAAAACCGCGATAAAATCCATTATAATAGTTTAATTTCAACAAATAGACAACGAAATTTAACTGCTTTTTTCAATATTAGAGGGCGTTTCCAAAACATCCAACGGATAAATTAAACGAGCGACGCGTCAGTTCTACCATGAAAGGAAAACTAAAACGCTTTCGATACGAGATTAATTTTTCAAAAGTGACGTTACGCTGAATATTGCGATCGTGACGACATTGTATCGAGATTCTCTGTCAGAATGTGTCATGTCATGTTGGTCAAGTGTGACTGAATTCAGCAAAGGCTTCTGTATTTATCAATCGAGTGATGTATTTAATAATCTATCCTATCATATTATAATATTAAATTATAATATTCTTTAATAGCTTATGTTCACCAGTAGATTTCTTGTATATTTTTTGTTTAAACGCGCAAATTTTTGGCACGACTGCTCCGATTCTAAATGTTCCGATACTAATACGGAAGTGTGGGTAGATATTTGATTACATTTCTAAAACTGGCTTAAGAATAAATCTTACATTGATTGCCCTCGGCATTCGACTCGAAGAAACGCCACCAAAACGGTTTTATTTATAGTCTGCAGAGGAAATATTCGAATAGATGTAAGTTATAAATTATATATTCAGTTAGTCAGTGATATTTTGTGGTGGTCGACTGACGAGTTGAAACCGGATATATCTACACATTTCTTGGAACGTGACACACTTAGGTGGGCCACCATGTTGGGTTTTGAACCTTATGTACAGCGGTAGCTATCCGGGCGTATACCAATAAATAACCCCTATCACATAATAAAGAGTTTAAACCGATCACTGTATTATTACACGTCTAATACAATCACTCCATTACAGAGTTTCTTACTTCATATACGCTATCCAGATTAAATACCTCCCATAACCATGAGTTGTCCATTTCTCAAACCAATTAACTTGTTCAAAAATGGAATGTTATTTTTAACAAAATAAACTGTTGCAATAGACGAGTCTCGAGCTCTCGAGGTGGGCAAATAATGCGTAAAATTAACGTTGCCTAATTATGAGGCACCAGGGCGCGTCGTCAACGCCCTTCATCTTACTGGAAGTGCCTACTATCCTTAGTACATTTTGTGTTTTTAATCCGTGACGGAAAACGAGGGATGCTATAACTTTAAGGTGTGTATCTGGCAGTGGGCAGGGCACATAGTTCGAAGAAATGACCGCAGGTGGGGCAAAAAGGTTCTCAAGTGGAGGCCACGTACTGGCAAGCGCATCGTCGGCCGTCCGTCTGCAAGGTGGACAGACGACTTGATAAAGGTCGCAGGAACACGCTGGATGCAGGCCGCTTTTGACAGGTCCGTCTGGAAATCTTTAGGAGAGGCCTATGACGTCGTGTAGCTGAGGATGATGATGATGATGATCTGTATGTCTATCTGTCGCATCGTAGCTCCGAAACTAATGGATCTATTTCAATGCGATTTTTTTGTTTGTTTGAATGTTGATGTTGGTCTGTAACTTTAGGTATTTACGATTTATTTAAATGATGGCGATAGGCTCGCAACCTGTCTTATTATGGGACGGAATACACGACGAAGTGTGTTCCTAGTTGCGCCTCTGCTGTTCTGTTAGGATTTTGCCATAAAAATATATGTATTATAAGTATCAGCCCGGAGGTTGGAATTAGTGTCCCATATAGCGATAGGCTCGCCCCCTATCATGGAATAGGCACGGCGAAAAGTGCGTGCATTAGTTGCGCCTCTGCCTACACCTTTGGGGATAATAGGCGTGAAAGTGTGTGTGTGTGTAATATAAGTAGGATTCGTTATGGATTAATTTAGTAACACAATCTATTTCACTACGCGTAGCTGAAATCGCGCACCGCAGCGCCATGATTGTTCTCTAATATGGATATTAAAATTTCGGCTAATAAGCTTTCATGACCAGAACAAATATTGGTTTATATCAATTGAATTTATGTAATTGCTGTTTATTGTCCTCCTTTATTAATGATGTTAAAAATCTGATTATTTGAACAGTCTCACATGAATATTGCTATTCTGAAACTTCTTTCACTTGTAGGAAGCTACATTATCTACGAATGCTGTACGTTTTATTCCGAGAATAGACTTTAATATGGACAGAGTAGGGAGTTATATATAGCGAACAATATTCCTTCAGGATAATATTTATTTCCATGTACGCCTACAAATATTAAAACCCAAAACTTTGAATTTCATAGTATTTTATAGTATCATATTACGCTCGTAATCTTAACAAAAAAACACACTTTACGCCTTTATCCTCGAAAAGGTAGGCAGAGGTGTAACCAAGCCGCACACGTTTCGCCTGTGTGTTCCATCCCATGATGTGAAAGGGGGCGAGCCATACTTTTGAGGTATCGGAATATTTAAAATATACTAATTATTGTTTACTAGACTTCTGCTCGCGGCTCCGCCCGCGTGAATTTTTTTTTCCGGAATAAAAATATTTTCCCGGTATTAAAAGTAGCCTCAGGAGTAATGTAGCTTCCTATTAGTGAAAGAATTATCAAAATCGGTCAAGTAGTTTTTGTTTTTTTCCATTACAAACAAACAAACAGACAAATCTTTCCTCTTTATAATATTAGTATAGATAATACCCATCAAACCGGAAATAGGAGCTTGTAAACTGCTGCTTGGTTGCTGAAATCGACAAAATAAATAATTTTTTTCCCGACGCGATCGAAGCAAGGTAGGTTGGTGTTTTTTAATAATACATGTGATGTTAAGTGACCTCTTCTGCCGACAAACCGTAATACAAAAAAAACACGACTAAAATAAAGGGATAGGGATATCTAAAACCCTACTCTTTCCTAAGGACTTTTCCTTGGATGTTTGAGTTTCCCGATATTATTTCACTTCATCATCATCATCATCCAGGTAAAGTTAACTGCTGAACATAGGCCTCCCCTAAAGATTTCCAGACGGACCTGTCAATACCTGCTTGCATCCAGCATACACTTTCCATAGTACGAAATACAACATACCTTGTAATCGGATTTCTGTGAGATGGAGGTACATCCGTTGAGCTAGCATATTCAAGCTGAAGAAACAACGTGCGAATGGCAATAGTACTAGAATTTCTCTATAAAAATGTGACTCTTCTAGAATCGTTATATCAATACAAAATGTACTAATTGCTGAAGGCGTTTTCAGCTATTTTACAATTTACTTTCCCGCTTAATTTCTGCGGAGTTTTTATTATTATTTTTCTGAGTCCACTAAGCAAATTGTTTATTCCCTCGCGCTGTCAAAAAGTTGACTCAATTAGTTCATTGTCTAATAAAATAATTAGTTTGAAAGAAAATTAAACGTTTTGTTGAGACAATTCTTTAAAATTTCCAGTTTGAAATGAATTTGTTGAGTATAGTTTAATGGCTCCTTTTTATTGCTCTTGAAGTCTTGGAATATTACTTTCAACTAATGAACGACAAGGCAATGAAATAGATGATAACTGAATGATGGTAAACGCCTCGATAGCCATAAGCTCGAATTACTGGTGGTAGGTCTCTCATATGTAAGAGTCCTTCTGGGTGGGTACCACCTCAATGTGCATGCACTGTTGTGTTTCGGTTTGAAGGACATTGTAGCCAGTGTAACTACTGGACATAATGAGATAATAATAATAATAATAATAACATAATAACTTATGTCTCAGGATGACGAGCGCAGTGGAATGCCTCACAGTACTTTGTAACTCAAGGTGCTGTATGGTGTTACTACTGTTTATGGGTGGTCGTATCGCTTACCATCAGGCGAACGGCATGCTCGTCATTCAAGGCCATAAAAAAAACATCACCCTGAACTTTGAATTAGAACGCATTGGGGTGCTTATTATTATATTATTCATTCTCGAGTCTTATTTCTTACAACATCTTCCTTTATACAGAGACAAAATGCTTGAAAACTTCTACTTGAAATTCCTTGGTCACTGGTGATTTGAATTCATAACCTGGTCTTCAATTTCCTTATAAACCTTAAAAAGGCAATGTCATCGTACAATATTACTTAAGATAAGGCGTTCAAGCCACATTATTTCTCCAATGGGGTCAGGAGAGTTGCTGCATATTTTCACACACCTCGTAAAGCTTATGTCATCTTCAGTTACATGAAGTCCACTGCTAAATATGTATAGACCTATACTAAATATTTCTAGGCGGGCCTGTCAAGCTTATATATGACGAATAAATTATTCGTTCGCTCGATCACCAAATCGAGCACAAATTTTACTTTAGTAAAAATACGCACGTAGGTTTCAACCGAAAATCGCATGAATTTTAATTACCAGAATTGGGAACCGACCCTATAAACTCACGTTTCAAAAAACACTGCCACTAAACCAGTGAAGACTACGTAAAGTTATGTTTCGCAATGCAGAACAGCGGTGTGGCAAATTGCAGAGGCTCTGTGTAGCGACACTTCATCACACGGAAGTTAGCACAAATCCTCAAAGTTCACAAAGGCTGTAGTTTAATTTCGCTTTTGAACTCCTTGTTACAGCGCCTTTTTGAGGTTATGAGCAAAAACTTATCCGAGTTATGAAGTTTGTATTTCTGTTTTTCAATGGTGAGATAAACAAGCAGGCTTAAAATCGATATCATTTTGATCGTCTTGATAGGTCTCAAGTTTAACAGAAGGGAAAGCGGCAATCTCACTAGATTGCCGCTTACTAGTTGCTTGCCCTTCCACTTACGTATCTAATCAATTATGATTTGATTTGATTTGAGAATTTACTTGTCTATACTCATATTATAAAGAGGAAAGATTTGTATGTAAGTATGTTTGTAACGAATAAACTCAAAAACTACTTGACCGATTTTGATAATTCTTTCACTAATAGGAAGCTACATTACTCCTAAGTGCTATAGATCGATGAAATTTGGCACACAGGTAGATCATGTCCTGGATTAACACATAGGCTATTTATCCCGGGAAAATATTTGTATCCCGGAAAAACTGTTTCACGCGGGCGAAGCCGCGAGCAGAAGTCTAGTAACTAATACCACAGAATATTGAATAGTACTATCGCGGGAAAATTTCATCTTCTTACGGTTACTTATGTACTTATAATACTTATTATAAATGCGAATGTTTGAATGTTTATTAGAAGTAAACGGATTTCAATGAAATTTAGCGCACGGATAGACAATGTCCTGGATTAACACATAGGCTATTTATCCCGATAATTTTCTCCCGTGCGAAATAATTATATTTTGTATCAGATTTTTCAGTAATGGCGCTGGCCTCGTACAGATGATTCGATCGCTATGGATCGCTACAGTGATTTAGGGAGTTTTGTGGCGAGAAAGGCTTTTTACCAGGGTGAACCCGCGAGTAACAACTAGTATTGTATAGCTTTAAAACCAAAACCGAAACGCAAACCAAACGTAACTAAGTTTAGCCTCAAAAACTCTCCATTAAATATAGATATGCCTACGGAATTCTGCAAACTCACTGAATAGCGAACCATAATGTACGTCTACCCGTTTAAACATGTAGTTAACCTCAAAATTTTCAGATTTCCAAATGGCCTTTCAAAGTATCTTTTTGTATGTCTCCAGCAATTAGTAAACTTGTGGGATTCAAGTGGTATTTCCTTTCGCTTTGTAAGCTTATGGTTGTTAAATATAAACTACTGCGAGATTTTATCTGGTTGAACTGTTAAAAAAATGCATTACTACACTAATACAAAGAGGTCAAGTTTGAATGTGATAGGTAATCGTTGAGCCTAGTGGTCAAATTATGAAAATTCTTTCACTCAGAGCTATATTATTTCCCAGAAATCTAGGGCATTTATAATCCGAGAATCGTTGAGCCTAGTGGTCAGATTATGAAAATTCTTTCACTCAGAGCTATATTATTTCCCAGAAATCTAGGGCATTTATAATCCGAGAAAACAAAACCTATTATACTTGTTTGTATTCCGTTTATATTTGATTTACGCAAATATGATCATGTATCTGAATTTCACCAAAAACTCAAGTCTTTCCACCTTCGCAGAAATACTTAAATTCTTTCCTTGCTATTCAAACTCCTTATTGACTTCATTACTTTTCTGTTTTAAAGAACTTTTCCATTTTTTTTATTTTCACAATAACCTCTGACTCTGGAACGATTTAGCTATTACGATAAGGCAAAATAAATCACTTCATGTTTTAAAAATCTTTTAATAAATCACATTACTTTATTTTTATAAACTACGTCGCGCTGTATATTACTTATGTATGGAGTATATACATAAATATAATATGTGTAAATTTCTTTCCTATCATATTTTATTATTGATAGTTTCTTTTTTCTGCACCATTGTGTTGAAATTAAGCAATGTCCAAAGGTTGTGGTAGAAATCGTTTAAAGCGACCGCTTCTTGTACTTTTTTAGCTTATGTCTGTGTATTCATTTTTATATATCTTGTAAATGTGTTAACAACATAGTGTTATTATTATTATTTAATCTAGCCCGAAGCCGGGACTTATGCCCGATAGCGGCAATTATAGGCTCGAACTTAATTTGGCTAGAAAAACTTGGAAATTATATTATAGCTCTGCCTATCCACGAAACAGGCGTAATATTATGACTTATGTTTGGTTATATAACAGCAGATGAATGAAATGAGATAATTCTAACATCTGATCAAATTAAATCGCCAATTGTAAATCTGCAAACTAGAATTACATGCTGTTTACTATTTGTTTGGTTCGCTACTAACCAGTTTGAACAATAAATAAATAGATTACACAACGTAATAATGTTAATATAACAACACCTAATTACATAATATTTACTCCTAACAATTAGTTAAACTTTAATGAACAACTCTCTAGTCTAATTACGTGTCATGCATACTCATTAACAGTACTTTCAGAACTTTATTTATTTTATTTTATTCAAGAAGAACAGAAAATAGTTACATATTAAAAACTAAATAATAAAATTACATATGTATTACACTAATAAACATGTAACCAACACTACTGTTCACAAATTAACTTTGACTTACGAAGTCTCGCATACTGCACTGCGCTCACCCAAGAGGTCAGTTGAGTCTCAAAAATTGACCCGAATGTCATCTAATCTAGTTGCTACTGTAATAATTATAATTATATTTAGAATTTCATCGAAATCCGTTCAGTCGTTTTTGCGTGAAAGAGTAACAAACATCGATACATCCAGACATCCATACTTACAAACTTTCGCGTTTATAATATTATTAGTAGGATATTATTGAATTCACACATATGTTTAACACTATAGTTCACAGTGTCATTTTTTATTCGGGTTTACAAGTAACACTGACACGGTAAAATGGTGCTTAACATGCAATATTATACAACTTTGCAGATAAAAACCCCGTGTGGCGTTGATATTATTTATCGCGTAGCGCTTAATCTAGTGACCAACTTACTCTTATCGTTGTACTTTTATTTCTGCCCTGATGATTGTGGCAATCGGATATTTGGTGTATCCTTGTGTTCAGATGATAATACTAGAAAGTACAGAGATAGTAATAACGTATTTTTATAGAAAAGCTGATATAATAGCAGAATTCACAACTCGATATACCTGAACTCTACAAAATATCCATTACAATACTTGAAAAGAAATATTAACGCTCAGAAATCGGTACGTCAGCGAGGCACGCATCCGAATATTATAAATATGAAAGTTTTCACAAAGAAGCCAGGTAGGATGAACTTTGGGCTGTAGTTTGGAACTAGCGTAGTTTGTTAACACGTCGAGTAATCACCAGGAACAAGTTACTCAGAATATGAAGTACGCGATGGTAAATGAGTGAACGGTGAACTTCTAGAAGTTAAGGTTGAATTTTACTTTGATGATGTTATTTTGTTATCGGGTCGTAAAAGAAATTAACTTATCAAGTTTGTGAATGCTTATACCATTGTTACGTTATAGTGCTTGTAAATTGTAATTAATATATACGAATATAATACAATATATAATAATAATACGAATCCGACCTAATTATTATCAATGTTTCTCTTATTTCACAGTCAGCGCATCGCTCACGTCATATGCAGCTTTATTGGAGTCAATCAAGAACATTAACGTAGCTGATTGGCTGCTGACAAAAAATCGTTGCTGCAAACGAAAACAATTAAGCGGTTTAACTGGATCAACGTAGTCGATTCTGAAACTTTGTTGAAACTCATTGTGGCTGTGATGTAGTATGATTAGAATTTTGGATATGGTAACAATTTTTAATAGTACTAACAACCAGGAAGATGATTTGTAATAGTGATAAAAAGTATTCGAAATTCAATTGATGTTGTAATTCTATAAAAGTTTACCAAGGTATGACGAAATATGCATAATATGTGGTGATGGAGCACCATAATCTAGCACTTCAATAAGTTCAATATCAACATCATCAACCCTCAACAGTCCTCTGCGTAGGCCTCCTAAATATTTACAGACGAACCTGTTTAAAGTGGCCTGCATCTAGCGTGTCCTGCGAACTTTATCTAGCACTTAAATGACGTAAATAATGTAAAATAAATATTCATACTAATTGACTGTAAAATAACAATAAAAGCAGAGAAAAAGGACTGTCATTCGTTCTTTTTCCGCCGAATTAAGTTACCTTGTCAAATTCATCTAAAGGTGGGAATATCTCTTACACTGCTGTTAAAATCCTGTACTTTTTTTTTATTGCATTGAATGATGAGATAAGCATGCTTTTCGCCTGTTGGTAAGTGATACGACCGCCCATAAACAGTAGCAATACCATACAGCACCATAAGTTACAAAGTACTGTGTGGCATTCCACTGCGCTCGTCATCCTGAGACATAAGATGTTAAGTCTCATTATGTCCAGTAGTTACACTGGCTACAATGTCCTTCAAACCGAAACACAACAGTGCATGCACACAGCTGCTTGGCGGTAGAAATAGACATTGCGGTGGTACCTACCCAGATGGGCTCTTACATATGAGAGACTTACCACCAGTAAAATAAGTGTTCATCTCCTCAACCCTCAGAATAATAAACCCGAGATTTTGTGGCCATTTTTTAATCGAAGGCACGCCAAAGTGGCTTCACTGAACCTCATGTCAAGGCCTCATCCATGCGATGGGCCATTTCCGGAATAAAATACCAACTGTGTATCTTCTGGAATAAATATCTTACACTATATTAATTTTTGCGTTTTCTTTTAAAAAGCTCCTTGAAAAATGTTTATATTTATGATGTCAGCATGGATTAAGATTAGATAATAATAATGAAATATGCCACATCCCAAATCACACATCGTTTCCTAATTCCAAGTAGTTAAACCACCGGAGTGCAGAGTCGTGGTACATTGAAGAGCAATTTATTACTTTTAAGTTGCCCTGCAGTTTGGATTAGATGCAATGGCTTCCCAAATGTCTGCTATTAATGTGCTAAATCTTACTAATATTATAAATGCGAAAGTTTGTAAGTGTGGATGTATGGATGTCTGGATGTATGGATGTTTGTTACTCTTTCACGTAAAAACTACTCAACAGATTTCGATGAAATTTGGCACACGGGTAGATTATGTCTTGGATAAACACATAGGCTATTTTTTATCCCGGGAAAATATAAAGCGGGACTTTTATCCCGGGAAATCTCATTCACGCGGGCGGAGCCGCGGGCAAAAGCTCGTTGTTTATACATATACTGTTTTCTTGAGAAAATAATGTGAAAGTTTGTTAAAGTGTTTGTATGTTGAAGTAAACGCAGAAACAACTTAACGGATTTAGATGGAATTTGATACACGGGTAGATCATGTCTTGGATTAACATATAGGCAACTTTTTATCCCGGTAATTTGCTCTTATAGGAAATACGCATGCTCACGCCTTTTATCCCCGAAGGGGTAGGCAGAGGCGCAACTAGTGCACCCACTTTTCGCCAAGCGTATTCCGTCCCATAATGTGATGGGGGCGAGCCTATCGCCATATCGGGCACAAATTCCAGACTCCGGGCTGATACTGAATAGAAAAATCCAATATCACTTTGCCCGACCCGGGGATCGAACCCGAGACCTCAGCCTTGCAGTCGTACTGTAATACAACTACGCCACCGAGGCAGTCTTATAGGAAATAATGGATATTTTTATCGTGTCGTACTGTGTTTTAGGGATCTTTGTAGCGGAAAGGCTTTTCACGCGGGCGAAACCGCGAGCAACACCTAGTCTACTATAATTAGCAAATACATACTCTAGCAAAATTCATATTTACAAATTTATATATCAATGTCTAGCAATAATTTTTAATGTTCGTATCATATTTTTAAGACTAGCTTTATAGGTTATAATACTAAAAAAACTCGTATTTTTCTTCCTAGGCTTATGAGAAGTCTTCCATCCCACGCCAGGATCTCCGGCTGCTGACCACGGTTGTGAGTGAAAGATCTCATCCTACATTATAGTGAAATCTGATTGATAATAAAGATAAATTAACGCAGAACGGATTCGCGGACGGAGCCGCATCAACGTGCATCTGAGAGGACAATCCGGCTAACTTCTGGGTGTGAATTCAAGATGCCCAAATCAAATTGGGGTTGCTGTTCACCAAATCTAGATAACAAGGACAAGAATATTTTATGTGTTAAATGTGAAAAAAAATACCACTTTAATTGTATATCTCTTGATGATACTCTGATTTCACCTTCCATGCGAACTGTTTGGAGCTGTTCTGAATGTATACGTAAGTCTGCAAAAGGTACAAAAAAGGAACCTGCTCGCAGTGCTACAACTACTAGAGGGAATAAAAGACAGGCTTTAACCTCACTGCCGATGGAAAGTGCTGATTTATCAATTACTAAAAATGATATACGCGAAATTGTGCAGGATGTAATAAACCATAATATGAATGATATTTTTAGTAAGATTCAGGATAACTTAACCAAAACTTTCGACAAAGAACTTAAACCTATACGTAACGAGCTTATAGAGATAAAGGAATCCATGAGTTTTCTTAATTGTCAGTACGAAGACCTGAAAAAGGAAACTGAAGGAACCAAGTCAAAAGTATCCGAAATAACTTCAAATTTTGATGAAATAAAGTTTACCTTGAGTGAGCTCAATATGAGAATAAATCAATTAGAGCAACAGAGCCGTCGGAATAATATCGAACTTCAATGTATACCTGAGAACAGGAGTGAAAACTTAGTGGAACTCATTAAAGAGGTTGGGAAGGTGGTCGGACACTGCTTAAACGAGAACGATTTATTACATATTACGCGTACAGCTAAGATAAATCGCACCTCAACTCGCCCTCGTTCCATCATCGCGCAACTGGCTACCCCTAGAATTCGTGATGAATTTCTAGCTTCAGCAATAAAATTCAACAAAAATCATCCGCAGGATAAGTTAAACAGTACCCATATGAATTTACCCGGAAAGTCTACGCCAATTTTCATCACTGAACATTTATCTCCAATAAACAAGGCTCTTCATGCGGCTGCTAGAAGCAAGGCTAAAGAATTGGGGTATAAATTCGTGTGGATCCGTAATGGCAGGGTTTTTATCAGAAAGAGCGATGAAACTGAACACATACTAATCAAAAATATGGAAACGCTAAAACACATCGCTTAGATTTTATTATTTCACGGTGATATTCGGTGGTGCTTATTTTTGACACTCATTTTCGCTAACCTTAAAGTTTATTACCAGAATACACGTGGTTTAAGAACTAAAACCAATGAATTTTACCAGCAAATGCTGAGTAATAACTACGACGTTATTGTTCTCACAGAAACCTGGTTAAATAGTTCGATATCTAACAAAGAGTTATTTGACTGTAGATATATAGTATACAGAAGAGACAGGAGTGATACGTCATCGTATAAAAAAGATGGAGGCGGTGTGCTTATTGCAGTATCGAGGGACATATATTCTAAAAGAATGCATATCTGGGAGACTACTCTAGAAGATCTCTGGATCACTGTTGAGATTCCAATCTCTCATACAGTCAAATTAATGGCATTCTGTGTGGTCTACTTACCTCCTCCCGTACAACGTTCTACATTGGATCTACTTATTGATAAGTATAATGCTGTTCTTGAGCAAACCACATTTAATTGTATCTTGGGTGATTTTAACTTGGCTTGTATAGACTGGAGCTTGTTAGGTGATACCTCAGCTCAATACATTGTTCCTACCTTGTGTCAACATTTTGCAGACTTTATACATGTCAATGGTCTTTGCCAACATAATTCAGTAGTAAATACCTCCAACAGAATACTCGATTTAGTCATCTCGAATATACCGAATTGCACAGTCACTCACTCACTAAGCACATTGAGCGCTATCGATCAATTACATCCTCCGCTTGACATTAATATTGCTTTAATTAACGATTTAAAACTTCCGTACAATAGAGACACTGTTAAACTCAATTTTCACAAAGCAAAGTATAAAAATATAATCGAAGCACTCGAGGAATGCAATTGGAAGGAGTTGTTTGAAGAGGTCTATGACGTGAACGATCATTTAGAAATTCTTTACAATAAATTAAATTCACTAATACAAAAGTTTGTTCCAAAAAAAATCAATAAAAAGAAGCAATATCCTCCCTGGTTTAGTAAAAATTTAATTAGATGTTTAAATGAAAAGTATAAGCTTAGATGTCGTTTCAATAAATACAAAAACCCTATGGATGAATTGGAATTGCGGTTAGTAAGTTCTCGTTGCACTCGTCTAACTTCAAGTTGTTACAATCAGTATATTAAAAACATTGAACTCCAAATTACCAAAAACCCCAAATTTTTTTGGTCTTACGTAAAATCTAAGCGAGGTGGTCAAAGTTCCTATCCTAATTTAATGACAGATGGATCCCTTGCAACTTCTGATGGCCAACAGATTTGTGAATTATTCTGTTCATCTTTTGCTTCTGTTTTTACTGAAAGAATTGATACACCAAATATATCTCCAGATTACTCTGAAACGTCCTCCTTTGCATTAAAAAAGAAACATATTCTACCATTACCCCTGCCCGTCATTGATCAGTCTCTACTCTTAAATAAATTAAAGAATATTGATATAAACAAGGGTGCTGGTCCCGACGGTGTGCCACCTATATTTATAGCTAAATGTGCGAAGCTCTTAGTGGAACCTCTTCTATTCATTTATAATCTCTCTCTGCAAACAGGAGTATTTCCCAAAAAATGGAAGACCGCAAAAGTAATACCCATACACAAAACAAGTAACGAGGATCACATAAAAAACTATAGGCCAATTTCAATTTTATCGAGTTTTGCAAAAATTTTCGAATCCCTGGTCTGTCCGTATATACGACGTCATTTTAACCAACTTTTAAATGATAGACAACACGGGTTTGTCAAATTCAGATCAACAAACACAAACCTGGTTGACCTTACTGAGACCCTTATTGAATCGCTTGATGCTGGTAAACAAGTAGACGTCGTGTACACGGACTTCAGCAAGGCTTTTGATTGCATATCACATCGCATTCTGTTGCAAAAGCTATCAGCTTATGGAATATCGCGTATGTTCTTGCATTGGATAAAGTCTTATCTCGATGATCGTACTTTCTTTGTCGCAGTTAATGGTTTTCAATCTCGCCTACGAGACGTAACATCTGGGGTACCTCAAGGGTCCCACTTAGGTCCTATCTTATTCAATATTTTTGTTAACGATATTCCAGATAACATAACGTTTTCTGAAATATATATGTATGCTGACGACCTTAAAATGTGTAGAGTGATTGAAACTAAGGAAGATTCTCTTAATCTTCAAAAAGACATTGACTCCCTTATTGAATGGTCCGATATCAATGGCATGAACCTCAATTGTAATAAATGCTTCGTCGTAAGATATGCAAGGAAAAATGACTTAGTTACACACAAATACCATATTAAAAATTATGACCTCCAGGTATTGGAAGTAATTAGAGATCTTGGAGTCATTTTTGATAATAAGTTAACATTTGTACCTCATATCGAGAATATTACAAAACGAGCCTCAAAAATGCTAGGATTTATAATTCGTAATTCTGAGGGCTTTCGTAGTTGCAAAACCAAAATTCTTTTATACTACAGTTTGGTACGTAGTATCTTGGAGTACGGCTCTGTTGTATGGAGACCCCATTACGCTACCCATGCCCTAAGACTGGAACGGATACAAAAAAAATTCGTAAGGCACCTCATGTTTTCCTGTCGAATTCCTAAATATGAGTTTCCCTCATATAAAAGCCAATTAAAACACTTTAAAATGATTTCCTTAGCCGACCGCAGTGTATTGAATGACTTATTGTTCGTATCCAAAATTTTTAATAATAAATTAGATTGTCCTCAATTGTTAAAAAGGTTTCAGTTACGTGTCCCGGCCAGATATCCTAGATATAAAATAACTCCGTTTCTTCCACCTTATCGTAGAACAGTTTTTGGATCAAACTCTCCTATTTCGAGATTCTGTAAGTTACTTAATGAATATAGTGACCTCTTGGACATTCACGACGATTCACCCAACAAGCTCCGCGAGATTATAATCAAGAATTTTTTATCGAATTGTTAGTCATTTCTGTAGTACCTAATGATAATTGTAACCTTATTTTGATGTAATGATTCCTTATGTTTATTTTGATGCTTAGTTTTTTATTTTATTTTCTTTTCTTTATTATTATTTTTTGCTAGACTGATATTATATTGATGTGCATGATGTATTTACCTATAATTGTTTTGTTGCATTAAGATGGTATGTTTTTGCATGTTTTTTTTTTTTTTAAGTATTAATGTATACAAACGTTGGTAAATCAAGTAAATAAAAAAAAAAAAAAAAAAAAAAAAAATAATTCTGAACAAATTGACAGACATATTATTGTCAATGTATTATAATAAAATATTATTATGTATGGATTTACTTTGAATTATTGTATTACCGTAGGTTTAGCCGTAAACTATAAATATTTTTGTCACAAGCGATTTCTTTTTGTAGACTTAAATTTATTATGAAAATAATAATACGTCTTAGGATTATTCTAGAAATTTTATAAGAAATAACGTTCAAATTTCGGATAATAACAGGCACTTTCAAGCGAAAAGATTGGCATAATGTGATTTTAGGTTGAAATTATTTTTCTGGCACCATTTTTAGTCTTTGTTCGTCTTATATCAGATTATTTTTTTATAATATTTTAAAGCTTATTTTGAATTCATTTATTTTTATAAAACGGAACCTGAACCTGAACCCTGGCGGTCTCAAATCATCTGGTACTTAACATCTACGTGAGATGATTAAATAGCGCTCGTTGAAGATACGAGGTTGGATGTGCATCTACGCTGGCGAATTATCAGACCGATTTGAGGCTGAAGGACTTGGCAGCAATTTAAGCATCGAATTTTTGTACAAACCACAAAAGTAGCTGAACAAATTAAAAACTTCATAAAGCTTCTGCACGTTCACTCTATTTGAAATATTCTTTTTTCTTTATCTAAAATAAAGATAACCCTGTGAAGTTTATTTGAGTGACGAAAAAACAATTGTTGATACTGACGCAAAAGTTTAAACGCGATTTGAAATTTTGAATTTGATCAGTTACTTATATGGCTGACTGTACTTATATGTGGTAGGGATAAAACGAATACCAATAAGTAATAACACCAATCAAAGGCTCGAAATACACTGCGTTCGTGAAAAAGATAATAGAAACTAAGCATCATTATATCCACTTAATATCATCATAATAGCTACATGCATGACATCAAAAAACTAGAACACTATAATAGGTCCTAGCAGACTGTATGTGCAGATAGACAAAGCATTATCACCCCAACTCTCTTACGACACGTTCACGGTAATAGCTATTAAAATTTATATTTCAAACTCCCATCTATTTGATTAATTTCGTTGCGCGTTAATGTTAAAACCAAGTTTTCCTAGAGTAGTTCATTTGCTTCGTGGTTTAGAAGTCGCAATGTAGGATCGTACAACTAATTGCTGTTTCCTAATTCTTTAGTATTAAGACTTGTATTTCTACAACCTGAATATTTACTTCCTAATACACCTTCATTTTGTAAGACCCTGTAAGGTGCCTTTCAGAGAATATAAAAAGTCATATAACGTTGAAATTGCAACATGATTTAAACGGTAAAGAACGTCGAGCTGCTGAGGTAACGAGGCTTGTGTGCTGTCGCCATGCTATGGGTTTTTTAAGGATTTCTAGAAATGTTTTATGTGTTTGGGTTATTGTGACTAATTTTTTAATACGCATACTCACTCCTTTTATCCCCGAAGGGGTAGGCAGAGGCGCAACTAGTGCACCCACTTTTCGCGAGCGTATTCCATCCCATGATGTAATAGGGGGCGAGCCTGTCGCCATATCGGGCACAAATTTCAGACTCCGGGCTGATAATGAATAGAAAAATCCAATATCACTATGCCCGACCCGGGGATCGAACCCGAGACCTCAGCATTGCAGTCGTACCGTAATACAACTACGCCACCGAGACAGTATTTTTTTTTTACACGCTTTATATTGTAATCATATTTTATAACGATTGTACTTTACGTTTTTATTACTCTTTAAAATGAATCAACAATGGCTTTGATTTAATTTTTTATCTGATTTCGGCACTCTCTCTTCATGGAGTTAAGAGATTAGTTTAGATATGAAGTGTTTTTATAGCCCAAGGTATACTAGTTTGTTCAATAGCTAGTATGTGGTCACCACCGTCTATAATCACTGAATAACCACTCAACCAAAGGAACTTCAAAAATTCAAAAATTCTTTATTCGGATTATTAACAATATTGATCTTTGTTGACAAGGTTAACGAAAGCATCTACATTAGTGTACACTGTGTCGTAAATGCAAGCGCCCCCCTCCGTACGCAACTGGGCGCTCCAAATAAAGTCTTAGAAGTATAATAAAATAAGTACAAATTAAAAATAAAATAACCAAAATAAAAGTTTGTGTGTGTGTGTGTGTGTAGGTGTGTGTAGGTGTGTGTGTGTGTGTGTGTAGGTGTGTGTGTGTGTGCGTGTGTGTGTTTATGGTAAGATGTGTGTATGAGCATTTCCAATTAGCACCAAAGCTTAAGAAGATTTTCAGTTTCTGTATAATTAAGACCAAGCAACCATTGAGTAACCGATAACTTACATGCACGATATGTGCAGGGATATATAGTGAGAATTTTATTAATTTTGTTATATAAGCGAGGAGCTAGAAAAAGGAACTGTTGAGAAGTAAGAACCGTTCTACATGGTAAAGTTTCACAGACAATATCAGTTCTTCTTTTTGCAGAAGTAGTTATGTACGGTAGTTGGGAGTGGATACGAAGAACTGAGTGTAAAATAAAAATTTGTCTAACTGTTAAAACTTTAGTAAGAGCATATAATACGTCAGTGGGAAAAAGCATAGGCTTTGATGTCATAACCTTTAGAACACCTCTTTGTGCTCTCTCAAGTGTCAACATTTTTGAAATACCCGTACCTCCCCAAGCTGTAATGCAGTAAGATATAACGGATTTTACTAATGCATAGTAAACAGTTTTTAAAGTTGTTAGGTCTAGTACAGATCTAAGATTTCTAAAGACATACATCAGTTTTCTGAGCCTGTTCGCAGTAACTTTAATATGATCATGCCAAGACATGACATTGTCAATCCAAACACCAAGGTACCTTATTTTTGATGTAGCCACTATAAATTCACAAGAACAGTTAGATGCGGAGTGACAGTCTGACTTATGAGCTTTGAGCGTAAATAATGAGGAGGGGAGTAAAGGAGATTTAATAGCAAACGGGATGAATTTTGTTTTTTCTGTATTTAACGTTAATAAATTACAACATAACCACTTTTTTACCGTGCATAAGGCAGATTCTGCTAGAGTTTTAGTATCTGCCCAACTGTCACCATGTATAAGTAAAGCTGTATCATCTGCGTATGTAATTATTTGGCAGTTAGGTAAAGACAATTGGCATAGATCATTGATATAAATGTTAAAGAGAGTGGGGCCCAGAACGCTGCCTTGCGGCACCCCGAAATTGAGGGATTCGTCACTGCTTATCACATTATCGATTTTGACATACTGAGAACGGTCACTAAGGTAACTTTTAAACATATCAAGGGCAATACCTCTGATTCCTATGTGCTCAAGTTTTAAAATAAGTGTGGGAATACAAACAGTATCAAAAGCTTTTGATAAATCAAGGAAGATGCCAACTGTTTTGCGTTTATCATCCATATTTTTAGTAATTGTTTCAGTCAGTTTTAAAACAGCATCTTCCGTACATTTACCACTTCTGAAGCCATATTGATTGTTTGAAATTATATCATTCTTATCCAGAAAACTAAGAAGCCTATTATTCAACATCTTTTCTAGTATTTTAGATAATGTAGGCAGCACCGAAATGGGCCTGTAATTACTAACGTTATCATGTTCACCACTTTTGTGTATTGGATGAACAAGGCCCTTCTTAAACACCTTCGGGAATATACCACTAGTGAGGCATAGATTAAAAACATGAACAAGTACTGGTATCAGTGTATGTTTAGCAGCTTTAACTAGAGATGTAGGTATACCATCCCATCCACTAGCTGAAGTGTTTTTAAGATTATCTATAAGATATTCAACTTCTGTATTATCTGTAGTCAAGAGGGTCATTGAATTTATATTTGAAGGAGGTAGAAATTGTTTTATAATTACGTTACTCATTAAACTTTCATTACTTCCAGAAATTTTTGAGGCTAAGTTCTTTCCTATATTAGCAAAATAATTATTTATTGCATTTATTTCGTTAATAGGATCACTAGACTTATTTATCAGTTCAGAAGAGCTGTTATAAGTTTTACTAAGGTTGCTTACTTTTTTAATCAGGTCCCAAGTAGCTTTAGGATTTTTATTTACTTTTTTAAATTCTAAACGTTCATATTCCCTTTTGACTGTTTTAAGAAGATTGTTGCAGAAATTTCTGTAGCGGTAGTATATCGTTTTTGCTGTACTATTTTGAGGTTCTTTTTTAGTATTCCGAAAGAGTTTATCCCTATGTCGTATACATCTTAGTAAACCGGGTGTCATCCACGGTTTAAGTAATTTTCTTTTACTGGGTATGGATACAGAATAAGTGTGACTTACTATAACGTCTGATAAAGTTTTATACAGTAATGCGGCAGCTTGTATGGGATTATAACACGACAAGATACAAGAGTAATCAACCTTTTTAAGATCATCAACACAAGCTATTACATCAATACGTTTCGAGACGCAATTCATTTTCCGTGACTGAATTTTAGTATTTAGTATAAAGAGTACGGGTGCGTGATCAGTTATATAAGAATCAATAACCATCGTAGTAGCAAGATTTTTTGATTTTAACATAACATGATCAAGGCAACTGGAATTTCGCGTAGGAAGGGTGTGAGTTGGTATTAAAGCGTGAGATGAAGACTAACTTAATATAACTAAATTAATATACTATATATATCTGCATCTTGTGAAGTTCTCTATAAAAAAAGAAGGTATGTTAAGTCTGCCAACTCTAAATGGACTATCGAAATTAATAAACAGCAACGGGAATATTATTCTGGGATTTATCCCGAGTTAGGCCTTAAATCTGTGCCCACCCTAATGTAATAGAGTCATAACTCAAAGTAAGCGAGTGCCACGTGCGGGCTACATTATGCATATTGTCACCGTATCTGATGTTGCCGCGGACAGTTATTACTAGCTTTTGAATGCGGCTTTGCTTAACGTAGGGTGGGTTTGTGATGTTCATAGCACTTGAAATGGCTTAAATTACGGAAGGCTGCGGGTGAAATAAAGTAAGATTTACTGTTGCGAAATATTTTTGTAACAGAAGATGATACTTTGTGATTCTAATTTAGAGGACGTTGTTTCTATTCATGAACATATACTTACATTAGACTAAGCTCCCATCATTTAAAAAGCATAGAAAAAGTCCCAGGACAACAAAATACCCATCTCGTTCAGCAGTGCACTACTTCAATTAAATTCAATATAAAATCGGAAAGAGCGCTCCGGAGAAAGAATATTTCATTGCTCTTCCGTAGGGGGATGGGAAAAAAATTAAACAAACCTCTGTCAAAGGAGATCGGTCGCAATTACATCGCATTGTGTGCGGTGGGGACCGATTGGCGATACGTTAAGGCCCAGGATATAGGCACGAGCTATAAAATAATACTTTTATAAACATAATATTACTTTATTATAACACTGCCTCGGTGGCGTATTTGTATTGTGTTCGCAGTACGACTTCCGTTCTGTGTACCGAACACAAATTTACGCATTTTGTATAGTAATCGTATCGCATTCGTATCGAGTAAGTTAACTCATTAGACAGTACTATACGTCAAAAAAGAAACACGTGCTGAAATTTTCCATACGTTTTGACACATGTCTATGGCTTCTCGATTTACTATTCGAAGTTTACGCGCGCGCAATGTTGACACTGTCATATTTTAGTTCCAAATACGCTCACCGGGGCGCTGTTCAAATTTCCATACATTTTTTTTGCGTAGTCGAAACCATCACGTTAATTATATGATAGTGCGTAAACTTGTGCTAAGGGTACAGAAGTATCAGATTCGAATCCCAGTTCAGGTAATGATATTAGGCTTTCATTCTCAGTATCATCCCGGAGTCTGGAATTTGTACCCGATACGGCGATAGGCTCACCCCTATCACATCACGGGACAGAATACACGATAAAAAGTGGGTGCAATAGTTGCACTTCTGACTACCTCTTCAGGGATTAAGGCGTGAGTGTGTGTCTAAGAAAGGCTGCTCATAAATTCCAGAAAATATAAACACCATAACATCCGTATGATTTTCTACCCCTTAACATACAATTTTCCTTCAGGGCTAACGCTTGCCATATCAAAATCAGCTTTACATTGTTTAGCTAAAGACCCATAATTCTTTAACATTCAGGAATAATTCAACGAGCACACACTGCAATGCAATTAATGCGGCCGATTAAAGATGTTGGTAGTAGTATTATGGAAATGTGCGACTGTGGTACAGCATAATTTGGTCGTCCTTTACAATATGCCGTTCGAACAACTTCTACAGCCATCTACAGCAGTAATCTTCTACTACTACGAATTAAGCTACGGCATCGCCCTTTAAACCTGAATGATTATAGGTCCGAAGACTTTCTTTCAAAGAAATTAGTGAGGCAACGCTGTGATGCAACAGGTACACACATCAAATATATAATTCTTGTTGTTCTGAAATAATGGTAGCAAACCTGTATGGAATAAGCAGATACGGTTATTTTTTATTGCATTGAATGACGAGACGAGCATGCCTTTCGCCTAATGGTAAGCGACACGACCGCCCATAAACAATAGCAACACCATCCAGCACCTTGAGTTACAAAGTACTGTGTGGCACTCCACTGCGCCCGTCATCCTGAGACATAAGGTGATAAGTCATTATGGGTTAAGTCATAACTCATTATGGGTTGCAAATACTCAGCTGCGCATTTTCATCGTAACGCTATAGAGACAATTCGATTCGAAAAAATAATAATGAATTAGATATATATCTATGGGCTCATTTTAGTATAATTAGTTAAACACGCCACGTAGTTCTAGGAAGGTTTCAAATCTCATGCAATAAAGAAACAGCTATATACAAAGCTTATTTAAAATACAAAATTAAAAACATACAATTTAATCCACGTTTCACTTCAACGTTGCAAATTAATACCAAGATTGTCGAGCTCAGAAGCGTGTTTAAAATAATTTTTACAAAAAACAGTGCCTTAAATTTAATTTGCACCACGTTAAAAATATTTCCTCTAGTCGGTTTTAGTACAGGAACTAAACAGCACAGTTTTACGAGTGCGCCGTGGAACGTTCTTTACTGGAATGGCAAAATTAATGGCTCTTGAATGTATTCACCTTCAACTACTAATAAACTGACGATAGCCCTCGTAGTAACTTGATTGTGGATGAAACAATAAAGATCATTAGATGCCTTGATATTTTCCATTGAAATCTGTTTCAATTGTTTGCTTTAACTCTATTTAAATAAGCATTTTAAACAATTCCATTTATGTGTATAGCCTACGAACTCCGTTGCTCCTAAAGAGAAATATATGGAATAATAAATACTAGACTTCTGCTCGCGGCTCCACCCGTGTGAAAATATTTTCCCGTGATAAAAAGGGGCACTCAGGAGTAATGTAGCTTCCTATTAGTAAAAGAATTTTCAAAATTGGTCCAGTCGTTTTTGAGCTTATCCATTACAAACAAACAAACAAACAATCAAATCTTTCCTCTTTATAATATAAGTATAGACAAACATAACGTTAGAATTTAAAAAGTACCTGAAATCTGACAACCCGCCCTAGGCCAGCGTGGTAGACTATCGCCTAAACTTTCGTAAGAGGAAGCCTAGCAGCGTGTTTCTTAATAATATAAGACTGTTATTATTGTTTCAAGCCACTTCCATTCTTTAACGCTGCACTCCTAACTAAAAAGCTTGGTCTGCTCGAAGTAGAGGAAGCCCAGAAAAGAGTTTTTAATAATATAGGACTGCCTTTATTATTTCAAGCCACTTCCATTCGTTGACGCTCCACTCCTAACTAACAAGGTTGCTCTGGCGTAATAATATGACAAACGATATCCTTCGCAACGTGGTACCGACTACCGACCTAACACGTTTCGCTACAGAAATTAGCTTGTAAAAATAATATATGCGTTGTTACTATAACCGATGGACACGCAAAATGACAGTGGAGTTTGACCATACCATATCCATACCAGCCCTGTATTAAATACTGCCCACTGCTGAGCACGGACCTCCTCTACTACTGAGAGGGGTTAGGCCTTAGTCCACCACGGTGGCCTAGTGCGGGTTGGCAGACTTCACATACCCTCGAAATTCGTATGGAGAATTCTCAGGTATGTATGTTTCCTCACGTTGTTTTCCTTCACCGTTAAAGCGAACGATAATTGATAAACAATACCTACACATGAAAATTCGAAAACTCAGAGGAGTGTGCCTTGGGTTTGAACCTCCGGACATTGTCTCGGCAGACCGTTCCATTCCCAACTAGGCTATCGTCCACTTTCCACGTGGAGTTTGAACTTTAATTAATTTAGAGTAAAGTTTAACAATTTTTTGTTCATACTACAAACTATTTTTTTTATATGCTCGGCAAAGTGATCTCGGCAAAGAGATGATCCATCGCCAGTCGACACAAGTATGCTAGCCTGTCTGAAATCGGATAACCGTAGTTCAGCGTAGGCTGATCCCGGAACGCGACACACTTACGTTGGCCACTATGGCGGATTAACACCTTGTATACGGTTGTCGATGGTATTGCACGACTGATATTAATCTCTAATACCGCGTGTACAACTTTGAATTACAAAGTTCTACATGGTAATGCTCTGCTATCGTACTTCTGGAATATTACCGAACTTCAAATTGGAACACAGAAATACTAGTATGTTGCTGCTTTGCGACCGAAACAAATAAGACTTTATATACAGAAGTAATCACTGATACAATAGATCTACATAATATGAAATCATCTGAAGAGATAGTAAAAACGATATTATATTATAGTTTTGATATGTCTTGTGGGGTCAATATTTAAACATTACAAAACGGACCTAACCATCGCCCACGCTACGCCATTGACATTTTGGTACCCTTGGACCCCCCTTATGTGAAAGCTATAGCTACGCCCGTGGACCTAACACAATGCAAATACATACGACTCATCGTGTGAATGATTTGAAAGACTACATACAAAATAAAAAACAATGCTACACTATATAATAAGTAGACATCGTACTACGCTTTGTATTTGGCAACAACAGCGATCATATTTCAATATTTAATATTTCGGTAAATATTTTTAAAGAATGCCTTTTAAAAGGCTCTCAAATGCTCGCTCACAATAATTTATAGCCAATTTCAAGACGTTCGTGCTTAAATTATTGCGCGGGGACGTCGTATATTTTATACAAGGCAAATTGAAATTTGAAATATTTTTTTACTTGCTTTCGTTTATTTAGTCGTGTAGCATTATTGGGTGTAATTTGTGATCGTGGTTGGCGGGATGTTTGTTTATATTTATAATCTGGTGTGATTGTTCTTCTTAATCGTATTCTTCACCACTGAAGGTCATGTCCGTATTGAAATGCTTTGACGGAGTCGATTACGCGCTGTTTCCGTGCGACTCTGTCTTCGGCTTTCCTCCAAGCAGTGGTAATAGGAAGTCCCGTAATAGTTCTTATTTGATCAGACCAGCGGATACCACGTGGTCTATTACCGTCTAATTTCTCTTCAACCAGTAGTTTGTCAAAGTTATGGGTCTATCTTCGGGCGATGTGGACAAAATAACTTAAGATTTCTTGGTACCATATTGCTGGTGTTTATTGTATTACCTTAATTAATTTTCATGTGTTAACTATTGAAAAATACATACCTATAATTAATACAAGCTAAACGCTTTTTTACACGCTTTATATTAGCTTCACTTGTATGTTTGTAACTCTCCGACTCCAACTCCTTTGGGCGCGATTTTGACCCACTTTAAACGGTCAGATTTTATTCAAACTTTGTAGGTTTGTCGAGGACCGATAACAATACACTAATTTGATAAGATTATGCCATTATTCAATTTGCAAAATGAGATTTTTGACAATTTATATATTTTTCCTCTCAGTAGTAGAGGAGGCCCGTGCTCAGCAGTGGGCAGTATATAATACAGGGCTGATTGCATATATTTTTTAGTGACATTTGTTGGACAATAGTAGAACAGAACTAAAAAATTAAAAATAAATAATAGTTTAAAAAAACTAAAAAACACGCTTTATAGAAAATCCAACTAAAAAATAGAAAATAAATTTTAATTAAGAATAGTATAAATAAGAAAAAAATGTATTTTATTGTAAAAAAAGCGTGGGGTGCATGGTGACAATAGTTATAAATATTTTATTGACAGATAATATGAGTAGAAGTATTATAATATATCATTTTTTGTAATATCTTAAAAAGCACCCCACGCGTTTTTTACAATAAATTTTTTTTTTTCTTATTTACACTATTCTTAATTAAAATTTATTTTCTATTTTTTAGTTGGTTTTTCTATAAAGCGTGTTTTTTAGTTTTTTTTAACTATTATTTATTCCGTAATACGTCACTAGAGGCTGAACTAGGTCATCCACAATTATGTGACTCACCTTGTATAAGAGCAAACGTATCACTGTTTCGGGCGCAATTACCATACCATACCCACCATACCAGCCCTGTATTACATACTTGCCCACTGCTGAGCACGGGCCTTCTCTACAACTGAGAGGGTTAAGGCCTTAGTCCACCACGCTGGCCTAGTACGGGTTGGCAGACTTCACATACCTTCGAAATTCAGGGAACTTCCCAGGTATGCAGGTTTCAGTATGTTTTCCTTCACCGTTAAAGCGAGCGATAATTCACAAAGAATACACACATAACTTTTTGAAGTGAAAACTTCTTTAGCGCCGTTGAGCACTTTTGGGATGGGTATAAAATGTTAAACTCGCGTCAGGATCATGTGACCGATCGAAAATGCGTAGGAGGTTTTACCATCCCTTACTAATATGAACCTTAAATACAATGCTTAGAAGCTATAATTCTTAAACGTTTTTCATTTTTATTTATTAACGTCATTAAAACCATCCCTTACTAATATGAACCTTAAATACATTGCGTAGAAGCTATAATTCTTAAACGACTACATTTTTATTTATTTCCCCAGCGTTGGCACGGCACGAGTACAAAAGAGCGTAACATTCTTTTTTCAAATTTTGATTTATAAAGAAATAGTAAATTTGTCATTTTTGTGTACGATAGCGCAATAAATAAATATTGTATTTAACCACATAAATGCTAGTACTTTTATACTGATAAATAAAGCAATTCGTGTGAAATTACTGGTGGTAGGTCTCTCATTATGTAAGAGGCCGTCTGGGTGGGTACCACCGCAATGTCTATTTCTACCGCCAAGCAACAGTGTGCATGCACTGTTGTGTTTCGGTTTGAAGGACATTGTAGCCAGTATAACTACTGGACATAATGAGACTTAACATCTTATGTCTCAGGGTGACGAGCGCAGTGGAATGCCACACAGTACTTTGTTAGTCAAGGTGCTGGATGGTGTTGCTACTGTTTATGGGTGGTCGTATCGCTTACCATCAGGCGAACGGCATGCTCGTCTCGTCATTAAATGCAATAAAAAAAAAAAAAAAAAAAAAATTATTCCCTAACCATTCGAAAATATTCAAAAATGCACAACGTTAATTTTCAAGTTTTCACTTCTGCCGGCACTCGCGGAGTGCAATCCGTTCTTTTTTTTTAGAAAAGTCAGAGGCGTGTGCCCTTTAGTTTTGAACCTGCGGACATTCGTCTCGGCAGTCCATTCCACTCCCAACTAGGCTATCGCCGGGCGCAATTAATTCGTGAAAATTCAGATATCCAATAAAAAAAATGTGAACTCGCATTCTGATTTATGGCCATAATCTCAGTAACTTAGTTAATCATTTACCTACTGTGGATTAGATTTTTAACGTTAGGTACATAATAAAAGTATGGTAATTGGTAAGTTCCGAACAATTAAACAGCTTTTTATGTTCTGCCTAGTGTTATTCTTATTTGTTGCATGTTTCCGCGTTTTATACATCCACTTTGACCAGTGAGAGTTTATATCCATTAGGCTGGCCTTGTTTGCTCAGACTTCACTTTTTAAGGTAATTCTCAAGTATGTAGTTTGCCTCACGGTGTTTTGTTTTACCGTTAAAGCGTTCGCTTTGATTAAAAACATTGCAGGCTTTGGGTTTTGAACCTGCATTTGTCTCTGCAGGCCTTTCTATTCCCAATATAATTATATGCAACCTGCGGGAATTCACAGATATCGCCTACATGTGTATTGAGGTCAATAGCAAATAACTTTGTACAACACCGCTTTAGTATATCTGTAATGGTTTTGTATGTATGTATAAATAAATAAATGAACTAGGCTATTGTGGAAGACCATTATGTTTGAATAAATAAATACCTACGACCATAATAATTTATAGAATAGCATTACCTACCTCTTTATTTTCAAGACTATACTTGGTAACTTCGATTTCATTGTAAGGTACGTTATCCATACAAATAGTGAGTACTTTAAAAGGATTCTGTAGTTCATAGTAATTTATGGTCACTATTTGTCAGTTTACAGTCTTTACTTGTACCGATGGAACTGTTTCCTGGTTGAGTAGTTTTAGAATATGGCACAGTCTGGGAATTCTAGGTGTTAGTACTGCATGTGCTTATTAAACTTGCGGTTCGATGGTATTAATCTCTTGAAAGGACTGTATTTCTGTTTAATGTGATATGATTAAGAGTTTGGATTTTATTATTATTGAAGTTATTGCGAACTTATCTTTTTCATGTATCCAAAATTCCAGATTATGATTATAAGAGATGATTTGGAGGGATAAGATCGCCCATGGTATTTTGTGTATAAATAAATAATTAGAAATACTATACTTCGAATTGACTGATGATGAGATACCAGCAACTACATATAACCAACAATATAAATATAATAATATTCTCTTGAGTATCATAAAACAAAAATAATTTTGGAATCATAGCTAATAAGTAACAAATACAGTACGTTTTATTAAAACTAAGATCAACAGATTATATATTATAGATATTTGACGATCAAACTGGATTTGGAAGAATTTGTTGCCTGTTCAATAGTTGACTTCGAGGGTTATGGGGATATTGCGTGCGGTGAGAAGATTAGTGGTGGAAGGTAAAGCACTTGTTGAATGTCCTGATCGATGTATGGGTTAACCGTACACGATATATTTATTGTGTCGTTTTAATATAAAACGATTAATCATCATTATTAACAGTATCCTCTTAATTGTAGAGGAGGCCCGTGCTCAGCAGTGGGCAGTATATAATACAGGGCTGGTATGGTATGGATTAACAGTACATTACTAACAGTCTTGTTACCACGATAGGGTATACATTCGACAGCGCTTTGCTTTGGCACTGGATGACCACTCACCGTGCGTCATTCAGATATATGAAATAGTGTCGAATTGTGTCCCTGCTTTTCAATTATTAGTTTTATGTCGTTTTAAATTATATTATTGTTTTTGAAATGTATGGATGTAAAATCTGGAATAAAGTTTGTTATTTCTCTTTATTTCAAATATTCCTTTTTTTACATTTTTATTTATACAAAAAAACATTAATACATATAAAAATATAAAAAAGTGAATCACCCTCCAATGGCGAGGCTCAAGTCCCAAGCCACCGGTGGTCAGGGATTCAATGTGAGGATTCTCCTCACAATGCGTGCCGTGTCCAGAAGTACTGCTTTCTGGATCTGGCTCTTGACCCAACGACCAATTGATAGCCTCTGGAGGTTTTGGTTTAGACTCTTTGGTATCAACCAATGAATAAAGAAAGTAAGGAAGCAACGTAAATTGCATGTATATTTTTTTTTATACAAATATGAGGCAAACATGAAATTTGATGTCAAAAATATATATATCTCATTTGTACAGTCAGCAGCATAAATATCTGTACAAAATCAAATTTTCCAATCGCATATATACGCGTTAAGTTAAACTGAAATATTATTTTCTTCGTTTGAAGTAAAGTAAATACCTTTTATTTTATTATTGCGAAGAGAAAAAAAAGATAAGTAAGAACACAAAAGTATGTAGGCAATTTGAAATTTTGAATTTGTTCATCTACTTATGCTGTTGACTGTACACAGGTTAATCTACGTAAGTAAAAAAATATCAATATAGGTCCATAAACTACAATTTTCTGTTGTCAATGATTGTAATGTCAATCCTTGAAGCACTATTTTTGACATGACGCCATTTTAGGGTGAAAATACCATGCATATTTGTAAGTAGTTCACCTGCCAATCTTGTATCATACGGAGTGTGTTTTAAGTTTTACTGGGAACTGTGGCTGTGCTGAAGTGTTTCCATAGAAATTCTAAGGATATTTGAGCAAATTCTATTATGTCGAGGTGTTGCATCATAGGGTGCAATTCAAATTATTGCAAAAATGACGAAATATTGTCATTTTTCAGGTTAGTTTGAATTTTTCACCTTATCAAGCCTATATTTTGTGAACATTACGTTTTGTGTCAGTAACTTGAATGTTAAATCATTGTTTCCGTCGTTACACGCAATGTAAAATGACTAATAACAAGGAAAATAAAATGAATAAGTATTTGTAATGTTTACTTAAAAACATAGTGTTGTTCCAACGTGCATTCATGTTTGGAAGTTATCGATATAAAATATTGATTTTGTTTATTGAAATAAAACTACTTTGCGTATGTTTTCGCTATGCTTTTCATGACTTTGCTGCACTTCATTGTCATGGAATAGATTCAATAATCAATAATCGGGAAACATCGGGATAAAAACTAAAACAAATTATCCCGAAAAATTCAACAATGTAGTTATATTTCAATACCAAACATTTGTGTAAAAGGAAATCATATCAATTTTGACTAATACTTTTGATAATTAAATCAGTCATAATGAATTACCTTAATATAAGTATCACGGTAAAAAAACACACTGAACAAGTGCCAAGAAGAATTTTTTTGACAAAATTAATTATTATTGCGTTACGAATAAATCAATTTGATTAATACAAATTATTGTTTTATTTATCCTTAATATTTATACTAAATGTTAATTTAGGACCACTCTGTGTTCTCTTAAAATCGCAGCCTATACACATGTATCAAAATAAAACTAAAATTGGCAAGTAATACGCTAGTATTTCCTAAAGGTGTGAAATTGATGAATTTAAATGCAAAAGAATTATACCTGGCAAATAAGTATTTGTACTCCAAGGTAAGTAAGGTATAAATCATCTACAATCATCGAAGCATCTTTACAAACTCGCATTTATAATGATTTTACAGTAAAATTAAATGAAATAATATAAATATTTAGATCGATCACGATATGCGTACTGTTGTGATAAATAACTCTTTCTGCTAAAACAACATCAAAATTTTATTAATAAGTATATATGTATAGAATATAAATACAGACTTAATAATATGTTTACCACGATCTCGTATTGATACTCTTGTAGCGCTTTAATATATATATTAAATTGTATAAAGGTACATGTTGTTAAAAATTAAGCTACAAATAACCATATGTGGATTACGGTGTAGGTTATGCATTTAATTGTATTTAGCATTATGTTTGTTTTTCTTTATCATTATTTTTAATGTATAACCGTTTGTTTTCCCTAATAAAAGAAAAAAAAAAAGAAAAAAAATAAAAAAAAATAACAGTAACTACAACACTAAAATGTGGGCGGAGTCGACGCCATTTTAGAGTAATATTTGGCTTCAGGTCACGTGGTTTCACCTGATATCCTTACTTTCTCTAATCAAAGGTATCAACCCATGAGCAGATACGATATTCGGAACAATAATTGTGGAGTCCACCTCCCACATATCGGTAACCTCGTGTGCCATTAAAGTAAATAAAGTTTATGATTATTATAATGTTATGTTATAATGTATAGTCTTAAATTTCATTTGTCAGAACTAAGCAGTTCGACAAGAGGCCTTGGTTTCGATTCCCATGTATGACAATATTACATTAGGTACAATTTCATTCAAACCGGAACACAACATTGCTTACATAATACTTATAATTAGTAAGGTACCTATCCAGCGGGATTCTAGCACATGATACACCTACCACCTAGTAATATCATTAGTGATCCAATTTCTCGGCAATTCTAGATAAAAAATATTTTATAAGCACGGATGAAGTCTGGTAAATTATCAGGACGTGGCATAGAATACAGTAACTTTGGGCAGTTAGTGTGTACGTGACGCGGTTCTGCAGGAAACAAATTCTGTTTAGGCCCGTAACAAAGGATTGCGGGTTTAAATGGACTACGCACCCTGCATTGGATTTTACGTCCATTGTTATTGAAGTAATAACAGGAATTTGTCGTCTCCTTGCTCTTGTCGCAATACACGGGAGTTCCTGGGTTTATCTGGTGTGTACTGGTGGTAGGTCTCTCATATGTATGAGTCCGTCTGAGTGGGTACCACCGCAATGTCTATTTCTAACGCCAAGCAGCAGTGTTTATGCACTGTTGTGTTTCGGTTTGTAGGACATTGTAGCCAGTGTAACTACTGGACATAATGAGACTTAACACCTGATGTCTCACGATGACGAGCGCAGTGGAATGCCACACAGTACTTTTTAACTCAAAGTGCTGGATGGTGTTGCTACTGTTTATGGGTAGTCGTATCTCTTACCATCAGGCGAACGGCATGCTCGTCTCGTCATTTAAAGCAAAAAAAAAAAAAAACTCCCCTTGGAGCTCCAGACGGCATGCCTAGAGAGAGTTGTAATTAGGCAAGAGGTCGTGAAAAACTATCTAAATCCAACATAAAAATGATGTTTATAGTAACTTCGTATTAAGTAGCGACATCTATTGGTTCATATTCGAACTAAATTATAAAGTTAAAGCTATGTATTTTGTGGCTAGCTTGTAAAATAAATAAGAACATGTTATTACATATTAGGTATATAATATATTTGTTATTGTTTTGGTAATCGAAGTGGTAAAAATATCAGTTATAAAAATTGTGTCTGAAAAGTATCTGGTATAATCAAATGATAATAAGAAAAACTCTGCTGAAGTGGCTTTTTCTGTCTAATCGATCTTCGGGATTGGCCGTGTATATCCAGTATTTCTACACTTGTTTCAACATACACATACACTCACGCCTTTTATCCCCGAAGGGGTAGGCAGAGGCGCAACTAGTGCACCCGCTTTTCGCTCACACACACTTTTGCACTGTAATATCTCCTACGTACCTGGCTGATCTCCGTTGAGACTGGCCGCCGTGGCCGAAATTGGCTAAGAGGTTTATTTTAATATCCCCTGCGTAAAATCGCCCAATTTGGTGCTGGTACACTTTTTCAAGATAAAACGACCATTTTTCATATCATAATTTTAATTTTAACATGTGCGACCGTTCTGATATGTACAGTCAGCAGCATAAGTAGATGAACAAATTCAAAACTTCAAATTGCCTACACACTTTTGTGTTCTTACTTATCTTTTTTTCTCTTCACAAAAATAAAATAAAAGAGGTTTACATTACTTCAAACGAAGTAAAAAAATGTTTCAGTTTAACTAAACGCGTATATAGGCGATTTGAAATTTTGATTTTATACAGATATTTATGCTGCTGACTGTACAAAGGAAACTGCAGATATCTCTTATTGCCTACTTTAATTGTAAGTTGCATGTCGCTGAAAAACTTTAAGGTGGTCGAGCATACTATTCTTTTTCTGACTGCACATGGCCGATCTCCTTTGACATTGACTCAGCTGCTGAAATTTGGATAGGAGGGATTTTTTACTTTATTTTTATAGGCACAAATAATTTAATTATCAACAATTTATTTTACATGTGAATAAACTCGATATAACTTTTAAAAATCATAGCATAATTGGCTAAAGTTTTGCTACTACATTATTATTTGGGCGAATTATAATTACTTTCTAAAATATCTTTCTGTTGACTAAAGTCTTGAAAATGCTTTAACCTTCGACAAAGAAGACATTTAATTTAAAGTTTAATAGATTGAAGATACAGATATTTTTGTTAACTTTGAATATTAATATAATGTATAAGAAAGAGAAACTATCATCTCCAACAACATACGTGAAGTTTTCAGACTTTTAGAATCTCGACCCGTTCCAAAGGTTAATGGTTTACATAATGTGCAGTTCGATAAAGATGATTTAAAAAAGCTATTAAAGCATAAGTCGACATACATAATATTGTAACTAGATACTGGTTTTCTTGTTAGGAGTTATATGTATATCTGACCTTTTCAATATTCATTATGGTGATGGACGCTATTTTAAAAGTGAAAACTTCTTTAGCGGCGTTGAGCACTTTTGGGATGGGTATAAAATGTTAAACTAGCGTCAGGATCACGTGACCGATCGAAAATGCGCAAGAGGTTTTACCATCCCTTAATAATATGAACCTTAAATACAATGCGTAGAAGCTATAATTCTTAAACGTTTACATTTTTATTTATTTATTAACGTCATTAAAACCATCCCTTACTATAGTCCATCTAATCTAAGATGCACCGTTTGACAGTTTTGACAGATTGAAAAATAGCGATGTGTCAAATAAATCGGTTACTACAATATCCGATTATAAAGAGATATCGATACTATTTCTTTGTATTTCCTAATTGATTACAGTTTACGTATTTTTTTCACGAATATTTTTATTCCAATGAGAAACCCACTATTGCAAAGGTAAGTTTAGTATTAAAACTAGGGTAAATTAAAAATAGAATATTCATACCTATTTACAAAGGAGATACCAGAGATTTTGCCTACAAAGGTTTATTTAAAATTACATTAACTTACATTATTTTTATTTTTAATGATATTGTGTTTTCATTGATAGTAGGTATATTATTAGCTGAAAGTTGAGTATTATTAAACGACAACTAGATTGAAAACGGCTCGATTATTCACACATTTTTATTGATTATTCGTATACAATAGAATTTGAATAGTCTCAACACTACGGTAAAGGACCTAACTAGGTGACTTTGTAATGACGTCTACAAAAAACCTGTCTGTTGTATATAATGGTTATTTTGCTATATTTAAAGGATTTGAATTTAAATTTAGTGATTAAGAATTGTACATCTTGTGATAAAATAAAAATAGCTTCATAATTCCGTGGTTTTACGGAAAATGTTATTAAAATTGTGTGAGTTACGCTTATACAAAGTTGTTTCGACTTGAAAAGTATGAAACGTCAAACGGTACGCCTTAAATTAGATGGACTATAATATGAACCTTAAATACACTGCGTAGAAGCTATAATTCTTAAACGACTACATTTTTATTTATTTCCCCAGCGTTGGCACGGCACGAGTACAAAAGAGCGTTTACGCTCGGGTTGCACTCCGGGAGTGCCGGCAGAAGTGAAAACTTGAACATTAATGTTGTAAGTTTTTGTAATTGTTGTGTATTTGTAAAGATGGCTTAAATCTCGATACCCATTCCAAACTGGTACCCCAAGATACAGGCACTGCCTAGTTTGGGGACCTCTGATAAATATTGTCCATTCTACAATTAAGTTATGCAATATCATGTGTACTTTAGTAGGTTTCACGTGGTTTCACTTGCAATAAAGTTTTTTTTTATTATTTATTATTATTATTAATTATATACCTAGATAGAGTGACGCGCTACAATGAAACTAAAACAAACAGGCCAACTTTTCTGAAGCTAGTATGCGTGACAGCTGTGTCATACGCTATTGCTGCATCATTCTGCGTATCCTTGTGTGCGCGCATAATGATACCAGTTATTACATGGTTTCTGTTAAAACGGGGAGATAATTATATCTATGAAAAACAACAAAAAATAATTCACTGCACACAATTCACATTCTGCAAACTCCATACAAAACAATTAACCACTACTACAAATTATCTCTAGACAATATACGTAGTTAATTGTTTCCATTTCGAAACTAAACTTTACTTTTTCCTGCAATTTGGACTGACCGACGAAATATTGCTTTGCAACTAGCAAATTAGTCCAATACGAGAATTAGTTGGTGTTTTGCTCGTTTCGTCCTACGTTATGGTTTTAGCGAATGGAATTTATGGCGCTGTCTGGTAATGTTCATGGTTGTCGGGTATTTGAATCCATATTCACTGTATAGGATTATTGATATAATTGTTTTGTGTAGGGCTTGGGATATTTGTTTAATTTTAATAAAAACTGTTGCACTGAGCTCCTTAATCTCACATCTATATCTTCAAAACGTTATATCTATATGTCACACCTCTGCGCAATTAGCCTAAAGTTGAATATCTTTGACTACCTTAATAATATAGCCAGATAAATTTTACTAGATGTTAAATCAGCAACATAAACTTTTTTTTTTTTTTTGTAATGGCATTTGTGTCCACATTTTGCCAATGTCAAGTTTGGTTCGTCTATTTTATTATTTGTAGTATGTCGAAGTAAAGCAGTGGCTACCTTACCAAGACTTTATCGTGGAGTTTTGGCGGCAACAAAAAAAACACTTGATTAGCACAATTATTTCAATTCACTTCATTTGAGCTCTTTAATAGAACTATATTGGGTAATATACCACCATAATTATGCAATATAACACTGAATATCACCAAAATAATGAATTAAAACAAGAGCATCTCATGACACGTTCCCGCCAAAACTGCTACATAAACTTTTTTAACATGACGTACCTAAAATTCCACTAACCTCGATCACAAAGGTCGAATAACAGGGCTCTTTCCAAATTCGTTCTCGTATCTTCACTTGCATTGAGATGCGGGGCACGTACTGCGAAAAGGTTCCATCTCCAATGAAAAGGGTTGGAGATTTATAACCTTTGGCAAGTCGCACGCTACATTCTATTATATCTGTGACACCTGCTGGTAATATGTTAAATTTGTAGACGTTTTTATCATTGTACGGATAATTTATATGAGGAACTCATCATTCTGCATTTATTCAAATGTACTATCAACCCCTTTCCAATCCAATCCCGCGAATACAGATAAGGAAAACTACACGAAGCGTTGCGCAAACTAGTATATAGAAAAGAATATGGTACCAATCCAATAAGAAATTCGATTCAATTTTAATGTTGCTGGAATATAATGATATATATTTCTATGAACATAATGAATGCGATGGATGTTTAAAAGAATGAATATGGATTGGGGCAGGATAGTACATAATATTTTTGAATATTTCACAATATACCGTACGAGTAATTTAACTAACTTGAACTATCTGTAAACCGTTCTGACGAACCATTTATTCCAGAAATATATAGTCATTTACAGTTTTATAATGTCAATATACCATTGACGTATTGGTTGTTTTAATACATGTTTTTTTGGTTTTTCAATCACTTCTCATGAATATTGCGCAGTTTCTGGAGTACCACAGGGATCCCATCTTGGTCCAATTTTATTTTCTGTATTCATCAACGACATTGTTTCCGTAATACACCACTGTAAATGCTTGTTATTCGCTGACCTAAAAATGTACAAAACAATTCACACACTAAATGATACAAAGGAAATTCAAAATGATTTACATCGAATCCAAGATTGGTGCACTAACAATTCGATGGAACTTAACCCATATAAATGTTTTCACATAATATTTACAAAGAAGAAAAGCTCCATACATTCAAGTTACATGATAAACCATACAGGGTTAGTCACAGTCAACGAAATCAAAGACCTCGGAGTGGTAATCGATAAGGAACTTCAATTTTCAGCGCATGTTGATTCAATTGTTAAAAAGTCTGCACAAATGTTTGGTTTTTTAAAGCATAACACAAGGGACTTCAAGCATGTAAGAACAAAGATCGTTATATACAATGCTATAGTGCGCAGTCATTTAGAATATGGCAGTTCAATTTGGAATCCGTTCTATAGTATACATTCTCAACGAGTAGAAAATATTCAGCGAGCCTTCACAAGACATTTAGCATATTTTCATTCATCTGGCATAAGTCATCGCAGTAGCTATAGATCACGTTTGGCATTTTTCAAAATGAACTCATTAGCTGATCGACGTAAAATAAGTGACATAGTATTTCTGTACAAATTGCTTAATGGCTTGATTAACAACAGTGATATCCTCAATCAAATCCACCTAACGGTCCAACACAGATTGCCCAGGCAACCCATTACAAAAACTTTTCATATACCACGTGTTCGCACCAACATTGGACTTAATTCGCCAATAACTAGAATGTGCAATGAATACAATGTTCTTAATTCTAAGCGCCCTGGCCTTGATATATTTGGTACATCGCTGCATAAGTTTAGAAGGGAAGCACTGACCCACTTGCTCGACAAATTAGAATAGTTGATTGTTCTTGTTACATTAATTTATATTTTAATATTATTATTGTATGTTTTTTTTTCTTCTTAGTTTATTGGTATTTTTTTTATTTCTGCTTTATAATATTGTATAATAATGTTACTCGTATTATGTGAATGCTGTACATACTTTTAATAGGCATGTGCATCAGAATTGTTTATTTTTTATAATGGTGTTATTGGAAATTTTATTAATGCATATACTGCTGGTGTGTCATTGAATAAAAATAAAAATAAATAAAATATACGAATATTTTAAGTTGTCAACTTTCTTACAATGTTTTAATGCATACAAATTCAAACCATCCTCACTAACAAAGCACTTTAGTTGTCAACTAATTATTCTTATAAAGTTTGAACACAAACGAATTCAATTCGTCGACTCGAACAAAGAATACGTCTGTCCATTAGTAAATGAAATCCTACACTAGAAAATCACGCTTCTTCAGTTCGTCTGCCAGTAGGTAATCCTTGTTTGAGCTCGGCTTCAGTTTGGGTCTAGTAAATTACTTAATTTCTAGGTAAGTGGCCCGTTTCGGGATCTCATATCTGAACTTTTTGCAGCGTATCACATATAGGTAATTATACTGACATTATTATACTGTATACTTGCTTCGCCTTGCGGGTCTATTATACTAGCAACGTAATTGAATTATGATCCTGGTTGTGATTTTCTGATTATTTGTGAAGTAGTGATATAAGTTTCTTAGGCTATAAGTTTTTGTACGGTTCAAGAACATAGAACATATATCCGTCCCACAAAACGCTAGGATGACTGAAAATATGCTCGAAGAAGCAATAGCGCAAAAATTGCAACTCTACCTACCCTTTCGAGAATAAAGGCGTGAGTTTATATTTAACAAACTAGGTTCAACGAACAACGCAGAAATGACAAAACATCATTTATTTCCAGAAGTCACTTTCGAAGATTCTTCAAATATTCAACGACCACGAACGAATTGACATTAATAAGACGGAAAAAGAATTTGAATTCCCATTTCAAAAGCTAAAAATGTCACTGTCCAGAGCCGCAAATTTATTATAAAACAGAGGCCTTTTCTTTGATTAACGTTTATTAATTTTCATAATTTCCCCAATTCACCTCGCTGTTAGGAATGTTTTAATTTTGACGGAACATTTCGGGAATGTTAAGTTTTTTTGAACACAGTATACCGATTTTGATAGGATAATAGCCAATTTTATTTGACTTTCGTATAACAAAGTCGATCAATTAGGTAAGTAATTCACACTTAAAAAAGAAAAATACGTCAAGAGGATTCACTGGACCTTCTAGAATCGTGATATCAGTATAATTCTGCGGTCCGGCAACAAGGATCTGCCTTGCGAAACGGATCAGCCATCATTTTTTTGTGACAGTGGTATTGCGCTGTTCGGCCCATTCAAACTTTCGAAAAGATTGTCGGCCACTCTACTACGGTCGTCTGCGATAACCGTTAACGATTTGGTTGAGGGTTTACTTCCAGTAATGTTAATGAGTTTAACAATGTGAATATTCTATTGAAAATATTTATATTTAGTATATATAATACTTATACTGATGTATATAAAGCTGAAGAGCTCTTTAAGTTGTGGAAATAGTACTCTTATCAGAAATATTTCGCTAATAGAAAGCTACATTAGCCAATAAAGCTAAAATTTCCGGCATAGATTTTTACCTTAAATAACAATTAATAGCTTTTTTCCATGTTATGTTACGTATCTTAAGTTATTGTCTGTACTAATATAATAATGAGGAAAGATTTGATTATTTGTTTGTTTGTAATGGATAAACTCAAAAACCACTGCACCGATTTTGAAAATTCTTTCACTAATAGGAAGATACATTACTCCTTACTGCTATTATTTTTATCCCGGAAAAACTTTTGCACGCGGGCGGAGCCGCGAGCAGAAGTCTAGTCGCAAATAAGAAAAAATCAGTCAACAACAACAGTTACAAAAACTTTCTTAACTGCCGAATATCCTAACGTAGTTTGAGTTTAGACGTAGCGTATTATTCGTCATTGATTATATTAGTTTCCTCCCAGAAACTGGAAGTTATCTCGTATACTTCTAAAGGTGATTCCAATAATATACTTAACTTGTTTAGAACGCAATTTTGAAGGTAGAGGGCACCCAAATTTTGCTCTAAATAAAGTTGCAACAAATCTTATTAAGTACGCAAAAATATGGGTCAATGATTATGTTTATTCATAAAAACAATCTAAAATTCAAATATTCTGTCGTAGATTTCAAATATTACGCGGGACTTAGATTGCAGTTTTTTTTATATCAACTCGGTAAACTCCTTTGCCTATTTTTATGTCGTATCAAATTCTACAATTAAGCGTCGGAATTAAAACGCTAAACATCTGGTTTCACGGCCGACTCATTAAAATTTGCGCGACATTAGATCATTTATAATTATGTGAGTAAGACCATACAGCCTTTTCGTAGTTATCCTACTAATATTATAAACGGAAAAGTTTATAATAATGTATGTTTGTTACTCTTTCACGCAAAAACTACTGCCCTGATAATAATAATAATTGTTTATTTGCGCAATAAAACACATGACATTATAGAAAGGTTATTACCCTAGCCCCTGAACTAGCGTTAGCTGTATCTCAGGAACCAGTGTCTTCCCCCAGCAATACACATATCATTGGTATTACAAATAAACGCGCCTTAGGCAATTTCAGCATTATAAATTATAAATACAGAAGATATTAATACTAGTACAAATATATATATATATATGTATATACAACAAACACAATTTAATAAACTTCCATCAGCTGGTACTTTTATTAGATAAATGTGTGTGGGTGTGTGTGTGTGTGTGTGTGTGTTTGAGTGAGTGGGTGTGTGTGTGTGTGTGTGTGTGTGTGAACGTACAGCATATTTATTCCTCTCTTACTGGTCACTTAAAGTAGCATGTTTTCAATGTCATCATAGCTGTGTTGGTTAAGCCATTGTAATAGTATTTTTTTGAATCTATTGTTATTGCACTGTTTTACCTTAAATTTCTTATGCAATTGGTTGTAAATTTTAGGAGCTAGAGCATCAAAGTGTTTTTTTGCAAAGGAAGTATTGACCCTAGGGACTGGACATAGATCTATACGTTTAAACTCGACAGGTAAGGTAGGTACAATCTTTCTGTGGTATCTTCGCAACATTTCATATATAAAAGTCTTTCTAACTGACAGAACCCCTGTCTTGTTATAAACATCAGATGTAGGGTGTCTGAAAGGTAAATGCAACAACACCTTGAGCACCGTCCTTTGGGCTCGCTCTACAGCAATTAGATAGGTTTTGGCTGCTCCTCCCCAGGCACATACACAGTATCTCACCAGACATTCACCAAGTGAACGGTATGTCTGAATAAGTAGCTTGCAGTTGGCAACAGCTCTCAGTTGTTTGAAAACATATATTAATTTCCTGATCCTGTTAGCCAACGTAGTAATTTGGATATCCCAGATGAGCCTATTATCTATTACAACACCCAGGTATTTAATATTTGATGCTTGAGATAGTACAGTACAACCACAGTTAGAAGGCCGAGGATTCCGATTACATGGGTATGTATGCATTTTAAGAGTTTTAATATCTGTATTTATTAGTTGAGACTTACTAAAGCAGATGTATTTTGTTTTAGATGCATTAAGTGAGACGAGACTTTCTTCTAGCCAGGCAGTAATTTTTGCTAAACCAATTTCAGCCACACAATGTACTTCATTCCACGATTTTCCATAGAAGAGAAGGACGGTGTCATCAGCAAACATAAGAAGGTCCATAGTAGATATAACACTGTCTACTAACTCATTGATGTATATCAGGAATAAAGAGGGTCCCAAAATACTGCCTTGTGGTACTCCAAATGTGGTAACAACGCTATCACTCTGATACTGTTCCACGCGGACACTCTGATATCTATCAGATAGATAGTTTCTAAACCACTCCAACGCTATACCTCTAACACCAATATTGGTAAGCCTGGTCAGCAGTATTTTATGAGAAACAGTGTCGAAAGCTTTCTGTAGATCAAGAAAAATGCCAATGCATTTCTCACCATTGTCCATTCTTAAATTCAAATTTGTTGTTAATTTGAGAACTGCATCCTCAGTTGATCTACCTTTTCTAAAACCATATTGATTTCCATTTAACAAATTATTACTTTCTAAAAAAGACATAAGCCTTGTATTAACTAATCTTTCCAGTATTTTTGAGAGTGTGGGCAATAATGAGATTGGTCTGTAATTCGACGGTTGATCCTTATCACCAGACTTATATATAGGACACACAACTGCCCTTTTAAAAGGAGTGGGAAAAACACCGGTTTCCAGACTTAAATTGCACATATGAGTAATAGGGCAAATAAGACTGTCAATATTATATTTAAGAACATTACTTGTTATCCTGTCCCAGCCGGGTGCACTATGAGTTTTTAAGTTAAGAATAATTTTACGTACTTCAACTGGATCAGTAGGTATAAAATAAAATGACAGTGCAGGTGTTTTATTACATTTTGAATGATTTGCTAAATCGTTTTCAAGTGTATTCATTTTTTTAAGAATATGATTTGCTAGAGTACTACCAATAGATGCAAAATAATTGTTTACAGCGTTCAATGAATCAATTGGTGTGTTATTCACAGTTAAAAGTTCTTGAGGTGTGCTCTTGTCATTTATAATATAACATATGTCTTTTATAGTTTTCCAGGTTGCCTTCATATTGCCATGATTTTTCGTTAATTTATCATGGTAGTACTGTCTTTTCAAATTCTTAATAAGTTTGCTAAGTGCATTTCTGTAAGCTAAATATGTGTGTCCGATTTCATCATTGTCCGGTGATTTCTTAGCTTGTTTGTGTAATTTGTCTCTTTTTTTAATGGATTTTACAATTCCTTTAGTTATCCAGGGCTTGAGTGGTTGGTAGCGTTTTGACATAGATATTGATTTACTGTTATTGGTTATAATCGTGAGAAGTTTATTCGTAATTAATTCTGCTGCAATATTTGCATCCCTGATACTATAAAACTGGTCCCATTTTTCACTATCGAGGGTATCTTTAATACCATCATAACATATTATTGTTTTTTGGAGGATAGATCTTTTTTTATTTAAAGTTTCATTATCAATAACCAGCAATATAGGATAGTGATCTGTAATATGTTCTTCAATTACGAATGTTTTACAAGAACCACTGCATTTTATCATGAAGTGATCCAGGCATGAGTTTAATCTAGTGGGCTTGTCAATACCTTACCTGAGCCCATATATGGCCATTAAGTTTAGGTAATCCAGCACAGAACCAGTTGTATCCAAAGTATTGATGTTGATGTCCCCCGTGAATATAATATTCTTTGTGTGAATGTTGCTCAATACTTTATCTAGAGATAATAGGTATGAGTGTGCATATTTGAAGCTGGGGGGTCTGTATGAAGCAATTATTGTATAATCCTGTTGGATATTTAAGACTAAACAGTTTCCTTCAGTAAATACAGGTTCATAAGACACTGCACTATATTCGTCCCGTACATATACGGCAATACCATCATTTTGATTGAGAACATTTTTTGTCCAAAACACCTTATAATTATCAACATCAGGAGGTGGATTATTTATATTTGTCCAACACTCGACAAGGACTAGGATATCGATGGGGATATTTAGTATAGATAAGAATATTAGAAACTGATCCATGTTGCAGTTTATGCTTCTAATGTTCAGGGTTACGACCGTAATAGAGGTCTTGTTTTCAATATTTAGCTTGGACATGTGTCTACTAAGTTGAATATTGTTGACAAAAGTACATGGTATTACAGAGTCCAAATAATCTACATCTACTCCAATAGAATCATTAATTTGCTCGAATTCTGAATATTATAAATGGGGACCTCGTAATATAATTGAACTCAGAACATGCATACATGCGAATTGGAAACATGAATTCTATAAAATATATTATTACAATAATGAATTGGTGACCGAATATATAAAATACCAACAAAATTTCAGCTGACACAACATTACTTACTACGGTGTGTATACCTGCATTATGGAGATAAAAATTTTCTTTTTTCAATATTACATTAATTAGAATGCTTCCTAACATTGTCCACTTCCTAGATAACCTATGACATAGAGAAATTACTTGTGTAATTTTTAAATTGTAAAGATGTAAGTAACGTGTTATTATGACGTTTTTACGTGTGTTATAAATGTTGTATGTTACATATGTTGAATAATTCGTTTTGTGGTAAGTGTTTTTTATATGTTTAGTGTGTGAAATTATATTATATTTAAATATGAATTGTGTTTGTTTTTTACAACAGATACACTTAATAAGGCTATAAACATAAACGGTTAAATTTCGATGAAATTTGGCACACGGGTAGATCATGTCTTGGATTAACGCATAAGCTACCTTTATCCCGGGAGAATATAAAGCGAGACTTTTATCCCGCGAAAACTTATTCACACGGGCGGAGCCGCGGGCAAAAGCTACTATTTTATACTCTTTGATACAGCCTCTGTCAGAATGAAACTCGTTATTTTCTAATTGATGTCGATAGATGGAGTTAGTATGTTTGTTATGTTAAGATTGAAAATTACTTAGTTACACTGAATGTTAAGTACAATGAATACTGTATAGCGCTACTGTATTGTAGGATCATTTTTGTTATTACATGTATGAAGACAACGTAAATTATTTAGTTGTAGACGAAAGGCTTGAACACTCGCGGGATTATGTAGAACTTTTGATTGTAAATGAATGATGCTATACTTTTCTCGTCGTCTTAGGAATACGGCGTTAGCTAATGTTAATTGTAGCCGATGACTCATGAAACAAAAGGATACAGGTTCGACTCGACATAAATATTCAAGTCACAGCACATATTACTTTCGGATCATGTTAATTTTACCATGAGTACTCCAATTTCGACATCGACATCCTTTAATAATTTTAAATTAACAAAAATATATCTGCGCATGAAAATAAGTTACCAATTTTTTAACAAAGTTTACAATAAGCCAACTGCCGGCGGGTCACTTGTCCTATCAATTTAATTTTTGATTGAGCGTGGCCGTTTCATGGTTGGGAGCTGTTTTAAAAATTCATTCCTGTATCAGCCCTGAGGTGGTGTTTATTTATTTATAGCACAACCCTGGTTATTACTGTTTAAGGGTAGCCATACGCCATGATTACGCGTTGTTTTACAATGATTGATTTTTATATGGAGCAGTACATTAACCGATGTAGCTACAGAAAAACTACGGTGCAATACGTACTACGTAGGCTTCATAAGAGTCAGTCCATAACGTTCGAAGTATTTTGATATGCAATTAATGATTTTGAATGAAATGTCATGGTTAATTAAACTGGTTTATGACGTTGAAGTTTGGTATTCATAAGTGTGTTATAATAATAATAATACCAGCCCTGTATTATATACTGCCCATTGCTGAGCACGGGCCTCTTCTACTACTGAGAGGGATAAGGCCTTAGTCCACCACGCTGGCCTAGTGCGGGTTGGTAGACTTCACATACCTTTGAAATTCTTAGAGAGAACTTCTCAGGTAAAACTATAAATTCTAAAACATTTTTTTATACAAACTGTATCTCAAATGATGTAATATACTACCGAAATTAATTAGGCACGGTCGTTTTCCTTTACCTTTCGAAAAGAGCAAAAGTTTTAATCCCAAAGCGACAGTTCCTGTGGAATTAAGAAAAAAACTTGTAATGTACACTCAGCCAGATAAATCCGCAGCCAGTAGATAAGTGACCGAACTAAGTTGCCCAGTTCCAAGCGGTATCATTGAAACGATCTCGTAAATTTTTCCCAATCTCTGGAGCGGTTCCGCCACGCTTTTGCCAAGGTGGAGTGCTAACAAAATGCCAAATTGAAAATGCTTGGCGTTTGTGGCTATTTATGTTTCGATATATATTATTGGTATTGGTTGGAGAAGATTTAGAGTTTTCTTTGTATAGTTACTTGCTTTTGACCGCGGCTTCGCCCGCATTAAAGAGTTTTTCCTGTATAAAAGTCACTGTATATACAAACTATACATTTTCCCGGACAAAATTGTAAATCTGAACCATTTTCGAATCCACCTGAATACACACAAAAAATGTCATTAAAGTCGGTCCAGTTATTTAGGAGGAGTTCAGTACATAAACACATATAATAATTATTTTATAGGCACGCGCCGCCGCGGCACCGGTTCTCCGGCCGGTACCGCCGAAACCGCTATGTCCCTGCTTTTTAAATGTGTAATATCTTCGAAAATATTTATTTAAATTACATGCTATAAAGGGCCATATTGGTCTATATTAAATGCACAATGTATTTAAGGTACTTAATTGGATAAGGATTAATGCTGTATTGCTTAAAATCGCTTCGTAAATAAGCCATTATTTCTCGTAAAAAGTAAAGAATAAAAAATGGTTATTGTGGGTTATCCCTAAGAGATAGACATATACCATCGGGGATTTTTCTTGTAGACCTTTTTAAAGTGTACAATACTGTAGTACATTATTTTGATCTATACTATCTCGTAGGGTTTAGCCAGCGTTTGCAATGTAAGGGTAAAAAAATGTGTATATTTACGATATCACATTAGAAACCTCTAAAATTATCAGTGTTTCTCTACTATATTATGCATAAATAAACATATAAACCTTTCTCTTGAATCACTTTATCTATTAAAAAAAACTGCATCAAAATCCGTTGTGACTTGAGCAGTATTAAAGATCTAAGCATACACAGGGACAGACAGATAGGATTTGTTTTATACTATGTAATGATTTATTGGTTTGTATGAGCTTAAAATTTCTCGATTTCGAATCCCATATTGGATTCTGGTAGAAGTTCCAAGAACTAACATTAACGACCTTAGCAGCGGACCTATTTAGAATGAATTTACCAATGGAAGTTCTTCTTGAGCGTTTAGAATCTAGATAGAGTTTTGATTGTTGACAGATGATTATTCCTTCCCAGTCCATACAATTATTTCAAAATATGTGAGCAGAAGGAAACTTGTGATTTCTGACTATGATAGAACTGCTTCTTAATGTTGCACCGCTGTAAAACTCAACAAACTAGAAATTCGGACGGAAAATTAAAGTTTTCGTTACAAATGTTTCTCCCACTACGTCCAACGTATTCGGCGAAATACATTCAGATAAGCTAGGTCACCTGGCTAGTTGCGCCTTACAACCCACTTCAAACCTACAATTTGATTAAAAATTAACCAACTACTTTGAAGCACCGCAAGAGAAAATGGAAAAAAATATTCTCACAAAATTTTGTATTTTTTTTATTTTTATCACAAAAATTGTGAAGTAAGAAACTTTGACTGCAGATTTTATTTCGTTTGCTTTAACGAAGCGCGATGTCAAGTTGTGGAGTTTGATTATGAAAAATCTGGTTATTTAGTTTCTAATTTTTTGCATAATTCACAGCATAAAATTATGTTAAAAACGCGATTTAAACATAAACTAGCGTCGAAATAAACATGTTGTAGGTTTCTCGTAAGAGAAAGTCTATATGGATAGTTACTCTTGCATGGTCTAGTTCTTGTGCCGAGCATCATTGATCTGACTTAATTTTGTTCCGGTGATTAGATTTTAGCTAATTACACAGAGATAAAGCGACAGTGTAACCTGTAGAATAAGATAATGTCTACAGACCTACAGAAAAGATATAGCTCCGGGCCGCAAAGACGTCTCGTCTCTTTCTGTAGAGAAGTCAATTTTCTCAAGATGTTGCTCAGTCTATTATAATATATGGTTGAGTTACAAGTGACGATAATATTTTATTCCCTTAACTCAGAACCAAATTCATAGAAAACTAAATTAATTCCACGCAAACATTCCGGTCACGATAACCTTTAGAAGTTTAGTTTCCGAAGAAAAATCTCGGTCAGCTGAACACGTGCGCGAATTAAATCCCTCACAAAGTATCCAATTAGGTCGTCACCTCAGCATCCGAAACAAACAATACAAACGTGTTGTACAAACAGAAGTAAAACTATTATTAGATAAGATACGACTGGCAACTAAGAAGCGATTTAGGATTAGTTCGATACTGTGAATACTAATTCCAGACTAACTTCTTGTTATTCCAGCATACATAAGCTGTCATTAAATTTCTAGACTTCTGTTTTGTGTTCGATTTCTCCAATATGGACCCCTTTGAGAAAGGATTTCTACTTTTTATCCACTGATAGTGACATGTCTCTTGGCTATAGATGCATCCTACTAATATTATAAACGCGAAAGTTTGTAAGTATGGATGTATGGATGTCTGGATGTATGGATGTTTGTTACTCTTTCACGCAAAAACTACTGAACGGATTTCGATGAAATTTGGCACACGGGTAGATTCTGTCCTGGATTAACACATAGGTTACTTTTTATCCCGGGAAAATATAAAGCGGGACTTTTATCCCGGGAAAACTCATTCACGCGAGCGGAGCCGCGGGCAAAAGCTCGTTTCTTAATACGCATGTATTCTAATTGAACTTCTGGCTCTTTCTTAGTATTTATTAGAGTGTCTTTAGAAGGCATTTTTGTGTGGGCTTAACGTATTAGAAGTAATTGACTTGTTATGGGCATAGTAAAGTGACCCTACTGGGTCTGACGGTAAGCGGTGTGAAGTCCAGGGGGAATTTCGACTGATAAGAGATGAGTATCTATCGCCAGTCGACACAATTATGCCGGCCTACTCGAAACCGGATATAACCTCCAAACACCATGAAAAAATATGCTTAGGTTTGCGCCTTTGTTGTACGATTGCTCAATATTATTTCCGAGAACGTTGATATATTTATCTGCAACCTGCAGGAATTCACAGAAGTGGCCTACAGGTGTATTGAGGTCAATAGCATATAACTTTGTACAATACCGCTTTAGTAGATCTGTAATGGTTTTGTATATATGTATAAATAAATAAATAAATATACAGGAAATGGGCTGATCCCGAAACGCGACACACTTACGTGGGCTTAAGTGCTAATTATCCAACTTCTATACTACTACATTATCATTTTCAGTATTATGTTAAAAAAATTAAACATTATACTCAAACCCAAGACCTTACGGTGAACAGACCATAAAAATGTTACTAGAATAATTCTTTGTTTATTTATAGTTAATTATACCAAAAAAAAACGTGTGGCACTTGGAGACTGCCGCGGTAAAGCTATTGCATAGCATTTTTTATCACAAATTTTGATTGACTAAACACAAATTCGATCTTACGCTTACCACATAAAGTAGATTTTCAAACGCGAGCAACGCACGTTTAGTCTTGTTATTGATAAATGTTAGAAATACAATGGTCATCACAACCAAAGTAGAATAAATCAAAATTTGAAAAAATAATGTTACGTTCGATTCTTTTGTACTCGTGCCGTGCCAACGCTGGGGAAATAGCTTCTACGCAGTGTATTTAAAGTTCATATTAGATTAGTAAGAAATGGTTTTAATGACTTTAATAAATAAAAATATACTCGTTTCAAGAATTATAGCTTCTAATACTATATTTAAGGTTCATATTAGTAAGATAAGAAAGATGTGAGGTTATTTTCGTTACGGAATTTCTGGATTCGGTCTCCACGCTCAAGGCCCGCGATAGAAGCTATGCAATAGCTTAAAACAATTATTTTTCTAACCAGTACAAAAATGCTAGTTGCGGTAACATAATACCCGCACCAGAGAAAAAAACCCGCACAAGTCCAAAGTCGGCGCGTTCCGTGCAAGTTCGCTGTAGCTGATTCAATTTTCATGTTAATACGTTACCCGGTCCAAGTCCGTTCCTTTGTAACACAAGAGTTTCGTCGCGTTCGAGATTTTTTTTGATTCAATGTACAGTCAGCAGCATAAGTAGCTGAACAAATAAAAAAAAACAAATTGCCTACATACTTTTGTATTCTTCCTAATCATTTTTTTCTCTTCACAATAATAAAGTAAAAGAGATTTACTTTACTTCAAACAAAGAAAAAAAGGTTTCAGTTTAACTTAACGCGTATATAGGCGATTTGCAATTTTGATTTTGTACAGATACTTATGCTGCTGACTGTACATGTTCTGGGCATTAGGGTATGTTGCCTACCCTTTATACATAGCCTCGGGGGATTTAAAGGGGTTGAAGTAAGTGTTTTAAGTATTGTTCATTTAAAAGTGTTTAGACGCTCTTATGAGAGTGCTCGTAGCTACCTACGTCCGCGTTGCCTTTTTCTGAAGAGGAGCACTTTCCGGTTTAGACATAATAGCAAGATATTGTAGACAGTATAAATTGGTTTTGGTGTGTGATAATTGATCTTATCTCGCCTTTATGTTTGGTTTAGTGGTGATACATTTATACAATTACCGATTAATGCTTTGATAATAAATATCTAATGTTACCATCTTCCAATTGCCCCTTTTCGGCGCAAAACGCATTTATTTTAGGTATGTTGCAAAAATAATTTGGCTCGGTATTTACAATCACGTATTGAAGTCAACCCATTCGAGGGGATACAATCCCAGGCAAGGGAAAACTGGCAGCTGAACTAGTTTTTTCCACCGCACGAGATTTGAACTCAATGTCTACCGATCCATAGCCTATATTCCTAGCAGGGTTAATGCATATATACGTCAGAATCATATAATGGCAACTAAAGCGTCATTCAAAGCCGATTTCACCGCTTACTGATAAATGCTACTTGTTGATAAATATAAAAGCCACACTCTAATCTATGCTACCAAATAAATGGGAATAAAATGTGAGATGTGTGATGGTCGTGTACGTAAAATAAGTATTTGTCGAGCGGTGTGTGCGGCGCACCTTAGACGCTGCTAGTTGGTGAAATGACATTGATATTGGATTCATATAGACCTATAAACAGTTTTCAAAATTCCATATGTAGGTAAAGAGACATAATTGTTCCACGTCTTAATTATTCTTTGAGGGTAGGACAGGGCTTGACTAGTCCACCCACTTTCATTCTAAAGTGTGAATGAGTCGGTCGGGTTAGTACCATAATCTCACAGAGTTTTTGAGTGGTGAAAATCAATTAACATTAAATTTGTGACTTTGCTCGTGACACGTATGCCCGTTATTGCTATTATAAATTAAGAAGAATGGCTACGAGAAGGATAATCCCAATTAAATACATAAAAATGTCTTGTTATTTAGATACCGCAAATAAATTACAATCGTTGTCAGTGTGAGTTTGCTTGTAGTGATACTGAAGGATCCCTTGACGCCTCGCAAGTGAGTGCTGAGACTAATAGTTCTTTGCAAAGCTATGAGAGTTATAATCCTTAACCGAGCCCGCTTGAGGGCACAAAATAAATTTCCCCAGACTCCAGACTAAATCGAGATGTCCGCATTCAGATGTTATTTCAGACTTTGAAGCGGTCACGTTTATGTCATTGGTGATTTGTATATCCTTTATGTATCTACATCGACTATGTCACTGCCTCGGTGGCGTAGGTGTATTAAGATACGACTGCAATGCTGAGGTCTCCGGTTCGATTCCAGGGTCGGGCAAAGTGATATTGGATTTTTCTACTTAGTATCAGCGCAGAATCTGGAGTTTGTTACGTGTTGGAGTTAAAGGTGTGATGTGCCTCATTATCATCGTTATCGGCCACATGATGTACACTGTTGAACATTTCCAGTGATGTGTACGTATGTGTGTAATTAAAGGCCGTGTTACTACTTACAGCTGCTTTATTTTTAACTAGCTTTTGGTTGCGGCTCCACCCACGTCAAAAATTCCGGGATATAACTCCGTTTACTTACTACTTTCCTGGATTAAAAAGCTTATGCGCTTATCTATACTATAAACCATCTCTGTGCTAAATTTTATCCATATCTGTTCAGCCGTTCTGGCATGTGAACAAACATCCAAAATTTCACATTTATAAAAGTAAAGATTAGAAGAGACGATGACAGGCAAATCATTTTTAACTCACCCAATAAAATCTATCAGATACTAAAACAATAATCGACATTAGCCAGTTAACAATCCATTAAGGTAATCTGCAAAGCGAATAATTAATTGGGACAGTGCACATCGGCTGCGGGACGGTCTAAATGTGATCAGTCACTCCGACGCCGCGGCATCAGCCCTCCTAATGGGATTGAATAGATACTAATCTTGATAGGTTTAGATTATACTGCCTTAGACACTCAACTTGCTTGATAGAATTGTGACTTGTGTATTAGATTTGAGTAAGTATTTGAGAATCAGCGAAGGTACGATCGTGACTGAAGAAGAAATCACCTTAAAGCTAAGCCACCCTCAATTAATATCAATGACAATTATGTTAATGGCGTCCTCATATGTAGCATCTGTTGAAGAACATTCACAGCTAAAATTGGACACATCAGCCATGTGAAGACTCAGCAATAACCACTCAGAATTGTAAACGGTCGACGTAATCGGGATGGATTAATTCATAGAATTGCGATTAGATAGACGATCTGCCGTATGCAAGTCCGACTGGGTAGGCACGGTGGTACCGTACGGTGGTAGGTAAGTGGTGACATGTCTTTTACTGCCGCCAAGCATAATTTCTATCTCAATTGAAACAACGGCGAATAAACAAGAACAAACACACAACACCGAGAAGTTAGTAGTAGTTGTAGTAATGCAGTTAGGTAGTTTTACTAGGTGGCTTATGTCTCGTATGCAAGTGCCCGGCCAGGTAAGTACCATCACAATATCTATTTCTGACGCTAAGGGGGCGAATTAGTGTCAGTACTGTTGTGCTCCGGCTTGAATTGCTAGTTTCCTGGGCATTTTGAGACACCATTTAATACTGAAAGACGAGTGCAGTGCGATGCTACGCATTGTTTTTTCCTTGAAGTATCGATTACAGGACAGTGTCCCTACTCAGGCAAACGGCTTGCTTGTCTCATCATTCATATTCATAAAAAAGATGGAGAGTGGAAAATATGTAATGACTCAGATTCTCTTGCCTTAATCCTGCTTCAAATAGTCAGTCAGCACAATACTTTTTCTCATGTAACAAAATAGCTTAGTTGTTATGAAATACTGATGTCAAACCCTTTGGCAGATCTTATTCTGGGCAAACTATGTAATAAAAATCCAATCAGATATTTGGGAAATAAACCCGGAATTGCCAAGTACAAAGCCTTTATACGCTTTAACTAGACTTAAAGCTGATTTCATTGCTTGCTGATAAACGCTATTTGTCGTATAAATGTATACCAAATACAAAGGTCACACTCTAATCTATGCTCCCAAATAAATGGTAATAATGTGAGTATTATCAACATAAGCTTAATAAGATAGCTGTCCAATAAAATTAACTTGGACCTGTGAAACAGGCCTGTGATAATGACAGTGTAATAAAAAATATGTATGAAGTACCAAATTAGTGTTAATAATGTTTTTCGTACCAACATACTGTCGCAAATAAAAAAAAAAGAACCAGCTAGACAGCTTTGATTACCAGTTGCATAGAGGCACATAATTTACGTAGAAGTTTAGTGTACTTTAGTTTGAATAATGATTACAGTGAAAAAACCGGGCATTGTGATATGTAATGTCTCTGTGTGACGAGGTGGTGCAATACCATGTAACACATAATTCAAATGGTATAGGTAAATTAAAAGAGTGCACGATATCCTAGTTGGGAATGGAACGGTCTGCCAAGACGGATGTCCGCAGGTTCAAAACCCAAGGCACAGACCTCTGACTTCTCGAAGATATGTATTGTTTATCAATTAGGTACTGTGCGCTTTACGGTAAAGGAAAACATCGTAAGAATCATACGAACTCAGAAATAAAATAAAAATCGAAGGTGTGTGAAGTCTGCCAACCCGCACTAGGCCAGCGTGATAGATTAAGGACTAAACACTCTCAGTAGTAGGAGGCCCGTGCTCAGCAGTTGGCAGTAAAAATACAAGGCTGGTATTAATTATATTATTATTTAGGTAAATAAAGCTAAACTGCAGAGAAAGTGTGAGTAGTGTTTGTGAAGTGGTAGAACCACTCTGTGGCCATGTCAACAGTATAATTAACTGTGACTCGGTTAGTACCACTGCTAAATAGAATAGCATCACCCGGTGTGAAATGGTGAATCAGTTATGGACGCATTGACAATATAAAAAGTATACCCCTTTTGTGTTGAATGCTGCCCAAACGAATCTGGGTCAACATTCTCGAATAAATAGGATTTTAGGCCATTTCAATGCCCGACAATACTAAAATTGACCATGGGGAAAAGTGTATTTCGAAAAAGCAAAAATTGATATATTTTCGAACAGCCTTCATAGTTTTAAACTTCACTTGAATTGTTAATCAGTAAGTATTAATCAGCTTGTATTTGATGATATTTGATATTTTTTTTACTTAGTATTTAGCAAATTAGTCGCTAGAACTATATTTGTAAAATGTTCTTTAACTTTATTAAAGCGTATTGTTTCTATCTAACTGTGTTCTGTCACAATATAATCATTTTCATTAGGTTCTTTGTGTTCAAGCTTGTCATTTGTACCTATAATTAAGATGGCATTGGGCAGACAGCAACACCTATTATATCTATACTAATATTATAAAGAGGAAACTGGTGGTAGGTCTCTCATTATGTAAGAGGCCGTCTGGGTGGGTACCACCGCAATGTCTATTTCTACCGCCAAGCAACAGTGTGCATGCACTGTTGTGTTTCGGTTTGAAGGATATTGTAGCCAGTATAACTACTGGACATAATGAGACTTAACATCTTATGTCTCAGGATGACGAGCGCAGTGGAATGCCACTCAGTATTTTGTCAGTCAAGGTGCTGGATGGTGTTGCTACTGTTTATGGGTGGTCGTATCGCTGTATCGCTTACCATCAGGCGAACGGCATGCTCGTCTCGTCATTCAAAGCAATAAAAAAAAAAAAAAAAGGAAAGATTTGTATGTAAGTAAGTATGTTTGTAACGAATTGGCTCAAAAAGTACTGGACCGATTTTAAAAATTCTTTCACCATTTGAATGCTACATTATCACTGATTAATATAGGCTACTTTTTATCCCGGGAAAATATTTTTACCCCGGAAAAACTTTTTCACGCGGGCGAAGCCGCGAGCAGAAGTCTAGTAAACTATATAATATAGTATAGGAATAGTTTAGCGACCCATGTCTTCCCATCTACATACAATATTATTTTCAACATGCTAGTCGAAGTACATTAATAAGCTGATAATATTCTTATTACTAATACCATCAAGGAACTCTCATACCTCCCGAGCGTGGGATAAGTGTCCATTCAACACAATCCGACATTGCAATATGAACGCAGCCGGCTTGCTAGGATCACCAGTGATCCACCAAGCTTTGTTCTGGGCCATTTATGAGTTATTGCACCTGTAAGCTGGTGAGAACATTATCTGGGAGTGGAAGTTACCGAGACATTCCTTTAAGCTCATTACGCCAATATATCTATACTAACGGATTTCATTGAAATTTGGTACAGAAATAGTTTGAGATGCTGAAAAGGACATAGGCTTTTTATCCCTGGAAAATATAAAACGGGACTTTTATCCCGGAAAAACTTCATCACGCAGGCGGAGCCGCGAGCAAAAGCTAGTTTAAAATATATTATGTGTTTTTGCTGATAAATGCTACCTGTCGAATAAATATGTAAGCCGGCCAAATACAACAGTCATACTCTACTCTATGAGTGCAATCCACATTAGCTGTTTAATACGAAAACTGGCGATTTAAATGTTCTTAATTTGAATATGGCTCTAAGGGTCTGTTTCACAATGGTCACTTAATTTTTATTCGCCAGTTAACGTATAACACATGCGGAATGCACTCTCTTGTTTACCATTTATTTGTGCGCTTGACTTTTGTATTTGGTCGCATTTTAGTGTATTTGACGATTAGACTCAGATAATCGTGAATTGACCCTTAAACATCTATTTTCTCGCTAACCAAAGATGATTTTGCTACGATTTATGAGCAGTCGTGGCGTTTAACATAACTTGAGAGTCGAGAGGCGTGCTCATTGCGTGATTTTATTGATTGATGAAATAATAATTACAATAAGTCTTTTAATTCCTGCTTTTGAAATGGACTAGTATGATTATTACCCGACTGCGAAAGAAGGAGGGTTATGTTTTTCGAGTGTATGTATGTTTGTAAATTTCTTTGGCACGCCCTACAGCCTAAACGGCTTGTCGTATTTTTATGTGAGTGGTATCAATAGATTCTTCTTAGTCGTGAGAGTGACACTGGGTACATCAAAATAATAAATAAACAAAAATACGGATTTTTGGCGGCAAAAAGTGATCTCGAAAAAAAAAATGTTTTCAAAATACATCGAGTGTGGTATCAAAATAAAGATTTTTTCACGGTGATTACGAATATATACATAACTTATATGTTTTATTGAAGTTTGGAATAGGAAATGCTAATAAAGGTGCTTGAGAATTAAAAAGATGGAAATAAAAAAACAATATTTAAGAAAAACAAAAATCCCGACTGCATCTATATCTGCCATCTTTATTAAATTCATTGAAGAACTGAAAAGATAGAAACAAGAGTTTAATTTGAATATTTTGTTTTGGTTTTGAATAATCTTAATTGAGAGTGTTTACAAACGCAGTCGGAGGCATCTGCTCACTCCGAGATTTTGTTGTTCTACCTATATCACCAACTAAATTATGAGAAGTGAGCGTGTTATGCCTCCGACAGCGTTTGTGAACACTCTCAACTAAGATTATTCAAAACCAAAACAAAATATTCAAATTAAAATCTTGTTTCTATCTTTTTAGTTCTTCAATACATTTAATAAAGATGGCAGATATAGACGATTATAGATCCCTTTAGATGTAGGGCTTTATGTTTTTTTTTATTTTTGTTTCAACTATAAACTTCTTTTTCTCTATAACCAAAATTATACATATTTAAAGTAAAGCACCAACTCCAAAATTTTAATTTACCGCATCTGTATGCCGATAACCCGATAGTACGCATTTTATTACCAGTACCTGGGTGACCGAGCCTTGCTCGGGTGATATTTAAAATACTGTACATGGTATTTACTACTTTAAAATAGGTCCGAATGATATTTTCTATTTCAAGAAAATATTCACGATTGAAGTCAAATGAGTCAATACCTACAGTTACTTTACTAATTAAAAATAAATCGGTTCCTCAGCGGTTCAAATTTGATATAAAATCTCAGGTTTCATAATTTTTCCATATTGAATTACATCACGAGCAGATACATGGTTCAGTTCTCAACCCTTGTCTCACTTAGTTACGAATTGATAAAAGATAGATGTCCTATATTTATTATCATACACACACACACACTCTCACGCCCGTTATCCCCGAAGGGGTAGGCAGAGGTGCAACTAGTGCACCCACTTTTCGCCGTGCGTATTCCGTCCTATGATGTGATAGGGGGCGAGCCTATCGCCATATCGGGCACAAATTCCAGACTCCGGGCTGATACTGAGTAGAAAAACCCAATATCACTTTGCCCGACCTGGGGATCGAACCCGAGACCTCAGCATTGCAGTCGTACTGTAATACAACTACGCCACCGAGGCAGTCGATTTATTATCATGGTTTAAGATAATTATTTACGCACCAAATTTGGTCTTAATAATATGTTCGCGGTTTAGTTTCTCCCTCCTTTAGCTGCCCTAAGTAAGTGGTTAATAAATATGAATAAGTATGGTCCTAGCATAGTCTTACAATAATACAACCTATATAATCCGTGGAAAATGGTGTGGATTGTGCATTTACTAAACGTTTTGTAAAATACTAGGTACCTAATTTGTAATGTACAATTGTTTATTTTCCCTAATAAATAAAATAAATAAATATCCCATATTTATACTCAAGGTAAATCTATATCAAAGGAGATGTCCGCTTTTTGTATGGGTGTGCTGGGCCTCAAAATCTAACCAGGCTCAAACTTTAGGGATAATAAATAATAAATAAAAAAATGTACAGTATTATCAATCATAAATTTAGTAGCGTAAGTATGAATTTCAATTAAACTTTTTTCGTCACTTACGCGGTATTTACCAAACGCTTTTTCTCTATCCCCGACGATATGGGTTTCAGATCCATTAAAAAAACTTTTTGAAACCCCTCCATTTATGACTAACTTTTTTAAAAACGTTCATAATAAGGCTAGTTTTTAGGAGCTCTATCCAAATATATATAAACTGTCTTGGTTAGAATTTTAGGCCCGTTTTTGGACATGTTCTTTCGTCATAATCGGTTTATTTTCTGTCCCCTTTTAACCTTCTTATTTAGGGCTTAATAAAAAACTGAATATTTCGTATTTCTTTTCCAGTTACAAGAGATCCCAAACCAAATTTAAATAAAATTGGTTCAGCAGTTTAATTTCTCTCCCCATTTACCCATCTCATTTTGGGGTTAGTGAAAAAACAATATCTCATATTAATTTTCAAGGTTCAAGATATCGCCAATTCCCATACTGCGCAATACAATAGGAGCAACAGTAGCTTTACCCCTCTTTTAACCCCCTTAGTTAAGAGTTAAACAATATCCCGTAGTTTTCTTTAAGGTTATAAATATCTTCATACCAAATTTCATTACAATCGATTCAGGAGTTTATTTTCTCGCCCCTTTTATCCCCTTTAGTCAGGAGTAAAAGAAAAGAATTAACATCCCATGTTTATTTTTCATGCTTAAGATATTCCCATACCAAATTTAATTACAATCGGTTCAACGGTTTTAGTTCTCCCCCTTTTGCCCCCTGAATTATGGGTTAATAAAATAAATAATATCTGTTTGTTTTCTAGGTTTGAGATATCCCCATACCAAATTTCATTACAATTGGTTTAGCGGTTTGTTTTCTCCCTCCTTTTACCCCCTTCAATAGGAGTTAATAAAAAAATATATTATATCCCAAATTTGTTTTAAACGTTCAAGATATCCCCATACCAAATTTCTTTACAATCGGTTCAGCGGTTTAGTTTCTCCCTCCTTTTACCCCCTTAAGTAGGAGTTAATAAAAAATGAATATCCCATATTTGTTTTAAACGTTCAAGATATCCCCATACCAAATTTAATTACAATCGGTTTACCGGTTTAGTTTCTCCCTCCTTTTACCCCCCTTAAAAAAGTGTTAATAAAAAAATGAATATCCCATATTTGTTTTCAACGTTCAAGATATCCTAATACCGAATTTCATTACAATCAGTTCAACGGTTTAGGATGTCTCCCCTTCTAACCCCACAAGTTTGGGGTTGATAAAAAAACTGAATACCCCAATTTTATTTTTAGAGCTCATACTATCCAAATCCAAAATTTCATCCAAATCGGACCAGCCTTTTCCGAGAAACCAATTACATAATATATATATACAAGTTTAGCGCGTTTAAATAAGAGAGTGATTTATTTGGGCGCACAGATAAGAGTGTGACTTTTGTATTTAGTCTGCTTATAAATTTATGTGACAAGTAGCGGTGAAATCGGCCCTTAAGGGCTTAAATAATAGACACAATATTTTTCAAAGTGGCCGTATAATAATATATTTGAAATTATTCGTAGTGTGAATGGGTTTGTTTTACAAGTTTTTCAGTTTATGCTCTTGAAACATGCGGGGCTTGAAGAATTTTATTCACGATGTCAGCGACCCTGTAGTCATGTGGAATAGATACGAAATCTTTTTCTATGTTGAACACTCGCACCGGTTGCGCGCTGTACTTGCTCAAGCCGTAGTCTTCTGCAAGCTTGCTCTTGAACTGCGATCCCTTCAGAAGCACTAGCTCCGATTGTAGTTTGTAATTCGGCGTGTAGTCTTGGGCGGCTTTTATTTTATCATAAAAGCCTTGTATTGTACATTGTATATACTCATGTGAATGGTTGCCTAAACTTTTAAGTTTTTTGATACAAAATTCAACCTTTGCTTTCCAATTGTGTATATTTGTTATTTCTGCTTCTAATTCATCTTTATTATTCCCACCAAAGACACGATACATGTGCTTTATTATTGTATTTTGTAGATCTTCCTCATTTAGGTTTCCTATATATTCATCCATTTGTACTTTCAAAGCATCTGGACTGGTGTCCAAACAGAAAACAATACCTGTGTGTCCTGAAAATATAATGGGATTTTATTATAAAACATTTTTACTTTTTTTATTTAAATTAATGAGATATTGATGTTTGATGTCTTCGTTCAATTACGCATACTCACGCCTTTTATCCCCGAAGGGGTAGGCAGAGGCGCAACTAGTGCACCCACTTTTCGCCGTGCGTATTCCGTTCCATGATGTGATAGGGGGCGAGCCTATCGCCATACCATAACCATACCATACCAGCCCTGTATTATATACTGCCCACTGCTGAGCACGGGCCTTCTCTACAACTGAGAGGGTTTAGGCCTATCGCCATATCAGGCACAAATTCCAGACTCCGGGCTGACACTGAATTTAAAACCCAATATATCTTTGCCCGACCCGGGAATCGAACCCGAGACCTCAGCATTGCAGTCGCACCGTAATACAACTACGCCACCGAGGCAGTCTTCGTTCAATTAAACACTTTAATTTTTGCTTTTATAACCATACATTTTACTTGAGTATATAAAGCGAAAATAATTGACCAAACCTTCTTTTTCTAGTAACGAAGCTAATTCTAAAGCGATGTTGACGCCAAAAGAGTAGCCCAGTAAATAAAATTTCGTTTTGAGATCGGATATTTGCTTGATATTCTGAAAATATAATTATAATTATCATTCCATGAAAGGACAAGTCCAAAAGCGGGCTTTTGTTTCATGTTAATTCTAAACAAGATTCAATATAAAATATACAGGGAGGATTTTTGAGACGGGGCAGTAAGGACAGCTACCTTAACCGCTGTAGCTACAAGAAAACTTTCTAAGGAGACTGACCATAATTTTTAAAGACATTAAGATCTGCAGAATGAGACTGAACATTAAAACTTTTACATATTATCTTTTTCATTCCCACTATTATGATTAAAACGGATGATTAAAAGGATAACAATATTGATATTTTGAGAAAAATAAGGGTTTCCTTACTTTTATAATGCGTCCCGCCATTTCAGGTATATTTTTTTCCTGAATATCTGATCCTGTTTGGAACGTTACAGCATCTATTTTAAGAGTATTGCACAGCGATGTGAACACCTCATGATGCCCTTCGAAACCAGGCACCATCAAGAGATGAGTACCAGAAGAATCTAATTCTGATTCCTAGAAAATTACAAAACAAAAGCAATGGCTACAGTAAGACATAGTATAGTACTGTGTAGTGTACTAGTAGTATAATACTGAGATTGTGAAATAAGTGAAGAGAAATAAATCTAGAAGAATAAGAAGTAATAAGCTAATATTTGTATATACGTTTTTGCATTTTCTAAAGACTTGAGCAGACATAATAGCTGCCGTGAGTTGCAGTGATGCAATGTCGAAAGCAGCACATCTCACATATTTTGACAAATACAATATTTTTTCAAATCAGCGTAATCTAAATGCTTTCCTATATCTATTTTAATCAAAAGGGATATCGCTCTAAAATTAATTCTCTGATCTACTTTTCTTTAAAAAACAATTCCTTGACAGCATTTCGCAAACTTAATTCTCTAATTAATAAAATTTAAGAAGTGCCCTTTTGAAAATTGCTTATTCTCTATTTATTTCTCTTAATAACGTACCTCATTGACATTATTTTTATTACACGCCGTAGGCATAATAACAAAAGGTTTAGTAGCTGTATACTCATCAGCGTCCACATACGAGAAGAGTGCGTCTAAACCAGTCTTCACTTCAGTATTATTATAATATTCACCGAGCATCAATAAACTGAAATATATAAATTATAATAGCTTTAATCCCATACGTAGTGTTATCAAGCGACCAGTTAAATAATTATGAGGCAATTTCAAACCCACATGCCTAATGCATTCAGTACCTTGTTACCTAGTTATTATTATATTTGTGGCGTTGTGTACTAGCAGCAAGGAAAATTAACCACTATTTAAACAGTAACGACCTTATTCACATACAGTTTATAAAACTACTTTAGCTATCGAATGTGTTGTCTTCTTCGAACGAATTTTGAATTGAGTTTGAAGGAAGAAGACAAAACATTATATAACTAAAATATGTTTATAAACTGTTTATGAATAAGGCCGTAACTGTTCTCATTTTAATAATATAATTTGTTTTTTGTTTTATTGCTTTGAATGACGAGACGAGCATGTCGTTCACCTGATGGTAAGCGATACGACCACCCATAAACAGTAGCAACACCATCTAGTACCTTGAGTTAAAAACTACTGTGTGGCATTCCACTGCGCTCGTCATCCTGAGACATAAGATGTTAAGTCTCATTATGTCCAGTAGTTACACTGGCTAGAATGTCCTTCAAACCGAAACACAACAGTGCATGCACACTGCTGCTTGGCGGTAGAAATAGACATTGCGGTGGTACCCACCTAGGCGGACTCTTACATATGAGAGACCTGCCACTAGTACCAGTCTTTTGGCTAATGCTAATATCACGCCATACCATACCAGCCCTGTATTATATACTGCCCACTACTGAGCACGGACCTAAAACTAACAACACAACTGAGAGTGTTAAAGCCTTAATCCACCAAGCTGGCCTAGTGCGGGTTGGCGGACTTCACATAACTTCGAAATTCAGAGAAGTCAAGTATGCAGGTTTCCTCACGATGTTTTCCTTCACCGTTAAAGGGAACGATAATTCACAAAGAATACACACATAGCTTTTTAGAAAAGTCAGAAGTGTGAGCCCTTGACTTTTCAACTTGCGGACATTCGTCTCGGCAGTCAGTTCCACTCCCAACTAGGCTATCGCCGCTTCACGCTTAATATCACGCGAACTTTAATAATCATGTTACTAAACAATGCGTTGGGCATTGTGAGACTACATTTTTAGCCGATTATACTGAGCAATAACACTTCATCTCCTTAAAAGTTTTTTATCTACTCGTACTTGGATGGTGGAATATCTACTACATAGCAGTTTTAATTTTATTAAACCTCATTCTTACCTGTGAATTGTCATTTGTTGTAAATATTCTAGAGGATATTTCACTCCGTACACCATGTATATAAGAGCCTTTATTTCTTGCAGTATTAAATTATTTATACCCAATTCATTCAACGGTTTTTTATAATCATCACTGTCAAAATTTACTAAATGCCCTGAAAAATTATATATTTTTACTGTAATTCTATGGATCTCTAATTCTTATTATTTTTGAAGGCGCTAAGGGGGTGAGACGCTGAACTTGTTCGAGTAGCTTGGTAGTCAAAAATTTACTATTGCGACTAACAACTGCTTCAGTCCCTCCAATATCAGCTTTTTTTAATCAAACCTGGTTACCCACTTACAACTTCACCTACAACTTTATTGTAAGTGAACTTTTTCCTATCATCATCATCAGCCACACGACGCCCACTGCTGAATATAGGCCTCCCCCAAAGATTTCCAGACGGACCTGTCAAAAGCGGCCCGCATCCAGCGCGTTCCTGCGACCTTTATCAAGTCGTCTGTCCACCTTGCAGGTAGACGGCCGTCGCTGCGCTTGCCAGTACATGGCCTCCACTCGATAACTTTTTTGCCCCATCTGCCGTCAGTTCTTCGAACTATGTGCGCTGCCCACTGCTACTTCAACTTGATAATACGCTGGGCTATGTCAGTGACTTTTGTTCTTCTACGGATCTCCTCATTTCTGATCCGATCGCGATTCCTATACCTAAGCTAATAAAAATATAACGTAAAGTAATTAAAATAAGAACAAAGCTAAAAACCGATATGATGTGGCAGCTCGCTATTGCGTTTCGTATATGTGGTATACGAATTTCTGAAGCCTAAATAACTGTTCAAGTGGTTATCAATTTCCTTAAGACCCACAGCGCATCCATAATTTCTTTGAAGTTGTGATAATCTATGGGCGATGAATATCACTTACCATCTGGTGAATCAATCTGCAGTGTGTCATTTGGTTAGAATGCTTTTTTATTAACGTAGTCCGCACTCTTTCTTTGCTTTCTATCTATATTAGCTCAGAGTGCCCATTAATTTAATTAAATAACCTTTGATTTAATTACCTATACTTATCAATAAGTATAAATTTACAAACCCAGAGTTATTGTAAGCTTTTTCGCAAAATCTATAGAGAGCTGCACGGTGTTGGTTGTGAATTTAACATCCTTTCCATGCTCAATAGCAGATTCTAAGGACTTGAACATTGTAGATAGCTCTTTAGAACGTATATTTATTAACAAATCTTCAATGTTTTCCGTTTGCTGCAAAAAAGTTGAATTCGAACGTTAGACTGAACTAATACAATTTTTATCTTATCCTAAGGAGAATTCAGCGTCAATATACAGACCGCAAGTTAGATGTCCCTAAAATCGGAATAAAAAAAGTTATTGGCTATTGCAGCTACATTCGAAATTATATTCTACATCTACTGTTATTAGTTTATAGCTCAGAATAGTAAATAGTACCTTCCGTGATACCTACAGACAAAACCGACCAATCCCCATCCCTTTGAGGAGTGGAAACCGGTGTGACAGAGCATGGTGCGTCCATGAACATCGTATTAGTCATTTAGTATTCTTATTGTTTTCCTTCAACAAGTAGGTAATAAAGTATTATTACCTACTTTTTGAAGGTTATTATTATAAAGTACTTTATGATTTTGTATTTGCAGAATTTTCTTAATTATGTTTAAGGTTAGTTTTGTGTTTGATTTACTAAAAAATCAAACACTACACATACCAAAAAATCGTAGATTTTCTGTGTACACTGACACTGACTTTTGCAAAAAATAAATAGGATACTCGAGGAATAATAAACTTAGCGTAAAGTACTACTATTTTTTTATGTATTTTATTTATCGGTTTGCTGAACATTCGTACGCGTATCAAGCAAAAGCCACTCGTTGAGTTCCAAATCTAATTACTGAACAGTATGAAGGTTTATTTTTAATAAAAGTTTGTGTTTATTCTATCAAAATTGACTCACAAAATCAAAAATATTCAGTTTTTTTAGTTTAGTTTGAAATCTCATAATACTAAGTCGCTGCGCTGCGCGCAGCACCGCGCGCCACACCGCGCGCCACACCGCGCGCCGCCTAGCGCGCGACCTTTGTTGCGAGAAAGTGTATCGGAGGAGAAATGATGTCGTGGGCACAGCTAGTTTACTATCAAATCACTAATTTAGTAAGAAATTTACCTCTTTGGAGAGTTCCATTTGGAAGACGAGTGATGGCATTCCCTCTTGTCGTCGCAGTTCACAAATTTTTTTACGTTCTAATATAATACGTTCAGTTGTATCTTCTGAAGATGTTAACGCGACGACTACAAATGACCTAAAACAAAGAACCTCTTATTATTATGGTATTTTTTATTGCTACTGAATGACGAGACGAGCATGCCGCTCGCCTGATGGTAAGCGATACGATCGCCCATAAACAGTAGCAACGCAACACAGAACTCTGAATTATAAAGTACTGCGTGGCACTCCACTGCGCACACTGCTTCTTGGCGGTAGAAATAGACATCGCGGTGGTATCTTCCCAGACGGCTCCTCGTGTACGAGAGACCTACCACCAGTCAAAAGTAAGTATGTGGCTGACTGTACAATAAAGTTATAAATAAATAATTATAGACAGCATTATGTATAGCCTATGCTTTAATCCAGGACATGATCTACCCGTGTGCCAAATTTCGTCGCAATCCGTTCAGTAGTTTCGAAGATGTGCAGTAATAAACAAACAGAAAAACAGACAGAAAAGAATTATAAAAATCGCTGAATTGTGTTCCATTACTTTTCTTTAGTCACTCCCTTTCTTTTTTATCACATGTCTTTAAATGCACAGACACACCGTTTCTACTGCTTTATTATATGTACCTATAGATGTTCTTCTTCTTCTTTCTACCTATAGATGTTACCACTATTTATAGGCAGATTTAACGCTTACGTCTAGATAAGCGGCTGGTTCGTCAATTGAATAAAATCTACAGGATAATATTTTGAATTAACTTACCTCAGTGCGGGACATAATTTACTTGATACTTCATCAACCCTGTCAACAACGGATCCCGTTGATTTTATACACTCCTTTTTATTATTGCCCCCTTTAACAAAACTTTCATAGTCTTGGGTCTTAGAACTTATTACTTCTTCAAGTATAAATATACCGTGAACTGGCCCCTTGGTTTTCGTTTTTTTAATGAATGTGGCACAACTTTTCTCATCTTGTAGATTGTCCGAATATAACGATACAGATACTCCAGAATTTTTCCACGAACTGAAAATAAGAAATAAGCTTAAATGGTAAAATGAACAAGTCTTACAAATATATCACCAACAGTATGGGGACTGCAATCAGCAAAATTTTATAAAAGGCAATAAATGGGTAAAGACGTCACTAAGACTTTTTGTTGCTGTCATGATCAAAAAATATTGCTCCATAAAAAGTAACTGAAGTTAATTCACTATAAAATATTATATAAATCTTACTGCAATTTATATTGTAGGTATCCCGATTGTCTCTGGCAATGCAAAACCACATTCTTTGCTCCTCTGTTAATAAGTCCGTCAACAATTTCTATTCCTAATCCACTAGCATCATTGATTACTATGTGCGTTCCTTCTAAATACGTGGATTTTCTGTAAGAAAAAAATCATATTTGAAGTAATACAGGGTTTTTTCCGAAGTTCTTATTGACTGTGTTATTAAAAAACCTAAATGAATTATATGAATAGGTCTCCAACAACAACGATGCCAACTGTTATTACTAATTTTAATAACATTAACACATTATATTTTAAGCACACCAAATATATTGCTACAATAATATTATTTTCTTCAATATTCTCTATAATTAAATATCTGGTAACATTTATTATTTAAAAAAGTCTCTGTCATTAACACTATACATACGTCGGTAAAGCAGCTTGATGTGTTATTTCCACATTCTTCATATTGACCAGTACTCGACCGTTAGACCCATTAGCAGTGAATAACCGAAACGCCTTACTCACGTCCCTGGGTGAGTAAATCACGCGATTGAGAGGTTTAACTATACCTCGAGAAATGCCTTCACTTATTCTCGCTTGAAGAAGCTGAAAGATTTTAATTTAATTTAGACAAAAAGCAGAAGAGAGATTCAATATAATATTATATCGGATTAAAAAAATGTATTATATCCGGATTCCGGAGGCTATGACTTTTTCAGTACATTACACAGGCTATTAAGTAGTAGTACAATAAAGAACTTACTCTCCTTTCTTCCATATGTTGAGGTTTGAATAAGTTGGGCAAGTAAACTAAAGTTATATTCCTGCCGGCTGTCAAATTGCTCATTCCAATAACTTTATACTCCGGTACTTCAATGATGTCTAATAAAACACCAAAGCTGGCAACACATTTCAAATGGGGCTGAAATTATTTTAATTTGTTGGTAAGTATAGTAACTTTCGTTGCATCACAAATATTGTTTTTTTTTTAATATACCTCTATAGCTACTTCACCTCCGCAGTTTACTACAATGTCACACAGATACTTCATATTATTAGATGCTATTGTAGATTTGATATCATTAGTACTACAGTCAATTGTATTCTCCTCTGAAAATACACAAATAAATAAATAGTTCGAGAGGCATATTATACTGTTCTGACTCCTGAGCCCACACCAAGATAATTTTTTTGAAGATATCTACTGAAAAATGAAAATTTTTGCGGAAAAGTCACGAGAACCATCTATTAATGATCAGCCAAGGTTCAAATTAGAGATAAAATATGTCACAAGAGAATCGTTCCACGTTTGAAACCAATCAAAACGGCCAAGTAGCAGTGTGCAAGCACTGTTGTGTGATAAGTGATACGACCGCCCATAAACAGTAGCAACACCATACAGAACTTTGAATTACAAAGTACTGCGTGGCACTCCACACCGCTCGTCACCCCGAGACGTAAAATGTTAAGTCTCATAATACCCAGAAATTACGCTGGCTACAATGTCCTTCAAACCGGAACACAAGAGTGCATACACACTGCTGCTTGGCGATAGAAATAGACATTGCGGTGGTACCTACCCAGGCTGCCCCTCACATACGAGAGACCTACCACCAGTAAATCTAAATGACTTAAGCTCCTACCTCATTTTGACTCATTTCTTAAATTATTTTGTCGTCTTTAGCTATCGTCAGCACTAGATATTATTAACTAGGATAGTTTTTTAAATAACAAACCTTTTAATCTTGGGAAATAGCTTAGCAATAATTTATTTTTCTCGGAATTGGAAACGGTAGTGTAGACATTGCAATCTATATCGAGACATACAGATATGAATGCCTGACCGACGGCAGTAGATCCATCCAGGATTAAAATGCTGTGGTGCTTCTCGATCTGGCTTCTTATAGTCTGGAACATAGTCACAGTAAGATACAAGTAAAAAACTAAAATTAAACAACTAAAATATGACACTCATTACACAGAGAAAAAAGAAGACTTTGAAGATATTTACAAACAAATCAATCAATATTTTCTACCTTCCGTCATAAAAAATTAATAAAAAAAATGTAAAATGTAAATTTGGTCAAATACTTTAGAATTTACATTATAAGTATAATAGCTTTGACTCGCGATTTCGTCTCCGCAAATCTGGAAACTACTTTTGCGCAAATACCTAGACTTGGTCTATCTAAATGTATTCCACGGCTTATTTATTTAAAGCTTTATTGTACACCAAAAACAAAAACATAGTACTTAAGATTAAGAAAACAATGACAGAGAACAGGTACAATTGGCGGTCTTCTCGCTCGAGGCAATCTCTTACAGACAACCATTGGATGGAATAAGAGAAAATAAAGAAAAGGGTAGTCTAGGGCGTACATATAAGCAAATATGATATATATATATAATTTAAAATTAAATAATTAATTATGTATTAATCTGTAAGAAACATCTCCACAAAATTTATGTTAGTGGTAGGCATAAGTAAAATAAGAAATACCAAAGCGTAGTAGACAAGAAGATACGGCAGCGGAACTGTCGCGGCATCTTCTAAGTTCCAATGTTCAGGCACCGGCCACATTAAGTCCAAGTCGGCCTCGATCGAAGTCGCCATGGCACCACTGCCAACGACTCCCATGACTCTTTCGTACCTAATGAAAAATTTAAATGATTCTCAGACGTTTTAAATAAAATAGTGGATAATCGAAATGTACCACATATATTCTATACACCCGAATGTATAGCGAGCACTATACTCTTGGTGAAAAATCTATCATAATGAATAGGTTGGATGAATCAAATAACGGACTCAGCGGTATGCGACCTGTCTTGTTGATCAACATTACCATATTATATTGATTGTACGGCACTTACCATGTAACCTGTGTGTACTGATTGCCGAGCCAAGAAAAAAAATAAGGGCTTCAAGTAGTTCGAAACATACCTTTCATTGATCCCACTGTAGTCCATTCCAAAAGAATCGCATTCGGTTACACTTCCAACTGCCTTATAGCAGTCCCTTAGTGATACTCCAGCGTAGCAAACCTGACAATTCGGAACAGACAACACACATTTATTATGTACATTTTATTAATGTAACTCCTCCTAAACGACTGGACCGAGTTTAATGATTTTTTTTGTGTGTCTTCAGCTGGATTCGAGAATGGTTTAGATTTAGAATTCGGTCCGAGAAAAAGTATAGCGGGACTTTTATCTAGAAAAAAACCTTTCGTGCGGGCGAAGCAGCGGGCAAAAGCTAGTATCTAATAAAGATCTTATTACCTTTATTGGTGCGTTGCCTTTTGCCTCATAGCTTTTAACCCAATTTAATTCATCAAAATCTCCGAACCTCGTACTTGCCAATTTAACTACTTGGAGACTATTGTTTTCTTGATGTGAGCAATTATTTAGTTCCTGCAAATAACCTTTTATTTTAAAGAAATACATTATTTTTTAACCCCTGACGGAAAATAGGTGTGTCATAAGTTTAAATTGTGTATCTGTATGTCTGTGTGTGGCATCGTAGCTCTGACACGAATGGACCGATTTCGATACGGCTTTTTTTTGTTTGAAAGTTGGTGTAATGGAGATGGTTGTTAGCTATAATTTGTAATTAATATCTACTCAGGCGTTTGAAGATAGTCAGCCATATCCTACTTTCACAAGTCCGATTGTTTTGAAATTTCGTATACTGTTACTTCGGTGGTATTTTCAAGACATGGCAACCTTAAGCTGATGTAGCATCAAGTAGTCTGCAGAATACCCAACTCCTCATTAACTCACAGCAGACACAGCGTGTTTGGGCTCATGAGAATGGTCTCAATGATTGGGTGTTAGATAGATGATGACGATGGTGGAAAAATAGTAATTTAAAAAGTTTAAAATAAAAATTTAATTGTAATTTTAAATAACCCCCGAAACAAACAGTCTCCTAAAAAGTTAAAAGTTAAATGTATCTGTTTGACCTTTAACTATATTATAAGTACCTAGTAATTAATTGACCCAAGCGTCCTCGCTTCGAGGGACCACTAAAGATGTATTTTCATCTCCCGGTCCGGGGTTCGGTCCCCAGACTTGAGGAAATAGTAAATTATAGTTAAAGGTAAAACGCATTTTATTTTCAACTTTTTATTAACCAAGTATTAAATCCTCATTCTTTCTATATATCTGAAATCTATGACGAGTCTGTTTGACTGTTCTACCCAACCAATTTATCTTTATCTTTATCTAAGGTATTAATGCACAAATTTGTCATCAAGTCTTAGACCATCTAAATTTTATCCTTCTCAAGGTATACTCAAACGAAATTTCCCTCTGTACATTTCTTATGTATTCATGGCATTTCTCTGTATCTGCGATTTTTTATTGAGGTTCGTTTTAATTTTAGAACACTTGCTGGAAAGATCTCTTTCAATTTGAGCCTGTGCCCACTTTAATTGGTTGAGCTGGAGGGAAGATTGGTGTGGATATTCAACTTGACTTTCAATATGCGTTCAACTTCAACTTTGGCTACAATTACTCATCATATGAGATCGTTATTGTTGAATTATATGATCAACACAATAATACAGAGCAGCACGAGCCTCTAGTGTCATTATAAAAGTATGTCGAATTGTATCTTACTTTCACTGTTGCATTTTGTAGCGCGATACCTTCAAATTTCGCTACCGTCGTTTTTAGGTGATATACGATATTTTTTAATTGAATTGCTCCGCATCTGAATAAGGAACATAAATAAATAATTATATTAACAAATAAAATTTGGTAAAAAATTACTGTACGATGAGCAATGATGGTTGTTCATTATTAATCTATAATATGTGCATTTATTTTCATACCTAATTATTTTATCCTCGTTTCCCATTACTATGGCATTATATTTTCCATCACAAAGATAGTTCTGATGTCTTAAAGTATCTATTACCAAACGGTTTATATATACTGGTGTAACAATATCTTTGTGATCGGTTGCCAATGCCCCCAATTGTAAAAGAGAGTCGAGAAGTATCACCCAATCACCATTCCATTTTACTTGTGCTTTATTCAATTTGATATTACTCGCATCTATCGATTGCATTTTAGGTCTGAAATATTATAAGTAATTAAAATGTTATGCATCAAAATTTGGCTTTATTTGTAACACCCCCTTTAGCATTTTTTGCTTTTCATCTTACATTTTGAATGATCTTGTTATTGTACGTACCCGTAAGAATGCCCTCGTAAGTTCATAATTGTGTACACGTCTCTGGAGTTTAACAACATAATATCGCTTTCTTCTATATCGAGTTTTTCAGCATTTTGACAAATATTATACATTTCATAATAAACATGTATGTAACCAGTAGAAATTACCACATTTTTCCAAGTCACCTTGAAATATAGAAAAATAATTGAACAATTTGAATATTCATTCTTAGTGCAAGAATGCAATAATAATTATGATTAATCTCTAACAAGGTTAACGTATATTTCTTAGCCCGTGTTGTTTCATTCGCGGCCAAGTAAAGTTAACGGTCTCATTACACTGGACGAACACGCAGCGCTTTCGCCTCGCTGTGAATTCGCTATCAGTTTGCCTGAGTGATAAAAGCCTTAACTTTACCTGACCATAGATGATACAATTCGACCTAAGCCATATTTAGTCTTCATTTATTTCATTAACAGTAGCATTTAAAGTTACTTTATTTTAATGATTTCTTACGTTTACGCGAATGTTAGACATTGAAATTAAACTACTATTACGGATTTTATCGCGATTGTTTTTATTTATTTTTTCTCCCGATGTTTCGAAGGCTTTGCAGCATTTCGTGATAAGTACCTAACCGATATAGCCGCGTCAGTAGTCGACCAACCTATTGTAAAACGGAATTGATTTTTGTGAAAACCTGGTCCGCCCGGCAACAGACGAGGGACGTTAAGACGTTCTAGGAGTTTATCTTTTTGTTTATAGCATTGAATGACGAGACGAGCATGCCGTTCGCCTGATGGTAAGTGATACGACCACCCATAAACAGTAGCAACACCATCGAGCACCTTGAGTTACAAAGTACTGTGTAGCATTGCACTGCGTCTCATTATGTCCAAGTAATTACACTGGCTACAATGTCCTTCAAACCGAAACACAACAGTGCACGCACACTGCTGCTTGGCGGTAGAAATAGACATTGCGGTGGTACCCACCCAGACGGCCTCTTACATATGAGAGACCTACCACAAGTAAAAGATGGTAACAGCGTTATACGTCTGTATGACTTGGGATCATCGGGAGACTTTACGCCACTTCTAGGTATTATTCGAATGAAACCGGAACGTCATCGCGGAAATATACCTTCAGCAATACATCTGTTAAAGACAGTCAGTAGCGTCTCACCGGCTGATTTCCACGCTTTTTTAATCATCTTATTTGATACTTTATCCTCACCGGAGGATTTGTTTAGCGGTAAAGATCTAACTATGCTAATAAATTCATCAAACGTTGCGAAGTTTGAGACAGGAAAGTTCGGCAGTTCCCTGGCCCACCTCCTGATTTCATTGTGATACCTGCTGTCAAAAACAGTGTCATCGGTCCGTGGCCCGGCTTCCGTGGTCTCCTCAATACCAGTCGTATAGCTATTATTAATTTTAATGTTATCAATGTAAGCCAGATGAATTGACCTATTTGCTTTAAACTCATGATATTATAAAGCAGACCACGGGCCCTCTTTATCCAAAGGTGCGGCAATTTTACGCAAATAAATTACCTTTCGATTTTTGTACCGCTGCTCTATAATATGACCTGGCAATTTTAAGTGCATTAAAAACAGAAGTAAATACTACACTAGTGTCACGACGCTTTTTAAGCTTATTAAACCCCCTGCGCGCCCTACAAAAAGTTCCACCAATCAGCAGCACCTATTGGAACATAACTGCCGGTCATGCCGCTTAAGCGTGGCTTCTATTTTTTATTGCGTATATGTGAGACGGCAAATATAATACCATCAAAACCAACCTTAAAAGCTTTAACATAGCATGGCAAAAATTTTAACAAATTAAAATCTTTGTTTTATGAAAAAGTTTTTGGCTGGTCCTATCAGTTATATTGCACACCATAAAGATATATAAAAATACCTTTCGTTTACATTCTGTAGGCAAATATGTCTACAGCACGAAATAATTAGCTCAATCAAGATAATAACATCAATCTAGTAAAAAACGTCAAATAATAACTGCTATGTGCATTGATGTATTAAAAAACCCCTATGTGACACTGATTTCCACAATTCAAAACTACCTCTTTCCTTTATTGTTATTTTTCTCTAAGGGCAACAGATCGCCCCTGATTCTTCTCATATTAAGAGTTTTCATGAGCGGTGGAGACATCAAAGATCTGGTGAACCTATTTTTGAACATGTGAATGTGAACATATTTTCCTGCTAGTGCCGGATTAAGACTACTTGGTTCCCTAGGCAATCCACGCCTGTAATCTTTTATTATTTTCCATTTCGAAAAAGAATAGTTACTTACCTAATAAATATCTTTTTTGGTGTTGTTTCTGGTACCCCTCAAGACGCGATGCCCTAAGCAGTTGCTTAATTTGCTTATAGGCTAATCGGGCACTGTTACCTGTTCATAAGCCTAGGGACTATAAAAATGGCGACTTATTACTACTATTTTACTAACCTCAAATTTGCCAGATCCTACCATTATATTAACACTTATCCTGATTGTATCTTCCAATTCTGCGTTTATTGCACCGTGAAACTCAACATTGGAGAAGGATACAGAAAGCTTCTTGTATTCGATGCCTTGATAAATTCCCAATGTTTCCCAAACCAGGAATAGGATCGCAGCTTCGGGAACTACGGCAATACCTATGAAAAATCAAATCTATACTATTATATAAAGCTGAAGAGTTTGTTTGTTTGTTTGTTTGAACGCGCTAATCTCAGGAACTACTGGACCGATTTTGAAAATTCTTTCACTAATAGGAAGCTACATTACTCCTGAGTGCTATAGGCTACTTTTTATCCCGGAAAACTTTTCCACGCGGGCGGAGCCGCGCGCAATGCTATGTCATATATAATACATCCACCAGGATGGATTCGTTGATTTTGAACATAATTTTACAGCTGTATATTTTTCATTTTTAGGGTATACACACACACACAGACACAAACACACAAACACACAAACACAAACACATTCACACCTTTTATCCCCGAAGGGGTAGGCTAAGGCGCAACTAGTGCATCCACTTTTCGCATGCTTATTCAATCCCATGATGTGATAGGGGGCGAGCCCATCGCCATATCGGGCACAAATTAGAGCCTCAGCTCCGGTCTGATACTAATTAGAGAAACTCAATATCACTTTGCCCGACCTGGGGATCGAACCCGAGACCTCAGCATTGCAGTCCTACCTTGATACAACTACGCCACCGAGGCAGTCATTTTTAGGGTATAACAAGTAAAAGATTTTGTCTCCAGAATCCGTAGTCTCTGACTACACGTTTAGATAAAAAGTTACTCTAACTAAATTGAATATCGTCAGTCAATAGTGCCAGCAAAGTCAAACATTGATATTTTTTCTATGTCCAGTAAAGCAGTACCAGAGATAAGAATACTGCGAATGACCATAAATGAAAAAAGCAATCATTACATTTATTTTAATGAAAATACCTCTTGTTCTCGTTGGGGTATGCATTACCTTCTCTAATGTGATCCGTTATAAAACTCCAATCGTCGTCATGCATGGACAAGAACACCTCTCGAAATGAATTTATAGTTTTATCATTGTTTTTGCCTTTTGATGACCTAAACATAATTTTAGATTTTAAAATCATATAATATGAAAAATACACTAACTAATAATAAATTATCTGTTTGTTGTGATTATGTGGAGAGTATTACTGACGGATAATAGAATTTAAATAAAGATTAATCTAGGCTGCTGCTCAGTCCAAAAATGTTTTGATTTGTTTACAAAAAACAACAAATATTCTCACTACTTCCCGCACTTTCATACTAAGAAACGATTTGATTAAAAAAATAATAATACGTACCAGTCTTCACTATGTTCCCATTCGACGAGATGAGACAGTACAGGCGTTTCAGTTGACACGGGGAACGTAACCCTGGGATACAACGCGTCTATCTTCGGATTCAAACCAGCCACGTATAATCTAAAGTTGGTAAGTCATTATGATATAGAGAAAATTTAAATGACAAGAAAATGTTGAGATGAGAAGCGAAGTATCCATCGAGAAAATTGTGTCAGTTTGTTAAGTTAACAAAAGCTTGAATCAACAATTTTAACTGCAGGTATACAAGACAGAAGTATTATTATAATTTTACTGAATTGTTGACACACACTGTACTAGCGGAGTGAGAAGTGCAAGTGCCCTTAAGAAAAAATATTTTACTTCTTTCCAATAAGAGACATGTCGTCAAGTAGCACTGCGCAGCGATGCGACGGTGGCATTGGTTAACTGGGCACTTGCCAGAAGATCCCAGAGTCGTTCCTAATGCCGGAATGCTGGTGTAGGATGCATATAGCGCCAGGGACTCTACCCAGCGGGCGCTCAATCTTTACCATCATTCAAGTGGATTAGCGCATGTTTCTAAGACCGGCAAATCCAACATAGCCGGCCAGTCCCCTCTTGAGACTGGTCGCAATTACCTTCCACGCAAAACCAAAAAAATATGGATGGACTTACTTGCCGATAGCATCTAGAAGAAAACTAGGACTATCATGGTGTTTTCGTTTTGTCAATGGCACATGTATGCAACTCTCATGAGAACGCTTCAAAATAGCTTGCATTAAACCATGCGGAGCTACTTCAATGACTATTGCATCAGAAGGTATCTTTGTGGCCACTTCTTCAAAGTAGACAGAGCTCTAAAATATTAATTCATGTATAGGGTGAATTGAGATTAAATCTTATATTTTTTCAATTATTTTGCGATCCGCTCAGCTTCCAATGAGCTCGTTTTGGGTACGAAAATGACCTATAACATTAATCCAAGTCACGGCTGACCCAACCAAAATAAAAAATCCAATTAATCCTTCAAATATGTTTGCCTTAGATTCTAACAAACATTAAAAAGGAAACAAATTCAAACTACTAGGTACTAGCTGTGCCCAAAATGTTGACGGCGTGTACAATCTACTTGTATCTATCTCATACCCCTCACGATAAACCTGCCAGTAACACAGAACATCCGCGACGGGCGTGGCCTATCTCCGCCGTGTGACCTTTAATATTTTTTAGTTATTAGATTTTAAATCCAATGATCGATTTTTGCGTGATATTCTAACGAACATTTGAGCATACAAAAAGAAAATAAAGACTGTTTTAAGTCCTATTACTCGCGTCTTTTAGTTATTTATTTTTTCAAAAATATTTTGACATGTCCGTTTCAATCTACGACTTTATTAACTATAATATTAGGTACTGCCTCGGTGGCATAGTTGTATTACGGTACGACTGAAATGCTGAGGTCTTGGGTTCGATCCTCGGGTCGGGCAAAGTGATATTGGATTTTCCTATTCAGTATCAGTCCGGAGTCGAGAATTTGTGCCTGATATGGCGATAGGCTCACCTCCTATCACATCATGAGACGGAATACGCACGGCGAAAAGTGGGTGCATTAGCTGCGCCTCCTACCCCTACCCCTACCGCCTACCCCTTCGGGCATAAAAGGCGTGAGTGTATGTACGTATATAATATTATGTATTCATAGATTCAGATCTGTTTTTAAATTATTTGTTCTACTTACCAATAAGTTGTTCGTAAAGTACTCTGCTGAACTATACTGTGCCTCAGTTTTGTCCCAATTTTCTGGCAGCACTGAAGTTGACAACCAATTGTTGCTTCTTGATTTTGGATTTGTAATGAATTCCCTCATTTTTGAGCGTAGCTTATCACCTGAAAAAATATGTGAAGTACAGATAATGTACTAATAACTACCCTTTAGTAAAATTTGATTTTATGATTATGATCAGTACAAATGTCATAATCATAAACGTACTAAACAAAGGGACAAGTTGACAGATTTTACATCAAACACATAATGACTGAGAAGTAATTGAATTCTGTATTGTTATATCAGGTTTATTAGCAACTTTGATATTTAGTAGCTCAAAAGATATATTTGTTTAAGTTACCTAATTGCTCAATATATCTTGAGTGGTAGGCGATGTTCGAAGTGTTCACTTCTTTAGCAAAAACACCACGACCATTTAACTCAGCAACAAATTTCTTGATGTCTTCACAAGGCCCCGATATCGTGCATGATTCTGAGCTGTTGTGACATGCAACGTCTATTTCTGGTGGACATATGGGGGAGACCTGCAGAATTTACTTAGATCACTACTTTAGTTTTCACATGGCTCGATCTGACTGGCGCCAATTTTTTGATTGAGAATATCATTACAATACAGATATTTGAAAAATTACATTTTTATATCCAAGTCCAATGGCTGCCATGGCTCCTTTAGCGAGTTTTGCCTCAACGCTGACTAGCCCGCGATAATAGCTAGCAAGAATCATTTCCTCAGCTGTAAAACAACCATCTGCATAGGCACATCCTAGCTCACCTACACTGTGACCTACAATATGTATAAAATTGTGATTGTAGTATTGAATGTACACGATATTATAATATGAAAACAACAGTGAGTACCCACCAATAATATTATCTGGAATAATATCCAACGCTTTTAGTACGTCAGTGAGACCAATTTGCACGGCACCGATGCCGACAAATGAATTTAGAATATTATCAAAAATCGTTTCATCAGGGTCAGTCAATATCCGAATGATGTCTACGCCTTTTGGTTCTAGAACTCTGCGGCATCTATAACATAAATACTTGCATGTTACATTATTAAATATATATAAATATTTGAAAAAATATCTAAAATTAAATAATTTTTACACAGCTCCACAGATTTGAAAATTCAATGGTACCTTTCAATGGCAGCAGCAAATATTGGTATTTTCATTAATGTAGCTCCCATAGATGCCCACTGCGAGCCCATTCCGCTATACATGAACCATACTGGCCTTTTTACACCGCTGTAATGTTGAGAACTATCTGAAGATCCTATAGTTTTGTTATACTTATCGGTATCTGAAAGTATTTTAAATATTTATCATTTTTACTCTTTTAATTGCTGTCTGTGCGTGTATGGCTAGATAAAAAAAAGAAGAGACAGATCTTCAAGAAGAGTTGTACCGATTTTAAGTGGGTATTATTATAAACAACTTAATACCATACCATACCAGCCCTGTATTATATACTGCCCACTTCTAAACACGGGCCTCCTCTACTACCGAGAGGGTTTAGGACATGGTCTTTAGATTTACTTTTGTCAAGATCAAGTTACATTATTATTGTATTATTTAATATCTATACAAGTAAATCTCGCAACAAGCTTTTATCTCACATAATTTAAAAAAAAGTTTGATTCAATTTAAAGTTTCTTTTTATAGCATTATAAAAGCGTGTTTTTATTTTTTTATAATATCAAACCGTCAACGCCCGCGTCTATATATCTATATATGTGGGCTTTGACAGGTTAATTATTTTTATAGTAATTAACATCTAGTTGCAAGATTTGATCCGTACAAGTCGACCCGAAAATCATAATTCGCGATCATAATGATTGAAGATAGTATATATCATAGTTTTTAAGCACCATCTTGCCATCATGTTTTTTTTTTATCGCAAACATTTGACCCTTGTGAGTCCTTATAACAATGGCTCGAGCGCCACCAAACGTTATGACTCTTTAAAATTGGTATGATGGCAATCTTATCTTAAACGATTCGGATTTTTTTCACCAGCTGCTAGAATTTACCTAGGGTATAGGTCTTTAAGGTACGACTCTCCTAAGTCTTATCATTAAGCAGGTCGGTCAGATGTCAGTTTATTCATATTTTTCTTAGCAAATCCTTAAAAATAACTAGTTTGCCATCTTGGGTCATCCGTGATATTTGATTCAGAATGACGTCACTTGCTAACTATGCGTTTTCATCCAAACTAAACGTGTACTAAATTTCATCTCTATCGGTTAAGGATAACTGCTTTAAAATTAATTTGCGAGATTGGACCCGAATATACATACAAATATTGAAGTTAAGTAAAAGCTTGTAAAAGGAAGTTTCCGACGAGACGAACGCTGATCGAGATGTCGCAAGAAGCAACTGATTTTACTTACTGAGGATGACATAGCCTCTTGCTGTATGACCAGATACATCCATACTGTAGAAATTATGTAAAAGAGCGATTTCCTCTGGATCTATCGGTTTATTCTTCAAATAATCTATCATTTTATATACCCCCTCTTCAGTTCTTGCTGAAGCACATACCAGGCGAGGAACTGAGCTTCTGTATTTAGATAAATCCTTAAATATCAATAAAGAAAGAAATTAAAAATCTAATTAGAGCTTAAGAGGCCTTATACGAAATTTCAACTAACTCAGTCAACTTTTCATCGTGATTATTCAAAAAATAAACTGATATGATTAATTTCTAATACATCATCGGAAAGGCTATTTCAGCACTAATAAAATAAACGAGCCACATTTTTCATATCGTTCTTTAATTTCAATCTATCCACCAAATTCCAACGTCTGTTTCAGAAATTTTGTTGTACGGAGACTCAAACATTTTGCCTTTTTCAATCAAAATCGTGCTTTAAACTGACTAACGAAAGTTACTGTTTATTGGTATAAAAGTCGCCTTAATTATGAAAGAGACAATTTCTGTATTTTCAACGTAAAATCATACAAAATGAAAGTGATTTTTTTTTACTAGCGCGCGAAAAAAGTTTCCCTACGTTAACAAAATTTCTGAAACAGACGTTGGAACTTGGTGGATAGATTGACATCAAAGAAAGATATGAAAAATGTGGCTCGTTTATTTTATTAGTGTTGAAATAGTATTTCCGATGATGTATTAGAAATTAATCAGATCAGTTTATTTTTTGAATAATCACGATGAAAAGTTGACTGAGTTAGTTGAAATTTCGTATACGGCCTCTTAATACGATGTTATCTTAGATTTCATTACCCATTATGCTTATTGATTCGCCAACCCGAAGCAAGTAAATATTATATTACAAACATGTGGTTTAATTAACCACGTTAGCGTACCTTTTCCTTATAAAGGCTTTTCAGAAGAATATGCACGTTTGCGCCTCCCAAACTAAAGGAATTAAGGCCAATGTAGCCTCTATTGAAAGGAAGGTTCTCAGTCACAAACTGGATTCGCCCCTCTTCCACAGCTTGGATATTGTCCGGGGGCTCAGAGAAGTGAAGATTAGCCGGCAGTTTCCCAGTATGATTAGCCAAGCAAACCTGCAATATTTTCGTTGACATAAATATTATAAGAGGTATTATAAAAATGTGTCGTAATAATATAGTCTCGCTTCCTTAGTTTAACACTAACCAATGATTATAGCAGAGACTATCCCGCCCTCACACCCGCCACTGTAACTCCTGTAAGCCAGGATCAGCAGTGGCACGCATTTTATGACACCGAGCGGTGAAGCTCGGCGAGTCTCAGGGAACACTAATCTGTCTTTAACCCGCAACGAAATTAATCAAATAGAAAGATAGGGAGGAGTTGGAAATATTAATTGTCCACTTCCCTCCATATATCCCTCCCATATACCCTCCAATGATTATAGCAGTGTATAATATGGACTGCATTAGTGACGGATTTTTATTGCGTCGCGTTACGACAGCGCTCTGAGGTCCCGGATTAGAATCTCGGGTCGGGCAAAGTAATATTGTGTTTTTTGGTCAGTATTAGGCCGAAGTCTGGTATTTGGGTTTGTTATGGCGATAAGCTTGCCCCCACATCATTACGATTACGAGATTGTACATTATAGGCTAAAAGTGGTTGCCCTGGTTGCACATCTGCCTATTTGTTCGGGGATAAAGTCGTGATGTGTGTTTGTTTTTGTTTTGTTTGTTTTTATGACATTGAATAAAGATCTGAAGGTCCTGGAGCTCCTGAGTTCGAAACCAGGCTACATTTTTTCTGGGTTTTGCTCAAGGTTTAATCGGGACTATGTGTCTCGGCTTCGCATCAAGAAGGTAGCCATTCGAAAAATCTAAGCTAAAGCTTTACACCATACTTGAAAAATTTTGTTGTGCCGACCTCATTAGATTAAGATGAGGGTAGATCGCAAAGAAGATTGATTATGCTATAATATATTATTATTCATTCTCACCTTGATCATGGAACATATCCCTGAAGCCGCTTCTCCATGTCCCATGTTTGATTTCACTGATCCCACTTTAACATTCTTGCATTTAGCAAAAAAATTTGCAATTGCTTTTAGCTCATCTCTGTCAACTTCTGCAACACCTGTGGTTGTAATATTTGCATTGAAGCCTTTGTATTTTCTACTATATATAATTCTTATTGTAATAATGATATTTGAATTAATAAATGAAAATGGACGTGATTTTCTTGCTCTATAAAACATAATAATTATGACCTTTGTTAGACGTAACGTTTTGTTATTATATAATTTTGACTATCCTACAGCAATCCATCCTTTTGTTATAATGAAACGATTACAAAAACATATTTAACTTGGTAAGTACTAAAGGATATCGTTCATTCTTTTTGATCGAAACCTCAATATGCCGAGCAGTGCTGTTAACAAACACATTCATGGTGCTCGTCATCAGGCAGGCAAGTAGTTCGTTCTTCTTTTCAGTTATTGGCTTAAAATAAAAAAATACGTGTGGCACTCGGAGACTGCCGCGGTAAAGCTGTTGCATAGCATTTTTTATCACAAATTTTGATTGACTAAACACAAATTCGATCTTACGCTTACCACATAAAGTATGTTTTTAAACGCGAGCAACGCACGTTTAGTCTTGTTATTGATAAATGTCAGAAAGGCAATGGTCATCACAACCAAAGTAGAATAAATCAAAATTAGAAAAAAGAATGTTACGTTCGATTCTTTTGTACTCGTGCCGTGCCAACGCTGGGGAAATAGCTTCCACGCAATGTATTTAGGGTTCATATTAGATTAGTAAGAAATGGTTTTAATGACTTTAATAAATAAAATAAATAAAAATATACTCGTTTCCAAAATTATAGCTTCTACGCATTGTTTTTAAGGTTCATATTAGTAAGATAAAAATGATGTCAGGTTATTTTCGTTACGGAATTTCTGGATTCGGGCTCCACGCTCAAGGCCCGCGATAGAAGCTATGCAATAGCTTAAAATATTATCGTTTCAAGAATTATAGATTCTACGCATTGTATTTAAGGTTCATATTAGTAAGATAAAAAAGATGTCAGGTTATTTTTGTTACAGAATTTCTGGATTCGGCCTCCACGCTCAAGGCCTGCGATAGAAGCTATGCAATAGCTTAATAAGAAAAAAATGCATTTTATTGTAAAAAAAAAGCGTGAATTGCTTTTTAAGATATTATCAAAATGATAATCCTTCTACTCATATCTGTCAATAAAATATTTATAACTATTGACTGGGGCTTTCATCCCGAGAATCTCGGTCTCGAAAATTACGAGAGTCTCGACGATTTTTTTTGTATTTTCGAGACTCGAGATTGCTGCCTCCAGTCTCGGGAAAAACGAGACGTTCGAGATGTAAGTGAAATAATTAAATATTTTGAATAATTTACTAAACCACCAGAATTCTTTAATCCGGTTAACTGGCGTCATAGAAAAAGAAAAATTTTAAATAATCTATCCAAAATCGCTACCTAATCTTTTTGAAATACAACACGGATCTTGATAATTTAGTACATAATTATTATGATAAATTGGAAACGGGTTTTTAAAATGGTAGCAATAAGGAGAATACTCAAACCATAGAACCATGCTAATTAGGGTATGGAAAATTTCGAAAATCTCGAGTCTCGGAACATGAACACCCTAGATCAAAATCAAATTTTATTTGAGATATTTTATATGAGAAGTCCCGGGACTTCGAACCTGCTCATAATAAAATTAGAAATAACTTTAATTTGGCGAAACTATTAAATAATAAAATTTATTTTAGTTAAAATCAATATTAATCTTAACTTACTAATATAATTAATGTTTGTATATTTGTTATAAGTAAATGCAGAAAAAACTAAATAGATTTAGATGAAATTTGGCATATAGGTAGATCATATCCTGGATTAACATATAGGCCAATTTTGTCCCGGTAATTGGCTCCCATGGGTTATAATAAATATGTTTACTCTAATTCTTAAAGTAGATGGCGCTGGCGTGGTGTTTTAGGGACTTTTATAGCGGGAATGGCTTTTAACGCGGGCGAAACCGCGAGCAACACCTAGTTGAACATAAAATCAAATCTTAGCTTTTATAACATTACAGTAATATCGAAGGTCGCGGAGTGCACATGTGCATGCTACCGCATCTCTCGTAGGAGTCGGCTCTTGGGCAGAGTCCCTCGCTGTTTGAAGAATGAGACTCGAATAAAATGTCAAATAAGCAAGAAACACTACGTTGCACTTCCATAGGCTTTATTTGTACGGTAGCGGGTCGTCGATCGTCCACCCGCCATCTGCCGGCCCGCTTTAAGAGTCTGGAGATCGTCTCTTCTACGTCTATTGCGAGAAGGGACCCTAAAAAGTAAAAACCCGGGACGCGAGACGGTTAAAAATACAAAAAGTCCCGATACTGATCTAATCTATACGTACTGCTAGCGTAGAAGCAGAGAGATCTTTCTCTAACGAGATTTACTGCCTTTAATGTTATAAAATAAAGCCCCGCCGTGCCGCGTTTGTCTTGACGCCAAGTAACTCAAAAACTACCGAACAGATTTGGTATGGAGAATTGGAGACTCTGGAAATGGCATAGGCTACTTTTTATCTCAATAAAACTGTTTTACGCGGTCGAAGCGGCAAGCAAAAGCTATTTTGTAATAAAATCAAATCATTTCTCTGAAAGTACATCATCTGCTCCTTGATTTTGAGGTGACAACTATAAAAATTAAAAGAGTTTCATAAATAATTGGTGATTTTACTTACATATGAGTTTGTAACAGTATGATTAATAAAGTACTTTATTGATACATCTTGTATTTATTGCCTGAAAAGTCTGTGAGTCGTAGCCTATGAGTATAATAACTATTTTTATAATAGTCTTGAAAGTCTCGTTTTTTCCGGGACCAGACCGAGTCTCGATTTTTTTTCCCGAGACTCGTAAATGTAACGAGACCGAAAGCCCTACTATTGTCACCATGCACCCCACGCTTTGTTTTACAATATAATACATTTATTTCTTATTTCTTTAAATTTATTTACAATTTTTTAGTTGGATTTTCTATAAAAGCGTGTTTTTTAGTTTTTTTAAACTACCTATTATGTATTTTTCATTTTTTAGTTTAAAATGTTGAATTTTTTTTTATGGCATTGAATGACGAGACGAGTATGCCGTTCGCCTGATGGTAAGCGATACGACCGCCTATAAACAGTAGCAACACCATCAAGCACCTTGAGTTACAAACTACTGTGTGGCATTCCACTGCGCTCGTCATCCTGAGACATAAGATGTTAAGTCTCATTATGTCCAGTAGTTACACTAGCTACAATGTCCTTCAAACCGAAACACAACAGTGTATGCACACTGCTGCTTGGCGGTAGAAATAGACATTGCGGTGTTACCCACCCAGACGGACTCTTACATATGAGAGACCTACCACCAGTGAATTGTCATCGGCCCTTGATAAGTATGCCAAATTACGATTTAATCCAACGTTTTGAAGGGGGTCAAAATCATGTTCAAAGTTTCCGTTACATACATACTAATGTTAGTATGTAAAATAGCATTACCCTTACCAAGTGCGTTGGCTTCTATGTATTCCACCATTTCAGGTGACACGTCAATTTCGTTGTAAAATTCTTCCAAGAATTTTTCAATGTCTTCTGATTTGCGTACAATTGAAATGCCTAATTTGGGGGTCATAAAGAATTTAGCCCTTGCGTGGTACACCTCACAGTATATCCTGGAATATAAGAAATATACTTTACAATAACACACATAGGCCTACTCCACCGTCCACGTCATTACCTATACGATTTTTGCTATGAATATCGAGAACAGCTGGATAATTATAAACAAATAATACAATTTGCGATTCACACACATAATATAAAAATCGATGTAGTTTCACAGACGATTTGTCATTGTATCAAGTAAACTATAGAATATTATTTTTTTCATAATTTTAAGAATAATGTGCCGGCTATGGCGGTAGGCTCGCCCCCTATCACATCATGGGACGGAATACGCACGGCGAAAAGTGGGTGCACTAGTTGCACCTTTGCCTACCCCTACGGGGATAACGGGCGTGAGTGTGTGTGCGTGTGTGTGTGTGTGTGTTTAAGAATAATAACTATTTTCTCTTAAATGTGCATACTATAATCGAACAGTAATAGTATTTCATTCAATAGTAATTTATATAATTCACACTTAGTAAAGCATTGAACCACCTTTTAGCGTCCTTGGCTTTTTGCAGGAAGAGTGTTCCACAAGCTTCAGACCTGACGTACCCGTCCCCGCTTTTGTCAAAACATTTAGTCTTCCCATCCATGGAAAGGCAACCGGCTCTGTTGAACAGAATGTTAAAACGAAAAACTTATTATAGTACGCTTAGCAAATGTAGTTTATTGTTATCATTTTTGTAAATAAAAAGTTGCATATTAATTCATTAGATAAAATAAATGTAAATAAGTAAATTGCAAGGTAATTAGATTTGCTAATTTTATATACAAGGCATAAAATATCGTTGAAGTTTATATCCGCATTCTTAAGGGATTATTGCAATATGTTTTCAACTGTCAGAATCTACTAAATAAAACTCTAAGGCCTAATTTACTGAGAAGCGGAGCATCGCGCGGCGCGTGTGGCGCGGAGTCACGCGGTGCGTAAACGAGGCCTAAATGTATGACCGACACACCAAATCTCAAACCATGCTTCGTCTTCGAACCATGAAATTTTCGTAAGCACACATAATCATATTGTATATATTGTATGATTTCGTTTTATATCAGCTGTTTGTTTTTATAGTAGTTCTGCTGGAATAAAATATAGTTAAGTAAATAAAATAAGTGTCTACCTTTTAGTTCTACCTGTTTTGATTAATTTCATACCTTCTCAAGTTGAGAGACAGCAAGGGCTGTACAATTTGATTAGAGCCTCCAACAATAGCAGCGTCGCAAACTCCATTTTTGATAGCCCAATAAGCGTGCTCGAGGCATACCGTGGCGCTCGAACAGTTTTGGTCAACAGTGTAAGAAGGGGCTTTTCCATCAAGCCAATACGATATACGGTTGGCCATCATGTTTTTACTGGATCTGAAAATAAAACAACTTATTCGCATTAATCTAGATACCTTAATTAAATCAGTCATTTAAACTGAGCAGGATACAAAAAAAAGAAAATAATGCTTCTACATCAACGTCCGCAATTGACTTATCATATGCTATGAATTTTATAACCTTAAAAATATACTCTCTGCCTCGGTGGCGTAGTTGTATTACGGTACGACTGCAAGGCTGAGGTCTCGGGTTCGATCCCCGGGTCGGGCAAAGTGATATTGGATTTTTCTATTCAGTATGAGCCCGGAGTCTGGAATTTGTGCCCGGTATGGCGATAGGCTCGCCCCTTATCACATCATGGGACGGAATACGCTTGGCGAAAAGTGGGTGCACTAGTTGCGCCTCTGCCTACCCCTTCGGGGATAAAAGGCGTGAGCATGCGCATGCGTAAAAATATAGTTTATGTTTATATATGTATGTTTATAATAATATTTTTACATACATACATACATAAGTTTATGTATGTATGTATGTAAAATATTATTATATTAAACCTATTACAATAACAAAATTATTACATACAAGATTACTTATCTGTCTATTCGGCGATAACTTAATAAGAGAAACTTTATGTGTTTGTCGAAGATTATCCCAAACTAGCTGTTGCTCGCGGCTCCGCCCGTGTGGAAAACTTTGTCCGGGATAAAAGTCCCGCTACTACCGCCCTTACATGTCTGTGTCCCCAAGGTCTTAGCTATTATCAAACCAAATTTCATTGAAATCCATTGGGATTTTGAGCTTGTCGCGTCCAGATAGACAGACGCTCACATTTTCACAGATTGATTGATTCACTCACAGAACAGGGACTTCCCGGTATTTTCGGTACTTTTGGTTTTCTAAAGTGTACACGGCAGCTTTAGTTTACTTTTGGTCCAGAAATCGTTTTATTATATTGTATAGACCGGTTAACTGTCAATGTACGTATGTTACCATTGTTAAGTGATGTCCATTGCTCATAAACACAAAAAAGACCAAAATAATAGGTCTGTGCCGGCCATAATGGAATTTAATAGAGATGTGGGAATGGCGAATGTGTTTTGGTTTCCAGATATCTCATAAAAGTAGAAAAAATATATTTTACTGAGATTTTAAATTCAAAAGCGTCAATCGTTTAGGGGTGTAGAGGTTTGTTGGAAGTTAACACCGAAACCGACGAAAAGATTGGGGTAAAAATTATCACATAATATTAATCCATTAAGTTATATTAATTCAGGACATGTTCTTTTGTAGTGCCAAATTATATCCGAATACGTTCAGCGTCGTCCAACGAAGTGTATGGAGGTAGAGATATTGAGGGAGATTAAGAGGTTCTACGAGTAGTTTTACACCTTAGTTACCAAACTCGCTATTAGCTCGCCCAGAGACCCGAGAGTCAAGCTGGTCCGATATTACGTGTAGACATATCAAACATTATCTTCTGCGAGATTAGGATGGCACTTGGACTAATCAAAAATACAGTGGCCAGCGAGAACGAAATCACTACAGAGCTTCTAAAAGCGGATGGAGCGCCGATATTTAAAACATGTAACATAACTATTCCACTACATAAAGGTATGAGACAGGGACAAGTTATTTCTTCAAAACTGCTCGCTGCTGCGTTAAAAGATATTCATAATATTAGTGTATATATAATATTAGTATAGTTTATAATATTAGTATAGAAGTGTTTATAATTACCCAGTTAAAGTGTAACGAGAATCCGATGTACATAAAGTAGTGATAAAATGGTCAGAAAATGATGAACCCATAAAAACACCGATTTTTTCACCAGACAGTGTAGCTGGATTTATACCTAAAAAGAGATGAAGTGTTATATACTTTGAAATCAAGAAACAGGAACTTACTAAATGAAAAATAATTAACTCGGAAGGGTTGGTCGCTAGCCCTTTTTTTATTGCATTGAATGACGAGACGAGCATGCCGTTCGCCTGATGGTAAGCGATACGACCACCCATAAACAGAAGCAACACCATCCAACACCTTGAGTTACAAAGTACTGTGTGGCATTCCACTGTGCTCGTCATCCTGAGACATAGATGGTAAGTCTCATTATGTCCAGTAGTTATACTGGCTACAATGTCCTTCAAACCGAAACACAACAGTGCATGCACACTGATGCTTGGCGGTAGAAATAGACATTGCGGTGGTACCCACCCAGACGGCCTCTTACATAATGAGAGACCTACCACCAATATGACTGCTCATGAGCAATAATAATACCATACATACCTTTGAATTTTAAAGTACAGTATGACACTCCACTGCGCTCGTTACCCTGAGATGTAAGATCTTAACCTTCATAAGGTCCTCGGATCAGTTTAGACTCATTTTTGCATAAAAATATAATTTCCTCAGGAAATATGCGTTTTAACAGTTTGGTATTCTATAACTTTTAATGAATTACTCCAATATACTTATTAATGAACTAAGTTTTAAATACATGTTTGTATTATTTTATTTATTGTTTTTTTTTCTCTAACGGTCTTTGGGTCAGAGTTGACCTCAAGTAATAGCAAGCGCAATCCTATTATCATCATAATTATGTATGGATCGTATAAATTATGACCAGACGTTCTTCTGTTCTTTCACGTTATACACAGTGCTACATTAAACAGTCGTTCAACCAAAAAGATATGAGGTGTGCCTAACAAAAACGACCGACCCAAAAGAGCATAAAGTTACAATTAGTCAAATTAGAAAAACAAATAACTTTCGTACGGACTATAAGTAGATAGCTGGGGCAGAGGGAGCCGACGCGCCCTTAGATTCAACACAAACACATACTGTCGTATGTAATAATTGAGTTGAATTATTGGAATTACCTACATGAAATTTTCGTGTAAATAATTTTCCCTCTGGCTCAAAATTTGTGATTTGCCTCCCCCCGAATAGTCAGCCTGCTACGCTCTTACTAGGGACTATGCGGAAATATATTCAGAAATAGTTTGAACACAGGAAGACCGTGGTATTGTAATATTTAGATTTTACTGAAGAAACTACACGTTTCTTAAATTTCCATAAAAAATAATCGACAAACAGCACTTTTCCCTACACTAAACACAAAAAAATTTACGCCAAGAAAATATAAAGGTGGAGTGGATATACTGGAAGTGTCTTTTCTCACACGCGCAAAAGAAAAATAAAACGATCACCTTAAGTGGTATTTAGTAACATAGTCAATTATCACTATCAGCACATATTACTTTTCTGTTAATTACGACTGTAAATGGTAGCTAGTTGCCTAACAGAAAGGAGATAATATTTAGAAAATCCCTGTATGCGTTTAGGAACGTCAGAATCCGTATATAACAAACAGTAAAACCTTACCGATTAAACTAACCTCACCAACTCAATAGAAATGCACTAAAATATATTCGTGAATCTATTGAAAATGTACAAACTCCCTCAACTTCAACCCGAACAGCGGAGAATAATACTAATTTACCTAAGAAAGCTCCTAAGAAAAAGGCGTTGTCAACTATGTTTTACAACTAACAATACAACACCTTAGATGTGTGTAGTAAGATAAAAAATATTCTAATACAATTGTTTAATGTACCTAATGTTTTTTTTATAATATAGGGGGCAAACGAGCATTTGTTGCACCTGATGGTAAGTGATCAGCGCCGCCCATGAACATCTGCAATGCAATCAGCCCTGTATTATATACTGCACACTGCTGAGCACGGGCCTCCTCTACTACTGAGAGGGGTTAGGCCTTAGTCCACCACGCTGGCCTAGTGCGGGTTGGCAGACTTCACATACCCTCGAGATTCTTATGGAGAATTCTCAGGTATGTAGGTTTCCTCACAATGTTTGAATCCTCACGATGAACCTCCGGACATTGTCTCGGCGGACCGTTCCATTCCAAACTAGGCTATCGTCCACTCTCACCACATTATAATTGTATTCAAGCAATATTATTCCAATATCTATATTTTATATATTTATGTATCTTCTATATATCCATATATAATATTCCATTTAAAGTTAAATGTATTGTATCGATATAAATAATACATACAATACATATCTAATAAGGAAAGGTACTCAGAGCCAGATAATACCGACAGGGGACAGAGTACCGTTCTCCTCGACGACTCGGACACAACTGACTCACTACATATATATTTTTTTTGAACCTGACTAATACGGCCAGAAGTCTGACGAGAGTTGGCTTTTCTGGCCACACCGGACTTTAGGGTGAGCGATTTAGGCGCTCGCAACCCTTTTAATTTAAGTGCCCATGCTGACTCACTACAGACAACGCTAGCCTTTTTATACTGATTAGTAAACAACCCTACCCTGCCCCACTTCTGACTACCTGTACAACAATTCTTATTTTATTAAAATACCATACCATACCAGCCCTGTATTATATACTACCCACTGCTGAGCACGGGCCTCCTCTACAACTAAGAGCGTTTAGGCCTTAGTCCACCACGCTGGCCTAGTGCGGGTTGGCAGACTTCACACACCTTCAAAATTCTTATAGAGAACTTCTCAGGTATGCAGGTTTTATTAAAATTGCAAACTCATAGTGTGAAATCATGTTTACAACATTTATGTAATGTGTAATCTTTGTATATTATACATTAATCAGCAACATCTCACACGCGCATGGACAATCCTTTCGATAGTATTATAAATTCTCTTTGATTAATAATAATAATAATAAGTTTATTTCTGATACAAGTATTACAAGTATATTAAAATACAAGTTTATTAAATTATTTATGTTCGGCTGGTACTTAAATTCAATTCAAATTCAAATCATTTATTAAGTAATTACGCCCCTAAGGGCACTTTTACACGTCATTTTTACAATTTTTTATCATCTAAAGATTCTACCAGTGCTTCGGAAAAGCCCACTGACCTGAGAAGAAGCACCAAGAAACTCAGCGTAGGTCTTTAATTGTAATATATTTTTTTTCATATTATATATATATTTTACAAAATTATTATTTTTACAAAATTAAAATAGGAAGACCTGAGCTATAAGTACCAGCAACCTTCCAATGACTCGGTATAATGTACTTGTATTAAACAAAGTTTCAACGATGTGCGACTTATCATTATATAAATTGTTGCAAATATAGGTACATATTAATATTTCACATTCTTCGTTTAAATTTTAAGAAAATAAAAAAATAAAAGACTCAAACAATGGCAAACCCTACAAAAAGTCACAGAACAAGGCAAGTTATTAGATAATGAACTACAATTATTAATAAAAGTGTGTGTGTGATTGACAAGTTACAATATTGGATGCAGAAGATTCTCCGTATCTTCATATGATAATTTTAAGAGCCATTCAGTTACTATCTTTTTAAATTCATATGTACTTTTGTTGGCTATAGCTAACACCTTATTAATTTTGTTGTAAAAAAAACGTCCAAGGAAGCAAAATAATCTCTGACTAAAGCAAGTCTTACGAATTGGTAGTTTATGCCTACGAGTAGGAAGCTGTAGAGTAGAATATCTAGATTGGCCCGTTTTTGTGAGGTTCGAATGCTGTTTTAGTATGACCTGTAGAATAAAGAGCTGTCGTACTGTTAAGACCTTACAGTGTTCATAAAGATCCTTTGTTGGGTAACCAAAAGGCTTAAGAGTAGAAACCTTTAGTACTGCTCGTTGCGCACGTTCGACTCGTATTAGATGACTTTTAGATGCAACACCCCAAGAAGAAATACAGTACCCTATCAAAGATTGACAAAGACCATAATAAACTGTTTTTATTATCTTAGGTTCTGCAACATGTCTTAGATGTTTAAATACATAAATTAGTTTTCGAATTCGTCCCGTCAGCAGATCGATATGTGGTATGAAACTTAATCTGTCGTCTACAATCACACCTAAGTACTTTATGGTGCTAGCATTATCTAATTACAGTTACAAGTTACAAGTCAGATTAGAATTTTTTACGTGTTTGTGTGCGGTAATAGAAAAATTTGCATGGACCAAGGCTTTTGGTTTTCTTATGCTAAATGTTAAGTATTTAGTTTTATCTACATTAAGTGACAAGGAGTTAACAGCTAGCCAATGCATTAATTTATTAAAACCAATCTGTGCAGTATTAAAAGTTTGTTCCCATGTACGTCCCGTAAATATTAATGCTGTATCATCAGCAAATGCCAGTAGTTTACCATGCTCTAGTTTAATTCTACACATTTCATTCACATATATTAAGAAAAGCGTAGGACCAAGAATACTACCCTGGGGCACGCCGTGTTCTACTGGCAGATAATCACTGAGGTGTTCACCTATCTTTACGCACTGCGTGCAGTCGGTTAAGTAACTCTGAAACAACTTCAACTGCTTATCCCTTATACCAATTCTTTCCAGTTTTGAAATAAGTACAGGGATAGAGAGCGTGTCAAATGCCTTAGCCAAAACAAGGAAAAGTACCAATACATTTATTACCGAAATCTAAAGTTTCCACGACGTGATTAGTGAGGTCATGAACAGCGTCGTTGGTAGACATATTGTTTCGGAAGCCGTACTGATTTTCAGAGAGAATGTTATTCGTATTTAAATAGCTTTTAAGACGATTGTTCATAATTTTTTCCAAAATCTTAGATAATGATGGTAAGACGGAAATAGGTCTGTAATTAGTGACACGTTCCCTATCCCCAGACTTATAAACAGGATGAATCAGTGCCCTCTTTAGTAAGCAAGGGAAGACTCCGTTGAGTATACAAAGATTGCATATGTACGTTAACGGTGGTATTAGGATTGACCTATATTGCTTTAGAAGTTTAGATAATATACCGTCAATACCGATTGCACAGTTAGTACGCAAAGACAGGATAATACGCTCTACTTCGGCCTCATCAGTCTCTAAAAATACAAGCGAATGAGAAGAAGAACCAAAACATGACGTGGTGACAGAGCTAGCCTCATCCGTATCAGATTTAGTGATTTTGTTTGCTAGATCTTTCCCCATTTTAGTAAATGTTTCATTGACAATGTTAATAGATTCTGTAATCCTTGGACGCCCGCGGTGGACACCGGAGTCCATTTATATAAGGAAATTAGCTTATAGCTAAATATAAGCGGGCGTTGACGGGTTAATCGAACTCTCAATTTTAAGCAAAGGGCTAGCTGATGTTTCTATTCTCTTAGTATTAATAATCTCTTTTATAACATTCCACATCTGTTTTGGATTAGATTTAGCTTTATTTAATTCATCTTTTTCGTATTGTCTTTTAAGTTTTTTTTAATGGTATTGCAGAAATTCCGATATCTTTTAAATGTAGCTTTTAAAATTACATCATTATGTGCACGTTTAATTTTTATATACATTCTGTCCCTATTTTTCATACACCTCAATACACCTGGAGTGATCCACGGCTTTATGATTCTCAAGCGGTGTGGCACAGCATAAATCTTTGTACACATTTTTAAAGCTCTTGTTAATGAATTAACAAAATACTCAAGCGCGACATTTGCATTTATACATTCATATATATGAGAAAAGCTAATATTCTGTAAATGGTTTTTTAATTGAATATGATCAATCTTTTTCTTCATTATGTACGAGTTATCTATTTTGATTTTATCAAATGTGACTAAGACAGCATTATGATCAGTTATTGTTGAATCTATTACTGCAGTTAAAGCATTGAATTGGGTTTTAAAAAAAACATGATCCAGAGAAGTTTTACCATGTGTAACTTGAGTATGAGCTGGCAAAAGACCGTGACTAGCATTAAGGTTCAGATATTCATGTGCTTTCAAATCAGTGTTCCCATTTGCGATATCTATATTAATATCACCAATTATCATTATATTTGCATACGATTTGATGATAATACCTGGTCTATAGAGAACAGAAAATTTGAAATCTCCTTAAAAGAAGGAGGTCTTATAAACTGCAAATATGCATATATCATTCCCTATTATTATTTGAATACAATTGGCGTCAATAAAGTTTGGTTCATTTATTGTAATATTAGTCATACTTTTCTTGATATACACTACAACTCCATGCAATCGATAATTTTCATATACAGAGAAAAGTATTCTAGATTGTGTCTTTGATTATGGTAATTTACAATGCCGCGATTTAGAAGAACAAGAAGATCAAGTCTTTTCCATAAGGCACATGGCGGAGAAACATATAGCCAAATAGAAAAAGTCTTTTGTGCGTTTGTGAACTCGTAAAAGGCTTATGATCGTGTGCCGAGGCATAAGCTGTGCTCAACATTGTCTTTAACGTATGGGAATGAGAGCCGCTTGGTGAGGTCATTGAAGTCTCTCTAATGAGAACTCCAAAGCCTGTATCAGGGTAAAGGGAGCAGAATAGGGATTCGCAATACTGTGTTTTTGCCGACGCTTATGTACGGAAATGAATGCTGGTTTGGCAGAAGAATCACGAAAGTCGAGTAAATGTGGTGGAAATGCACTCCTTACCGAGTATATTATGTGGAGTCACTATTTCTTATTGCATGGGGATAGTATGATAAGAGAACGTTATTAATTGAAAGATGATGTGATAATTAAATTTAAAAGAAGTATGCTGAGATAATTTGGGCACGTAGAGAGGATGGTTGAAAGACGAGTTATGAAAGATATTTATCGAGTGAATGTGGATGACACGAATGGAGGGGATGCCCATAATCGGCAAAAATGTATGATGAGAACTATGAATGTGAAAGAGGTGAAAAAGGTATGTCATTATCGTGGCATGTCGTACCAAAAAGTCTCTGCTTCTATCTGCGTCTGTGTATGAAAAAGCTATATGATTATTTCAATATGATTTTTCTTTTTTTTTCTTTTTTATGGCATTGAATGACGAGATGAATATTTTATAATTATTAGGACATATACACATTCTAGATAATAATATGACGTCGACATTAGTGGGTGAAACCGCCTGGCTGCGCGTCGGAGCAAATGTTCCTATTACTATAAACTGTTGTTTGAGTAGGTGTTTTGTTTGGTGTTTAATTAGCTCGTAATGTGAGCGATATAAAATACATGCTTTGGGAGGATTTTGGCTGATATGAATTAAGATTTTATACACGGTGTTGTACTTGTTTAACAAAAAAATCGCACGAGAAAACACAAGACCAAAGGGTATACCACTTAATAATAATAATAATAATACACCCGCAGGGGCGGTTTTGTGGCGAGCCGTCGGTGAGTGGCGACACCGCGTACCCCGATTCCGTGGGGGCTAAATGAGACCCCCTGACCCTTGGCTTGCCTTAAATGGCTGGCTAGGGGTGGAAATCGCAAGAGCTAAAACCTGAAGCTCCAGGGTGGAAGTGCTCAAGCTGCGTAATAGCGAGGAAACCCGCTCCGGGACGCGTTAGCGACCCGCGATGGTGAAATCGGTGCACACCTCTCGACACCCTTTAGCCACCCACACCGATGTTGCGTCCTTGGCATGCGCCGCTTTTGGGATGCCCATCTAGTGGGGGGCAAGTCACCGTCTGCCTTGATTACAAATGATTGAGACATTTTACTTGGCAGGCGTCCCGTTGTCTCAATCAATAGCCCAGCAACCAGTCCAGCTAGATCCCATCCATAGACCCGGTATAATTCCCATCTTCTCCGCAATAGTCCTTGCACCTTGCGGGCGCTGTCTTTGGCTGTATTTCCATAAGTACAGACAGAGAGAGTACCTACAAGGTGTACACACCCCAACTAGAGTAACGTATCTTAAAGGGGCCTCTACGTGTTGGATCCATATCCCCACGCAAGCCTTCCAAAAGGACCGGCCTTCGTGCCGTGATTTCCCGCAGGAAAGATACAACAATAATAATACTAGCCCTGTATTAAATACTGCCCACTGCTGAGCACGGGCCTCCTCTACTACTGAGAGGGGTTAGGCCTTAGTCCACCACGCTGGCCTAGTGCGGATTGGCAGACTTCACATACCCTCGAAATTCTTATCGAGAATTCTCAGGTATGTAGGTTTCCTCACGATGTTTTCCTTCACCGTTAAAGCGAACGATAATTGATAAACAATACACACTACTATACGTATACTACTTATTTCCTGAATATATTTGCGAAGAATGCTCTGGTTATCTTATTTGTAATTTTCAAAGTGGGCATAAAATCGAGTTGTACGTAACTCAAGCCCTTAAACCAGCTTAAAATGCAGCCTTGTATGTTTTTTTTTATGGAATTGAATGACGAGACGAGCATGCCGTTCGCCTGATGGTAAGCGATACGACCACCCATAAACAAAAGCAACACTATACAGTACCTTGAGTTACAAAGTATTGTGTGGCATTTCACTGCGGTCGTCATCTTGAGACATAAGATGTTAAGTCTCATTATATCTAGTAGTTACACTGGCTACAATGTCCTTCAAACCGAAACACAACAGTGCATGCACCCTGACCGATCCAGATGATGCCATGACTCTGGCCATCCAAAGAAAGCACGAGTTATTGAAACTCTCACACTCCTCAAGACCGCTGTACCGTCCTCGCCGTCGAGGACCTCGCCGTGTCCCCCGATGTCCCGACCCAGTTAGCAGTTCCGGCCCGCGTGCCGATGAAAACAATGGATAGATTGGTGTTTTACACCGCTAAAATCCCCTAATCGCTGATGTCTCAATCATCTTCCAACGACTGCCCTGAGCCGAGGCTCGTACCCCACTTAGGGGGTGCCCTCAGCGTGGTCGTTTAAATGTAAAGGGTTGGAGCGTCTAAAGCGTTCGCCCGAAAGTCCGGTGTGGTCAGAAAAGCCGACTCGCGTCAGGCAACTGACCGTAATGTCCATAACAAAAAAAAAAAAAAAAAAAAAAGTGCATGCACACTGCTGTTTGGCGGTAGAAATAGACATTGCGGTGGTACCCACCCAGACGGACTCTTACATGTGAGAGACCTACCACCAGTAAGTTTATGTTTGTTTTTGTTGTACATTTGTTGAGCATAATTCATTTAATCTTAGTAATAACTAATAAGTTAACACAACATTCATTTGTTCTAAAACGAAACGAAGTTCGCCGGGCCAGCTAGTATATCATATTCAGCAATTTTAGCGATTGAAATCTGTTTTAATAACCAATAAATAAATTACTGCCTCCATGGCGTAGTTATACTCCTTGGGGGATAAAAGTTTTGTGTGTGTGTGCGTGTGTGTGTGTGCGTGTGTGTGTGTGTGTGTGAGTGTGTGTAGCATTTCAGTGGAAGACGAGCACAGTTTTGAGTTGTGTTTTTGACGCTCTAAATGGGAACCAAGTCGTCACTTACCATCACGCAAACGGCTTTCTGAACCCTACGGTCAGATATATTAAAATAAACAACAAACCTGCATCAAAAATAGCGCTATAAGTTTCTTCTAACACTTTTCTGTTAATGGGGTCCATAAATTCAGCTTGATGGTATGCCACTTTAAAAAAATTACTGTCAAACTTGTTATAACCGTTTATAGCTCCCATAAACGGTGGCATTTCAGGATGTTTAAACGACATCGAAGGGCTGTTAGGTCCCACCATATCCACCTATAACATAGAATATCAATCAACACCGGAAATATTATTAACATACGTATGCGGTATGGTGCCTTTCATAGCGTTTATGTCCCAACATCGACTAGAAGCGCCGCGTCCGTAGTCGATTGGAATGGAATCGTATTAATTCGTCTGCTATACATTTAGTATGATACTTCAACCATAAGAAATTCACCCAACCAAATCATACAAAAAAATGCTTTTCAAATCCACGATGTGCATAATTCCCTTAACGAATGAAATATAGGTAAGGACTGGTGTACATTAATGCTTTTAGAACCACCAGTTTAAGGTTCATTGTGGGAATTTTAGGTGAGACGTCATGGTGGTTTGCTGTTAGTAGGATATATTTTGTAATCGCCTGAATAGCGACCATCGTATACAAGGTGTTAACACCTATTATAGCGGCCCACTACGTTTCGAGATCCACCTGGGTAGAACCGGGTCAAAAAGGCTGGCAGAGTTATGTTGACGTGTGAGGGTAGTTATCTTTCATTAGTCGAAATTATATCTGGATCTCACTCCGATTACCATCTGTTGCAGTAGGGTCACCGTAAAAGTATAAAAAAGAAAAAAGATGAATTGGTGATCTAAAAGGACGATTGGTAATTTGAAAGACGTCTCTAGCAATTTCACATTGTTAATATTTAGTGGTAATTTCAATTTCTTAATGATCGCAGGGCCTACCTCTACAAATTAGTTAAGGCTAGCAGTACATCTATGATTTTTCTGATTTTGTGATCTTTTTTTATGATCGGTGGATATAACTTAACATCAACAGACCCACCTGTTTGTATGCCTTACCAACAGAAACCGTATATTATGAGCTGTAGAATGGTCTTCAATTTGATTGCCAGGTCACTTTGGACTATATATATTTTTTATTTTATTTATTTAGGCATAGCTACAGAGTATCCTACTAATATTATAAACGCGAAAGTTTGTAAGTATGGAAAATATAAAGCGGGACTTTTATCCCGGGAAATCTCATTCACGCGGGCGGAGCCATGGGCAAAAGCTAGTAAAATATAATTATACTAAAAGGATGCATATAAAAGTACTAACAGTGCTAAATTTAAACTCTGGCGATGGCTCAACAATTCACTGGTGTCCCATGTAAGTTATATAATATTATGTAATTTTCTAACACTTTGTATCTAAGATTGAAACTCTAAGAGGGAATCAACGCCAGGAAGGCGGCCAGACGCAAAAGTATTGCCTAATAATTTCTACAACATCTTAAAAAGTATGTTGCGCAATAATTGGTAGATTTGTAATAATTTTTGAATGAAACAAAACACACTTACATGGTTATATAGATTTTCCATGAATTGAAGAACATTGTCAGATTTGGGAAACAGGCCTGATATGCCGGTTATGACAATCTCGTTACCAGTGAGGAGGCTGTCCGGGTCCCGACGTGAACCACCCACGTTGAATTCTTGTGGTGTCGGAGCCATTTTTGTTTGTTACTTCTAATGGTGCTTGTGTGCTTTTATACCATTTGAATACACATATCATTTACTATGTGCAATTTTAATGTACATTATAATCGTTGACTTGACTTAAATAGAATTTGAACTATTTCAAGGCTCTCTTATATTAGTATTGTTTAAGAGTGTGAACAGTGTACTAAGCGGGTGGACAAGCGGAGCGAGGTTTCCCTCTAAGAGATTTTGTAAGTCATAGAATGAAGAGGAAAAAAAGATTAGACACAAATTTTAATTAGAGGCTTAACCCGTCAACGCCCGCTTATATATAGTTATAAGCTAATTTCCTTATCTAAATGGACACCGGTGTCCACCACGGGCGGATTGAAGGATTAATTAGTCTTAATTTCAAAATCAGAATCGTTTGGAACTAGAAGACCTCTGCTGCTTCGCACTATTGGAGCGCATATTAATAGTCCAGTTGAATGTTCACATTCAGCTTCCCTCTAACTCAACAAAGGAGAATGCTCAAAACCAGGCTATCTTTGCGTCAGTCATGCGTCTTAACCAATTATCCATAAAAAATCATTATTTCAATTATTATTTCCCTTTTATTTATTTCAGCCATAATCACAATGGCGTGTTAAAGATATGAAAAGATGTTGTTTTATTGTTGCAAATTAAGCAACACCGGCTCATTTACTGCCAATATGGCGAATTAATACCAACTTATAACGAATTCCCTTTTTAAATGAAATAAAAAAATAAATATGCGCAATAAATGTGCTTGTACTTTAATCTATTATATATGGATTAAATATATTAATCATTAAACAAAAACATAGTTATAAAATAATATCTTTTATTCAATAATTATGATCGAACTCCTAGTAGCTGGAAAAAAAATTAAATTATAAACGGTTCCAAAAAAAAACGAATAGCGAGTACTTGCATTAACAGAAATTAAAGTCAGCAAAACCTGTCGACTTTATTTTTTATTAAAATAAAAAAATCATGTTTAATTGCTTGCAGACTAAAAATATTTTATGGTGAATTAAGTCCTAATAGTCAATATGTTTAGAATTACTAGTTCGATTTTGAATAAACCAGTACCAGAGAGATTGTTCGGTGACCCCATTTTACTAGATGATAATATTAAACCTGCAATTGTTATGTGTGATGCAACCTATAGGTATATTTGTACAAAATAGCAATAACTACCTATTACAAAAAGATACCTATAGCTTGTGTGCAAGATGAACAGTGATTTGCGTGTATGTGTTATGTGACAGTTAGTGAACCATGTAAGTAGTACCTTTTATGTAATAGTTTGTAATAATAGCTTAAGATGTAGAATGTGATAGTTTTTATTTGTAATAGCTGTTAAGTGTAGAATTAAGTAAATAAAAAGCATTTAACACTTTTGCCTGCCCCTTTTGGGGCAGTGCTTGAACATAGTTTTTATTCCAACAAGTAATGTCTCTACCTGCCCCTTTCGGGGCAGTGATTGACGATAGTTATTTATAAATTATCATTTTAGCAATTAATGTTTCTGCCTGCCCCTTTCGGGGCAGGGCTTGATGATAATTGTTATTTTAGCAATTAATGTTTCTGCCTGCCCCTTTCGGGGCAGGGCTTGATGATAATTGTCTAATTGTTTAGCTTGTAACGATTAATGTTTCTGCCTGCCCTTTTCGGGGCAGGGCTTGATGAATAGTTATTTTTAGAACATAATGTGTGCAGGACGCGTACACCAAACAGCGCATGCGCGCCTTCAACGCCTGCGCAGTAGGTCACACACACAATCTGAGCGAGATGGGTGATGAGCGAGAACACGAGTCAAACCGTGTCTTATCACCCATAACGTTATCACGCCCCCGCATGCGCGGTATCAACCTACCGGCATGTAACTAGGCGCGGTGACTTAGAGTAGGGTTTTGCCTACCCCGCTAGGGTAGCGGGGAGTAGTAAGGGATTCACCGATACTGGAGCAGGTTCGACGGCCGGTTCGCGGCGCTCCGGCGGCTGGACGCCGACGTTTTCGATTGCTCCAGATTCGGCCCGCGGCGCCCGCGAATTAATCCGCGGATTACTTTAATACCTACCGCGAATTAATTTGATACCTACCGCGGATTAATTTGATACCTACCGCGGATTAATTTGATACCTACCGCGGATTAACTTGATACCTACCGCGGATTAACTTGATACCTACCGCGGATTAATTTGATATCGACCGCGGATTATTTTGATAACACCCGCGAATAAAATTTATATCGTCCGCGGAATCCATTTCATATCACCCGCGAGGTAGGTATGAACCACGAATTTGTTCATGGTCTACGGTTCCCTTAAGCTTGTAAATTTTCCCTGTTCGTTGTGCTTTTAACTTTCTACTTTCTATCGGCGATCCTTTTTTTATTTGAAGGATGCAAAGGTCTTTGTCGCGTATTTCTATTAACTCGTGTTTCTACGCAAAAGCCGTTTAAAATTACTTAATAGTTACCCTTTACGCATTACGAGCATTGTTTATGATAGATAAAGCAACATTTTCCCTGTTTCGTTGTGTTATTGACTTTCTACTTTCTATCGGCGACCCTTTTTTATTTGAAGGATGCAAAGGTCTTTGTCTCGTATTTCTATTAACTCGTGTTTCTACTTAAAAGCCGTTTAAAATTACTTAATAGTCGCCCTTTACGCATTACGGGCATTGTTTATTATAGATAAAGCAATCGTTACAATACACCATACCTTTCACAAATTCTAGGTAAAACCCTTTGGGTCTTCTCATTGTCATAATAATTACGGTTCCCATTATTCACATTACCTGATATTACGTATTCAACGGAACATTTAAGGTGAAAGTCGAAACATGTTGGATCTTGTCTGCAAGGAAACAATACTCCCTCTCCATATAAAAGACCGACTCAAAATCACATGGTATCGTATTCCACTCTGTGCTCTGCTCGAAGTGTGATCTCCAGTTGTGTGTAACAGTGAAGTGATAGTAAAATTGTGAAATAGTTAAATAGTGAAAGTGTTATAAAAATGAATGTAAGTACCTTTATATACTTTGATCTAAAAGTTTTGTAACCAGATGTTTCATTAATTGTTTATGCCATGTGTTGTCCACTAGGTTAATACATTTTAGCTATCTTTGATGTCTTATTAATTTATCATTGTTACTAATGTGTACATGTATACTTCGCATGCCTATAAGTATTTATCATACAGTACTTACTTAACCGATAATTAAAACAGTTTCATTTCATTTTGTTACAGTTTTCTGAAAATACTTTCAAAAACTACTATTATGCTGAAGAAATCGACGAACCTAGTGATGAAGAAGGTACACTCGCTTTTAAAGTAAAAAAAGCGATAATAGCAAATAAAAGACCGATCGAATGCAACAGCATTGATGAGTTCTTCGAAAAACCAAAAAAGAAGAAGACAACAACAAGAAAGTCATCCAGTGTTGGTCGATCGACGAGCGGGGGTGTTTCATACATCCGATCAAACAGCGATGACAACAGTTCTGCATCACATCTCATAAAAATTGAGGTGTATGAAGTGAATAAAATAAAAAACATCGCACCGACGGAACATTGGAAACACGCTGATGTGCGAGTTAAATATTACGCGGAAAACGACAGTGATAAGAACTTGCAAAGTGTCAAGGACACTATATACAATATAACCAAACAGTTGGCTAGTAAGGACGATTGTGTGAAATATTTTATAGACACAGACAAATGAACAAAAGTGCCAGTGCGTGTCAATGTTTTAATATCATAACTTTAATCATATGCTTTGTACTACTATTATTGAAATAAGAAACTATTATTGTATTAACTGTACTTAAGAATCTACCTGTTTAAATTTAACTTACATTGTATTGTATTTAAACTTTGTACTCTTTTAAGTTACATACTTAATAGATTAATTTGTTTTTGATTCTAGAACTCTTTGTGAATTGTGTTATTGCTAAGTATTATTGTAAATAGTTATAAGTCTTTTTAGTGTTTTTTCATGCTCATGCTTACGATTGTAAAGTTATTGGGAACATTCATAAATTGTTTGGAAGAATTATAAGTATTGTATGGGGTTATTAATCTTCAATAAAGAAAAATCATTCATTCATTTTCATATTTCATTTATTCACCTCAAAACATGATTTAAATAAACCATTTAAAAACACATCATTGCATATCGTATTATCACTAAATAATACTTGAAAATCTTTGAGACTCTTACCATAGTATTTATAATACAGATACATTAAACAGTACTCTCCACAAACTATAGTAAAGTCATTTTGAATTCGACTTGTATTGTAATTCCACATTCTAGAATTTCTCGCTAAAAACATTCGGTGGTATCCTTGAGGTGGTCGACCGTATGAATCAAAGTACTGTCCAAAACCATTCTTATCTATGTGTATGGCGACCCAGTGAGATCCTGGTTTGTTATCAGAGTCTAAGTTGCTAACTACGTATGTAGGAGTTACCACATATATTGGTAGACGATTGGCTGCATATACATTATATTCAATACTTGGATCAATTTTCTTTAAGTAATTCTGTATTTCTATTGTATTCATTTTTATTCACCGTATCGCTGCAGAATCTTATCAGGTCGAATGATAAAGTGGTAATGTCTTATATAAGGTTAACAAGACACTATTATGGTACTTATCAGCCAAGTTGACTCTTGTTGTGGGGTTGCAAGGATTATAGTAAAACAAAGAACTTAATATTTTATGAATTCGTTTTATTGGTAACTTAAATCTAACAACAAATCTGAATTACATTATTCACGCTTAATCTAATCTTAAACAGTTAATTTTGTGTCCTTAACTACTATAATCTACTGAAATATTGCGGTTTTTATCTATTTCAATAACATTATCAAACTCCGCATAAACAATGCAATTAATAGTTTGTGATAAAGCCGTTTCAAAACGCACTTCTAATCTCACACTACCATGCTTTACAAGATTCCAATGACTTGCAGAGTTTGCTGATAAATCAGGTGTCAAATCAAACGCTAACATACAATACCCTTCAGCGTATTGTTCTCGGGATATCCCATTACCTTCATTGAGAAAGTGTATACCTGTTCCAGAAAACAATGTATGATATACTGAAGTAAAAATTTTGTTCTCAAATGAGGGTTGTAAAGCCTTTGATGGTATTTGTTGACCGTCTATATATAAACTAAAAGTATTGATGTCGTAATTTTGAAAGTTAAATGGGTTCTTAGTGAGGTTTCCATTGAAAGCAGCGTTATTTACAAATCCCACTATACACCTTTTAGGTAATTGTCCTAAGAAAATGTTATCTAGAGTTTTTCCTTGAACACCTGATGGTATTGTTAAAACTTTAACTTCAGCTCGAGTAATGGGGTATTTAGCTGTGGTAGAAGCTAAGACCTTTTGATGAGCAAGTAACACGCTGGGATTGATTCGTGCTCTACGAATAATCAAAGATGCATCCGTAATAGATACCTTTAATTTAAGGTCACCTGTAGAGGCCATGAGATTGAAATTTTCTCTAGAACGAATTAACTTAACACATATATCAACACCATTGATTAAAAATTTTTCTTGATTGAATAAATCACCATGTAAGTGACCAATCATTTCCATTTCTTTACTTTCACTAGCTAATTCTTGCCTCTTAGTAAATCCTTTATTAGTATCATCGGTGGAATCCATTTTTCCAGCTGTATCTTCATACCATAAACCACAGGTGAGGTGAGATTTTTTTGCTGCAGGAGCATAGTTCAATAAGTTTTCTATATACGCACGATAAGCATATGTGTTATTGGGTGGTGATACAAGTTTTTGATTTAAGTAGACATCAAGTTGACTGAAGAGTGAGTGCAACCAATTATTCACCGGAGCAACGACTGTAGATGCGGTTAGTTTGGTGTTATCTTGATTTACTATTTTCGCTTTCAAGTGAAGTAACGTATGAGATAAATCTATGTAGTCATCTCCTGCTCCAGGAATTTGAAATTCTATAGGACCATCATCGGCAAGAGATGAAATTGGTTTATAATGGATCCAAATTCCACTTTCAATGCTAGTTTGAGTTGACGGCAATGCAAACAAATCCAATTCGGACTTTATACATTCACAGGAATGACTATGTAAAAAAGACATTTTGATTAGTTGTTAGAAAATATGTCCTTGATTTGTTTTTGAGTAATTTTTGATTTTTTTAGAGCTTTCACTTTCGCGGTCAACGACGGACTGACTCCAGGTAGACGTTTTCGTTTTGTTATATATCCGGATCCAGACATATTGATTTTATCTATTTTTTCATCAGCCTTGCGTTTTAAGTTGGAACCAACTTCTTTAAGACGTGCTTTTATTGAATCTTCCATTGGTCGCGCACTAACCATATCTGTCAATAGACCAACACCAGCGCTCAATGCCTCTTTACCAACAGATCGAACACCGCTACATAATAATGGTAAAACTGACCTAAACAATCCCCCAAGAAAACTACCAATTCCATGTCCTTTTTGATAAGGCGCCCCTTTATATACCACCCCTATACCTGAACCAGCCTGATGAGAATAATAGCGTTGATAAGGACATATCATGTTGGAGCGTTCAAAATGCATTATAATTTTTTAAAATGTAGTTTAACACACACCGTTCCAAATTGAAATGGTATCTTTTGTCCGGTGCTTGACCTTATATCTATTTCAATGGTATCGAATTCTCTTCGCATTACCGATAAGTAATGAGGAGGTGAAAATACATGCATTTTATTGGCACCATAGATGTATTTTGAAGGATCTAATGGTATTACTCTCAGAAGAGGTGTCATTACATCACCTACAATTTGAGGTTCAACTATATCACAGTAAACGAATAGTTGAGATGGTAACCCTAAATGTAAATTAGCTGGACATTTAGCTAAATTCTTTTCAACAAGGTTTCTGTTTGGTTCAAATCCCAACTGTAAGCCTAGTTTAGGAGATAATGTTACAGATTTTATTGATTCGTCTAACACAGAAACAGAAACAAATTTAGATATATTATCGTAGCGGAATTTGATTTTTTCTCTTATATTATTTAATGCTGATAAAATATGGTTAATATTATCATAGTTTGTGGCAGGTATGTGAGTCTTATAATAAACTGTAGATAGTTTGTCTTCATTGGGCATTTTCATGATTTTTGTTATGTAAATAACATTCTCATGATCTTGAACAGTAAACATGGTGCATGGATATTGGAATTCAACGATTCCTACACACCATTCTCCTTCCAATATTATGGGTTTGGGTAATTTTGTTGAAAAAATTGATGTTTTGTTCTCAGGAAAATATTCCATTGAACTATTGCTAAGTAAAGTTAAATAAAAATCTTTAATCATATTTTTTTTAAACTGGAAGCTAAAATCCAACTATTAAATTTGTTTGGATAACCTTTCCACTTAACTAACACTTGTTGTCTGCTGCCAGAGTAACGAGAGCGAATTATTTTATCAATCTTGTGTTCAATGGTGGGGTCATAAATGACCTTTTGTAATTCTCGTTCATAAAACGTTCCTACTATCTCCTCACCATCTAAATCTATTATAGTATAAACGGGCCACGGAGTACGTTCTATTATAGAAGAAATCACAAATATTTCATCGCTCCAATTAGATTCATAACCTTTTTGGAATACATGTTTATATTTAGTTATTCTGACATGGTCACCGACATGAAACATAGGTAGTATAGTTTTTGATGATTTTTCAGATTTTTCATATAAATTACTCCAAACTGTCATTATATTATTAGAATTAACATCTGAAGGACACATTTTAATACTAGAATGGAAACTATGATTGTAAGAGTGTATCAAATTCTGCAAAATATCAATATATTTATGTGTATTCTTGTGTGTAAAATAGCGCCACATCTTCATTTTTAGCGTTCTTTGAAATCTTTCTACAATGCTTGCTTTGATGTCTGGATTATTTGTCGTATAGTAATTTATGTTTTTTGTTTTAAAGTATCTTTGAACATCTTTCGATACAAATTCAGTGCCTTTATCAGATTGAATGTGAGTGGGTGTAGTATTAGCTTCATTAAATATACTGTCGAAACACTTTTTTACGGTTTCTGAATTTTTCTTTTTCAAGGGTCTAGCATATGCATATTTGCTAAAAACATCAATAACACAAAGAATGTAGTTGAAACCTTTATTATCTTTAGAATAAGTCCGCATGTCGCTTAAGTCAGCTTGCCAAAGTTCATTGAGATTAGAGAGAACGTATTTGTTCCGAGCGAATTTTCTATGTACTGGTTTGTGGAGTGTATACGTAGATTGGGATTGCAACCAGTTTTTAACTTCTTCCTTTTTCATTTTACCTTTCATAGCTTTTGATAATTTGTCGATATTGCTATATCCAGCTGGGTGTGATACATCATAATAAATTTGATCTATTTCTAATATGGGGTCCATTTTTCCCAATCAATCTTTTTCTTAATTTTATTTGCGTGTTTATCTTCGCTCGTTGGCGTCAAATACACCTCTGTGTTTTGTGGCGGTTGTGCTTCGATGGCTTTTTGAAGTTGAGCTATGTACTCACGTCTTTTTGGATTGCCAATATATGTTAAAGGTACTTTTAAATCGTTTAACGCTTTAGCAAATTTTTCCCAACCAGGTGGGTCGTTGTTTTTTAATGGTCGCAGTGTATCGCTTACTAAATCGATAATGTTACTGTTAGGAATCACTTCATTATCTACAATCACTGTGCCAGCATCATTCCAATAAATTTTGTTTTTATTTAGTGACACCGAATTCAATAACAACTCACCTTTTTTTACATATGTTTTTGGTATTAAATTTAAAATTTGTTTTGTTGAGTAGGAAGGTTTTTTTTCGAGTGTAAAACTTTCTTGTTGCTTCTCTTCATCACTCAGTGTCTGACTGACAACTACATCTTTATTCTTGATATCATTATTTATATTAAAAAATTTCCAGCTTTCAGATGTGGGTTTAATGTTATCGTCATTTGAAGTTATTATAGGGAGTTCAATGGGACGACGATCTTCTTCCATAAAGTGAAGATATCTTTGTAAAATTTGTAAGTATAATTTACACTTTTTTCGATCATCCATATTACTGTCGAGTATTTTTTCCATTTCACTATCTAAACGAGAGGTAGGATTTTCATTTCTTTTTTGATTTAACTTATCTATTAAGCTTGGATCAACTAACAGCATTTTTTTGGCGTGTTCCATTTTTAAACTAGTCCACTTATCAATCCACTCAAAATAGAACCCAATATAATCGGAAGAAATGCACCACCTTTTTGAACTATAATATTCTTTCTTATTTTATTTGTACTTTTACGTACCAATTTTCGTAGTAGATTTTTATACTTTTGTAGTTTACTCTTTGATTTTTCTTCAAGTTTTATATTTCCTTGTAAAACGTTATGAATACATTCACATATAAAATTAATTTCGTTTTCGTTACAGACTTTTAAAAGAGCTTGTTGATGTTTTGGTTTAAGTTTATAAAGAGCATTTAATAAGTGTTCATGCGTCTTTAAGCGTCGATCCATCATTTGTAAATGACGGGTATTGGTTGGTTCTTGACATATTTAAACTCTTTTGTGGGAATGTACACTGTAGAATGACCATCAGATGGAAATATCTTTGATTTAATTCGACACATGTCAAAAGTGTCTTGTTTTAGATCTATCATCAAATAGCCATGTGCTTCTTTTGTAGCATCTCTGTAAGCATCTTCTATGAATTTGCTATTTTCTGGTGATACTTGTCGTGCTAAGTAACGTATTTGAGTTTTATCACGTGGGTTTTTAAAATAAATTATGTAGTTTGAATTCAAAGAAATGTCTCTTTGTCCTTTACCTTGATGAAATAAATTTTGAGTAATGTAAAATACACTCAAGTTCCTATGATGACTACCTTTGGTGAATATGTCAACAATGCGACCATCAGATTCCCTCATGAGATCATCGATAATAATAAGGTTAGCTTCCTTTCCATCAAACATATGCAAATCTGGTATACCCTGATAATAGTTTACATTTGGTAAATTATATAAGGGCTGCATTTCATCAAAACACCAAGTAATTTGATGAAAATTTGTGTTGCACACCTCATTAATATGTTTAATAAAGTTTGTTACAAAATTAGACTTTCCACATCCACTTGGACCTGCAACTATGGCAGTAAAAGGATGATAAAAATGAAACATTTTTAAATGCACGTGTGAACTCGAAAAGCGTTTCGGAATGAATAAAACTAGAAGTTACGATTGAATGTATTATATTTGATTTTGTTTTATATACAAAGATTACATACACAAATACTTTGAAAAATGATCACATACAGTTCATAGCTGTTTTGAAAAATATTACAGTAAGAAAATTATTATAAAATAAAGTTAAATCAGGTATAACAAATAACTAACTACATACATTAAAATTTACATCTAATTTTTCATGATATTATACAAAACAGTTGTCATAGTAAAACAATAAAAAAAAAAGATAGTACATAATAAAGACAGAACTTTATGTTATTAAAAACCACAATTAAAACACACACACACACACATTAACATACATATTTTCGTTGTACAGAAATCGTTGATAAAATCAAATGTCCTTTATTTTATAATGACCCCATGCAAGAGTATCTGTTGAATTTTCTATTAAATAACGTTTTGTGTCATTGTGTGATAAAGATATTTTATTAATTTTTTGTGTATATATAGCATGTTTAATTGATTTAAATCTTATCATTTCATTGTATTGCGTTTTCTTTTCATATAAACATGATTTATAATCGGTAAGACAAAATTTTTTTGTTACACTTTTGTTAATCCCTTTTGCTTTACATATACATTTATTCTGCACATCCATTGCATACATTTTAGAGCGAAGACCTACAAACTCTTTAAGAATTTTACCGTTATTTTCGTCTTTAAAAAAACCTAACCGTTTTTTATTCAATAATGGTAAACCATATTGATTATTTGGTGGATAGTCGGACGTATCAAAGTAGTTGACTAAATCAAGTTTTATATCAGCATAATAATTTTGCGTAAATATTTGATATATTAAGCTATCGGTATCAGTATATAGTAACTTAATATTATCTTGATATTTCATTTTCATATAATCGTAATGGAAATCGTATAGTAATGTTTTAGATATATCTAAAATACAAAAACCGAGGTAAATTGGTTTATTATATAAAACGTTAGTTTTATTTAATTGTATTGCAACTAAGCTCTCTGAGAATATAGATAAACTATGGAATTCTGGTCTTGCTATCAAAGATTGAGCACCTTGAGTTTTGCCACGATTTAACCAATGATTAATTAATTTGACATTAACTCGTTTTCTTACATTTTCCATTGTTTTACCAAAAACAGAATTATTCATAAGTTTAAAAAAATCTTTCTCAAAATCTGAAGTGGCTAATGAACGCATATGAGTATTCAAGTCTATGTAACTTTTCAACCAAGCGGATTGTTCAAATTTTAAAATTCTATGTACTTTAACCAATCGGAGACCATTTTTTAAACATTGCTTAAGGTTTCTATAATGAATGACGTAATTTTTTTTATTTTTTAAATTTGGGATCAGTTTCCTGTCTTTGCTGTTTCCTAAACATACGTTTTCTGGACAAAATGGAAAATCTGAATGAAAGTCATGTAAATTTTTTGAATATTCTAAATCTACTTCCAAAATTAAACCATGTTTGGCATCATCGGCTATATTAAAATCTGTATTTATATCGACCCATTCAAATTTGCCTGTTGGGAGACATTGGGACATAGCCCAACCATAAAGGTTATTTGCGTCTAAGTACATCAAAAATGAAGATGGTTTATCTGAATCGTATTCCGACATAAACATGTTATTTGCCACTGCATGTCTATTGCTGCATTGTGATATACCCCCCCGAATATTATTCGCTATAAACGTAACCTTGTCGATATCTGTTAAAAGTTCCAAATTTATTTTGGTAAAATTTAACATAGCATCCCAACTTAAACCAGGTGCTGTATAATAGTGGGCAGGATCTAAACCGTATGTTTTAAGACAGACATCCCTAAAGTTTTCAAATATATCTGCTAACAACAATACATCTGTTTTTAAATACAGGTCTGAATATTCACCCATGTTTTTACAATTAAAATGATTCCACACGTCTTGAGCATGATGGTATTCACTTTCTGTAATGTGACTATCATTTAAAGAACTATAAAATGAATCGCGAGTGGGAAGAGAAGTTATTTTTAAAGAATCAAATGTCGTCATGTATTCGTATGGATAAACACCTTTTCTTATTAAACGTTTAAAATCGTCTTCACATGGATATTTTAATTTGAGTTCACGAAATTGTTCAAGTAATAAGTTCTGAGCTAATTTGTTAAGGCTACTTGACATAAATTTAAAAGAATCAAGAAATCGTAATTTTATAACTCTGTTATTGATTTGTAAAACTTTAGAAAAAGAAATATATTTTTCCTTGTTCTCAGGAATAAGTTCAATGTCACCTTTCTCGAAATCAAGACCATGCACTATGAAATGAGCGTCATAATTACTTAAATTATGTAAAAACACTGGCACAAAATTAGGAGCTTTGTATTTCTGAGAGCATACTCTATGAGCTACACCTTCATATGCACCAGTATGCCAATTATAAGATATTGTTCTATCCACGTTTAATTTAGTAGCACAAATGTAACAAGACTCACTTTGATTGATATTTATTTTATTTTCTTCAGTTAACGGTAATGGTGATTTGACAAAAGAATTCTTTTTACAAATATTTTCTAAATCTGCATAAATGAATTGCATAAATTTTAGCGCACAATCTTGCCCTGTATAAGACCTATATACTGAAAGATTATCATCATAAGAACATTTAACATAATACCCAAAACTATACGTTTCATGTTTTTGAATATTAACAGTTGATGATTGATTTGGATTGTTAGAACAACTCTCTATTGGTTTTAAAAATGCTTCAAAGTCAGCATACACAACGAATGGAACTCTTAATTTACGTTCATAGTTGTTAAATGAAATTTGGTTTGATGGTATTAATTCATTAAACCAGTTTCTTTTTCTATCGTTTTCCGATGGTAAATTTGTGCACACATTGAAACAGTCATTTTCTTGGTGTCGTTTTAAATTATCTAATGACGTGAAATTTAATAAACACCCATCACAAATATGAACTGCATGTTCAGAAGTCGATAACTGTTTAGATAATAATCTCGAGAGGTTTTTAATAAAACAGTAATGACCTTTAGAACCTTGAGATATATACAATAAATTTAAGTGAGTAGTTTTACGGAGTTTCGTAAAGTGTAATGGACCCACAACTTTATTTGATTTGCTTATTGAATCATATTGTAATCCAAAAACATTAATACTTATACTATTTAATTTTTCAAACTTATGGATGTCATTAATTTTTATAGGAAACGATAGGTTATCAAATTTTAGTTTGTTTTTGTGTATTATATAAGATGATACCCTATTGGAACTATGAGTAGCTGGAAATAATCCTGACAAAACTGCCCAACGAAAGCATTCGTGATCGTTATTTTGAACATTGATTACAGCTTTCTTATGTTTTATATCTAACGGTAGGTCTATGTATGAAGATCCACGCAATGGGTTAAATTTGTTGACATTCATATCCAAGTGATTTATTTTAACTAAACTCCATCCACTACCTTTTTTTTGGAAATTGGTCATTTTGTTTGTTATTTCGGTAATTATAGATGAGAAAATAATATCTTTGTCATCACCTTGACAAACAAGATAGTTTGAAATTTGAAAATCAAAAACATTGTGTAGATTTTTTGTTTCTTGTGTGAAATCCGCATTGAGAATAAAATTAACTTTTACAACAGAATATTCTAAGATAGATCGTTCTAGTAATGTATAAATTATTTTTTTAATATTTTGTAAAAATAATTCAGGTGATTCAAGCTGTGTATCAGAAACTAAACTAGATTTCACTCGATATGTAATAATTCTATTACCGAAAGCACTATCAATGAATTGAACATTAGGTAGATTATTATCTCTTCTAATTAAATTATTTTTATGTTTATTGCTCTTATAGTGACTGGTTATATATTTTTTTGACACATATATGTGACACTCAGGACATTCAATTTTATCATTATGCTGTTCTGTACTTACATTTAAAATGTTATCCAGCGACGATGTAGATGTCGAAGGAGCTTCAAGACGAATATTTTTTCTTCTCTTTAATGGATCCTCTTCAAACAATTCAGTTGGCGCTAATCTTTTCCTGCTACCTTCTCCATTCTGCATAGATCTAATGGATAAGAAAACTGTTAAAAAAATGTTATCTCACGAAATAAATATGCTATGTTTCTATTATTTAAATAGATACTAACATTATTTGTTATTTACACTGCAAACAATATGCTTTCATTGATAATACACCATCAATATCATCCTCATCGGAATGAGTTTGTTTTGAGATTTTATGTCCACTACATGGTGTATAATAAGGAGAAATATCAGGATCTCCCAACATTGATTCTGGCAAAACATTTAATATATACCAAAACCGTATGAAACGATGATATTTATGTAAAATTATCTTTTTATCGAAACTCGCAATCTCACTCTGAGATAAACTAGAAATATCAAGTGAGTGGTACATTTTGGTTGCACTTCAATGTTAAAAATATAAACGGAAGAAACCAGTTGAATGATTGTGCAAGATCTTCGAACCATTATAAATACTTTAAGTGTATCCCCTCTTCATGGATTCCCAAAACATGTTGCAACTAGTCTTAACATAATAAAAATGTTTTACTCACGTTTCAACTTGTCTTTGTTCCATTTTATCACAGAGCTCGTACAGTTCTTTGTCGTATTGTGATGACATCAGATCAATTGATTCGATGTTTTCGAGAAGTGCGACGAGTTCCATGTTGTATAAATCACAGCTTGTATCCATGGTGAGGAATGTCTCAGTATTTCAACGCTTATATACTACGCAAAACAATGTAATTACATTCTAAGCTATCCACTTTTTTCCAAACAATTTATGAATGTTCCCAATAACTTTACAATCGTAAGCATGAGCATGAAAAAACACTAAAAAGACTTATAACTATTTACAATAATACTTAGCAATAACACAATTCACAAAGAGTTCTAGAATCAAAAACAAATTAATCTATTAAGTATGTAACTTAAAAGAGTACAAAGTTTAAATACAATACAATGTAAGTTAAATTTAAACAGGTAGATTCTTAAGTACAGTTAATACAATAATAGTTTCTTATTTCAATAATAGTAGTACAAAGCATATGATTAAAGTTATGATATTAAACATTGACACGCACTGGCACTTTTGTTCATTTGTCTGTGTCTATAAAATATTTCACACAATCGTCCTTACTAGCCAACTGTTTGGTTATATTGTATATAGTGTCCTTGACACTTTGCAAGTTCTTATCACTGTCGTTTTCCGCGTAATATTTAACTCGCACATCAGCGTGTTTCCAATGTTCCGTCGGTGCGATGTTTTTTATTTTATTCACTTCATACACCTCAATTTTTATGAGATGTGATGCAGAACTGTTGTCATCGCTGTTTGATCGGATGTATGAAACACCCCCGCTCGTCGATCGACCAACACTGGATGACTTTCTTGTTGTTGTCTTCTTCTTTTTTGGTTTTTCGAAGAACTCATCAATGCTGTTGCATTCGATCGGTCTTTTATTTGCTATTATCGCTTTTTTTACTTTAAAAGCGAGTGTACCTTCTTCATCACTAGGTTCGTCGATTTCTTCAGCATAATAGTAGTTTTTGAAAGTATTTTCAGAAAACTGTAACAAAATGAAATGAAACTGTTTTAATTATCGGTTAAGTAAGTACTGTATGATAAATACTTATAGGCATGCGAAGTATACATGTACACATTAGTAACAATGATAAATTAATAAGACATCAAAGATAGCTAAAATGTATTAACCTAGTGGACAACACATGGCATAAACAATTAATGAAACATCTGGTTACAAAACTTTTAGATCAAAGTATATAAAGGTACTTACATTCATTTTTATAACACTTTCACTATTTAACTATTTCACAATTTTACTATCACTTCACTGTTACACACAACTGGAGATCACACTTCGAGCAGAGCACAGAGTGGAATACGATACCATGTGATTTTGAGTCGGTCTTTTATATGGAGAGGGAGTATTGTTTCCTTGCAGACAAGATCCAACATGTTTCGACTTTCACCTTAAATGTTCCGTTGAATACGTAATATCAGGTAATGTGAATAATGGGAACCGTAATTATTATGACAATGAGAAGACCCAAAGGGTTTTACCTAGAATTTGTGAAAGGTATGGTGTATTGTAACGATTGCTTTATCTATAATAAACAATGCCCGTAATGCGTAAAGGGCGACTATTAAGTAATTTTAAACGGCTTTTAAGTAGAAACACGAGTTAATAGAAATACGAGACAAAGACCTTTGCATCCTTCAAATAAAAAAGGGTCGCCGATAGAAAGTAGAAAGTCAATAACACAACGAAACAGGGAAAATGTTGCTTTATCTATCATAAACAATGCTCGTAATGCGTAAAGGGTAACTATTAAGTAATTTTAAACGGCTTTTGCGTAGAAACACGAGTTAATAGAAATACGCGACAAAGACCTTTGCATCCTTCAAATAAAAAAAGGATCGCCGATAGAAAGTAGAAAGTTAAAAGCACAACGAACAGGGAAAATTTACAAGCTTAAGGGAACCGTAGACCATGAACAAATTCGTGGTTCATACCTACCTCGCGGGTGATATGAAATGGATTCCGCGGACGATATAAATTTTATTCGCGGGTGTTATCAAAATAATCCGCGGTCGATATCAAATTAATCCGCGGTAGGTATCAAGTTAATCCGCGGTAGGTATCAAGTTAATCCGCGGTAGGTATCAAATTAATCCGCGGTAGGTATCAAATTAATCCGCGGTAGGTATCAAATTAATTCGCGGTAGGTATTAAAGTAATCCGCGGATTAATTCGCGGGCGCCGCGGGCCGAATCTGGAGCAATCGAAAACGTCGGCGACCAGCCGCCGGAGCGCCGCGAACCGGCCGTCGAACCTGCTCCAGTATCGGTGAATCCCTTACTACTGCGGGGTCATTATATGTATAAGATTGATGACTTTATCAATCGAATTGTCTCCTTTGTGCGTCGATTGAATGTAAATTTAGTATAAGTAATATGAATAACTTTTTCCGTAGCGCACATAGGAGATGTTATGTTATGTAGCTTAATAGAGTCCCTTGATGCCTATATGCCCAGGCATCAATAGTTTAGGGCAAACATCAAACTACTCCGTAACGAGTAAATATGTGCGCGTTACATAATACGTAACGGCCACCAAACACGGCCTGAAATTCGGGGCTCTCCTTATGGGATAGCCCCGAACCACTTAAGCTAGCCCGGTTTCAAGATATTCGAGCCAGTTCGAACAAGCGACAAAAAGAAAACTAGAAGAAAACTGGAAGAAGTCAGCAAGAAACCTGGAAGAAGTCTGCAAGAAAGAAACACGGGAACATATACGGTGCATATCGTACCCACGCTGGGTGCACGCCTCCATATCACTGTACGCTGTACCAATTGTTTCTTAATTAATAAATTCCCAATTTTACCTGTCACGTGGTGTTCTTATTTTCACGCAATCCAGCGCAAATTAATGTTAGGTGCCTCGGTGCCTAACATTCTGGTCCTTCGTGAGCCGGATTGCCGTGATTAAGAATGCCCGTGACTAGGTCCGTGGGAAGGCAGACCGCTTCGGCGACTGCGACCGGTACGTCAGCGACAGCGACTGAAACTACTGCAACTACGACTACAGAAGAATCGTCTCAGCCGACCGTCGCCGACGCCGTCGTGGAGGAGCAGACCGCCGCCACGACGAAGACGCCGCCCCAGCCGCCACGAAGTAAGCCATCCTCCTCTGTCAAGCAAACTTCCAAAGCACGTCGCCTCGCTCAACCCAAACTGAGCTCGCTAAATTAAGAGTCGAGTTGGCCGCCGCGAAATTGGCCGAAATCGAAGCCGACGACAGCGCCGATGAAGACGTCGATTCCGTCATCAGTATTACTGAAGCCGAACAATCTCAGCGCGTCAACAACTGGCTTCGACAAAGCCACGAAGAGAATGCGCCAGCGACCACAGCCGCGTCCTGGCGCATCCCGGCATCTGTACCGGCGGGAGTCACCGCCGCACCCCCGCCGCCTCAGCACCTCGATAGCTCGCAACGGTTGCCAGTGACGACCGCCACGTCCTGGCAACCCGCCGAAACGCAAGCCCCGCCGCCAGCGATCACCGCCGCATCCTGGCAGCCGAGTTTTAGGGCTGCGCAACCGCCGCCAGTCATCGCCGCCTGGCAAGCCGTGAAGCATACACCAGCGATCACAGACGCATCCTGGCAACCGAACCCCGACGCTTCACAGCATCCGCCGAACACGGGCCACATCAAGCAGCCCGCGACCGACACAAGTAACCCCCCGCGCCCCCCCGCAGGGGGCCACGCCTACCGCTCCTAAAACAAAAACGGAGCTTCAAGAATTGGCGTCAGCTATCACTCAAGCCGTGCAAGCCGCACAATATAGACAGCCCCTGAAGTACTCCGAATTACCTAACTTCAGTGGGGCCCATCAAGAGTGGTTATAATTCCGCGCCGCATACAGCGAGACATCGTGCCATTTCACACCGGTTGAAAACATGTCCCGCCTACGCCGCAGCCTCCGCGGAATAGCAAGAGAAGCAGTGCAAGGCCTACTTATCACGAACGCCGACCCGAATGGGGTCATGAAGACTCTCGAAACCCGTTTTGGAAGACCCGAATCAATAGCCATGGCCGAGATGGACAGACTGCGCGCGCTACCAAGGCTCACCGAGTCACCGCGCGACTTGTGCACCTTCGCTACAAGAATCCAAAACATCATCGGGACACTACAGGCGCTCAACTGCACTTTCTATATGTACAACCCCGAAGTCACAAAGGGGTTGACAGAGAAGCTCACACCAACACTCAAACGACAATGGTACGAGTTCTCCGCTTCGCAACGAATTGAAGAGCCAGACTTGATTAAATTCAATCGCTTCATAATGCGCGAAGCCGACTACTGCAGCCCGTTCGCCTCCGCCGAAATAATAGTTGACCGCACTCCTGTCAAGAGCAACGACGGGGTACCACGGAGACAACAGCGGGTGCACACTGCAGCGGAGAAGACAAGCGCGCCGACATGCAGTCTGTGTGGCAACCAAAACCACACGATCGCCGACTGCACGCGCTTCAAGAACGCCGACACAAACGCAAGATGGGACGAAGCAAAAAAACACCACTTGTGTTTTCGATGCCTGAGACGCCGCAACAAGCAACATAGATGCAAGCCGAAGCCATGCGACGTCGACGGCTGCGAGCGCTATCACCACAGATTACTTCATTCTCCACCGAAATCAACCGAACCGAAGAATGAAGAAATAGTGAAGGATGAACAAGTCAACTCGGCGTGGGCGCCGCGAATATCCTTCCTGAAAATCGCTCCCGTACGCATCTCCGGTCCGAACAAAACAATCAACGCCTACGCATTACTCGATGATGGGTCAACCGTTACTATTATGGACGAAGAACTCGCCCAAGCTATAAGGGCCGAGGGCCCTGAAGAATCGCTGCACATATGCACATACGACGGAAGAACGAAGAGCAGCACCACATCTAGCCGGGTCTCCTTCAAAATCAGAGGTCAAGGTCGAGATTACCGCTACCAACCCATCGACGCACACACAGTCGATGACCTGCGACTCGCCGCCCAGAAGATCCCTCGAGAGGCGGTGCAAGATTGCCGCCACCTCGAGGGGCTCATCGCACACCTCAACCCCGAAGAAGTTCGACCTCGCATACTCATCGGTCAAGACAATTGGCATCTGCTGTTGGCCACCGAATCGAGAACCGGCGAGAAAAACCAACCCGTGGCATCACTCACGCCACTGGGTTGGGTCGTACATGGCAGCCGCACCCGAACACTGGGACATCGGGTCAACTTCGTCGCTCACACGACCACCGCCGATGATAACATGGAGCACATGGTCAGAGAGTTCATCACCGCAGACAACATATATATACAGCCAAGAAGGCCACGCAGCGATCCAGACGAGAAGGCGTTGAAGATGCTTCGCGAAAACACGAAGCAGACGACCGACGGGAGATACCAAACCAGCTTGCTGTGGAAGTCTGAAAACTTCACGATGCCGAACAATTACGAAAATACGTTGCGGCGATTACACAGCATCGAACGCAAGCTAGATAAGGACCCGCAATTAAATTTGAAATATACAGAACAGATGGAAGCGCTAATCTCCAAAGGATACGCAGAACCAGCGCCGAGTACCACCCCAAACAAAAAGTGGTACCTCCCGCATTTTGCTGTCTTCAACCCGAAGAAACCGGAGAAGCTACGCGTGGTCCATGATGCGGCCGCAAAAACCAAGGGCGCGTCACTCAACGATTTCTTGCACACAGGTCCGGATCTCTTGCAACCACTTCCCGGCATCCTTATGAAGTTCCGGGAACACCCGATAGCAATCACAGCTGACATAACGGAGATGTTCATGCAAGTACAACTCCGTGAAGAAGATCGCGACGCCCTGCGGTACCTATGGCGGGGGTCCCGCAGGGACAACGCACCCCCTCAAGAGTATAGAATGAAGACACTCATATTCGGCGCATCGAGTTCGCCGGCCACAGCAATTTTCGTGATGAACCTCAATGCAGAGAGGTTCAATGAAGAGTGTCCAGAGGCGGTCGCGGCAATAAAGCACAAGCATTACATGGATGACTACATCGACAGCTTTGAAACAGTCGAGAAGGCCATACAAGTCACCCAACAAGGAAGAAACATTCATCATGAGGCCCATTTTGAACTAAGGAAGTGGGCCTCGAACTCCCCTGAGCTGCTGCGCGCCCTGGGAGAAACCCCAGACGCCACAGATGCCGTGAAGATACAAGATGACAAGAGCGAGAGGGTTCTCGGGTTGATCTGGCGACCAAAAGATGATCAACTCACCTTCGACCTGCGCCTCACCAATATCCCGCCAAAACTACTTCAAGAAGAGGTACCAACCAAGCGTCAAGCCCTCAAGATCGTAATGTCTGTCTTCGATCCACTGGGGCTACTATCCCCACTGACGATCAAGCCCAAACAACTATTACAAGAAGTATGGAGACGCGGGACGGCGTGGGACGAGCGACTCGACGGGGACCTCGCGACGAGCTGGAACAAGTGGCTCACCCGACTCCAAGCAGCCAGCGACATCGCAGTGCCACGCTGTTACCTCAATTACAGCGCTGCGAAGCATCTCGAGCTGCACGTATTTACAGATGCAAGCGAGTCGGCATACGCAACAGCCATGTACTGGCGCGCAGTGGACAGCGACGGGTCAGTAACAGTCACCCTAGTTGCCGCTAAAGCCAAAGTGGCCCCGCTCAAGCTCCTATCGATACCGCGAATGGAACTGCAAGCCGCGGTTCTCGGCGCACGCATGGCAGCGGCAATCAGAGACGAACACTTAAGAAAACCGGACTCGACCACTTACTGGACAGACAGCAGAACTGCCCTCTGCTGGATCCGAACCGGCGCTCGCTCCTACAAGCCCTACGTCGCGCATCGTGTCGCCGCGATCGAAGAGAGCAGCAAGGTGTCTGAGTGGAGATGGGTGCCTACGAAATGGAATGTCGCTGACGACGCAACCCGCGACACTCCGGAAGAGTTCGGCGCAACACACAGGTGGTTCCACGGGCCAGAGTTCCTGAAACAAGACCCAAACACGTGGCCCACTGAAGACAACCAAGCTACGCACACGACGGGTGAAGAGAAGAAAGTAATCGTCGCCGTCATAACACAAAAGCGACGGTTACACGAAGCCCTGCCAGACGTCACTCGGTTCTCTTCGTGGTTGCGCTACCTGCGAGCGACGGCGAGAGTGCTCCAGGCGGTTGAGATGTTCCGCCAACGAGTCCGACGCGTCAACCACGTCAGGACGAAGAGGAACCCCCGCCGCGATCCAGACTGGCGCGCTACAGCCGCCAAACAACCGCAGCGAACAAAGCTCGTCACCCCGAATACGAGCACCCACGCCCCATTGCCAGCGGAGCTACAGCACCGCGCCGAGATGTTAATAATACAAGCATCTCAAGAGGAGGCGTTCGGACCCGAGTTGCGCGCCTTAACAAGCGGCGCGCAAGTACCCCGTGACAGCCGCCTCTATCCCCTCAGTGTATACATAGCTGAGGGGACAATTAAACTCAACAGCAGGATAGCGGCCGCCTCCGGAGTCTCCGAACAGTTAAAAAATCCGCCGGTAATCGACGGCGGACACCGTGCTACAAAACTCTGGATAGAGTACGTACACATACAAATGCATCACGCCGGCGCCGAAAGTGTCGTGAATCAGTGCCGTCAACACCGTTGGGTCGTACGCTTACGACCGACGGTAAAAGAAGTCATCGGGCGATGCTTGAAGTGTCGCATGAGGGCGGCCAGCCCACCGCAGCCGCTGACAGGGGACCTACCCCACTGTCGACTGGCGCACCATCAAAGGCCGTTCACATACACCGGCCTAGATTATTTCGGCCCACTAACAATCACAGTGGGCCGAGCGCATCAAAAAAGGTACGTCGCGTTGTTCACCTGCCTCACCGTGCGCGCCGTGCATCTAGAAGTGGTCCCGTCCCTGAGCGCCGAGTCTGCAATCATGGCACTGCGGCGCATGATAGCGCGCCGCGGGTGCCCAGCGGAGATATGGTCGGACAACGGCACCAACTTTCGTGGTGCCGAAAAGGAGCTGCGCCACATGCTCTACGAGGGAGCCGAGGAAGAGGCTTCCCGGAGGGCCATACGCTGGCGCTTCATTCCCCCCGGCGCACCCTTCATGGGAGGCGCGTGGGAACGTTTGGTGCGATCCGTCAAAGTCGCACTCGCTACGGTCCTGCACGAAAAACATCCAAAAGAGGAAACACTGAACACGCTGCTCGCCGAGGCGGAATACACCATAAACAGCCGCCCACTCACCCACGTGTCCGTCAGCCCAGATGACCCGGAGGCCCTGACACCCAACCACCTCCTGTTGGGCAGTCAGGGCTCAATCGCCGCACCGAGCTTCTCTGCCGACTACCCATACGGCGCTAGCGTGAACTTACGCGCCGCACAACAACTGGCCGACGAGTTCTGGGCGCGCTGGCTGAAGGAGTACCTCCCCGAGCTCCGTAACCGGCGGGAGCCGCATGGAAGAGGCCCCACGCTGCAGATCGGTGACCTGGTCCGGATCGTCGACGGCACCCTACCCAGAAACACATGGGTGCGAGGGCGCATCTGCGGAACGCATCCGGGACCCGACGGCATCGTGCGCACAATCGACGTCGCTACGCGGGGCGGAGTTCTACGCCGGCCTGCCAAGAAAGTCATCGTGATCCTGCCAGCTGACGAGACATCATCCTGCACCGGTGAAGAAGGTGCATCGCCCCCAGCGGCCAATGCACGGCGGGAGGATGTGCAAGATGAACAGTGATTTGCGTGTATGTGTTATGTGACAGTTAGTGAACCATGTAAGTAGTACCTTTTATGTAATAGTTTGTAATAGCTTAAGATGTAGAATGTGATAGTTTTTATTTGTAATAGCTGTTAAGTGTAGAATTAAGTAAATAAAAAGCATTTAACACTTTTGCCTGCCCCTTTTGGGGCAGTGCTTGAACATAGTTTTTATTCCAACAAGTAATGTCTCTACCTGCCCCTTTCGGGGCAGTGATTGACGATAGTTATTTATAAATTATCATTTTAGCAATTAATGTTTCTGCCTGCCCCTTTCGGGGCAGGGCTTGATGATAATTGTTATTTTAGCAATTAATGTTTCTGCCTGCCCCTTTCGGGGCAGGGCTTGATGATAATTGTCTAATTGTTTAGCTTGTAACGATTAATGTTTCTGCCTGCCCTTTTCGGGGCAGGGCTTGATGAATAGTTATTTTTAGAACATAATGTGTGCAGGACGCGTACACCAAACAGCGCATGCGCGCCTTCAACGCCTGCGCAGTAGGTCACACACACAATCTGAGCGAGATGGGTGATGAGCGAGAACACGAGTCAAACCGTGTCTTATCACCCATAACGTTATCACGCCCCCGCATGCGCGGTATCAACCTACCGGCATGTAACTAGGCGCGGTGACTTAGAGTAGGGTTTTGCCTACCCCGCTAAGGTAGCGGGGTCATTATATGTATAAGATTGATGACTTTATCAATCGAATTGTCTCCTTTGTGCGTCGATTGAATGTAAATTTAGTATAAGTAATATGAATAACTTTTTCCGTAGCGCACATAGGAGATGTTATGTTATGTAGCTTAATAGAGTCCCTTGATGCCTATATGCCCAGGCATCAATAGTTTAGGGCAAACATCAAACTACTCCGTAACGAGTAAATATGTGCGCGTTACATAATACGTAACGGCCACCAAACACGGCCTGAAATTCGGGGCTCTCCTTATGGGATAGCCCCGAACCACTTAAGCTAGCCCGGTTTCAAGATATTCGAGCCAGTTCGAGCAAGCGACAAAAAGAAAACTAGAAGAAAACTGGAAGAAGTCAGCAAGAAACCTGGAAGAAGTCTGCAAGAAAGAAACACGGGAACATATACGGTGCATATCGTACCCACGCTGGGTGCACGCCTCCATATCACTGTACGCTGTACCAATTGTTTCTTAATTAATAAATTCCCAATTTTACCTGTCACGTGGTGTTCTTATTTTCACGCAATCCAGCGCAAATTAATGTTAGGTGCCTCGGTGCCTAACAGCTTGCAAAAGTTAGATAATCTTGTAAAACCTCTTATGAGTGTTTGTTGTGATGGGTATATAATAGATTGTTGTTTGTGTGTGTGTACTGTATTTTCAGTCACAATATATCTAAAAATGTACATCTGATTTCGTAATTTTTGTTTTATTTTTCTTTCCCTATGATAATTAACTATTAGCCTAATCAGGCTGTGAACTGAGAGATCCTGGATTCAATTCCCAGGCCAGGCAACATTTTATCACAGTGTTTTTAACATGAGTTGCCTGAGATCGGAATCCTCCAAAGAGGGTTGGCATCAGGCAAGCGGCCGGTCATAAAAACTTAGCTGAATCTATTCTGCAATATGTGTTGCGCCGACGCCATGTTGGAGTGAGATAAAGGTAGGTGGAAATAAAGATGAAGTATTCTCACTGAAGGTCAGGTAGCATACGCTCAGTGAAAAAACTGGTATTCCGACATACTATCTTATTAGAAGTTTTATTGGGGTTTCGTCTTATCAGATATGTTGGTAGCTATCAATTTCTTAAGAGGGCGATTAAAGCTAGGTGAAAAGAACGATCAATATTTTTTATAGCAATAACAAGTAGATACTGCAATACTGAACTTAATTAGGCACGTAGGTACTTTCTACAGTACGTTATTGCAGTACCTACATACTTAACCTCAAAATAACCGAGCAATAAAAATTCAGATTACTCCGAACTCCCATTGTATATCCTATTGTTTTCAATTTGTATAAGATTTAGGATATATTTCCTATACTTTAGTGAAGATTTTGTAAAGACGCAAGCGTAGCCCAACTTTCATACAAAAATGGGCATTCTCCTTTAAGTGGACAGCTCATTCCAGCGAGTATTTTCAACCCCCGACGGAAAAAGAGGGGTTTTATAAGTTTAAAGTGTGTATCTGTATGTTTATGGCATCGTAGCTCTGTAACAAATTAATCGATTTCGATGCGATTTTTTTTGTTTGAAAGCTTATAATATGGTCGAGATGGCTCTTAGCTATAGTTTGGAAAGGTCTATTCAGGCGTTTGAAGATAATCAGATCATTTCCTGCTTTTTTTTATCGATGGCTCGACAAAGTGGCTCCACTGCACCTGATGGTAAGTGAAGTGAAGCCCAAAATAATGTCGACCGACAAGAGATAAACATCCCTGGTCGGTCGGCACAATTATTTTATTTTATTTTTTTTATTTTTATTTATTCGGAAAACTAACAGTGACTATTAACATCTATTATATAAACTTCAAATTATAAAAACTAGCACCATTTTAACGCTTTCACATATATGTTGCTCTATAGAACTTATTCGTTAACTAAAATAAACTAAGGAAACAAGTACAAATAACATAGTGAATAAATTTACAATAGAAGCAGAGAACGTCTTTATGTCGACTACTTTCACAAGTTCAATTGTTTTCAAATGTTGTGTACTGTTACTTCGTATTTTTAAGACATGGCAACTTGAAGCTGATGCTGTAGCATCAAGTAGTCTGCGGAATACCCAATTCCTCATTAACTCACAGCTGATATACCGTCTTTAGGCTAATAGGATTGGTCTTAATGAGTAGCTATTAGATTGATTATGATCGAGGCGTCATGATGGAGAAAATTGTAATGTTAAAAGTTTGAAAAAAAAAATTAAAAAAAAACCGACCCAAGAAGTCTCCTAAACAGTTAAAAATAAAGTACCTAGTATAAATTTGACCCAAGCGTCCTCAAGTTGGGGGACGGAACCACGGACCGGAAAGATGAAAATACTTCTTTTGGTGGTCCCCCAACGCGAGGATACTCGGGTCAAATTATTACTAGATATTTTATTTTTAACTTGTTTAGACCAAAACGGACTGTGTACGTCAAGTAGACCTGGAGATATAGAGAAAAAACATATGAAAACATAAGAAATGTAAAGGTTTTCCAATTGATGAGAAATACATGGATCAATATCTTTCATAAAAAAGTAAATAAAAAAAACAGGTAGAACGGCCGGAGAAGGACTCATTATACATTTTATAATCATTTTTAATATGTATATATATTTAGTTACAATAATATTATAATAGTGTATATTATTATAATATACCTATAAATATTATTACAAATATAGGTAGGTAGGATCGCAGTTTTCCATCAACATCATGTTCAAATTTTTATCTCGATTAATGTAATAAAATATTATTGGATAAATGGACTAAAATTACTAACTACATAGTCGAAATAACTAATTGATAAACAGAAAAGACTATACTGAAAATTACGTAATTAATCTATTCTAATTATACCATCGTACTGTTTTTTTTAACCTGTTAGCTGACCTAATCGGAAATATCCAACATAGTATACAGGTGGGTGTTTGAGACGGAGAGTAACGTCAACAATTGAAATCTGACGAGATGGTTCTTAGCTATAATTTATGAAGATCTGTTCAGGCGTTTGAATATTATCAGCTCATTTCTAACTTTCACAAGTTTGATTGATTTAAAAGTTGTTGTACTGTGACTTCGGCAATGTTTTAAAGACATGTTAACATTGAGCTGATGCTGCAGCATCAAGTTTTCTGCCGGATACCCAACTCTTTAGCAACTTATAGCAGATATAGCGTGTGTGGGCTCATAACAATGGTCTCAATGGGTAGGTGGTAGATAGGTGATAATCAATGCACCATGATGGAATATATAGTAATTTTAAAAGTGTGATATAAAAATTAAATTAAAATAACCCCCAACACAAAAAGCGTCTAAAAAGTTAATAAATAAAAGTCTTTGTCGTTTAAGTACCTAATAATATTTTGACCCAAGCGTCATCGCGTCGGGGCACCGCCAAAGAAGCATTTTCATGTCCCTGGTCCAGAGTTTGGTCCGCCGACGCGAGGACGCTTGTCAGGAATGAAATATTAATTATTATGTAATACGAAATTTTATAGAAACGGTGCTAGAAGAACTTTCATGGTTTTTATCTGTGTAATCCAAGTCATTCTGGGTATTTAAAAATATTTTTTTTTGATAGAAGTGTTTTATTTATTCTTACCGCATACACATACCGCGAGGATGATCGGAGCAGTCATATTAGGCTTAGCATGTTCTTAAGACGCTGAACGTAAACTTATAGGATCGTCGGGGTAGTGCCACGCTAGGACAACAGCACAGGTATATATTATAATATAAAAGACTCCATCATTTGGGTAGAGTAGCCCGATACTCACCGTTGAGCGGTTAATCTAATTTATAGAACATAGTTTGGGGTATACATCCCCCGAGTCTCTAATAGATACTGAAACTAGATGGAAATCTGAATGCTCCATTATGTACCAATAATTAATCACTCTCTTATTTAAACGCGCTAAACTTGTATATTGTTATTGGTTTCTCAGAAACGGCTAGTCCGATTTGGATGAAATTTCGGATTAGGATAGTATGAGCTCTAAAAATGAAATTGGGGTATTCAGTTTTTTAATCAACCCCAAACTTGTGGGGTTAGAAGGGAGGAGATGCTAAACCGCTGAACCGATTGTAATGAAATTTAGTATGGGGATATCTTGAGTGTTTGTAAACAAATATGGGTTTTTTTTTAATTAACCCGTATTTAAGGGGGTAAAAGGAGGGAGAAACTAAACCGCTGAACCGATTGTAATGAAATTTGGTATGCGGATATCTTGAACGTTTAAAACGTATATGAGATATTCATTTTTTTAGTAACTCCTGTTTAAGGGGGGGAAAATGAGGGAGAAAGTAAGCCGCTGAACAGATTGTATGTAAACTTGGTTTGGGGATCTTTTGAAACTTGAAAATAAATATGACATATACAGTTATTTTATTAATTCATAAATAAGAAGGTTAAAAGGGGATGAAAATAAACCGTTGACCCGATTATGATGAAAATTGATATCGATGTAGCTTGAGTATAAATATGGGATATTCATATTTATTAACCCCTAACTTAGGGCAGCTAAAGGGGGGAGAAACTGAACCGTGAAACATATTATTAAGACCAAATTTGATGCGGATATAATTATCTTAAACCATAATAATAAATATAGGATATTCATCTTTTATCAATTCGTAACTAAGTCAGACAACGGATAAGAACTGAACCATGTATCTGCTCGTGATGTAATTCAACATGGAAAAATTATGAGACCTGAGATTTAATTTAAAATCTGAACCGCTAAAGAACCGATTTTTTTAAAATTAGTAAGGTAACTGTAGGTGTCGTCGACTCATTTAACTTCAATCGTGAATATTTTCTTAAAATGGAAAATATTATTAGGACCTACTTTAAAGTAATAAATAACATGTATAGTAGGTATTCAAAAATCAGCCGAGCAAGGCTCGGTCACCCAGGTACTAATTTATTAAATTAGGAGTTTAACATTCCTTTACTTTAGTAGAATCGCAAACATGCATGGAAGTTTTGCATCACATACATATTACGTATACATAACTATTAATTGCATCCTGCTCATCATCCTAATATATTCGTTCTCAAGACTAAACAGTCATATTTATCATACTTTGAGGTCCACTAGAAGCCTATATATAGATATTATAGTGAGATACTAACCACATATTATCGAATCTGTCTAAAAGCGCCTGATCATTTTATGATAGCAATATGACTAATCTACGTTTCCGCAATTTATGACTTTTTTATAAATAAATGGTTTCATATACCTATTTATCCCTTACCGTCTAGTGGAAGTCCCTTTTATTCGTATAAAGGGCCACCATGCATATGCGTTATCTTGTATTGAATAAAAAATAGCTCCAATTTATGCATTGCTAATCGACTTTCGTAAAGGCACTTCTAAGTCGTCGAATGAAATTACTCGTGTGATTCAAGTCTATTCAGTCTGTTCCATAAAATGATGAACCCTAAACCAAAATGTATTGAAATAAGACCATTTTGAGACGCTAATTAACCAAATAAAAAATCAAGGAAATAGGCTCACAATTTTCAGAAAAATCAGTGTACATCCATAAAAAAATATTAAATTAAAATTAAAATAACCCCAGACTCAAAAAATCTCTAAAAAGTAAAATAATAAAAGTGTCTTTGTCATTTAAGTACCTAGTAATATTTTGACCCAAGCGTACTCACGTCGAGAGACCGCTAAAGAAGTATTTTCATCTCCGTGCTCCGGAGTTCAGTGGAATGTAATGTAAATGTAGGGGTCTAAGATTTTGTTTTAATTGATTCATGATCCATATTTTTGGCCCTTTAATATCTATAAAGTTTGAGCCTGGTTGAATTTTGAGGCCCGGCACCCACACAAAAAGCGGAAATCTTTGTCCATAAGACTCGCCATACAAATTTCAGGATTATCTAAAAAGCTTGGCGCCCATTCAGATCTCAATTATTTTGTCGGCAGAGTCGACAACCACGTATTATATTCTTCATATTGGTATTGGGTCCCATTTTTCACATATTTTATGTAACTAATACGAAATCAATGAAATAGTAACTATAGGGTATTCCAGTTAACTGTGTAAAGTAAGATTTAGATAGATGGAAATATTTTCCAAATCTCAACTTTATATCGTCATAGATTTACGAGTCGTAAAATCGCTTTCTACCGTCGATATATGTTCATGAATGATCAAAATATGTTCATGATTTTTTTTCACCAATTTCCTATATAGAAACTAGGATAATATGACGATTATCATTATTTGTGGTACTATTTTATACTTAAACATCTATACAATTCTTTACTACTTAGAAAAAATATTGATATGGTAATAGTTTATATTCCAAATTATAATAATAATAATAAAACCAAGGAACAAAAACTACTTAACCTAGTAAATTAACCTTAATTTGCAAAACAGTAACTCAAGTAATGTTTTCAGTGGCGCATAAAATACAATGGGTAATTAATGTAGTCACGTAATTGTTATTTAATAAGATACGTATTTAAGCTTGGAAGTGCGTAGATAAATTAGAATTATACCTAACCTAGGTTTGCGTTACCAAAAGATTCTCAGAAAATGCATAGAAACAGAGTATAATCCGCGCGCGATCGGAACGGGATGCGGCCTTTCGGGATTTGCTAAAAACACCACCTCTTTTGATTTTTACAAATAAACTATAATTAAAATTAGCAAGATTTACGAACACTTAGAAATTTACGAACGCTACTTCGCTTGCGAATTGTCATTTATAACCTACTTCCAAAAAATGAGGAGGTTCTCAATTCGTGTTTGTATTTTTTAATATATGTATATCGGACGGTCGGGTAATTTGAAATAATAATCTTGAAAAAAACAAGTCGAGATGTCAAACTATTGGTGGGAGTGACAGTTGAGAGTATAAATAGGGCGCCTCGCCATTTGAAGTGTTCCCCTAACAGTACCGGCCCGCGTGCCGACGTAAGCAACGGATAGGATTAGGTTAAAAACCAATCTTCCCCATTAATCGCTGCTGTATCATCCTCTCCCAGTGACCGTCCTGAGCCGAGGTCCGTAGCCCGTTAGTGGGTTGCCCTCAGCGTGGTCACTTAAATTAAAGGGTTGCGAGTGCCTAAAGCGCTCACCCTAAAGTCCGGTGTGGCCAGAAAAGCCGACTCTCGTCAGGCTACTGGCCGTTAGGACCGCGTTAAAAAAAAAAAATTTGAAGTGTTAGTCGTAGTTAAGTCTTAGAGCAGTCTTTGTTCAGTCGTCGTTATATTCAGTTGAGCGTTCAACTAGCTATAATCAAAGAGTTACTATGCTAGTTTGGTGTTAGTTAACTGTTAAAGCCGTTACTATGTTAGTTTTGGGTTAGCTCTCAACATAGTAAGTGTCAAATGGGTTTCTAATGCATCCTTACATAAGGATTGTCCTCTAAACATGCGAGCATGTTATAAAAGAGCAATAAAACAATTGTGAGTTGAAATGCTAGCGTTTAAATGACTATTGCGAAGTATTAGCTACGCATTATCGGCCACCGTGTGTCTAGCTTCCGACATGTACAATGATTTCTCTGAAATTTGTGAGTCTATTTCCTTCATTCCTTTTTTATTTAGTAAATTAGCCATTAGGGTCTTGAATTGTCCCATTTCAATATATCATGGTTTAGGGCTCATCATTTTATGGAACAGACCTGAATCATACGTGTAATTTCATTCGACGACTTAGAAGTGGCCCTTACGAAAGTAAATTAGCAATGCATAAGTTGGAGCTATTTTTAATTGAATAAAAGATAACACACATGCGTGGTAACCCTTTATACTAATAACATGGACTTTCACTAGATGGTAAGGGGTAAATAGGTATATGAAACCATTTATTTTAATATAAAAAAGTAATTAATCGTGGATATGGGAAATAAGGTTACGGAAAATAATAAATTGCACAAATATGTATTTCAATTTTATATTTCTGACAATCACTTGAAAGGGCTACGTGCAGTTGTTTAGAATAATAAATCACATAAAAAGAAAAAGGTGTAAATCAACGACGAAGGTTTTTAGTATAATAAATAGAAAATACCATAGATTAATTTGTGCATCTTAATATACTTACAAATGCCAACACGCCCTCCTCAAAAATTAATCTATTTTTAAATCAATTTTCTATTTATGAATCACTTCGTTACAATCACAATATTCAAACCAAAAAAAAAACAGAACGCTTTCCTTTCAAGTGCTTCTGGGAGAATAACAATAATCATAATGGTCCAACATTTGTTGCGCAGGATTAGGAAAAACCCAGAAAAACCTAATCAGACCATTGAAAAACGAATATCACACACATATACAACAATTAAATAATAAGGTCTATTCCAAGCCCATTTCGCCTCTTAATTTCTGAAATGTGACAGCTGGTAGCGGCTTCGTGAGTGCATCCGCTATTTGCTCACCTGTGGATATATAATTTAGTTTTATTACATTTTTCACAACTTGTTCTCTAGAGAAATGGTACTTGATGTGTATATATGATATGTGTGATATGTTTCGACCTTTTGTGACTAGTAGGGTTGTTTGCAATACTAATACAACCATTATTGTCTTCAAATATTATTATTAGCTTATCCATACCAATTTTTATGCTTACTGCTAAAGATCTTAGCCATAAAGCCTCTTTTACAGCCTCAAATAATGCCATATACTCAGCCTCAGTGGAAGAGACTGCAACTGACGCTTGTCGCTTGGTATTCCAAGTTATAGTACAATTGTCAAACATTTTAAATAAATACCCAGTTGTACTTTTTCTATCATTGACATCATTGCCACCCCAGTCAGAATCTACATACACACTTAAAATATTAGTGTAATTACTTTTTTTAAAAGTTAACTTCAAATGTATTGTGCCTTTCAGGTATCTTAATACTCTCTTTAGACACTTCCATAGTTCTTTATTATTTTTGTTACTATATCTGCTCAATATATTTATGCTCGTACTTAAATCTGGACGAGTACACAACATTACATACATTAAACATCCAATAAGATTACGACAAGGAGCATTAATAACACTTTCGATATTTAAGGCTTTATAATCAAGTTTGTTTTCTAAGGGTGTGCTTATAGGGTTACAATTGGACATATTAAACTTGTCCAAGATTGATTCTATGTAAGCACTCTGGTCTAATGTAATTTTATTACTAAATCTAGTTATCTTAATGCCAAGAAATAACTTTATTTCATTTAAATCAGTCATTTTAAATTTACTCATGAGATATCCTTTTAATGCATTCATGGTATGAAGATTGGCACACACTAAAACCAAATCATCAACATATAGAAGCAAATAAATATTTTTACTGACATTACCATTGTCTAAAACATATATACATCTATCTACTGCTGAATTTTGAAAACCTCTTTCTACAAGAGACTGATCAAATGTTTCGAACCAACATCTAGCTGCCTGTTTTAGCCCATATAAGGCTTTATTTAGTTTACAGACATAATTGTGTCAATCTTTGTGAACAATACCTTCAGGAACTTTCATATAAATTTCTTCTTTTAGTATTCCATTTAGGAAGGCAGTTTTGACATCCATATGATGGACCAATAAATTAAATTGATTTGCAAAACTAATTATAAATCTAAAACTAGCTATACGAGCAACAGGTGCAAAAGTTTCATTATAATCAGTAAGATATTCTTGGCTGAAACTTCAAGCAACTAGCCTGGCCTTATATCTAATAGGTCTGCCAAATTCATCATTTTTAATCGTAAAAATCCATTTACTGTCAACAATGTTTCTATCTCTTGGTTTAGGTACTAATGTCCAAATATTATTTTGTAAAAGTGAATCTAGTTCACCCTTAATTGCACCCTCCCACTGAGTTCTAACATTCAGATTTTTAATTTCACTAAATGAAGTAGGTAGTTTGCATGTAATAGATTGAGCACATATAACAATTCATGTAAGTTGTTAATAAAATTTTGATAAGAAATAGGCGTACGACCCTTTTAGCCTATCACTCCTTCTCAAACTAGAATTATTTTCTGTGTTTTCGCTTTCGCGCATTTTTTATGTATATGTTCATTGTCGCTTATGATTAGTTCATCCATTTTAGAACTACCTGCTTTAGGATTGTCTAGGTGGTGAGACTTTAATTTTACTGATTTTGGCCACAACTGAGCTTTATCAGTTTTATCATGAGAATGTTCAAGTTCATTCTCTTCAGACCTTTTACCAGGTCCGGGTCGGTGGAAATAAGTCTCATCCATGATATGAGACTTTGATGACACTGATTTTGGCATAACACCACTATCATCAGTTTTGTCATGAGAATGTTCAACTTCATTCCCTTCAGTCTGCTCAATAGGCCTAGACTGCATAAAATTAGTCTCATCTACAATGACAATCTCTAACAGTTACATATTTTTCTCTTTTCGAATTCCATACTTTATAACCATTTGCTAAATAGCCTTCTGAAATTCCTTTCCATGACTTCAGCAAATTTACTTTTTATCTCTTTATTATGAACATAAAGAGTAGAACCAAATACTTGTAAATATTTTAACTGTGGCTTTTTACTATGCCACATTTCGTATGGTGTCTCTTAGGTAGCCATAATGCCCGTGTAGGCTCTACATTTATTAAATGAACTGCAGTTAAAACTGCATCACCCAGAGAATTTTCGGTAGCTTAGCACCATGTATCATAGCGCGGGCTTTTATTTGGCAGTAATTGTCCTGACCATTCTTTCTGACACAACACAGTAATGAGTGAAAAGGAGTGAATGGACCACAAACGTCATTATGCACAATATATAATGGTCGTTTAATGTAAGCCTTATTTTTGGTATCATTAAACGGTAATCGAGCTTGTTTGCCATATATACAAGCTTCACATAAATTATCACTAGGGAAAACCGTTTGACAACTTACAGTCATCAAACATATTATTATTTCTCAATTTTCTATATATCAGATTCAGTTTAACCTCTAAATCGAAAGCAATCAAATTATTAATCGGCTTACCTCGAATTAGCACTCTACCATTCTTATTAATGCTTGTATCTCGCTCGTCAAAGGTACTAGTCATCCCGGCACGCTGCATTTTTGAGACAGAGAGTAGGTTGTATGGTACTTACAACTTTAAGTATACCTTCGACGCCGATATTCCTTATTACTTGCAGACTTCCCTTTTTAGTTACTGAAATAAATTGGCCATGCTTAGCAACAGATATTTTTAACGGCACAGTTAATGTTGAATAATCAAAGAAAAAAAAACTTTCCTGTTTATAATGTGATCCGATAAAAATGTGACTAGATTCTTTTAAAATGACCTTCAATATTATTGCCAGTTATAAAAGCAAAATTCAGAAAAATGGCCTTGTGATATTCCGTGCTGCATTAACTCTTAAGTTTTAAATTCAACAACTTTTTTTTTGTTTTCGCAGCTTATTTAAGGCATCCAGGTTCATCAAAATATCTCTTGCTGATGTATCTTCTTAGACCAAACCAACAAATGAATCTGCTAAATATTCGCCAATAATGCCTTTTGCAATTTGGTTATTTTACTTCCAATTTTTATAAAGGTATCACGGGATCTTCATCAATAACTTTAATAACGTCCATTTCGCTTATATAGTAGCGCGCGTATTCTAAATTTCCAGACACTGTATTTTTCTCCATTAAACGGTTTAACATTACGCTTGAATTTTGGACCATCCATGGCGGCGATGGAAAATATTTTTCTTCGTATATATTTTTAATAATAGCAATTTTACATATTAATTTATTATGGAAATAACTAGAGTAAGTCTGGGCCCATAACCTATGGGAAATAAGGTTACGGAAAATAATAAATTGCACAAATATGTATTTCAATTTTATATTTCTGACAATCACTTGAAAGGGCTACGTGCAGTTGTTTAGAATAATAAATCACATAAAAAGAAAAAGGTGTAAATCAACGACGAAGGTTTTTAGTATAATAAATAGAAAATACCATAGATTAATTTGTGCATCTTAATATACTTACAAATGCCAACAGTGGAAATGTAGATATTTTGTCATATTGCTCTTATTTAATGATAAGGCACTTTTCAACAGTTTTGATAAAATGTGGTTAGTATCTAGCTACAATGTCTATCTATAGACTTATAATGGACCTCAAAATATGATATATATAAGCTGTTTAGTCTTTAGAACGAATATATTATGACAACGAGCAGGATGCTTTTAATAGGTACACATATTCATGTGATAATGTGCGTGACGCGAAACGTCCATGCAACTCAGCTCTTATTAATAAATCATTAATTATTGCTTCATAATGGGACATTCAGATTTCACCTGATTTTAGGATCTACTAGAGGCTCGGGGAATGTATACCCTAAACCATGTTCTAGAGAATAGATTAACCGCTCAACAGTGCGCATCAGGCTGCTCTACCCAAATGATGGAGTCTTTTATATTATAATATAGATCTGAGCTGTTGTCCTAGCGTAACACTACCCCGACGATTGTTCTAACATGACACTCCCCCGTCGATCCTATAAGCTTACGTTCAGAATCATAAGACCATTCTAAGCCTAATATGACCGCTCCTCTTATCCTCGTGATATGCGGTAATAATAATAAACTGAAAACTCGCTCCGGGACGCGTCAGCGACCCGCGATGGTGAAATCGGTGCACACCTCTCGACACCCTTTAGCCACCCACACCGATGTTGCGTCCTTGACATGCGCCACTTTTTGGGATGCCCATCTAGTGGGGGGGCAAGTCACCGTCTGCCTTGAATATTAGAGATTGAAATGTATATATCTGGTATATAGGGCAGATGACAACATAATAACGTAAGTAGATCTGTACTTAAGTAATATGACGATATATTATTATAGAACGAGGAAATGCTAGTAGTTGTGATCATTAGGACAGAAAGTGTGAACATTGTTTGCATGAGACTTAAATGTTGTGTAAGTGGTGTGTGAGTGTGTGTATACACACAGTATAGGATGTAAATTACATTATAGATTAAAACTAAGAAGCAAGATGAGATCACATGCATAATTTCTTTTGGTACAAAAATTAAAAAGGAACTATAATAATAATATGTATATAATACTAATAGGTTTTCTTGCTTATTCGAATTACAAAATACAACATATTTTTTGTAATAAGATCTTAATAACAAAACATCAAAAATAAATATAAAGTTTACGCTGTGCTTTATTAAGTATATAATAATGAAACGGCATAAATGCGTGTAGGTTATATAATATGACTCAATTAGTCATATTTGGTTTCTTAAGGAATCTATATCACTTTCGCTTTTAAATTGAATAATTGGAGAGCCGTCAAATTTGCGTAGAAAAATCTTACCGTGTGAAACCCAGCAGAACTTATATTCCTTCGTCTTCGCAGTATCACGAGATAAGAAGAATAACCTTTTCATCTTGGGTGTTAGATTTTCTGATATAAAGATAGGTTTGCTCGGTCCGCCTATCTTGATAGTGTCAGTAGTTAGCTTTGATCTGTCCTTATTTGTTCTTTTGTACATGGTAATGAAATTTTCCTTCATAAGGACGCTGGTGAAATCTACGATGATTGGCTTAGTGTCTTTTTCCTAACTATTAATACGTATATATCTTTAATTTGGTGATGTTCTATTGGGGCGCTTATGGCTGTACCTATTACGTTGATGGTGCTTAAAAGGGTCTGCTTGGATTCATGTTTCTGGATAGGAATGTTCCTGATTTCTATGCTTGTTGACCTTGAACTAGTTTCAAGTTTATTTAACTTATCTTCAAGAGTCTTTATATATTGAAGATTTGTTTAACGCTCTGTTTCAAGTTTTGCTATTTGCAGGATTTCAGTAGCAATACAAAAATCACCAGCGGCATCTATAAGCGAACCACAAAGACGTGCCGTAATTTCACAGTTGTCAATTGGCATAAAAATGGTACAAGTAGGTTCTCCATTTCAGTAGTATATATTATACTCTTTGATTCTAAGATTTTTTAAATTTTCGGTTGTCAATTTTACTCAAAGAGTTTTATATGTTGATGTAAATAATATAAAAACTCTTTCACTTGTATATTACTCATTGTATTTTATACCTTGAACTGATTTTGAAAAGAGCACCACTAGAGTTTCTTGCCCGTTCTTCTCTAGTGAGAACTGCTTTCTGAACTGGTGGTAGAGTTAATATTGACGGAATCTAAATAATGTATAACATTTTATGGGTTCGAATAAATTATTTCATTTCATTTCATTTCACTTTCAAAAGTTTTTTACTCGTGAGCTATATAGTATTTCTAGGCTTGTATCTATTGTTTGATCGTCAAAATATCGAATCAAGATAGCTTTGGGAATTCCAGAGTCGGCGCAGCGGTGGTGAGGTGGTTGGGGACAGCACACTCGACTGTGATGGTGGTAGTGAGCACGTGGCGGGATCAGCTCTCCGCCGTAGGTAGTGCGCACGTGGCCGATGTCAGCTCATGTGACGACGATGGTACGCACGCAGCGACTCGAGACAGCTTACGAGCCCAGATGCACAGAATACACTAGAAGCGGTTAGTACTTAGGCCTACTCACTCGTACGTCAAAACAAATGACAACTTATCGACCAATACGATACAACAGTGATTTCGATTTTTAGTTGAAACTGCGTAAACGCTACTCATTGAATCCAAAACCACAGATTGATTATGAAAGTGCGTTAACGTTCTTTGCAACGTTACACTTTCCAGGGATAAAAAGTAGCATATGTCTAGGGCCTTAAACTATCACCATAACAAATTGCTCGCGGTTTCAACGGAAAAATAGTTTTTCCGGGGATAAAATTCCCGGTTTATAATTTTCCGGGACAAAAATAGTCTATGTGCCTCCCTGGATTTTAAACTATCTCAATACAAAATTTCATCGAATTAGGTTCAGTGGTTTGACCGTGACGGCTCCACACGCTTGAAAATGTTTTCCGGGGTAAAAGTCCCACTTTGTATTTCCGGGATAAAAAGTAGCCTAAAACTTTCCGAAATTATGTTCATACCAATTTTATCAAAATCCGTACGATAGTTTGGAGTTTATCACGTTCAGATAGACAGACGCGGCTGGGGGACTTTGTTTTATAAATTACTAGCTTTTGCCCACGGCCCCGCCCGCGTTAATAAGTTTTTCCGGGATAAAAGTATATATAAACCTTCCGCTTGAATCACTCTATCTATTAAAAAACCGCATCAAAATCCGTTGCGAAGTTTTAAAGATCTAAGCATACATAGGGACAGACAGCGGGAAGCGACTTTGTTTTATACTATGTAGTGATGTAAGGATACAATGTAAACAATGCGGTAAAAGTGATTAAATGAAATTAAATTCCATAAATAATTAAATACGGATTTTAGTTCTATACCTGTGTTGAACATCACGATTCTTGTACTTACCGGTTAGCTTTGCTGTTCGACCATAAACGTCGCGTCGCCTAAATTGGAGACCAACTCTCTCGCTTGAAACTCTGCCATACAATCTGTAAATACTCTAAATATGACCTGTCTCGCACCACTTTTATAAATATTTCAATTCATTATTGATTTTACACAGTTACGCTTTAGAGTAAATACAAAAAGTCAATGAAAATCACATGTTCCGTAGTATTCTAAATGCTCTTTGCACTTAACGTGCTTAATTTGACATCGGTTCATGTTCTTTGCATCGGTTTGTCAGTAATTTGGTGTTGTCAGCATGGCATTAGTTCGTAAAACATTCTTATGATGAATTTCTTGACAGACCATAATATCATAAATAATATTTACTGGCAAATGCAGCTGCAAGGTGGTCGCCGGAACACGCTGGATGAAACTGTGGGATGAAAGCCGCTATTGACAGGTCCGTCTGGATATCTTTAGGGAAGGCCTATGTTCAGCAGTGGACGTCATGTGGCTGGTTATGTTGTTGATATTTAAAATAGATAAAAATGTTACGAAAAGAACTCCATTCTAATGTTTCCAAGTCACACTGGAAGAGTGTTAAACATAGATTTCACGTCGACTCCACCAGACTACAGACCTGCTGGCGTCGTGAACAAACTTCTCGATCTTTACATATTGGAAGAGTCCAAACAGAAAAATAGTATTATTTATCTTTTACCGATAATATATTTTGATACTTTGAAAGTTATTCTGGTATAACCGCATCGCTAGGATTTTCTGTACGTTAATTTATGTCGAAACGACCACCGCGGGTGATACTGCAATGCCGACTATTACTTACAATACTCAATTATTCATTGCAAATAAACTAAATGATTAAAAAACATTAAGTTTTGTTACTGCCCTTTAAATACCTACAAGCTAAGGTCAGCAATGCAATACTGCATTGTAATGACGTCCCTACCATACCACTTAGCAATGAATAATAATGATGGCAATACAATGTATCAATATAATAAGGTGCGTTGGGGTAAATTCGGATATTTTTTTTTCATTGTGGTGTTGAATAATGTTTGGGAATTATATAATAACTTGGTGTTACTCCCGGCTTCGCCCGCGTGCAAAGCCTTTACCGCCACAAAAAACTACACGATGCCAGCGTCATTATTTAAAAAATCAGATTAAAGCTTTCCATTACTTCCCATGGTAGCTAATTACCGGGATAAAAAGTAATCTCGCCTTTCGTTTTTAATTTTACTTCTAGCATTAAATCTCTGGAAATTTCCGTAGTTATATAAGTATCTCTAAATTATAATCATTACTATTATGATATATCTTGACTTGTCATAACTGCAACTATGTTCGCCTGCGTGATTAAAATACTTTTTATATTTTTTAATGCTGCTAGTGGATAGCAAGATAGTGCGGAAGTAGGTACTTACCCTGCCTCACCACCAGTAGAGATTATAACATAAGAAATTAATGTGATATTCACTGTGTTTATGCTGTGAATTTTCAACATCTTTCAAAATTTTCGTGATTTTAATGGTGCTTCAGCTCAAATGGACGTGACGCGAAATCTTTTTTTTACTGGTCCGCGTGCAGTTTTCAGCTTTGAAATCCTGAATGAATTTAGGCGGTTGTAATTTAGTTTGCTGCTCCCACAACTAGTAAATTTGTAAAATATTTAACATTAAAATTGATGAAGTTTCTATTTAATTTTGATTTGTTTATTATTTATTTATTTATTTACCAACTGATACTACTCACAGGATCATTACCCCAATACTGTAGTATCAACAATCTATTTACAGAGTATGTGTATATTTATTATTTAGTTTTATAACATATTACCCATGTTGCTATCCTTATGAATTGTAAGCGAGACTATCGCCATATCGGGCACAAATTCCAGACTCCGGGCTGATATACTGAATAGAAAAACCCAATATCACTTCACCTGACCTGGGGATCGAACCCGAGACCTCAGCATTGGATTCGTTACGAAACACAACTGCGCCACCGAGGCAGTAATTAAGGTAGCATTAAAACAATACAATATCGATGACATTACATAACCTGAGTCCCGGTAATTATGGATGTAAATGTTATAAAAGCATCGTAAATTGCAATTAATGCATTCGGAATTCAGCAATGGCATCGACTCCGCAAGAATTCATTCTGGACAACTCGCGTCCGGGTCCGGACAATCTGACCGGTAATGAGATTGTCATTACCGGCATATCGGGCTTGTTTCCTAAATCCGACAACGTTGTTAAATTCATGGAAAATCTATACAACCATGTAAGTATACTTTAGTTTATATACAATTAATTACAAATTTACCAATTTTGTTCTTCTACTTACCTTCATGGTACTCCAGTGTGTAGTCGGCGCAACATACTTGATACGGAATTACAGCGAAATATTGTAAAGCCCGCCAGGAGCCTTTTGTTGCCCCCGTCTAGAAGATTCAATCCTAGATATGTGTTGTTAAATAAACACAACCGGTGTAGACCTGACCTGAAGACGAAATCCAAAAACCTTTTTTCTTTATATTTTTTTACAAGATCAGAAACTTTGTGGATACGTTGCCTTAACGGGAAAGAGTGACTAGGTATGGAAAGGGTCTGTGAAGGCCTCCTGCAGTTAGACTCCTCGAGTCGCCTTTGTGATTAGGAGCCTGGTAAATCATTTTTTTTTCAGAAAGAAAATCGTAATCGACATTGCCGATAGCCCAAAATTTTCTCTCCCATAAACTTCTTACTAAAATCCTAATTACTCGTGGAATTATTACATACCTAAGTAGAAGAGCACTAGGAAAGTGTTTTTAGAATAAAATCCCCTAGAGGCATTAAAAAGCACCGTGGATGAGTAAATACTTTAATAATCTTTTTGATTGTAATACATATTCCAATTTCTAGGTAGATATGGTGGGACCTAACAACCCTGATATGACATTTAAGCATCCTGATATGCCAACATTTATGGGAGCTGTAAACGGTTATAATAAGTTTGATGGACAATTTTTTAAAGTGACATACCCTCAGTCGAAATGTATGGATCCTATAAACAGAAAAATACTGGAAGAAACTTATAGCGCAATTTTTGACGCAGGTTTGTATTTTTTATATATTTGAGCAAGCCACTCGCTTGATGGTAAGTAAGTGACGATTCGATTCCCGGTTAACCAGTAACAACACTATCCAAAGTTGTGTTCTTCCACGAAGATCTTCGTGAATGATTTATTTGTTTATTGGTTAAATAACTGACCATACAATAATATGATGTATACACAATGTACCCATACAATATTATAGTGATTGAACGTCGATTGATATTTTTATTTATTATTATGCAGAATAAGCACTTGTATCCTGAAATTTTGGGTTTTAAGTTCTGCAATTTCTACCCCAATCTGCCAGTTCAATCAAACAATGGCTCCAGGGAGTTTATTTACGCCCCAAGGAATCGGGATACGCTGCATCTCCACATCGCATCGGCTTACCTACAAGTCGCCCTGGTGTGTTTATTATTTCCTAGTTATTATTTGTAAATTTCAGTATAGATTTTCATCTCTTTTTAGGTGTAAATCCAGCTACGCTATCTGGTGGAAAAGTTGGTGTTTTTATGGGTTCATCATTTTCTGACCATTTTACAACAAACTTATGTACAGCGGATTCTCGTTACACTTTAACTGGGTAACTATAATATATTTGTTTGCTTTTTCAATCCTGGTAAAGCACAATGGTTATAATCTCAATTAGAATTTATCGAGTAAATTTCAAATCTCCAGAAAATTGGTTATTTTTAGGGTTTTGATAATATTCTGAAAGTCTTGCGTTAAACGTAATAGTTAGAGCAGCTTGGAATAATACTGGTACCCATCAAAAATAAATCTGTAACCTAGTTGCCACTTTCTTTATTAAAAAAATAAATAAAGCATAAGTCTCTCTGTGGCCGACCACTGAAGCAACAGAGATGATGACCTGACCCTAAGGCGGTAGCTTCATTTCTTACTTGCGGTTCTCTTGTTTTGGGTTAATCATTCATAGGAACAGGAAGATCATAGTAATAATATCATCGCCGAACTGATAGAAGTTGTCATGCATATTTGGAGATTTGATTAATGATCATCTACTGTTGATAGGTAATAAATATTTTGACTTAAAAAATCTATAGCATGCAAAAAATTATTTGCGGATGTTCATTTTGCCTCGCACAATTCTTCAAACTCTCTCTAGGATAATATTTTAGAATCTATTAAAATATTATGGTCTTAATTAAAAACGCACACGTCGGCAGTCACCCTGTATAATGTCCAGTTTTATGCTTGGTATAGTTTTTGTAGATGAATGCACCGACAACGTTTTATTTTCAGATCCAGTAAAAATATGATGGCGAACCGTATTTCCTATTGGCTTGATGGAAAGGCTCTTTCTTATTGTGTTGATCAAAACTGTTCGAGCGCTACGGTGTGTCTCGAGCACGCTTATTGGGCCATCAAGAACGGAGTTTGCGACGCTGCTATTGTTGGAGGCTCTAATCAGTGCTTAGAGCCGTTGTTATCAGTCAACTTGAGAAGGTATGAAACTATATAATTAATGAATGAATGAAAACACTTTATTGCACACCACATTATACAAAAATTAAATAAATAACAAATAGATTTAGGACTATGAATCGTGCGACAATAGGCGGTCTTATCGCTAAAAAGCGATCTCTTCCAGACAACCTACACTGATTGTGAGAGATATATGAAGTGAAGAAGGGGGTGTATACATTACAATTTAAAATAATAGACTTATCTAATATATTATTATACTTAAATACAATATATAAACTATAACATTTAACGTAATACAATAAATAATTTATAAAATAATATTAAAATAATAAATAGATATTTATTTTATATACTGTTATATCATTATTTCTTTCTGACAGCAATTCTAAATTTACGCGTCGTTTAACAAAAACTTTGGTATAGAACATCAAAAATGGTTGAAAGCGCTGTAATTTACTTCCCTTTACTCTTTATCATACATTTCGAAATTTAAATAAAGTCCAAGCAAATCCTAACAATAACATATTTACACTCGATAGAAGCCCCCTTATTCTCTATGACAGTGTTAACTCGTAACGCGGCCGTGTCACGTTAACTTCGTGTAATTAGCGTCAAATGGTATTCTGTATGCCAATTTCCATAGTGATAAACGCGATGAGTTACGTTATGCGCTTGCTACGAGCCGTGGAAATAACGTGTGTCATAGAGAATAAGGGGGCAGTGGCCTTAGAATGTGACACAAAGACGCAACTCGTAAAACGATGTCGTTTAATTTTGATGCTTGTGATTGATCGAGAGACCAATACGTCAGCCAAGTGTTAGTCTCTCAACCAATCCCAATAAGACGAAACGGAGACGTGACGTGTTTTTTTGTCACATTCTAAGCCCACTGATCTATTTTATTTAATTATGGGCATGTAACGGTTTAACTCCCTCAGCAGTGAAGTTATAAAATATATTTTCTTTGTGCTCAACTGTGCAGTACTTCACGTTTTTTTGGAAAGCGAAGCCGAGATAACTAATTCTTGCCTCAAATAAATAAAAATAAAAACGACTACAGATTATTTTAAAACCACCAATCGTTAACGTAAACGTTATACGACTTGAAATGTTTATAGAATTTGAGATTAATATAAGTTGAGTACAATTAATTTTAGTTCTGTTATCTTAAAAAAACACACTATTGCTAGGTGTACTGAATAACTCTTTTAATATTTTCCCTGGCAGAGCTGGTTGTCTTTCCATGGACGGAAAGACTAAATGTTTTGACAAGAATGGAGACGGATATGTCAGGTCTGAAGCTTGTGGAACACTCTTCCTGCAAAGAGCAAAGGACGCTAAAAGGTGAGGCGATAGGTACTTGTTCTTGTTGAATGTTTACAAGCAAATTGAATGCATTATACGTTTAAATAATTATTAATCGGATGTTTGTTTCATGAATAATGAATTCGATTGTATTATGCACATTGTTAAAAGTGGACGATGGCCTAGTTGGCAATGGAACGGTTTGCCGAGACAATGTCCGGAGGTTCAAAACCCAAGGCACACACCTCTGACTTTTTGAAGTTATGTGCGTATTGTTTATCAATTATCGTTCGCTTTAACGGTGAAGGAAAACATCGTGAGGAAACCTACATACCTGAGAATTCTTCATAAGAATTTCGAGGGTATGTGAAGTCCGCCAACCCGCACTAGGTCAGCGTGGTGGACTAAGGCCTAACCCTTCTCAGTAGTAGAGGAGGCCCGTGCTCAGCAGTGGGCAGTATATTTTTTTTTCCTATCTGGCTCTGTCTTTTAGGACAATTTTGCCAATGTCAGTGGAAAGTATACAATACAGGGCTGATTGCATTGCATTGCATGCACATTGTATGTATTAGTACGGTACGACTGCAATGCTGACGTCTCGGGTTCGATCCCCGGGTCGGGCAAAATATTGGATTTTTCTAATCAGTATCAGCCTAAAGTCTGAAATTTGTGCCCGATATGGGGATAGGCTCTCCCCCTATCACATCGTGGGACGGAATATACACGGCGAAAAGTGGGTGCACTAGTTGCGCCTCTGCCTACCCCTTCGAGGATAAAAGGCGTGAGTGTGTGCGTGTGTGTATTGTATGTATGTAAAAGAAGATATCTCTAAATGCTTTATTACAAAATAAATATAAGTATTTATTATATAAACTATAGACGTTTCTTGGCACAGAGGCAGTAGATTGCCTAAGAAATTATAGGCTAGTGGACGCTCAAAGTTATGAACATTTTTTTTGTAAATCTCAATTTTTGTATCGAATTTCCTCTGTGTTCCTGATTTTCACAACTCAAGATAATATATCAATGTGGACTAGAACTATGTATGACTGTTGTATTTTGTATTTTTTTATATTTCAGAATATACTGCGAGGTGTACCACGCAAGGTCTAAATTCTTTATGACCCCCGCATTAGGTATTTCGATTGTACGCAAATCAGAAGACGTGGAAGAATTCTTTAAAGAATTTTACAACGAAATTGACGTATCACCTGGAATGGTGGAATATATAGAAGCCAACGCACTTGGTTAGTTTAATGCTTTTATTAATCGTATAAATGAGAAGAAGAACACGCTTTACTTGCTTAGTGGCAAGTACCACGATTGTGCTTGATAACTGCGTTGCTCACCATATTCACGAATCGAGAAATATTTTAATCAGAAACAATAAACGATTTCCGTAAAACCATTATTATTAGTGTCATAAGTAATCCAATGTTATTAGAATTACCACCAAATATGTACCAAATTAAATAGAATAAAATAAAATACTAAATTATTACGATCGCAGGTATTGCAGAAGCCGACAAAGATGAACTAAAAGCAATTGCAAATTTTTTTGCTAAATATAACACCGTGAAGGTAGGATCTGTGAAATCAAACATGGGGCACGCAGAAGCTGCTTCAGGAATTTGTTCTTTGATCAAAGTAAGAATATTAATATTTCTACCGCCAAGCAGTAGTGTGCAAGCACTGGTCTGTTTCGGTTTGAAGCAAATTGTAGCCAATGTAACTACTGGACATAATGAGACTTAACATCTTATGTCTCAGGATGACGAGCGCAGTGGAATGCCACACAGTACTTTGTAAGTCAAGGTGCTGGATGGTGTTGCTACTGTTTATGGGTGGTCGTAACGCTTACCATCAGGCGAATGGCATTATCTTCTCGTCATTCGATGCAATAAAATAAAAATGCATCTATTATACTACTCCAGCGTGTGGTCATCGCAATAAACTATATCAAGCATGCTGCGCCGACCGGCCAGATAAAGTCCCAGGCAAAGCATGTTAGCAAAACCTACAAAAAGTGTTGCCCGAACCAGGCTACGAACTCAAGACCTTCAGGTCTATATGCCACCATATTATATGCTGCCCAATAATTTATTTTTTTGTCAAAGATAATTTTTTAAACAAGACTCTTAGAAAGCTTCGTAAAATCGATCATAAATTTTATGTCAACAAAATGTTGCAGGTTTGCTTAGCTTATAATACTGGGAAATTGCCGGCTAATCTTCACTTCTCTGAGCCTCCGGATAACATATCGGCTGTGGAAGAGGGCCGAATCCAGTTTGTGACTGACGACCTTCCGTACAACAGAGGCTACGTTGCTCTTAATTCTTTTAGTATAGGAGGAGCAAATGTGCATGTGCTTATGAAAAGCCTTTATAAAGAAAAGGTTCGCAAACTAATCACACTCTTGTAATATTTAATTGTTTCTGATTGGGAGCTTAATAAGTTATAAGATTGGGTTAAGTTCTAATGTGACTTTCTTTTCGATTAATATTCAAGGATAAATACATATACAGCACCGCAGTTCCTCGTCTGGTACTTGCGTCAGCAAGAACTGAAAGTGGTGTAAATAAAATAATACATTATTTGAAGAACAAACCGATAGATCCAGAGGAGATCGCACTCTTACACAATTTCTACAGTATGGATGTATCTGGTCATACAGCAAGAGGCCATGTCGTCCTCAGTAAGTTAAATTATTTGTTTTTTAAACGCCTTAGGATCCTTTTCTTTCGTGGTTGGCACAGCATGTCCCTTTTATTATTAATTCATCAACTGTTATTTCTTCGTACACTTCATTATTGTTTGCATCTTCCCTTATTAACTCGCCCCCTATCACATCATGGGACGGAATACGCAGGGCGAAAAGTGGGTGCACTAGTGGTCCCTCTGCCTACCCCTTCGGAGCTAATAGGCGTGAGTATGCATGCCTATTATGTAAGGATAATATCATAAAACACTTTTCAGATACCGACAAGAATAACGACATAATCGTGTCTTCGGAAAGTTCTCAATATTACAATGGCGTGAAAAGACCAGTATGGTTTATGTACAGCGGAATGGGCTCGCAGTGGACCTCTATGGGAGCTACATTAATGAGAATACCAGTATTTGCTGCTGCCATTGAAAGGTAAAACGAATTTTCAAATAAGTGTACGATACATTTTTTTTCAACGGTGATTTGAAAAGGTACGATATCGATATTATCAGAAAAGAAAATTTTAAAATTGAGTTTATTGGCATTTCTTTTAACATGAATTATAATAAAAATAAAAAAGCCTTTTGTGAACATGAATTATAATATTATTTCGTAAATCCGTAGCGGCCGTACTGTACCTTACAATGTATGAGACAGTAGTTATAATCATCATCATCATCGTCAGCCACATGACGTCCACTGCTGAACATAGGCCTCCCCTAAAGATTTGCAGAAGTAATAACCATAATACGTACTAACATTATAATAAAATCGAAAGTTAAAGTATTGAAGTGACATAACTGATTAAGCTGCCGTAAAAAAATACTGTACCAAGAGCAAAAAAAGTGTGCAATTACACATACACTTTTTTGCTACGTAAGTACATAATTTACATAATTTTTTGTACATAAATATGTACACGCGTAATGAGCGGCGATAGCCTAGTTGGGAGTGGGACGGAATGCCGAGACGAATGTCCGCAGGTTCAAAAGCCAAGGGCTCACACTTCTGACTTTTCTAAAAAATTATGTGTGTATTCTTTGTGAATTATCGCTCGCTTTAACGGTGAAGGAAAACATCGTGAGGAAACCTGCATACCTGAGAAGTTCTCTGAATTTCGAAGGTATGTGAAGTCCGCCAACCCGCACTAGGCCAGCGTGGTGGACTAAGGCCTAAAACCCTCTCAGTAGTAGAGGAGGCCCGTGCTCAGCAGTGGGCAGTATATAATACAGGGCTGGTATGGTAATGTACACGCGTTAGAAGTTATACTTCTTTGGCGTAACAAGATATTTTTTTTTTATTTTATCTTTCCCCTTATTCTACGTGCAAAATTCAAAACTAAAATGTTGACTATAGCTAACTTTAAGGTGTTGGTTTTCGTGACGGAATGCGCGCGCTTCGTAAAAATTTACTCTCATCATTTTTCCCTAACGAGCCAAAAGAAGTATAACTTAAAAAATTGCTATTGTCCAGCAAAGTTTTAGTTTAGTTTAGTTTTAGTTTATTAAGTATAAAGAACTAAAACTAGGTAATATAATATATTTTTGATTTGTCGGTATATAGAGGTATGAAACGCAAGATATTTTTGTTGCAGATGTCGCAGGGTTTTAGAACCAAAGGGCGTAGATATCATTCGGATATTGACTGAACCCGATGAGAAGATATTTGACAATGTTCTCAATTCATTTGTCGGCATCGGTGCTGTGCAAATTGGTCTCACGGACATACTAAAAGCATTGGAGATTGTTCCGGATAACGTTATTGGTACTTACTATTGATAATTTATATATTTATGTTCACTTTAGCGGTGCTTCATCATCATTGCAAAGCATGTATGTACTCTACATTTCACTTGATATATGCCATAAATTTTGTTTATTGTGTCATGGCACTGAATCCATTTATACCTTTCGTCGACGATTTCAGCAATACCGAGTTTTGCGTATTCAGTTATTACAAATCACAATTTTATGTATATTTTAGGTCACAGTGTAGGTGAGCTAGGATGTGCATATGCAGATGGTTGCTTTACAGCTGAGGAAATGATTCTTGCTAGCTACTATCGTGGGCTCGTTAGTGTTGAGGCAGAGCTCCCTAAAGGAGCCATGGCAGCTGTTGGACTTGGATATAAAGATGTAAGCTTACAAATATCAACAACATACAAACATACGAATTGAGGACCTCCTCGTTTTTTGGAAGTCGATTAATAACTTAAACCGATGAACTATCTAGAGCCTAAAATAATTAAATAATTATTGCAGATATCCCCTTTATGCCCACCAGAAATAGATATTGCATGTCACAACAGCTCAGAATCATGCACAATATCGGGTCCTTGTGAAGACGTCAAGAAATTTGTTGCTGACTTGAATAGTCGCGGTGTTTTTGCTAGAGAAGTGAACACTTCGAACATCGCTTATCACTCAAGATACATTGCGAAATTAGGTGAGTATTATAAAAATAACTTCTACGAGGCTATAAAAAATCAAGTTGCTATTGATCCTATAATAAAATTTTAGGTATTCACTTTCTTCTCGTTAATTTTCTGTTCTTTGGTGTAAAGTCTCTCGTGGCTTGTTTGTTATAACACATTTTAGACCACGTAATTAGGGGTCGCAAACCGGGATCCCGGATCCCGAAAATACCGGGATACCGGACCAAAAAAAGGACTCATAAATACCGGTATTGATTTTACAACAACCGGGATTTTCGGTATTTTCGGAATTTGTTAAAATAAATTATGAATACATATATTCATACATAATATTGCCTCTGAATGCGTTAGGCAGATACTAAAGATTACTACTTTGCACGATTCTGACACACTTCTTTGTTTTCATCTATATTTATGAATCTCCTCATGTATTCTTGCCACTTTAGGGTACTATCCATACTCGCCTTATATAGGTACTATCTAATTCGTCAGCCTTCCATCATCCATTCTCTCCAAATTGCCAAACCACGACAACACACTTTGTTTTTTATTTTAGTCATTACATCCCCTTTGACTGCATACAGATCCATCACTACAGTATATGTTCCGCATTCCATCACCCACACATGCTTCTTAATGCTTCTTTCTTCTTCTTATTTGCAGTGCTTTAACTTTTATGCTCCTTCTCCCACATACAAAAATCGACAATAAATCTATCTGTCACTAGTACATTTTTGGATACCTTCCGACTTTCCATAAAGGTGTGTAATGCCCCATTAACCTGCACTAACTGGCAATCAATGTCACTTTCATACTATACCATAAATCGTAATGAAAATACATACCATATATACAAAATCTCTTACTCAATGTAACCTATCATGACATTGCACTCTGTCATAATTTGGTCCCTTTTAAACACCTTAATGTTGGTTTATTTTCTCGTCCTTTGTCCCAAAATAACAATCCATTAACCAGAATCCAGTCTTCGATTCAGTTTACCGGTCATCACAAAAATGAGTTAAGCTGACCACAGTTCACCCCTTATCATCCTATCATAGCTTTTTCTAAATGCTTCACTACACAGGGAGCGGAGCTGGACGTAGCATTCACGTCGCGTTGTTTTGCCGTGCCAATTACTATGACAATGTATGAGAGACGCCACATAGAAACTGCGATGCTTAGCACGCCAAGCTGTGCACATCGCTTCTTTCTGCGAGATAGCGCACTCGCAGAGATTGGACTGTGGGTTGGGGGCATTTGGAGAATTCCACCACGGCATTCCCTGCCTATCGTAAAAGGCGACTAATATGGTCCACCGGGAGTCGCAGGCGGGCGGTAGAAGGCTGTCCGTCTATACTTTTGTGTTTTTAGCACATTGTTGCGATTCCTGTGATGGACCGCAGCGTGACAGGTAGGCCCCACGCTGCCGTTGTCACCGAGGGCGTCCTTCGGTGCGCAGGGGCACCCCCCTCCGCAACAGGAGACGGGCCGCACTAGGCGGTACCGCGCAGGGTCGGTTGCGGATGACAACTGAGACACTTTCGTCAGAGGAAGCCCGCAGCCTTCCCTAATGCGCTGAAGATGGCCACCACGGAGTTTTGGTTGGTATGCCGTGCGCTGTACATAGGTTAGGGACTCGGCCTGGCGGTCGCCCGATGGTTCCATCTTTCCAGGCGGCTCAACGCCGGGTCTTAAGGCCCGATGAACCCAACATAACCGCTCAGTCGCCCCCCTTGAAGCCTGGGCGGTAGTAATAAGTCACTTTCTTCGCGAAAACAAAAAAAAGAAGGATGCTATCGCTCGGCATGACTTCCAGCGGCCGATCATGGCAAACACCACGGCCGGCAGCATTTGTTCTAAGAGCGCTGCGTTGTAGATCCCATGCTGGGCACTCCTCGAAAGTGTGTTGGACCTCGCGACCATTATCACAATGATAGCATACGGCGAACTCTTCCTTTCTGACCCACCACAGGAACGAGCCGCCGTGGCCCGTCAGCATCTGTGTCAGACGGAATATCGCTGTACCGTGGCACCCGTCAAGCTAGCTTAAGAAGACAGATTGCAACTCGCACTGTCACGACGGTCTTTAAGCCTACACTCGTGCTATCCAGCCTGGTATGCCACTCCTCCACGCAAGCACTGCCGATGGAGATCAATTGGGCTTTCATCTCCCCGGGGCCAGTCTCCGCCCGAGACGGGGTGCTTCTTCACGCCAAAAGAATACTAACGCGAGATGTTTGGCCTTTGTCCAATTCTCATGGTAGAGTACCGGCAAAGACACAGACGGCCTCGTGGGAGACTGTGTGATAATCACTGATGAGTCGCTGCACTACCAAACGCTGCGTCTTACTCAGAAGAGCGTCGCATCAAGCAGTTAGGGACTCGGCCCAGACGGGACAACCGTATAAGGCCATGGACTGCACAACTTCAGCGTATAAACCTCGGCAAGGGTTACCGGGAACCAGTCTAACCATGCGTTCTTTCCTGAATACGTTTTAAACAAGCTTGTCGCTATTTAATTACAAATTTAAATGTATAGTACCTACAATTTCTTCAAATCCCGGAAATACCGAAAATACCGGTATACCGGGATTCATCTGAGGTCAGTACCGAAAATACCGGTATTGAAAAAGTGGTCCGGTATTGCGACCCCTACACGTAATATATCAGTAGGATACAGACCGCTCTTGACAGGTCCATCTGGAAATATTTAGGGGAGGCCTATCTTTAGCAGTGGGCTTCATGTGGCTAATGACGATCATAATGATGAATATATCAGAATAATGTTTGTAAAGAAAATGAAAATAAGTCTTCTAACGAGTAGTAATTATTGTTCACGGTTTCTTTTTAGGTGAAAAGCTTGGTTCTAAAATGGAGGATTTCATAACAAACCCTAAGTTAAGAAGCAAAAAATGGCTATCAACATCAGTTCTACCGGAAAATTGGGACAAACTCAAATCACGATATTGTTCAGCAGAGTACTTTACCAACAATTTATTGGTATGTAGACCAAAGATTTAAAAATCTTAGTCATATTATTAACGTGAAATATTGTAAAGATATTATATATTTGTTAAAAGTTAAAACAAATTAACTGCTGCATTGGTTTCGATGAGTGATTAGAATGTCAACCCAGGATATATCCTAGATTAAACTCATAGGTACTTTTACCCCGAAAACTTATACAGCTGATAGTTTATTGCGTTAAAAGACTCACACGGACAGAGCTACGAGCCAAAGCCAAAATTAAAATAAATTTAATCCTGAGTCATACTATATACTATTCCTATTTTAGAGCTCCGTTTACTTTGAAGAAGTGGCCACAAAGATACCTTCTGATGCAATAGTCATTGAAGTAGCTCCGCATGGTTTAATGCAAGCTATTTTGAAGCGCTCTCATGAGAGTTGCATACATCTACCATTGACTAGACGTAAATATCATGATAGTCCTAGTTTTCTTCTGGATGCTATCGGAAAGTAAGTATGATCTTATTTCTAGAGAAGTTTTATGTTAAAATTGTTTACTCTTACTACAGACTACAATATAGGCAGTGTATGGTCCGGTTCCGCAACGCTTTTTCTCTCAATATGTTGTTATAAAACAAGCTTTTGATTTGCAAGCCGTTGAAAGGTTACCAATGTAACGTTATCTGGATGCATACTTCGGTTCTCATCTCTAGCATAGATAAAATGTTCTTGCTTTTATAATTCTCTTTATATTACTATAAGTATTATCTTTTCAATTTTAGATTATACGAAGCCGGTTTGAATCCGAAGATAGACGCGTTGTACCCCAAGGTTACGTTCCCCGTGTCAACTGAAACGCCTGTACTGTCTCATCTCGTGGAATGGGAACATAGCGAAGACTGGTGTGTACGGTTTTATTTTATTTTAGTGGCATAAAAGCTTTTACTCACGTTAAAATATTCTTCACGAATTAAAATCTCAAGAAAGCCAGGTATTTATATGAAATCTACAATCTGTCAGTGACGGTAGAAAAGACAGATATTTTTTTTAATACTGATAACATTGGCCGCATAACTAAGGTGGAAATATTCGTATACATTTTGGACTAAACACCCTTCAGATTAAATTACAAGTATTGATAACGAATCCTACTAATATTATAAACGCGAAAGTTTGTAAGTATGGATGTATGGATGTCTCGATGTATGGATGTATGGATGTCTCGATGTATGGATGTATGGATGTTTGTTACTCTTTCACGCAAAAACTGCTAAACGGATTTCTATGAAATTTGGCACACGGTTATATTATGTTTGGATTAACACATAGGCTACTTTTTATTCCGGGAAATATAAAGCGGGACTTTTATCCCGAGAAAACTCATTCACGCGGGCGGAGCCGCGGGCAAAAGCTAGTGATTTATGATTTCAAAATATATAATTATGTTTAGGCCCTCACAAGTAAAGAAGAATGGTGACATTTTATATCCAACTCGAGAGGTCTTCGTGTCCACCCATGAAGACGATTGGAGTTTTATGAAGGATCACATCAGAGATGGTAACGTATAGCGATCTTTAGGTATTATCATTAAAATAAGTATTATCTTTGTCATTTCATTTATGACCGTTTTCAGTATTGTTCCTATCTCTGAGTTTCATTTGCTGAATATAACAAAAATCGATATTCTTTTTTAGCCCTAAATGACGGACAATAGCAAATTCACTAGAAACAACTGTGAAAAGTTTACTGTTTAGCAATTAGCCATTAATGTCACTTTCATACTATTTATATGAGATATTCACAGCTCGTTATAATAGTTTTCTATGCAATAAATTTGCAAGGCAAAATCATCCCACATAAAATATATATTTGACAAAATCAACAAATCTATTCTGGTGGTGGTGTATGTATTACGTCTGATGTTTCATAGGTATTGCCGTGGTTCCTGAGGCTGCGATCCTATTTCTGGTTTGGGAAACATTAGGAATTTATCAAGGCATAGAATTCAAGAAGCTTCCTGTATCCTTCACTAATGTTGAGTTTCATGGGGTAATAAACGCACAAGTAGAGGACACAATGAGGATAAATATTAACATAATGATCGGATCTGGCAAGTTTGAGGTTAGTGAAATCGTAGCAATTAGTAGCAATATTGCGACCCACGCCTTGGCTTATGAGAAGGACAATATTGAATGCCGTTTTGTAAGCAAAGTCAAGTTACAACCAATAGAGCCACCAAATGTTTGGTAATCTTCACCGCAAATAAAAAAATCGTAATACCAGGAGAGTGCTCAATGGTCTTGAGACCTCAGAGAAAAATGAATAAAACGGAGGGAGGTACTTTTTGGAACCCATAAATTACTTACCATAATATTAAAGTTGTCATTTGACTTTAGTTTTACTATACCGATGGGACCTAGTCGTGCTGTACACATATTTTTCTACAGCATGATTCTGCACCTTTGATGAAAATAAATGTAACTATTTATCAGATATGTCTATCGCATTTAATTTGTTGTATCGACCAATAGTTTCACTTAAAAAGAACGTTGTAAATTTGTCAAAAAATCCCTGCTATTACAGGTAATGGTTTTGCCGAGATTTTTGCCTGCTCACAGGAATCCGATAAAAATAGCATCTACGCATAAGCATTATGTACGGTAGTAAAAATCTTCTAGGCGCTCCAAATTTCCCTAATCATATAGTTTTCTTGGGGAGCTACGACTCGTCCAAGATGCTACTTGTTTACAGACGATAGTGATCAAGTATTATCATACACGCCAATTATCCTAAGATTTATATTATCTGAATTTTCTTGCAAAAAAGAAAGCTGTCGCCTACATGGTAAAATTATTAGTTTGCAACTTTGGGTGATTCCAATTTGATTACTCGACTTTATAAACCATTTAACTGATTTGAATATTTCACGTATTTTATTTTCAAGTTATAATTGTACATTGATAGCTGGAAAATGTTTGAATAGTCAGATTATACGCGGATCAGTTCGCATCTTTGCGTTGCAATTAATTCGTCAATCTTAGCCTCAGATATAAGTAACCAAGGAATATGGATTGAAATTAAACTATTATAACGGTCACGGGGCGGACCACGAAGTGCTGCAAAGCCTTCGAAACGTCGGGAGAAAAATTAAATAAAAAACCGCGATAAAATCCGTTATAATAGTTTAATTTCAATGTCTAACATTCGCGTAAACATAAGGAATCATTAAGGAATATGGACTTTGTCTTAATTATTATAGAGTTATATAATGTTATTATTGTCTGGATTAAAAGTAATTTATATTCTTTGCATGTACTTCAAGGTGACTTGGAAAAATTTGGTGATTTCTACTGGTTGCATATGTGGTTATAATGAAAGGTATAATGTTCACAAATTTGTTAACATACCTGAAATAGAGAAAAGCGATATGATGATGCTAAGCTCCAGAGATGTGTATACAATTATGAACTTAAGAGGACATTATTACGGGTACGTAGAATAACATCATTCAAATAAGGTGTTATAAACTTGCCAAATTTTAATTAATCTATTCTTAATTATACTATTCCAGACCAAAAATGCAATCGATACATGCATGTAACTTGAAACTTAATAAAGCACAAGTAAAATGGAATGGCGATTGGTTGATACTTCTCGACTCCCTTTTACAATTTGGGGCATTGGCAACCGATCACAAAGATGTTGTTACACCAGTTTATATAAACAATTTGTTAATCGATACTTCCAAACATCAAGAAATGCTTTGTGGAGAAATATATAACGCCGTAATTATGGGCAACGAGGATAAAATAATTAGGTAAATACATACATAAACAATGTGTCAAAAGGGGACAATAGCCTTGTTGGGAATTGAACGGTCTGACGAGACTGATGTCCGCATGTTCAAAACCCAAGGCACACACCTCTGATTTGTCTAAGTTATTGTTTATCAATTATCGTTAGCTGTAAAGGTGAAGGAAAGCATCGTGAGGAAACCTGCAAACCTGAGAATTGAAAATTCGAAGGTATGTGAAGTCTGCCAACCCACACTAGGCCAGCGTGGTGGACTAAGGCCTAAACCCTCTCAGTAGTAGAGGAGGCCCGTGCTCAGCAGTGGGCAGTATATAATACAGGGCTGGTATGGTATAGTCTATGGGTATGGTGGTATGGTTTACATAAACAATGCCTACTACTGTTCATTATTCAATATTTTCAGTAAGTTTAAATTGTGTATAACAAAACATGATTTCTATTTAGGTGTGGAGCGGTTGAAATAAGATCTATCGTATATCACCAAAAACCTATGATAGCAAAAGGTGAATGTGTCACGGTACAAAATTCATCAGGAAAAGTAAGATATAATTTGTAATACTTTTATAACCAGGAAAAAACACTAAAATAAGATTTATTGCAGCTGCTTGTGATGATAACAAAGCTTTTTATGTTATTAGCCGTTTCATAGCCCAGGTATTATAGGCATGAGCGTGAGCCAAGCCATGAATAAGAAAGGTCGATAGGCGGCGCGGCTTCTTATAGATTATTATTAAACTTCTGTGTTTAAATTATGTGGTCTTCTAAAAAAAAATACGATACATGGGTTATTGTGACGATTTCTTAACACTACATACTAACGAAGACAAACAAACAGTATAATTAGAGTACAAAATACTGCATGTAGTATGCGCTAAAAACACCATTCTTCTTCTTTGTCATTTTCTTCATGACTGAAGGTCGTGCCCGCTTTGGTAAGCCTTGGTGGTGGCGCTGATGAGCTGCTTCCACTCCACCCTGTCTTGTGCCCGTCGCAGAGCATCCGTGACTGGAATTCCCATGATCTCTCTGATGGTGTCAGACCATCGGGTAGGTGCTCGGTCTCTAGGTCTTTTGCCATCTACACCACCCACCACCAGCTTATCCAGGTTGTCTGACTGCCTTCGTGCTACATGGCCAAAGTACGAGAGGATCCGCTGGTAGCAGATTGTGGAGAGTCTGGTTTTAATCTTTAAAAACACCATAGACACATATAAATAAAAAGTTATTTGCAGGAATTTAATAATCGCTCGCATCAAGATAACAATTGTTCCCATTTCGTTAAATTGACAAGCACGAAATTTGAAGATTTTGACCAATTACATTGGGTTAAAATGAATGAGGCAAAATGCAACGCACCAGTTAAGGTAATAAAACTTTTGACATATACCATCAGACTAAATAATTCTTACTAATGATATTATATATGATGGTTATGTCATTGATTTGAATAGAATTTCGAGGGTATGTGAAGTCTGCCAACCCGCACTAGGCCAGCGTGGTGGACTAAGGCCTAAACCCTCTCAGTTGTAGAGCAGGCCCGTGCTCAGCAGTGGGCAGTATATAATACAGGGCTGATTGCATGTCATTGATTATAAATCATAATAATATTATATTATAATTGAATATTTAACGAAACAGAACAATATTGGGATTAGTGACGATTAAAAAAGCAAATTTTTATTATGGTCCGACGAATTGCTTACGTTTCATCTGACAATATGTGAGCAGTTTAAGAAAGTATCGATCCAGAGATTTTTTTTATTACTCATGGGAATTTTTAAGATGCTAGTTATTGACAAAGCGCAATATTATCTTACCTTACTAATATTATAAATGCGAAAGTTTGTGAAAATGTTTGGTAGTTTGTAAAAATAAATGCAGAAAAAACTAAACGGATTCGGATGACATTTGGCACACGTGTAGATCATGTCATGGATTAACATAAAGGCATTTTATCCCAGTAATTTACTGCAATGGAAAATAATGGATATATTTTATCTGATTCTTTAAGTAGATGGCGCTGGCGTCCTATTGTGTTTTGGGAACTTTTGTAGCGGGAAAGGCCTTTCACACGGGCGAAGCCGAGAGCTACACGTAGTTAATAATAAAGTTTTCAGTATTTAGAAGTTTACCCTACATTATTATCTAAGCTAGCTTTTTATTTTCCATCATTAATTTTACTTCTAATAAAAATGTCGGTAGATCTTTTGTATCAATAATAATTATTATTAATTTAATGTATCTTGACTTATCATAAGTGCAACTATGTTCTACGTGATGAATAAAGTATTTAATTTTATTGTTATTTAAGTTAATAAATGTATAAATAATAAATTTGTGTTACCTGTTTTGAATTGACAGGTTTGCTACGCCGGAATATCACTGAGGGACTGCTATAAGGCAATTGGAAGTATAATGGAAAGCGATTTTTTTGGAATAGACTACAGTGGAATTAATAAAAGGCAAGTTTTCACCTACTTACACACCTTTTTTTTCTTGTATTTTAACTTGCTACACACAGGTCCTTATAGCACTTTCAGTACGATCAATATATTGCAATGTTGATTAACAAGACTGGTCGCGTTCCGCTGAGCTCAGTAATTGATTCACCCGATCTATCTGCTATTACAAGTATTTATTTTTACCAATAGTACAGTGATCACTATAAATTTGGGTGGAGAATATATCTGGTACACTCCGAACATCCCCTATCTTTATACTAATACATGAAAAATACTTTTTTAAGTATCGAGGAGTACAGAAAAGTAAAATATATGAAGTGCAATCGAATTTCAACCAGTAGGTGACCTCTAGTTTTACCAATATTATAAATGTGAAAGTTAGTGAAAATGTTTGGATGTTTGTTAGAAGTAAACGCAGAAACTACTAAATGGATTTGTATGAAATTTGGCACACGAGTAGATCATGTCCTGGATTAACACATAGGCTACTTTTCATCCCGGTAATTTGCTCCCATCGGAAATGATCGTATTTTTATCTAATTCTTTAAGTCGATGGCGCTGGCGTCGTGCTGTGTTTAAGGGACTTTTAAAGCTAAAAATGCTTCACACGCGCGACGCCGCGAGCAACATCTAGTTTTAAATAAATCAGAGAATCATTCAAATTTTTCATCAGGAATGAAAGAGTGATGGGTGTTGTTAGTCGTGGTGCCATGGCGACGACAGTCGACGCTGACTTGGACTTGCTGTGGCCGGTGCCTGAACATTGGAGCTTGGAAGATGCTGCGACAGTTCCGCTGCCGTATCTTCTAGTCTACTATGCTTTGGTATTTCTAATTATAATTAATACTATGAATATAAACTTTATTATGTTTCTTACAAGTTCATGCATAAACCGTGGAGTGCATTTAGATGTTTGGCATTTAGATAGACCAAGTCCTGTTTTATTTTATTTATTATTTATTTATTTATTATGAATAGGTACAGTTAATTTAAGTTCTTATATACTAATACGATGCCCCACAAAACTACTTACGCAGTTTGTCTGCAGGAACATAACGAGCCTCTAACTTAACATAAAAATATTATCATGCTTTAGGATAATAGGTACCTAATAAACATTGTCCAAGGTATCAAACATATATTTTTTTAATAATTTAACAAACTTGCCTTCTTTTGGCTCAGACCTAATATGCATCGTTAACGTATTTAAAGGATATGGGATACGCTTCTTCAGGGTTCTGTCACCGTAGTAACTATTAACCCTAGGTACATCAAATTTTTCTGCATATATTGATCTGGTGCAATATTTGTGCGATATCAAAGTTTTATACTCCTGGCTCCGTGGCTGTTTCTAAGCACTAAATATTTATGTTTCAAAGAAAATATGGAAGAATTTTTGTAACTTTACATAATTTCCTGTAATTATTCTTACAATTGTTAATAGTTTAAACAGGCTGTTACGAGTCAGAGAAGGACCCGTGAGCTAAAGCTATTAGATTTAGAATTCTATAATTTAGAATCCTACTAATATTATAAACGCGAAAGTTTGTAAGTATGGATGTGTGGATGTTTGTTACTCTTTCACGCAAAAACTACTTAACGGATTTCGATAAAATTTGGCACACGGGTAGATCATGTCCTGGATTAACAGCCTTCTTTTTATCCCGGTAAAATATAAAGCGGGACTTTTATCCCGGAAAAAACTTTTTAACGCGGGCGGAGCCGCGGGCAAGGCAGTATTTCATAAATTCTCTGAATTTATATTGTATCTGAATCAAAAGCCATATCTGTTTCTCGGTTGTAAATAAAGAACTAGTATTTTTTGTTTTAGTTTTATAATGCAAAGCATAAAATATTCCCTTCATTAACTTCTTCAACACCTATATTCATTTTCGTCAGCTACCTCCGTTTCATGTGTGTGATATTTTAGTTGTTTATTTTTGGTTATGATTTTATCTTTATACTGTAATGATGTTCCAGACTATAAGAAGCCAGATCGAGCAGCACCACAGTATTTTAATCCTGGATGGATCTACTGCCCTCGGTCAGGCATTCATATCTGTATGTCTCGATATAGATTGCAATGTATTCACAACCGTTTCCAATATCGAGAAGAAGCAATTGTTACTGAAGAATTTCCCAAAACTAAAAGGTTTGTTATTTCAAAAATAATATTATTTTTATGCTGATATTGACAAAATAGTTCAAGTGTAGCGCCAAAATTGGGTTGAGGTTTTATTTTTAAAAACGAAATGAACGCAAGATTTGAGTAAATTTTCTAGATCAGTTCTGATTGTTTTAAAATGTCTATTGTTGGTAGGTCTCTCATATGTAAGAGTCCGTCTGACCGCAATGTCTATTTCTACCGCCAAGCAGCAGTGTGCATGCACTGTTGTGTTTAGGTTTGAAGGACATTGTAGCCAGTGTAACTACTGGACATAATGAAACTTAACATCTTATGTCTCAGGATAACGAGCGCAGTAGAATACAACATAGTACTTTGTAACTCAAGGTAATGAATGGTGTTGCTACTGTTTATGGGTGGTCGTACCGCTTTCCATCAGGCGAACGGCACGCTCGTCTCGTCATTCTATGCATTAAAAAAAAAAGTTGAACAAATCTCTTGTGGCTTATTACAACTTTCATTTTAACCCTCAATAAACCCTCACCAGGCTGCTCTCGTTCTATTTCTACAATTTCTATACATACAATTTGACTTTTTTTTATACAGCACTTTTTATATTATATTTTGTAGAACTCCTCAAAAAATTACATCTTGGTGAAGGCTTATAAAGTGTATGATTTGCGATCTATTGATTTATTGTTTATTTCCAGAAGAGAACACGATTGATTGCAGTACTACAGATATCAAATCTGCAATCGCAACCAATAATATGAAGTTTTCATGTGACATTGTAGTAAACTGCGCAAACGAAGTATCGATACAGGTATATTACAAAAAAATATGCAATAATTGTGATGTATCGAAAGTCACCAGTAGTTAACAAAAGGTAAAATGTTTCAGCCCTATTTGAAATGTGTTGCCAACTTCGGCGTTTTGCTAGACATCATTGAAGTACCGAAGTATGAAGTTATTGGAATGAGTAATTTGACAGCCGGCAGGAATATAACTTTAGTTTACCTGCCCAACTTATTCAGACCTCAACATTTGGAAGAAAGGAGAGTGAGTTCTTTGTTTTTTTTTTGTTATTAGTACTCCAAGTAATGAATTTTAAAATTTAAACAATCGGATAAAATCTAAAATATTTGTTTTATTATTGTATTGCAAATTTGTTATGACCGTGTCGCGACTTTATAATTAGACTAACGTTTGCGCGCGGCTCCGCCCGCGTGGAAAAGTTTTTCCGGAATAAAAAGTAGCCTATAGCACTCAGGAGTAATGTAGCTTCAAAATCGGTCCAGTAGTTCCTGAGATTAGCGCGTTCAAACAAACAAAAAAACAAACTCTTCAGCTTTATATATTAGTATAGATAGTATAGATTAACAAGTCTCTAACTGTTTCTCTAAATTAAATGCAAACTTTCAGCTTCTTCAAGCGAGAATAAGTGAAGGCATTACTCGAGGTATAGTGAAACCTCTCAATCGCATGGTTTACTCGCCCACAGACGTCAGTAAGGCGTTTCGGCTATTCTCTGCCAATAAGTGTTATGGTCGAGTACTTATCAATATAAAGAGTGTGGAATCAACGCATCAAGTGGCTTTACCGACGTACGTATAGTGTAATTGGTTCACCTTTACTGGTGGTAGGTCTCTCATATCTAAGTGTCCGTCTGGGTGGGTACCACCGCAATGTCTATTTCTACCGCCAAGCAGCAGTGTGCATGCACTGTTGTGTTTCGGTTTGAAAGACATTGTAGCCAGTGTAACTACAAGACATAGTGAGACGCCACACAGTACTTTGTAAGTCAAGGTGCTAGATGGTGTTGCTACTGTTTATGGGTGGTCGTATCGCTTACCATTAGGCGAACGACATACTCGCCTCGTCATTCAAAGCATAAAGAAAAAAAACTTAAAACATGTGAAACTGGCCCTAAAACTTAAAAAAAAACTTATCAGATATCTATTCAACGAGCCATTAAAAATAATAATAATTACTAAACACATTTGATTGATTTAAAAAATATTTGACTATAGGTCATCGTTGTTGGATGCAGATCGTTAATCACACCGTTTAGTCAGATTTATGAAGTGGAGTCAATAAGCAGCTTTGTAAAAGAAACATGTAATATTATTTTCTAATATTTTTCTTAAAGAAAAGCAGCGTATTTAGAAGGAACACACATAATAATTAGTGGTGCGAGTGGATTTGGCATAGAAATTGTTGATGGAATTATTAACAGAGGAGCAAAGAATGTGATTTTGCATTGCAATAGACAATCAGGATATCTACAATATAAATTGCAGTAAGAGCTTTATTATATTTTATTGTGAAATCATTACAGTTGCCTATTTGGAGCGACATTATGGATCATGACAGCAATAATAAACTTTTGTGATATTTTCGTCATCTATTTATTGATTTTTGTGATGTTATTCATTATACCCATAATGATAGTATAAGAAAAAAAACTAGGTTCAAGAATAAATAAAATCTACGCATATTGGCAACGGAGAGATATGCTAATCGTATACGGATACCATAAACCATTTTAAAGTTATTTCGTATTTTCAGAACATGGAAGAACTCTGGCGTATCTGTATCATTATGTTCCGAAAATATTCAGGATAAGAAAACTTGTACCACATTCATTAAAAAAGCAAAGACCAAGGGGCCAGTACACGGTATATTTATAGTAGAAGAAGTTATATCAAGTAGTAAGACCCGAAATTATAAAGAATTAGTAAAATTAAACTATACTATAAAGTGGTGTGAAAAATCAGAAGGATCTGTTGTTGATAATATTGATGATGTGTCAAGTAAATTATGTCCTGAACTGAGGTTAGTTCGTTCAAACAACTTACAACTGGCTTATAATATTGGTAATATTCCCCATAACTTTAACAGGTGACAAGGACATTATAATAATTATTATTATCTATTGCGCTGATCACAGTGTTAACAAAAACACAGCATTAGTGCATATGTATTACAGCGTGGTGGCAAAAATAGACCGAGCTGAAATCTAACCACAGATTTTCATGCGTGGAAAACTATTATAAGACAAATTTACGCCCTTTGAACTAATCACCATTACTATGTTAATTACGAGCATACAAAAAGAGGTTCTATGTTTTAGGTCATTTGTAGTCGTCGCTTTAACATCTCCAGAAGATAAAACTAAACGTATTATATTAGAACGTAAAAAGACTTGTGAACTCAGAAGACAAAGAGGCCTGCCATCACTCGTCTATCAAATTGAACTTTCCAAAGAGGTAAATTGTTTCCTAAATTAGTGATTCAGTTGTAAACTAGCTGTACATATAGTTTATTATGCTTGGACGCCATCTCAGTCTATTATACCCCCTCCCCCACGATACACCTCCCTAGTCTTCGCATTTTAAAAGACGCGCGAAGCGTCGCGGCTGCTTGATATGAGATCTCTAACTAAACGTAAACCTGTTTTCTTTTGATTCCGTGGGTATTGATGAAATAAATACTTATTGCTACTCAAAATGAAGCTACGTTTTCTTCAGTTATTTAATTTGCAGTCCAATGAGCGGTTTACGTGATACGTAAACGAACAGACCAAATTTTATTTTTTGTTCTATTTTATGTTTCTCGAGTCACCCAGTTATTATTCTACAAAAGGAGTTATAGTACACTGAATATTCACGACTTGTATTATATGCAGATAATAATTCCGATTTTAGTGACATCAGACTCGCAGTCTGTATAATGTTGCCGTTAAATTTCAATTTGAATAAAATAATAATTATTTAATTCAGTCTGACGTTCGGATTTGCCTTTTTTCAGCAAACAGAAAACATCGAAGATTTCTTAATACATACAAGTTCTAAAAAGCTATCTACGATGTTCACGGCTTTGGAATCTGCTATTGAACATGGAAACGATGCTAAATTCACAACCAACAACGAACAGCTGTCTATAGACTTTGTCAAAAAACTAATAAGAACTCTAGGTTAGTAAAACTAAAGTTATTTTTAAGTATAGTTAGGGAGCAAAGAGAGAGCACGGACTACGTTAATAAAAATGAATTTACTAGTGACCTGATATAAGATGATTTTCACACTTCATAAACTACCACAATTCAAATTAATAATAGCAATGTGACTCTTCCCATATATATTATATGGACGTCCGAAATGCGAATACCTCGCTTTTTCTACAAAAGGCAATACCAAACCCTCAAAGTGTAGCGGCTTTTTGATTCCTTTTTATTTCAATTATTTACACATAGTTTTTCAACACAATAATTTTATCTTAAATGAAAATAGCTAACCCAAGATAGAGATATTATTAGTGTGTTACAATTAATTAAAAGGAAATATAGGATCGACTGAAGCAGTTGCTACGCGCAAAAGTAGCATTGTTGCTTCAAAACGACTCGAATACGTACTGCATCTCACCCCGCACCGCATCGAAAATTATATTCTGTAACTTATAAACCATATAATTAAAGTAATGATATATTTTTCAGGACACGCTGTAAATTTTGCTGACTTTGATAATAAAACACCTTTGAATGACTTGGGTATAAATAATTTAATACTGAGAGAAATAAAGGCTCTAATATACACGGTATATGGAGTGAAATATCCTCTAGAATATTTACAACAAATGACAATTCACAGGTAAGACAGCTTTTTAGTAATGTACCTATCTCATAGGAGAAATTTGCCTGGTTTGATTCCCAACTATCCAAATACCAGTGCATTGATGTCTTGTGCTATGAATTTAATGAAGAACATGTAAGTAGTATGAACTACTGTAGAGTATCATCATCATCAGCTTTTGAATGTCTACTGCTGAACATAGGATTACTAAAGATATCCAAACCGACTTGTTACAAGTGGGCTGTATCCAGCAAGTTCCTGGGTATTTATCAAGTCATCTGCTGAGCATAATAGACTTAAAATCAAAATATCAGGATATTGAACGTTACGAATACTTTTAGAATTAGGCAAAAGAAAAAATGTATCTTTTAGAAATGAGAATAGTTACTATACTTATTAAATTCTAATGATTAGTGGTGACAATCCCTTACTGCCAGCACATAAAACAAATAATAACTAAGTAATAAAGATCAGAATTACATGGATTTGAAATTTACCTCTCAATCATTTACCTGGTCGGTCGGTTACAATACTTTTGTGAAACTATCATAAATATTTATTTGCCCTAATAGCACTTAAAATATGTATTTGCAGATTAATGACGCTAGGTGATAGCTATAGTGAGACGGAGGTGAAGACTGGTCTGGATGCCCTCTTTTCGTATGTGGACCCTCATGAATATAGAGCATCTGAACCTGTCGTGTTTATGCCTACTGCGTGTAGTAATAATAAGATCGATGATGTACGTTACCATAATAATTTAATTATATTTATGTTTTAAATTCCCCCACAGAGTGTGTAGATGCCGCCAAATAATAATTATTAACAACAGTTTCATAGTAATTACAGCCTCATCAGCGTAGTTGTATTGCGTGCGCGGTACACCGCTCTGAGGTCTCGGGTTCGAATCCCGTGTCGGGCAAATTAATATTGAATTTTTCTGCTCAGTATCAGACTGGAGTCTGGAATTTATGCCCGATATGACGATAGGCTCGCTCCCTATCACATCATGGGATGGAACACACGTGACGTAAAGTGGGTGCCCTGGTTGTGCCTCTGCCTGCTCCTTCGGAGATAAAGACGTGATGAGTGCTTTTTTTTCCTTCTTGGAGCTTTGTGTTGTGTAACTCATGCAACAGGATCATCTTGTCCGCATTGCGCCTAAAAGACTTCCAGTTTGCGAATTGCCTCAGCTGGAAGGTATAAAATATTAGACAAGATCGATATTATGCGAGATTATGAGTTCTAAACGAACCTCTATAGATGTATACCTAACAAGAAAAACCAAACCAAATTACAGTGGATTTTATATTCTTTACTCATTTGTGGACTGATTTTTTATATTTTGTCTCAATATTTTAGGAAGCAGAAATAGATTGTTCAGAAACTTATCTCTTGATGGTGCCAGGTTTCGAAGGGCACCACGAGGTGTTCACTTCACTGTGCAATACACTTAAAATACACGCTGTAACGTTCCAGACGGGATTGGATATTCAGCAAGAAAACATACCTGAAATGGCGAGACGCATTTTGAAAGTGAGAGACACGTTAAGATTCCTTACGTTTACACTAATTTTAGACACTGAAATTAAACTACTATAACGGACCACCCCGTGACCACGAAGTGCTGCAAAGCCTTCGAAACGTCCGGAGAAAAATAGATTAAAAAACCGCGATAAAATCAGTTATAGTAGTTAAATTTTAAGAGACCCGTTAATTTTTTCAAAGCATTAATATTATTAGCACATTAACTTTAAATTACCTAATATATTAAAAATTGGGATGCAATGATTGGCGTGTGGTAAGCGTCGGTCTGCATAATATAATTTTATTTCTCTTTATTTTCAATTTTCCTTTTTTTACATTTTTATATATATACTAAAAAAAACATTAATGCATAATATTATAAAAATATAAAAAAGTGAATCACCCTCCGATGGCGAGGCTCAAGACCTACTAACTATTAACTATTATCGAATGAATATTCGAGTTAAATGTTTTTTCTGCAATAAATTTATTAGGCTACTATTGATCGAGTGTTTGGTGGACTTCCGATAAACCTGGTAACTTTTTGATAAAATTGTATACTTTTATTCACAGAGTGTCAAGCGAATGTTCGATCTCAAAAGGAAGTTCTATTTATTGGGTTACTCTTTTGGCGTCAACATCGCTTTAGAATTAGCATCGTTACTAGAAGAAGAAGGTACAATATTACGTTATTTGCTTTAGCAAATAGAATTAAATGATAAAATATGTTTTAACATATTTTATCATTTAATTCTATTTTTTTATAAAATTGCTTAAACATAGTCATCGAAAGTCAATTCTACAATATTAATCTCATTAATATTCTAAATGAGATAGTTTGTCTAAATTTTTAGATGTTTGTTTAAAAAAATCCAGAAACCACTAAACAGATTTAGGTAGAAATCTGACTAATGAATACCGTACATTTCCTGGATTAGCATGTAGGTTACAAGGGACGTTATCAGGGTAGTTACCCGCCGTAGGAAATTATTGAATATTTTTAACATACTTTTCAATTACATGTTATTTAATTCGTAAACATTGCATAATGAATCATTACATTGATTTAATTTGGCTCGAGTGTTATAATTTGCTTTCTAGCTTTGAACCGGGAAAGGTCTCTTTTAAATGGTCACAGATAAAAGGTTGAATAATTAAATCTTATTCATATGTTTTAGGTCACACGGGAATCGTTTTCTGTTTGGACAGCAGCCCAGATGCCTTGAAAATACTATTAGATGAATATATAGACACGTTCACTGAGGATGATCTGCAAAATTCAATTATTGAACACATGTACCGTCTTTTCGGTGGACGAAACATAGACGATCTTGAACCGGAAATAAATAACATCCATGACTGGACCGCCAAGGTTGAATTTTGTATCAAAGCACTTAGAAATGTTGCCAACCATACACATGAGTTTATTAAATGTACAATACAAAGCTTTTACGATAAAATAAAAGCCGCTCAAGACTACACGCCGAATTACAAACTAAAATCGGAGCTAGTGCTTCTGAAGGGAGCGCAGATCAATAGCAAGCTGGCAGAAGACTACGGCTTGAGCAAGTACAGCACACAGCCGGTGCAAGTTTTCAACATAGAGAAAGACTTCGCAGCGGCTGCACGAGACTGCAGGGTTGCTAGTATCGTCAATAGACTTCTGAAACATCGCATCTTGGAAGAGTGTGAACAGAAAAACTTGTAAAACAAACCACCGGACACTATAAAATAATTTAAAATATAAAATACGGCCACTTAACAAAACATGACTTTTATTTCGAAAGTAAGACGTTCGCAGAAACAAATTTGCTGAGTTTTTGTGACCAGTCGTCTGCCCGATTCCAAACTTCATTTGGGGAATTCAAGCCGTGGTAAATGAAAAACCCACAAAAATATTGTCCTATTCGGACACAAATCTAGTTTCTCCCGATTCAAAACACGTAGACATTGTCACTAGACCAAAAAAACGATGTACAAAATGATATTGAACTTGTTTTTTCGTTTTGAAAAATAATATTTTGCATACAACAATTTAAATTTAACCTAGTCAGTTTGTAAACTAACAAACGTCAAAATCTTTATCTTCACATACATTCACATTTATAATACTAGTAGCCTTTGATTAATTATATACCTAGATAAACACTGAACGTTTCAAACGCGTCGAAAAAAATAAAGGCGAGTTGTTCCCCACTAAATGAGTTCGAGTGAATTATTTTTTGTTGTTTTTAATAGATATAATTTTCTCCCCGTTTTAATAGGAACCATGTAATTACTGGTATCATTATGCGCGCACACAAGGATACGCAGAATTGTGCAGCGATAGCGTATGACACAGCTGTCACGCATACTAGCTTAAGAAAAGTTGGCCTGTTTGTTTTAGTTGCATTGCAGCGCGTCACTCTATCTAGGTATATAATTAATCAAAGCTAGTAGCATTATTATCTCTTTTAAATGTTGCACAAACAATACAATACAAACAACCTCTTCACATAAAAATTTCAATACCGTCGTTAAACTGTATGGCGTATCAGTGCACAATACTTGAATAATATTTGAAAATACAATTGGAAAAGTCCTACCATTCTCTCCGGCTAAACTTAAACAGCCGTAGAGTGTTTTCGAGATAATGACGTGAATAATTATTGCTACCAGTTGGATCGTTAAGGCTTGGTTAAACTGAACGCGTTTTCGCACTTTAAGAGACCGAGATATTTCTGTAACGATACAAGTTACTAGCTACGCATCACACTAGCCTTTTACCATGTGCTATAGCAAAAATAAGTCTTCTTTCATTTGCACATTATATTCCGCTCCTATCGGTCGTCAAATACTCTTCAAGCATTTCAGACACAATTTGGCATAGTCTTACAAGCCGACTACTTGAAGATAACCTTCTCAGTACCCAATTCAGACCAAATCTCATAATAAAAACTCTGAAACAATTCTAGAACTCAAGACTTCAGTTCCATGGCCCATATAGGATTACACTAGATAAAGGCCCTGTACGCGCTTTACATCGCGTTCCGTCTGACCAAAGCCTTAACAAGTTCTATAGAAACGTGTGTGAGTGAACAATTTTAATTTGCACGATAGCCTAAAGAGAATAAAAGAAGTTAGACTATGAGTTCCTTTTATACAGCTCTTGATTTTTTATAGTCGTTATTGGACGGTGTGATTTAATTACCTTTGTTTTAATGAACGCGCGCATGCTCACGCCTTTTATCCTCGAAGGGGTAGGCAGAGGCGCAACTAGTGCACCCACTTTGCGCCAAGCGTATTCCGTCCCATGATGTGATAGGGGGCGAGCCTATCGCCATACCGGGCACAAATTCCAGACTCCGGGCTGATACTGAATAGAAAAATCCAATATCACTTTGCCCGACCCGGGGATCGAACCCGAGACCTCAGCCTTGCAGTCGCACCGTAATACAACTACGACACCGAGGCAGTATTGTTTTAATGAAGATTGCTTGAAATTAAGTTTGATGGATACACAGTACAAATTTTTCATGCATACATTGTCATTGATCATTTTTGACGTAGTCATCGCTGTATAGAAAGAAAATATAGGTACTTACATCCTTATCCTTACATAATTATAAAACACAGTCCCCTGCCACGTCTGTCTGTCTGAATGTGATACACTCAAAAACTACCAAACGGATTTTGATGAATTTTGGTCTGGAAATAGCATAAAACCTTAGAAAGGACCTAGGATACTTTTTATCCCGGGAAACTATGAAGTTTTATCCTGGAAAAACTTTTTTATGCGGGCGGAGCCGCGAACAAAAGCTAGTTAAAAATAAAGGTATAAACTAATGGACTATGTTAATGATAACAGGATATTCATTCCTCAGGCAATGAAATGTAATTGTTTATTGCTTTTCATAAGTATGAGTAGGTAAATTGAAAATCAAATATACGAGAAATTAATAAATTTACCTTTGTCAATGCAATGCAATGCAATCAGCCCTGTATTATATACTGCCCACTGCTGAGCACGGGCCTCCTCTAACTACTGAGAGGGTTTTAGGCCTTAGTCCACCACGCTGGCCTAATGCGGGTTGGCGGACTTCACATACCTTCGAAATTCAGATAACTTCCCAGGTATGCTGGTTTCCTCACGATGTTTTCCTTCACCGTTAAAGCGAACGATAATGAATAAACAATACACACGTAACTACGAAAAGTCAGAGGTGTGTGCCTTGGGTTTGAACCTCCGGACATTGTCTCGGCAGACCGTTCCATTCCCAACTAGGCTATCGTCCGCTACTAGGCTATCGTCCGCTTTATAAATAAATCCTCTATCAATTCAGGAGCCAAGGCGACAAAAACCTTAATAAAGGTAATCAAGATAAAAATAAATTAAAATTAATCATCGATTGAAAAATCTTTATTGTGCAACATATACTACGGCAAAGTAAAAAGAAATGTATAATATTTTTTTAAATACGTGAGACAATTATTGGCGGATTATCGCTAACAAGTATACAGACAGCCAGTATTAATTATGGGCCTAATTATAATGAACTAAAGAAGGTGTTTTGATTTGGAGAAGTCCCTACGGAAATTCAGAATACTAGAAAAAGGTTTCTGTGATTCACCCGAAGCTTACTAGATGGCGCTAGTTGGTAATATATTTTAATGCTTATCTACCAAAAGAGGCAAAAGATGCTGAATTATGATTTATGAGTAACGTAAAATATTCACAATCTTAGTATTTTATACGACATCCTCTTTATTATTCGATTGAATAAATTGTATTTAGGAATTTATTAACAACGAAATATAAAATTAAATGCAATTCAAGCAATAATATCTTCATAACTACAGTACTTTCAGGTACGCAGATTTTCTTTTTATGATTTTCTTTTTGTAAGTTCAAAACGGAGTATCTTTTATTGTGAGAATTACATGGTGTTGCTTCTAAAACTGTGCTAAACTGTTGTGGTTTATTTAAATATCTTACAATTTTGAAATAAAGGAGATTGATTTTTATGGCATTATAAATGACGAGACGAGCATGCCGTTCGCCTGATGGTAAGCGATACAAACACCCTTAAACAGTAGCAATACCATCCAGCACCTTGACTTACAAAGTACTGTGTAGCATTCCACTGCGCTCGTCATCCTGAGATATAAGATGTTAAGTCTCATTATGTCCAGTAGTTACACTGGCTACAATATCCTTCAAACTGAAACACAATAGTGCATGCACACTGCTGCTTGGCGGTAGAAATAGACTTTGCGGTGGTACCCACCCAGACGGACTCTTACATATGAGAGACCTACCACCAGTACAGATGTCCGCTTTTTGTATGAATGCTGGGCCTCAAAATTTAACCAGGCTCAAACTTTATGGATATTAAAGGGGGAAAATATGGATCTTGGGTCCATTAAAACAATATTTTTATACCCCTCCATTTATTCCAAATTTTTAATAAAGTTCATTTTATCCGTAGTTTTCAGGCAGAATAAAATTACATAAATCTCAAAATCGGAGCACTTAAAAATTATTTGATTTATTGCAAAGGCCTAGTTTTTGGGAGTACTGTCCAAATATATATAAAGATATTGGGTTAGAATTTTAAGCCCGTTTTGGACATGTCCTTTTTACTGCAGTATTTTTTTAGCAGTTCAAATTTATTTCAAAATACTTTTCTAGTTGCGCACTAAAATAGCCATCTTTATTTAAGTATCGCTTCCGTGCAAGCAAGTCAAGGAATATCTCCAAAAAAGCGGTTTGGCAGAGCTATGTTTGTTTTCAGAAAAAAATTAGGCTTTAAGCTAGGATCTAGGTCACGCAAACAACATCGTAAATTGCAGCACTTTTTCATACACATGATTGTATATTTTTCACAAAACCATATTTTTATCAACTTTACTATGTTTTATTTCTAACGGTAAAGGAAAACATCGTGAGGAAACCTGCATATCTGAGAAGTTCTCTATAAGAATTTCGAAGATTTGTGAAGTCTGCCAACCCGCGCTAGGCCAGCGTGGTGGACTAAGGCCTAGCCCCTCTCAGTAGTAGAGGAGGCCCGTGCTCAGCAGTGGGCAGTATATAATACAGGGCTGATTGCATTGCATTGCATTTCTAAAGTTATCTAGTTAAGTAATTAGATCGAGCTTAATGGTGAACGCCAGCATCTCCTGAAAAAAATTAGTTCTTTTTATAATTTACATATGTACATACATACATACACACACTCACGCCTTTCATCCCCGAAGGGGTAGGTAGAGGCGCAACTGCGCACCCACTTTGCGCCGTGCGTAATCCTTCCCATGATGTGATAGGGGGGCCAGCCTATCGCCAAATCGGTTACAAATTCCAGACTCTGGGCTGATAGTGAGGCGTAAAACCCAATATCTCTTTGCCCGACCCGTGGATCCAACCTGAGACGTCAACACTGCAGTCGTACTAACTATGCCACCGAGGCATTCTCTTTATAATAGGTATAGGTTATTTAGGAGGGAGCTGTCAGTTTGGAAGCCGCTACCGCAACTCATAGATATCCTCAATTCCAGCGCTAATAAAGTCACCGCTAAGAAGTAAAGCTCTATCAGAACTTAATTGGGTAGCTGACTACTTTTTACTTTTAAATACATTTATCAAAAATGTGTTCTAAAATTTTGAGGAAAAAATAAAATAAAATACAAACAATAATAAATCCTACTAATATTATAAACGTGAAAGTTTTGTAAGTATGGATATCTGGATGTATGGATGTTTGTTACTCTTTCACGCAAAAACTACTGAACGGATTTCGATGAAATTTGGCACACGTGTAGATTATGTCCTGGATTAATACATAGGCTTCTTTTTATCCCGGGAAAACTCATTCACGCGGGCGGAGCCGCGGGCAAAAGCTAGTGAGTTATAAACCTTTAAAGGTTGGTGGAAGGGGCATCTGTCAGATAACGGAAACAGCAGAATGTGACGTCACCGAGTGTCGCCAGCCATAACGCTGCTTGCGTGCGAAAGAGACTACGCGATATCCCCACTACACCCCCACTTTTGCTCACAACAATAATTCAAATATGAATAACTGCTTTAGCTGTCAACCAATTTTGATTCCGATTTTGCACGAATTTATACTTCGTATTATTTTCTGCGATATATAAAATAATGTACAAACTCAAACAAAGGAAAACCCTATTATATTTCCTGGCAACTAAAGTAATTATTATCAAATAGTTACATCACTAATAATTCCTCGAATGTACAAAAAAAAAGAATTTCTCATGCTAAACATCTGTATTAAAAAAAAACAATGAATACACTCAAACAAATCTATTGCACCCTTTGACCAAGGTAGTAAATAACAAATTAGCATAACAGTAACGGTACTTAATCTCGGACTGTAGACACCTACTTACCTCAAAATTACTGCTGCAAACCGTTTCCGGGGATTTGCGAGCGCCTCGTAGAGTAGAATGTTTGTTATGCCTTAACGTAGTACGACTTTCTGAGAGCTGTTATTTTGGCTCTAGTACTGGGAAAATCGTATTAGTCGTTTAAAAAAAGTGTTGCTCGATCTAGGAATCGAACTCAAGACGTCCTTGTCTACTGTCCATAGCTTACTGATACTATAACAGTAAAACTTTTAAAGATGTTTGGATGTTTAATGAAAGTAAACTTGGAAACCGCTGAATAGATTTGGATCCAAATCTAGCATACATATAGTCCAAATCCTGGATTAACATCCCGCAGAACTGCACTGATAGATTTTTACCCAAAATATTCCACATGTGCGAAGATAGGTTTAAAACTTAGAATAGTATATTCACAAAAGCAGCCATCATTAATGCTCATATAATAGTGTATTGTAGTAGTACAATGCCACTCATTATGTATGTAGATACACATATCTTCCTCACGGTGACACTGTTTAGTCTATGACAAATATTATGTTCCTACTTGCAGCATCCGGATCTAACTAATTAACTGCCTGCAGTTGCTGTCTACCGGCTTTGTGGAGAGCCATTAGACGAGATTACTTAGCATTATGATATAACTATCTGCTGTTGTCATTTAGATAATTACATTTTTCTTTGAGGACGTATCAACTTATAGAAAAATATAATTAATTATTAATCAAAAAATTCAGATGTTGCCAAACTTAGTCATAGTTTTTGATAGTAAGGTTTCCAGGAATTATATGATAAATGGATAAAATCACGTACATAATTATTCATTTCGTTTTATATTCACCTATAAAAGCATCAAGCTGAGAAGTTTTATTAATCCTAATACGATATTAGAATTTAGTATCAGTTCACGCAAATGAAGTCGTTTTAAATTTGAAGATTTTATATCATAAAATTTTACGCTTCAGAATAATATAAAAATGGATTTTATATAAAAGTCGAGTCATTTTCTCCTTATTTATTTAATACCAACATGTTTTGTACCACCATACTATATCTGCAAACTTTGTGGCGAAATGGATGAACTGGTTGAGAAAAGAGAGATCGTGGATCCATGTGTTCATGCGTGACACTGACCTGGCCTATATGGTTTACATTTGAGGATCTGTGGGCTAGATAGCCCCTCATTAAGCCTAGGAATTACATTAGCTTCAATCTTCTTTTTGAAGTTATACTTCTTTTGGCGCGTTAGGGAAAAATTATGAGAGTACATTTTTACGATGCGCGCGCACACCGTCACGAAAAACCGACACCCTGAAGTTAGCCATAGTCAACATTTTAGTTTTGAATTTTGAACGTAGAACCGACACCCTGAAGTTAGCTATAGTCAGCATTTTAGTTCTGAATTTTGAACGTAGAATAAGGCGAAAGATATTGAAGTTATACTTTTATTGGCGCGTTATTTAAAAAGATTTTATCTTGTTACGCCAAAGAAGTATAACTTCTTACGCGTGTACAGTCACCAGCATAAGTAGCTGAACAAATTTCAAATCGCCTACGTACTTTTTTGTTCTTATTAATCTTTTATTTCTCTTCACAAAAATAAAATAAAAGAGTTTTACTTTACTTCAAACAAAGAAAAAAGGTTTAGTTTTAACTTAACGCGTATATAGACGATATGAAATGTTGATTTTGTACAGATATTTATGCTTCTGATTGTACATAAGTACACACACACTTTTTTTATACGGGCTCAGCAGTGACACCACCTGCTGGTAACTGGAGAAAGGTCCAGATAGAGTGTCGAATGACGAGAGATATTAAACCTCGCCAGTCGAAACAATTATGTCAAAAGTGCTTCTCAAGCCTCACACAATATTGTAGGCGGGAGAAAAGTGAAAACCATTGGTATCTAGGTGGAATCTCACATTCGAGACTTCTTAGTAGAGGTTGAAGCGTTTGGCATATAAAAGTAAAATCTTTACATATATAGGTATATTCCTTCCTAGCCGATTTCGGCCACAGCGGCCAATCTCAACGGAGATCAGCCAGGTACGCAGGAGACATTATAGTGCACAAGTGTGTGCGCAATACACAGGTGCACTCGCCATTCCTTCACTCTCATAGTCCTGTGAGACGGCAATCCGACATGACCGGAGAGAGGTCAGGCGCAGGACAAACGGCTTTACGTGCTTTCCGAGGCACGGGGGTATCACACCACCAACTTCCTGACTCCGAGCTGCGACTGAGTAATTAACATATATACATCACGCCTTTTTCCCTTTTCAGGGATAGGCGGAGGTGTAACACACTACATTTCGCCAGCTATATTAGATCCTATGTGAAGATAAATCTCTTGTTATATTTTAATCTACTCTATTATATCCTGATCAATAGCAATTGATTGAACCCATAGTAGTTTGAAGTAAATATTAGTTGAAACTTTGTGTAAAGTTAAACCGTCGATATTCACTTAAATTGTGCTTGTTATAGTATCGTTCTTGAATAGTATGAGATTAAAATCAATTATCTCAGGGTGACGAGCACATTGCAGAGCAGTACTATTGGGATTTAAGTTCTCCGTGGCTTTTACGGGTCTTAGGGCCGTATTAATAGATGCAACTCAGTTCGGCTCTGAAGTACGATATCAGCTGAGACGCTCTCAAATTAAGGTCGGCATCTTAAGATACTCGCTTACACTGGTGGTAGGTCTCTCATTATGTAAGAGGCCGTCTGGGTGGGTACCACCGCAATGTCTATTTCTACCGCCAAGCAACAGTGCATGCACTGTTGTGTTTCGGTTTGACGGACATTGTAGCCAGTGTAACTACTGGACATAATGAGACTTAACATCTTATGTCTCAGGATGACGAGCGCAGTGGAATGCCACACAGTACTTTGTAAGTCAAGGTGCTGGATGGTGTTGCTACTATTTATGGGTGGTCGTATCGCTTACCATCAGGCGAATGACATGCTCGTCTCGTCATTCTATGCTATAAAAAAAAAAATGAAACCCACATTAACAGCAGCTCAAGTCACATCTTCAGTGACAATATGTGCTGATTTTGACAGCTGAGTTTTGTTTATGTAACAGCACCAACTCAGCTGAGAACAAGCTCTGAAATAACAGCATGAGCTTGGTTTATTACATAGTTGTTGCAATTTGTTATTGCAATGTATTGCATTAAATATCTACTTGAGATTTTACTTAAACATGAGATCGATTTTGTTGCCATAAGAGGAGTAAAATAGTGCGAAAATTAAAAGATGTTTAAAGCATATTAAACCGCAAACTACTGGATCTCTCAATGTTAATTACCCATGAAATCACACTCATTACGACTCACAATATCCAAATAATTATGGATACATTTCCAGTGTTCAAAGAAAAGATTATGAAAAGAACGAGGTTATTAAAGCCTCGAGAAATGACATTTATTATGAAGACGAGAAATATTATTTTATTTTTTGTATTAGAAGATCTTAAGACAAAAAATATATCTTTAACGGTAGAATTAAATTCACATCACCCAGTCACGTGTACGCATTCCCATAAAACTGCAGTAAAACCACTCCGCTGCCGCACCAGTAACGACCACTCCAAAACCCGAAGCAATTTCTTCAAACTCCTGCCTATTATAGCTATATTTTCTGATTACTTCCTCATTTTATTGGTACAAGAAATGATTATAATAAATCTCTCAAAAACAGCATTCGAAGTATGATTTTTATGTATTTTATTTTATGGTAACTTGAAATAGAAAGGTTTTGTAACAAAATTATAAGACAATGAAGTTTGATAGACACAATGATTACCCAGACTGACAAAGGATTGGCCTGCACTTAATGCATTAAGTAATGCACGTCTTTACAAAAAAATTAAAGTTTTGTAATGTCCAGTAATTACAGACTATAATGTCTTACAAACAATAATAAGCACAATAATTCCTCCTGGCATACAACCATTTTGTTTATGATGAACTAGACAATATAGGAGTTCTGAGTATATTATATAGTTGCCCATATTCTCCATATAAACATTGAGTTTTCTGGCATAATTTACATGGAATGCAGAGGTAAGTCGCCATTATCGATCTAGATCATGAATTATTATATCAACTTTTGTAAATTTCAATCACTGAGGTCAAAAAAAAAATACTAACATATAAAATAAATTTGCATTTAAAATACAAATAAACAGGGAATTCACAAAGTTCATTTGCCCCCAAATGTTTTAATCAAATTATTGTTGCCGACTTTGAAAGTGAACTGATTAAGATGTTAATTAAATACGTAGAGTGGCACTCTATTGTTTTTTGTGCATTCATTAGAATACTGTGTTATGTTTTGATATCTTTGGCATTGTTATTCTTGTATACCATACCATACCCATCGAAGGTTAGCACTAACCAAGGTAATGGCTACGTTTTAATTTAAAAAAAACTATCATTACTAATCACTACGTCTTCAGATTTAGGTGTAGAGGGTAATTGTGACATTGCGTTACTAAATGAAACCACATACTTATTTTTTTTTAAAGTAACACTAATCAATAACTTAGGTAGTCTAACAGTAGATGTAAACAAAAAATCATGCTAAATAAATAACAACAAGAATAATTTTGATGTTACACGCTCTAATACTACTACTCTTAATCTGAGAGCAATCTTTGGGTCGGCAACATCACACTTACAGTCGAAATACAAACACGCGCACACCATATTCGCACTAAACCATGAACTGATAGTAACGCAATATGGAGATTATCCGATTAGTCCATTTTATTTATTTTATTTTTATTTATATTTGTTTATTCGGGTAACCAAAGACCCATAGTGTTAGTAGAAAATACAAAAAGAAATATAATATTATGTTAGTAAATACCTAATTAAAATATAACAAATTAATATGTGGTGCACCGCTGCCCCATTCCATGTGAAATGGCGCAGCAACGAGCCACATAACAACAATCCAGCCTACTGGCAATCATTTGGAGAATGCTGTTGGGGCTGGCCCGCACCCTGCCCACCAGAGATGCACACCTCTTGCGCATTATTGTATAGAAACAATCTACCTGGGCATCCGCAAACATCCCTGATGCACTACAGAAACGGGACAACCCCACCAGCATTCTAAATGCATTGTTATATTGAACTCTGAGGGCGCTGTACGATCTTTGAGAGTATCTAGCCCAGAAGCTGCACGTGTAGAAGGTTGAGCAATAGGCACGGAAGAGTGTAATTTTCACGTTAAGAGTGCATCGTGAAAACCTGCGAGCCAGCATGTTTGCTCTTACCGACAGCGCCCTCCGCTCTCGTTCAATATCCGCATCGTCATTAAGGTCGGGAGTCAGTATGTGACCAAGGTACTTAAATTTATACACCCTCCTCAATGGTATACCATTAAGCAAAACAGGTGGAACATTGTCAAGTTGTTTACTCCCAACGTTAAATACCATTATTTCTGATTTTTTACAGTTGTACGATAAGCCATGTAAAATCGAGCATTTCTCACACTTTGCAACTAGTTTTCTTAGACCACAAATACTACCACTATTCTTAGACCACTATCATCGGAGGCTGCTGATGATGAATGAGATGATGACGGTATCCTAGGGATAAATTCTCACGAGGTAGCCTATTATTACATCAACATGTCTCTGACTCTTCGAGATAAATTGCTTCAGAGCCAGCGTTTGGCGTTGATATTCTTGTGTAAGGCGTATAGAATAGTTAGCACAGAAGCTTTACCTGTCCTTGCGGGTGTACTTCCAGTCGATCTGGAGGTTCAGCGTCGCGCCGCGATGTATTACTCCACTAGAACCGATATGGACAAAAGGTTTTTGACTTCGCGCGAACTTTTAAAAATTAACAGATTATTTAAGCCGACCTCCGAAATTATTGACGTTCTTTTAGCGGAATGGCAGTGTAGATGGGATATGTCTACGAAAGGGCGGCATTTGTATCAATTTTTTCCTTCGATTCAGGATCGTCTTACAAAATCTTGGCTCGAAATTGATCATTGTGTCTCGCAATTCCTTACAGGCCATGGTAATTTTAAGTGCAAATTATTCTCATTTAGGTTGGTTGATTCGCCTGCGTGTCCATGTTCGCCTACTGACTGCAACTACGAACAATCTGCGCATCACATACTTTGGGAGTGTAGTCTTTGGCAAAATGAGCGCAACATTATGTTGGATAGTATGCAAATAACATCTGGAGTTGTATACTACATGGACCTTGTGGAAACTAAGCAGAATTTCCGTGCTTTCCGGCGTTTTTGCCATACCTACTATTGGAATCAAATCTAACAGCTCAAATGATAGGACCCTTTAAAATTTTATCCGTGGTGCTTTACATCTGGCTTTTCCAGTTGTAAAAGTCTCAATAATTAAGGTTAAATACCTTTTTAGTTCATTATTTTGTCTCCCGCTTTGCTATGGAGGAAAGTGGAAAATATATTTCTAACTCCTCCCTATTCTTCTATTTGATTAACTTCGTTGCGGGTTAAGACTAATTAGCGTTCCCAGAGACTCGCCGAGCTTCACCGCTCGGTGTCATAAAATGCGTGCCACTGCTGATCCTGGCTTACAGGAGTTGCAGTGGCGGGTGTGAGGGCGGGATAGTCTCTGACTCTTCGAGATGTCATCAATTGATGGTATGATTCAGTAGTGATATCCAAAGCTCGATGCTTCTTCAAGATCTTTGACTCATAGAAAGGTTATAATTAGTTGATTTATACGTCTGAAAATTACCACGATGACGCACAATCCGCTATTTTACACAAATTATGACGATAGTCGAATTTATCTTTGGAAATAGCCTATTGGTAACGGTACGGGATTCATTAAAATTGAAAAAAATACGTATAAAAGGAACAATGACCGGATAGTACCCGAATTATTTAACAAAAACGTTAATTTATTTCAGTATGCATATTGGTCCCTCTATTTTTAGGGTACCTAGGTGAAAGTTTGGACCATAGTTAATAGAGGTCTTACACCTCTAAAATATGGAAAACTCATCAATATATTTTTCTGATTGCCCATTCATATATGGGAATCGCAACAATTAAATAAAACATCGTAAGATGCCAGAACACAAATCAGTTTATATTATGTAAATTGTCAGCGACTTCTAAAGGAGGAGGTTACTCAATTCGTCGTAATTATTTTTTATGTTTTGTCAGTGATAATTTTTATCCCTTGATCCGATTAATGTCGTATAGTTACGGAATGGTCCCATTTAATTTTATAGGTAATAGGGCCTTGGACTTCAAAGATGCAGAAGGGAACTCCTCAAAATAAAATGGGATGAGAATGATTAATTTTTGTATGGAATTCAATTAATTTGTTTTTTTTTATCTAACATAAAAGAATAAAAAGAAAAATCAACTGCCTACAAACACCACTACGAACCAACAAATAATCTATCTTTATATACGAGTTAATAGGAAATTATCAAAACACAAACAATGTAATCTTGATGTAGTTGAGGCACTGACTCAAGAAAAATATTTAATGTGCATAACATTTAATTAGTTTATTTGTGCATCTATATATTATATATAAAAGAAAGTCGTGTTAGTTACACTATTTATAACTCAAGAACGGCTGAACCGATTTGGATGAAAATTGGTGGGGAGGTAGCTCAGAACCAGGACGCGGACATAGGAAACTTTTTTATCCCGGGAAAATATAAAACGGGACTTTAATCCCGAAAAATAGTTTTCTGTGAGTATTGTGTTTCATTAAAATACTCAATTTTTTTATTTGTCTTTCCTAATAAATAAATTAACTTAATAAAATCCAAAATCTGCTTATTTATTGCCTCTAAGGTAGAACAGAGTTCGCCGGGTCAGTTAGTAATATATAAAGACACGAATTACAAAAAAAAAATACTTTATTTGTGTTTTAATAATTTCTTATTAACTCCTTATACATCAAAGTTAGTTATGATAAAGAAAGTTAACGTAATTCTTTTTAATTCAGTATAAAATTCAGGAATGAAAAACTATGAATAAGAAAACAAAATACGGAACCCACCATAAAAATAAAAAACAAACAATCAACCGTTTTTCTACTTTTCACTGACACACATTATTCATATAAATAGGAAACTCTATCTTTACCTCACGCAGTCACCAATCGGATTTAACAATCCGGCATTAGGTCTACCATAAACTATTTATTTATATTGTTAATATGACTCCAACTCCTCAAGATACCTTATCAGCCCAGGAGGTCACGGTGGGCCCTGAAGTCTTTTCTGAGGCCCAAGGTACTCTGTCAAGACCTCTGACGGGTGAAGAAGTGGTCATCAGCGGAATATCTGGAATCTTCCCGAATTCGGACAGTGTTTTGGAATTTAAGAAAAATCTCTATAAGCAGGTAAAGGAATAGATTGAAAATAGCGTGATATAGGTAGATAATCTGCAAGGAATAAGTTAGATTCTGATGCAGTGAATTTATCTTTCAGTGCATATATTACAGTGTTAAAAATAATGTACCCTAGTTTAGAGTCGTATTGGCCAAAAATTTAATGTTATTAAAATTCATTGTAATATTTACAACGATAGTAATAAAATTCTATACCATCATGCTTTTCATCATGCAGGTGGACATGGTGTCATCTGATAACCCTCGCTGGAAATTTAACCATCCAGAAGTACCAAAGCATCTGGGTAAAGTGAATGGGATGGGCAAGTTCGACGCTCAGTTCTTCAAGGTCCATTACAAGCAAGCCTGCACCATGGAGCCGATGAGCAGGAAACTTCTAGAGCATGCTTACAGTGCTATCTATGATGCAGGTAAATTATGGGACATGGGTATTTTACTCACTCACTCACACTCTCATACTCACGCCCTTTATCCCCTAAGGGTTATACAGAGGCGGACCTAGAGCACCCACATGTCGCCGTGCGTATTCCGTCCCATGATAAGATAGGGGGCGAGCCATAGCTATTTAATAGGTATTTACTTTGAAAGAACACTCTCATTCTCGGCTTATTATTGTGTTAAAAATATTGCATACAACATAATTATCCGGCAAATATTAGTAATTATAAAATAGCATTTAAAAAATTAAGGGTATTTTATTGTTCAAAATGTAATTTCGATGGAAGAAAATGTACTTATCCCTAACACATTTAAAAATTTTGCCAGAATTGATTATCTCACTAATTTTAATGTAAAAGTTGGATAACACGTTAATTGTGTTGTCAGAAGTAAACACACATCGCTGAATGGATTAGAATGAAGTTTACAGATAGAACAAGTTCTGATTAACTTTTTGGAAAATAACTAGTTCTAAAATATAAGTAACTCCACACCTAACCTATTATACGCTCACAGGCATAAACCCAATGCAGCTGAAAGGAAAAAAAGTGGGCGTATTCATCGGCTCCAACTTCTCTGAGTCTGAGAAGATCGTCATTTACGAGAACGTCCAACGTAACGGCTTCGGCATTACCGGGTGAGATGATACAATTCAATTTATTGACGCCATTTAGCGACAAGGCTTTTCCGTCGCATGTTTTTCTATTCCAATTTTGTGGAGCTCCGTCGTGTGTGGAATCAGGAATCGTTATTGAATGTGCTATATTTGCATTTTGTTGCTGTCTAGTTTTGTTTTACGTATAGGTCTATTGTCTGTATCTAATTGTGTAAATTAGTTTTTGAGCTTTCCTGATTTCTTTTAGAGTATTTGATATGAAATTATTATCCGTTCATTATCAAAACTATTTATATTACTACGATTAAAATCTTCAAAAGCCAGGATTTCTTTCACACGATAGTTAATAATAATAATTATATGTTTTAATATACCTACCATACCAGCCTTGTATTATACACTGCCCACTGCTGAGCACGGGCCTCCTCACAATTGAGAGGGTTTAGGCTTTAGTCCACCACGCTAGCCTAGTGCGGGTTGGCAGATTTCACATACCTTCGAAATTCCTGTAGAAAACTTCTCAGACATACAGGTTTCCTCACGATGTTTTCCAACACCGTTAAAGCGAAGCGTTTTTTAATATAGTTTTAAATATTAAAACCCAACAAATTTCATTTAAAGCTACCTTAACTAAACATATCCAATGAGCGTTCAATTCTATTACGTATACACGATAACGTAATAAAAACTTTAATTTGAATGCACACAAGTTTCCTATGACAATATCAGCGCTTGCCGAAATGGAAACCAGCCGAGGTCATAATTCGATGCGGCGCGCCATAATTGAATTTCAACAAAATTATTTTCTAAACTAAATTGAAACACATTTAACACTCCATAACAGGATCCCATTCAAAAAGTTTATGTCCATTATTACTGCGGTCATTTTATATTTTGTCGTCGCGGTTGGATAAATTTGTATTTTCGCTTTAATCGTCTAGATTCATTACAAAGTGAACAAACTTATTGCTTGTTGATTAATTTATTGATTAATTTATAATTATTATATTTAACATGGATTGAATTTAGCTTTTGCAATAAAATATCATTTTTACCTAGATTAGTTTCATATGCCAGTTACTCTAACATTATCATTGAATACATCTAGTTCTCCATTAAAAGAAATAATCATCAAATTAATCAAAATATTTTTGATATGGAATGGTCAAAGTCCTTTTGACAGCCTTAGGGATTTCTTAAATCTTTTCTATGCTTATCATCATTTCATAACAGACTAGGCATGTTGAGTACAAAGTATAATATATTCAGGGGTATTATTCCACGCCTCGGTTACGGTTCGTCAGAGATAGCCAATGTCGATTCGCGGCGGGCCAGCTCAGGTCACCACGTGAGGGGACTGCGGCAACACTCCCCTAAGCCCTCGGGCGTAAGGAACGCTAGGCTGTCATTAGTGCTCCAGGAGATTTTTAATAGATTTTCCTGTGAAAAGAACGGTGTTAGGCAGGAGTGAAGGTACTTTGCATATTATAAATGAAATAACAAAGAACTTTTAATAAAAAAATCTAATACGAGAGCTCTTTATTACTACGAGCTTAATTTTATAGAAAAAGGCAAGTAAAAGAGCAATTCGTAGTTCTTAAATGGTATCTAGATAACATAAATTATGTGTATGCAATCAGAGAATTGTGTAGTTTATACTTAATATTAGGGATCAGAAGGAAGAAAATTTATTGAATTGCAATCTACAGGCAACATGTTCGAGATTATATTATCCAAATTGATTCACATGATATAAAATAATGCCATTACATATTTTTTTACACGTAATATAAGCTATTTTGGATTGTCATAGCACTCAACAACTTAAACATTTTCTGATGGAGATCACTCGACTTTTCAGAGTTTTTTTTTTTTTATGGCATTGAATGACGAGCCGAGCATGCCGTTCGCCTGATGGTAAGCGATACGACCACCCATAAACAGTAGCAACACCATCCAGCACCTTGAGTTACAAAGTACTGTGTGGCATTCCACTGCGCTCGTCATCCTGAGACATAAGATGTTAAGTCTCACTATGTCCTGTAGTTCCACTGGCTACAATTTCCTTAAAACCGAAACACAACAATGCATGCACACTGCTGCTTGACGGTAGAAATAGACATTGCGGTGGTACCCACCCAGAGGGTCTCTTACATATGAGAGACCTACCAACAGTAAATATATTATATAATATTATGTGGGTGAGGTCATCCTTGTACGCGTAGATCCACATTATCTAATAGAATCGGGACTTCAAAGCCGATAATGCATGAAAGTTACACGATAAAAATAATAAACACACCCATCGAGAGCCTCGTGACGCGATATCAATTTTCGGCACAATTACTCTAAATGTCTTTTATGATTCATGCCCCATTAAGCCTTATTAATGTAGCGTAGATACCGCATCGTCAGGCTAGTAACTTTCATTTATAAGTATAAGTATTTACTTATACTCATACAGATTCTTGAAGAATCCACTTTTCGCAAAACTTATGCCGTCCTATGATGTGATTCTTCTGCTGTTTGTTGAATGGCTGCTTTCTCTGGCAATTCTACCATTACCATCAGGCGAGCGGCTTGCTCAGTTCACTTAATATTATGAAAACTAAACACGAGTAAAAGCAAAAAGATTAGCAACTCTCTGATTATAATTGAAGCAGTTGTAACGTAATTCCATGGAGTGGAGTCTCCACTAAATTGTATAAAAAACTAAATAAATAAAATCCGAAACAGTGAGCAATTGTTTGATACAAAGCATCATTAACGTAATTCTAAGACTGGAGATAAAACTGGTCATCCTTAACCCTCATGCCGCAAGTGATAAAGGCAGATCCCTTAATGGAGTCGAGGATATAATTAAGATAGTTGTCAGCTAGATAAGGAATGGCGACAGAGAAACAAGCCAAAGGTTGCTTAGGCCCTTATAATTTATACTTGACGTGGGTGAATTTACGACGCTGCATCAGAATGTGTCGTTTTTTTTTATCTGATTAATTAAACATTTTATTATGGTGTTTGGGTACTAATTTAAAGTAATTCCAGAATTGTTAAGCTACATTCTAATATATAGTGTAAAGTGTGTATCGCGACATCCTCGGAACTATTGACAGGTTCTAAAAAATATGTTATTACTACTGAAGTACACTTTCCTCGAGTAATGAAAGAAATGTTATTTCAGTTTGTTTTAGTAACTTTGCTAAAAAAAACTCAGTAAAAGGAAGCCCGAAATAAAAATAGAGTCTTGAAATGGTTTTGAATAAAACTATAGAAATTAATCAAGTTTCTATAAATCCCTAACCGTTTGGGAGATAAAAGGCGTGAGTGTGTGTATGTGTGTGTCCATTTATCCTCATATAAAAACAAATACAATAGCCCATATTTTTTTCCGGTATTTCTATTAATGATATTGCCTGATTCGTTTATAAACAATATTATTCTCTATCTATATAACCAAACCCATGGCAGAGGGGTCTGCCTAGCCCCAAGCGTGTTATGATGGCACTCAAATTATATTTGCTTTAACTAAATTCGTTTAGGGCCATGTAATATCAGTTATGGGGATGTGTAATTATTTGAATTAAGTTTTGCTCGCGGCTCTACCCGAGTGGGTTGTTGTCTAAAATTCGACCATTTTAAATAGATCCCTCGGTTATATGACGATGTGTGTTATAGGGAGGCTAAGTTAAGCTCCAATACTAAATTGATTTAAATCGAACTTATTGCAGTATCTAATTGAATTTTGGTTTAAATTACGCAAGTTCCTTCAAAATTGGTTAAGTCGTTTATGGCAGATGCGGCAATAAACAGTTAAATATTAACCGCTTTATGTAATTTATATTTTCTGTTGTTTTTCTAAAACTCAATTTCAATATTGGAATATTGGTATTTATAGGAAACCAGTAAAAATAGTAATAGTACACACACAGAGACACTCACGCCTGTTATCCCCGAAGGGGTAGGCAGAGGCGCAACTAATGCACCCACTTTTCGCCGTGCATATTCCGTCCCATGATGTGATAGGGGCGAGCCTATCGCCATATCGGGCACTAATTCCAGACTTCGGGCTGATAATGAATAGAAAAATTTAATATCCAATATATATAGATAACTCTTAAATTGTCAAGGCGTTATTAACTATAAAAATGCTTTGTTGCATCTAACTTATTATAAGAGGAGCAATTAGCTCGCCTGATGGTAAGCGCCACAGATACTAAGAAACACATAAGAGAACTTTTATTGGCCAAGTTCAATTTACCAGCGTCTGCGCAACGCCTAATACGCCAATGCAGTGGCAACGAAACAGAAAAACGAGACTATCAGACAGATTCTTGCATACAAGACCTGCCACATACTAAACCGAGATAGTACCATTTTAATACGAGCGTAGAAGAAAATCTTTAATTTCACTTACGTACCTGAAGGCTTTATCTTTAGAAGTGACCTACTTGGCGATATTTATTTCCTCAGTGAAAATAGTTGCTAGACACGACATCCGGCGGAAAACGTATGCGGTGTTAAAAACTACAATGGTACTTATTTCACTCTAGTAGAACAAAATATTGTTTTTAGAAAAAATAATTTAAGTTGGTCGCCAGGTTTATTTTATTTTGCAGAATAGACTAATAGATGAGCAAATGGATCACCATGTTTTAAGTGTCCTCACCAAATATCCATAATAGATATTCATGTCTGCGCTTCCGGGTTTATAGAAAAGGAATGATTAGGGAAGGGCGGGGAATCTTTTGTATTATTGCCTCCAAAGGCAGATGAGCTAACAGTCCATCTGATTATAAGTGGTCTGGTATGTGAGCTTTTCTGCCAAACGCTGTAGGAACTGCCACATGTCGGTTTCAGGGAGACAATTGTACCATCAAGGTCGAGCCAGCTCATACATTTTGTACCCAACAAATGTCTAGAGTATAAACTACTACTTTAAAATTGGAATAATATACAAAATCATCGTTTAAAAAAAAAAAAAAAAGTGTGTTTAGAACGAACCTACTAGGCACCGTAATACAATTTCGCACATTTATAAAAAAACAACCTCTAAATGTCGTCAAGCGCGGGTGTTGCTAGCGGAATGTTTGGCTATGCAATGCAATGCAATCAGCCCTGTATTATATACTGCCCACTGCTGAGCACGGGCCTCCTCTACTACTGAGAGGGGTTAGGCCTTAGTCCACCACGCTGGCCTAGTGCGGGTTGGCAGACTTCACATACCCTTGAGATTCTTATAAAGAATTCTCAGTTATTTTTGTCTAATCACGAAATAATTATGAAAAAGCTTCGCGCTCGAAAACATTAAGTTCCTTGAATTGCCCATTCGCGTACAGTCTATTGGCTTTGTAATAGAAATCAGCGGGAATTTCGCTTCTATATTATTGGAAGAACAATTATTGATTGGCATTTTCTTCTTTCTTATTTTATTATATATTTGAAGAAATCAGATACACAAAAATCCTGGAATTTTTATTCTAAAGCTTTTTTAGGTGTTAATAAATTAAATAAGGTGTAGCGTTTTGGTATGAGCTAATTAACTGAACTCATTTTTAAATTGTAAATAACGTATGCCTCAATTGATGCTATGGATTTTATATTACAGTTTTAAATATATATAAAAAAAAAAATAAAAAAAAAAAAAAAACTATAATATAATACAATCTCTTACAATTTACTTACAAGTATAACAATATATTTCACAATGTGTGTTTTTTAAGTGGCATACAATTTGTTGCTCTACACTAAAAAGGCATGTAGGGGACACCCGGATTTGAACCGGGGGCCTATCGATCTGCAGTCGATTGCTCTGCCACTGAGCTATATCCCCATGTGATAAGCGCTCTAAATAGGCGAATAGTTTTAGGAAAAGCTTATCGAAGCCTTGTTTTCTATACAAAGGGAAATTTCCAAAGTCGAATTACTCGACTACTGTTTTAGAGATTAAAAAAATACATTTGTAAGCTACAATAAGGTTGGAAATAAACATGCATTTTTTTACTTTTTGTAAAAACTATAGACCTTCCTAAACATTCATACTTTCATACAACTCATGTATGTTTCCCATTAGAGTAAACTGAGACTACGCGATGCCAAGTGCCACGGTCCAAACTCCAAACAGAGCTCTTGATTACTGATTAGTGATACCGTATTAATATTATTTATTACAGCGGCGATAGCCTAGTTGGGAGTGGTGTTGCATGTATGACCCGGTGGTATGTATGGGGTAGCAGAAGTGGGTGGAATAAAACGGTACACAGACTTTTAAATTCATATATTGTATTCACTTACTTACTTGCTACTTAATACAAACCACAAAGTACTGGGTTCCGGCTAATAAATTAAGGTCGGAGAGCGGGACGTGAACCTACTGGAGAGCTGTTCTTTTATCACTTTGTTACTAGGGTTGTATTTAAAACAATAATTAAATTAGGATAAGGGCGCCACTGACATAAATAGGGTGTCAGACCCAAAATAAGAAATTTACATACTTTTGTCTAATTTCCATAAAAATACCATTGAGAGGGTGTCCTGGGTCCTCCAATACAGGTCAGGAATCACAGAGGCTTCATCCAACTAGGGAAATTAGCCTCCTCTCTGATGATGCAGGCAGTTTTAAGTCTACCCGCGATAGACGAAATGAACGAAAATGTATGTTCTAAAAAGAAACAACCCCCTGAGGAAAAACCCCCTGGAACAAGGACAGTGCTCCAGATTAGTACACAATACTTTAATATTAACAACAGTTATAGTTGTTGCGCTAAGCTAGTAATAAAAAAACATACCGGGAAGGAATAGACAACCCGCATGGTCGGCAGGCCGGCGAGTGTTCTCCTGTCAACTTCCGCGGAGGATTCCTGATATGTTCGCCCTATAACGAAAAACGTGAATGGATAAAAACGTGTTCTAACGGCACAAACCGGCGAATTGAAATGACAACCACTACTCACGTGTACTAGAACAAAACGCTCCTTGCCGTCATCGGGTCATCGACACGTATAGGACGGCAAAGCGGCTCCAGCTGATCACGGCGAACACTCCGCGGGGTCCTTAACCAAGCCTTCGTAATTTATCGGCACATATTAGCCGACATCGAAATTACGTGCTCACACACTTGGTGCTCCCGCGCAAGAGGTCGAGGGGAGGTCGTTCACCGGTAGGGTTGCAATCCGAACCAGATATGAACAAAAAATTATATAACCGAAATTAGAATACGACCACTCACAATTCTCCTATTTATGTAGTAAGTAGAATCAATTTTATTACAAATACTGCACACGCAAACATAATTTTAGTACGTGTGTAGGATTTATTATTGCATAAAAACAAAACGAGCGGTTAGAAAACTGGCAACACTACGCGCACTCGTCTAACACACGATTTGTAGGCCACGATACAAAAAACATACAGCCTTCAATCAGTTAATGTTTTACTAAAATAATTAGGGTATGGGGTTTGAAAATTTTTATGTTACAGTGGAACGGACTGCGAGACGACTTCTGAGCACAGGCCTCCTCTATTACTGAGAAGGTTTAGGCCTTAGTCCACTACGCTGGCCTAGTCTAGGTTAACAGACTCCACATACCTACGAAATTAATTGAAGTATTACACGTCTTACAAGTCTTTGTTTTCCCTGAATTCACAAGGCTTATTTTGCCGTGAGTACATGTGCGTTTAAACGCAAAAAAATTGACGCATTTCAAAGCTATAAGGACAATGGACAACATTGGACATTTTATCCCAAAAACGGAAAAACAATACAAACAAAACGTATCTCGATAAATAAAAAGGGACCGGTATAAAACGAAACGGTCGCAAATTCGTAGGCGCAATCAGTTCTAATATCAAAGATTTATTATTTCACATCAAGAATAAAGTTCCGCAAAGTCACAAGATGGCTTTGGACAAATAGCATGACATAACATAACGAGGACTCCTCAGAAGTTAAGAATATATCGATACGTCTAGTTTATTGAACTTGGTGAAATATCCACTGTATTCTTCATATACGTAGTAATTTAGAGTTCAAGTTATTAATTGTGACATCGGGCTTCACTAGTCATGGTACAAACATTTGTTATAGTTACCTATACAACACTTCGTATTACTTCCTATGAAATTAAAATTCACTCATTAAGGTAGACGAAACACTAGACATAAAATATTACTTAGACACTCCCGTCAGAGGAAGCCCGCAGCCGTCCCTAATGCGCCGAAGATGGCCACCGCGGAGTTTTGGTGGGTATGCCGTGCGTTATACATAGGTTAGGGACTCGGCCCGGCGGTCGCCCGATGGTTACATCTCTCCGGGCGGCTCAACGCCGGGACGTAAGGCACGGTGAACCCAACATAACCGCTCAGTCGCCCCCCTTGAAGGCTGGGCGGTAGTAATAAGTCACTTTCTCCGCGAAAACAAAAAAAAAAAAAAAAAGACATAAAATATTACTAGTGAACCTTCATTTCTTTTGTATCCATCATCATATTAGGATCGCAACAGTATATGTCATAAGAAGCGGCTTAGGAGTGGACTTATAATAGTACAGAGCTGATTTTACTTTAATTAATCTTCCACATGCACACTCAAAAAATCGGATATTAACTTAAACCCATTAACAGAGACACTGGAACACAGATTTTAAATGCGATATTTTAAAAAGCAGACATTCACATCGACTCAATAAATACCCGACACGCTGTTTAATATTTCATTGTTGCATCGAAAATGTAATACGATCCAATCAGCTTTCATTCGACCAAAATTCCTTTTACTCGTGTATTTATATTTACAATAGTACTGGTTGAATGAAAGAGTTTAAAATATTTATGCCCAAATGTATTAACAATGCTTGCCAACGCCGTCAATATTCATTTTGTTCCAGATGAATATTTATAATGTGGAATAAAAAGGTCGGAAGTATTCTAATTAGTATGGGAAGTGATATGGTTGTTTATTTTTGAACTCGTTAAGGACAACAGTGTCGTATAAATAAATTGAATTAGTTTCTTCTGCACTTGCTGCTTCGAATTATAACTATACATGATAATGCATAAATACTATAAGACTTAATAAAGGTCGCAGGAACACGCTGGATGCAGGGTGCTTTTGATTGGTCCGTCTGGAAATCTTTAGGGGAGGCGTATCTTCAGCAGTGATGATACTGCATTATGCTTGTAATTCTTCTCTTGTTGTTTCTCTTGAGATACAATTTTATTTTTTATATAAAACTGAAATACTTTGAATTATAAAGTATTGCATGGCACTGCTCTCGTTATCCGGAGTTATTAGATTTAAAGTCACAAAATGCTCATTAAAATTACACTTCCTACAATTTTAAGTTTTATTTCTTATACAAATAACGTCGATGAATTTATTTATCACATCTAGTACTTATAACTCTTCTTTACTTTTCGTTACACTTACTTTTTTCCCCGACTATGGCGAAGTCAGAAGGGTAACAGTTTTAACACCCTATGTATGTATGTATGTATCCAATTTATGTTCCACTCTAACGTCGCTCCTATTTTATCTAACCAACGCTTTACATTTACGCAACCAAACAGGATTAGCAAATAGTCATATAAATGGTTATTCAAATCTTATTGTTTCCAATTCGTGTATCCGATATCAAATAATGCAGCGTTCAATCTCATTGCCGCGGTAGTTTTTAGCCTGGAGCGGTGTAGTTGCGATGCATCCCATATCCAGATAACTGCGGGCGATCGCTAGTTCGGTTTACAATTCGGTTTACATTCGGCTGCGTTTAATCAAGTAATAGCATAGCCTATTTGGTGGTGATAATATATCATTCTTTATCATTATCATACTAATACGAAAACTACGTTTATGTTATACGTAATAGACTTTTTGTGTTAAATAGTAGGATTCAACACAAAAAGTCTATTAAGTAGTAGTACTTGAATGGGCTACCTTGACCGTCACTCAACTTCCTTGTTATAAAGGCAAATGAAATACCGACATTCATGCAGCAATTTGTTTGGTTTGTAAGATTATCGAAACCCTTCAATCTTCTCATAATCGTCAATTAATTCCTTACGCATTCAAGACAAATTTTCCACATATTGTCGTTTTTAGTTTTTTCAAGCAAATTTCTAACAAAATGCACTTCGCTATATGATTTTATGCCTTCTATCCCAATTGTTCCAGGTGTAATAAAGCCATGTACGCCAACCGCATCTCCTACTGGATTGACGGGAAAGGTCCATCCTATGCAGTGGACTTGGCTTGCGCTAGTTCTACCGCCTGCCTCGAGCATGCGTACCGAGCCTTATCTTCAGGCCAGTGTGAAGCTGCTATTGTTGGAGGTTGTAACTTGTGCATGCACCCTAAGGTTCTCCTCAGTTGCAGCAGGTAAGACTGACCGAACTTGTGCATCGGTTTATTGATTAGGGGAGATTTTTGATTTCTAGGTTGCAATCGAAATGTGTAGAATATTTCGATTTAAAATACTAACTGACATACCGCTAATGAAATAATTCCAAATGATTGGAATTCCACTGATGTGGATTATTCGTTATTATTGTAAATTGGAAAAAGTCCAATAATAAAATCATGTCGTTCATGTTCTTGGTATTAGATGTATATGGTCAACGTCCATATTACGTCAACCATTTCAAGGAAAATAGTTGCGCATTATTCATTCAATTTGATGGTTATATAACCACAATTTAGCTTAATATGGAAAATCATTTCAAATCCGCAGTGGAATAATTCAAAGATTTTAAGATTTATTAATTAACGAGTAGCTATACAACTGGCTTTTGCTCGTAATTTGGCCTGCCTCATTTTCTAGGATTTTAAACTAGTCAATGAAGATTTAAGAAATAACAACGTAACTTCAGATTCGTAGAGCCGGAATTATTTATGTATTTCTAATATTGTTATTTCAAATTTTCTACAGAGCTGGATTCTTGTGCATGGACGGTAAAACGAAATGTTTCGACAAGAACGCTGACGGCTACGTGAGGTCTGATGCTATAAGTGTTCTATTTTTGCAGAAATCGAAGGATGCTAAGAGGTAAGATGGCTACATAAGTGAATTTGTTGAATTAACTGAACTTTTGTTGCAAATGTTTATGGCTGACAATGATCATTTAGCATCAAGCGAATTACTTAGTGGCTTGCCATTCTTATATTATTAAAAAAATCAAATATATCTATTTCCTTTGCAACTTAAAAGCCGTTACTTACGTGTTAACACGAAAATTTTAGGAAGATTAAGCAGCAGCAACCAGTGTAGAAACTTTTAAAAAGCATTCCGATGTTTTGTTTGATACCTCTGATGGGTCCCATAAGATTAATATTCATGCGTGTTTGTTCTTTATTAAATACTTGTAAGATTTATTCCCAACTTTTTTTTAATATAATAATATGTATTTTTGCAATCTGTTCTAAATAAACATTCAGCAAACGTTTAAGGGTGCGAATTTTGTCTTGTAGGGCATCAGTTCAGTGACTCACACCCTTCACTACTTTATGATATAAAATATATAATAAAATTTTCAGGATTTATTCAGAATTGTATTACGCCAAATCGAACTACAATGCCAAAATGAACGACACATTCTTGCCAATTAGAGAAGACGACGAGATCCAAAAGTTCCTAGAGTTGTTCTATTCGGAAATAGATGTATCTCCAAGCGACGTCGAATATGTAGAGGCATGTGGTTCAGGTTCGTCTTCTGTTTTTTTTATCTGGTATCATCATAATTTTCAAATGAAAATAAATGGGACGCAGATAGAACAGATTTTATGTTTAAAATTAACCCACACACACACACTTACGCCTTTTATCCCCGAAGGGGTAGGCAGAGGCGCAACCAGTGCACCCACTTTTCGTCGTGCGTATTCCGTCTTATGACGTGATGGGGCGAGCCTATCGCCATTTCGGGCACCATTTCCAAACTCCGGGCTGATACTGAATAGAAAAATACAATACCACTGTGCCCGACCCAGGATCGAACCTGTGACCTCAGCATTGCAATCGTACCGTAATACAACTACGCCACCGAGCCAGTGAAATTTAACTTCATGTAAAATTATGCTGCATTTAAAATTGTAAAATTGTGCTAACCTTTTTTCATGCCATGATGTGTTGAGGAAAATGCCTTCTGCTATATTTGAAGTAACTGCAGCCTCCGAGGCTGGATGTGTTTTTTTTATAAATAAACAAATATCAATCCGACTTATTCAAGAGTAAGACTTCACTCATGTCATAGTCCCACAACCATATATGGGGCTAATCTATCGATCTAGCTATAAAGCAGTAGAACCGGTGTGTCTGTACATTTAAAGAAATGTGATAATAAGAAAGGGGGCGACTCAAGAAGAGTAATGAAAAACAAATCAGCGATTTTTATAATGATTTTCTGTTTGTTTCTCTGTTTGTTTGTTACTGCACATCTCCAAAACTTCGGAACGGATTTCGTTGAAATTTGGTATGGAGATAGTACAAGACCTTAAAAAGGATATAGGCTATCGGAACTTTTATTCCGGAAAATCTTTTTCACGCGGGCGGAGCCGCGAGCAAAAGCTATTACAAAATATATATTTAATATCCAAGGTAATGTTTAAAACTCACGATTTTCGAATTATTTTTTTTACATTGTACACATGAAAATCCGATACGTAATTCTACAATATTACTTATTTCACAACAGCAATAGCTGATGCTGATGCAAATGAATTGAAGGCTATTGGTGAAGTCTTCGCTAAAGATAGAACTGTGAAGATTGGATGCGTTAAATCTAACATGGGATGCAGCGAGCCAGCGTCGGGAGTTTGTGCTGTAGCAAAGGTAATTTTAATGTCTAATTCTTATGTCTCAGGATGACGAGCGCAGTGGAATGCCACTCAGTACTTTGTAAGTCAAGGTGCTGGATGGTGTTGCTACTGTTTATGGGTGGTCGTATCGCTTACCATCAGGCGAACGGCATGCTCGTCTCGTCATTCAATGCAATAAAAAAAAAAAAAAAAAAAAAAAAATACCTGAATAATTTGAGATGTGATTAATTATATAAACTAACCAATCTTCATGTTTTTATTCGATTGAGAAGCCATTACAAATAGTATTTTCCAACAATCTACACTAAAACCTTTAGAGAATCATCCAAGGACGGCAACCAAAATATTTACGAGAGTGTAAACTTCAGCTCGTAGTGTTGTTTTAGCTTCGTACTAAATAAGATTAGTTACTATAATTGTAATTATTCAAATAAATAACAATATTCTAGGCTTGTATCGCTTACCATGAAGGGAAGTTGCCTGGAAATCTCCATTACTCCGAGCCTCATGATGGCATAGACGCTGTACGTGAAGGAAGAGTTCAGGTGTTAACAGAAAACACCAAGTTCGGCCGCGGGTTCACAGCCATCAACACTTTCTCATACAGTGGTGGCAACTTCCACCTTCTTCTGAAGGGCCACTACAAGCCAAAGGTCAGTACCCATCATCGACCATACATCCAGTGTGGTCGATCATAGCCTTTTATGGTTATTTATCTCTTCACATTTTTACATTTTTTTTTACTTAATACTGATCGTATTATAATAAAAAGTATTTTTAAAAATCTTTGACACCTTCTTATTAACCGTTGCATTTTATGACGTATCATAAAATGCAGCTTGAAAGACTTAACTCCATTATTTGCGGATAATTTCGCTAAGATTATATCAGAACCAGCATTATTATATATTTTTTCTTACAAGTCAATCGGAATGCATTAGCTTTATCATAATATAAATTATTAATCAAATAATCATGTAATGACCCTTAAAATTTTATGTTCAGGATCCCGAACGATACAAGAGCAGCATCCCTCACTTGGTGCTCGCTTCAGGCAGAAAAAACTCCTGCGTGTTCACGATTCTGGGTTCATTGAAGAGACACACAGTGGACCCAGAGCAAATTGCTCTCTTGAACAATGTTCATCAGATCGAGATTCCTGGACACATGTGCAGAGGCTACACTATCCTCGGTAAGTAATACTGGATATAGTATCCTTTGTGTTACTTAGCACATTACTAAATTAAGATATTTTAAGAAGTTTTACAAAAAAAGTCATTTAAAATTTTACGGACCATCAACTGATAGGTTCATTGTCATTATGAATGCGAAAGTTGTTAAAAATGTTTCGATGTTTATTATTATTATTATTTATTCTCTTTATTTTCAATTTTCCTTTTTTTACATTTTTATATACATACTAAAAAAAAACATTAATACATATTATAAAAATATAAAAAAGTGAATCACCCTCCGATGGCGAGGCTCAAGACCCAAGCCACCGGTGGTCAGGGATTCAAAGTGAGGAATCTCCTCACAATGCGTGCCGTGTCCAGAAGTACTGCTTTCTGCATCTGGCTCTTGGCCCAACGACCAATTGAGAGCCTCTGGAGGTGTTGGTCGAGACTCTTTGGTATCAACCCATGAGCAGAAACGACAATCGGAACAATAATTGTGGAATATTATTGTGTAATTATTATTTATTATTATTATTACAACCAACATACACTATAATATTACATTTTAAATTAATTACATTTGTCGCAATAAAAGATGATCTACCTATGCTAGGAGAACCTGTGTTATAGGTATCAGTGAAACCTCCAGAAAAAAACTTAATGTTATGTTTGTATGTTTGTTCAAAAGTATAAACAACTAAACGGATTTGGATGAAATTTGGCACACGGGTAGATCATGTCCTGGACACGGGTTACTTTTGATCCCGGTAATTTGCTCCCATGGGCAATAATGTATATTTTGAATCTGATTCTTTAAGTAGATGGCGCTGGGGTCGTACTGTGTTTTAGGGATTTTGTAGCAGGAAAGATATTTGACGCGGGCGAAGCCGTGTGGAACACCTAGTTTATTGCAAATAATTGTTATAAATAGTTCGTTGCCAATATATTTAATAAATTATTATTATACCCATTATTAAATTACCGAACTCAATTATTGATAAAATAATTTCTTAGTAAAAGCATCAAACTCAGACCAATCTACAGCTTGTTTCTTTCAATTAATGCCGCGACTGCCTCTCAAAGTTCATTGTCCTAAGAGGACGCCTCTCGACATTCGAAAAATATTATAAACAAAGCCTAATTTATTCATTTACTATACCAGCGATAAATATTAAGCCATAAATTCCCAAAAGCCTCAAATAATATTTATGAAAGCTCTGTTATGAATTTATTTAAAATTGCTTAACATAGTTAAACATCGTTTTAAAGTTGGATCACATTCTAAATAAATTTTGCATTAGACACAAACATCAATCATAGCTTTGTTTAAAATGTACCATAGTTAAATAAATTTAAACTATTTTTGTATGTTATTATATTTTAACCAAATTCAATTTGTAAGAGGTGGGCAGCATAATAATTCATCTTGCATAGATTAGTTTCAATGCAAATTTAATTAGACAAAACAAATTAGTACTCGACATTAGTAACAGTTAAGACTGCTACAAACTAGATTTGCATCGAGATTATTATACTGTGTACGATTCATAATATTTAGTGGCTGAGACACATAATAAGGAATTTTGATAATATGAATCTAAAAAACGTGGATAATCACTAAGAAAGGGTTTACAAATTGTATCCCTTAGAAAATATGAAATCCTAATGGGTACATCTAACCTAAAATATAATTATTGTTATTTACAGTGTAGAGAGTTATAGAGATACAACAGTGGGAAAAAAATTTGCTATCACATACATATTATATCAAATAAGATCTCTCGTCTCTCAGTTCCTCACTAAGCAATTATATTTATTCGATTTTGTTCTATAGAATCAAATGAGAAGAAAGAAGCAGTGTGCTTGTCTCAGAGTGTGGAGTACTGCCCAGGCTTGGCTCGTCCGATTTGGTTCGTCTATAGTGGTATGGGATCTCAGTGGGCAACTATGGGTGCTGAGCTGATGCGTATACCTATCTTCTCTGCTGCTATAGAGAAGTAAGTTATTGTGAAATTATATTTTATACTTTTTTAGATATCCAAAGAAATTAGCAATTCAATTAGTGGCGAAACTTTCAATTCGGAATTTAAAATCTACATGAAAAATATTAATCCCATAGAAATCAATTATTCCTTACCCTTCCTTTGAATTCTTGGAATTTAAAGGGCGGTTTTAAGTACTTATCATGTCACCCATACTGCCAATATGCTGCTATAAAAATCATAGTCGAGTGAATTATTATAATTATTAGACCCCTAACTACATCCAGATACCAAAAGTACTTTGTTATCTGGTATCAATTAGGTTATTATTAGTTCCTAAAAGTTGTACAATGTGGATTCTTTTAATTAAAGGTGTCACCGAGTCTTAGAACCCAAAGGAATCGATATTGTAAGGATTCTGACTGATCCAGACAAGGCCATCTATGACAACATTCTACACTCCTTCGTGGGAATCGCTGCTGTTCAGATCGGTCTTACTGATATCCTGAGTGAGATGGGAATCGTTCCTGATAATATTATTGGTGGGTATTTTTTATATTTCTGTAACAAAAGTCTTTGCTATCGTAAGCTGATGAGCACCGTAATAATTAACCATGCGACAAAGATTCTATAAAACCAAGTTCATTTTAGTTGCAATGTTCATACGTGCTATGCGTATTTTTTGGGAAGCTAAAACACCGTCAAATACTAATAAAGAAAAATTTACAAGTTTAAACTCAGTAATATAATAGACTGTAACTGTTAAAACGTTTTCAGGACACAGTGTGGGAGAACTTGGATGTGCATATGCTGACGGATGTTTTACTGCTGAAGAGATGATACTAGCAGCGTATAGTCGCGGTTTGGTTTCCGTACAGACTCCCTTAATCAAAGGTTCAATGGCGGCTGTGGGTCTCGGATACAAAAGTGTACGATTATATTATTCAACTTTGATATAAGTGCTTGTCTAGAGTCTGACAATAATGTTATTATGCTAATTGAATCTAATTAAAAAAGCGGCGATAGCCTAGTTGGGAGTGAAACGGACTGCCGAGACGAATGTCCGCCGGTTCAAAACCCAAGGGCACGCACCTCTGACTTTTCTTATAAGTTATGTGTGTATTCTTTGTGAATTATCGCTCGCTTTAACGGTGAAGTAAAACATCGGGAGGAAACCTGCATATCTGAGAAGTTCTCTATAAGAATTTTGAAGGTATGTGAAATCTGCCAACCTGCACTAGGCCAGTGTGGTGGATTAAGGCCTAAACCCTCTCAGTTGTAGAGGAGGCCCGTACTCAGAAGTGGGCAGTATATAATACAGGGCTGGTATGGATGGATGGATGGATATGGAATTGAAAATCTGTAAAAAAGTATTAAATTTTATAACCACCAGAATTATATTTTATAAGAACTATCGTTAAGAACAATATTAAACTTTATTATAAAATGAAAACAGATTAATTTAGCGTTTCTATGTTCTACAGATCCAGGCACTATGTCCACCGGAGATTGAAGTGGCTTGCCACAACAGCTCTGAGTCGTCCACGATCTCTGGGCCGTCTGATATTATGAAACAGTTTGTGGCGGAACTGACAGGTCGCGGCATCTTCGCTAAGGAAGTGCCTTGTTCCAACGTTGCATATCACTCCAAATACATTGCTGACGCTGGTAATTACTTTATAATTATTTGTTCGTCTTTAATTAATATTAGCACATATAATGTAAATAATAACTTCATAGTGCAGGGATGAAACGGTTGAGATCAAATTAAGAGGCCATGGCTTTTATGCCCAAAGGAATACATTTTGCGTGATCAACAACAATTTAATTAATGTTTGTTTCGAACCAAGTTGTTATGACATTAAAAGTGAAGTTGTTCTTCATATATTTGTTGTTTTATTGTGAGCTGAAATGTGTAATTATTTAATTTTCTTCAGGTCCTGGACTCTTAAAATATCTAAGTGAAGTAATCAAAGACCCAAAACCACGCAGCGAGAAGTGGGTGTCTACGTCGATTCCTCAAGAGAACTGGGATCAGCCGATGGCTAAATACTCTTCTGCTGAGTACCATACTAACAACTTACTGGTAAATATTCTGTTAAAAAAATTGTACTATAACATGTCATCGAAATATTGTGTATAAAATTTGATAATTTAATATAGTATTTCGTTCATCTTTGTAAGTGATTTACAATAAACAATCACCCATAAAAATATCTTAATAACATTATATGTGAATTGTTTTAAAATTAAACATTATTTCAAACCTTTTTGTTTTTACAGAACTCCGTTCTTTTTGAGGAAACTTCTAAACTTATACCTTCAAATGCGCTGGTTATTGAGATAGCACCTCACGGTCTTCTGCAAGCTATCTTGAAGAGATCTTTGAGTGAATGCGTTCATATACCATTGACTAGACGAGGACATGCGGATCCAGTGAAATATCTTCTAGAAGCTTTTGGAAAGTAAGTAGGATTGATTTACAAATTATAACGTAGGTAATATTTTAATAATATTTTCGAACATCGATGGCAATCGTATATTAAATTCCCGGTTTTAGGTATAAATTTGTTTCTTTGAAAGAATATAGGAAAATCCGCTAAACATTTGCTTCTCCACATTTTATCGACCAGAGTTGACCGTGGTAGGAATTTTAATAATATCAGTAATAACAAAATTATCTATAACATAAAATCAATTGAATAGTAAAAGCGAACAGCGTGAAAAGGAAATAAATTTTACCTCTAGTTTGAAAGATCCTTTAAATCAAAACACATTTACTTTCAGACTGTACCAAGCAGGATTCAATCCAAAAGTAGATGTTTTATATCCTAAGATAGAATATCCAGTTTCAACAGAAACAGCTTTGTTGTCGCACTTAGTCGAATGGGAACACAGTGAAGACTGGTAAGTTGAAATTACTAACGCTAACATATAGTTATTACAATATTTTTAAAGAAAAGACTTAAAACACGAATAACGTAATTTCTTAATAGTTTGATAGATAATTTTAATTCTTTACCGAGCGAGTACAGAAAGAGTATGTTTTATTATTTATGCTATAACTCTTATAGCTTTTGCTGATCCAGAGGCATTTTTGCTTAAATGAAATAAAAATCAATAATCTGTATTGCTCTAGGACAATCTTATTTTATTAATAAATGAATGGGAAGCGTCTCCTATAAACAAACTTTACAGTAAGTTTTGAGAAACGTATAATTAAATCCTACAGGCCTCAAGCCAGATTCAACACAAAAGATCGAATGACCGCTGCAGCCCGAGAGTTTGTCATGTCCATCCACGACGATGACTACAAGTACTTCAGCGGACACGCTATAGATGGTATGTTCATAATAATACAAGATCTGTGTATATACTGCTACTGCCGGGCACAGGCTTGTACTACTAATAAGGATTAGGCCCTAGTCGACCACGTTGGCCTAATGCGGGTTAGCAGGCTTCATATAAGTATCTCCAAAATTCTTGTGGAGATTAAATATGGTATGTCTATTAACAGTTTAGTTCCATGCATCAAAATCAAATCAAATTGTATCCTTTGTAAATTTATTTGCAAATTCAAAATCAGCTTTACCTTGACAATCTCTAGTGTATGACATATCGGATGCCATGCATGAGGATCGCTTTGCTAAATTTAATCATAAGCTAACGCATTAATTTAATGAGGATATCTAGTTGATGAATTTATACATTTGTAGCGAAATGTGTAGTCGTTAGATACTAGACTTGCTTTGTAACTAATTGGATAGTGATGACGACATAATATTGTGGATAAAAATCTGCTATTGCACATTGTTACTTCAATATGTCACTTTCAGGGTCAGTCTGCCCCGGTGGCGTAGTTGTATTGCGTACGCGACACGAGTACAATTTGCGCGCTGAGGTCCTGGGTTCGAATCCTGGGTCGGGCCAAAAACATTGTGACTGGGTTTTTCCATCTTAAAAATTACTCAGTCGCAGCTCGGAGTCAGGAAGTTGGCGGTGTGATACCCCCATGCCTCGGAAAGCACGTAAAGCCGTTGGTCCTGCGCCTGATCTCTCTCCGGTCATGTCGGATTGCCGTCTCACCGGACTATGAGAGTAAAGGAATAGCGAGTGCACCTGTGTATTGCGCACACACTTGTGCACTATAATATCTCCTGCGTATCTGGCTGATCTCCGTTGAGATTGGCCGCCGTGACCGAAATCGGCTAGAAAGGGATATATATTCAGGGTCAGTCGATTTATATCCAATTGGTTGACAAATTCTGCCGATGGATGCAATTATTCTTCATAGTCGACATTATATTTGTACACTGCACACATCCTGAACAGTAATTTTGCTATGAATAAATAATAAGAATACTTAGGTTACAAAATACCCTAGAAGTATTTATTCCGTATATTGAGGGAATATTTTTCATGGTTTAGTAATTTCTTTAGGAGAGAAATTGAGGATTTTTAATGCTTGTTCCAGGTATTTACGTACTACCAAAAGCTGCAAGTCTGGTGATTGTATGGGAAACACTAGCTATGCATAAAGGAGTGGACTACAAGGATATGTCTGTTATATTTAGGGATATACAGTTTACTGGTGAAGCTACTATCAGACCGGAGTCGGCTCTGAGACTTGACATTATGATCAACAAGGGAAATAATAAGTTTGAGGTAAATATATGTGTTATGTAAATACAATATTCACATTCATTATTACATAAGAAAGAGCAATAATTGTGATATAAGTTTAAATTATGTTTGGCCCAAAGAGCACATATCATGACTTTCAGTGGACTCAATAGTAAATATAGTCGGTTAAATAAAAATAATAAAATTATATTCTAGGTTAGTTACGAGAAAGTTCAAATTGCTAGCGGCTACATCACCGAGACCCCGACGTCACATTTCATTGATCGAAAGATAAAACCACTGAAGATTGACGATAATGAAGTACTACTTAGCTCGAAGGACATCTATACCATCATGAAATTGAGAGGATACGCTTATAAGTATGCATCGGGACACATCAATAATTAGTTATTAGACTTTGAGAAATACATCGTTATGATAAAAGGAAATAAAAATTCTTTTTACTTTTATAGAACAACATTGACAGTAAAATTAAGTAAACTTCCATCAAATCTTGTAGATATTAAATCAAGTTATCGCAAAAAAGAGTAGCAAAATAAGAAAATATACCAATTAAAATAGAAAATAGCCCCTTCATAAAATAAAATATAATAAATTATTTAATATACGGCACTCTTCCAGGGATGACTTCCAATCTATCTACTCCTCAAACCTCAGTCGCAATCGAGCCCACATCAAATGTACTAACGAATGGATCACGTTCCTCGACTCATTGATACAATTCAACGCATTATCTCGCGACCACGATGGCATCTCCACACCGGCTATAATAAAGAAACTTTGTATCAACGTTGAGGAACATGCCAAAGCGAAGACTGTAGTGATGGATGATGTTACCTGCATGACTGCTGATCGCTATGATATTTATCAGATGACTAAGTAGGTTTATGGACGAATATTTTACAAACATTTGAAGAAAAATAAATACAATATTATGTTATTTATGATTTTTTTAGATGTTTCATGATCACAATGAATTTCATTAGTAGTTGTGGATTAAATTACTAGTTTCTGAAACCGTGCTTTTAGATGCGGTGGTGTGGAATTGGATGCCATAGAGTTTATTGATAAGCCAATTACCGTAAAAGAGCCAGATGCTCTGCAATCACGCGTGTTTGTTCCTTACTACCTAACTGGTGTCGTAGACGTAAGTATAAACATGAATAGAATATAATATTCATGAATCTACTCCTTAAATAGAAATCGGTACAAATAAAAATATTTAAGGAGTTTTGGCGGGAACTTGGAAGTGTCATGAGGTGCTCTTGTTTTAATTCATTATTTTGGTGATATTTAGTGTTATATTGCATAATTATGGTGGTATATTATCCAATATAGTTCTATTAAAGAGCTCAAATGAAGTGAACTGAAATAATTCTGCTAATCAAGTGTGTTTTTTGTTGCCGCTAAAACTGCTCGATAAAGTCTTGGTAAGGTAGCCACTGCTTTACTTCGACATACTACAGATAATAAAATAGACAACCCAAACTTGACATTGGCAAAATGTGAACACAAATGCCACTAAAAAAAAAAAAATTATTCCTTGTAAAAAAATTATAACATTTATATAATTATATCGACAATGAAATCAACGTACTCTTTATGTATAATCAAATAAATTATATTACAGCTTAAAACATCACTTCAAGTAAGCTTCCAAATAATAGCTGATAACGTATTGGTGGATGATGTTAAAGTTCTTGAACATTTGAGTATTGAAAACGTCGATGTATCAAATAGGATCAAAGAAGTTACTGCCGAAATAGCTACAAAAGAATTCATAATAGATTTGGGTGCAAATGGAGATTATGATAATGAAAGGTCTAGAAAAGCGGATGTTATTGTTGTTGACAATGTATTGGGTGATGAAGAAGTGAGTATTTGCAGATTTTAAATACCTAATAAGCAAGTAGCTTATTTTTTCATCTTAACTATATAATACATTTAGAGATATTGTGAGTCTTCAATTATTATTTTTTTAACTGTCTTAAAAGTTGCGTTATTTCGAATTAGTTATTATCAGTTTGTAATTGCTTATTTTCGCAAGATTACCATCACTGATTTCTTTAAATCTATTCAATATGTATTTTTAATACCTATTTTTGCAGAAACTCAAGAATTTGTACAACGTAATATCCAAAAATACTTTCATTTTGGTGTTGGAACAAGATGTGCAAAACATAAAGCCAAAATACGAATCTTTCAGCATCATTTCAGCTATGTCAGTGCAGAAACAGATATTGATGTTGATGAAAAAACCAAATACCGTAGATCAAGACAGCGTTTATATTCCGATTGCTCACGATTCTAAATTTACTTGGGTTCCACGAGTATATTCTGAATTGAATGAAGATAAGAAAGTAGTGCTAGTTTCTGAAAGGCAACCATACTGTGGTGTTGCTGGTAAGTCGCCTTTGATTGAATTCTAATAATTGCAATCAGCCCTGTATTATATACTGCCCACTGCTGAGCACGGGCCTCCTCTACTGAGAGGAGGCCCGTGCTAATTCTAATCATTGCTTGAATTAAATGTTTTCTATTATGTTAATACTAGTCCGCTTTTCAATATAAGTTTTATGAGAATTCATCAATTTTTAAATCTCTCTATTGACTAATTGATTACTTAATAAAACACTTAATCTAGGACTTATCAAGAACCTCAGAAAGAAATACGGCAACAAGATTTCGTGTATCATTGTGGACGACTTCTGTCATGTGCCATCTTTCAATCCCGAAAACAGCGTATTCAAGGAACAACTTCAGAAGAATTTAACCTTTAATGTTATGAAGAAGGTATTTTATATCTTTATAAAACACGATCTGCCATGCTATCTATCATCTCACATCTCATCTCACTTCTGTATACGCAGTGAGATCTACACTAACAACACAAGGTGAAAAAGTCGGTGAAGCGAACTACATTCACTTACTCAAAAGCGAGATATTACACTATTCAGTTCTGTGATATTACGTATATCACGCTAATCGGTATTCAGTAAACAAAGATTTTGATTGTCGCACTGGCGTTATGTCGTGATCTCACGCACATTGAACTCACCTCACTTCACACTAACTGTGTTTATACAGAATTGAACCACAGGTGCTACTATATTTATTTGAAATTCGTCTTAGTATACCGAGGGATTAATCGGTTTTATACTTCCGATTTAATGTATACACCTAGACAATAATAGCTATCTAATTTGCAAATATTTGATTCTCGTCTGGTAGGTGTGGAACCCAAAAACGTTCGTAACTGTTGTTTTTATTAGAGGGGCGCAACGATTCAATATTTGTAACAAACAAAGCTATAAGTAATCAATCATCATCATCATCAGCCCGTTGCAGTCCACTGCTGGACATAGGCCTCTCCCAAGGTACGCCACAGAGCCCGGTCTGCTGCTTTATGCATCCAGTCGCTGCCGGCCCTCTTGTTAGTAATCAATATTGCCCATAAATATATAAGACACAAATCTCCTTTTATACATCCCTTTCTGTAAAGTAATGTCTCTAACAATTTTGTTTTACTAATCAAATTGTTTTTTATTGCAGGGACTTTGGGGCGGTTATTATTATCTATCGAACGTTACTACCGCCAATCTCAAAAATATTAGTCTGACGAGCAGTATACCTGGGGACATTGATAGTCTCAAATGGGTTGAGGCAGCACCTTTGCCTGCAAGCAATAATTTAGTTCAGGTAAAATGAATTAGTAACCAATCTATCCTTATTTTATTTTATACAATTTCCTAGAGTTCCATAGTGATTTTTGCGATTGAACAATAGCAAAAATCACTATGGAATTCTAATAAGATACTTTCTAAATCCGTTCTATGTTAAAATTATAAATTCAAAGATTTCGTAAATTTTGCTATAATCTATACTTACTAATATTATAAAGCTGATGAGTTTGTTTGTTGTTTGGTTGAACGTGCTTATCTCAGGAACTATGAACCGATTTTGAAAATTCTTTCACTAATGGGAAGCTACGTTACTCCTGAATGCTATAGGTTACTTTTATCCCGGGAAAATATTTTTATCCCAGTAAAACTTTATCACGCGGGCGGAGCCGCGAGCATCACCTAGTTATTCATGTGAGTAGGCTTGCTACTTACTTTTATGCAAGCAAATTGCTTATCTCGCCCTTCCGTTATTAGACAACAGAATTATCAAGAATAGGTATATTTTTAAAAATTATTGAGGTATTGATATTTCGTCTTGATCATTTCAATCATACTAGTCAGAAATCCTCACATTTATTTTATTTTAATTATAGGTCTGCTACTCTAGTCCATCTTTCAAAGACGCCCAACATGCAGCTGGAAAATCAATAAAAAATAAGGATAGACAGTTCGGTATGGATTTCAGCGGTATTAATACCAAGTAAGTATTAATTAATACCTTCTAAAAAAATACAAAAACACGAATTGAGAACCTTCTCCTTTTTTGGAAGTCGGTTAAAAATAAGATGTCATTAACATTATCAATATATTTTAATTAGCTGAAAAGGAATAAGCAAACTGGTTTCATTTACGCTTAAATACGAAGTTTCTTGTAGAAGTCTACACATTTGCCTACGAGTTTTCTATGTTGTGACTTGTGAATGGACATTATTAATCTCGATTATAATTAGTTTCTATAAAATTCATAATATTTTCGATGGTCAAACAAGCCGACATAATTGTGTCGACTGGCCCGAGATAAACTCGTCTCGTAAACTCTTTACTTCAATCACCATCAGATGCAGTACCTAGATACATTACCGTGCTCGAATAAAAAAATAAATTATTATTAAAGAGAAGATAATTATAATGTACTTTAATGATAGCACGTTCTTCCCCTAGGGGTGAAAGAGTGATGGGCATAATAAATGGAGGAGCTCTAAGCAGTACCATACAAGCTGATCCCGATCTTCTCTGGCCAGTTCCGGATCACTGGACTCTGGAAGATGCCGCCACAGTACCACTGCCGTATCTCTACGCTTACTACTGCTTGGTAAATGTCTTTGACTATTCTGTTATCCTTACATGTCAATCCACACTGGTATTTTTAAACTTTGAATGAGATCAATTTGTTATTTTAAATCATAGTTATCAGATATTAAGGTTTGTAGAAACAATATCAAAGTACACTAAACTAATTTTAGGATTTAACTATAATATTCATTCACGCCATCTTTCTAATACATTATGAACTACATGTTGCTCACTTTTTTGCGCGCGAAAAGCCTGTCGCGCTACAAAAATCCTTACAATCACTGTACCGATCCATGGCCGCATTTGTACGTACGCCAGCATCATCGGCTTAAAATTCGTCTATTTATCAGAGAAGAAAATTATCGTCATAAAAAGAAACTTATTTATTAATCCAGGACATCGTCCAATCGTCTGCTAAATTTGATCCAAATCCGTTCAGCGGTTACTGCGTTTAATTCTAACAAAAATCCAAACATTTTCACAAACATTCGCATTCTACTATAATATTATAAACGCGAAAGTTTGTAAGTATGGATGTATGGATGTCTGGATGTATGGATGTATGGATGTATGGATGTATGGATGTTTGTTACTCTTTCACGCAAAAACTACTAAACTAATTTCGATGGAATTTGGCACAAGGGTAGAATATGTCCTGGATTAACACATAAGTAGTAACTTATGTGTTAATCCAGGACTATACTTTTTATCCCGGGAAAATATAAAGCGGGACTTAAATCCCGGGAAAACTCATTCACGCGGGCGGAGCCGCGGGCAAAAGCTAGTTTATAATATTAGTGAGATATCAACATATGACAAGATTAGATGATACTTGTGGCTTAGACCGCTTATAATGTGTCTTTATTTCAGGCTATAAGACTAGAACTCCGCAAACGCACTAGAGTGTTCGTCAACGGTGGAGCCGGTGCATTTGGCCAAGCTGTTATATCCATCTGCTTGGCTTTAGACTGTGAGGTGTTCACCACCGTCAGTGACGTCACTAAGAAAGAATTCTTGATTAAACTGTTCCCTGATTTGAAAGGTATGATAATAAAACGCGCAATTTTCCGTTGACAAAGTGAACCATTTAATGTTACTATCATAGACTACAGCAGAGATTTTTATTTATTTATTTATTGGTTATGGATTGCTAACGGAGTTTACAATAATTCTTTTAAAATCTACACATAACTATATATATATATATATATATATATATATATAGTTATATTAGTCTATTGTCACTTACGTAATTGTAACTCTGGTTATAAGCAATCACAGTATGAACCACAATCTTTAAATTAATAGAAAAAGCCTAAGTACTTAATTTATCAATTGTATACTAACAGATAACAATATTACAGTAATAAAAAAAAAACTATTAAATGTAACAATATCTGATAATAGTAATATGAGAAGACAATAAAGTACACCAATCTAATTTATATTGTAAGACGGCGTTAGTGCTGATATTTTAATATCACTATAACGAAATAAACAACATATGATTTATCGGGCGTATAGCTTGATATTGAGTTTTTATTCAAATTGTTCAAATTTTTAGCTGAATAAGAATAGGATCAAGTAAACTCTTTGAAATACAGAAAACATTTTAAACTCATATTCAAATAATTCATAGTCTCTGTCGGATCCTATGGAATTCAGGATTGATACTATGTACAAATATTATGTATGTAAAACTATCAGTCGTGTATCAAATTGTTCTACTGTTAAGCAAGGGTGTACTCGATATCTTGTGATCATTCCTTGAATCGTGAAAGCCAGCGTTAATACACGTACAAGAATTTACCTAGTTAGGTACATCCTTGTCAACTTGTATCACTCTGATGATACTAAGCCTTTTGAATAAGAAACAATGAATTTGTTGGTAGAAAGTAACATTGGATATTCCCGTTCGATGACCTTCCAAGATATGGTGATTGAAAACTCCGACAAATTGTGTTGCGATGTGGTCATCAATTGTTTGAGTGGTAATCTTCGGCATGTAAGTATAAGCTCAAAATAAATACTAGCTCTTATCAATATCTATTTGTCTTGCACATTATCTTAAATAAAACATCAAATCTAGTAATATGCCTCGATCCTATGGAGGGTTTTCTGCAAATGAATGGTTATCCATACCCTGGAGAAAAAACATGTTAATAGTGAATATATTTTTCTGTCATTTCTTAGTATATTTTAAGAAATGTGGTGTTAGTAGATCTCTCATATGTAAGAGTCCACCACTAAGTCTATTTCTACCGCCAACCAGCAGTGTGTATGCACTGTTGTGTTTCGGTTTGAAGGACATTATAGCCAGTGTAACTACTGAACATAGTGAGACTTATGACTGTTTATGGGTGGTCGTATCGCTTACCATCAGGCGAACGGCATGCTCGTCTCGTCATTAAATGCAATAAAAAAAAAAAAAAAAAAAAAAAAAATAATATATTATGTCTCAGGTTGACGAGCGCAGTGGAGTGCCACACAGTACTTTGCAACTCAAGAGAATGGTATTGATACTGTTTATGGGTAGTCGTATCGCTTACCATCAGGCGAACGGCATGCCCGTCTCGTCATTCAATGAAATATAAAAAAAAATAAAGGAAATGGAAAATATATATTTATTATATTCCTAGCCAATTTCCCGTATTTTAAGATCTTTTATAACTTAATTTATTTCAGGCTGCAATGAAATGTGTGAGCAAAATCAACCAAATTTTGGACATTAGTGATTACGATATGATATCAAACAACGATTTCGGCATGTCGTACCTGGTTGAAGAGCGGTCATACTTGAGTGTTCGGTTTTCTACCATCTTCAAGCCTGAATTTGCTCGAGAAAAGACGGTAATTTCAATTACTTCTAAATTAATGTCATTAAGACGGTAATTTATTATTTTTGAGTTCTTGTTGCTAATATTCTGTTACTGCTGAACCAATTAAAATTAAGTACAAAAATGTTATACTGTCTTCGAAGAACAAGGAATAAATTTTTATATCATAATTTATATTCCAAGAAACTGAATCTGTGTGCAAAAGCTAGTTTGCTGTAAAATAAATCATAGAATTAGGTAGAAATCAAAAAAATTACCAAATAAATTATCTATTTCTAGATTCTGCAAAAGTTGATCAGCGAGGGCATAGCAAACGGCATCGTAAGACCACTCAGTAGAGTTGTATATACACCAACCAACATAACTAGGGCCTTCAGACTTATATCTACTAGCAAGCACAGGGGCAAAGTGCTCATCAGGATGGAAGATCCTGAAAATATCACGCAAGACTTGAAAGTACTGCCTAGGTAAACGAACTTACTAAAATTCGAAGTAATGTATTTATTTCAAATTTTACTTTTAGAAAAAAGTGTGTGATTCAAAAACTAAACTGATTTACTTCGAAAATGATGAACAATATATTTAAATTCTCATTATATCGGGTGTCCCTGTGATCTAATATAAATTGTTCATGCAATTTGTCTTAAGACATAAAGACCGATTCTTAATGAATTCGTATGTTTTATCATCCACCATACCACCATACCAGCCCTGTATTATATGCTGCCCACTGCTGAGCACAGGCCTCCTCTACAACTGAGAGGGTTAAGGCCTTAGTCCACCACGCTGGCCTAGTGCGGGTTGGCAGACTTCACATACCTTCGAAATTCCTATAGAGAACTTTTCAGATATGCAGGTTTCCTCACGATGTTTTCCTTCACCGTTAAAGCGAGCGATAATTCACAAAGAATACACACATAACTTTTTTGAAAAGTCAGAGGTGCGTGCCCTTGGGTTTTGAACCTGCGGACATTCGTCTCGGAAGTCCGTTCCACTCCCAACTAGGCTATCGCCGCTTATTTTTATCATCAATCTCTTAAAATTCAAATTCCAAATTCCTTATTAACAGGATGACATACTCATCAAAAGGAACCTACATTATCGTTTGCGATCAGTCACCACTAAGTATAGAGTTAGCAGACCATCTCGTGAAGAAAGGTGCAAGGAACTTAGTTCTTCATATGGATCCGAATCACATTACTGGTTATGGCCTTGCTAAGATGATGTAAGTATAAGAAAATATAAGAGTTTAGTAGCTGGCCACTTTTATACTGAAGTAGGTATATTGCTGAAGTCCTAAGTTAATTTGCTATGTCGAAGTTAAGAATTTATGTAAGTTTATATAAAATTCTATTTTTTTTTTATGGTATAGGGGGCAAACGAGCATACGGTTCACCTGATGGTAAGTAATCACCGCCGCCCATGAACATCTGCAATACCAGGGGGCACAGAGATGCGTTGCCGGCCTTTTAGGTGGGAATACGCTCTTTTTTTGAAGGTCGCCAGGTCGTATCTGTCCGGAAATGCTGCTGGCGGCACTTCTCGGAGTTAGAACTTTTGCTCGAATATGGTCCTTGGCTTTCCACTATCACATCAACGATACAAAAAAGGGTGATGATGGATAAATGTTAAACACAGATTCACCATTTTCAACTTATTGCAGGGCACGGAAGAAACAAAACGTAATAATAAAAATATCTTCAGAAAATCTTCAAACAGAAAAAGGATGTTTGCAAATACTAAAAGATGGAAAGAAACTAGGTCCAATTTTAGGAATTTTCATAGTTCAAAACAGTTCGGGAGTTGACAGCAATTTTGAACAGCAAGAATTTGTATGTAAATTCAATAAAACAGTTTGCACCGTGGCAAACTTGGATTTGGTGTCTAGGAATGTTTGTTATGAAATGGCGTAAGTTTTATATGAGTTTGTTATTCTATTTTTAAATGAACTCTATTTTATTCTACTACTGGAACATACATACTCGACTGCCTTGATGGCGTAGTTTACATACGCGGTATAACTATTGGTGTTGAGGTCCCGGGTTTGAATTCAGGGTCGACCAAAGTGATATTCAATTTTTCTAATCAATAACAGTCGGGAGTCTGGAAATGTCCCCGGTATGTGGCAATAGGCTCGCCCCCTAACATACTTGACGAAATGTGGGTGTGTTACACCTCTGCCAACCCTTGAAAAGAGAAAAAGGCTTGATGATATATGTGTACATGTATGTATTTAACATATTCTTGTAGCTAATGTGACTCCACTATTACAATAATTATATTAATTAAGTCCCAATATCACGAGTGCTGGTGTTTGTCGTCAACTATGATTGAAAAAATGACGTACTTTTCGATATATAAGGAACCAAACCTAATCTTCTCTAGCTTGTTACGTACTGATTCAAGTTATATTTGTCTCAAATACACATGAAATATTTTGAGCAATTTTTATATCGTTACATGCATTTTATTATTTTATTCCAATAGTTTTATTCCTTCTATTAGTGAAGATGCATATACAAAGTATTTTAATTTTGCATTACAACATAGCAAAGTATTTTCTGACTTCGCTAAATCTACTCTTAATCCTACCGTGTTCTACTTCATCTACGGAGGTGCAAAGCTTTGTGCACAACGTTTCCTTTCAGACTGCTACGTATCACTTTAAAGCTTAAATTTTAACGCTGTAAATTTCAGTCAAATACTAAGTTATTGGACATCATGGCTTTTAATTTTTCAAATGTCTACCTGGTACCTCATGCTTAACGGGATTCATTTCTTTATAATAATGTTTATTTTAAGGGTTCCGTACCTTAAGAGGAAAAAGGGAACCCTTTTAGGATAACTTTGCTTTTTTACCGTGGATTAAGATGCATTCATGTTTAATTAAATCTTTGTACTGTGAAGGAGTTTTCGATGATTAACATATTACTTTAATCCAGATTTCTCCTCCAGATTCACTATGAGTATTTGTTTTATTTTGTAATAAATCCATGTCATTTTCTTGCTATTCTCTCCTGGTAATACTTTCACAAATATAGCCCTTTTCATTAAAATCCAAATGTTGTGACAAGATGGGTATGATTAGACAAGGATTGGTGGGTTTATCGTTTTTCCTAATTTCGTTGTTAAATATATTGATTTATTACTCAAATGCTATTACTTAAATTGCAGTCATTTCGTTGTCATTAACTATTCGTCAAATTCTGCGGCTGATGAATACATGTCTTCAACTATTGACAAGATTTGTCAAGCTAGGAACGACATCACTCTACCAGCTCTTATGTTACGCGTTGGATCACTATCTGAGGTGAGATTAATGTTCAGTATATTATTTGTTATGATGACTGTATTGATTCTGCAGCAACTGATTGTGAAACTGAATGTTGAAAATGAAGTTTGATCCGAGCTTCCGCAATCGATAGCATTTCAATGCCAATGTAACAAGGGACTTGTTAGGATTTTGAATTAAGGTTGAGTGGATGTAGCTCACTTCTTAATAAATATACTAGTAATAATCTTGGTGAAGAGTGCATTTTAGCACTGCTTCCTACCCCGTATGGTCTAATTGATATAATCTAAATAAGATTTAGATACCTATTCATATAATACTTGAATATCTAGCAACTAAAAGTGTTATGTTTATTTGCAGCTTGAAGAAAATCTAGAGAATATGGAATTAAAAACAAAACATCAAACGCTTTCTACTTTATTCAATGCTCTAGAGACTAGTCTACGATTAAAATACAATAACGTCGTAACATATAACTTAAAGAAACCCGTCGGAGCTAACTTCACTGAGAAAATTGCCAGAATTCTAGGTAAGATCTAAAAACGTACTGAGCATTATGATATCCTGAACTTTGATATACTTACTTAAAATCGAATGGACCTAGCTGATGCGTACAGTCTAGTACCAACCACTTACAACGTTTTAAAACTTTTTTTTTTTTAAATATTACAGGTGTCAAATCTATTGAAGATTTAGAACTTACGTATACTTTGAAAGATTTAATGATAAACGAAATAAACATAGAAGAAATAATGAAGGCTATCAAAGAAGAATATAAAATAACATACCCTTTAGAAAAAGTTACGTCCATGACCATTGAAAAGTAAGTACCAATGAATATGAAAGGAGAATTGATCCATACCCCCACATATAGTGTTTACATGTAACATGCTATTACTGAAGTCCTAAACATGAACCCAATAACTTAGGATTGACGTCTTCTATTAAGTATCTATTCATCCATTGCTCCAATTTCTTTTTAACTTCTTGTTATAACTTTCTTGAACTAAATAAACCAAGGTCTATACCTGTATTTTTTTATATTCCAGCTTGAAGAACTTAGGCCGTGACATCTTAAAATCCAACAAGAACTTTAACTCTGGCGTAGGAGCATTCTTTACATACATTAATGAAGACGAATGCCTCGCCGCTGAACCTCTCATTACTATGCAGACAAAATTCAGCGATGTTACAGTGCGTAAATCTATACAATTAATTTGTGTTATTTTATTATTGCTACATAAAAGTATTTATGTTGAATCTCGTCATATTAGAAATTATATTGGAATTTTAATAACTTAACTATTTATTCGAAAAGACGAAGTAAGCCTGCCAATGTTTATATTATATAATTAAAACTTTAATAACATTTTAGGAAGAAGAAGAATTGGATCCGAAATCAACGTACCTGCTCCTCCTCCCAGGGTTTGAAGGTCATCACCATATCTTCACATCAGTCTGCGAAAGACTTAAAGTACAGGCCTTGACTCTCCAACTAGGACCAGATATGATGGACGACACCATTCAACAAATGGCCAATAACATTATGAAGGTAGGCTACGACAGTATTATGATGTTAAACTTTAGTAAGTTTTTATTTCTCTTGACATGTCTAGACGCTGGTCTCGTAAAAGATTCCAAATACAGTCCTCGTAAAGTTTTATGGTACTTTGTATCGACGAAATTTCTTTCGAAAATAATAATATTAATTTATAAAGTACAGTGAAACTAAACGTATTGAAAATAAAATATTATAAATTACTATTGATATTACCTTAAATTCAGAGTTAATCAATAAATTTTCTACGTTTTTCTTACCAAAATTTTCCCGTTTCACCTACAATTTCCTTAGTATTTATCAGAACAGAGATCTCGTTATCTTGCGCCTTGAGATTCGCCGCCGCCGTTCGAGCGCACTTTGTCGTTTTCTTTTATTGTAGAAAAAGATTGAATTAATTCAACTTATATTTCCCAGGGAGCGGGTAGTATTACCTGTGGGAAAGAGATTTCTATTTACGTATAATTTTTTAAACATATTTTTTGTTTTATTAAAAGTTTCGTTTGTGTTTTTGAAATCAAATTAAGAACCAAATTTAGTCATTCTCGCAAATGCTTCAAATATTCTACAACATAATATTATGTTACTATAATAAATATAACATTACTAGATATTAAATCATATCTGATCATTATAAAAAATCTACTCAGAGACAAAGAAAAAACGTAACAATCCACTATCATTATTCTTACAGTTCATTAAAAAAAGAATCGAGTTGAAATCAAAGTTCTACCTGCTGGGATACTCGTTTGGTGTCAACGTTGCCTTGGAGCTCGCTGCATTGTTCGAAAAAGAAGGTAAAAATGTCCATAATTTTAACGACGCTTGTCAATTAAAATCTCTCAGACGGAAGGCGGTAACTAAATATCACTCTCGAGGCTTTGGAAAGGAAATTGGGTTATCTTAATTACTTATTTAATATAAAAATATAGGAGGAATTACTGAAGTTTTACTCGAAATTAGCGTTTAATTAAATGCTGTATTTAAGATTCATAAATCTTAAAAAGTCTATGATGAAACATTATAAAATATAAAACAATTTCGTGAAATAAATGTAGGCCATCTTTGAATAAATGAAATACATTTAAAAACTGTTCTTGTCCAGGTCACATTGGAGTGGTCTACTGCCTCGACAGCAGCCCAGACGCCCTTCGTATCCACCTAGATACCTACGTAGGCAACCTAACCGACTCACAACTGCAGAACAGCATCGTAGAACACATGTACCGTCTCATGTCAGGGCGTGATAGCCAAGAACTGAAGGAAGACCTGAAGAAGTTCGAGACCTGGGCTGAGAAGGTTGAAGCTTGCGTTAGCCGCCTTCGAGGTATCGTCTCCTACTCTCATCAGTATAAGAGATCAATATTACAAGGAGCCTACAAGAGGATCATGCTAGCTCGGGAGTACAAGCCAGATTTTAAACTACAATCTGAACTAGTTTTGATGAAGGGTATTCCCCATCCTGCAGCAGTGGGACTGGCTGATGATTATGACCTTTCCAAATACAGTGAAAAGCCCGTGAAAGTGTTCAATTTAGAATCTGACCATGCCACAGCACCAAGTGATTGTAGGGTCGCTAACATCGTCAACAGACTTCTCGAGCCAAAACTTCTAGAAGAATTCAAGAAGAAGAACCTCTGCGACAGCTACCTCGCGGATCCGTTCAAGATTCTATAAGTTAGTATAGTAAAATATTACAATCATTATTTATGTGTGAATAAACGTGATTTTTATGACTGACGTTTTTTTAACAACTTTTCAATCAAATGATTGACATTCAATTTGGAACTTTTATTTTACACGAGGGTTACATTTATTGAGTTTGAAATGTGCGGTAATGGAATAGATGTTATGACTTACATGTTTTTGATAGATTGATTGGTTTGTTTTAGAGTCTTGTTATAAAGAAGAGTTCATATCAAAAGAATAATCTTCAAGTCTTTTATAAGCATTTTTAGTATCGTTTACAACTTAATGATCAAATTTTAGACTTTCAATAAAAATAGCTCTAAATTTATTTCAATTTAAGATTTTACTGTACGTGAAAGATAAACGAAATTAGGTTCGGAGTAGGCAATTTGATTTCAAAGCAATTTTTTCCGACCAATTACTTATTTATTTGTAATTACGTAATTATTATTTGATAATTAATATGAGAATATTACGCGATGTTCTTTTACTAACTATAGCACGACCTATTATATATAAAACCACTCAATGATAATAATATCACTATTTAACTAATAAATACAAAATGTGTCAATTTACGGCACCATATTATCGTAAATCCCGTCGTTAAATGTTTCTTACAAGAAAATAAATCCTAAAATTAGCCATAAAAACTTTTTGGAAATTAAAACAAAAAAAAAACACTTTGTTCTTTCACCCGTTCATAAACTATTAAGTTGCGAGGCCCGTGACGGTCGCCCGCAGTGATAATATCATAAAACAGTGAGACTCAGAAAGTTGTCGCCTTATCTCGACAATTTAGGGCATCCCCAGATTTATACGTAGGATCACTGGCGTGAAAAGGTCGCTCGTAATTCGTATTGCGACATTTTATTGTACAATATTTTTATTGATATCCCATTGTTGGATACTGGATAATTATTTAACTGAATGCAGTAATTCGCTTATCTGATAGCAAGCATTAATAGTACCCATAAACAAGTAGCAATATCATTCAAAATTGATATTACTTCAAACTTATGCTAAAAATCTACCTTAAGGGTGGGAAAAAAGGGGTGATTTATTGTTTACTCACAGATTTTAATGCTGAGTTGTGTATTAAAAATTAAGCATGTAGTTTATAGCCACTAAAAATTATAAAATAAAAACTTTTACCAAAAAAATTAAACTGCCGAAAAACCTGAAAAGCAAAATATAGTAAACATTTTTTATTTAACTTTAATAACTAATATATACGTATATTGGGAGTTGATGCCTAATTTAAATTGAACATTGTTTTCGTATATTTGTTCGTGTATTTGCTTAGCTTAGCTGGAAATTTAAATAAGGCACCACACACACACACACACACACTCACGCCTTTAATCCCCGAAGGGGTAGGCAGAGGTGCAACTAGTGCACCCACTTTTCGCCGTTATTCCGTCCCATGATGTGATAGGGGGCGAGCCTATCGCCATATCGGGCACAAATTCCAGACTCCGGGCGGATACTGAATAGAAAAACTCAATATCACTTTGCCCGACCCGGGGATCGAACCCAAGACCTCGGCACTGCAGTCGTACCGTAATACAACTACGCCACCGAGGCAGTATAAGTAGCATAAGGCACCGACTCCAAATATACACGTATATAGTAGTTATTAAGGTCAAATAAAAATGTTTATTATTTTTTGCTTTCCAGTTTTATCAGCGGATTAATTTTTTTGGTAAAAAGGTTTTATTTTATCATTTTTTATGGCTATAAACTACATGCTTAATTTTAAATACACAAGTCAGCATTAAAATCTGTGAGTAAACAATAAATGACCCCTTTTTCCCACCCTTAGGGTAGATTTTTTTTCCAAGTTTACATGGGACCAATTTCGAGGTATACCTTATCCAATAAAAAATAATTATTAAAATCGGGCTACTCTGTAAAAAAATAAGTGGTCGTTCATAAAAAATAAAACAATATACATGTCGACTTGAGAACCTTCCTCCGTTTTTTTTTCGTTTAAAAATATATCTTACCTTAGATAAACAGTCAGAACAATGTAATGCCATCTTCAGTGCTTAAAATGAATTAGAAACGAAAGTAACAAATCGCAGCGTAGATGGCGCTTTAAAATGTATTAACTCTTGGGGAAAAAAATTCAACAGCGGCGATAGTCTAGTAGGTAGTGTAATGGATTGCCGAGACAAGAGTTGCGCGTTCGTGTCCAGGATTTGAAGAGTATATAATTTATAATATTTATGTACAGTCAGCAGCATAAGTAGATGAACAAATTCAAAACTTCAAATTGCCTACACACTTTTGTGTTCTTACTAATCTTTTTTTTCTCTTCACAAAAATAAAATACAAGAGATTTACTTTACTTCAAACGAAGAAAAAAAATGTTTCAGTTTAACTTACGCGTATATAGGCGATTTGAAATTTAGATTTTGTACAGATATTTATGCTGCTGACTGTACAGTATGTTGCAGAAATAGGGTTTTTATAATAACACTAAATAAAAATTAATCATATTGGGTACAAAAATAAGTAATACAGTCAGTCGGTTGCCGCCGACCTCAACGCACGTACCTACACACTCGCTTCACATCTAGCGACCGATACCTACGGTTCTCAAAGTTTTGTTCTCAGTTATTCCTAGTTTGTGATTTTTCGCTGGCCTAATGTTTAAGTGCAAGCGCTGTGAATCCGAATTCAGGGATGGAGTGCTCTGTTCCGTATGCCTTAGTCACTACGACTTCCCATGTGCTGGAATTACCGAATCAGGATGGCGCAAGCTTGGAGATCGGAAATCTACATGGAGATGCTCAAGCTGCAAAGCAACAAGCCCACGATCGTCGAAACTCACGCCTGCATGCATGGACAGCATTCTCTCCGAGTTAAAATTATTATCAGCCCAAACTGCTGCCATTCCAGACATCGTAGAGAACATGAAGAAAATTCAACTGGAATTAGCAGAACTCAAATCTATAAAGGATGATCTTAAAAATGTTAAGACTTCTGTCGAATACGCGCACCAATCAATAGCTGAACTGTCAGCAAAAGTAACTGATCTGAGCTCAGAAGTGGACTCCATTAAGAATACTAAAGACGATATCGCATCCCTGCGCAACCAATTGGCGAAACTAAATAGACTTCATCAGGAGAACGACCAAAAACTCAGGCAGAATAATATAGAGATCAAAGGAGTACCAATGTCAAATTCGGAAAATCTGTTCACAGTTATCTCCAAGATAGGCGAACGAATTAATATAAATCTACCCAAGGAACAAATCAACTATATCGCAAGAGTGCCGATGCGGAATGACAATCATAACAAGACTATCATCTGCTGTATTCATAATAGGTATCTTAAAGAAGATTTCGTAGCAGCCGCCAAGAAATGTAAATTAACAGCCGCAGACCTTGGCCTATCTAGCAGTAACATGATTTTCGTCAACGACCACCTGACGGTTGAAAACAAGATTCTGTTGAACAAGACCAAACTACTTGCAAAAGATCGAGGGTTCTCCTTCGTCTGGATAAAGAACTGTAAAATATTAGTAAGAAAAAATCCTACATCACCAGTCCTATCGATACAAACAGAAGAGGACCTAAAAAAGTATTTTTTTTAATGTTTACTATATTTAATATTTCATTTAAACTAATTTTTAGAAAGTTTGAGAATCGCGCTCATAATTTTTTTGCATTGTTTTCAAGCACCTGGTTCTATTGTTCTCGAATGACTCGAAACAATGGGACGGCTTCGCCGTTAATGCTACCGCATAAACGAACTCTATTTATAACTCGCTTAAGTCGCTATTTGCTTGCTCCTCGTGCCATATTTTTGTTAATAATTATTACTGCTACCCATCTTTTTTTTGTCTTCGTTTTGCTGGTGCCTTACATTGATTCTATTGAATTATTATTGTCTTTATTACTTTCCAATGACGCCAATTAGCTTTTATTACCAAAATGTGCGGGGACTGCGGACGAAAACATCCACCTTTTATAGAAATTTGTGCTTGAATTCTTTTGATGTTATTTGCTTGACCGAGACTTGGCTTATAGATGGCATTAAAGATTGCGAGCTATTTGATGATCGGTACTTAATATGGAGGCGTGATCGAAACTATAATAACACGCATCAAATTTTGGGGGGTGGTGTTTTAATTGCAGTTCGGCGGGACCTGGCAGCTGAATCTCATTACGACTGGTGCTCGTCTGCAGAAGACATCTGGATTTCGATAACATTATCCCATAAAAAACCTAAAATATTATATAAAATGCATATATGCGTTGTTTACATATGCAGTCAAAATCTTGGTAACTCTTTGTCCACGCAACTGCTACAGTTCTCAAATAATCTAACAAATATTTTTCTAAAAAATCCTGCTGACAAATTCGTCGTTTTGGGCGATTTCAATCTCCCCAACATTAACTGGTCTCTCTCAAATAACGACCACTTTTTGGAGCCCAGTAATATTAACGGCCCAAATCAACATATTTTATTTGATAACATTAATCTATGCAATCTACTTCAATATAATTCGTGTCTCAATTGCAATAACAAACTACTCGACTTGGTCTTTTCAAACAGCAAAACACTAGTTAGTCCCTGTTGCGATCCCTTGGTACCAGAAGATCCTCATCACAAAGCCATTTGTGTGTCGACTGATTTCGTCCAACTGCACACACTGCACTCTTTGCCACATACAAAATACCTATACAATCGTGGTGATTTTGGTGCAATTACCTCAGAGCTAGACCAAGTTGACTGGCAGGGGGAATTTAAGTATAAATCACTCGAAGAAGCAACGGGCTATTTCTATTCAATCTTGAGCAATTTACATTCTATTTATATTCCTTCAAAGACAGTCGTTTCTCAATCCAAATATCCTGCCTGGTATAACAAAACACTAATTAAAACTCTCAAAGAAAAAGCGAAATTCCACTTTAAATACAAAAAGTACCATAACACATCAGACTACACATCTTTTGCACTGCTCAGAGATAGAGCTAAAACCCTTGAAAGTGAAAGTTTCTCTAAATACATTGAAAGAATTGAAAATAACATAGCGAAAAATCCTAAAGCTTTTTGGTCTTATATAAATAGTAAAAAAAAAAGCAATTCTTATCCTACAACTTTAAAATACGGACAGATGTCTTCTAAAGATGGTGAACAAATATGTAATATGTTTAGTGATTATTTCAGCTCTAATTTTCTGCCGCGCATCAACAGCGCCAACGATTCGACCTCTCAAGAGTTCCCACAAATTTCTAATTATTTTAAAGACTGTACCACAGACATTGGATCAGTCATTATACAAAATAACGAATTATTCAAACTACTCGCTACAACTAACCTGAATAAATCTTCCGGCCCAGATAATATAGCCCCTTGTTTTATAGTAAAATGTGCTAAAAGTCTTACCGTGCCACTGTCCCTTCTATTTCAAAGATCCCTAAGGGAAGGATTGATTCCTAAAATCTGGAAGACTGCCTTCATAACTCCAATTCATAAAAAAGGGCCCAAAGATGAAGTCGTTAATTACAGACCTATTTCAAAACTATGCATATTCGCTAAAATATTGGAAAGAATCGTATATAGACAATTATATTCTAGCCTGAAACACACTTTCAGCGATCACCAACATGGTTTCCTCAACGGGCGTTCTACCACTTCCAACCTCATTGTGTGTTGCGATTACCTATTACAGTCAATGTCCGAACGCCACCAGGTTGACATAATATATACCGATTACTGCAAAGCTTTTGACAGAATCGACCATGTGATCTTATTACGCAAGCTCTCAGCTATAGGTATCAGAGGAAATCTCTACCGATGGTTCTCGTCATACATCGATAATAGATGCCAAACTGTCGTTCTTAATGGTTTCTCATCTAGAGCAGCATTTGTCCCATCTGGAGTTCCTCAAGGGTCGCTGCTGGCTCCCTTACTATTCACAATCTTTATAAGTGATATATCAGAATGTTTTAGTCACTCAAAAATAATCTTATACGCCGATGACATGAAAATTCTATCCCGCATTGCAACTGAAGCCGATTCTATTGCTCTCCAATCTGATCTTAATAGATTCTCAAATTATTGTATCTTGAACAAGTTAGAATTAAATGTATCGAAATGTTATGTGTGCACCTTCACCCGCAAACACAACCCTTTCAATTTCACATACACACTCAATGGGACTATACTGGAAAGAGTTAATCTGATAAAAGACCTAGGCATAACTTTTGACTCTAAACTTCTCTTTGATGCTCATATCTCTAACATTGTAAAAAAAGCATCTCAAGCACTAGGATTTGTAATGAGATTATCTTCTCAATTCATGAGCATTAAAACGATCAAAATCCTGTATTGTGCTTTCGTCCGCAGTCATCTCGAATACTCCTCACAGGTGTGGAATCCAAACTACAAGGTTTATATAAACAGAATTGAGAGTATTCAAAAAAAGTTTTTAAGATTTCTTCAGTATCGCTCTAAAACATACCTTCCCAATTATATAAGTCGCTGTAAGAAATTCCACTTGCTACCTCTTCAGGAGCGGAGGCGTATCGCTGATCTAGCCTACCTGTTTGCTATAGCAAACGGTAAGGTCGATTGTCCCGAGCTTCTAGGTGAATTGGGGATTCGGACGCACCCCAATTTTGTGAGGTGTCCGAGATTGCTTAATATCCCCCGCGCAAACACAAATTACTGCAAAAATTCCTTTCTCAAAAGAGCCAGCAATCAGTTTAACAATATAATGTATGATATGGACTTAGATATTTTTTGTACAAGTATTCCAAAACTTAAAAAGATTATGAGCGATGCATTCTTCCTCTGAGTTCGGTTCTATGCGTTGTTTAACTTAAATAAATATATTTTAAACGGTTGAATTTTATATAATATATAACAATTTCTTAATATCTTGACTCTAGAGTGTACCTAACCTATCAGTGAAAACTTTTAATTGGCCTTTTGTCACTATTATAATCTTATATATTAACATTTGTATTAGCTGTAAGTTTTCTACAACCAATAAAATAAAATAAAATAAAATTAATTTAATTTATTGTCAATAATTTAGAGTTTAGAACATTTTATCTGGACGCCTTTCCACTTACAATCAGGTGCAGTGGGGTCACATTCCCGTGCCGGTATAAAAAAAAGAACAAAGATCCTTAAATCCTAATATTATTGTATTGAAATATTAGTATAGATATCTTCCATTTGTTGAAGTAGTATAACTACGTAGTACAATTTAGTATTATGTGGTATAACCTACGTACCAGGTACCTGCAAAGGTATTATGAGTTCACAAAAAATGCGAAAAATGCTTGCAGTCATTGCGCCTCTGCTAACCCTTTTGAATAAAAAGTCGTGATTATTTTAACAAAATAGAAATTAAATTATTCAGAAATTATTACGTTTATGCGGTTTGCACCTTTAGTGACGAGTACCCAATAAGGCACTTGGTAATTAGGGTTATTGATATCCTTGTTTTACACATACATAGATAGCATCACGCTTATTTGACTTTTTAGGGATAGGCAGTCCGTCCGTCTGGGTGGGTACCACCGCAATGTCTATTTCTACCGCCAAGCAGCAATGTTCATTCACTGTTGTGTTTCGGTTTGAAGGACATTGTAGCCAGTGTAACTACAGGACATAAAGAGACTTAACATCTTATGTCTCAGGATGACGAGCGCAGTGGAATGCCACTGTGACTCAAGGTGCTGGATGGTGTTGCTACTGTTTATGGGTGGTCGTATCGCTTACCACCAGGCGAACGGCATGCTCGTCTCGTCATTCAATACCATAAAAAAAAGGCAGAAGTGTATCACACCCACTTTTCTCCAGCTTTTCTCCTTTCAACATTCACTCAGCCCAATTGGACCATGACGTCACCTGTCAATTAAGCGGAAATCGACTTTTATAAGCACCGCAATAAATTGTCTAATAAGAAATTTGAAATGACAGTTGTCAAACTTCCGAATGCTGAAAAGTTCGGTGTAAAAGGGGGTGGGCCTATTGCCGTTTACCGGGCACATTTCCAGACTCTGGGCTGATACTGAGTAGAAAAACCCAATACCCCTTTGCCCGACCCGGGGATCGAACCCGACACCTCAGCTTTGTAGTCGTACCGTAATACAAATACGCCACCGAGCCACCCTTGTTTTGCAACATCCTTTATCTGGCAATAAAGAAGTAGAAACAATATTCACCGAGCAAATGTAAATAAACATTATTAAGACATTTATCATACAATAATTGCTTTACGAGAACATTCGAGCGATTTATAGGGGAAATGGAAAATTCATAATTTTAACAAAGAAACATATTATATTATTTTCAATAGCCGTTTATGGATATTTACGTTAATGTAAATTATAGTAATTGCAAGGATAATGTATTGGAATGAGGTATAAATGGCACATTAATTTTGGTAGGTCTTTAAAATGAATGTTTAACAACTGTTAATGGCTTTTTTTTGTTAATGATTACTTATGTTTACGCGAATGTTATACATTGAAATGGAACTATTATAACGGATTTTATCGCGGTTTTTTATTTTATTTTCTCCCGACGTTTCGAAGGCTTTGCTTTTTTTTCGTGAGCTCTTACTGCGTAGACCGGACCGCAAACAACGACTAACACCTTAAAATTGTATAATGGCTTTTTATTATTTTAACTGTTCTGTTTTGCAGTATAACAAACGCTCTATCTTTATGGAAAGTTTGATGTAACTACTTTTTGGAGTAATTTTTTATCCCAGATGTAAATAACAAGTTTGTGAATCGGACGCAGGATTTAAATTTACGGTAGAAACATTTGGTATATTTAAAGTTTGAAATTTTTGTTATCATGAATAATTTATTTACTATCTGTATTAATATTATAAAGCTGAAGAGTTTGTTTGTTTGAACACACTAATCTCAGGAACTACTGGACCGATTTTGAAAATTCTTTCACTAATATGAAGCTACATTACTCTTGAGTGCTATATGCTACTTTTTATCCCGGAAAAACTCTTCCACGCAGGCGGAGCCGCGCGCAATGCTAGTATTTTATAAATTTCCGTCTATTATTTGTTAAAAAAATTACCATGAACTTTTTAATAAATATCTAATTACGAGCTTTTATAGTGCAATAATTATCGTTCGATTATTTTTTCTTTTTTGCTTGTGCAGAGAAAGCACTTTACTACTACCGCTCAGTCTACCGTGGGGGGCGACTGAGCGGTTATTTTGGGTTCACCGTACCTTCCCACAAACGGCATACCAACTAAAACTCCGCGGTGGCCATCTTCAGCCCATTAGTGACGCCTGCGGGTTTCCTCTGACGGAAGTGTCTAAGTTGTCTAGGTGCGCGGAAAGGCACAATAATATTTTGAATTAAATCTCGCTTATGGCTGTATGTGCAATACTTTTGCGTATTCTAAACGTAAAAAATAAATAAACAGCGTGAGTTCTATGTTTAAAATATTCAATCACATAGCTTTACCACTTATATTTTTAAATAGCTTTTGCTCGCAGCTCTGCCCGAGTGAAAAAGTTTTTCCGGGATAAAAGTCCCGCTTTATATTTTCCCGGGATAATAAGTAGCCTAGGTCCTTGCCAGAATCTTAAACTATCTCCCTGCCAAATTTTATCGAAATTAGTTTATTGGTTTGGCCGTAACAGCTCCACTCGTGAGAAAAAAAAATCCGGGATAACAGTCCCACTTTATGTTTTCCCGGAATAAAAAGTAGCCTATGTCCTTTCTCAGGCTCTAGACTATATGTGTACCAAATTTCATTGAAATCGTTTCAGTAGTTTTGGCGTGAAAGCGCGACAAACGGACAGAGTTACTTCCACATTTATAATATTAGTACATACATACACACTCACGCCCTTATCCCATAGGACTATTGAGCGCCACATGCTACGATATATAACGTACGATAATATTAGTATAGTAAGGATTTACACGTTATAATTAATTTATTTTACATTTGTTTTCTTAACGATTGTTTATGTTTTAATTAATTTACTATTTAATATTTTTATTGAGGAGGTTACATGTAGGCTCTATAAAGTCTGTGGCATTAATTCCGCATTATCTGTCTCGTTCTTTTCTTAAAGTCAAGGTAAAAAAATACGAATTTTCACCGAAATAAATATATAACGCTATTCGTTTTTTTGGAATCGTTCAACAGCTTAGCAAATACCGGTGCCTTTATATTTGGTAAATTTTGTTGTATTAAAAAGTTTTTATACAATAAAAAACTGAAAATTGTAATAGATTACTAGTTTTTTTAAATTACAGCAACAGAAGATACATTAAATTTGCCTGTTACTCCCATCTGTAATGTATTATAACGTGAACATTCCATATAAGTATTTACTTTTAAGTACCAACATACTTAGTACATTATAATAATTCAAAAAATATGTCATAGAATTAAACAAAGAAAATATGTGTATATTTCTATTAAGTGTAAAGTAAACATACACATATAATAGTGTTTCATACAAAATATATCCATCTAAGAAATCAATTTAATCATGGCTCTATGAATTGAGATTCCTTTGCCTTTTATGTTCAGTAAAATTTGTGATCAAATTTCGAACACATGGCGTTAATAGTGAGAAGAACATGCAAATATGTTTTATCAATGTTCCATAATCCGTGATTTATCAGTGTAACTATTTATTAGTAACAAAACAGTACTTAATTTTGAAACGACATTTCTTATTAATAAACTGGTCATTAAACTACATTACCACAACAACAAAGTTACATAAAGCAGCATTTGCAATATTAATTCCGATCATTAAATCCGAGTATTCAGACTCAATCGAGTCTAAACATCTAAATAGAGTTCCTGATTTACAATATTACTAGGATCAGTCATCCGTTGAAACTGCATCCATTGCAGGGAATTTATTTAAGGAAGGATTTGGTAAATGGCTTGAGCATTCAGCTTGATTTAAGAGCCGGTGAGGTAACGACAGAAATTGTGCAGTTCGGCTCTTTGTTTGCGATGGTTTGGAATTTAGTTTTTTTTTACTGGAAATGGACGTGGATTTTTGTATGATTCCATTATTTTTTCAAGTGAATTTAATGGTATTATTCAAAACAATATCGGAGCCAAATATCTCCCACTACAAAGTCCCTACAGTAGGTATCCTCATCCTTACATACTATTATAAAACAGAGTCTCCAGCCGAGACTGTCTGTCTGTGGCTGTGGGTGTGACTGGTGGTTGGTCTCTCATGTGTAAGAGTCCGTCTGGGTGGGTACCACTGCAATATCTATTTCTACCGCCAAGCAGCAGTGTGTATGCACTGTTGTGTTTCGGTTTGAAGGACATCGTAGCCAGTGTAACTTCTGGACATAATGATACTTAATATCTTATGTTTCAGGATAACGAGCGCAGTAGAATGCCACCCTAACGCTTTGTAACTCAAGGTGCTGGATGGTGTAGCTACTGTTTATGGGTGGTCGTATCGCGCTACCATCAGGCGAACGGCGTGCTCGTCTCGTCATTCAAAGCAATAAGATATAACAAGTATAAGCTATCCCCTAACGATGAAAATAAAAAACCTCGCTATGTTGTAGATTTTTTTTAACGGTTATCTAAAAAAACATAGAGCAAAGTGACCTCAAAGCAGTTTTTTTAATTTAAATCCTTTATGATTCTTCGGAAAGGACTTTTGCAATTTGCTCACCTATTAGCAGTTATTTACACGTTGCACTGCAGCGTTATTGCAATTAAACAAACGAAGTGAGCAATAAACATTATCTTGAACTACGCAAACGGCCCGCTGTAAATTACCTTTAATTGTTCGAATGGATCGAGATTATTTTGGTAATTGTTGCGTAGGCTGGCAATTGTTGCTAAGAACATCTTGAGATTCAATTTTGTTGTTTTGGCTAGGACACTTGACATTTAATAAAGTTTCCATTAAGTAAATATGCTCAAACGTCAACAGCCGAAGTGCTACAGCGTTTAATTCTATAAAATCAATTATAGATAATGCCTTATGCCACCCACGATGAAACACTCTACCAATTTTTAAGCGAGAATTTCTCGTATTAAGGGGACTTTGATTATTCATTGAAGTTATGGGTACACTGGTATGTAAAAAGTGTACAATTATAGAACTAAGACAAGCGGAAAGTTGCACACTGCACTGTAAGCGATGAGAGAAATTAGTCATGAATGTCAGTATTAAACGAAACTATTTGAAAAAAAACCGAACAAGTGCGAGTTGGACTCGCGTACCGAGGGTTCCGTAAAAACTTTTAGGTAAAGTATCTAAGTATATAAGTTCAATAGTTCGCCAATATTAATTAATAAATTAATCAAATTTAATATATTTGTAAATTCGCTTTTTTGTTATTAAAGTACATATTTACGGCTTTCAGATTTTTCCCTTTACCTGTGCTGTAAGACCTTACTTCTTGCCAAATTTGATGATTCTAGGTCAACGGGAAGTACCCTATAGGTTTTGATTCCCTTGCGAAATCCTAAAATATGCGAAAATATGCAACACAAACGGTCATATCTTTTGATCGCGTTGACTTACAAGATTGATTTTTTCACAGCTGAAAGAAAACTTAGACCTGAGTATTTTATTAATCAACATCCAAAAGGAGGAGGTTATTAATTCGTGTGTTTGTATTTTTTTTGTAAATTTCAACTGGATATCTCTACGCGTTCCTGAGAAAAATGGTCTTGACAGATAGACAGATGGACAACAAAGTGATCCTATAAGAGTTCCTTTTTCCTTTTGAGGTCAGGAACGCGAAAAACAACTATAAAAATTAATTAGTATGTTTGAGAGATATTGCAACTTGTAGGATTCGAACTTACGCATGCTGGGCCCATACTTACTCCAAATTTACTGGTGGTAGGTCTCTCATTATGTAAGAGGCCATCTGGGGTGGGTACCACCGCAATGTGTGCATGCACTGTTGTGTTTCGGTTTGAAGGACATTGTAGCCAGTATAACTACTGGACATAATGAGACTTAACATCTTATGTCTCAGGATGACGAGCGCAGTGGAATGCCACACAGTCCTTTGTAAGTCAAGGTGCTGCATTGTTTTGCTACTGTTTATGGGTGGTCGTATCGCTTACCATCAGGCGAACGGCATGCTCGTCTCGTTATTCAATGCAATAAAAAAAAAATAAAAAAAATACAATGAATTATTTGTTGCCGAGAACCGTGGGTGTAGTTGCAATATTTTAAAGAAAATTAGGCATAAATGACTAGAATTTAACATACTTTATTCGTAGGACACTGACATTCATATGTTCTGGAAAGAAAATACAATGTACTTAATTATAGTATTATCAAATGACAAATAAAATTTACCATTTACTTCAAACTCAATAAACATAATATTTTGTTTGTATTAGTGTTGGGTAGGACACGACATAAAAAAGAGTTTGTAAGAGTAGCCTCTTTGTTGCACTAAGCCAGTACAATGTCCTACTTCAAATGAGGCGAGATCGAGTGAAGGTCGGCAATACGTTTGAAGTAACGAGTACAAATATGACATATTATGTTCATTGAAGAATGACGTACTATTGTAATTTTTGGCATGCGTCTCACTCCCTCTCTATCCTCGTACTATAGTTTTACTGAGACAGATAGTGAGTAACGCGACTTCGCGACTACCGCGACATGAAATTTGCAGTAGTACAATATAAAATGTTGAGCCGCTCTTACATTTTGACGTCATGTACGGGACAAATGTACCGCCTCTTGTATGTCCTACCCAACACTAGTTTGTATTACGTTTTTGCTCTTAATATATTAAATTATGAGATACTAGGTTTGTAAACAAGTATAATAATATTGTTTGTGTACTGAAATAGACTAACAATTAATCAACTAGCCGACACAGACGTACGAAACTAAGTCGATGACAGGTTCAAATTTTACTTATTACTCGCAGAGAAACTGACAAACGCAGAGTTCTGCAGTCTGCTGTAAGCTGACAACGAGCTATGAAGTGCGTAGAATAGGGTAGGTAGTTTCCTATGTTTTATTTTGAAGTGAAAACTTCATTCGCGGTGTTGAACACTTTTGGGATGGGTATAAAATGTTAAACTCGCGTCAGGATCACGTGACCCTGATCGAAAATGCGTAGGAGGTTTTACCATCCCTTACTCATATGAACCTTAAATACAATGCGTAGAAGCTATAATTGTTAAACGTTTACATTTTTATTTATTTACTTCATTAAAAACATCCCTTACTAATATGAACCTTAAATACAATGCTTAGAAGCTATAATTCTTGAAACGAGTGCATTTTTATTTATTAACGTCATTAAAACCATCCCTTACTAATATGAACCTTAAATACATTGCGTAGAAGCTATTTCCCCAACGTTGGCACGGCACTAGAACAAAAGGAAGTACCATTCTTTTTTCAAATTTTGATTTAGTCTGCTTTGGTTGTGATGACCATTGCATTTCTGACATTTATCAAAAACCAGACTAAACGTGCGTTGCTCGCGTTTAAAAATCTACTTTATGGGGTAGGCGTAAGATCGAATTTGAACGTTTAGACCAGTCCAAAATATTCAAAAATGCACAACGTTTATGTTCAAGTTTTCACTTCTGCCGGCACTCCCGGAGTGCAACCCGTTCTTTTTTTTTCAGGAGCAGAGGAGGCACGTACTCAGCAGTGTGCAGTATATAACACAGGGCTAATATTTATATTATGGTACTGTAGTGCTATGGTACTTTCGACTTATTATTATACTTACTCAGGTATCTTTCTAAGTCACTAGAGGTTAAGTTATAGTTTGAATCCCGGGCCACAGCTTTTAATGTATTTTACCGCGGACTGCATGTCCGCAAGTCCTTGCACATTTATTCACCTAACTCGCAGACACCATGGTCAAATTTAAACGCTCCAATCTTCAGGAAAAAAGCTTATGCGGCGTGAGGCGCCGCAGGTAGATAGAGAAAGATAGAAGAGAGAAGAGAAACTCAGGGTTTTAGGTTCGTGGTACGAGCTTTATTTTGCACCTCCGCGTTACACTCGGTACGGTTTGCTGGTGGTATGCAAACGAGTCACTGGCCTGCGGAGACTCCGATTCAGGCGAACGGCACGGCGCTGATGCACGTGGCTAGCTCCGGCGGCAGCTCGCCGGGCAGATGGTAGCGCCACGTGGTCTGCGCAGCGGTGGTGAGGTGGTCGGGGTTAGCACCCGACTGCGATGGTAGTGGTGAGCACGTGGTCGGGGCCAGCACCCGCGACGACGGTGCACACGTGGCCGGGGTCAGCACCCGCGACGACGATGGTGGTGTGCACGTGGCGGAGTCAGCACTCCGCACCGTGGAGGGACGGCGATGAGCACGTGGCTGGGATCGGGAGGCAGCTCTCCCGACGCCAGCGGAGCATGGAGTCAGCACTCCACGCCGTCGGAAAGGTCGGCGGTCAACGCCGCACCGCAGAGAAGAAACACGGCGGTCAACGCCGCACCGCAGGAACCTGGAATCAGAATCCCAGCGGGTCGGAATGCAAGCTAGGCTTACATTCCGCGCCAGCGACTCGTGACAGCTCACGAGTCCAGGTGCACAGAATACCTGGAAGCGGTTAGTAGTATTGGCACACTCACCCCAGCGGGAACAACGATGTGCGTGGCAACACGTAGTTAGTAGGTAGTGTTGCTACGGCGAAGAAGATTATAAGAAAAAGGGCGCGCGTGACATTGCACGCTTATTTATACGAGCGCCGTTCAGACGTACGTCAAAACTAGTGACAGTTTAACCAGCCAATACGATACATTAACGGTTTCGATTGGTAGTTAAACTGACGTAAACGGTAACGTTTACGAAGAGAGTTAACGTTCCTAGCAACGTTACAGTACCCCGCCGAAAAGACCAGGATTTTACTTATAACTAAATATAAGTAAAATCCGTCTGTCTACCTAGCATTCTTGTTATTTCACCCATTCATTCCATCCTCTAACATACATCTTTCTAACAAACTGTCTAGCATCAAAATATATGACCCGAGACCAATTATCTAAATTGTTAATTGAGGATTTTGGTCAATTCGATTACGACTATCGCCTAGTTTCTGAAATTCGCAACCGTACACAGGACGAATCTGAAAATATAACTATTTATCTATCTATAATGTCTGAACTTTTTTCCCGTCTTTCTAGACAACTACCAGAGTCTGAACAACTAGAAATCTTATTGCATAATATTCGGCCTTGTTATTCAAATGTAATTGCTTGTTCATCTAAAATTTCTACTATTGAAGATCTACGTTTAGTCTGTAAAAATTTCGAAAATGTCCAATGTATGACTGCACAGTATCATAGACCACCACCTATCACTAACAACACTTTAGCCCCACGTTGGGCGCCACTGCGGCGTGAGGCGCCGCAGGTAGATAGAGAAAGATAGAAGAGAGAAGAGAAACTCAGGGTTTTAGGTTCGTGGTACGAGCTTTATTTTGCACCTCCGCGTTACACTCGGTACGGTTTGCTGGTGGTATGCAAACGAGTCACTGGCCTGCGGAGACTCCGATTCAGGCGAACGGCACGGCGCTGATGCACGTGGCTAGCTCCGGCGGCAGCTCGCCGGGCAGATGGTAGCGCCACGTGGTCTGCGCAGCGGTGGTGAGGTGGTCGGGGTTAGCACCCGACTGCGATGGTAGTGGTGAGCACGTGGTCGGGGCCAGCACCCGCGACGACGGTGCACACGTGGCCGGGGTCAGCACCCGCGACGACGATGGTGGTGTGCACGTGGCGGAGTCAGCACTCCGCACCGTGGAGGGACGGCGATGAGCACGTGGCTGGGATCGGGAGGCAGCTCTCCCGACGCCAGCGGAGCATGGAGTCAGCACTCCACGCCGTCGGAAAGGTCGGCGGTCAACGCCGCACCGCAGAGAAGAAACACGGCGGTCAACGCCGCACCGCAGGAACCTGGAATCAGAATCCCAGCGGGTCGGAATGCAAGCTAGGCTTACATTCCGCGCCAGCGACTCGTGACAGCTCACGAGTCCAGGTGCACAGAATACCTGGAAGCGGTTAGTAGTATTGGCACACTCACCCCAGCGGGAACAACGATGTGCGTGGCAACACGTAGTTAGTAGGTAGTGTTGCTACGGCGAAGAAGATTATAAGAAAAAGGGCGCGCGTGACATTGCACGCTTATTTATACGAGCGCCGTTCAGACGTACGTCAAAACTAGTGACAGTTTAACCAGCCAATACGATACATTAACGGTTTCGATTGGTAGTTAAACTGACGTAAACGGTAACGTTTACGAAGAGAGTTAACGTTCCTAGCAACGTTACACTTACTCTACCCCATTCGTTCCTCCACAACGCGCTAGTTGGCTACAAAATGCAGCGAGCTCGAGACAAATTGACGGCGGAAGTCTAGCCGGCATGGCTCTCTCGGGCTAGTGATTATTACATTTCAATATTCAATGGGGACAGTACGGCAAATCGAAGAGTTGCCCAACAGAAAATTAGTTGCCGATTATTTGTACGGAGCCGTCGGGAAATTGTCTTTGGAATAGTGCGGTGTGCCGTGAATTTTGTAATGGTGAATTAATATTTGGAAGTTTCGAGATTGTATTGTTATACCTTGCTAGACTTTTGCTCGCATCTCCGCCCCCATGAATGAGGTTTTTCCGGGAAGCTATTTCCCCAACGTTGGCACGGCACTAGAACAAAAGGAAGTACCATTCTTTTTTCAAATTTTGATTTATTCTACTTTGGTTGTGATGACCATTGCATTTCTGACATTTATCAATAACAAGACTAAACGTGCGTAGCTCGCGTTTAAAAATCTACTTTATGTGGTAAGCGTAAGATCAAATTTGTGTTTAGTTTATATAGGTGGCAAACGAGCATATTTGGAAGTTTTTAGAAGTAAAAGCAGAAATAACTGAAATGATTTAGATGAGATTTAGTACAAGTATAGACGATGTCCTGGCTTGACACATGCGCTGCTATTCATCACGATAATTTAAACACATATTTAAATCTCTTCTATATTTATTCTATATTTAGGGAACACCATAACTTGTTTTTAATGTCGTATAAAATAACTGACTTGTAAATGTAAACCCACTACGCATGTCGTGTTCACTTCTAGTAGGGTGCAATCTTATCACTGCTCACCTCGTCACTCATGTACTTAATACTTAAGCTATTTGTAAGATGTACCCAGTTTTGTGAACCATAACAAAAAAAAAAAAAGCTCTAGTCCGATAACAATTAGTATTATATAGTAGGAAAGACGTTTTCTTCTACTACTGTAAATGTATTCAGTCTATTATTTGTACTTGTTTCTTTAGTTTATCTCTGATAACGAATAAATTCTATAGAGCAACATATAAGTGAAAACTTTAAAATGATGCTAGTTTTATAATTTGAATTTGTATAATAGACGTTAATAGTCACTGTGAGTATTCCAAATTAAATAAATAAAAAAAAACTGATTTCAAACGGTAAACGCTGGTGCCGTACAGATGGCGCCATGAGGCGCCATGGATCGCTACAGTGATTTTGAGGCTTTTGTAGCAGAAAAGCCTTTTCACTCGGGTGAATCTTTGATCACCAAGTACTATATAAGACTTTAAAATTAATACATAGACATACATTACGTTAGTAAAATAATTAATAATAAGGCCATAACAATATTATACTAGTTTTTTTTATTGCATTGTATGACGAGACGAGCATGCCGTTCGCCTGATGGTAAGCGATACGACCACCCATAAACAGTAGCAACACCATCCAGCATCTTGAGTCACAAAGTATTGTGTGGCATTCCACTGCGCTCGTCATCCTGAGATATAATATGTTAAGTCTCATTATGTCCAGTAGTTACACAGGTGACTGGCTATAATGTCCTTCAAACCGAAACACAACAGTGCATGCGCACTACTGCTTGGCGGTAGAAATAGACATTGCGGTGGTACCCACCCAGACGGACTCTTACATATGAGAGACCTACCACCAGTAAACCTGCAAATTAACATAAGGAGACACATTACACGAGCTATTTAATTTACTCAATAAAAAATGTTGACTGCATACTACATCTTGCAAAGACTGTATATTATTGTATTCATCAGTACAAAAAACTATGCCCGTTATAACTAGGACAAACTAACAGGACGCCATGGCGTTTTTATTTACATAAGTACCTGCAAAATCTACTTATCTACTTTATTTAAAAACTTTGTAACGCTATATTAAATCAAGTTTTTATTAATGACTACTGCGACTTCTATTGAGTAAAATATTTCTTGAAAAATTTAGCTGTGCACTTATTGCGGTTAAAAATAGAGATAGACATTGATTCGGAAGCTTATTAAATATCATCTCAATACATTCTACAGCTAATGCGTTAACTAATGACAAACATGCATACATCCTTCCCCTGGGCTACTCCCGCAGGACTTTCGGTCTGTCGGCCTATTGCACATTCATGCCTACGGGAACATTAGCAATTACCAGAACCATCGCAGTTGAAAAGCTTGAGGGCAGTATCAACAGTGCGGGTCGTTAGAAAACAACTCAGTCTAGCAACAGTCTATCCCAAAAAAAATTACACATAACTCAAACTTTGCAAAATTTCATCACTACTAGGTCGCGACTTCCCACGAATGACCTTTCCTAAAGTCCAATTATAATCTACTAGATGTTGCTCGCGGCTTCGGCCACGTGAAAAGCCTTTCCCGCTATAAAAGTCTCTTATACTCAATACCTTGGCGCCATTCACTTATAAAATGAGATTAAAAATATCCATAATTAGCCATGAGAGCAAATCACCGGGATAAAAAGTATATATATGTTAAAGAAGCATGCTTAACAAGAAAGTGTCAATCCGCAACAGAACTATTAGAAGCATTACAAAAATAGAGGATGTAACCACCGAAGGTTAAAAAACTTAAGTGGAAATGGACTGGTAACATTGTAAGAGGTATCGAGAAATGGAAAAGAAAAATTCTGTTTTGGTGCCCAAGAAATAGAAAGAGGAAGAGGGGAAGGCACTTTAGACATCGGGAAGACGAAATAAAAAGACAGCAGGGAATTTATGGACAAAAACAGCAAGCAACAGGGCAGAATGGAAAATCTTGGAGGAGGACTTTGTTAAACTTGGGCAAACAGACGAAGTTGTCGATGTCATTAGAAATAAATGATTTTTTTAAGTTTAAGTTTATTTATTTATTTATTTCTCCACAGATCTTACAATTACAAAAGCCATTAAATTAAAATATTACATAAAAACCTGTGGAGACTGGTGCCTGATCTAAGATTGCCTTGTGTTACAGGTCACCAGGTCTCCACCTTCGGAACTTATTATGCTAGATAAACATTTCAAATTATAAACTAATATGTGTGTGTGTGTGTATGTATGTGTGTGTATGTGTGTGTGTGTATGTAGTGCGCGTGTGTATGTGTGTGTATGTTTAGTATTATGAAGGATTACTCCGTGTGCGATAAGGTCTATTCCCTAGATGAGAGTAGCCTATATCACTCACTGTATCATCTTTTTATTGGGGAATTATTAAAGTCGGTTAAATCGGTCTGAGTATATTTATTACAATCATTACAGAGATTACGTTAGATAAATAGATATTAACTCATGACATCCAGTAGATTTTCTGTCTCCCAATAATTCATACCCATGAGCCATTTTGTGATCGCCTTTTTACATCTATAAAAATTTAAGGTACCAATTGTAGTATGTTTATTGCATTTGTTATATAGATATGCACCCATGAAGCAAAAGAATTTTTTAGTAAAGCTGGTTTTCAAAGGATTATTGGTTGCAATAATATGAAATCTTCGGTTTTTTAATGTTGAAGTGGATACATTAATTGTTGAATGTTTTTTTAAAATGGTGTCAAGGATATACAATTGGCGAATAGTAAGCACTTCCCATGATTTATACAATTCGATCGTAGAAAATAGTTTGGGACGAAAAGTAGCTACTTTTAGAATTGCTCGTTGTGTGGTTTCCAATTTCAATAAGGATGATTTTGAAGTTCCACCCCAGGTAGTAATGCAGTATGTAAATATTGATTGGCACATAGCGAAATAAACCATTTTAATCACGTTGAAATCAGCAATGTTTCGTATTTTCTTAAATAAAAATATTAATTTTCTAGCACGAGAAGTAACTTGTGTAATATGATGTTGAAAATTAAGATTTTTATCAATCATTATGCCCAAGTACTTCACCACCGGAACAATATTTAATTTGGGACAGGAGCAATGGCTATCTAATTTTGTTATACAATGATGAGCTGTTAGGGATAAAGTGTTTTGTACCGGTGTAGTAGTGTTGCGAATAGTAAACATGACTACGTTAGTTTTGTCTGTGTTGATTGTTAGTACATTGACTCTAAGCCATTGCATCACTAGGTTAAGCCCGTTCTGGGCGTGATAGAATGTTTCAGCCCAACTATCTCCATGGAAAATCAAAGCTGTATCATCTGCAAAGGATATCACTTTGCCATTATTAAGTGGTATTTGGACCAATTCATTTATATAAGCCAAAAATAAAGTTGGGCCTAGTATACTTCCCTGTGGAACGCCGTAGGATATGGGCAAATTTGAGCTAATGTGTGTGCTGACTTTTACTCGTTGACTTCTTTTTTTAAGATAACTTTTAAATAATTCCAATTGTGTTCCCCTGATGCCTAGATGATATAATTTATCAATTAGACGTGGATTCGAGACTGTGTCAAATGCCTTCGCCAAATCCAAGAATATAGCCAGAGCTTTCTTTCCTTTATCTAGTTTGGTAATAATGAAGTCTGTCAAGCCATGAACAGCATCAGCCGTTGACCTGTTCGCACGAAAACCAAACTGTTGTGGAGCCAGTAAATTGTTTTTTTCTAGATAATTTGTTAGTCTGGAATGAATTATACGTTCTAATATTTTTGAAACTGAAGGTAAGATAGAAATTGGGCGATAGTTGTTTACACAGCTTCGATTTCCTGCCTTAAATATGGGTATGACTAAGGTTTCCTTTAGAATATCGGGAAATATACCCAGGGAGAGACTAAGTTTGCAAATATGAGTTATGGGAGTGACCAATAGGTGTTTAAACAACTTTAATACTTTTGTGGGAATGCCATCAGAACCTACAGTGTTGCTGGATTTAAGCGAAATAATTATGCGTTCAACCTCTTCCTCATCCGTGTCAAGCATTACAAATGAGTGAGGGGGAGTGATAGGATTGTATAAGTTCTTGATTGAGGTTTGTGGATCGCTGTTATTTAAAATTTTTTGTGCCAAAGTTTTGCCAATATTGGCGAAGTATTGGTTTATTGATTGTACGGATTTATCCGGTGATAAAGAGATGTTAAGAAGATCTTGTGCTGTATCTTGGGGTTTAGATAGATGAGCATTCTTCTTAATAACATCCCATAGTTTTTTATTATTTCTGGCAGCCTTTTGAATTTCAGCTTTATCGTGGTCCCTTTTGACTTTCTTTAGAATACTGTTACAATAGTTGCGGTATCTACGGTACGTAGCATTTAATATTTCGTTATCCGGAGAGAACTTAACTCTTTTATGCATCATGTCGCGGTTCCGAATGCATCTTAATAATCCCATGGTCATCCATGGTTTGAGTAATCTAGTGCGACACGACATATTAAACAATCTTGTATTATATGATACCACATCCCTAAGGAGTCGAATAAGAAGATTAGCTGCAATATTAGGGTCATTAGAGAGTAGCACTGGGCCAAAATCGCTAGCTTGCAGAGCTTTTCCTACACCCTCGTAGTCAATTATGAATCCAGTGCGCGTGGTGGACTTAGTAAAACTCTTTAATTGCAGACATATGGCTATTGCTTCATGATCCGTTAGTGATGAATTAAGTGTATAGCTCTTAGCAAAGAACTTGGTTTTCAGCATAATATGGTCCAAACAAGATGTTTGTCTAGTAGGAGTATTGTGTGTGGGTAGCAACCCATGAGCCATATTATATATATGGTAGCAATCATTAAGTAGTTATCACGCCCATTTTCTTTGCTGTTGACGGAAATATCAATATTGATATCCCCAATCAAAATTATATTATTAAAGGATGACAGTGAGCAGAGCAAGGCATTTAAGTTATCGATAAAAGTTAAAATATTATGTCTAAAACAATGAGGACGGTAAATTGCAATAATCGCTGTTTGTGAGAGGATTTTTATTACTATGCAATTCGTTTCAGGAAAGAAAGGTTCAATTATTTCATATTTAATATTAGATTTAATATAGCAAATCAAACCATCATTTTGGTTATAGAAATCTGTAGACGTGTGATAATTGTAAGATTCCATAACAGGGACAACACTGTCCGCCGATAACCAGCATTCCGGTAGCACAATCAAATCAAAATCAACTTTTAACCTGCTCAAAAACACCGTTAGTTCATCATAGTTTGCATTAATGCTTCGTATATTTTGACATAGGATCTTTAAATATTTATTAGGGTGTAGTAAATTTAAGTGCAGTTCATCCGAATCACATAATTTGTGTTCAGAAATTTTAATGTCGTCGAGTTCGTTTAAATAATCGTTTATGGCTGCGAATGTTTGTATAAGAGATTAAAGAAGTATATCTATTTATAGCAAATATACAAATATTATGCACTCTATGCATGGCATAAATCACGAGCCCCTCCATCAAAAAATATAATTTATTGGGTAAGTAAAAAGAAAAAGTTCTGTTTGTACTGTGAATGAATAAATACTTGTTTGTTATCATAGTATAATGTTGTTTAATGGTATGTAGATCATAGTGTCATAATGTATATGTTGTCGACAGTATACAATACTTAAATCCTAAGTTTATAAAAGGGTAGTTATTACCTAGCGAGTTTGAGTTTTGTGTGAGAAGTGACGGTATTTGCAAAAATACTTCAAGTCGATCGCAAGAAGTCACAATAATATTATTTGTAGCGAGTTTAGGGTAGTAGATACACTGAGAGAAAGAAATAATATAAAAAATGTTATGAAAACCTGAGGTGTTAAAACTATGTAAGACATTTAGTCATATTTGTTTCTTGAGTGATTCGAGTTGGGTTTCACTTGTTATCTCTATGCGGAATCTATCTCCATCATTCTTCTTAAGAAAAATTCTACCGTTCTTTACCCAGCAGAACTTGTAGTTTAATAATTTTGCTACGTCACGAGCCCGATAGAATAATCTCTTATCTTTTGCGGTTAGACTTTCAGAGACGTATATTGGCACTGGTTCTCCTACAAAACCCATAGATGTTGAGTTTATTTTTTTATTCGGGTTACATTTATTATAATGTTTTACATTATCTAGTATGGATCTTTTTGCAAGACTTGATGAGAGGTCCGTAACAATTGTCATGGTACCATTCTTATTTCTTAGGCGGTAAATATCTTTTATGTCCCAAGGTTGTAAATCGATATTTAAAGATTCACAAAATGTTTGTACATATCGACGTAGGTCTTGTTGTGTCTCCGGCTTTTCTTGTTGAGTAGACGGTACATTGCGGAACTCAATAACAGTGGACTTGAGACTTTGAGATCTTTGAAGATCGTCAATTTTACTTTCCAACGAACTCACATATTTCAGATTTTCATCACGTGATTGTTCCATTTCGGAGATTTTTAATTTAATATCTTCATATTGTTTAGATATAAATTCAACTGCCCTTTCAATATCCCTATTGGATTGCTGTATGGAAGCATTCTGTTGCTTTATTTCTGCAATATCCGTGCAGATTTTCTTTATTGATTGTTCTTGATCTTTCTTCCAGTTAGTTAGCATCACCATGATTTCGTCTTTAAATTCAATGAAAGCTTGGTCTTCGTTCCTCAATCTTTTAGATCTTTTTGATGTTAACTCTGGAGGATTTGCATGTTTTACAGTGGTGATGTCGGTATCTGATAAGCTGTTTTGCACATTTATTCCACTAGGCGGGGAACGTTGCACTTTTGGCATTTTTATTTATTTAAGTTCACAGTTATGTTGTCTGTCACTAAACAATTTAAGTGATCTCCGTAAGTGATTATTCGTAAAGCTAATCACGGCCACGTTACACTGGTCAATGGTATGGAGTATACCCCAACTAGAAATGCACTTTGAGAGCGAGTGTTTAAGTACTATTTTAGCTTGAGCAAGCCTATTATTAAATCGGCAAATGTTGTGCACACGTGTGTTCACTAACGCGGTCCGAAGGCGAGTCCGATTAGTTGTTAAGAACCGAACAATTGTAAACTTCTATGAATAAAGGCTTTTATTATTATTATTATATGTGAATCTAGGACAAAATCTATCCGTGTGCCAAATTTCATCCAAATCCGTTTAGAGGTTTCTGCGTTAACTTCTAACAAACATCCAAACATTTTCACAAACTTTCGCATTTATAATATTAGTAAAAATAAGATGAGATATACAAAAGTCCGAATATCCGGATACTTGCTACAGTAGCCTTTACTTCTAACAAACACATACTTCCACATTTATATTAGTATCTCGTATTTACATGCCAACGTCATAACTTGCGTCATACGTGTAGTGAACGAGTGGAAGCTCTCGCTGTGTCAGCCCGTAAAAGGTTTCGTGTACCCCGATCTAGATTTAAAGAGCTGACCGGTTGGGGACTCTGGCAGCAAATGTTTCGCACAAAGATGTTGGAAGCAAGTGATTTTTGGATGCGGTATAGTAATGTTATTCATATTTGTAAAGTTATTCCTTGATTTGATTATGGCAGTGCTATGTTTTTTTGTTGTTGTTGTAAGGTATTGGAAAAACAGTCATAAATGCGGTAATTCTGATTATAAAATAAATATTTGTCAAATATTTTTCTGAATACAAAACCTAATATTAAAATAAGATACCCTGAATTTGAATTACAAAATATTAAATTATAATGCACTGTACTCATCATTCTGGAAAATCAGTTTTTTTAGTTAATAATACTGGCTGTAATTTTCTTTCATTCAGAAAACCATAGTGCTTAAACTGCCGGTTGGCGGCAGAAATATATCTTGAAGAACAAAGTCCTAGGTTTTGTTATTGCTTATAGATGTAATTATAGAAGCGCTTATGTCAGGCGAGCAATTTAATGTTATTACTTAGTAAATTATATAATTTTAAAAAATATATAAGGATGTTTATATTGCCGCATCAAAAACCCAATAATTTCTAAATGCGCAACTCCCCGTCCTGTCTCTTGCATATCAGAGTTTGAGCTTTTACAAGCCCCTATATCGGAGATCGATCTACCTCACACAACGACCTACTTTAGTCCCTTGTTCATACACATGTATGTACAGTCAGCGACGTCAGTAGCTGACTAAATTTAAATTTCAAATCGCCACTACACTTTTGTGTGCTTACGATTTTTCGCTTTTGCTTCCCAAAAATAAAATGAAAGGGATTTAATTGTCACACAAAGAAAAACATGTTTCCATTAAACTTAACACGTATAGGCGATTTGAAATTGTTCAGCTACTTATGCGTCTGACTGTACATTCCCAACCGTAATGTCTTTGTAAGAATACTTCTAATGAATATATAATTTAGGCTCGAGTTTAGAACGGGTAAGATAAATAAGCTATTAGTTTTGGATTAAGTTTGTATCGTTTTAGTCGTTCAGTTTGTGCCCAATTGTACACATTTTATTTAAAATTATTGCTGTTTAACGTATATGTCGTACACTATACATCACCACCATAACATACCAGCCCTGTATTATATAGTGCACACTGCTGAGCACGGCCCTCTTCTACAATTGAGAGGGTTTAGGCCTTAGTCCACCACGCTGGTCTAGTGCGGGTTGGCAGACTTCACATACCTCCGAAATTCGTATAGAGAACACCTCAGGTATATAGATTTCCTCACGATGTTTTCCTTTACCGTTAAAGCGAGCGATGAATTCACAAAGAATACATACCTTTAGAAAAGTCTGAGGTGCCCTTGGGTTTCGAACCTGCGGACGTTCGTCTCGGCAATCCGTTCCACTCCCAACTAGGCTATCGCCGCTACACTATACACAATCGGTTATAATTAATGGGTTAATGTGTGCATATTTCTGGTAGCATGAATAAAATTGTTAAGGATTTCTTGATAGCACCCACTGTTGTGACCAGGCATAATGTATCTCGCAACAAGTTGATAACGTCTATATTATGATACCTTATACATCAAAAAATGCTATGGATGATAATAATGCATAACGGTTAACTAGCTATTGCTCGCATTAAAATTCATTTTTGTAACAATAACATTATGATTGCTGATTGAAACTAATGTACCTTGCAATGAATTAATTTTAAGACCCAAAGCAATGGTTTCAGAAATTGGCGCGGATAAAAATCTCTTCAGTTTTAAGTATCAGTACAATAATGATGATTTCCTCTACGGCGTATCTGCCGATGGCGTCGCCTTGCCATGATTAAGGTTTTTCCTATCATGTAGTCGAATATGTCTCGCAAACTCAAGTTTACATTAATATAAGGCGCTAGAAGAATCGATATTAATCGTTGTATTGCATTACATTCATCACATACAGATTAAACCAGTATTATAGACATACACATGTTCTATTTGGTATTTTTCCTTTGAAATAAAGGCTAAAAGCCTTTAAAATTGGTCCAGTCGTTACACAGAGAATCAGCAACAAGCCGACATTCGGGCAAAAGCTGGAAATGTGGCATTTTTATAGAAATTTTCAAATAAAAGAGAAATGACGCAGTTCACATGCATTTTTGTGGTTTTCATTCCAAAAGTTGGTACATTTTTACATTCACTTTGACGTAGAACGGTTTAGCTGTCTATTGATATTTGAGAGGAGCACTGACTATGTTTTTGATAGACAGATGTTACCAAAGATTAATTTCGTAATTATAAGTGATAATAATTCCAAGGAAATCATATGGTTTTCGTATCCAAATACTCGTAAATTTTAATTACGAGTTCTGAGATTCGAACCCACATTCTTAGTGACAATTATAGACACCATTAAGACGATCTATGGAGGACTACAAATGTTCATATGATATACATTCTGATATCAAAGTCTTCTACGTCTGATGAGATCTGAATTCCGTAGTGAGCGTTCTGAATTTTGAACACCTATTTGTCGACGTTTACACCTGTCAGGCAGTTCATCACGGTCTGTCTCGCCAGATTAATGAACGTACGGACATACTGAAAAATCACCTTTCAAAGTGCCGTGCTGGACCATTGTGCAAATAGAAAACAGAACGCTTCCGTCTTTCTTGTGACTTTTCTTGTAAATTTTAACTGCTAATTCTAAAACTTGTGTTGTTTACGGTAAAAACCCATTGAAAGGTATACGTGTAGACAAAAATATCAAATATATCTAATTCGCCTCATATTGATAAGGTTTCTATAACATTCCCTGTAAATTCTATTATTTTTTAATCTTATATATTCTAAATCTGAGATTTGAAATCAAACCCGCGATGACCTATATAATGGTAAATGACATTTGACCTTCGATCTCGTATCTCTGAGTTTTGATATGTAGAATCGAACATACTGTGTGACACACGAAACACCCTTAATGCAAAATCTGATATCCGGAATGTGACCTGTACACGGTGACCCATATATTATGGCTTATGACGTTTGACCTCCGGTCTCGTATCTTTGAGTTCGGATATGTGGAATGAAACATACCATGTGCCACACAAAACACCCTCTATGCAATATTTGATATCTGGGTTTTGACGTCTGACCCAAACCAGGTAATTTACGTACTGTGAATTACGTATAACCTATGAACTTTGACTTCCAATCTCGTATATTTGACTTCTCTGAATCAAAGTCACTATATGGCACATGAAACACCTGACATACAACAAAAAATATCCTAGATTACCTATCAGACATGGCAGTTATCGGCTTAATATTTTAGTAAGCAGGTATTACAGTCCAGGTTACTTAAAGTATGATAGCAATCGCGTCACTTGCTAGCAGTTATTGCTACTTTATTTCATAGTTCGCAATAAGCGCGCACTTATATTTAGTCTTATATTTAGTTAACGCCTGAAATCTATACTTCATATTATAAAGCTGAAGACTTTGTTTGTTTGTTTGGTTGAACGCGCTAATCTCAGGAACTACTGAACCGATTTTGAAAATTCTTTCACTAATAGGAAGCTACATTAATCTTGAGTCCTATAGGGTCCTTTTTATCTCGGGAACATATTTTTATCCCGGAAAAACTATTTCACGCGGGCAGAGCCGCGAGCAATACTAGTACCTCATAAGATTTCTTCATGATTGATATATTACGCTGGCATATTTTATTTACCGCAACTTTAGTTATTAATCTGAGATGTTGTGCATATCGCTTGAAAGCTTGTCGCAACCACGAGCTTGTTTTAACGCAAATATGCTATTCTGTAAGAACTCACTAACGAGCTCACTTCTCCAGTGTAACCTATACTAGCGCCAAAAAGTGAGAATGTCGGTGAAACGAACTACACTCACTTACTAATAAATGAGATCTTACTTATATTACGCTACTCGGATTCTGTAAACAAAGATTTCGATCGACACACTGCCTTTGTGGCATAATCTCACCCGAGATGTATAAGTCACCTCACTTCACGCTATGTTTCTACAGAATTGCACCGCTGACCTCCTTAAGATATTTCCTTCAAATTTTTTTTAAAACCTCATTGCCAGTCATTATCCCCAACTTAAAGACCAGTTTCATATTTTTGAAGTGATCCCTGGTTCACATAATATTTTGTAGGTACATAGAGGCACGCTTATCAGCAGATATGACGTATGAAGAGTCGGGCCACTCGTTACATTTGAATTATTGCACCATTATTGTGCAAATTTTGTGCATTACGTGCGGTTATCGCACGCCTCATGGGGAGGCATTTGGAGTTTACAACTGTGGTCGTTACCCCCGAAAAGTTGTATAGTTATGTTAGTCGGAAGTCAGTTTTAATGATAATATAAAATGTTTTTTAAAAATATGCACTAGAGCTCGTACAGTCATTCATGGCATTGAATAAATTAACAAAAATATCTAATAATTTATTTGAGCAACTATTCCCCGTTGATCTATCTATAATGAGGAAATTTGGCGAGAAGCAAGAACAGCAAAGGTAAAGTGAAAAACCGACGTATTTTTTGTGATTATAAACTTATTAAGTAAATTTAGGGAAAACTTCAACCATACTCGATAAAAGCGGAAATAATCTTCGAGACTCGATTCCAATGATGGACGGTCTATTTACATATCACCTGAGTCGGCCTTAGCCAGTTTTTTAGACTCATTCACCATATTAGCGAGCACTATCACCTATGAAGCCAAGTAATATTGAAAACGAATATTTTTATTAGCATTTCACTAAATACATGATAAAACTCCAAAACACATCAGTTCGTCTCTGGCGATTTCCAAGTTAGATCTCATTACCTAACTTCAGTCATAACTAGGTTAAATGTTATGCCAAAACTTGATTTACAACTAAGAGATTAGAAACATTCGTTGAGAGATGTCTTTTGACGTATTTCATTTTCAGACTTAGTATAGAACTTCACTGGGAATTTCACTGGTGGTAGGTCTCTCGTATGCTAGGGGCCATCTGGGTAGATACCACCTCAATGATTATTTCTACCGCCAAGCAGCAGTGTGTATGCACTGTTGTGTCCCGGTTTGAAGGACATTGTAGCCAGCGTAATTATTGGGCATAATGGGTCTTAATATGTAATTTCTCTGGTGCGCAGTGGAGAGCCACGCAGTACTTTGAAATAAAATTCTATATGGTATTGCTACTGTGGGCGTTCGTGTCGCTTACCAACAATAAAGCGGCATGCTGGATTCGTTATTTAAAAGCCAAATAAAAAAAATAACCATTAAAATGCCTTTGTTCGTTTTTTTTTTTTGCAGACCAGCAATAAAAATAATATGTTAATTAACATTAATAAATAAAAAAATATTCTATCATTTTTCTATCTGAGAAGAATGATATCGTCGGGGATAGTGCAAAACCTCGTAACTAACATTGGTAAATACCACGCAAGTGACGAAAAAAGTTTAATTGATATTGATACTTACGACACTAAACTTATGATTGATAATGCTATACTTTTTTTCTTTCACTTACGCGGTATTAACTAATGTTAGTTACGCGGTATTGCACTATTCCCGATGATATACAAGTTCCAAATTACAATAGTACTGAGACTGCTGCTTAAAGACATATAAAAACTTACTACTTTCTTATAATCTCATATTAATTTTAAATATTTAACAGATAGCAAGGGTCAGGTTTAAAGAAAAAAGAATTTAAAAAAAGTGATCGTAGGAATTATTATTCTTTATAGATTAAGAATAAGTATTTTACCCCTTACATAGACTTTTTCTGAATACATGCCAGTAGCCAAGCACATTCACTTCATATGTTAAAAATATTTGCAGCAACACGCTGAATGTTCTGTATAACCACTTAATCGCGCGCTATATGAATTTTAAATACGGTATGAAAAATTATGATTTCTTCACATTCTTGTGCGTTCCATTCTGATTCGTATTGCATACAAAAGATAAGCTGTTTTGCACCAAATGGTAAATACAGTGGATACCACTTAGTATTACTTATGTTTGTGCTATTAACTAATTTGTCTTTTTTACTTTCAAATTATCCTGAAGTTTTTATTACTTTTCTACATGATCGCGGTTACTCCTAATGGATTACAGAAAAACAACGTGAATTTAATGTTTCGTAAGGTCTGTAAGATAGGAAGTCCAATAAAGATCTGCCTCTTCTTAATTCATAGTCATCATAACTTGGGAACGCACACATCATTTTTCTAGGTATTTAGTGTGTATCCGAGTTTATATTTCATTACTTAGTATTATTTGTGCTGTGTTTAGTATTTACTACCATCTGGCTCTGGAACAATAGCCATGTAAACTTATTTTCTTGCATTCACTTCCTCCACGTGTATTTATTAGTATTCGTAGGTAACGGTCACAATACACAAACAATACACACATAACTTAAAAAAATCAGAGGTGTGAGCCTTGGTTTTTGAACCTGGGGACATCTATCTCGTTAGACCGTTCCATTACCAACCAGGATATCGTCCACTTCCCAAGTAGGCTATAATCTACTTAAAAATATTTTACTACCCGTAAATTGTTCCAGCTACTCTCAAGGACCTTCAGCCATATTTTGCAGCTAAACTGTTTTTTCTTTTACCCAATCGCGTAGTTTCGAATTTATACCAGTGAAATTGAGCAGGTATGTTAAATCCACACGAGAGCCGCTTGTAGTTCCAAATCCTTTTACAATACGACAAGCTTTTGCATCGTATATCGCGTATGAACTGAAATCCGCTATATTGAGAGTGCAATTTCTTAATTTTTATTTATACGGAGTATTATTCATAAGCTTTGTGGTTTGTTTTAGATTGTGTTGATAAAAATAAAGCACACTCTTAATGATAGAATTGCAGACTTAACTAAACCAATACCTGTACTTATTCATCTTTTATTTTGAGATACAGAGATATCTAGTAGCAAGTATCTAGTAAGAAGAGCATGTCATTTAAAATATTATCTAGGGCCTGCTCAAAAATGGTTCAGCTGGTCTGGCGCCTTTTCATTGCTATGTATATAAGATGTATTATTTATTTTGATTGCTCAAGAAAAACCCATGTGTTGCACTGTTCCCGACGAAACGACATATAAGTTTATTTTCTAATCAATGCTCCATAATCCATAATATAAGTAATTATCATTGTACATTTCAAAATCTCTCGCCGGTGACACTTGACATAAATTTTAAATGATAATTATTCTTTTTAAAATGTACCAGCTACAATGGGAGACCTAAAGAGAAAGGGACATCTGCTATATTCTCTTTATAAATATTAAATACGAGATGTAATTCCTTTTGTATTTTTCTCCTTCTTCTTTAATACTTGATCACCCTTAGATCATGTATATGAAGCATTGGATAGTTTAAAATACAGCGGCTAGTGTAACTTGAATGTCATGAAAACGTCTTTAAAATCCAGAATGGGGGAAAGGAGGAGACCTAACTTGTAGCGAGAAGTCGTAGATTATTAATAGATATAATATAGGTTGAAAATGTAATATCTGAGGATCTAATATTGAAAAAATCGTGTCAAAAAGTCGACATGAAGTCCCAATGATATTCGAATTAATGATCTCCCGGTCTACGGCCCATGTACTCAACCTATAGACTAAGAAAAAGACGATGATAAGTAAATTAGTGTAAACAATCTTCAAGAGGTATTTTTTCACAGATAATAAAAATAATCTAAGACTTTTGAAAAGTTTCTAAAAGTATTTAAACGCGCACAGAATGATTTACTACATCTCTGATCCCGCGTGAAGTGAGATAGGAGTCGAGATACAAGATATTCATCTGTTAGATACAAAACGCTAACTTTTGGATTTAGTTCAAATGAAATCTGATATAAAACAGGGAAGAGCAATGAGAAAGAAGTATTTTGTAAGGAAAAAAATAAAATAAGTGATACGTCGTTTCATTTGTAAGGTATAGAATATAGATATCAATGTGGTGACGCGAATTTTTTTTGAAGTGAAAACTTCTTTAGCGGCCTTGAGCACTTTTCTTGGGATGGGTATAAAATGTTAAACTCGCGTACTCGCGTCAGGATCACATGAACGAATCTGACGAAAATGCATGCGGAGGTTTTACTAATATGAACCTTAAATACAATGCGTAGAAGCTATAATTCTTGAAACGAGTGCATTTTTATTTATTAACGTCATTAAAACCATCCCTTACTAATCTAATATGAACCTTAAATACATTGCGTAGAAGCTATTTCCCCAGCGTTGGCACGGCACGAGTACAAAAGAATCGAACGTTACATTATTTTTTCAAATTTTGATTTATTCTACTTTAGTTGTGATGACCATTGCATTTCTAAAATTTATCTGTGGCGACATAATTAACAACACCGCCACGTATCAATATTGGCTGGGAACGACTACATTAAGTAGTCAACTAGATGACCCGACACTCATCCATCGGACATCGAAGAGCAGAGGTATCGACAATTAGCAGATGACCCCCAATAATATAATACTGCTAGATGGCGACACTCAATCCTGGACGATAGCGAAATAAATAAATATTACATTTAATCACATAAATGCTAATACTTTTATACTGATAAATAAAGCAATTCGTGCGAAATTATTCCCTAACCATTCCAAAATATTCAAAAATGCACAACGTTAATGTTCAAGTTTTCACTTCTGCCGGCACTCCCAGCCGGCAACCCGTTCTTTTTTGTTTACAGCATCAATAGCTGGTTTTATTTGAATAGTTTTAGTAGTAGTTTTTTTCTGAAAACTAACGTTACATTTCGTATGTCAATCGGAATACAAGATACTCAAAGTTAGACCGATTGCCGTACTATACAAAGTTTCTTCTTATTAAGACTTATAGACTCACTAGCGACTACAGGGTCCATAGCTAAGACCTTGCTACAGTCGTTAATGCTAAAGTTATGTCTGAGAATAATATACTATTATTTTTTGTTTCGCGTAGACAGTACTTTACCACTACCGTCCAACCTTCGTGGCGGGCGACTGGGTTATGTTGGGTTCACCGTGCGTTACGACCCGGCGTTGACATTCTAGCGATAGACTTATTGATAGGATGTGCCATTCCCATACATATTTCTGTTTTCTATTGGCGTTAACGTTTGTTAAAACTATCTTGGCTACAGTCCCTGCCTTATTAGTATCAACCCTATTTTTTGCGCGGAAAAAACGGGTTGTAGCGCTACCACTACTAGGGGATCAGTGGAACGGTTTATTAAGATCAACCCTAACTAATACACTTGACAGATAACACCGTCTAGTGCCAGAGCGCAGCCTAGCGCGGCTAAGTTATGGCCTACAATTTGCATGCACTAATGTAAGTGTTGGGATAAATTTAAATTTGCCTCGTCACATAATCATTCCATCGCCCGCTCCTTGGACGCCAGCCACGTGCGCGTTTGAATCTTGCAATTTATCTTCTTTAGATGTGAAGCTTGTATGTACTCTCTGGCGACAATCGGTTTGAAATAAATAATATGGATTTGAAAGCTGTTGTCTAAATATATCATTTCTTTTTCCTGGTACATAAATGTACAGTCAGCAGCATAAGTAGATGAACAAATTCAAAATTTCAAATTGCCTACATACTTTTGTGTTCTTACTAATCTTTTTTTCTCTTTACAAAAGTAAAATAAAAGGTATTTACTCTACTTCAAACGAAGAAAAAAATATCTCAGTTTAACTTAACGCGTATATAGGCGATTTGAAATTTTGATTTTGTACAAATATTTATGCTGCTGACTGTACAGTCAGCCACATAAGTATCTGAACAAATTCAAATCTTCAAATCATGTGTAAACTTTTGTATCCTTACCAAATATTATTTTCTCTTCACAAAAATAAAAAAAAGGGATTTACTTTACATGTAACAAAGAAAACATAATAATCAAATTAAACGCGTATGAGCGATTTCAAATTTTGAATGTGGCTGACTGTACATGTTGATCCCGTATAGTATCGTCATTGTTTATTAAATGAAGAGACTAGTAAGTGAATTAACAGCAATGGCATATTTACTCAGATGGATTCGCGCATTCAAGAAACCGACATCCTAGAGTGGTATTAATAAATCAATCTCAAGTTTGAATTACATCTCGAGTAGACATAATGTTGAAATCAATACTTGAGATGTAACTCAAACTTGAGATTGATTTATTAATACCGCCCCTAGTAAACTTAAATTATAACCCTTGAATAACATTTTTATTTCCATCATGACAATCTGTTCTAGAGTTTATAGTCAACCTGCTAAAATTCCCTCGGCTATTGATTTGATTACTTGACGACTGCAACTAATTAAAAAGCTAATTTAAATATCAATTAATTGTGAGGCATTAGCTTTTACATGAACGATTCTAATGTGGGAAATATTATTCATTAAATATTCATGGATCCTAATTATTTGGTTTACTTATTCATAAATCACAGATGCATGAACTATGGTAATAAAACATACATTACTGGCTTCGCATACATGGCAGGCCATGTAGCTAGACGCAGTGATGACAGGTGGAGTAAGATGCTGACTGAGTGGTGGCCAAGGCAAGGTAAACGCAGCGTGGGTCGTCCGGCGGCAAGATGAGACGACGACATTGTGAGAATCGCGGGTCGAACCTGGATGCGATTGGCTCGAGATCGAGAAAGGTGGCACCATATGAGAGAGGCCTATACCCAGCAGTGGGACTCTACAGGCTGCGGATGATGGATGATGATACTGGCTTCGACGCCAAAATTAATACGAAAGTAGTTTAAAACAAAATTGCTCCTTAAAAGTCAGGCAATGCACCGAAAATTGTTCTATTATTTAGGATGTCATGGTCTGTGATGATTAAGTACAACTAGAATACTATGATCTTCCTTATTTGGCTTTCTTCTTTTAAAATAAGAATATATCGTAAAATAGGCATAATTTTAAGGTCATAAATTTCGAGTCTGTTTATGCTATTCAACAGCATCAGGATAGTGTTTAGACTTATCATTAAAATCCTCAAAACATTGAAAAGTTCGATGAAATCTATATCCAGTTGCAGGATTTACGGGCTGATAAAAATTCAAAGAAAATAAGCTTCCTAACGTAAGGCAATTTTTAACCAAGGTGATCCATTTTACTTCTGGTTACTTTTTTAACTTTTACGCTGTTTTGCGCATGCCGTCCCACAGGTCTCCAGGAAAGTTTTTAGAGTAAAAAGTATTTTATGTTACGTCACAAACTAGTTGCGAAGTAAGAAGAAGGAACCATACAGATCAACTTTTATTTAGATTTTCTAACATATTCAACGATCTGTAACATTTCGTATTTTGTAAAAATGCGAAGAACTTGAACCCAAAATATAAATCACTGGTCGTTTATTTCAATTTTTGGAAAATACTAAGTTTTCGTGTTTTATATAAGTGCTAATTTAGAAAACTCAAATAAAATGTTTGCAATTTTCCAATCCAAAAAAGCGCAACTCTGAAAGCTTACCTTAATTTACATACTAACAATAATTTTGCTGGCATAAAACTCATTCAAAAACCACTACTATTTACAATAATAAATCTGTAATCCATGGTATCAAAGCCGGTTTTTGTTAAGAGACACACATACTAATACAAGTACGGATTACTTCAAAGCTAACTTTTAAGTATGCTTTGGTTCACGAAGATGTACTTTCGTATTTTGTACACTAATCTTCCAAAGGCTTGTGAAGCCGAAAGCTCAAAAAGGTAAATAAAAAATCTGCGTTGAAAATGTTGCAGCAACCTCACATTGGAAAATGAGTAAGGATGTAAGGTTTAACTAGCCAGTAGCCGTCTTAAAAAAGACTTACAATTTTTTTTTTTATTAATAATTCCGTGTCACTTTTTTTCTCTCAAATAGACTTAAGGAACAAAGTAACATAACAATTATTAACTATGTAATAACGGGTTACACCATTTAGCGACTCAAATTACTGAGTTAAACCATAACTCAATTAAAACTCTTGTCAAATTATCGCAACAAATAATGTGATAATTAATTCGATTAATGCGACACATACTACAAGTACGTAGTACTATTCAGTATTCTTTACCCTTAGCACGAGTTTGCGCACTATCGTATCGTTCTCTATAAGGCCTTTGTTCGCGCCAGCGTGACAAGGCCTTAGTCCACCACGCTGGCCTAGTCCGGATTGGCAGACTTCGCATACCTTCGAAATTCAGAGAACTTCTCAGGTATGTAGGTTTCCTCACGATGTTTTCCTTCACCGTTAAAGCGAGCGATAATTCACAAAGAATACACAGATAACTCTTTAGAAAAGTCAGAGGTGTATGCCCTTGGGTTTTGAACCTGCGGACATTTGTCTCGGCAGTCCATTCCACTCCCATTTAGGCTATAGCCGCTTATCAAATAGTCTCAAACAACCATAATCAAAGCAAAATCGACTGCAACCGTCATTGACATGCAGTAGGCAGATGTGCAGTCAAATTCCAATTTTAGATCGTATTCGATGTCGTGAGAGTTTAATAACATTCACCGTACAGCTTGTTCAATTAATGCAGGTATAGTGCTGTTACGAACGGTCCCTGAATCGGTTTACCGACAAAATTGGAACTTATTGAACGGCCGAGCGCCGCAGAGGGACAGTTGATTGGTCGTCAAAGAGTTAACATGCTTTGGTTGTTATTTTTTAAACGTACGATGGTGGTATAATGGCCTGTGACATATTTGACTTTAATCTGTGTCAATAAAATCTGGAATGTGGAATGCCAAATTACTGGATCGTAAAGCTTTTTTTTTTTATCGCAGGGAAAAACGCGTTATCGCTACCACCACTGGGGGGTGAGTCAAACGATTATGTTGGTTTCACACAGTCTTACGGCCCAATGTCGACACTCGGGAGTATAGCATCAGCCATCATCTGAGCGAGCATTGGACCGAGTCCCTAACACTATGTACACACTACACCGGCATAGCAACCAAAACCCGCGGTGGCCTTCTTCGGCGCCTACGGGACGGCCCCGGGGTATCTTGTTGCACAAAGATAGCTGCACGGAAGCGCCTCTGCGCAATGCCACATTACGGCCCCTCTCTAAATGAGGAGGCTGATAAGCCTCCTAACTCTAAAGCACGCCTTTGGCGTTTACGACTGCGGGAGACCGACCACCCGCATTGTCATCCACCTCGGAGTCGCTTACATTGAAGTAGTTGAGCGAACAGACCCCGGCGACTCTCGCCAACCCCGTTTAGTCGCCTCTTACGACAGGCAGGTGATACATGCCCCCGGACCACAGGGCATGGGGCGCCGGTCAGTCGTCCACCCGACGCCTCCTTCGTCTCCTCTGGCTGCGGGCGGGATCGCTCTGCTCACGGTCCCGCTCGGCGCTCTCCTTACGCGAGATGACGCACTCACAGAAGGAGGCCATAGCTCGCCATGACCTCCAGCCGCCGACCATGGTGGACACCACGGCCTGCAGCGAGAGGTCTCCTCCGACGACTGCTCTAAGAGCGCTGCGTTGTAGGTCCCAGGCTGGGCACTCCTCGAGAGTGTGTTGGACTGTGTCCTCGCGGCCGTTGCCACAATGATGGCACACGGTGGACTCCTCCTTTCCGATCCGACACAGAAACGAGCCGAAACACCCGTGGCCCGACAGACCGACCGACCGTGGCGCCTGTCTAGCCAGCTTAAGAAGACAGGTCGCACTGCCGCGACAGTCCTCAAGCCCGCACTCGTGCTCTCCAGCCTGGTACTGAATCGTAACCCTCGATGTACGATTGAACAAACGACTTGATAAAAGTCGCAGGAACACGGTGGACGCAGGTCGCTTTTTGCGTTTAGAAATCTTTAGGGGAAGCTTATGTTTAACAGTTGATTTCATGTGGCTGATGATGATGAACCCTGAGACATAAGTGACGGTTCAAACTGACTCAGAATTACAAAGTCCACAACGCCCTAAAAAACTGGAATACAACTGCGCATGAACAATGTAACTTGGTGACCGAAATAGTCGATGCGTTGGCTACTCAGACCCTCGCATACATGATAGAAGAGAACAAGCTACGCAGTTAGCTTAGAATTCCTTAAAAAATGTACCCTGAAAAAAATTGTATAGAAGGCCACACTTTATTCAAGTAAAAACTAATCATTCAAAGCAAAAATGTTGACCATAGTTCAGAAGTAGAATAACTGGGCTTTGAAATGTGTGGACCTTGGTTTGATAGCCGATAGGACAATTTTTTTTATGAATTTTTCAATGGTACCAATGTCTTAAACAAAAACAGCGAGCTCAAAATAATAGGCGTTTTGTTAAGTCTCTTAGCATGAAATACTATAAAAGCTTTAACCTACTGCCGTACTCATGAACTGTGTACAGTTGGTTAATACGAGTTAAACTGTGTTTCTTAATAGGCAAGTTTACGATATACCGGCCGCTTGTGCCGCCAATAAATTAATACCAATTGTATGGTCTTGGTTTTTTTATCGGGAACCGAGGGCGGCTTTGTTAAATTTTATGATTTTTGAATGGCTTCCAGCTCGCAGAATGGATATAAATGAGAGAGATTGTAGAGAAAGGACTTGAAATGCAAGAAGTAGTTTGTATTAAGGATTATTATTAAAGGTATATTATTACTCCCTCGTTTAGGTGTATTGTGTACGCATGCTCACGACTTTTATCCCCGTAGAGGTAGGCAGAGGCGCAACTAGTGCACCCACTTTTCGCCAAGCGTATTCCGTCCCATGATGTAATAGGGGCGAGCCTATCGCCATACCGGGCACAAATTCCAGACTCCGGGCTGATACTGAATAGAAAAATCCAATATCACTTTGCCCGACCCGGGGATCGAACCCGAGACCTCAGCCTTGCAGTCGTATCGTAATACAACTACGCCACCGAGGCAGTGTATTGTGTGTGCAGTATGCTTATCGCGCTGAGGTCTTGGGTTCGGTTTCTGGGTTGGGCAAAGTATCAGTGCGTTTTCTACTTAATATCAGGATGACTTCGCAAATATGTGACCTAACATAGCTGGTGAAATGTGGGTGTGTATACCTCTGCCTACCCCTGAAAAGAGAAAAAGGCGTGATGCTAAGCATATATATTATAACTATATTTTTAGTGGAATACTGCAAAACAAGTAAATCTTTCACCTAACGGTATTTAACAAGTTATCGCATTTACTCAAAAACACTAGCAATAGGTGCGTTGTTAAGCTATAAGGAAATGAAAAAAAATGGTAACCTTCAGACGATTTCACCAACGACACAAAACATAGGTTTTTCTATTGATTTACTGTCCGACTATGGTACCAGCCCAGTCGAGAGAGTATACTTGGTCTAGAAATTACGCTACAACATGACTCTACCTTTGAATGTACTGACATCACCTTTGTCCTCGGCAATAATTTTCATTTTAAGCTACAAGTACTGTTATAATAATCTATACTAATATTATGGAAAGATTTGTATTTATGTAATGAATAAACTCAAAAACTACTACACCAATTTTAAATAATCTTTCACTAATATAAAGCTACATTATCAGCGAGTAACAAGGGCTACTTTTTATCCAGGGAAAATATAAAGCGGGACTTTTATCCCGAAAAAAGTAATTCACGCGGTCGGAGCCGCGAGCAAAAGTCTATTATTAATACATTTGACCTCTACTTAACATGTGCCCTGTAGTCCGAGGGCATTTAGAGAGTTCCCCCACGGCATCCCCTGCCTGTCGTAATAGACGACTAAATGGGGCTTAGAGAAAGTCGCGGGCCGAGCAGCGGGAGAATTCTCAGTCTAATTTAAGCGACTTCGAGGTGGACGACACTAAAGGCGGTCGGTCTCCCATTGTCGTTGACGCCAAAGGCGTCCTTCAGAATTTGGGGGCATCTTGGCCCCCTCTTGTATACAGAAGGGCCGCAAAAGTATCGCGCAAGGACGGTCCCGTGCAGCTATTTTAGTGCAACAAGATACTCCGGGCGGTCTCGTATGCGCTGAAGAAAGCCACTGTGGGTTTTGGTTGGTATGTTGGTGTATGGTGTTCGGATGATGCTATACTCCCAAGTGTCGACATTGGGCCGTAAGACTGGTGAAACCAACATATCCGTTCTACTCACCCCCCAGTGGTGGTATCGATATATTTTTTCCCCGCGAAAAAAAAACACTTCTACACTGTTCCACTATTTTCCTTGCTTTACAAATCCGCTGGCGCCATCTATGCTTCGTGAAAGTAAGCGCGGTACAGTGACATCTAGCGACGTCTTCGGAACTAAAAGCTACGCTACAGCTACGCAGTGGCGTAGAACGGCCTATCAAAACTAACTTGATTACCCCCGTTGTACTGTGACCGTGTTGGAATATGAGATTTTTATTTTATTTTGATCACGTTAATCATAGAGTTCAATAAAATTTGGTTATTATTGTGGTGTACCAGTTACTAGTTAGTTGGGAAAAAAATAAAAATCACCCCATGTCAAATCAATCACAAAAAATATGTATTGTGACAGCACAAATCAGCAGGATTTTTGTTTATGCCTCATTTAGAATAATGCGGCGAATAACTTGGCGAATAAATATGATTATGGATTATGAGTAACGAATATACCTGAATAAGCTGTTAACACACTCGTACTCGTGACTATTTGTCTGTACTCGGCTATATCTAAATCAGGAGTTAAAATATACAGATGTTTAGTTGCAGTTTCTGCTATTGCGTTTTGTACTGCCACTTGCTAGAGATCTTACAAATCGTCGAGGGATTTGTCAGACAGGCGAGCACGACGCGACAGTTGCACGGAACCTCTCACGGGTTGATATAATGCGACAAGTATAATGTTGTATGGATACGCAAGTCGGAGCGTCCTAAAAAGTTAAATAAATTCCCAAATTCAAATCGGCTCTTTCCTTACCATATTTTATTCTTCATTAAAAATAAACCCTTTGTGGTTTACAGAGGCTGTTATTTCTTAAATAAAGAAATAATTCAATTAAGCTGAACGTATACAGGTGATTAATCAAAATGTTGAATGGTCACACACAATATACGCATACGCACACACTCAGTCACGCTTTGTATCCCCGAAGGGTTAGGCAGGGGCGCATCTAGTTCACCCACGTTTCGCTATCTTTATTACGTTGATGTGATAGGGGACGAGGCTATTGCTATATTTGGCACAAATTCCAGGGCTGAAACTGAGCAGAAAAACCCAATATCACTTTACTTTACCCGGGGATCGAACCCGGACACAACCGAGTTTTGACTTATTTATTAGATCAGTGCTTCTAGAGCAGTGGATCTGAAACTTTCAGAATTTTAAAATTTCCACGGACCTCAGACAAACAATTTTATAAAAAAATTCAACTTTAAAATTTTCAGTTTTATTGGTTTAATTTTACTTTACTACACAATTTTCCAATAAATAAGTTAAGGATCAACTGAGGTGCGGCAGACTCCTGACACACAATATGACCGCACTTTAAGAAACCCTGTTCTAGAGACCCATCTATCTTCACCGCTTGGTTTCATAAAATGCGTGCTACTGCCGATCTTGGCTTACAGAAGTTGCAGTGGTGGGTGTTAGGGCGGCATAGTCTTGTTACTTTTATACACACATACACGATCGAATTTCTCGTGTAATAATTCAATGGGGCAGTCCATGCGACCGTTGCATCGTGTATAGCCTTAGGCTTTTGGTTATGTGACCTCCTTCCTAATTCCTATTCCTTCTCCTTGAATGTCGAATTTACTCACACAATTCCTTTGATAGTGTGCATTTCATTTGTTATAGTGATAATATACCATATCGTTGACTTTGCTCATTTTCTCTTTCTGCTATAGAAAGTTGATATTGAGCAAAATAGTGGTGTAAGACTTTACAAAAAGATGGCGTTGTTAAGTAGTTCTAGTTTTGAAGCTTGACGCCGCTAACGGAACTGCGTTACAGTGCGTTTGAACATAAAAGAGGAAGTCTAGCGACGAAAGCACGGACTTCCTGCAATTGTATGTATTTATCATGCTGCGTTGGTTTAGAAGATAGCACCTGACTCAGGTGGCTTGGTTGAGAAATTTTATCACAAGTGATAGTTGGCAATATGCCATTTTGAGTATGTATCAAAACAGCAGAAATATATCTGATGGCAGCAGGTTTGGGCTGTGGGCTGGGAGGGTATGATGGACTTTCTACTCAGGCACTATTACTTGTAGGGTTTTTATTTTCCCGGGACTGGATCACCATAGAGAACGTCAACAGGCAGGCGGCCGTTACTAAAAACAACAAAAGAAAATTGCTAAACCGAATGGTGCAGGAACATTAAAAATATAATCTCAAAATTATTTTCACGTTATTTGTATTAATTGCTGTTTGCCGCATAAATAAAAAACGGATCTGTATCTTAAAAATCGCAAATTCCTTTGACGTTCAGAGAGCCTACGGCGAACAGAATCTCCTTACGTTGCGACATTTTTCTTTAATATTTTTCTAACTTTTAACAACTTCGTGAGAGCGAGTTGCTCGCATAAAGAGTTTATATCAATAAAATACGAACTATAGGACTCTGGAAGTAACTGCACTGCTGTCTATTAATTACAGGCGTCATGCAATAGAATAGATTCCGAGCAGTTTTAAAGTTACAAGAATTAGTTACAGTTTGTGGTGGTGTCATAATTGGAATTGCGTAGGCCCGGTTTCAGCCAGTCACTTATTCTCTCATTCGCATACCCATGCTCACGCCTTTTATCCCCGGAGGGGTAGGCAGAGGCGCAACTAGTGCACCCACTTTTAGCCAAGCGTATTCCGTCCCATGATGTGATAGGGGCAAGCCTATCGCCATATCGGGCACAAATTCCAGACTCCGGGCTGATACTGAATAGAAAAATCCAATATCACTTTGCCCGACCCGGGGATCGAACCCGAGACCTTAGCCTTGCAGCCGTACCATAATACAACTACGCCACCTAGGCAGTCAGTATTCTCTCATAAAATACTTTTAAAACAAATAATTCAACTCTACCTTTCACAAAGAATCTATTCTTCCTACATATTTTTTTACATATCATATAATAATAATACCAGCCCTGTATTATATTCGAACTGCTGAGCGCGGGCCTTCTTTACTAGTGAGAAGATTTTAAGGCTTAGTCCACCACGCTGGCCTAGTGCGGGTTCGCAGACTTCACATACCTTAATTTTTTTTATCCTATACCAACTTAGAAATTTCCATGCGAATTTCTCAGTCTGCTCTAGGTATGCTGGGATTAAGCAAAAATTTTCCCCGTATCCTGTATTGGGAAACAGGCCAATCATGTGAATATTGTTGACCGTGTCACAGAACGGATAGTTGTACCAGTACATAGCCGCAGGATATCGCAAGTTTGATAACTACTGAATCCGGTGAAGGTATACACCAATGAGCAATATTGGATTGTAATAGACTGTGATGCAAGTGCATAGGGTTTAATTTGTCTGAAAACTAAACTAATACCTGAGTTTGAGAGATATTGATTTGACTAGTTCATAATTATATTTTTGTTCTCATGAAAGTATACTTCCGAAATAAAGTAGTCGAATCAAAATAAAATATTAAAGTCTTTGTAACTGAGAAATAACGTAACTTTGTGTGAGTTGCAGAAATAAGAATCGGTCCAGTTATTCTAGGAATCACCACCTACACACTCATATGAAAACTTTATGACATAATGTAGATGAGTTATCTAGGCACAAAATTAGGTTTTGCCAGAGTTCTAGAGCCAATTTGACTTTATTTTATACGAGTCTGCTTTACTAGTTTGTCATATAAAGCGGTAAATTACTGAGTTGGAGAAAATTAACGCAGTTGATGAAGCCCTCTGTGAGGGTGCCCTTTCGCTAATTATGGTTTATAGCAAGTCCCTCCCTTGGGCCCGTATCTGTCCCTCCTCGCCGTTTAAGGCAAGAATTATATCCAACATCAAACGTAAGGTGAAAAAGAATGTCTGGTAAATTTATATTCTAGAAAGTTTTTGGTGCGTTTCCAACATTATGGTGGAGATAAGACATTTTTTCCTGGCGTTTTTTGTTTTTGGCCTACTTTTCGAAAGATCTGAAGCGTTCATGGTTGCAACAAAGCGTGAGAAAATCAGCAAAAAAAGACATATTTCAATGTAAAAATAGTTATCTTAGCATACACTCACGCCTTGTATCCCCGAAGGGGTAGACAGAGGCGCAATTAGTTGCACCCACTTTTCGCCATGCATATTCCGTCCCATGATGTGATAGGGGGCGAGCCTATCGCCATTTCGGAAACAAATTCCAGACTCCGGGCTGATACTGAATAGAAAAATCCAATATCACTTTGCCCGACTCGGGGATCGTACCTGAGACCTCAGCATTGCACTCGTACCGTTATACATCTACGCCACCGAGGCAGTCATACAAATAGACATATTTCAATATAAAAATAGTTGTATTAGCATAAAAGTAAGAAACCATGACTCCTTCTTGGCAGAAATAAGCAAAGTGGTAACAAGATAAAACATGTACTAAAGTTTTGCTGTATTGTTTAAAAGATAGTATTCAAGTTATCAAACAATTCAAAAGGGCATGCAATGTTAATCGAACTCCGAAGAATTCCGCAGACGCATCGATTATAAACTTCTGAACGCCATCGCATATGCACACGTTCCCTATAAGTTATTTCCTGTATTGTATCATAGTTTGTAGATGTAGGAATTGTTTGAAAGTGTAGTAACTAGCTTCTGAACGTTCTTTTTGGAATTGTCCTGTTGTGCACTTATCCCACATAAATAGCAATTAAACGACTTGGTATAATTATGTGTAAAACGTAAAATGATAATAATTACTTATCGCATTATATAATAATCGAGATGATGTTGAGATAATTTCTACCGCCAATCAACAATGTGCATATTGTACTGTTGTGTTTCGGTTTGAAAGACATTGTAGCCAGTGTAATACTGGGCATTATGAGACTCAACATCCAATGTCTCAGGGTGACAATCGAGAGAGTCAGTGAAGAGTCACGCAGTAGGTATTTTGTAATTAAAAGTTACGTATGGTGTTGCTATTGTTTAAGGGCGGTCGTATCGCTCACCATTAGGCGAGTGGCATGCTCGTCTCGTGATTCAGTAGCAATAAAAAAATATGTATAATATAATTACTGATCAAAATATTTTTGTAACGAGTATAAGTTTTTTTATATTTTGATATTTGATATTATTGATTTTGTTATAAGTCATATTTATTTGATAATAAATAAGCCTTGACATTTACATAGCATCATCGGGGCGTAAAAATAGTGAGGTCCTACTAAATTCGATTGCTATGTCGCAAATTACATTGGACGTAATACTAAGAAAGTTTGGTCCAAATATAACCAATGAGAAACATTATCTCCTATTTGATAATATAATATGAACCATCACCCACGTTCCTTCGCGATAAATCTATGTAAATCAACAACGCATTTAGCACAAAAAGTAAATTGTGAATCTCGAAACACATGTTACGGTCTGAGAAAGCGTTATTCTCAATAACGCGTAACATAACTGATATTTTATTCAGATGTGTTACGTTGATTTACATCGTGGCTTATGTTCAGCATTTACATTTGTTATTAGAATTCCAGTTTGCGTTACTGTTTCTATCAGATTATATTTTATGAAAATGGATTGTATTCGCGAAATGTTTGGAGTGAGGCGGGCATCAGATTATTTTACTAGGGCGGTTCTATGTGATTGTGGAAGTTATACATTGTTTTCTGTTGCCATCTTTAATTAAGGTACTGTTAGTGTATCCGCAGATAACTTCAGGCTATGGTTAGGCGATTCTACTCTGTTAAGCCCAAAATTATTTGCTTTTGACTTCGTCGGTTTCATAACCTATGCTTTTTTTATGTTTTATTTTATTTTAATTATTTTTGGGAAACTTACAGCTAGTACAAATCATAGTAAATGATACATGCAAAGAAGGCCAATTACAAGTTTCCACTACTAAATTACACAATGCAAAATAAAAAATACTGCGGTCATAGAAGTAAAATTATTTGTTCTTGAAAAAATTATTTGCAAGTAGATGCTTCATTTTTATCGAGGAGGTATTAAATAAATATATATCCATCAGTGACATAACGTTATTAAAAGACCTGCTCGCTTGCAATAGGTAGGAGTTTAGTCTATAGTTTGTTCTTGCTATATTGGTTCATAAACTGCTGGTGGGTCTCTCATTATGTAAGAGGCCGTCTGGGTGGGTACCACCGCAATGTCTATTTCTACCGCCAATCAACAGTGTGCATGCACTGTTGTGTTTCGGTTTGAAGGACATTGTAGCCAGTATTATCTTATGTCTCAGGATGACGAACGCAGTGGAATGCCACACAGTACTTTGTAAGTCAAGGTGCTGGATGGTGTTGCTACTGTTTATGGGTGGTCGTATCGCGTACCATCAGGCGAACGGCATGCTCGTCTCGTCATTCAATGCAATAAAAAAAAAACTAGTTATCTGATCGTAACCCTATCTCAATTTTCCATCCATGGTAGTATTCAACTTAAGAGGTAAAACTAGTCTAGAGTGATTCACAGTTAAGGTCCACCAAATCTAAGAATGTCGTAAAAGTAAGTAAAAATTCTCAAAAAGATTTTTTAGACGTCATTATTGAATTTAAATGTACCATAAACAAGCATTGCCACTGGTAATGATACCACAAAAATAACGAAGCCGCGAACAAAGGTGACCGAGGATGGAGCATCGCATTATTTCATTTGACTGCACACACCACCCATTGTTAGCGTTAATATACGGTCTTGCAGCCCAAGCCTTTGTTTAGCCTTTATTAATTAATTCACTCGTGACTAATCCACGATATTTTTCATTCGAAACAAAACGTTAAAAGGTTTTTGGTGGTGAAATCTCGGGTACTGAGTTTAATTGTTCGTATGGACTTTTTTATATGTATCGTGAGGGTAGACTGCATATACCTGGTTGCTACATAATATTGTATCTATATACTGTCCTATTTCTGTGTAGAGGGTTCTACTAATGAGTAGGGTTGGTCTTTTGTCTGCAGTGGCTTAATGCAATTTAATAAATGGCGTCAATCGTGACTGTTTTATTTTTATTATATTTTTTACTTTGGTCATTACATCCTTGGGTTTCAAAAAGAAAGTAATCCTACTAATATTATAAAGGCGAAAGTTTGAAGTATGGATGTATGGATGTATGGATGTTTGTTACTCTTTCACGCAAAAACTACTCAACGGATTTCGATGAAATTTGGCACACGGGTAGATTATGAGCTGGATTAACACTTAGAGAAATTTTTTTCCCGAGAAAATATAAATCGGGACATTTATCCCGGGAAAACTCATCCACGCGGGCGGAGCCGCGGGCAAAAACTCGTGTATAATCATATTGTATTTATGAAAGGAGACAACATTTTCTTTTTCTCGGAATCTAAATTATATTACGGCCAAATTTCATTCAATCATATGTTATTTTTGGAGCAGTAATTATTTCATGGTATCGTAATATATTGTACGTTTATTTTGTGAATGTATTGACTGCCTCGGTGGCGTTGTTGTATTTAGGTACGACTGCAGTGCTGAGGCTCAGCGGGGAGCCTCAGGACCCTCGGGTCGGGCAAAGTGATATTGGGTTCTTTGGAATTGTGCCCGATATGGCGATAGGATCGCCCCCAAGCACATCATGGGACGGAATACGCACAGCAAAAAGCGAGGTGCGCTCGTTGAGCCTCTGCCTGCTGCTTACCCCTTCGAGGATAAAAGGCGTGAGTGTATATGTGTGTATTTACTTATGACATGAGTTATTGTATGATGTATGTATGTACAAGTACATTCTATAACTTATGTCTAGCTGTGTAGCTAAGTGTAGTGTCCTTAGTGGGTACGCAGAAGTATGAAAATGCGCATGGATCGTTATTTAGTATTTAAGATAACGGTACATCTATTAATTTAGCCAGAAATTCCAATCATAAAAAGTCACTTGTGTCCTTTAAGATACATAACGTTTTATTTTTAATCTTAAAATAACATTCACATCTCTTTGGAAAATATGGAGCCCCTTTTAGCACAGACATGCTAATCACACAGATGTCACAAAACTTTTCCCAACCAGAATAGTACTTCACTGCAACAGACTTAGCACTCAGCGATACAACGTATAATCTACGAGGCTTTCAGCGGCCATTATCTGCATAAAGTGAGGGGACGGACAGGCATGCAGTGAGGTAATCAGAGAGCGCCGAGGGAGCCGAGATAATGGCAGGTGATCAGCTGTGTTATAAGAATTAGAAACTTTTTGATACTACAAAGTAATACTGGCGATTAAAACAGGGCATTCTTTTTTTGAAAATTAGAAAATACATTTTTGAAAAAAGAATTTCTATACACGGCCTTTGTTTTATTTGTTGAATGATTAGCACGGCAAAGACATTGCACCTGGTGTTAAATAAACTGAAGCTCAAATTGTCAACCAGCAAGAGATGAAAGCGTCCCTGGCTGGCACAATTATGCCGACCTATCGAATTGCTTTATTTGCATTAGGTTAAGAATATGCATCGAAGGTAAATTTAAAAGTAACTTAATGAGCACTAATATACATAATATTAATTATAAGTAAACTGAGTATACATATACGAAATGGGAATTACGATAAACAGAATCAACTAAGCGGAGCTGGAAAAATAAAGTGGTATTGTTAGCGGTCTTCCTAGAGCACCGCTTAGCTCCCTCGCACATCTTTGGGAGATATCCATTATGCACCCTAAAAGTTAAGGCATCATTTGCGAACACATTGGCACTCTACTGCTATATTACGTGGAGGAATGCAATTTTGCCTCAGCTGTATAAATATTTTACTATAGTTTATCTCACCAACCCTCAGATACGTCCCTGGATACCTCACGTAAGCTAGGCCTCGCTTCAATCAAAGTTAGCGTGGCACCAAAGACCTGTGTTATTTTGGTGCCCCAATCCAAATAATGCTGAATTCTAACTATTCACAGTTTTAGGTAGAGTAGAGATGGGACAGACTATCGATAGTTCTTTTAAAGAGTTATTAACTTGACTATCTTATACAACCCTTGCTGCAATCTAGTAAGGCAGGAATCACAATGGCACACATTTTAATTTTAAGCTAATTACTGAAGCTCACCGAGTCTAGGAAGCTCTAAGTTGATTTTGATCCGCAACGGAATTAATCAAATATGAAAATCAGGAGTAATTGGGAATTAATTATAATTGTCCATTTCAATTCTTGTAATTATTACGAGTGACTTGTCTTAAATATAAGTATTGTTAGTAGCGCTTTATTAAATGAATACGTTATACTCAATTTACTATGTTTTTTTTTTTTTTAGGTAGGCGATCCTGCAGTCAGCACCGGGGGAAACCTGCGAATGGGATACTGGAGTCGCCCGGCTTAACGACTGCAGAGGCCTGGGAGGGGAGTGGAGGAGGAATATGGAAGGGAAGGTGGGGGGAAGGGAGGAAGGTTCTCAGGATGTGCGGAAAGAGAGGGTGCCAGGAAATGTTCGCGGGCCCTTTTAGGCCTCAATGTGTTATCCAACCAAGAAGTATACACACTGAACTGTGTGCCTCGGCCCGCGACTAATGTCCCCCCGCGCATGGGCGTGCATTGAGTGTGAAGACCCAGCGCACAATTTACTATGATTAGGCTTGGTAGTTCACGTAGTCTCAAAGCAAATCGATGTGATAACAATTTTTTTACTACGTTAACTATGATAAAATATAAGCTTGTAAGGTTATACAGTGATGTAGGTAGCGTAACTAAAAGGAAGATTAACAGAGGTTAAAAACAGTGCGTGAATACATATATAAATTGGTATTTCGTATGTTATTTGGCGATGTCACTTACCATTTAGTGACTAGATGAAAATACATAGAATACGTTATCTGGTTTTGGTGGAAGACTATCAAATAATGGCTAATAATAAACTGGTTTATTCTCCGTCAAACTCCCTCCATGCAAGAATGAGAGATGCAAGCAAAATATGAATTACCTACTATGCAAGAGACCGTTTTGGTAGGTAATAAGTATCAATATAATATTTAGTTTTGCTGTAAATAAAGAATTGTTGTATTGAGTTTGAAGAACATTGTGGCCATTGTAAAATACGTAATTTTATACGCAACCGTCCTGAGTTTGACTCCCAGGTCGGGCAAAGTGATAGGGGTTTTTCTGCCCCGATTAGCCCCGAGTCTGGAATTTGTGCCCGATACGGCAATAAGCTCGTCTCATATTGCATCATGAGATGGAACACATTTAGTTAAAGTTTGGTGCCATGGTTGCACCTCTGCCTACCCCTTCGGGGATAAAGGTGCTATGCGTGTGTGTGAGTGTAATGTCTTGATGACGAGTTCAGTGTTATGAAATGCTTTGTGATTGAAAATTGGCCGGTTGCGATGCTTGCCACCATATTCTCGGCTTTCTTGACTCGATAATTTTGTTCTGTTTAAAAGTATCGATATACAATATCGTGTAGGCCCATCACTAGTTAAAAGACAACACTGAAACGCTCCGTTACACATGAAATAATATCAGTTAATATAAAGGTAACCTTACTCGACCTTTGGACCTTAAGATTGCATGAATACGTAGGTTATTATTAGTTTGAATTAATTCGTTGGTGGCACACACACACACTCACGCCTTTTACCCCCGAAGAGGTAGGCAGAGGCACAACTAATGCATCCACTTTTCGCCGTGCGTATTCCGTCCCATGAAGTGATAGGGGACGAGCCTATCGCCATATCGGGCACAAATTCCAGACTCCAGGCTGATACTGAATGTAAAACCTAATATCACTTTGCCCAACCCGGGAATCGAACCCAAGACCTCAGCATTGCAGTCATACCATAATACAACTACGCCACCGAGGCAGTCGTTGGTGGCAATTGCTTCATTTATAAGACTAGATTTTGCTCGTGCCTTAGCCCGTGTAGTAGCCAGTAGCCACGAGAGAATAGTCCCTTATTTTGGAATACAGAGTTGTCTAATTTGAGTAATCCGAGATTGGAGAAAATAAGCTTATCTCTAGTTATGTGGTTTTGGTCTCTATTTGGGAACGATAGAGACTAATTTCATTATATGCATACTAATATTAAGAGGATAGAATTGGTATTTTTGTATGTTTATAACGAATAAACTCAAAAACTACTGGATCGTGTTATTAAAATCTTTCACCAATATAAAGCTATATGATCATCCAGTAACATAGGCTACTCTTAATCCCGGAAAAACTCGTTTATGCGGGCGGAGCCGCGAGCAAAAGTCTAGTTCTGGAAATAATAGTAGGTGGGGCAGTACATCATACGTGCGAAAAACATCGCTAAATATGCTAGTTTACTGATGAATACATATAATAGGATCGGTCAGCATAAATATGGCGCTCGCCGACATATTCATGCATTGGTAATTATATTTCGACTAAAGCGTATTTCAAAGCAATTTTCTCATGTCACAACAAAAACAACTAAATTCAACATTGCTGTGAAAGTTTTAAAAACAACAGTCTTATCAAACCTCGTCCAATTTGGATTCAAAACAGCGCGAAGTTAAATTAGCATTTGCCGCAAGAAGGCATTACCATTAGTCAGGCAGCTGTTTACCTAAACCGTGAAAACAAGAGCTTCAAATGCATTTCGTTGTGAATCAAAACTCACATACGTTACGGAGTGAAACGTATGACCACAAACTGGGAAACGGGGTGACTTTATACCGTACGATGTTTATTTCTTTTAAAGTAAATAATAATAGTACCAGCATTAACTAGCATTAACATGCAAAACTGTTATCACCCAATGGTTGCCTATAGATGTTTTTTTTTCTTCTTTCTTTCTTCTTCTTTATTATATTATTACTGTCTCACTGGGCATGGACCTCCTACTACTATATTCGAAATATAACTTTGGTTTTGGAAAGACTGCCTCGGTGTCGTAGTTACTATACGGTACGACTGCAATACTGAGGTCTCGGGTTCGATCCTCGGATCGGGCAAAGTGATATTGTGTTTTCTACTCAGCATCACCCTAGATTCTGGAATTTGTGCCCGATATGGCGATAGGCTCGCCCCCTATCACATCATTGGACGGAATACGCACGACGAAAAGTGGGTGCACTAATTGCACCTCTGCCTACCCCTTCCAGGATAAAAGGCGTGAGAGTGTGTGTATGTATGTGTGTGTGTGTTTTGGAAAGATATATTATAATCGGTAGGCTATTGCTTCTTAGAGGGTCCCTGTCTCTGACAGCTCTATGGGATATTAGTCTCAAATTTACAGGATTTGTTGATAAAGTTCAATGCTTATTCTTTACTACCAAGTACTACATCTACAATTTCCTCACGATACCGAGTCGATACCCAAAAAAAACATATGATTTTATTACGTATAAAAGAGTACTTTAAATTTTTGACCTGATAAAGGTTATTTGTTGCTCGCTTTTTAAATAAGAACACCAATAACAAATACTGATTGAAAGGCAGTCCCCAAATTTATAAAAAAATATCATGAATGACTTAGTTAAGTAACTATCCGATAAATCGTATGGTCGTGAGTGCTAAACATCCGCACGGCCAAGCCTAAAGTGCGGAAAATGGAAAGAGTGCGATAAATAAAACCCACTCCGTAAGGCTAATTGGAAAGCCGACATATAAATCAGTGGCCACTCAGAGCAGGGACAAAAACAACTGTAAGAACCAAATTCCGTTTGGCAATGGGTTTGAAATACGATTTTGAATAGCTCGCCTTAAATTTGACAAAGCATTTGGCTTTGGATAATTTATTGTGGTCTCGGTGGAAATGTACGCAGTGTAGTTTTGGGTGAAATTAGAGTTTAAAGTGGTAGAGTTATGTTATAGATGTCTACAGTATGAATGGGTGGGCTAGAGTAGTATCTACCACTGCGTCATAGAAAACCAACGTAAAGTAACAATATGCTTTTTCTGGCTTATGGTATATGTCATGATTTGGAAGTATACTTCCTCTAATACCCTTCAGATAGGTTTAAAAAGGTCTCGAGTGAAGGCCACGTATCGGCAAGTGCAGCATCGGACCTTCACCTGCAAGGTGGACGAACGACTTGGTAAAGATCACGGGAACTCGCTGGATGCAGGCCGTTTTCAACAGGGCCGTCTGGAGATCTTTAGTGGAGGCCTATGTTCAGTGCAGTGCAGTAGACTTCATGCGGCTGATGATGATAATGATGGTGATACCCTTCAAGCTGGAATTAAACCGTGTCTACACGATCTTAGCAGAAATAAACGGCGATGGTACTTAGATAGACACAAAATAGTTACTGCAATATTAAAACTTATACTATTAAATACCAAAAATGACCCAATATCTTTTTTCTATGATACAGGGGGCAAACGAGCATATCTTATAAATATTTTCCAAAGCTACAGGCTTCCTCTATAAATATAAGCGAGGTCATTTGCCGTCCACGCTCGAGTGCCCAAACAGCGTTTACGACACAGTGGCCGCCGAACTTAGGGTCAACGTGGTGTATAATGGGGCTTGGAGGTGGGAAGCGAAAATCACTTATAGATATGGCATTATAAAGTTACAAATTGATTATACTCTGAGATGGCATCGGTTTTACCAATAAATTATCTCAATCTTTTTGTCATGAAAATCAATAAAAATGTCTGAAGTGGGTATTATCTACCCACATTTCGCCAGCTACGTTAGGTCCCTTGTGTTTATTTAATTATATTTATTCTTTTAAAACACATTGTAACTGGTTTTACCAGCATTTAGAATCCATCAGAACCATAACTTATTGCCACTAAATTTTCATTAAATTGGTCATATAGGACATATAATTACGGGACTACCCCGCTTTCATACCCAGCACTGCAACTCCTGTAAACTAGGATCGGCAGTGGCCCGCATTATGACACCTAGCTATGAAGCTCGGTGTGTCCCTGGGAGTACTAATTAGTCTCTAGGACATACTACAATGCAGTATAATATCTACCAAAACTGCATTAGCACTCTATGACTCAGTTTGATGCAGTCTACGTCAGTTTATCGCCTCGTGCCTTATCAAAACTCCATTCACGGCTTCATGTTGGCAATAAAAGGATATTGGCCGTGCTCATTAGGCTAAGCAACAATTTACATTGTGCTCTCCTTATCTATGCGACTAATGTGGCTATTTTGGTATAAAATGTTTTACCCAAACCAAGTACAATCAAATCTAGAACATTACAATTATGTAGTTTCTGATGTTTTATTTTGCACATTATTTTATACGTATCAGAAAAATATACAAAAAGAAATTCTATTAAATTCAGCAATTCACATTTGAAAAATTGTTGTGAGCAGAGATGAGAGACACAGTTTACATACAGATTTAACCAAATTTCAAAGCGTTATAACTTATTTATTGGGTGGGTTTTGAAAATTTTTCTTCTTCAAAATTTTGAATTACCTATACATTTTGATATATGTTTTTAAAAAAAGTAGTCGCCTATCCCATTTGCAGAGAACAATGTATTTTTCCATATTCTACAACATGTCCTCCACTACCACACAAGCTTGGCGCACCAGTTCACGCATGTCGCGAAATGGATTTGGTTTAGTTTTTATGATTGGCTCGGCAACACCCTCTGACCAAATTCTACTTTCCAATATCATAGAACGCATATTCCCTAACGACTTAGCCTATTTTTACGACCAGTCTAATAGTGACAGGTTTACAGATTTGTCTGTATTTATATTTAACATAATACATATTTTTAATACAATGTCTTCCACATATAAAACGGATAATATTATTAGATGTACTATTCAGTTACGAACTGGAAGATAGCTTTTAAAAACGAAAATAGTACACCTTACCTTACCTTCTTCTCATATTAAAAAGGATAAACGAAACCCCACATTTGAAAATAAAATATTCCCTAAACTGAAATGTTTATCTCGAGAGTATAGCGATACTTTTAACAATATTCTGGTTCTCAACACCTACACTAAAACTCTCGTCACTCGGATACGAGGAGGTATAAGTTTCCTGCAGGAAAAATGGGAAAGCTTCACGGGTTACGGAAATGTCGGATGTGAGCGCGAAGGAACGCGAGGTACGAATTTTGTAGAGGTAAAATTTTTAGGTATTCATATGTGTGGTTTGATTCTAATCTAAGATGTCGTTTTTACACACTTCTTAGCACCGTTGCACCCAGCGTAATTAATGAACATTCTGAGGCTTAATATTTACTTTCTCAGGGTGACAAGCGCAGTGGAGTGTCACGGAGTACCTTGTAATTTAAAGTTCTGTATAGTGGTGCTACTGTTTATGGGCGGTCGTATCAATTACCATCAGGCGAGCGGCATGCTCGTCTCTTCATTTAAAGATAACAAAAAGAATACAACCACTATCCACGTAATACATATACAATATTATAAGCATAGTAGGTATATATAATATTAAATAGTAAATCAATATGTTTTTCGACGGTCATTAGAATTATTCAAGTTTTACTAGATTCGCAGATGATTTCCAAATGCGACAAACCTAAATAGGCCTCTTTGGCGAGTTTTTCACCATATTATGTATGCGTCTCCATCCAGTCGGTGCAAAATTTCGGATAGAATTCTGTTAGTTAGTAGTGCTTTGTTAGCCTATTAGGTTTTTAGAAATCATTAAAAATATTTCTTCAGGAACTTATAAGAAAATATTCTAGCAACACTTTAGGGTTTTGTGGTAGGACTGAGTTTTTGGGAACTTCGAAGTGTCATGAGGTGCTCTTGTTTTAATTCATTATTTTGGTGATGATGTGATTTTGGTGAAGCTGTAGTGTGCATGCACTGTTGTGTTTCGGTTTGAAGGACATTGTAGCCAGTGGAACTACAGGACATATTGAGACTTAACACCTTATGTCTCAGGATGACGAGCGCAGTGGAATGCCACACAGTACTTTGTAACTCAAGGTGCTGGATGGTATTGCTACTGTTTATGGGTGGTCGTATCGCTTACCATCAGGCGAACGGCATGCTCGTCTCGCCATACAATGCCATAAAAATATAAAAAATAAATTGTAGCATAGAATGTTGAAATCAATTTTCTGTGAATAAGTAAAAGCAACCCATCCAAATCAATTTATGATTACAACGAAGCAGACAAATGTATAGACAAACATAATATATTAGACCCGAAACATTCATATTTTTGTGCAAATAATGTACCAACGCAATTTCACTTTATTATCTTGCAAATGTTTAATAGCTTACTAATTATATTTGTATAACAGAAAAATACGTTCAAGAACGAATATCGTAAACATGTTGCGGAAACGTTGATTCATTTTTAATACAAAACGGTACGTTTGTGTCCATATTTTTCAGAACTGGTTATTTTTGAACATTAAAAAACCATTCGCAATAACATTCGGATGATTTTAATTAACAGAAACGGCTCTACGTTTTATTCAATATATTTTTCGCTATTCAAGTATAAATTGAATGTATTAACTATTAGTTTTAACATTGCGGCAATACACGCTATTATTCCCGTATCAATATCCGTATATACATAAATAAACCATCATTTTAACAATATGTCTATAGAAATACTGTTTATACCGCCTGATGGTTAGCGATACGACCCCACAAGATCAAAGATCAAGATCAAATTACATAACTATTGTATTATCTACACAAGTGAATCTCGCGAAGAGCTTATATCTCTAAATAGTATTAAATAAAGTTTGATCCAATTTAGTTATATTTTTTTAGAGCATTTAATTAAAAGCTTGTTTTTAAAAAAAGACCGATAGCCTAGTTGGGAATGGAATGGTCTGCCGAGCCAATGTCCGTAGGTTCAAAACCCAAGGCACACACCTCTGAATTTTCGAAGTTAAGTGTGTATTGTTTATCAATTATCGTTCGCTTTAACGGTGAAGGAAAACATCGTGAGGAAACCTGCATATCTGAGAAGTTCTCTATAAGAATTTCGAAGATTTGTGAAGTCTGCCAACCCGCGCTAGGCCAGCGTGGTGGACTAAGGCCTAGCCCCTCTCAGTAGTAGAGGAGGCCCGTGCTCAGCAGTGGGCAGTATATAATACAGGGCTGATTGCATTGCATTGCATTTAAAAAAAAAAAACTTTTTATTTTATTTTTCCTTTTTAGCTATTTTTCGAGTTCTTCTCAGCAAGCCTTTTCATTTTATATCCATATTATAGGAGTGCGTAAAAAATAATTAGGCCGCTACCTCGGGTCGTCCGCCATATTGGATTTAGAGAGATAATATTATTTTTTTGTAATATTATATTTTGTAATCTCCTCAGCAAACCCTTTCATTTGATACCCATATTATGGACGTGCACAAAAAATAGCTAGTCTATCATCTTGGGTACGCCATATTGGATTCAGAATAATGTCACTTAGCTAACAACGCATTTTCACCCAAACTAAACGTGTATGCAAAAATTCAACACAATCGGTTGAAGGTAACTGCTTCAAAATTGAATTGCAAGATTCCGCCCGAACAAACATAAGTAGTTACATACATACGTTGCAAGTTAAATAAAAGCTTTTAAAAATAAGTCTATCTACACCAGATCTACACCGTTTTCTCTCCACAAAATTCGAACGAACATATTATTTTTAAAGCAAACATGCTCACTCTATTTTCCGAGCTATTTAAAACTCCTCAGCCAATTGTATGCGAGGAAGCGAGTACCGCGCCTGTATTATATTTGTACAGAACTTTTAACAATCTCGCAAACAAGAAATAATGTTCATGGTGCATGCATTATGTATCCCGTTCGATGCACGGTTGTTGTTCTTGACGAACTACGGGAGCATTGCAAAAATTATGAACTCCATGCATGAATATATTGAAAGTTGGTTAGTTTGCTGAGAAAATATTTATGGTTGAATTTGAGCTCGACTTGTTTCAGTGGTGTAATATTGTGTGCGGGGTAAGACTACCGCTCTTTAGTCTCGGGTTCGGATCCGAAGTCGGGTAAAGTGATTTTGTGACTTTTCTGCTCAGTATCAGTCTGTTCTTAATTTGTACCCGATATGGAGATAGGCTCGCTCCCTATCACATCATAGGACGAAATACGCACGGCGAAAAATGGGTGCACTAGTTGCGCCTCTGCCTACCCCTTCGGGGATTTAAAGGCGTGAGTATGCATTTTTTTTTTAAACGGAAGCATTCGATAAAAGTATATTTCTGAAATTGAAGTATTCCTCTAGAAAATTATTTATTAAGGAGTTATATTGCTATCTATTTCTTGAAAGTATTTCTAAGCACACACCTGTTAAGCTGTCAATTTTTCTTAACTAAATTCACTTTATTAACGTATATTTTTTGTCTCGTCTCGTCAGGTATACATTTGCGTAAAGTTACCGTACTGAAACATTGAATTTTAAATCTGTCTTCACGTCGCGTCGCGTCATATGCATAGTGGCTTAATTTTTGAGGTATGGATGTAACGTTAGTTTAAGTTAGTATATATTTACACACAGACGCCTTTTATCCCCGAAGCGGTAGGGAAAGGCGCAACTAATGCACCCACATGCAGTATATATTTAAGTTGGTATAGTCTTATGTAACAAACTAAACTGTTGTTTAATTTGACGAATTTGTAATTATCAGAAATGATGACCACCATGAACCAGAACGATTTCAAATGGCGATTAATGACGATGATGGTGATGATTAGTAATCAATGGCAGCACTAATAGAATCAGTCTCTTGTATTTTAGTAATCAAACTAAACACAGCCATTTATATTCACATCTGGCAAAAAAGGCGATAAATAGCAATAAACAATACGCGTACCAAACGATCTATTGAGGAACAAACGTGATGCGCTTTTGTATGGAGTTTGAAGCTTCGTAAGGCTCTAACTGCAATGGCACTCATCTCAAAGCATTGTCTATTGTTTTTTCCGTCAGGCCGTTTTAATGAACTGCCCGTCGCTGCTACTAGACGGCTATTGCCTCTTTTTCGTCATTTATCAGAGCAGATAAAAAGCCATCTGGAACACATGAACGCACATTTAACGCTCCAACAATAGATGAAGTTGCCATCCTGATTGTTGGTGAACACTTGGAAACACGCGATATTATGCTTACACGTCGCGATACTGGGCAACTGCAACAAATATCTGAAACACATCGTTCATATGACACGTTGCAATACCCGCTGGCAAACTGAAGAGTGCAACTTATGCACCAAAATACATGAACAATAAAGAATCATTATAGTAGGGACAAACTAATATGGCCGGTATGACATGAAACGGTTTTGAATTTTTTGGGTAGACGCTCTCACAGAGTTATCGCGTCGGGAAAAAAATTGAATTGTCATACCGGCCAGCTTAGTTTGTCCGAACTATAAAATACTTAATTTATATATTTGTATTTCCTAATAAAAAATTGAACTTAATAAAATCCAAAATCTGCTTATTTATTGCTTCTAAGGCGGAACAGAGTTCGCCGGGTCAGCTAGTAGTAAATAAAAAATGCACTCAAAAACATATAGTGCGATAGACCCACGATCAAAATCAGTAGTCATTAAGATTGGACGGCCAGATGACCATGTCCCAGAAACTGGAATGAAGGACAGCCCGTCATTAGATGTACGACTTTACTGATAAGCTTCTTGGGAATCCTGATGTAGACCGGAAAGGATTAGTTATTTCTGACTAAGACGAAATAGAATAATCTACAAACGAGAAAGATATTGCTGATTAGACTTTTTGATTGCTGATTGTTGTATGATGTCAGTGCCTAGATATAAGAGGTTCGTAATGTGTGATTTTAGAAATGGATTATAGATTTCAACATCATAATATTTGGACAGCATTATAGTTAACAATTGGTTCAGCGTAGTATAAGGACAAAATAGAGAAGGCTTACGCCAAGGGTTTTATAAAATTTCAAACTAGACTACTGCTCGCGGCTCCGCCCGCGTGAATGAGTATTTCCGGGATAAAAGTCCCGCTTTATATTTCCCAGGGATAAAAAGTAGCCTATGCTACTCGATAATAATGTAGATTTATATTGGTGAAAGAATTTTTCAAATCGGTCCAATAGCTTCGGAGCCTATTCAATGCAAACAAACAATCAATCAAATCTTTCCTTTTTATAATATTAGTATAGACAAAGAACAATATGTCTTACTAGCAATAATAAAGAAATAACCACCGCTCAAAAAGCGATAAACAGTTTCTTTACTTGTAGTGGATTCATGAAGTGCGCTTATCTGTGTGTTCTGTTTGGATAGCGCCCTCTACCGACACTATTACACTCCGTTACCGCAGCTGCGTCTTTGGAGATTATTTATCACTAACGATTTTTGCGAATAATTTAAAATGTCAAGCACACTGCGTTAGGTTAAGTTTTTTGGATAATATCATCTCGCTTTCTTTGAGATATTTGCGGGATGGATATTTCTAGTAATTTTATTTTCGTTTATTTGGAAAACTTGCAGCTAGCATAACAAAGCGTAAAATAACATAGGATGGACTTATGAAGGCCAATTACAAGTTTTTACAGGTAGGTTAATATTCAAATAGGTGGTAGGTCGGTTAAAACTGTAAAATACAATACCAAACGATATAGATCATTAATTTAGGTATATGCATAACCTAGAAAACACAACAACAAAGTATAATGCTGGGTACAGACAAAATCTTTTGTTAAAATATTTCTGAGTTTAATATAATATTATTACGCATGCATGCTCACGCCTTTTATCCCCGAAGGGGTAGGCAGAGGCGCAACTAGTGCACCCACTTTTCGCCAAGCGTATTCCGTCCCATGATGTGATAGGGGGCGAGCCTATCGCCATATCGGGCACAAATTCCAGACTCCGGGCTGATACTGAATAGAAAAATCCAATATCACTTTGCCCGACCCGGGGATCGAACCCGAGACCTCAGCCTTGCAGTCGTACCGTAATACAACTACGCCACCGAGGCAGTCATATTATTACTTTTATGTAATATAATATTATAGAGAACAGCATGTTGAGAAATTAATAATCATTCGTTTTATTAGTCATTATATATAGTCATTATATGCATGCATGTACTAGGTACATTCGGGGTTTGTTAAGATATCTTATAATCCTTATAATATTGTAGTTCAAATTCTATTCGTCGTCAATCGTCACCTCTGTGTCTCCATGGGAATTACGTAAATCTTATACCAAGAGCAAAGCCAACGGATACCAGGACTAAAACATACTGTTCTCTTTTTAAGCTTGTAATTGAATTACAAAGCAAACGAAAAATCGTACTAATCATAAATTAATATATTAATCATAAATGTACGATAAATCGTATCGCACCATATGAACAATTACCACTTTCCGTACACTGTGGTACAACAGCTGTTGAAATTAAGTCCTCGGGTAGAAGCAGAGCTTGTGGCAGATTACATTATCGTGCCTCTGTCTGTTTATTACTTTTGTTATAGTAAAAATGATTTTTTTCATACCCCGTTAATTTTGTTGGGTACTTTATACTTTGTTAAGTTATTGTGAATGCAGTTTTGTGTCTTTGGGGTGGGTTTTGTGTTCATAATTACAGCATAGTTTATACTGTTAATGCGTAGACGCTGATAATTTGTACTAGGGAAACAAAATAATTATTAGTCCGTAATTGTAGCTTTTGAAAAACGGACATGTTTATTTTTTATGATACGAATTTACATTGTAGTTGGGTTTGTTTCGTGAGTTATTTTTCCGACTGTACGACACCAGCGCCATATATTTCCCATGGGAGCAAATTATCGTAAAAAAGTAGCCTATGTATTAATCCAGGATATGGTCTACCCGTGTGCCAAATGTCATCTCAATCTGTTTAATAGTTTCTGCATTAAATTTTAACAAACATACAAATATTTTACAAACATTCGCATTTATAATCTATACTAATATATAAAGCTGAAGAGTTTGTTTGTTTGTTTGTTTTTGTTTGAACGCGCTGATCTCAGGAACTACTTGACCGATTTTGAAAATTCTTTCACTAACAGGAAGCTACATTACTCCTGAGTGCTATAGGCTACTTTTTATCCCGGAAAAACTTTTCCACGCGGGTGGAGCCGCGCGCAATGCTAGTATATTAGTATATAGCAAATGTCAAGTTGTCGACGATGTAGGTATGGTAATGCTACAACATAAACTTCTATCAAAGATCTTCAGATGGTGTTCGTCAAAGTTATCTTTACACATATTTACTGGTGGTAGGTCTCTCATATATAAGAGTCCGTCTGGGTGGGTACCACCGCAATGTCTATTCCTACCGCCAAGCTGCAGTGTGCATGCACTGTTGTGTTTCGGTTTGAAGGACATTATAGCCAGTGTAACTACTGGAGATAATGAGACTTAACATCTTATGCCTTAGGGTGACGAGCGCAGTGGAATGCCACACAGTACTTTGTAACTCAAGGTGCTGGATGGTGTTGTTACTGTTGGGTGGGTGTATGGGTGGTCGTATCGCTTGCCATCAGGTGAACGGCATGCTCGTCTCGTCATTCAATGCCATAAAAAAGTAAAAAAAAATCTACCAAGTATTGGGAACTAGACGACTATATTTAACATTCAAAGTAAACAACATACTTACCTACATTGATCAGCATAGTTCCAAAGTAAACATGAATCTACTAATATTCAAATGATTTTACAATCTATTCGTTGTGCCATATTGATGAAATTAATAAAAGATTTTGATAAAAATCTGGAGATCATCATAATGTTCGGTGAACATTAAAGTTATCCCAAATATATCATAAAATCACACTTTTTTTAGTTGTGGATGCGGCAAAAGATATAGATCAATTATTGAGCACACGTGATAAATTTACAAAGTTAAATATTATTAGTAAATGTTCATTTGTTTATATTTCTTGAACAAGTTCCATCATCTTACAATTCGTAGACATTGATAGTGAAACCGAATCTGCAATGTATTAGTATTCTGCTGGTGCCTGTAGGGAGCAACTATCACGTATCCCATTTCCCACCTAATAAGGGCATCATGGCAATCGATGGCTCGGTCGTCGACACGTGTTATGACCAACTTGTTTAATTCCTCACCTGGGTTCAGGATTTGGGAAGGGTGGACGCGGTATTTTACACTGACAGCGCAAAATATTGTACAGTGTGGACTAGTTATCAAGTATCAACAAATAATGGCAAATATAGACGACGTCTTTATAACTGTCCTAGGATAATTTATTTCACTATATTGGCTAAGTTATTCCATGTCAAAGCCCTCTTAAACTGGAACTGAAGTTAGAACACATCGAGTATGCGGTGCGATTTTTAAAATGAAATAATGTAAACAAGTGAAAAGCAAATATGCTGTGAAATATTAATCAATAAATATATTTTACTAATAATATTGTTAGAATCAGTATTGTATTTTTTCCGGATACGTATACTCACGCCTTTTATCCCCGAAGAGGTAGGCAGAGGCGCAACGAGTGCATCCACTTTTTGCCCAGCGTATTCCGTCCCATGATGTGATAGGGGGCGAGCCTATCGCCATAATGGGTACAAATTCCAGACTCCGGGCTGATGCTAAATAGAAAAATCCAATATCACTATACCCGACCCGGGGACCGAACCCGAGACCTCAGCATTGCAGTCGTACCGTAATACAACTACGCCACCGAAGCACTTTTTTCCGGATATATTTTTGATTTCAAATAGTGATCATTTATTTAATAAATATGTTTAGAAAGTGCTACCGATACACCAAAAAAGTTTTTGGTAATTCCATCGAATCATATTACATGCGACAGATTGTGAATATGTTTAGTTTGTAATTGTCTGGTGAATGGATGTGGATAAAATTCCTATGATCGTGTACCTGAGAATACAGCTTCAATTATAATTATGGCAATCAACGAGGGATATTGTGTCGGGAGATATGTACTAGTTCCAAATATAATCACGATCAACGAAAGATGTTACATTTCGAATGCTTCATCATCAACATCATCATCAGCCCGTTGCAGTCCACTGCTGGACATAAGCCTCTCCCAAGATACGCCACAGAGCCCGGTCTGCTGCTTTATGCATCCAGTCGCTGCCGGCCCTCTTGTGCAAGTCGTCCCGCCATCTGGCCAGAGGGTGTCCCACGCTAAATGCTTGTCAGAATCATTTTGTGTGTTGTCTGAATGTATGACAGTTTTTATGAAAATGCGTTTGCCATACGTCAGCAAATATTTGGGCTGATGACAGTAACACACACAGGGACATCCGGCAAGCGCAAACAGAAAAAATCTGAAACTTAACTTTTTCGCTACGTTTTATGGAATTTTTTCGACTTTACGCCATATCGGACACTAAAAACCCTCTTAGTAGTAGAGGAGGCCCGTGCTCAGCAGTGGGCAGTATATAATACAGGGCTGGTATGGTATGGTATGGACACTAAAAATATCATCACATCTCTTACTTTTAAATGGACATCATGATAATGAAATGAGATAATTTATTGGAATCAATAAATGTTTAACATTATTTAGATTCAGTAAATTGTTACTCTATCAACAGGTTGGAAGGCAGTTCCGATCTGGTGTTTTAGTTTAAGGATACAAAGATGACAGAGTATGCTACAAAAAAAAACTTTTTTTATTATTTTATTTAGAGTAGTTAAGTTATTTACTTGCATAATATTAATAAATGTTGAATTCCCTTACGAGTGTACACTACCTATGATACCGGAGACTATATTATTAAAATAGACCTCCATTATTCCCACATCCAGCATCCCCAATGATTAGTGGCGATGAGATAGCCGTATATGAAACTTATCTCGTTAGTTAGTAATCAACAAACTGATGGTCAACTCCATCCGGGGGATAGTTTAATAAATAGAGATTATTAGGCTCTTGTATTTTATGAGTGTTATAGTTAGGCGAAGAGTTCGAGACTTAGTTTTGATATGTGCTTTTTTATACGACTGAATAAATAAATATATCAAAACTGAATGAAGCGGCGGTAGCCTAGTTGGGAGTGGAACAGACTGCCGAGACGAATGTCCGCAGGTTCAAAACCCAAGGGCTTGAATCTCTGACTTTTGTAGATTTTTCTAAAGTGATGTGTGTATCCTTTGTGAATTATCGCTCGCTTTAACGGTGAAGGAAAACATTGCGAGTAAACCTGCATACCTGAGAAGGTCTCTGAATTTCAAAGGTATGTGAAGTATGCCAACCCGAACTAGGCCAGTGTGGTAGACTAAGGCCTAAGCCCTCTCAGTTGTAGAGGAGGCCCGTGCTCAGTAGTTGGCAGTATATATTACAGGGCTGGTATGGTATGGTATGGTATACGACTGAATAACAGATTCTTTTTTGCAATCGTTAACGTAAAAAACCTCTATCACTAAGATGTGTCATTTTTTTGTTATCTATTACTATTAACGATTATAGGAAAACATCTTGTCTAAGGCATCTGATTGATATGCCGCCCGACTAGTGGGTTAAGGTCACAAGTGCTCATAACTTCCTATGTAGAAAGGAAGTACATTTTTATAATAAACTCCTGATCGAAAGCAAAAAAAATATCATTGCCGGAACGATTGCTCTAGATTCTAGAGTCTAGAAGATCTCTTCCAGAAAATGATATGTCATTTTAGAAAAAAATATTTACAGAAGTCAGATATTTTTATTTGCATTTAATTAAATGTGGACTTAGAGCATGTTTCACAGGTTTTATGTAAAGGACATGTCCAAAAACGGGCCTAAAATTCTAACCAAGACAGTTTATATATATTTGTATCGATCTCCTAAAAACTAGCCTTTTACGATAAATCGTTTAATTTTAAAGACCTCTGGTTTTCAGTTTTATGTAATTTTATTTTACTTAAAAACGACACTCAATATGAACGTTTTTAAAAAAGTTATTTATAAATGGAGGGGTCTAAAAATGAATTTTTAATGGATCGAAGATCCATATTTTGCCCCTTTAATATCCCAAAAATTTGAGCATGGTTAGATTTTAAGGCCCAGCACCCGTACAAAAACCGGACATCACCTTTTATTTGAACGTTGATTAAGCTAATATAGATAGTACCAATTTTATTACCATTCATTTGGGGGCGATAGGCTCGCCCCCTATCACATCATGGGACGGAATACGCTTGGCGAAAAGTGGGTGCACTAGTTGCACCTCTGCCTACCCCTTCGGGCATAAAAGGAGTGAGCATGCGCATCATTTGGGGGCACAATATATTGGAGTGTGAATTTTGTATACAAATAAAATAAATAAATAAAGGGTAGTAAAATTATGAAGACTATAATATTATGTCCAGCTCTCTGTCTAAAGGATAAACGAAGTGAACTTTTTCGCTTACGATGTCCGAGTATAAGAAGTAATGTGCTTAGTGTCCCAGATTTCTTGATATTATTTCGCATTTAGCGAATGGAGCTTTGAAATGATTTCCTTTTATAAAGGTTACATTGTTTGAAAAAGTCGAAAGGTTATCATTGACTTATAATGGTTATTTTGAACGCTGAATCAAAGGTATATCTAATCTTAGTTTTTAGTAACCATTTCCTTATAGATCTAGCTAAGGCTATTAATTTATTTTAAACTATTTATAGTACAGTCAGCCACAAAAGTAACTACACAAATTCACAACTTTTAAACGATTCTACACATTTACTTCAAGCGAATTTTTTTTTTCAATCTTGAAAATAAATTAATTCCTTTGAAAGTTATTTTAGTGAAGAAAAACAATGGACGAAGTTTAGAGACGATTTGAAAATGTTGAATTTGTTGGGCTTCTTTAGTCGCTAACTCAATATCAAGGTATAAAAGAAAAATAATTATACAGATCTACCATAGCTTTGTCTGTATGTTGTCAATTAGAGTGCACTCCCTGTTGTGTTCAGGAGTTCAATGTAATTATAATTGAACATTGTGACGTAACATCTTAGTTTAGGGCCAAGATAGTGAGCGTAGTGATGTACCATGCAATCCTTTTTCAATTCCAAGAAACTGATTATAGTAGGGACAAACTAATATGGCCGGTATGGCATGACACGGTTTTGAATTTTTTGGGTAGACGTTCTCACAGAGTTATTGCGTCGGGAAAAAAATTTAATTGTCATACCGGTCAGCTTAATTTGTCCGAACTATAATGTTATTACTACTTCAGGGCAGTTAAAGTGGACAGCAGCCTAGTTGGGAATGTAACGGTCTTCCGAGTCAATGTCTGGAGGTTCAAAACCCAAGGCATATACTTCTGACTTTTCGAAGTCACGTGTGTATTAAACTATCAATTATCGTTTGGTGTAACCTGAAAATCCTCCATAAAAATTTCGCAGGTATGTGAAGTCCGCCAACCCGCACTAGGCCAGCGTGGTGGACTAAGGCCTAAGCCCTTTCAGTAGTAGAGGAGGCCCGTGCTCAGCAGTGGGCAGTATATAATACAAGGCTCGTTGCATTGCATTGCGATTTCAGGGCAGCCAAAGAAACAATACATTTTGTAACCTTTAAATAATTTTACCAATACTTATAGTCCAATGATTAAGTTCAATTGTCATTAGTACCAAAGGCAGGTGGGAAGATATTTGTATTTGTCCAAAAAGCGACCACCGTAGCCAAGGGGTTGGAACTCGCACAGTTACCCACGAAAGAGTCTCATTTCGTGTTAGTAAAAAAACCCAGGTTTTTTACACACACACACGCAGTCACGCCTTCTATTCTCTAAGGACCGAGAAAAGTAGGTATTCCATCCCATTATGTCGTAGGGGGCGAGTCTATCACCATATCGGGTACAAATTTTATACTCCGGGCCGATGTTGAGTAGAAAACCCCAGTATCACTTTGCCCGATCCGGGGATCGAACCCAAGACGACAGCACTGCAGTTGTACCGTAATACAAATACTGGATTTCTTATTCAACTTATTTATAGCGATAGACACACAAGGTAACACCTGTAAACGTCCCCAATCCAATAATTATCCGTATCATTATATAAATATCTGCTAAAATAAACCTCAAACCATTTGACAAATACATAAATATTTATGAATTTAATTTTTATGCGTGATACAGTATCGGCTTAATTTACATATTTAAATACAATTTACCCAAGAGGCTTCACTGAAAGGACGATTCACGAATACAAACAAACTAGATAAACATAATCAAAATAATATGAATATAAAAATATGAGTTACGTTTGTTGACAAAAAAATCTGGGCAGCCGTAACGTAATCTCGCAATTTGTTTGGTTAGTTTTAAGTAAATATTATGAAATACGTTAATATTGTTTGGTTACAGCGAATTATTGTTTGAAATGCTCGTAACACGCCCGAAAATATTGATGTCTACTGATTTCAATTTCGTCTAATTTTATAGATATAAATCAATCTGTACTGTCTTGGTGGCTTAGTTGTATTATGGTATGACTGTAATGCTCAGGTCTTGAGTGCTGAGGGATTTTTAAATTCAGTATCAGCCCGGAGTCTGGAATTTGCTCCCGATATGGCGATAGGCTCACCTATCACATCATGGGACGGAATACGCACGGCGAAAAGTGGGTGCACTAGTTGCGCCTCTGCCTACCCCTTCGGGAATAAAAGGCGTGAGTGTGTGTGTGTGTGTGTATAAATAAATCAAAGTTTAATGTTGAAGGAAATCATAAGGAAATATACCTAAAAATCGTCCAAAAGAATTTTGAAGGTATGTGCAGTCCGACAACCCGCACTAGGCCAGCGTGGTGGAATAAATCCTTAGAGTAGTAGAGGAGGCCTGTGCTCAGCAGTGGGCAGTATATAAAACAGGGTTGGAATTAGTTTATATGTTTCTGCCACCAAGCTGCTGAAAATATTGTACTCTAAAAAATTGGTTATAACGAGATTAATTTTTAGTATTTTAAGGTGATGAGCTAAGGGCCATATCGTACTTTGTAATATATATTTCTAGCATCGCGTAGACGCTATCAATTTGTTCTCGGAGAACATACTATTATGAAAGTCACAGTTACTTCAGCATCTTAAGTGGTACTCTCGTCGCGTCGTGAGTCGTAGCTTATAGTCTACTGGTGGTACATCTCTAGTATTCTAGCGACCATCTGGATAGTTACCACCACAACGTCTGTTTCTACTGCCAAGCCGTAGTGCATTCGGTGCTGTGTTTCAGTTTAAAGAACATGGTACATCGTTTATCTCAGGGTGACGAGCGCAGTGGAGCGCAATTGTCATTCAAAATTCTGATGTTGGTACTATTTACGGGCAGTCGTATCGCTTCCGATCAGACGAGTGTCATGCTCGTCTCGTCATTCAATAGCAACAAATAAAATATCTGGTGATACACATTTTACATCACCGAGCTGTAAATAACATAACAACACTCTATCACTATACCGAATTCGTACAATATTAAAATAGTAAAAAAGCGCTACAACAATCGTTTTTGAAGACAATAAGAATCAATTTCGGGTAGTGTTATCAGAATAAACGGGCGTAATAAAGCGCTCCTCGTACAAATTGACGTTGTTATGTGAATGCGTATTTCGTTTTTGCTTTGCATACTGGAATCTATTTGTAATAGAATGTACGAGGAAATAAAAAAGGTTAATGGAGTTATCGATGGTATTTTCTTGTTTACTTAAATCTACTTAAGTAGAATATTTGATTTTTGTTATTGAATAGTTAATGCCTTAGAAAGATTTAGCGTTTGTTAAACTATACCTGAGCAAACTATAATATAATATAACACGGTTCTTAATATAAAAGTCAAGCTCCCGAGTAAGCCCAGGATTTTCAACCGCGGTTAGAGTAATCCTTAGTGTTATTAAGCTGGACGCGCTCACAGGGCTTCGAGTGCGCTAGGCGCTGTGAGCGTGTCCAGCTTAATAAGACCCGGATAAAAGGATAACCACGGTTGAAAAAACGGGGCCTAAGTCAATCAATCAGCCTATCGTCGTCTACTGCTGAAGGTAGGCGTCCACAAGTGAACGCCAACTATTCCAGTCTTCAGCAGCCCGCATCCATCCCCTACCCGCCACCTTTTTCAAGTCGTCGTCGTTTTTCTTCGGGATAAATAGTTATTAACAGAGTATTGTCTTATACAATAAATTTTCTTCTACACTGTGAAACAGGCCCTTAATCAACTATAAACCCAACTACTTTATCTCTAAAACTAGGTATTACTCGCGGCTCCGCCAGCGTGTTAAGCTTTATCCGCTACAAAAGTCCCTAAAACAGAGAACAACGCCAGCGCCATCTACTTAAATAATCAAATTGGGAGCAAATTATCGGGATAAGAAGTAGCCTATGTGCTAATCCAGGACATGATCTACCTGTGTGCCAAATTTTATTCAAATCCGTTTAGTTGTTGCTGCGTTTACTTCTAACAAGCATTCTTACATTTTCACAAACTTTCGCAATTATAATATTAGTAAGATAGTAAGATAGTAAGATAGTAAGATTAATCAACGTAAAGAAAAAAAAGTAAATTAATAAACTGATTTTGAAAAATCACGCAGTGCTTACGTTCATATACAATGTGAACAAGCTTTCCCAACCAACGCAAAACAGCTGCCGCGTTTCATATGATCAGAGAGATGCTTAAGGTTCAGGACAGGCCGATATAATAATGTCGACTGATGACGGGAAATCATCTCTCAGCAATTGATACTCTATCTAGACGTTACTCCAATTATCATCACGTTCAGGGAGTCGCTTTGCCAAAGCCATGATATAAATAATGTCTACGACCCAATCTTTTTCTCAAGGTACGCGAACCTCTTGCAGAAGATGTTGGGATGGTGATTACGTATAATTTGTTTTAGTCCACGCAAAGTACAAGGTGGACAGACGACCTTGTAAAGGTTGCAGAAACCCGCTGGATGCAGCCCGCTTCTAACACGTAGGTCTGGAAATCTTTGGGGGAGGCCTATGTTCACCAGTGGACTTCCAAACGCTGAAGAAAAAGAAAGTACCTCTACTGGACTGGTTGGTATCTACGATATAGTGTAGCCAACGACAGATGAATCGGTGGATGATCATCAAAATTATAGCAGGTTTACTAGAAAACGAAAAATAACCCTTCGGAAAGTTGCACTATGACAGCTTTTTTATATTCAAGAAAAAACACTTCTGATAGCCCCCGCCATTTGACTATATAACATTATAAAAATAAGTATACAGTTAAATTAATATCCAAAGTTGCTACCAAGCGAAAACAAGCATTATTCCATATACCATACAGCTCAAGCTTTCCTACACGACACCACTGTCACACAAGAGATGTTTGTTTTAGGCGAGCTTTGCAGCTTACCGAACAGGTTGGCAAGTTCGACTCTGTAATTTTATGCAAAATGCGAAGAAAACTTAGGTTAATAGAACTGAGAAGTGATGGTGATTTAATCTTAAGTAAAGTTGGTATATCTTCACATAGTTCATTGCTTAGGCATAAATAATTTACTAAATTTCATTGAAAATATTATAAATCTGTTAAGATTTCTTAACTATGCTCAGTGCTGTCAATTTGAACCAATATACAATTTCACATAATCTAGACAATATTTTTTAATCCTTCAAAGGTCCAAGTTGTCATATTCAAATTGCCATGATCTATACCCTTTGAATCGGAAGCAAAGTACGTCTGTACCTACATAATGTATACAGAAAGTCACCGAAACGCTCGCCAACCCAAATCTACTCCGCTTGTCTCCTATATTCGACTGATTTTGCAAAGTTAACAAACCTCAAACTATTCAAAAATCGTCTCTAGCCTCATACAAGTAGAGTCCAATCCGAACGCTCGAATAACGTAGTAGGTCTTCATAGAGGCGTTTGGTACAATCTCTGATTAGAGAGTGCAACTATGGATGTCGATTATCGATTATTAAATCAAATACAGCGTTGATTACTTACGGTGGAAGCGATGGCGCGTTATGGAGATATTCAGGAACGTTCCGATTATAGGGAAGATGGAGACATCTGACTTTGATTTGGTGAGTGACTTAGTGCGACACTAAGGGATACGTGTTATACTGACAGCTAAGTGATGGAGCCGTGTGTTAAATTGTCTTAGAACATAAGTTTTTTCTTAAATCTCTAAAGTGTAAAGCTTACGATGTGATTTTAATTTTACTATCAAGCAATAAGTGAATAAAACAAATTGATAGTAACCTATTTTTTTCTATTTTATCCGGCAAAGAGGTACACATCCCCTTGCATTTAAGTGTTTGGTGCTATTCGATTTTGATTATAGTCTCATATCGATTTTTATTATATTAGATGATAGTAAAATGTCTTTATTATTTGTAACTAATCTTTGTAGAATAACATCATTGGCAAGAAAAATGAAATTATAAAAGAAAATATGATAAACTATGCTTCACTTGCTTCATGGGTGAAAGCATCGAGGTATTCATTTCATTGTCATTTAAAACTTTATTAGAGGCTTGTTAGGCTAAAGTCGTTTCCAAGAATAGTTAATCAAGCCTTACACAGGGACTGTGTATCTTGTATTTAATAATACTACAATCGATTCAGTCGACTTTAACCCGTTCAAAAACATTACAAAATTTAACCCACTACAGTCAATGAATGAGACCAATAATTACAATTTATCGATAACACATGTTTATCGACAATATACACGTCCCTATTAAAGCGTTCAACTGTGTTCGCATCCAGTTCCCGCATATCTAGATTGTACGCTCAAACACTCAACTCTACGTTCGCTTTAACGATAATTTTCATTCGATCTGATTATATTATATCGTTATTTAATCAAGATGCATTGTTCATTCGTTTATCGATGGTCTAACGCAATACCATTTGTATTTCGTAGGGGGCTTTGGGGTTTTGATTCGGATTATGTTTGTTATTAGTTTTAGTATTTGATGGTTTTATCAGCTGGGCGATAAATAGGTACATTGGCTTGTCATCGCCTTGGTTAAAGGGCTGCGTATAAAATGGACTCTGTATCGAAAGGTCTTTAGCTCGATGAATAGATCGTGCAATAATTTTCGTGAGCTTTACCAGGACTGGACATTCAGAGGTTGATGTTATGAAGTGTTGTGAAAACTTGCTTGATTTTATTTTCTCTTTTTTTTGAACCTGTCATAAGTAAGTAGTTAAAATCAGGTGCAAAATAAGGTAGAAGCAACTTTATCTCATAATCCTACTAATATTATAAATGCGAAAGTTTCTAAGTATGGATGTATGGATGTTTGTTACTCTTTCACGCAAAAAACTACTGAACGGATTTCGATGAAATTTGGCACACGGGTAGATCATGTCTTGGGTTAACATATAGGCTACTGTTTATCCTTGGAAATATAAAGCGGGACTTTTATCCCGGAATTTTTTTTAACGCGGGTGGAGCCGCGGGCAAAAGGTAGTATGTAATAAAACACGTGTAGTTTTAAATTGTAAATAACGTTGTATGATTATTTCTTTAAATTGCAAAGAAAATTGTATGAGTTATAGAATAGATAAACAGGAAGACATAAAGTGGCTTAATTAATTCAAGAAGAGGCCAATAAAGTATATTTACGAAAGCAATCAAGAATAACGCAAGAAATTACTTAAGATCCTAAACCAACAAGTTTGGTAATAATGAGAAAAAACCGTAAAAGGCCAACAATAATGAATCCCTCTTCGATCCATTAGCCAACATTTGGCTTATTTATGCGTAGTGATGTGACTCTGATGTACGAATTTTGTGTTAATTATTCGATATTCCTTTTGGTGTTTATTTCACCACTTATTTTTGTAATAATTATTTAATTCAATTTAATGGTCTTAGAAAATGTATTGTTTACTAGGTGTTGCTTGCGGCTTCACCCGCGTGAAGCCTTTCCCGCTACAAAAGTCCCAAAAACACAGTACGACGCCAGCGCCATCTACTCAAAGAATCAGATTTAAAATATCCATTATTTCCCATGGAACAAATTACCGGGATAAAAGTATGCCTATGTGTTAATCCAAGATAAGCTCTACTCGTGTGCCCAATTTCATCCAAATCCGTTCAGTCGTTTCTGCGTCTACTTCTTACAAACATCCAAACATTTTCACAAACTTTTGCGTTTTTAATATTAGTAAGATAAGGTTTTGTTCCGCTTGAACTTTTTTGATATTAGTGTCATCAAGATCTTTAGATTGTAGTAGAATTGTACTGCATTTTTTTCGACACATTAAGGGCGATATTCATAAATCAATCTCACTCAGTTTGAGTAAAATCTCAAGTAGAAATTTAATGCATTGAACTATTTAATAAACCAAGCTTAAGCTGTCATTTAAGAGCTTGTTATCAGATGAGTAAGCGCTGTTAGATAAAAAAACAACTTATCTGTCAAAATCCATCACATATTGTAACTTTAGATGTCATTTGAGCTGATGTTAATATGGGTTTATTAAATAGCAACTATATTAAGACGCTGACCTAAATTTGACAGCTTCTCAGCTGATATCGTACTTCAAAGTGAAATTGAGTTGCATTAGATATTAATTTTAAGTATCGTAATCTTCGATCAACAGTAATCCTCAGATATTATAATAATAATAAACTTTACTGAGCACCAGAAATCATAGCTACAGATTATATTGTGTACAATCTCCTGAACTAGGTTCCCATACCTGTATGTCAGGAATTACATTGCTACTTATTAATATTATTACACCATGGGCCGATTTCACCGCTTGCTAATAAATGCTACTCGCCACATAAATGTATAAACCGACCAAATACAAAAGTCAGACTATATTCTATGCACCCAAATAAATGGTAATAAAATGAGTACTATCCACATTAGCCGTTTAATACGATGACTGACAAATAAAATTTAATGTTTGTGTACTAGTATGTATACTACTTGTTGAAAATAGATTAATATTTTTTACACTATAAGTCTAATAGTCTCTTTATTAAAGTATAGGCTCAAAGGAAACAATAGATATTAATTATGAAAGGATAGGAAAAGTATAGACCATAGATAGATAGATAACCATACAAAAAATAAATATTTTGACCGATTAAGAATGCTTGTCCCATCTCTATCACAATTATTGGTATAGGATGTTGTTTTTTATCAAAATGAAACAGAAAATATCTTTGTACAAAACCTTGCAAATCGAGGTTACTGAGTAATTAGATTTTTTATTCATAATATGGAATTACAAAATGAGCTTCATATTATTTACAAAATATATGGAATTAAAAAATCCTTATTATCTTTATTATTCTTATTTTCTGTTGTATTTCGGTTTGAAGGACAATGTAGCCAGTGTAACTACTGGACATAGTTAGACTTAACATCTTATGTCTCAGGATGACGAGCGCAGTAGAATGCCACACAGTACTTTATAACTCAAGGTGCTGTATGATGCTACTACTGTTTATGGGCGGTCGTATCGCTTACCATCAGCCGAACAGCATGCTCGTTTCGTCATTCTATGCCATAAAAAAAAACAAAACTATTGCATTTATAAGAGTGTGAGCTTTAATGTGTAATATAATATGACCGCTTCTGTACAGGACCTAGTGTGGAATTAAAGTATTATAGAGCATTTTATAAGCTCGTTAAGAAGTATCTCATTAAATAGTTCGAGAGGTTTTTGAGAAAACTTTTTTTGTTGGATATTAACCAAACCGAAACTTCAAAAAATCCAAAAGGTTTTTTGACGTATAAGTTTGTATTAACGGAATAAAATGTGTAATTTATATTAATAGTGAATACTATAACTATTGCTTGCAGTTATCATACTATGTGTGTACCCAGTGTTTAGTGCTAGTGTTAAATTCCTTCAATTGGATTTTATCGCAATTTAACGGTGATGTGTGTGCATTAGCTTATATAACTAATGTCCGCAAAGGTCTTGAAAAAAATATATATAAAGATTCAAGTGGACGATAGCCTAGTTGGGAATAGAACGGTTTGCCGAGACCGAGACTTTTCGTAGTTACGTGTGTATTGTTAATCAATTATCGTTCGCCTTAACGGTGAAGGAAAACATCGTGAGGAAACCTACATACCTGAGAATTCTCCATAAGGATCTCGAGGGTATGTGAAGTCTGCCAACCCGCACTAGGCCAGCGTGGTGGACTAACGCATAAAACCCTCTCAGTAGTAGATTAGGCCCGTCCTCAGCAGTGGGCAGTATATAGTACAGGGCTGATTGCATTGCAAATATTCAATGGACAAATATGATGACAAAAAAGTAAGCCCGGTAGCTAGTGCAAGGCTGGTAGGTTAGCTAGGTTAGGGCCCGTATTGTCCTCGCCGGTAAGGATCGCGACGCGTTCCTCCCATTATTTTTAATAAAAATTATTAATTGTTTTCTTTATCTCCTCTTTCCTGCCAGCCCGAGCTTGGCTCCTTAATTATTTTTGATTGATTTTACTCCCTATAAAAATGACTGTAGTTATATAAGTGACTTTTTCTAATAATTATTATATTTAATTTAATGTATCTTGACTTATCATAACTGCAACTATGTTCGCCTACGTGTTGAATAAAGTATTTTATTTTATTTATGCTATCAGCTACGACTCTACTACTACTACTACTAATATTTCAATTCATAAAAAACAAACATAATATTATACATTGTCACCACCAACACCATTTTTATAATATAAATATTTATTTTCCTCATCATATTTATATCTATCGTGTAGTAAATAACAAACTGAGATAATCCGTTTACGCCGCGCCATATTTCCACGAACGTTTCATACTTTTAGCGCCATCTATGATCTAATTGACGAACTAAATTATAAACGAGGTGTTCATAATCTTACCTAGATATAACACTATCATAAGTTTGTTTCGTTATCACGCTACAGCCTAAGTGTACGGGGTTGATAATATTAAGAGCCTTACTTCTTAAATTGTATCTCTCTTGTTAAAATCAAAATAAAATATGTTCGACAAAAATAATACCATTATTTTTAAAGTAGATTTAGAGATAGTTTTTGGGATGTGAACCGGATTTGAGGCCTGATCAAAAATTAAATATATCCTGTTAATTCTTATTGGTCATTGAGATATTGACTTAGAACCTAGTGCAGCCTCCGTGATCTACTCTAAGAATTGTAATTTGTGTAATCTATTTATATATACTATAATAAAGCAGAAGATTAGGGTGTGTCTAGATTGAAAGAAACGTGATAAAAAAGAAAGGGGGTGACTTAAGAAGCGTAATAGAAAACAAATCAGTTATTTTTATAGTTCTTTTCTGTCTGTCTATTATTCTGTTTGTTACTGCACATCTCCGAAATTTCTGAACTGATTACGATGAAATTTGGTATGGAGATAGTTTGAGACCCTATAAAGGACATATCCTTGCTTAATGATGAACTCTACTAAAGGTATTTTATACCCAGTGCCGGATTAACTACGTAGCAAGAGTAGCAATTGCTACGGGCCCCGCGCGAAAGGGGGCCCCGCATGTTTAAACCCACTCATCTCTGCCTGAGCGTAATTTTTTGAGTGAAACTTGTTAAGATGTGGTACGTTGAATTTTTTTGATGTCACAAAACAAGACACTCGGTAGCCGATTATTTCCTTGGCGTAAATAATTTAAATAATATCATACAGTAAACGCACAAGTTCTACAAAAAGTTGCTTGTATAAACGTGAAGAATTTCAGTCGGCCTGATAATCAGCTCTACAAAAAGTTTGCCGCATATGCAAGCACTCTTACCCGACACTTAGTGTGGATGTGTAGCAGAATTGAAATGGCTCGATTTAAATTGTTAAAATTATCTATTGATTTTTAAAGTTAACAGTCTACATTATTTTTAGTATAATTTAGTAACCATATACCAAAATTTTAATTTACTACACTATTCATTACCCACAAAATTGTAACCTATAGATAGTAAATAAATGTATTGAGTATTGAATTGTATTTTTAACACTCAATACTTAAGAACCCATAGCAGATCAAGGGCTTTTTGAAAGAATTTGCTACGGGCCCCGCGCTTGCTTAATCCGGCACTGTCTATACCCCTACTAGTTTTTGCTTGCAGTATCACACGCGTGAAGTCCTGCTACGTACTACGTTTCTGTGGTAAAAGTCCTGCTTCGTAGGTACTTTTCCAAGATAAAAAATGTCCTTACTTGTGGTTGAGTTTATTCAAATATTCAATAACTCGGTTCAGAGGTAATGCAATACACAGACAGACTTACTTTCTAACTCATAATATACTAGATGTTTCTCGCGGTTTCGCCCACGCGAAAATCCTTTCTCGGTATAAAAGTCCCGAAGACGCCAGCGCTATCTATTAAAATTTGTAGGTAAAATGTCCTTTATTTTCCATGAGAGCAAATTACCGGGATAAAAAGGAGCCTATATGCTATGGACATGGTCTACCCGTGTGCCAAATGTCATCGAAATCCGTTCAGCTGATTCTACGTTTACTTCTAAAAGCTATAGAAATATCAAAATATCTAATCATTTTCACATAGCATTTTTGCGGGATAAAAGCCCCGGTATATATTTTCCCGGGATCAAATGTAGCCTTTGTTCTTCCCAGGGTCCCAAACTATCTCCATACCAAATTTAATTGAAATCAGTTCAGTGGTTAAGCACTAAAAGCGTACAAACAGACAAACAGAGTTACTTTCGAATTTATAACATAAGCATGGATGATAGCTTAATACTTAACTCTACCAAAACTATTATATATAGTCATATTATGCCTTAATGCCTTCCTTGATAAACAAACCGCATCAGCATGTACGGTTGAATACCGTGTCGAACCGTGTCACCGACGTTTTCCATTACACCGCAACAATGGGACGCGCCTTTTGTCCAGCTTTTTTGTCGGTGCGATTTAATTGGCGCAAGAGCTTGCGGCGTCGATATTGCGCCGTCAAGTTAAAAGATCCATTGTGTCCCGTTTTGTCCACTTTACTGTATTATTTTGATAGATTATTCGTGTTTTATTAGTATTCGAAAACACGGTTTCTGTGTAGTTGGTGTTGGTTTATTTGGTTTTTAATGTTTTTAGATGCAACTAGCTTTTGCTCGCAGCTGTTACCTCATGATAAACTTTTACCGGGATAAAAGTTATACTATTCCAGGATAAAAAATAGCCTATTATATCCAATGGTTCCGGCTTACTTCGCACAAAATTTTCATCACTGCCTCTGCTCTGACTCTCTCTGACTGCCTCGGTGGCTTATTTGTGTTCCGGTACGACTGCAATGCTGGTCTTGGGTTCGATCCCCGGGTTGGGTAAAGTGATATTGGGTGTTTCTACTCAGTATCAGCCCGGAGTCTGGAATTTGTGCTCGAAATGACGATAGTCTCGCCCCCTATCACATCCCGCCTGCCAAGCGTGGCGAGTATTGGCAAAAACCTCCTCATGAAGAGTAAGACAGAAAGCGTAACAGATAGAGTTATTTTCGCATTTATAATACTTGTATTGCTCGCGGCTGCGCCCACGTGAAAAGATTTTCCGGGATAAAAGGCACCCAGGAGTAATGTAGCTTCTTATTAGTGAAAGAATTTTCAAAATCGGTTCAGCAGTTCCTGAGATTAACGCGTTCAACCAAACAAACAAACTTTTCAGCTTTATAATATTAGTATAGATTAGTAGTTATGGAAGTATGGATTTCGATATTGCTGAAGTATGTTCAGCTGTTTTAACGTTATATGCAAATAAATTAACAACCATCAAATCATTGATGTATTAAAAAAACCATCAAATAGACATATTCTAGTGCCTTAATACGTGAAGTTGCACACACAACTTTCAACTAGATAACTATGTATATAGATTTAAGATCTACTTTAAACTATTACACCAATATTGGCATTAAGATAACCGAAATTACCACAAATCCGGGATCCAGAACATCTGCCATGATCTTTACGACTGGACAAATTTTGAATTACGCTCATAAAATACAAAGTATGCATCGGTGGCACCCCAAATGTAATTATGGGAGGGCCGTAAATTTTATTTCTGGGGTAGCCAGCATTGCAATCTCGTTTAGACGTGTAATAGTTTTAGAGAAGATTTTTGGAGTGTGACTTTGGAGGGAGTGTGATGCAAATGTAATATATCTAATTGGATTGTTGGAGATGTCTGTTATAAAGAAGGGTGATTTCTTATTGGTTTTATTTATGTTAAGGAGAAATTGTTGGAGTATAATTGTATTTAATTAATTATAGTTTCCTAAGGGTTCAGGATTATCTGAGGGTGCAAGCTATTTCTTATAAAAGATATTACAATGGGTGCACTTAAATAAATTAAAGAAATAAATCCCTATGTAATTGCAGTTTTGTTTTTGCTGGCTTGTAATTATTGTCCTATAGTTAACGGAATGAAAATATGAATTGTTAATATATTGGTAAGTAATAAAACTTATTTTATTTATTTATAGCCTTTTTATTCCGGTTTTTTACTTGCTTTTTTACATTATCAAATAATTAGTAATATAATATATTATAATTGGTAGTATTAGGACAATTGACATAAAATTAATTATTATTTTTAACTTTAATTATAATTAATTTTATGTCAATTGTCCTAATACTACCAATAATAAAACTTATATAAGATAATACTGAGACTGCCTCGGTGGCGTAGTTGTATTACGGTATGACTGCAATGCTGAGGTCTTGGGTTCGATTCCCGGGTCGGGCAGTGATATTGGGTTTTATAAAAATTCAGTGTCAGCCCGGAGTCTGGAATTTGTGCCCGATATGGCGATAGGCTCGCCCCCTATCACATCATGGGACGGAATAACGGCGAAAAGTGGGTGCACTAGTTGCGCCTCTGCCTACCCCTTCGGGGATTAAAGGCGTGAGTGTATATGTATATATGTATATGTATAAGATAATATTATTTAATTAAATATGACTATATAATCTCAAATGAGTGGGTGATTGAACATTGAAGTAGCTAGCCACGAAATTGATTCTCGCTTCACAATAAGTACTTATTAGGAAATATTGGAGCCCTGTAATACCAAATCTTTAAGTAAGTTCTTGTTGAATTCCAATAGATGTCCTTCATTCATTAAATATCATCTATCTCATATACGAAAATACTATGAATATTTATGAAAAGTTGTCTTGGCTCAAATTAATCGACCATTTTTCATAACCTCACCTTATAGGTCAACATAAGTTTAATTAAAAAAAACGTCGGCAAGGTTCATTCAACGTAAGGGGTAGTAAATTTGCGGTCCCATAAACACGTTTCAGTGACAGCCCGTGTGCTCCTAGTATCCAACTTCTCTACTTGGCGGGCTGCCCCAACCGCGCGCGGCTCCGGCCTGACGAAATCTTTGTTTTATACGAAGCTATTTGTTAGATAGTACGTACTTATTTCGTTTGTTAATACGTTAACTTGTTCCGCCTAGCTGTTGCTAGTAATTGTAATTTTTATCATATAACATCAACACAAAGTTTAATCACGTCTACCGTAAATGTGTATTTACGGTAGATGCATGGGGAACTATTGTGTCACATTATGATTATCTGTATACTGGTGGTAGGTCTCTCATATGTAAGAGACCGTCTGGGTGGGTACCACCGCAATGTCTATTTCTACCGCCAAGCAGCAGTGCCAGTGTAACTACTGGACATAATGAGACTTAACATCTTATGTCTCAGGATGACGAGCGCAGTGGAATGCCACACAGTACTTTGTAACTCAAGGTGCTGTGTGGTGCTACTACTGTTTATGGGCGGTTGTATCGCTTACCATCAGGCGAACGGCATGCTCGTCTCGTTATTCTATGCCATAAAAAAAAAATACGACGCCCGCGTCAACTGCTTAAAGAATCAGATTAAAAATATCCATTATTTCCCATGGGAGCAAATTAACGGGATAAAAAGTAACCTATGTGTTAATCCAGGCCATGATCTATCCGTGTACCAAATTTCATCCAAATCCGTTTAGTTTTTTCTACGTTTGCTTCTAACAAACATCCAAATATTTTCAGAAACTTTCGCATTTATAATATTAGTAAGATAAGAAGTAAGATTCAACATCTCCTATCTCAGGGTGATAGGCGCAGTACAAAGTTGTGCCTCTTGTCGCTATTAATCACGCGCATACTCACGCTTTTTATCGCCGATGGAGTAGGCAGAGGCGCAACTAGTGCACCCACATTTCGCCGTACGTATTCCGTCCCATGATGTGATAGGGGGCGAGCCTATCGCCATATCGGGCACAAATTCCAGACTCCAGGCTGATACTGAATAGAAAAATCCAATATAACTTTGCCCGGCACGGGGATCGAACCCGAGACCTCAGCTTTGCAGTCGTACCGTAATACACCTACATCACTAAGGCAGACAAGTCAAGGCAGTTTGATATTAATAATGTATTATAAATAATAATGCAGGCCGCTTCTGACAGGTTGGTCTGGAAATCTTTGAGGGGAGCCTATGTTCAGCAGTGGACTTCTAAAAGCTGAAGAAGAAGAAGAAGAAATAATAATACCGGCTTTGTATTATGTACTGCACACTGCTGTACACGAGCCCCTTCTAGTGGAGAGAGGGTTGTAGTCTTTAGCTTGTTTTGGTAATATATGTCTCAAATAAAAAAAAAAAATTAAGAAAAACAAAAACCCGACTGCGTCAATATCTGCCATCTTTATTAAATTCTTTGAAGAACTGAAAAGATAGAAACAAGATTTTAACTTGAATATTTTATTTTGGTTTTGAATAATCTTAGTTGACAGTGTTCATAAACGCTGTCGGAGGCATAACACGCTCACTTCTCATATTTTGGTTGGTGATATAGGTAGAGCACCAAAATCTCGGAGTGAGCAGATTACAATAGTAACACTCCCATTGATATCCTTACTAATATTATAAATTCGAAAGTAACTCTGTTTGTCTGTTTGTCGCGCTTTCACGCCAAAACTACTGAATCAATTTAAATCAAATTTGGTACACAGATAGCCTAGAGCCTAAGAATGGACATAGGCTACTTTTTATCCCGGAAATACTTTTTCACGCGGGCGGAGCCGCGAGTAAAAGCTAGTATTTTTATATATCACTGAACATACCGTATGTTAGGTGACAATAATGTTTAATATCATTCGTTACCGGATCGAGACGAAGCGTAGATAGAGATACGATTTATCGCGATAATTTGACACTAAGGCAGTCGGTTGTTGTCCAAGTTGAAAAGCGAACTTGGACTTTATTTCCACAGCCGCATGCACTACACCACGAAACCATACGTGTTCGGTATGTAATACCTAAAAAATAAAGAAGTCTAGATAATCAAAGAGCCCAATCCTACCAAGCTATATGTCAGATTTGGCTTCAACGACAAATCAATATACTACTCGGGAATATTATAACAGGGCTCTTCTCGGGATGCGTCGCCGTATGCCTTGATGTTTGGCGGAGTGGGAGCATTCGTTGCTACAAGAAGGCGCCATCACTTACCATCAGGTGAACCGTATGCTCGTTTGCCCCCTATATAAAAAAAATGGACTTAATTAGGTCTCTCAAACGTGAAGGAGTGCGTCCACGATGAATCTCGAAAAGGGCAGTTGAATATACAGCTCAAACGTTACCACAACTACTCTGTCAAGAGACTACGGAAAAGATTATATGCATGTTCAGGTGTCGCATTGACTAAGTATCTACTTTCATGTGAAGTCAGGAAGGGTGACTATTGATTATGTTTGTGTTTGGTTTACTAGCTTTTGCTCTTGGCTCCGCTTGCGTCTCTTCCTTCTTTGAAAGTACCCATCTATAATTTTTCGAATTAAAAGTAATTGTTTCTGCGTTTACATATAAGAAACATCTTCACAAACTTTTGCCATTATTATATTAGGAAGAAAAAAGATTAATATAGAGGTTGGCCTGGTAGCGTAGTTGTATTGCAGGCATGGTATGACTTCCACTCTTAGGTCTAGGTTTCAAATATCGGGTCGGAACAAGTGATACTTGGTTTTTCTTCTCAGTATTAGCCCGGAGTCTGGAATTTGTGCCTGATATGGCGATTAAATTGCCCCCTAGCCCATAATCGGACGGAACATACACGGTGAAAAGTGGGTGCACAAGTTGCAAATCTGCCTATCAATATAGATACATAAATAATAAGGTATAACAAACTCAGGGCCATACCATGGAGGTATTTGTAACTGATTATTCTAGGCCGTTTTTTTGCTATTTATGATGAACAATTATGCTATCCAGGAATCCAGGAAACCATCGAGTAATTTACTCGTATAGTAATTTTAAAAATAGATTTTTTCTAACCTTACTACAAGAAAAACAGATATTATAGATATAAATAGTCTTAACGAGTACAAAAGGCGTTCCTATTAAAATTCCCACACCAATTACAGCCGGGAATCGAAAGGTATTTGTCAGGTCGACGAACAGACTCAGGGAATGATTGCTCAAAGGAATCTCACTAATGATTCTGATAAATGTTAAGGATCTAAGACCCTTCGAGATTCCGTTGTGTATGATATAGACGTTTAATTTGTTCAGTAGATAGCCTTTACTCGCGGGTTTGTTTTGGATTAAGTAGCCTACACATACTTAGGAATGATGTAGCTACCCTAATTCTCAGACTAAGAGAAGTAGTTCCAATAATATCTACAGTCAAACTCATTAACTATACCTACCTGATTATATAATACAATGTGTTGCTCGCGACTGCGCCCGCATAAAAAGCCTTTCCCATTACAAATTTTTAAAGAAGCTAAAATTTTGTAGCGACTCATAGCCACCTTTACAACGCCAGGACCATTTATTTATGAAATCAGATTAAAAACTTCCATTATGTCCTAGCAAAATATGGAAACAAGTTATCGGAATATAAAGTAGGCTATGAGTTAATCAAGGACATGGTCTACCCGTGTGCAAATTTCATACAACTCCATACAAACATTTTCAACTTTTGTATTTATAATTTTATTGAGATTAGCGTTAGTAAGACTAGCGTTTACTCCTGTCTCTTGCAGTAGGTAACTTGAAATATTCACACTTTACTCGTGGTAGGTCTCTCATATGTAAGAGACCGTCTGGGTGGGTACTACCGCAATGTCTATTTCTACCCTCAAGCAGCAGTGTGCATGCACTGTTGTGTTTCGGTTTGAAGGACATTGTAGCCAGTGTAACTACAGGAGATAGTAAGACTTATCATCTTATGTCTCAGGATGACGAGCGCAGTGGAATGCCACACAGTACTTTGTAACTCAAGGTGCTGGATGGTGTTGCTATTGTTTATGGGTGGTCATATCGCTTACCATCTGGCAAACGGCATGCTCGTCTCGTCATTCAATGCCATAAAAAAACAAAAAACTAAATGTGTTTGTAAATTTATGGGCTGCTCTCTCTGAGGTGTCCGTGCGGCACTCTGGGTGGCCACTGAAAACCAGTGCTGTGTGATGGCTCTCATCATTACACAGCGTATGCTGAGAAGGCCACCTAGTTGCCACGGTATGGGTGCGCATGTGGTAATGGGTAATGAATAGTGTTTTATTTATTTTTGTTGATTTTCCCTTGATTTTTTGTAAATGTATTTTATTAATTACGTAGTTACATGTTCTCTCGTCTGTGGCAATAAATGTTACTTTCTTTCTATCAAATAAAAAGATATAACTAAAATTATTAACCTATGTTAATCGATTACCATGAAATTTTCTGTGTAGAGGTCGCTACAAAATATAGCCAGTATACTCCCACCAGCATCTGTCTATCAGAAGTCCTGCTCTCTTGATAGCGTTTACGTTGTTACTATTTAATAACATTGTAATTACGTCTCTATTCCAAATTTATTCGACATAGATACTTTTTTTTGCATTGTATGACGAGTTTGCCGTTCACCTACAAGCGATACGACCACCCATAAACAGTAGCAACACCATTCAGCGCCTTGAGTTACAAAGTACTGTGTGGCATTCCACTGCGCTCGTCATCCTGAGACATAAGATGTTAAGTCTCATTATGTCCAGTAGTTACACTGGCTACAATGTCCTTCAAACCGAAACACAACAGTGCATGCACACTGCTGCTTGGCGGTAGAAATAGACATTGCGGTGGTACCCACCCAGACGGACTCTTACATATGAGAGACCTACCACCAGTAACTTTTGGTATCGTAGATATAGCTACTAGTAATATGGCAGATTTATTTATTAGATAGCGTTATATATCAGTTATCTGGAACTTTATCAGGAACCCGTGAAACTGGCGCTTAGATTTGCATATAAAATAAGTTTGTATAGAAACACTTCAAGGTCCGAGATTTATCAAGGCCCTGTCACGCTAACAAATCTCATTTCAGAGCAGCAAATTAAGCCGGAGCAATAAATTTCATTCGAGCCGGGGAAGATTTCGGGGGATTTGTGAATTAACTCTGTACAGGGATTAGGCTAGGAGCTGGATATGTTTAAAACTGCAATATCTTCTTGTATCTATGTAGCGGTGGTACTACAATATGGAAAGATGTCAGCATTGTCAGTCTTCGGTGATGTTCGTAGGTCTGCTAAAGCTTCTCCATTTTTGTCGGTTAGTAGCGCCGCGTGTATACTCCATCATGGAGGACTGTGTTGCCGTTTTATTCAAGTCAATATCTAGGGTAAGATAAATAATTGATGCTAATTGATAAAAAAATAAATGTACTATATGTACATTTAGGGCGTGGCGTTAACATGATATGTATAGTGATAAATACACACCTACTCGTTCAGGATGGTAGGCAGAAGTGGAAATACTGCATCCACTTTTGGATGAGTGCTTTTCGTACCACGATGTGATAGGTGGCGAGCATATTGTATAAGTAATAAAATAAAAAAACATTCTGATAAAATAACCCAAAACTTTGAACCTTCCCATTTTTTTTATTGATTTTAGTATGTTTATGCCATGCTTTAATCCTAATACAATATTAAATAACATTTTCAACTCCTAGCCAATTTAGCGACACCAGCGTTTCACCGAATAAATGAAGTGAAAATGTTTGGATCTCGTAATGCACTTGATATGGGGATCAGACGGATCCCGGGGGATCAGCTTCGGGGCTATTTAGTTTTAAACTTACTTTACATACAAATATCATTTCAAGATGTTTGTTGAATTCAGTTATAAATAACGCTCTTTAAGTATTGTAGTGATGCATTGATTGTGACTTGTAACATGCATTTTTTAAGTCATTCTATGTAGTAAGTCTCTAGTATGCGATAGTCTAGCTCAGAATGTATCGTTGCTGTTTTTTTATTGTTGTATTACTATTATTGGGCTTCGTAAGACTTGTAATGTATCAGTTTAAAGAGGGAAATATATTGCTTTGTAATTTAATGTTCAATGTCGTGTTTCTACTGTAAGTCTAGAAGCATATCATTTGGTAAGTAATTTGCATATTTCGCCATATAAATAATTGCTTTAAAAAATACCTACCAAACTTGATACTCCATTATTTTTCTGGAATATTCCATCCCTGTTTGGGGATCCAAGGGTTTAAAAATAAAAAGGGTGAATAAAACGATACTCCATAGAAAAAATTACACCATTATTATTGTAATATATATTCATACAAAAACGCCTTGTCAAAATACTTTATACAACATTATGCAATTAGGTGAACATACACTTTGATGCATTGGAACTTAGGGTGAAGGCATTTTATACATATTCTACATATTTCCCTATTCAAATATATGAACAACTTACTTATAAACCTTTTGAGGTTGTTGTCTTTTTGATGGCTGGCACATGCGTCATACTCGTGAACGAGTGCTGCTTGTGTGGACTGGTCTGCCCTTTTCGCTTACTACATCTAAGTATTAGGGGTATATCTTGAACTAAGATTAATAGCGACATCTTGAACATTTCAGATCAAATTATTACATGATTCCTGAGATAGTTATGCACTAGTGTTGGAATTTAAAAATTTATTACCTATTTTGCGAGTATATAAATGAACTGCTCTAAGCAAAACTTAACAAATACTGAATTGTATTTTTTTTTTCTCTACATAATGCATTGTATTTTATACCTTGAACTGATTTTGAAAAGAGCAACACTAGAGTTTCTTGCCCGTTCTTCTCTAGTGAGAACTGCTTTCCGAACTGGTGGTAGAGTTAATATTGACGGAATCTAAATAATGTATAACATTTTATGGGTTCGAATAAATTATTTCATTTCATTTCATTTCATTTCATTTCATTTCATTTCATTTCATTTCATTTCATTTTACTCCTAAGCCGAAAAAATAAACAATTATGAGCGCTAGGCGCAGGGGCGGTTCCATGCAGCTATCTTCGTGCAACAAGATACCCCAGGTCGTCTCGTATGTGCCAAAGAAGGCCACCGCGGGTTTTGGTTGGTATGCCGGTGTAGGGTGTAGATAGTGTTAGGGACTCGGTCCAATGCTCGCTCGGATGATGCTATACTCCCGAGTGTCGACATTAGGCTGTAAGACTGTGTGAAGCCAACATAACTGTCCCACTCACCCCCCAGTGGTGGTAGCGATAACGCGTTTTTTGCCCGCAAAAAAAAAAAAAACTTGATACGAGTTAGTTAAAACTATACTTGAGAGTAACTTTCATGAAGTCAAAACGTAATGGCAACCATAGAGTTTTCATATAGAAAATTGCCAGAATGATCACTTACAATTATTTTTGGAAAATAATATGTTTGCTAGACGATACTTTTGGACAAATATGGTTACTAATTTTCCCATATTTCTCTCGCCACTGTTTCTATATGTGTATTATATCATACGAAAGTGGCAGGATTTTAAATAATCTGCAACGGTATAGTCTGCAAAACATCATAAATACCAGCATCACAAACAACTAAAACAATTGTAATGGTATTTTTATTACGAAACTAATGCTATGCCACCTCTCTTTCTAACCACAGTGTATTATATATCATCATCTCTGTCACTCCAGTTTGCGTCCCAAGAGAAATCCAGAATAATACGTAAAAAGGACTTTATTTTAAGTCGTTCTTAATTAAATGGGAATTGAAGTATTTTACTGTTTGATGGAAGAGTCATTAAATTTTTGAAGCGTAAATACGATAATAATGGAACGCTCACTGTTTTATTAATAATATTTTACTTTGCGTAATAATTAGTTTATATAAGGTATTAATAAATAAATATTCCCGTATACAGAGTGCTTAAATCATAATAATTCGGCTATAGTGTGAGTAGGAATAGAATGAATTCCAATTGAAGTATGTAATAGCGATAGGAGGGAAGAAAAATGCACTTACTTAAAGACTGAGTGTTTCCCTTTTCCAACTGTTATACATTGCATTTTCTTTTAGTAGATCTTCAGTATTTGACCAAAGTAATTTTACATTAAAATTAGTGATTTATTTATAAATAGATTGCGGTTTCTTTCGGCTAAAAATGATTTATTATAATGTTTAAATCGCAAGTATTGCCAATTAACGTTGAAGTTTATAGTAATACTAGCTTTTGCCCGCGGCTCCGTCCGCTATAAAAAGTTTTGTCCGGGATAAAAAGTAGCCTATGTGTTAATCCAGGACATGATCTATTCGTGTGCCAAATTTCATCGAAATCCGTTCAGTAGTTTTTCATGAAAGAGTAACAAACATCCATACATACATTCTTACAAACTTTCGCGTTTATAATATTAGTAGGATGTTTCAAATTGGAGTAATCAGTATTAGGGTAATAGTTTCTCGCAACTGAATTACATACAAAATGCCCTCACCCTTATGCCCGGCGTCGATTAGAGCAGAATCGAAGCGCGCAGAATCGAATCGCACTTATTTTATATGCGCGGTGATATAGTAGCCGGCAAACAACTTGAGCACACTGCTGCGTGTTTTTTCTTACGTTACTGTAGCTAAATATACGTACAAAAAAATTACTTGAGCAGACTATCGGGTGGTGTTTTTTTTTTATCCGTAAGTTTTGTAACATTTTTTTGACAAGTACTAACACTAACGTACAAAAAAATCGCACTGCACCTAGTAGTGTGATAAAGTTGTTTGCCGCCTCTTAATACGACTCAACGCAACGTTTCTAATGGACGCAGTTTCGTAGTAAATTTATTGCAGGCGAATTAAATACGTCTCGATCCATTCGACTCACTACGCCTAGTCGACGCTAGGCATTATGATAGATGAACTAACGTGAGATCACATGTCTTACTAGCTATAGAACATTCAATGTAATAACATACTGTGTTTAGATTACCGCATATATAATGTGCTCGAAGGAAAAATGTTTGCGATTTTCCGTGGCTTACTTTATATGGATTTGTGATAGGTTCGTTGACTGCACATTGATGGGTATTTATATACATTTTATTAAATGTAGTACATTCTAAATCGAGACTTAGGGCCAATTCCACCCAGTTTAATAAAGTCCCTGATAGCCTATTCGGAACTTATCCGCCACGTAAACTAAGTTTCACAGGTCTCAAATAGAAATATCTGGCAGAAAAGTTATGCGTTATGTGTTTTTTTTTTCGTTATGTGTCAGATGTGTTTGCTAGATAGTTATCTGGATCTTTATCAGAAACTGGTGAAACTGGACCTTAATATTACGTATTTAATCCAGGTTCTTCAGACATATTTATAGATACATTAAAGTAGAAACGAAATTGAAAATAATACATGAAGATGGAACTTATTGAAAATATAACTTCAATACTATCAAATATACGAATAGGTGTTCCCATCGCCTATTTTAGGATATTGAACAGAAAACTTACTAAAATATATTAAAACTTCTTGTTTTTGTACGAATTTTGGTAACATCTGAGGTAAAAAAACTTAGGAACAAACTTTATTAATGATTATACTTCTGAATACAATATTTTTGTTGCCCGTGATATTTTAAAATTACTTTATTGATACAATTAAATGACGCATCGCATTAAGGTCGTCACTCCTACACATTGCATTGCTCACTATTTTATGTCCAATAAGTAGGTATAGAAACAATTCTGAGACTCCGAACTCATGTCATATAACAATGTTCATAAAAATATAAACATTTTCATTTCATTTCCAATAATCTACGCATGCTCACGCCTTTTATCCCCGAAGGGGTAGGCAGAGGCGCAACTAGTGCACCCACTTTTCGCCAAGCGTATTCCGTCCCATGATGTAATAGGGGGCGAGCCTATCGCCATATCGGGCACAAATTCCAGACTCCGGGCTGATACTGAATAGAAAAATCCAATATCACTTTGCCCGACCCGGGAATCGAACCCGAGACCTCAGCCTTGCAGTCGTACCGTAATACAACTACGCCACCGAGGCAGTATAAATCCAATCCAATAATCTCAATAACACCATTTCACATCTTCCACTGGGTGTGAACTATGACACTACCGAAGATAGTTCCAATTACAGTTGTACAGAACTAAACGGCTGCAAAAGCATTTCGCGTTCCATTATGCAGAAATGTCATGGTAAAGTTTAGTTAAGCTATCCCGGTATGGTAATGCCACGCTCTTTGCAACTTGTTGTTACGTGAACAACATTTTGTGGGCTTAGATTGTAATAAAAAAACACGACACGACTTTGTCTCGTTTCATTGGGATTGGTTGAGAGACTAACACGTGGCTGATGTATTGGTCTCTCGGTCAATCACAAATATTAAAATTAAACGATATCGTCTTACGAGTTGCGTATTTTGCCATCTAGCCCACAGTCTCTCTCTATGTCGTTTAAAGTTTCAGTCTGAAAAACTTAAGCTGTTTCAGAACACACTTACTATTTTAATTTTCTCGCGTTGACAGAATACTGAGTAATCGCTCTTCGACAAATGTGATGAGCGTTAGGTATAATATTTTAGCGTGGATCAAAATTTGATTTCTTTCATATTATACAGTCATTTTGACACTGCGTTACTAAATTAAACTAAATACTTATGTTCTTGAAAATAACACTTTCCATTCAGTTATTTTAACCATAAATGTAAAATAAAAAAGCATAAGTTTCGAACAAAATAAATATCAATAAAAATAAACTTTCAAGTTTACACGCCCTAATGCCACTATTACTACTCTAAGAGGATTCGTCGTTGGAGCAACATCACACTTTCTGTCAGAAAAATACTCACGCACACGCCATATTCGCACTAAATTACAAAATAATAAAAATAATGTTAGCAGAGGCAAAGACGAGCATGTGGTTTCATTTATTAACGCAATGTCAAAATGACCCTGTATATTCCAGGCGAAGACAATTTAAGTTCAGTCTTAATTTTTTACAATAATCATTTTAAATGTAACCTCGTTGATTTTTTTGTAAACCTTAAAATTATACAACAAATTCAATGTGCAGTCAACAAACAGTCTTAAATTACCGCTTACATAAATGACTAGTTATGAAAATTGACTCCCTATTGCTTAAGTGAAGAAAAACACAAAACACGCAATCCTTAACGCTAAATTAAAACTAAGTAGTCCGCAGCTATTCCTTTCGTGGAATCTGAAGGTTTTCATTTCATTTTGTACTGGTATTACTGAGTCTATAACGTAGGGAGGTTCAGTCGACTTAACAGTATCTTTGGGACAAGGAAGGGTTTCAGGACGTATCTTAAGAACAGTTCGCTTCACCCCCTTTTTAGCTAACGCTATATCGTTAGCTTCTACCAGGTCTTTTAAGTCTCCAGTTTTCTTCTCTGTAACATTTTTGTCGTTCAAGGTTTCTATAGTAAGGCCAGCGTGGAGAATGTCATGGTTGTATTCTACTGTGTCTGGTTCAGGCATTTTGTTGTACGCAGAACTGACTATGGGCGGATCCATCTTGCAAGTCACTGTGTCTAAGGAGTCCTTGGTGTTTTGACTCTTCGTTTCGTTTCGTAGTGCATGCATCCACTTCAAATTACAGTCGCATGCGAAGTTGTTTTCTGAAATTGGAGATAATATCACTATTATTTTTCAATTAAGTAGCTAATATAATTTTAAATAACTGTAATGGAAAAAGAATATTAAATATTTTTTTTAAATAATCCAGTCTAATGTAAAGAGTCATATCTAAAATAAACGAGGCTCACGATAAACCAGATTTAGTATTAACAGTTTTGAAACTACAATAAAGCTCGAATTCAGTAGAATAGTGATTCTAGCCAGAAATTATGAGCAAACTTATTTGAGACGACTATTTTCATTGTAATACATTAGTAAGCATGACTCGAGATAAATAAAATGCCTTTATACATTTCATGAGAGTATTACAATGTTAATTTGGATATTATACTTTTTCATCATTGTATATGACTTCTTCTAAATGTAAAAGGGAAGTACGGAAGCAATAAAATGATTGGTGTGAGGGTGAAAAGCGTAAATGTAAAAAAAGTAACAAAGAAAAAGACATTTCTTTTCTTTTCCTTAGAGGCAAATAAACCTTTGTTTCTTTTCTATAATGAGTTTGAAAGTAAACTTGATTTTATGTAAATATGCAGCTAAAATTAATTCAAAGTTCAGTGGGTGAACAAACTTAGCCGTACTAAAAGTTCCCAACTGACCAATTCAAAATCACATTATAACAATATAATGCACAACATTATCCACCAAAACTATTGCGATTTTAGTAAGAAGACCCTCAACGTTCATAAAAGAGCTGAACTTTACCAGAGCGTTAAAGTTACTGTGTTCCGCGACTTAATTTTCAACGTGTGTTAAATTTATCAAAGGGGAATTGGAATTCAGATTACCCTCGAGTAACAAATTGCTGTTCAGAGGCTTTAAATTGTCCAGTATGGGTTTGATGTTGTCGAAAGTTAGGGCGTGAAGTTCGTTCAAACGTAGATCCAGAGAGCTTAGGCCCCGCACGCCTTCAAACAGCCCGGACGGGAGCGCGGCGAGCTTATTGTCATCGAGGGACAACTTTTTCAACTGCGACAACCCATCGAAAGCTCGCTCCGATATATATTTCAAATCGTTCTTTCCCAGCAATAGCTCTTGTAGGTTCCACAGCTCAGCGAATGTGAACTCCGTCAAGTTGTGTATTTTGTTCCTCCTCAAATCTAATTTCCTCAAGTTGGCCAATCCGTCAAAAGTCCTACGGTTCAGATGATATATGTTGTTTTTGTTCAAATCCAACTCCAGTAGGTTGAACGTATGTTGAAACGTGCCGTTGCGTATCGTTGATATATTGTTTTTTGTAAACACAAGTTTCTGCAACTTTGGCACGTCATAAAAAGCCTCTGTGTCGATGTCGATAATCATGTTGTCTTCGAGATTTATAGTCGTTATATTCGGTAGGTGTGCGAATGCGTACTGCTGAAGCGTTTCTATTTGATTCTGCGACAGTCCCGCCTCTTTCAAGTTAGTTAGATTTGCAAAAGCGAACGGTGTCACGTCTATAATGTTACCGTATTTTATATTGATAGATCTGAGGCGTTGTAAGTAGTATAATGCTTTCGTGGGAACGTAGCTGAGCGCCCCTTCGACGCGGACGTTGAATGACAAAGTTTGCAAAGTGGGTTGTGAGGCGAAACTCTGCCAGATGAGGTCGTCGCGCGGTATTCCTCCGTTGAATACCCAGCATTCCGCTTTCGTAGCATTTCTAGGTTCTCTTGTATTTTCACAGTAGCAATGCACTTTTGAATCTCTGTCTGTTATGTCGCATATGTTCTTTTGGAAGCCGCCGGTCTTTTCCTTGCTACGCCGCTTGTTGTTGTCTCTGGCCTGCACGTTAATGGACATCTCGTTGACGAGCGCGAACGTGATTAATATGTAGATAATGCCAGCTATGCGTCGCTCCATTTTCTGTAACAAACGAAATGTACAAATTAAACAAAGAAAGTGAATGTAAATAACGTTTGGCATTTCGTATTCAAAGGGTATGAACAAGTCTATTGAGTTTTATACAAGTTAAATATGTCACCCGCTATCGCAAACACAAACTTCGCGAGAATGGTCGCCTTGTTGCAATATGAATGATGTGCAAACAATATAAATTGTAAGCGTACATTTCCTCGTAGAGTATTCTGTTGCAGAATACTCTAACTGTATGTCATTTAAATTAATGAAATAGTTAGCTAAAAGATTGATGAATTATAATTAAAATTTTATAGATACAGCAACATTGATTTTAATTCAACCTGCGTCCTTAAATTCGTTATTTCGTAGATGTCCATTTGTCATCATGTACACTACTTTATTATGGAGATAAAGTTTGTGATTTTGTGTATATAGGATCTCTAGAACTATTGAGCCGATTGTAAGTCTGCCCCTTATTGAAAGGTACATAGTTTATGCTAATTTATTTTAAGTAACAAACATCGGACAAAATCAACAAAATTACTAGTTCATACTTAAAATATACAGTAATAAATTTTACACTACATACTGAAATAAAAGGCATACTTTCTATTTACAACCACATTTAATTAATTTCGGGTCCAAGTCAGGTAATGTGTATAGAAATAAAATTCACGGGCCACACACTGTATAGGTGTTATCCATGGTATCCATGAATTACGGCCGGGTGTGTGGCCGCAAAAATTACGACTGCATAAATAAAGAGAACACTATGTACCACACACTAATCCCTTTGAGAGATTACAACACCGTGGCGGCGGCTTCCGAACGTAATTTAATGTATTAAAGGTCCGTTCGCACGTTAGACATGACGTTTAAAATAGGATCACCATACGTGCGATCGGATTTACTGGTGTGTTAAAATTATTTGTTGAGAACATACAACCCGCCTTTCAGGGTAGGCGTATATGATATAGTATCGATAGGTAGATGGTACGGTCCCATTTAAATAAGAGGCAAGCCTATTGCTATTTACTTACCGGGCAGAAATCTAATACAATTCTATCTAAACTGAACAAAAAAACTATTACTTTAGTAGATCCAGAGATCAAAGCTAGAACCTCAGCATGTTAGTCGTAACGCGTCGTAAGTCACAATCAACCACGCCACCAAGGCATTCGAGACAGCATTTGTTTATTTAAAGTATCAGCTTTTGATGGCGGCTTCACTTAGGTGGAATTCAATTTATGAAAAATATAAAAAAAAGGCTAAATCCTTTCCTGCGGTTCAGAATTTACTGGTGGTAGGTCTCTCATATGTAAGAGTCCGTCTGGGTGGGTACCACCACAATGTCTATTTCTACCGCCAAGCAGCAGTGTGCATGCTGTTTTGTTTCGGTTTGAAGGACATTGTAGCCAGCTTACTACTGGACATAATGAGACTTAACATCTTATTTCTCAGTATGACGAGCGCAGTGGAATGCCACACAGTACTTTGTAACTCAAGGTGATGGATGGTGTTGCTACTGTTTATATCGTAGGTATATATCGGTTTATATCGGTCGTATCGCTTACCATCTGGCGAACGGCATGCTCGTCTCGTCATTCAATGAAATAAAAAAAAAATCCATACCAAGCTTTATTAAAATTGGTACAGTGAATTTGCCTGTTACTATCGTCGAAATATTCGTACGAATAATAATCGCGTCGTGTCGTCTCCTAGTTCTATGAACGGATCTCATGTGCAGAGCTTGCGACTCGAAACCCGTAATGGGTTTTAAATAATTAACTAGTCAAATGTACCACTGTCGAATTTAATAAATGTTTCAAATGTTCCGCCATAGTTTGTATAGCTCGGTGTCAAATTATCTGGTAGCGTGTGATTACGAAGCTAACGGGATTGTGATCTATGTATTGATGATTATAACGATTTTCTTTGTAATATAGCGTATGTTGCAGGGAAATAAAGGTAGCAATAATTCGACACTTACATATGAAATTGGCGTTTTGTCGTACTAGCCACTTTGTTCTGAAATATCTCCCCTTTGGTTAATAATAATTCCAAATTTAAAAATTATGAATACATTTAACTGGTATATTTGAGTTTCGAAAACAGTCATTTATTTGTTTTTTCCTATTTTTTTTTCTTTGGCGTCTTTCATATCGCGCAATGGAAAATATGAAATATCGCTATATTTACGAGTTCCACCGTTGCACCAGTGCTGCAGAAACAGCTCGAAGGATTAACGATGTGTATGATGTGTATGGCGCTGGTATCGCATAAGAAAACACGGTACGTTTTTGGTTCCATCGTTTTCGTTCAGGAAATTTCGACCTTTAAAACAAGCCCCGTGAATGGCCGGAGACCAAAGCGGATCCATCGCAAACCTCTTTAGAGTTAGCTGCAGGCTTCGGTGTGAGTGATAAAACTGTTTTAATCCACTTGAAGCAAAATCGGGAAAGTGAAGCTTGAAACAACGCACACTGCATAACACACGGTCGCTAAACTAGAGGAGCTGCAATTGGAATGTCTGCGACATCCACCGTACTCCCCGGACAACAGATTACCATTTTTTCCGTAATTTGGATAACTTTTTACAAGGAAAAAAAATCAACTCCTATGTGGCAGTCCAAACCGCCTTCAGAGAGTTTTTTTATTCTCGCCCCATGTTTTTTTTTTGGTAAAGGGATCAACGAACTTCCTGTGAGATGGCAAAAGTGTATAGATAACAACGGTGTATAATTTGGTATATTTTACAAAATAAAATCGACTTTGTATTCTACCTATACAAAATGCCAATTTCGTATGTAAGAACCTAATATAATATGTATACAATCAAAGCAATCAAGCAAAATATCATATTATAAGTTATAACACACAAAAACGAAACATTGAAGGTCTGCGTTATAGCAGTACTATATAAATAATTAGCTCTTGCCCTCAGCTTCACCCGCACGAAAGAGATTTTCCTGGATAAAAGTCCCGCTATATACTTTCCGGGGATAAAAAATTGGCCTAAAACCTTCCCAGGGTCTTGAACTATCTATATACCAAATTTTATCGAAATCCGTTCAGTAGGTTTTGAGTTTATCGCATACAAACTTTGCCACCCCTTTTTACCCCTTAGTTGAATTTCGCAAAATCCCGTCTTAATGAGCACCTACGTCCTAAAAGGAACCCACATGCAAAATTCGAGACTCCTAGCACTTGCAGTTTCTGAGATTTCCAGCAACGCATCTCTGTGCCCCCTGGTATTGCATATGTTCATGGGCGGCGTTGATCACTTACCATCAGGTGAACCGTATGCCCATTTGCCCCCTATATCATAAAAAAAATAAAAATTGTGATGAGCGAGTGAGTGACCTTTCGCTTTTATATATATAGATATAAAATGCGACCATGCTTAAATATATGTATTTTATTGACGACTATTGTCATTGTAGCCAGCGGAAGCACTGGGCATTGTGAGACTTAACATCTTATGTTCCAGGGTGACGAGCGCAATTGTTATAATTAAAAGTTTTGTATGGTGTTGCTAATATTTGTGGGCGATCGTATCGCTTACCATTAGGCGAGCGGCATGCTCGTCTCGTCATCCGGAAACAAAAAAAAAATTTTCTTTAGGCGGTCAATGAACCACAATCGCTACCCGCTGCATTCTTAATATATCTTAACAAAGCCATATCCAATCAAACATCCATGAAAACAAAACAATACCCACATGGCGACCGTCACCATAACTCAAACAATATCAAGCAATCGCCCACTAAATATACTTCAGGGAGAGAACGGGTTGGGCTAAAAAACCGACCTCACTCCGAGAGATCTTGATAAAAACGAACGCGAAGCCCCTTGATGCAGAGAGATTTATTACTTAAAATCTCTAGGGTAGTACAGATATTTTCTTTTGAGCAAACAGATTTAGGCGCCGCGTGGGATTCGGGCGAACTTAAAGAGTTATTAGAAAACGTGTGTCGAATGGTTATTTCGGTTATCTTTTGATAATGTTTCGGATTATCAATGCTTTGGAAGTTTTTTTGCTGGATCCCACGAGCGAATCATTCACGTACATACATACATAAATATATAGCATCCTCTTTTTTTTTCACAGGTAGACAGGTGTAACAGTCATATTTAGCTATGTTAGGTTAAATGTGATGAGAGGCATGTGAATTGCCATTTACCAAATACAAATTCACAATTCGTCTGATGCTGAGCAAAAAACCTAATATAACTTTGCCCGACCCGAGGAAAGAACCCAAAACCACAGGCAAATTATTATTAAAGCTCTCGTCTGGTAAGTAAAATCGACTGGCCTATTCTCTCTCCAGTAGTTTTTGATGGGGTCATAATCCCTTTCAGCGAGACTGTTAAAAACTTGGGGGTAATATTTGATCGCAGATTATCATGGGACCCACAGCTTGCAGCGGTGAGTCGTAAGCTCTTTGCTTCAGCTGCATCTTTGAACAGGCTTCGAAATTTTCTTCCAACTGCTACCAAGATTGCGCTAGCACAATCTTTACTGCTTTCTGTGTTTGACTACGCGGACGTCTGCTAATTAGACCTATCACAAGTTCAACTTGATAAACTTGAGCGTCTCCAGAATTTTTGTATACGATTTATATTTGGCTTGCGCAAATATGATCACATTTCTGAATTTAGTTCTAAACTCAAGTGGCTCCCTATTCGTTTCCGTCGGAATACTCACATTCTTTCTCTTCTATTTAATATTTTGTTTAATCCCTCCTCTCCCCATTATCTCAAAGAACGTTTTAACTTTCTTCATAACTCTCATTCCCATTCTTTAAGGTCGTCAGAAAACCTAAAACTCAAGACTCCTCTGCATGACAGCACATTCTATGACAGTTCCTTTACTGTGCAGGCTGTTCGCTTATGGAATTCATTGCCCTTACCTATCAGGAAAGCTCCATCACTATACGTTTTTAGACAACGAGTGAAAAGTCACTATCTTTCTTTAAGTAACTATTAAGTGATATCGTATATATATAATATTTATTAATAATATAAAATGATTTATTGTATTACTTTAAATTTTATAGTTTATATATTGTATTTAAGTATAATAATATATTAGATAAGTCTATTAATTTTAAATTGTTATGTATACACCCCCTTCTTCACTTCATATATCTCTCACAATCAGTGTAGGTTGTCTGGAAGAGATCGCTTTTTAGCGATAAGACCGCCTATTGTCGCACGATTCAGTTCTAAATCTATTTGTTATTTATTTAATTTTTGTATAATGTGGTGTGCAATAAAGTGTTTTCATTCATTCATTCATTCATTAAATTACTCGTTTGATTGTATTAGTATAAATCACATAAAAGTTATAATTCGGATCAAAATCACTGTGGGTGTTATATTCTTCCATGCTGCGATAGAGAACAAGCATAAAATATTATCATTTCTAGCAAAACTTTAAAATTTAATGGAAAAGCATTTACTAAAATATTATCTTTTTAACCTCTTAATTGAACCAAAGCGCAGCACTCTGCCAAAAGAATAATTGGGTGAACACAAAGCTAAGTTACTAAAAGTGCTTGAAAACTAAACAACTGGATCTTAAAATAACTACCCTGACGAGGTATTGAATCCATTGTTAATGAATATTTCCAGCAGTACGTTGATATTTCTAGGCTAATTAAGCCATTATACAAAAGAAATTGAAGCTATACTAAAACGTGACGTAGATTTCATTATATAAAAATTAAAATAACCCCCGACAGAAAAAATCTCTAAAAAGTAAAATAATAAAAGTGTCTTTATCGTTGAAGTACCTAGTAATATTTTGATCCAAGTGTCGTCGCGTCAGAGGACCGCTAAAGAAGTATTTACATCTCCCTGGTCCGGATTTTTTCTGAGATTTTTTCCGTCGAGGGTTATTTTAATTTAATTTTTATTTCAAACTTTTTAAATTACTTTATTCTCCATCATGGGGCCTTGATAATCAACTATCTAACACCTACTCGATGAGACCATCTTTATGAGGCCAAACACGCTATACCTGCTATAAGTTGCTACGGAGTTGGGTATCCCGCAGACTACTTGATGCTGCAGCATCAGCTCATGTCTAAAAATATTTCCGAAGTCACAGTACACCAAATTTAAATTTAATCGGCTTTTATAAATTGGATGAGCTGATATGATGATGTTTAAACGCCTGAACAGATCTTCATAAATTGTAGCTAAGAACCATCGCGATCATATCAGATTTCAAACCTAAAAACCCGCGTTAAGATTGGTCCATTCGTTTGAGAGCTACGATGCCACAGACAGACATACATATTATACACAGATATACACCCTAAGCTTATAACACCCCGCTTTTTTGACGGGGGCTAAAAACAGTTTATTTGAAGCTGTATTTACAAACAGGATTCCAAAGATGTTTTTAGTTTCATTTGAATATAATAAATCAAGTCTAATTAATAAAATTATATGTCTATTATTTTTTTGTTTGACTTTATTTCGGAAAAAATGGATGTTAATTTATATTAGCAGAGAATCACGAGAAATATGGTTGAATAGATTTGGTTGCAGGTCTCACTACACTTTTACACATCAGCGTTAAACATTGATGAGCATAAAATAACCCAAAAATATCCTCGTAGATTAATTCCTGGCAAGATTCTATCAATAAAATTACACTGGCATTTTACAAGGATTTATTCAATAAGTCCCACAAAACATAAAAAAATCACACATTCCCCAACATTCTTGACAACTAATAAATAGTTCTTAAGGAAATGTTTCTCACCATAACCAGAAACCAAAACTATAAACTTGAACACAAACACCAAGTCACAGCCGCGTGACACGCTGACAAAAGAATGAGTCGAGTCAACATCCCGAACTGCGGAGTTATTTCGCTTTGAAATTCAAATGTAAGTAGGGATGTGGAGGATGTAAGGATTCGGGATGTTTAGTTCTTGTTTACTTTGTATTGTCCGATTGATTTAATTATATTGTGTTCATGATGATTTGTTTAGAACTATTAAGCTTTACTTACAACCAAAATGTAGGTAACTAAAATAGTATTGGTTTTATTTAGGTAAATTAGCATGCAACACGAAATATGCGTAACTTTTGTTTTTTTTTATTTTGTATCATTTTTCTTTTATATTTCATGTCCCCATTTCTTAGAACTACTGTTGTAATTATTATTAGTCATAATTATGATCGAAACTATTAACTCATCCTAAAATTGAAGCTACTATTTGAAATCTTTGACCTAATTGAAATAGCCCACGTTAACTCTTAATTTTATAATAGTGCTCAAAAACAACAAGTCTCATAATGTTATAGACAAAAATTATAATGAAATCTGCATCGGAGCTGGACGTCTAAAGTTATCGGCTTTTGTCTCACAAGATTCCATATGTCACATCTCTAGCACAAACGCATGTTTCAGCGTCGTACTTATCTAGATTCTCTTTGTAGTCGCTATTGTTTCGTGTCAGCTCTAAGATTTTCATAAGCATTTTAACATGCCATTATTCACATCTCGATCTTTTGTTACGTCACATTGTGTATGAAATTTTAAATGGATAGAAATATGATCAGCTTGTTTATTCTTGGCTTTTCATAATTTCGTGAGTTGTGGAGATCTACATACACGTTTGCCGATCTATGCAATAAAAAAATTATAGCAAGCGAAAATCGCACTTCCCAGTATGTTAAAATAGTTTATAAGACCCAAAATGCTTACTAGTATTCAGAGTACCCACTCCATCTTATACGAGAATTTAATAGCAGCAACCGCAACACGTTGTTGCTATAGCCGGCCGCAGCTCGACGATTAAATGGTAATTAAGCAAACAAAATTACGTGCAAACAGTGTTTTAGCAACAAAACTATTTTAACAGCATCACGGTCTGCATATAGTTTTTTTTTTTACATTAGCTGTCTCGCTTATCCCTAATGCCGGGCTATACTTGTTGGCCGAGCCTTGCCAATTGAAAGCCATCATGAATACCAACTTATATATAGTATTTTGTCTTGCCTTGTCATCGCTCGGTGTCGATTGCCTAGGTGGTCCAGTAAAACGAAGCGCCAACATGTATAGAACTCATTTGGCGTAGCTTGTCATAACTTGCAGTCGCTCGCTTAATTGTGTGTAAGTGTGACAAGTTTCTGTGCACACTAACCGTTACGTCATTTTATGAAATATTAATATTTCGTATAGGGGTATTAGACAAAACTTTACCTGGCAACATAGAGCTCAACTTTACAGCTAGAGGTAAAATAACTTTGAACGGACTATATATTGGTCGCTTGCATTATATACCAAAATCGCCAAACGCCAAGTCGGTAGAACTCGACTTGTATCAATTTGCCTCCGCTTGCGTTGGAAGCTCGACCGATATGTATTCCTGCCGAAAATATACGTAGAGATCATGACAAAGTCTATATCGCTTCATTGGACACAAATTCTATGCATGAAGTTTTATTGACTAGATCTTCTCGCGTCTTCGAGCCCTTAGAAATGTTTTCTCAGAATCAATCTTCAAGTTGTTATTTAAGTACAGCGTGGTTTTTCAGTGTTTATCTATCTATCAGTAATAAAGCTTCCTTCCTACAAACAAACCACCATAATCGACTTTATTTTTCTCTGTAGTAACTGAGTAAATCTACGTTTATAATCTTTAAGCCATTTCATTATGTATTCCTAATGTTTCTTTTCAAGGACCCAAACCAAGACAAGAAAGCTCGGTAAGTTGCGATACAATTTCATTCAGGAATGTAAATTAAATTATCAAGCCTTCAATTAATGTCGGAATTCTGAGGCAAGAGCTACAGATAGTTGCTTTTAATGTTATGTTGGTTTCCTAATAACTGTCTAATACTAAGATAGTTACAGTTAACAGTAAATTTACTAACATTACTTGAGTATGTTAAACTTTGATCTTGTTACTATATTCTGATGTTAATTTTCTTCATTAAATTAATAAACTCCGTATGAACTGGATAGATAAAATTCCAAGAAGCCGTTTTTTGAATGATTATTGTGAATGAAATAGTTTTAAACGTGGGAGATTTTAATCGAGAGTCGATGGTTTTTAGCTAGGATATAGTAAATAATATATTTTATTAAAATTATATGAATATTTATTAATTGTGCAGTAGTATGAACAACAACAAGTGGGCGATAGCCTAGTTGGGAATGGAATGGTCTGCCGAGACAATGTCCGCAGGTTCAAAACCCAAGGCACACACCTCTGACTTTTCGAAGTTACGTGTGTATTGTTTATCAATTATCGTTCGCTTTAACGTTGAAGGAAAACATCGTGAGGAAACCTACATACTTGAGAATTCTCCATAAGAATTTCGAGGGTATGTGAGGTCTACCAACCCGCACTAGGCCAGCGTGGTGGACTAAGGCCTAACTCCTCTCAGTAGTAGAGGAGGCCCGTGCTCAGCAGTGGGCAGTATATAATACAGGGCTGATATGGTGGTATGGTATGGACAACGACCAAGCTACTTAAAAAAAATACGTGTGGCACTCGGAGACTGCCGCGGTAAAGCTATTGCATAGCATTTTTTATCACAAATTTTGATTGACTAAACACAAATTCGATCGTACGCTTACCACATAAAGTAGATTTTTAAACGCGAGCAACGCACGTTTAGTCTTGTTATAGATAAATGTCAGAAATGCAATGGTCATCACAACCAAACTAGAATAAATCAAAATTTGAAAAAAGAATGTTACGTTCGATTCTTTTGTACTCGTGCCGTGCCAACGCTGGGGAAACAGCTTCTACGCAATGTATTTAAGGTTCATATTAGATTAGTAAGAAATGGTTTTAATGACTTTAATAAATAAAATAAATAAAAATATACTCGTTTCAAGAATTATAGCTTCTACGCATTGTATTTAAGGTTCATATTAGTAAGATAAAAAAGATGTCAGGTTATTTTCGTTACGGAATTTCTGGATTCGGTCTCCACGCTCAAGGCCCGCGATAGAAGCTATGCAATAGCTTAAAAAAGTGTAAGTATAGTTAATAGCTGTAAACATGAATAAAATTTTACTCGTGCTAATATTATAAATGCGAAAGTTTGTGAAAATATTTGGATGTTTGTCTGTTTGTTCGAAGTAAACGCAGAAATAACTAAGCGGATTTGAATGAAATTTGTCACGCGGGTAGATCATGTCCTAGACTAACACATAGACTACTTTTTATCCCGGTAACTTGCTCAAAAATGGCTGGGTAATGACAAATAGATATTTGATTATAAAATCAACAAAAAATAACTTTAAGACTTTACTTTCATAATTTCTACATGGAATCTGTTTTGGTCCAGTTAATAACAAGAACCCAATCAATAGCATTGTTTTTGTTATGAGAACCAATTAATATCTAGCGGTACATAACCCCCACATAATGTTGGGTGGTACCCTTGTGTATCGCATGGCGCATAATTATCGCGGTCAGTGGTCGATCGGCTGTGGTCAAATGCTACACTATTACCAGATATCCTTTATGCATATCGCGTTCAAATTGAATGGTATTGAATGGTTACTATATCTACATTAGAGGGATATTTGGGATTTTTGTAGGCAATTATTTTTTACCGACTTCAAACAAGGAGGTTCTGTATTCAACGCGTGTGTATGTAACACGTATTGTAAGCTACTCAAAATCTATTGATCGGATTTGGACGGAGCTTTCGTTTTTAAATGTATATTTTCAGGGAAGATTTTAGTATGTGTACCTACATATTTGGAACTACGGAACCGAATATAAAAATGCTTTCAATATTTGAGTATATTTTGTCCGAGAATTTAGAGTTATATTTTATATTGATTCGGTTTTTTATTGCTGTAAAACAATTCACGAGTGCAAAATTCGAGGAAATACATTATAATACGATCTCTGCGGTATTATAAAAGGAAGCTAAATACGTCGAAATATATAAAAAGAAATGGGACACGTATTCTGCGAGTGGGGAGCGAACCTTCATATATAGAGGAAATAGGGGAAAATTAATCTAAGTCATTTTCTTTATCTCATGTCTAAATATAAAGCTGAAGAGTTTGTTTGGTTGAACGCGCTAATCTCAGGAACTACTGAACCGATTTTGAAAATTCATTCACTAATGGGAAGTTACATTACTTTTGAGTGCTATAGGCTACTTTTTATCCCGGAAAACTTTTTCACGCAGGTGGAACCGCAAGCATAACCTATAATGGAATAAACGAGTTGAAAACTTTTGATAAATAATTTAATGTTCCGGACTGCCGCAAAAAGTAATTACACCGGTTGACCGTTAACTTTGACAAGGTGTTAACACGCGCCCAGAGGGAGCTGAGTGAATGACGCGGGACCTTTTCAAATTAAATAAGTTATCGCGGCAACCCTTTAATTTTTTTACTGTGCCCAAATGGGTTGTTGGCTTTTCACGTCATTATTCAATTTTGGAACATTTTTTTAAACGTAGTGCTTTTTAGTGATTTCAGGTTTTGTGCTTAAGTTATTGTAGGTATTATAAAAAAAATATTTCTGGCTCTACAGTAGCAATTTTTAAGTAGTGTCGCTGAAGCTGTTCATGTCGATAAGAGCCGGAGTAGATGGCACAACATCATACGTGAAAAGATCAATTCCTGATGACTCATGGGTTGACTCATTGGCATTGGGTAATTGACGCGATGTGGAGGAGTAGCACTTTAACCTTCATGTCATATACAATAGCGAACTACTTACAACAACAGACGCACACACACTCACGCCTTTTATCCCCGTAGGGGTAGGCAGAGGCGCAACTAGTGCACCCAATTTTCGCCGTGCGTATTCCGTCCCATTATATGATAGGGGGCGAGCCTATCGCCATATCGGGCACAAATTCCAGACTCCGGGCTGATACAAAATTTAAAACCCAATATCACTTTACCCGACCCGGGAATCGAACCCAAGACCTCAGCATTGCAGTCATAGCACAATACAACTACGCCACCGAGGCAGTCTTACAACAATATAACAATATAACCCTCTCAGTTGTAGAGGAGACCCGTGCTTAGCAGTGGGCAGTATATAATATAGGGCTGGTATGATGGTACAACAATATATTTACAAATTACACAAACATTCCTCTGAATGTGGGATTCAAATCAGCAGCATGCCACTCCTTCTAAAGTAAAATCGAAAACAGAATCTACATATCACATAGTAGATACAAGATGTTTTAAACGAACCTTACGTGCATTGAAGGGTTATAGCCGAGACTTAGAATCGGTCCACAGGTCTCAAGATCTAACAAAGCTCATAAAAGTAAACGCTCTGTCCTTGATAGTAATTTAAAGGACATTTTCATTCCTTCGCTGAACTGATAGGCTATTAACTTCCTCGAGACTATTAGGAATAGTGGAGTACAATACTGTTGAATAACTTTTACAGAAATTTACACGGAGTACGCGCTAAGAATGGCGAAGGAACGAAACGGGTAACGCGCTTACGAGAGCATTTACTGATTGTAGGGATGGGGGTAAATCGATGGTTTGAAGAGGTAAATTGAAGAAATTTCACAAAAAAAATATATAATAGTAAATGTGAAATATTAGCACTTATTCTATTGCTACAGTGACAGGAAATATTTTTTATATGTAAGGAGACGTGCAAGTTGAGGACTAAAGTTAAACAACACGGCTTTCTACTAGCAATATGACAGAACATGAAATTATAAAGCTTTCTGTTGTTCAGCACTGCGTAGTGCACACTTCATTAGGAGACATAACATATTACGACTCGTGATGCCCAAAAATAATAGCTTTAATGATTTTCAAATAGAATACAACTGTAGCTGGTAATAGTAAATAAGATCTTTGGCGTTTCATATTAGGTCTTGTAGAGCTGGCGTGTATGGGAGTGTGTGAGCTCTAGCTTGAAGTACTTTAATTAAAACTCCAGAAATGGCACTTGTAAAGGTTTATATTGTTGAATGTCTATTTCTACCGCCAAGCAACAGTGTGCATGCACTGTTGTGTTTCGGTTTGAAGGATATTGTAGCCAGTATAACTACTGGACATAATGAGACTTAACATCTTATGTCTCAGGATGACGAGCGCAGTGGAATGCCACTCAGTATTTTGTCAGTCAAGGTGCTGGATGGTGTTGCTACTGTTTATGGGTGGTCGTATCGTTTACCATCAGGCGAACGGCATGCTCGTCTCGTCATTCAAAGCAATAAAAAAAAAAAAAAAAAAGACTTCAGAGTACGTATATACAGCGGAGTACTTAGATGGTAACAGTGATAATTTGTCAGACGTACTGAATAAACTAAGGCGTACATCGCTTATATATGGGAGGCATGGTGTGACATAGCGTTCCCGCACAACCACGTACGTGCACTTACATAGCTGCGCCAGTGAGTGTGTCCCTACAGGTCTCATGAGACCCAATTATTACAATGCCTTTTTAATCGGGAAAAGAAAATGCTTACTGTGATTTGACCGCGGTTTTACACAAAGCAATGCCACCTATCCCGAAGTCCCGTATACCAGAAAATTACCATCTGCTAAAGCGTCTGGAATATTATAATAACAATACTGCATATTCTATATCAACACTTCAAGACTAGAATGAAGCGATATTCCTGTAACAAACGTTAAGCAATTAGAATGCAGATTTTATTCCGCAGTAAGTTCTTGCAAATTAAAGTTTACGATATTTGTTTTTGTATGAAAAGTTGCGTTGAATCAGCATTTGCTCGAAGGCCAAACTTTATTTACCATTCATATGAAAAACAGTTTTAAAATATCATCCTTACTCTTCAATAAAATTTATATTACTGACTAATAACATACAACCTAAGTCGTTGCTTCTAGAAATATGAAAGCTTGCACATATTTTCTTATTTGAGTACTAAGAAAGGATTTTTGGAAATTCATCCCCAAAAGAGTTAAATCTTATCGGACTTACGGCCAACATTGTGTAGTCCTATATTTCAAAGAAGAGTATAATTAACATACAATGAATTTTATCACGCAATATGCCATCACTCACTGTAAGCACTTACTTAGTTTAATCAGTGGCACCATTAGTGGCACTTACTTTACATCTACGCATTTCGCATTCGATTATGACGTTCAGAAAATATTTTTGGCTTAGTGATTTTTGAATCCATTCAGTAGTTCCAGAGACTTCTTCTAAACTAAATCCACTACCACACACAACAACACCAGTAAATAAATCAGTGTCATACTATAAATCCGTTCCACATCACTATTCGTTATTCGATACGCGGAAAATTACGCATTATTGTCACGTAGGCAAGGTAACTGGGGCCGCAGTTATCATTCGTTTTTTCTGTAATAAATCTCCTTGGAGATTGGATTGGCAGCCTTTGCCGCACAATCGGCTTTCAAATTGATTTTATTAGGATAGCTTTTTACATTACCGTACCGGGGATCAGCGTGTACAGCCAGCGTGTCGGTATCGATGTAATGGGATATTCCTTTTGCCTCAATTCGTATTTAGCTGGATTATCTTTGACAATTTTATGTAATTGTGACGGTATCGATATTGTAATGGTAGGAGCGGATATGAAAATGGAGTTGGATTTTCTGTATTTTACGAAGTTCGTGATTAAGTGTTGTAGTTTATATGTGGTGTATAATGTCTCTAATTTTATATTCCTACACACACTATTGTTGTTTCTATTACTTTAAAGAACAATGCTGCTACTATTATAAGAAAAAGTTTGTAAAGCTATTTGGATTTAGAAGTAAAATCCGTTGAAAGTTTGGCTCTCAGATAGATGTACTGGATTAACATAAAGGCTAATTTCTATATCGAATACGATCTATTCCGAGTTTTTAATCAAATTGGACCTGACTGACAAATGTCAATTAATATTATGCCGCCCGACAAAATTTTGACAAAAAAAATCATCAACTCCGTCTTTGTTCCAAATATAATTCCATAGAATATTTAGATTACGGAACATAAGGGTTTATTGGTAGTCATTGATGTAAAAGGTTTTTTACATCAATGTTAGTAAATAAGCCATTACGTGAACTTTGATAACAAAGGAATCTAAGAAAAATATTTCGGAAGATGTTGCATCTCTCGATTATAGTCATATTTACTGGTGGTAGGTCTCTCATATGTAAGAGTCCGTCTGGGTGGGTACCACCGCAATGTCTATTTCTACCGCCAAGCAGCAGTGTGCATGCATTGTTGTGTTTCGGTTTGAGGGACATTGTAGCCAGTGTAACTACTGGACATAATGAGACTTAACATCTTATGTCTCAGGATGACGTGCGCAGTGGAAAGCCACATAGTACTTTGTAACTCAAGGTACTGTGTGGTGTTACTACTGTTTATGGGCGGTTGTACCGCTTGCCATCGGGTGAACGGCGTGTACGACTCGTCATTCGATACCTTAAAAAAAATCACATGAAAGAAGCAATATAGGTTCAATGGCACCCAGCCGGTAGTCTTTTACAATCTATACCTAACTCCTCAAGAAAAAGGATAGATTAAATCAGCATCTTCATAATAATCTGTATTAAACGTGAGAAATCGACAATTGAATATTCAATCTAGAGGACTTCGCTCATTCGATATTTCCGTGGTATCTTCCAATATCATTTCACGATAAGGTTTCAATGTATTGTGTGAGATATACATATTTTGCTTTTATCTTCCGATGAGTTTGTTCATACCAAATATGAAAAAACTTTTAATTGTTTTTTTTTATTTCTGATGGCATAATGTTATCATTATGCCATCAGAAATAAAAATGTACTTATGTACAGTGTATTTGTTGAATGTAGATGAGAAATATTTTGTCCTTCATGCATCTATATTGGAGTTCATTAGCTTATCACGGCTGTTCTTCCAAGGGATAGGCACATGACAAAATATGTGTACCTAGGCACCCACGGTTCGAAACCTTATAGACCTTATTTACGTTTCATGACGAAGTAAAGAATAATTCTACGTTGGACAAAGCTTTCAATTTTGGGTAACATGTTTTTTCTGAATTATACACACCCACAATTTATTCGGAGAATGTACTTACATCTAAACATTTCATTTTATTTCGCTGGCAATAAGTTCATAGATAGGTTAAAAAAAATCCCCACGATAACCTAAAGTTGAGTGAAGGTTGAATAATGCTGAGGTATGAAAATAAAATGAAGTAACAGGGATAATAAAACTGATGTAATATTTTTGATCAAACAGTTACAATACTTCAGCTTCTTTATAAGAGATTAATAAATCTGGTTTCTATGCTCGTTAAAGAATTTAATAATTTTTCGTACACAATCCAACAAATTAATTTTATTTCCTTTCATGAGTTTTTATAGAAAACCTTTATTTATTTATGAGTTTATTTTTTTATAAATTAAGTTGATTTATCGTAATTCCAAATGTGTTTAGTGTTTTTCGGTGTAAGACTAGATTTCAATGCTCTTTCACCGCTATTCTAGCAACCTATTTAATCTATTACCGGGCAGAAAGGACATGTCCGCTTTTTGTGTGGGTGCTGGGCCTCAAAATCTAACCAGGCTCACATTTAATGGATATTAAAGGGCCAAAATATGGATCTTGGATCCATAAAAAAATGTTTTTAGACCCCTCCATTTATAACAAGCTTTTAAAAGCGTTCATTTTAAGTGTAGTTTTTAGCAATATAAAATTAGATAAACCTCAAAATCGGAGGACTTTAAAATTATACGATTTATTAGAAACGCCTCGTTTTTGGGACTTCGTCCCTAACTAAGTCCGTATTTGGACATGTCCTAAAGGATATTTTGTAATACAGCCCTTTACAATATTCTGTGTAAGCTCTACAATGTTTCGGGTCTAAGTATTCCAGCATTTAAATCCCCACGTCCCTAATTTGAATGTTGGTAAGAAGGGATGTGTGACTGATTTAATAAAATAAAAATATCTGTCCGTAAACAATTTCATATTTTTTTATTATAAATATCAACGACAACATGAGATAGAATAAAATTGACATAAAGTGTGCACTTGTTGGGTCTCTGCCTACCCCTTCGAGGATTAAAGGCAATTATATACCATAACAAGACTTTATCGTGTCGGCCACGTCACGTTGTCGTAAATAGCTGAACTGCCGGACTGGTCAGTTTTGTCTCGATCTCTACTCGCATAGTTGTTTCGTATTGTGGGTGCCTAACGAATATGACGTTGATTGACAAATATAATGATTCATCTCGATTTATTCGGGAGGATACCTAATGAGTGCTATACATTATTGGACATATTTATTATATAAGATATTATATTATATATTGTTTGGTTGTTAATGGGAATTTATTTATAAACTGTGTTTATAAATAAATTCCCATTATTATTATATTAATATTATAACTGTGTTTATATGACATTAAAATCGTAAATTTACCGCAATACACCGTATCTTGATACAAAAAATCTTTTCCATGAAACAAAAATTATCAAATTTCCAGAAATATCACTAAAGATTTCAGGCATAATGCGAGGTTCGCGAAATTAATTTAATAATGTTTAAGTGGACGAAAGCCTAGTTGGGAATGGAACGGTCTGCCGAGACAATGTCCGTAGGTTCAAAACCCAAGGCACACACCTCTGACTTTTCGAAGTAACGTGTGTATTGTTTATCAATTATCGTTCGCTTTACCGGTGAAGGAAAACACCGTGAGAAAACCTACATACTTGAGAATTCTTCATAAGAATTTCGAGGGTATGTGAAGTTTGCCAACCCGCACTAGGCCAGCGTGGTGGACTAAGGCCTAATCGCTCTCAGTAGTAGAGGAGGCCCGTGCTCAGCAGTAGGCAGTATATAATACAGGGCCGATTGCATTGCATTCCAAGTTTAATGCGCTTTAAAAATATCTCAATCGTATTGTCGCGAGAAATTAGAATATTACTAACTAGTTTTTGCCCGCGGCTCCGCCCGCGTGAATGAGTTTTTCCGGGATAAAAGTCCCGCTTTATATTTTTCCGGGATAAAAAGTATCCTATGTGTTAATCCAGGACATAATCTACCCGTGTGCCAAATTTCATCGAAATCCGTTAAGTAGTTTTTGCGTGAAAGAGTAACAAACATCCATACATCCATACATCCAGACATCCATACTTACAAACTTGCGCGTTTATAATATTAGTAGGATTATTGAATGAATGCTTGGGCCTATGTTATTTAAAATTTTACGGGCTGCATCCGGGAATCCTTTTTAGTATATATTCATTCAATTATCCAGACCTTTTAGAGCCAGCTAAGCTGTTATGTCTGTCTACCTGCACTAGGCCAGCGTGGGGGACTAAGGCCTAACCCCTCTCATTAGTAGAGGAGGCCCGTGCTCAGCAGTGGGCAGTATATAATACAAGGCTGGTATTATTAAGCAGTAGGAGATTTTGATTTATAATAGTAATCCCTTCCTAGCCGATTTCGGCCACGGCGGCCAATCTCAACGGAGATCAGCCAGGTGCGCAGGAGATATTATAGTGCACAAGCGTGTGCGCAATACATAAGTGCACTCACTATTCCTTCACTCTCATAGTCCGGTGAGACGGCAATCCGACATGACCGGAGAGAGATCAGGCGCAGGACCAACGGCTTTACGTGCTTTCCGAGGCACGGGGGTATCACACCGCCAACTTCCTGACTCCGAGCTGCGACTGAGTAATTTTTAAGATGGAAAAACCCAGTCACAATGTTTTTGGCCCGACCCAGGATTCGAACCCAGGACCTCGGAGCGCAAATCGTACTCGTAACGCGTACGCAATACAACTACGCCACCGAGGCAGTCAATTTATAATAGTTAGATAGATTAGAATAGATTTATAATAGTAAGGGTAGTATAAAAAGCAGCTTCATTATTAAATAGCGCGTGAAATTTCATTGCGCTCATCAGTCAACACATTTAGATATAAGTTACAAGCTTTTACCTGCAGCTCCGCCAGCGTGAAAAAGTTTATCCCGGATGAAAATCCCGCTTTATATTTTCCCGGGATAAAAAGTAGCCCATAGCTCTCAGAAGTAATGTAGCTTCCTATTAGCGAAAAAAAAATCATAACCGGCTTAGTAGTTCCAGAGATTAGCTCCAACAAACTCACAAACTTTTACACATTATAATATTAGTGTTTATTTAGTCGAAATTCCCTAATTAAATTCATAACAACAGTACCGCTCAGTGTTCAGCAAAAGACAACAACATCTTTTTATCAGTTCAATCCACACTCATCCATCCAAAGAACAGTTAAGCTAAGCCGTGCGTTTGTCCTGCGAATTGATTTGGCCCCATCAACGTGTACAACGCTTGGCACGCGACCCCGCTCGCCCTGCCAACTCTGTGTACAGCCGCCACAAGTTTATGTTGGATTTTATGCGTAGTCGCGTCAAATCCGTGCCGGGTATTTAGTTAAACATGTTTATGGGTGATGGTTGGATACGTGTTCAGCAGTCAGTTACAGAAATGTAAATAAATCGCCTTTGCTTCACGCTCCTCTCGCATAGGGGTAGGCAGAGATTATGTTTTACCATATTGCTCGATTCTGACACAATTCATTCGTTTCATCCACCTTCATCAATCTTTTCATTCGACAAATTATATTTTTTATTTGATGATCAAAACCGCCGTACTGTGCCTCCGCGTGCCATATTTATTTTTTCAAAATACGTGGTAATTTGACGCATTTTGTTTTTTAGTAAGGTGAAAAACACTCCGCTAAATTTAAATTTGTAAGATATTGCGTTATCGAAGCCGAAACGAAACACACATAGTGACGCCTTTTTATCCCCTAGAAGCGCAACTATTGTGCCCATATTCGTCGTGTGTACTCTGTCTGGTGATGTGAGAGAGTACGAGCCTTTTGAGCCCGGAGTCTGAAATTTATACCCAATATAGGGGGATTCATATGAATTGATATTGAAAAGAAAACCCAATATAACTTTGCCCGACCCGATTCGAGCTCTAGACCTCAGAGCTGCGCACGCAATATAACTATCAATTTATAAAAAACAAAAACAATAACTCACCAATAATGTCAGTTTGCATCACGATAAAGATTTTTAAAGTGGCGTGTGTAAATTCATAATAAGATCATGCGGATTCTTGGCATGTCGTCAACGAGCGGGTGCCAAGCAGGCCGCTCTGGCCGCCCTGGACTTCTGTCAAAAAATTATTAAACTTCACCATTTTTTTGAATCTGAAGTGACCTTCGAGTTAGGTTTGATCATTTTAATAGTGATTTTTCAACTAGTTTAGGTTTTTGCGATGGTAAAGGTATGGTTCGTTGGTTGGTGGTAGGTTTATCGTATGTGAGAATCTGTTGTCTATTTCTACCACCAAATATTAAAGTGACAGCATTATTATGTTCTTGTTTGGAAATTGTGACCTTGTAAATACTGTGACTTATGAATGAGGATTATAACTAGGTGTATTTCGAGATGACGGCCGGAGTTCAATGCCATTATGAGCTTTGCAACTTTAATTTCTAGGTAGTGTTTTGCCTATTTGTGAGGCGCTCACCATCAGCAAAGTAACCACATCTATGTCTATGATATACATAGTAGTAGTAGTAGTAGGAAAGTGGGTAGATACTACTTTGGTGGCGTAGGTGTATTAAGGTACGACTGCAGTGCTGAGGTCTCTGGTTCCATCCCCGCAGGTCAGGCAAAGTAATATTGGAGTTTTCTAATATGTCTAGAATTTGTGGCTGATATGGCGATAGGCTCACCATCTATTACATTATGGGACGGAATACGCGCGGCGAAAAGTGGGTGCGTTAGTTGCGCCTCTACCTACACCTTCGGAGAAAAAACGCGCGAGTGTGTGTGTGCATAGATATTTATTAAATTAATTTTTTTGTTCCTCGATTATGGTACACATTCTCTAAATACACGTTACAGCATTTCCAATATATGTAACTACGAAAATCAGAAACATCGGTGAAAATTCACCCGAAGCTATCCATCACGACGCTAGTGTCCGCGGGCGGTAACCGAAACATCCCATTTAGGATTCCCATACACTAAATCATTTTGTGTTGAAATTCAATCAGACACCCGAGGTGAGGGACATGCTCATATATTATCTGTATTTATGGATACAGCGGTTTTTTGCTGTGTATATGCTTTGATCTATTAATAGGGTATTAAGGTCATGGTATCCTTGAAAGTTTAGGAAAAACAAGTAACACCATTAATATTTTTTCATAAAGTTATGTTTTTCCATACAAATTACTTGCGAGCGAACTGATGGTAACCGTTAGGATTGCCCGTAAACTGCATCACTCAAATCTTTGAAAAACGCGTGGTTATCAACTATGCTCATCACTCACAGGAATTGGCACGTCTCATAATGCCACGTACATTGGCAACGATGTCCTTGAAACTCCAGAGAGCAATGCCCTGAAATAAGGTCTGTCAGTGATTCTCGGGGAAAACATTTTCTTTTTACAACCTAGCCGAGATCATTACCGACACATCAGGAACCGCTATAAAATTCTAGAGAATTTGTTAAGTAAAACGTGATTTAGAAATAATTTTAATACACACACTCACACACACTCACGCCTTTTATCCCCGAAGGGGTAGCCAGAGGCGCAACAAATGTACCCATTTTACACCGTGAATATTTCGTCCCATGATGTGATGGGGGCGAGCCTATCGCCATATCGGGCACAAATTCCAGACTCCGGGCTGATACCGAATAGAAAAACCCAATATCATTTTCCGTGACCAAGGGATCGAACCTGAGACCTCAGCATTGCAGTTGTACCGTGATGCAATTACGTCATCGAGGCAGTCAGTGACGAGAAAACATTGAAATTACAAATATAACGCTAGATAATATTTTATTCTGAATACGTTGTCCTCACTTTCAAATAAAGTGTTGTCACTGCCCATATAAAACTACGACAAAAGCTTTAAGATACAATTCCTTATACACTGCGCGGCAGGAAATCCAGAACCTGCCGGATAAATTGTCATACTGGTTCCCGCTCTACTGTGACAGAGATGTTTCTGGAATACGAAACAATATATCCGCCTTAATACACAGGTACGTATTTAGGTCATCGTTAGGGGTCAAAAGAAGTCAAATTAATGTCAATATTTATTTATGAATTTTATAAGATACTTTTAGTTCTTTTAGAGATCTTGAAGTTAATTGTCTTTTTAAGTTAAATTAATTTTATAAACGTTATGATTAGAAAGAAATAATTGAGTCTGACTAAACTAAACTGAAGAGATAAAAGGTTAGCTTTTAAGAATTATAATTTAGCGTTTTTATATTACAAATGTAATTTATATTACATTCATTTTGCGTCGTTGTTTTATTTTCGTAGGATTTCATTGGTTAAATGGTGGACTTAGGAAGAATATAAAGTACCGCAATAAACAATATTAACATCAATAGAATAATTAATTTACGAATAGAATCTCATTGTTCTCTAAGAAAATGGTCCACATACACACTGGTTATAATATTATTCAAACCGGAACACAACAGTACTTCAACACTGATAAGCAACCGAGAGAGCGTACCCAGACGGATTCCGGCCCCAAGATAAATCCCAACTCCGCACCTCATCGGGCCCTAAACGTGGATATCGAATTATCTTACACTTTCAAGCTGTCAGTCGGCTTGTATTGAATAAATGACGCGGAAATTCTTTGTTCCGACTCTTATCTCGTTAACACGAACCAACGTTTCGAGAAACGCAATCAGTTAAATTGATTGAGTTGCCAATAAACCCTTTGATTTTGTTTATTATACTTAATACTTAATGTTAATTTAGAGGGTTGGAGTCTGGTTTTCGTAGGGATTTGTTCTCATATCAGGAAAGGTTCATAGTGTATCATATCATGGGACGGATATAAACTCGTCAAAATATGGACATATTAGTTATGTCTAAGCATTTTAGGTGAACGTTTATATTATAGTAGTAGGTAATTTTAATAATAATGATACTTCAACTATACATGATACTTCCTATAATTTCATTACCACCATACCATATACCATATTAGGCCTGTTTTATATACTGCCCACTGCTGAACACGGGCCTCCTCTACTACTGACAGGGTTTGTCCACCATGATGACCTAGTGCGCGTTGGCAGATTTCACATACCTTCGACATTATTTTTGGGGAAGTCTCAGGTATGTAGGTTTCTTCACGATATTTTCTTTCACCGTTAAACCGAACGTTATATAATTGATAAACAATACACACATAGTTTCGAAAAATCAGAGGTGTTTCTTGGGTTTTGAACCTGCGGACATCCATCTCATCAGACCGTTCCATTCCTAACTAAGCTATCGTGCACTTCATTACTTACTTATAATTTAATTACGTGTGGATAATTATGCCAGCAGGTGTATATAGAATAATCTTATTGCTAGACTAGCGGTTCTTAAGGGCCATTTCAGTTGGAACCAAAAAGTTTCGAAGTCTTACCTTTTCCGCACCATTAAGCTGAGGAACAATTTGCCACCCCTTCTAACTATCATTTTCGGTCCTTTAAATGGAATGTGACAAAGCATTAAGCCGACATCAATATGGCAACCGTGGGGGAAATAACGATACTCGCTGGTTAAAACAGCTCAATGGTTGAATTCAGGTGCAATGAAAATATAATATTGTTAAACAAGCAGGAGAACGCAATTTCAATTAAACACGTTAAAATATTATGAATATTATGTTGGCCATACATGTTCATAGCATCACTCCTTTTTCCCTTTTTTGGGGTAGGCAGAGGTATAACACACTCAGAGTTCACCAGCTATGTAAGGTCCCATGTAATAGATGGCAGTAGAAAAACCCAATATCACTTTTCATATAGATAGTCATACTGCGCACTGTTAGGCGACCGATCCTGACTGTCCTTCTTAATTAAAAGAAACTACAATGTCCACGAGGTCACAGGTTTAATAAGAAAATTAAACTGTTACAATTTTCACACAAGATTCCTGACTTCCAGATTTCTGATGTAATGGTGATTGCTTAAGAAGCGAGTACCACTCGTCGCGAAGCCAATAACTAACTGCCCATAATTAAATAGAATTAAGTATATTGAAAAAATCACAACTCAGCATTATTGCAATGGAATATTACGCAATGCAATGCAATGCAAAGACAAATGCTGAGGTTTCAGTTCTTACATATTAGGCAGGGTTGTAACAGCACTCAATACAAATACGCCACCGAGGCAGTTTATGTTGGAAGTTGGTGCTATTTCTAAAGAAGAGGAAACAATATTACGTAGGAAGGGCGTTTTTATTGTTCGAGGAATGACCGAAAAAATGAACGAAACATGACCGAGTGCAAGGGATAGGAAAGAATCAAGAAATAGGAACTAAAAAGGAATCAGGGTGTATATAGAAAAGTAATATGAAGATAGAAAAGAAAATATGGATTACTACGCAATCCCCGAATGTACTCACTTTTCCGTGCTCAAATAAAAATATCTCTTGAACACAACAAAGTATTCCTTACAACATAAGTCTCTAGACGTTACAACATAAGTCTCTAGACGAAACAAAGAAATCGTAATTGCAGAGCATCCGATATTATTCATTTATGTTACAAGAAAATGTTTCATTTAACTCATGAATAAACTTCGCATAAATATTTAGTTAGCAAAAAAAAACTATTTGCAAAACGAATACATATAACCTTTTGCCACGTCGTAGAACCGCGAAAAGCCAATCTTACTACACATTACTAAAGGACCGGCCCGGCCAGAATTATCTTACAAAGAAATCTATAAGTCAATGACGAGACGAGCGAGCCGCTCATGCAGTTGAACTTTACGTACATTTTGCTCATAAACAGTAGTAACACTATCATCATCATCATCGTCAACAGCCACACGACGTTCACTGCTGAACATAGGCCTCCCCTAAAGATTTCCAGACGGACCTGTCAAAAGCGGCCCGCATCCAGCGTGTTCCTGCGACCTTATTAAGTCGTCTGTCCACCTTGCAGGTAGCACTATTCAGAACTTAAAATTACAAATCACTGCACTACGCTCGTCACCGCGAAAAATTTGGCTTTTTCTCATAATGCCCAGTAATTACAATGTTGTTTTGAAACTGGAACACAACGATATTGCTAGGCGGAATTAGCAATTTCAATATGTACCCAGCCGAACATTCGCATACGAAACCACGTAATAAATGTTATATCTTGGATGTATCTATTTTATTTGCATTTATTTTATGACCTCTCCCCTGCATCCTTGTTCCCGGATGGTGTCACGGCCAAAACCTAATTTCGTGATGTACACTTCAGACGTTTATACATTTTATCTCAATTCCATTTGACCCAGAATCTTGAATCTTGGCACGAAAGGTGTTATTACATAAGCTTAGCGACTGCCACGAGTGGAGAATTCTTAATACAGATTCACTTCCGAAAGTCGCATTTCGGATTTAGCCAGTGTATCAAGTTGAAAGCCGTCTTAGTAATTGTGAGTGATTGTTTTATCTTTCGTTGCTTGTTGATGTTATGTGCTCTTAACTAATGATTGCTATTTTACATTTTTATTTTAGGACCAGAGAAAATCGAACTATTATTTTATATAATTACGTATTTACTGGTGATAGATCTCTCATATGTAAGAGTCCGTCTGGGTGGGTACAACCGCAATGTCTATTTCTACCGCCAAGTAGCAGTGTGCATGCACTCTTGTGTTTCGGTTTAAAGGACATTGTAGCCAGTGTAACTACAGGACATAGTGAGACTTAACACCTTATGTCTCAGGATGACGAGCGCAGTGGAATGCCACACAGTACTTTGTAACTCAAGGTGCTGGATGGTGTTGCTACTGTTTATGGGTGGTCGTATCGCTTACCATCAGGCGAACGGCATGCTCGTTTCGTCATTCAATGCCATAAAAAAAAACATATGAAAATAAAATAACAAAATATACTTCAAAAGTCAAGATCCGTATGGCGCGAGAAGAAAACGAAGGGAACAAAACCCATCATACTGACCAAATTATAACTGGAGATTTGTCCATAGGAATTTTCCTATGCCAGTATATTTATCATCTTGTGATTGACATATATGCTACTATTATAATCCATGCTGGTGGTAGGTATATTGGTATCCATCAGGAAGGCAGCACATCACACATGGTGTAAAACTCGTCTTACTGACTCACGTAAGTATCATGCGTTTCGGGATCAGCCTTTGTACAGTCAGCAACATAAATATCTGTACAAAATCAAAATTTCAAATCGCCTATATACACATTAAGTTAAACTGAAATATTTTTTTCTTCGTTTGAAGTAAAGTAAATACCTTTTATTTTATTTTTGTGAAGAGAAAAACAAGATTAGTAAGAACACAAAAGTATGTAGGCAATTTGAAATTTTGAATTTGTTCATCTACTTATGCTGCTGACTGTATATCCGGTTTCAAACAGGCCGACATAATTATAACAACTGCCGTGGGATAATCGTCTCTCGTCAGTCGAAACTCTATCTAGATACACTACGCTTACCATTGGGTGCAGTGGGGGCTCTTTGCCGTTCCGTATGGAAAAACTATCCAGGCTTAAAACGATACGGATGGCGACCAGAGAATCTTAGCATCTTGGATGACACACATGGATGATGGTCGCTAGCTCAAACGCATACCATTTAGGGAGAGAGATAATTTGAACTTCGGAGATGGCGTTAGAATCCTATATACTCTATAGTCTCATGGATACTGCTTAATGTGCCCAAAGACTCACATTTTTTTTATCGCATTCAATGACGAGACCAACTTGCTGTTCGCCTGACGGTAAGCGATACGACCACCCATAAACAGTAGCAACACCATCCAGCACCTTGAGTTACAAAGCACTGTGTGGCATTCCACTGTGCTCGTCATCCTGAGACATAAGATGTTAAGTCTCATTATGTCCAGTAGTTACACTGGCTACAATGTCCTTCAAACCGAAACACAACAGTGCATGCACACTGCTGCTTGGCGGTAGAAATAGACATTGCGGTGGTACCCACATAGACGGACTCTTACATATGAGAGACCTACCACCATTTATTATATTATTTATTAGCCCAGTGACATAAATATGCATGACTATTAATCCTGCCTTACAGAGATACAGTGAGGATAGCCTGATGGACTCCATCTAATTCAGAAAAAGGTAATATTTGACTTAGCTATATCCATACTAGTTAATGACTTGGTATGTAAACACGAACTTAAGTAATATAGATACTACACAGTTGTTTAAATTTATTCTCTTTGTAGACTAAATCCAGTACGCTAGGCATCATGATACAACGCAAATATAAAACTACTCAAGTTTATATTAATGTTTAACAAATCATATCTCTTTGAAGGAATCTCATTTCAAATGCAAACTGAACTTAGCTTTTTCTTCAGACATGTTCAGCAGGTTATTAGATTTCATACTAGTAACATTTTCATTCGCTATTTAATTAAAAAACCATATTTATCTCGTTTTGTGCTTTTAAATGTATGATAATATAGGATGCACTTAGAAGGTTTTTAATAAGGCCTGGATAGCCAAGTGGATTAGCTTTGTCGAGCTACGGGTGGCTTAAAAATCGGACACTAAGTAGACCTTTAGGCTCAAGCTTTGCTAACCTCGAATCCTTTGGACTAAAGCCCAGAGTAAATTTATAATTGTGATTTATACTGAAAGCATAAAATGAATATTAGTTCATCGCATTCATATTAACAACTTCTAATATAAGTTCATAGAATTTCTGAACTGAGGTCTCGTGTTTAGCACACTCTCCTTTGAGTTTTGTGCTAGTCTTATATATATATACATTCAGCCCTGAATTTAATGTCATATTCTCATGTCAGTGGTGGACTATCTAATTCTGTTTGAATTCCTATAGGCTATACTATAATAATATAATATAATAATAATAATAACTTTATTGCAGACCCATGATCCATATCACAAAATACACTTACTACTAAAAAAACTACTTAAAAAAACTATGATAGTTGAGAGGTCATCTCCACCCAACGTCGATATGTTGCCGTCATCATCAACCTGTCAGCCAGACTCACAATAATGGAGTTCTGTGACTGTGTCATCTTTTCTATCTAAATCACTCATTTGAGAAGTATGAAGCTAATTAATTCAAAGAAAATGGAACATAAGATGGCACTAAAGATTATCGAGATGAAATAATAAATCAACTTAAAAACGGCAGCCAAAAAGGGGATATAAAGGTTAACGTTAATGGATTGATCAACGTTAGAAATTGCGTGGTTGGCTTAGAAATTCGTGCGCTAGACTGGGCACTGATCTAACATGGCCTGCGGTCTGAGCACGCTCTGAAACCCACATTTACTGTTATTGTTTACAAGTACTTTATAAACTTAACTGGCTCGGTAATGTTGTATTTAGTACGCAGTACAAATGCTAAGGTAAGTCAGATACGATCATTAAATTGAGTAAAGAGTTTATTTTTTGCCGTACCTATAATGCATATATCCTATGGTGGTAATTGTAGCTTAGTTGGAAGTGGAACGGACTGCTGAGACGAATTTCCGCAGGTTCAAAAGCCAAGGGCACGCACTCCTGAGTTTCTAAATTTATGAATTCATTGTGAATTATCGCTTGCTTATTAGAGAAGGAAAACACCGTAAGGAAACCTACATACCTGAGTTCTTCATAAAAAATTCGAATTTTATGAAGTCTGCTAACCCACACTAGACCAGCGTGGTAGACTTAGGCCTCTCAGTATCAAAGGAAGCCCGTGCCCAGCAGTGGGACGGTACACAATACACAGATGATATTATTATTATTATTGTCCGGAGTCTGGATATGTGTACGGCAAATCGAAATAGCTTCGACACTATTAGCTGATGAAATGTGTAAGGGTGAAATATAGGTACAGGATACACCTCTATCTACTTCTGGCGAGGGAATGGCGTGGAATATGTACTTTGTAAACCCTTTGTTGAAAATTGAAGCGAAGAGAACACGTCACCATATTGTGGTTGTCTGTAAGAAATTGCCTCGAGTGATACGCGCGGCAATTGTACTTTTATCTCTATGAATATTTTGTAAATGTATTTCCCAGTGCACAGTAAAGAGTTAAAGAGTAGAATGGAATAGAGTAGATATAACTTGGTAAAAGTATCTAAATTATTTTATTTTCATTTACACTTGTACAACGTTAGCATTTTCAAAAATGACTTTTAAACAAATGATGTTAAGGAAAACGGAATGGTATAGAATGACAAGATAAAAATAAATAAATAGAGTAATATTTTTCGTAAATAGCTACAGATGTTGCTATTGTAAAAAAAAAACCGACACCTCAGTCCCGAACCCACACCCACACTGAAATACATTGAGGGTCTTTCGTTCGTACACCTGAGAAAGCCACTTCCAAAACAAAAAGTCATCTCAACTGAGCTTATTTGTCACCATCCCATACAAAATCTTATAAACGTAAAAGACACCAGGATCAAATGATTAATCCCGTGGTCGTAAATTAAAATCCTTAAAAAAAATCCATAGAAATGGGGAAAGAACACGACGCCACTCCCGCGAGAGCCGTCGGATGTTTACGAGCGGCTTTAAGTAACGGCGGGCGGGAAATAGTTTCATTTTACCTCACAGTTACAGTCCCCCAGTGAGTCGGTCACATCTATGAGGAATATTATTAAAAGCTTTTATATTCGGCTCGTAATGGCGACAGAAGTTTTGTGTTCTTTTATTGCTTTTAACTTCTTGAATTGACAGATGAGTTTGATAAGCAGGAAGATTATTGTAGTTTGTGAAGGGTGAATTCTGAGAAATGGGGTTTTGCTTTGATTCACTGGTGGTAGGTCTCCCATATGTAAGAGTCCGTCTGAGTGGGTACCAACGCAATTTCTATTTCTACCGCTAAACAGTAGTGTGCATGCACAGTTGTGTTTCGGTTTGAAGGAAATTGTAGCCAGTGTAACTACTGGACATAATGAGACTTAACATCTTATGTCTCAGGATGACGAGAGTAGTGGAATGCCACACAGTATTTTGTAACTCAAGGTCCTGGATGGTGTTGCTACTGTTTATGGGCGGTCGTACCGCTTAACATCAGGCGAACGGCATGCTCGTTTCGTCATTCAATGCAATAAAAAAAAGAGAAATCCCTTATTATTTTTTAATTAAATCTTTTATCTGAATGACGAGTTGTATATGACATTCTTACGTAATCGGGTTCTGCTGAAATCTTGTAACTGTGTTTTTGTTTGATAGTTCGTACATCAAATGGCCAGACTGCTTTGATAAAGGCACAGTACACATAATACATGTTTCACTGTAGCACAAAACTCCTGTAAATATACAATAAAATATACAGGAAGGGGGTAAATAATGTTCATAAATTTCTTCGGGGAATTCTAATTTTTAAAACGAATTCACATAGAATTCGTGGAAGCCACACGATTGTCTATGTTACGCACGTTTTCATTCGTACAGAATTTTAAGTAAGTCATTTTTTTACTTTAAAGTACAGTCAGTAATCTATTATGAGTCAGAGATTTTATTTTAATTAAAACACGAGCTTTGCTTCGTTGTTTTAAACTAATGTCGCATAAGCAAGCCTGGATTAAGAAATTCGAGTCTTTGAATCCGAATTTAAATTAATTTAGGTATCATTTGGGTGGTTGGGTAAAGTTATAAGTAATAATTACTAATTGTAGCACATGTTGTCGCTTGATATCTTCACTATTTAAACTTCCTTATACTATCATATCATACAGTGGACGATAGCCTAGTTGGCAACGGAACGATCTGCCGCGACAATGTCCGGAGGTTCAAAACCCAAGACACACACCTCTAACTTTTCGAAGTTATGTGTGTATTGTTTATCAATTATCGTTTGCTTTAACGATGAAGGAAAACATCGCGAGGAAACCTACATACCTAAGAATTCTCCATAAGAATCTCGAGGGTATCTGAAGTCCGCCAACCCGCACTAGGCCAGCGTGGTGGACTAAGGCCTAACCCCTCTCATTAGTAGAGGACGCCCGTGCTCAGCAGTGGGCAGTATATAATACAGGGCTGATTGCATTGCATACTATCATAAGTTTTTCACACATCTCTGTCAGCGTCAATGATCTTACGGATGAGAAGTAATCTGTTTTTTTAAATGCTTCAGTTATCCCTGCATAGGGGGGTGCACTAAAACCAGTTGTTTCGCCCACGGTAAGGTCAAGGTAAGGTTCTTATAACACTGAAATACTAGCGAATTCACAGCGAGCCGAAGGCGCCGCGCCGCTCGCTCGTCCAGTGTAATAAGATATCATTTACTTGACCACGCATGAAACTACACGGGTTTAGTGCACCTATGTTTCGTTAGACTTATGCTATTCGTATTGGGTGAAAATCTTACGAAATAGTTTCTATTTCAAGTCTTAACTTACTTCGTACTTTTCAATCTACACACGTAAAATGTTTCTATGTATGCCTGACCCGGAAATCCAATCTAGTAATTCTGTCACACTACCATTTTACCAAGGTGCCATTCATGCAAATGTAAAGAAGAAATATCGTACATAAATAATTTTCTGAATCTAGTAAATCAGTTACACTGTCATTAAATCAAGGAAGCGATAAGAAAAATATTAATAAAGTGAATTATGCAGCTATTAGCAAAAAACGAAACCAGTACATCAATTTATTACACGATATACTGCTATTAAACTAATGAAGCTATTAGAAAACTAATATTTCGCGATTCATGCGAAACCAATTGTAGTATACTAAGTGCTACTGGCGGCTTCGCCCGCGTGAAAAGTCCCTAAATCACTATAGTAATCCATAGCGCCATCTACTTAGAAAACCAGATTAGAAAACTCAATATTTCCCCGGAATAAATAGTAGTTCACACATATACACACATCCCCGAGGGGGTAGGCAGAGGCGCAACTTATCGGGCACAAATTCCAGACTCCAGGCTGATACTGAATAATAAACCAAACAATATTATAAACCCAATATAATTTTTGCCCAATCCGGGATTCGAACCCGAGACCTCAGCGCGGTAATCGTACCATAATACAACTACGCCACCAAGGCAGTCAAAATAAAAGTAGTATTTATATTAATTCAGGACATAGTCTACCCGTGTGCCAAATTAGTTCAGCGGTTTCTGAGTTAACTTCTAACAAACATTCAAATATTTTCACAAACATTTGCATTCATAATAGTAATAAGACTAAAATTATACAGTCGTACAAAAGGAACCAAAAACAAAGATTTAAAGTATCCATGTTTTACTTTTACTGTTCCTAACTTTAGACCTGAAAAGAAGTGCCTAAGTCACGGACCCTTTATTGCTCCATCTTCCCTTCTTGTTGTAACAGTAAGTCCTTTTAAGAGTACCATTTAGTAGGCAAGGTTAATCGTTGCGAAGATAAAACTTTTAACTTAAAACGAGAAGACAGAACCTATAACAATTAAGCGAGTTGCAAAACTTTTCCGCTTTCAATGTTTATTATGCTAAGAAGATTAACAACAATGTAAATATTTTATATTTCAAAGACTGTTTTACAGACGACGAAAATCAACTAAGCGGTATCATTTCGTTATATAGTAGTCCTTTTTTATGATTTAAATCGCACCATATATTTATCTCTCACTTTTCTGTCCCTATTTCCAAGCAAAAATCCTGATTAGTGAGAATTAACCCCCAGATGTGCAAGTCGCTTGACGCTTGCAATGGCAAGTGCTTTGACTGCCCATCAATATGCTACCAGAACCAAATAGACTATGGCATTGTTATTAATTCCCATTAAGTTATAATATGTAAAGTCTTGTAATGCCCAGTGATTATACTGATGGCAGTGTCCAAACGGAGCACATCAGGGCTTGTACTGATGATTTGTAGAATACGAAAATGTAGTGGGATTGTCCCAGACGGACTTAACCATAGGAGACGTACTTACCCAGTGAAGAAATTTTGTTGGAACTCTAAAAAATACTTACTGAGCTACATTTTTCAGTAATTACAACTTATGGGATTGTAGCAAATCGACGTAAAACATGTTATAAAACAATATTTTCAAACAAAATAATGGGCACGTACAGAACCCAAACACGAGTTCATGCAATTCAAAATGGCAATAAAAAGAAAATTACTATAAAAGAGCAATTTCATTGAAGCGAAATAACGTCTGCCCGAAAGAAAAATTAACAAAAAACCTTAAAAGCCTTTATTTTAAACACCACCGGCATGCGAAAACATTGTTAATTCGCCCCGGTCTGAACCAAATGGATATTTGAAGTGTTTCGTTCGAAACAGAAATATACTTATGGCGAATATTTTAAAGCAATTTCGTAGAAATTCGGTATATCGATAATTTAGATTTTTACACTAACTGCAATGCCTCGGTGGCGTAGTTGTATTACGGTACGACTGCAATGCTGAGGTCTCGGGTTCGATCCCCGGGTCGGGCACAGTGGTATTGGATTTTTCTATTCAGTATCAGCCCGGAGTCTGGAATTTGTGCCCGGTATGGCGATAGGCTCGCCCCCTATCACATCATGGGACGGAATACGCTTGGCGAAAAGTGGGTGCACTAGTTGCGCCTCTGCCTACCCCTTCGGGGATAAAAGGCGTGGTGAGTATGCGTAGATTGTTACGACAAGTTTTTAGCCTACTAAGTCACGTAACATAGAAAACCTAGCATATGAAATTTCCTAGCAATATCAATAATATATGCCACTAGTTGAAATTTTTGTTTGTGTAAACGCACTACTGGAACTACTGCTCTGATTCTACAAATACTTTCACTATTAAATGAAGTTACAGTGTCCGTGCAACAGACTATTTTTCATCCCGGGATCGGACTTTTAGGCCAGCGGAACAGCGAGCAAAACCTTGTCAATAGTACACACAAAACTAGTAAAACTGTGTTCAAAGTCAAAGGATATTGAAACCAATATTTTGTTAGGTAATGTTTTTTGTACAACTGAATGACGAGAGAGCAAGCTGTCTGAAGCCACGATGGCCTAAAAATAAAACCAATAATGTAGAAGACTTTGAACAACAAAGTTCAGCATGACCCTGGACAGGGGTTGCCATCTTTAAACATTAGATGTGTCATAATGTTCAATATTTACATTGGATAAAAATAGATTTTGTTCTATCCTTACATAGTAAAACAAAGTCCCGGCCGCGTCTGTTTGTCTACCTGTGTGAACGTGATAAACTCAAAAAGTACCAAACAGATTTCTATGAAATTTGGCTTGGAGATAATTTGAGACCCTAGGAAGCTATTTTTGAACCCGGAAAAAAATTCACGCGGGCGCAGCCGCGATTGAAAGCTAGTTACTAAATAAATAATTGATGAGCAATCCAAACAAGTCCTAGAATAATTTGGCTTGAAATGAGTACCTACATAGGGCCAGTGAATCAAGAAAACTAGTTGAACCTGATATTAACTGATTCAACTAATTGATAAATTATCAAAAGTTGTTTCAACTAAATTGATCTGTAAGACCCCAAGCGCTTAAGAAAACATTCGCTAACATTACACCGTTCCCCTTAACACCTGAACACAATTTAAAAGCCGCCAAGCACAAAGTGCATCCATTGGCATTCATAGAGTACCCATACGCTCACGTTTACGTTTGAAATACAATGGAAACTTTCTATCCGATATTAGTTTTCAATTTACCAACCCATCTCATTCGCTGGGCGATGAATAAGAAACACAGGGTAGTCGCACATGAGCGAACGTGTGGAGAGGGCTTTTTGCGTGATTAAATTACATGGTGCCATCTGCTAGAGAAAAGTGAAAACAAAAAATACATCGCCGCAAGAATTAAGTAGTGTACACAAAATGTAATGTTTCCTGGGCTCGCAAAACGTATATTTTTATGTATATATTATTATAGCATAATATTTTTGTTTATGGAACGATTTAATGTTTTTACGTCGAGTTTATTTAAGGAGGCCATTTTTAAGAGCAAGTTTTATATTATGTACAAATGACATGACTCATAATATTATTTTAATTTTAGATATAATATGAATCTATATTTATGTATGTTTATTTGTGAGTTTATATGTCTAGGTACCTCCGATGCACCTGCCTTGTTTATGTCTGCACCACCTTAGCACGACCTTAGGGTTGACTGGGAGTGAATGTCTACGGCATTAAGTCCGCCTAGATACATTTTTATATGGAGTGCATAAATAAAATAAATAAATAAATATGTCTTAGTTTTTATTACTTTGAAAAATATAATCTCTTTTATATAATTTTTATTTCAACTAACACGTGCTACATTTATGTTTTCTATTATATTGTATATTTCAGCAGTGTTCCAAAATACTTACAGGTTGAATGATATTAAGGTTGTCCATTTGTCACCATGACACGTTTATTTCTGAGCTATTTTTCGTAAAATGACGGCTCTCGTAATTGCCATATTTTGTTCAGAGCTGCGTAGAACCAAAGTATTACTCATGTTTTATAAATTATTAATATTTTTTCATTTCGTAACGCACTTTATACTTAGTGAAAAAAAAACAAATGAATACCGTAAGAGTATTTTTTTAAATTAATTATGCTTATTCTTAAATTAGCAAAAAAGAAAACCACATAGTTTGACAATACAACAAATACAAACGGCTAAACCGATTTCAATAAGGTTTCTTGGGCAAGTATAGGACTTAGACTAAGCCCATACTATATAATATAGTATTGTACGTTGCCTCGGTGGCGTAGTTGTATTGCGTACGAATTACGAGTACGATTTGCGCGCTGAGGTCCTGGGTTCGAATCCTGGGTCGGGCCAAAAAAATTGTGACTAGGTTTTTCCATCTTAAAAATTACTCAGTCGCAGCCCGGAGTCAGGAAGTTGGCGGTGTGATACCCCCGTGCCTCGAAAAGCACGTAAAAGCCGTTGGTCCTGCGCCTGATCTCTCTCCGGTCATGTCGGATTGCCGTCTCACCGGACTATGAGAGTGAAGGAATAGTGAGTGCACTTGTGTATTGCGCACACACTTGTGCACTATAATATCTCCTGCGCACCTGGCTGATCTCCGTTGAGATTGGCCGGCGTGGCCGAAATCGGCTAGGAAGGGATTATTATTGTACGTTATTTCGGGTAAATGTATTCTATAGCCTGTTCTTTATGAGAACAATAAAGTACCTACGTGAAAATACTTTATTTACTTCGATTTGATTTCTCTGGTATGCGTTTTACATATAACATACAATGAAATGTTGGGCGTAAGAAATTTTGCGTATATAACCACAAAGTAGAGGCAAAAAATGCCAGCAAATATGAAATAAAGACGATGGTAATTAAAAATTAATTAAATTATTCGTTAAGTAATTCAATTTTTATTTTCGATTCGACCAACTTCAAAATTCACCGATTTTTTCAAACACTGTGAATGTCGAAACGAAACAAATAAAGAATCTTTAAATGTGATAAAAAAATTAAGTACTTATTTATTTTTACTTAAATATAGACTAAAGATGCTGTGAAGTTGTTTAGTAGAGATAAATTTATTAATTAAAGTTGCTAAAAGTAATGAAAAATACGTTTTTAATCGAAATAGTAAAGTAAAAAAATCGTACTTTATTTTAAAACCATGGACTTTTTTTTCTACCGTTAAATAACCAATGTATTTTATTTGCACAAAAAAGGTGGCAACCCTAATGGGACTGCTCACATTAAGCTCTAAACTATTAAGTTTTGCGATTTTGTGCAAACGGAGCCGCAAGAAAAACATAGTTGGGTATTAAACTTTGTGTCTTCGAAGGATAGAACCGCGTCCATTTTTCCCAACTCCTTAACAGCGAGCAGATCAAAAGCAATAAAGACCAATGTTTGCGCCTGAAAATGATATCGTTTCAGACTTAGGAAACTGTTACATCAGATGTTGAGGACCCGTATAACAGTTATGCGTTTCTTTTGGAAATTGCATTAGTTTAGTAATTCGGAGCACATGAATTCGATTATCAGATAAAGAGTCTATGATTGGGTTTTTCTACTCAGTATCAGCATGGAGTCTGGAATTTGTGCCTGATATGGCGATAGGCTCGCCGTCTATCACATTATGGAACGGAATACGCGCGGCGAAAAGTGGGTGCACTAGTTGCGCCTCTGCGGACCCCTTCGGGGATAAAGGGCGTGAGTTCAAGAAAAAATTATGTCCAGCGTTTTATTCTAAAGAGGTAACTTGTCTTTAGTTTTATTATTAAAATTTGCTTCAATAAACCTGTGCCTAAAAGCTAACATTCCAAATCTTGACTTCAGAATATAAATATCATTTATATCATAAAACTGAAATACATCAACATTCAACACTCGTTTCGCAAATGCAACGGCAATTTTCAAAAACCACGTACCCTATCATCGGCTATGCGGTTTCTAATATAAAATTCTCCACTGTCCCTGTTTTTGGATACATTCCAGCTTGGTTTTTTTCTTCGTGACACTCATTTTTACGATTCCGTCCATCGACAATTTTTGTCGTATAAATTTACTTATCGTATTTCGTCGATACACGTTGTCAGAGAGCTGGTTTGGTTTAAGGAAATGGAGTGTTTTAGGATTATTATTGTATTTACAAAATTAAAATTCGATGTTTAATATCTATCCACTTTTGAATTGTAATCGGGTCAAAAAAAGTTTAGTAATTTAGTTGCTTTTTCTTCTCTGAATATGCCGTGTTCACTCTACCACCATTCATTTCTTTTCATTTTATTGAAAGATTCAGTGTGAGTATTCTTGCAAATTATTTAATACTTCACTCAGTTTTCAGTAGCATCTTTTACGCTACAGCCAAATCTGTTTACAGCACACCCATTCAACCACCCATTTTCATCCTCAGTTTTGATCATTGTAAGTCTAGGATGTCCAGGATTTCTACGTGCTCTAGAATTTAAGTGCCTACATAATTTAAAATCAAAGATGAGGAGCCAGCGGTGTCGTCAGCTTTGTGACAACGACATTTTGGTCAAGACTGTTCATGTTTATTTATTAGGGTTCATTTGGGTGGGGTCCTAAGCCTGCGCGCTCGGTTCGCTCGCTCCACATAAATTTACTTTACGATTTGCTCTGTAGCAAAATATTATCATTTTGGTAAACGATATATAGTGATTTGGGAAGAAATATTTGGATGCTATTTAGATGATTCATACTGTATATCTTATTTATAAGGGTCTTGGAGACGATTTCGAGTTCATAGTTTAGTTGATAACTGGTCCCATCGACTAGGTAATAAAGGTACGCCTTTCATTGAAACATTAATTTTGGGTCGCGGTTAGGGAGCGCTTACCTTTTAATTTTTAATTCCTGAATGTTGGCTAACGGGCAAGTATGTTGATTATAAAAAGAAATCTCCATAGCCCACGAGTAATATAAGTCAAAGTTGCGTTATTGAATTGTAAGAAAACATATACGATAGGCAATTATCTCTTTATTTAACCTCCAAAATTTAAATAAAGTGAAACAGGACAGTAATTCTCAGTGAATTGATTGATGCATATGTCAATAGTTGATTTGGTTTTTGTTTTATTATATACTAGCTTTTTCTCGCGGCTCCGCCCGCGTGAAGAAGTGTTTCCGGGATAAAAGTCCCGCTTTATATTTTCCCGGGATAAATGTAGCCTATATCCTTTCTAGAGTCTCAAACTATCTCCATACCAAATTTCATCGAAATCCGTTTAGTAGTTTCGGAGATGTGCACTAACAAACAAACAGAAAAACAGACAGAAAAAAATTATAAAAATCACTGATTTGTTTTCCGTTACTCTTCTTTAGTCACCCACTTTCTTTTTTAATCACATTTCTTTCAATATACAGACACATCGGAATCTACTGCTTTATTATAGTAAAAAATAGATAGATTGACTAGTCATTAATTTCATTGCCTATAAGATCAAGGTCCGTCTGGAAATCCTTGGGGGAGGCCTATGTTCAGCAGTGGACGTCATGTGGCTGATGATGATGATGATAAGATCAATATAATAATTTCATTTCAAACTTCGTAAGCTATTTCTAAACTACTTAAATTAACAAAATACAATCAGCATTAGCATGAAGATTTTAGTTCCTTTACAAACATTGTAACCCTGACGCTGGAATTACGCGTACAAAATGTAAAGTAAGTATCTAATTCCACCCGTGGGTCAATAGGAGCTTGTTAGAAACTCCTGTGTATACTATTTAAACTCAGTCAACGCCGCTCCGGTTACCGGGATTTATAACGTTTGTTAAATTACCAGATCAGATTAAATATTTGGTTGGAAATGATGAGGGTTTTTTGGTGTGGGTAAGGTTTTGTAGCAACGAATGTGGTTTATAAACTGATAGTGTTTGCTGTTTTGGTAATGTGACATCGAAGGGCATTGAGTGAAGCCTCTAATGTCTTATGATTAAGGATCTTCGAAACCATGCTGGTCAATTTCCATGCAGGTTAGAAAAACTTGGATCTTGAAGATTTATAGAAATATTTTCTAACAAGATTAATATTTTCTTATCAAATAACCTGCGGTAGGTAATGGAAACAAATGGGCCCATTTTAGCACTAACTTATCCACCAGCCGTCTATTTTTACGTAAAAAATTCATCAACAAAAAGCCTTGTAAATTTTTCATCCGTGCGTTTGTAAGGATTTATTGTGGATTCACAGCGTCGGGGCAACATCCGTAAGACCGTCATAATCGGGACGCCTAAAACTTCCCTGGGGAACCGGCAAAGCTGGAGTGTTATGAGAAAAAAATACTAGCGGATGAGATATGAAACTAGAAGCGTCGTGATGTATCAATTTTAGAACTTGTAGTGTTCTTTTTTAATCTCTAATGGTATTAATAGTTTCCTACGTAACCGTACTCTGTGTATTGTGCTAAACTTTAAATTTTTAGCTAGCAGCCTTTATGTCGAAACGAAAGAATTTGATGTCATGACAAATTGCTTTTTGATAATAAAATATAAGAAATTTAAGTTATGTATATTAAACTTGAGTTTATTTTGGATGCCTTGGGTCGGCAAATTTCAGCGGTCGACTGGCCACGCTACACGCCGCGGGCTCCGCCGTTATTCACGCCTCATATCTTTATAAACAGCACCGTACATTGCCATATGTTAGTGTTTACTCTTACGATGACGAAGGCCGCTGTACGCGCCGCCGCTCTGTAAACGGAAAATCGCCCGACGAGTCGCGAGACACCACGCCGTAGGCGACGCGCGACTCCCCGTGTCTTCGTAAACGAGGCCTATGTCGGCCAGCGCGGTTGACCAAAAAGCCAAAATATTTCAAGTAAAAATAGTTTTTGATAATATTTGGTCTTAGATACATACAACCGCGTACATTAAGTCTAACATACAATGAAACCTATGTTACTAGGTCGTAAGTAGCTTTCTAGTAAAATAAATTTTAGAATCAGTTTAGTAATTCCAAAGAATATGTCTTGGAAACTAGCAAACTCCACTTATATTTTTAGTTTATCATATTAAATTATAAGCCACATATCGTATCTCTAACTCTCCAACGGTGTACCTTATGCTGCGCCTTAAAACTCAATAATAAAGTTCACATTTTATGAACCCCAGCGAGATTCGGTCCGCGCACCAACTCCATACTTTACGGTGATCCGGTCTTACAGGGTTTCATGGAACATGTATTATTAAATACACCAACCCTAGTGGAAGTCAAGGTTATCTATTTAAGGGTGTTGGTGAATTTTTAAACGTTTTATGGTGGTTGATATTTGAAATAGGAACTAACATATTAGAAGTCGGTTAAAAAACCAGTTGACATAAGAATGTGATAAATCTTTCTTAGCTCCACCCTTCTCGTTTTCAAACTCTTGAACCTTGGTAACGTATCCAAAAATCCTGTAGCGTTTCTGGATAGTCATGAGCAATGATGATATTTCTGCGCTTTCTGGTCAATAAAATCAATACAAAACGACAATACATTTAAGTCTTTGTTGTGGTCATTTATTTTTAGGTTATAAAAATCTTTAGCTTTAAAATATTTCCTCGTTAAGTAAACAATAGCTCATTAGGTTTCATAAATAAAGGCTTTAATAAAAAGTCAAAACTGTTAATTCAAACAGAAACAGTGATTCCAAATGGAAAATTAAAAACGTAATTATTCCATGCCTTTGTATTGTTATTTTGAAATGTATGGAATTTTACTCCAATATTATTGCGGTTGAACGGCGCGCTGTACCCGCGAAACGTGTTCACGCGATCTCATTATTTATTCATTGGGTATTAAACGCTAAATTCGCCTGATCAAAGATCTGATAGGCCCAAATTATTTCTAATAGGCGCACGGGCTTTGGACTAACACGAGTTCAATGTAAACACATTTAATAAATCAAATTGTGCGGTTTCATGTATTATGTATTGCGCAACAGTCAGGATTAGGTAATTATAGTTGTTTGATTAGACAACCAGTGTAATTAATTCTCGATTGTGAAAATAATTTGTTTACTAGAGTTCATCCCGGATGAATGTTGACAAAAAAGTGTGAATTAATCTGAGGAGGAATCAGTCTGAGGATTTGGCACAAAATTACCCTAACTGGAATTGAGACCCAGGACTTCTCAGTGCATATATCCAGAATACCAATGAGAAAGCGTGTCCATACTATATAGTACCAAAATACCAAACTCCATATCAAGTTTCAGCAAAGTGATGTTTATCATTTCCGTCGGCGTACTAAACTTGTAAGAAACATGTTAGGGAATTTTCCCATGGCGGTAACCGCTCATCCGCGACCGCCCCTTGCGGTTCCCTTTACGACTTTTTCACTGTTATTGCCGTTTTTATTCATGTTTCTGAATGTTTATTGAGAATATTTTTGTTAATCTCCCCCAGTCTGAATGGTCTGATTTCTTTTTGAATAATGAATGCATTAAAATTTTAATCGTGAAGAAAATGGGGAAATACTTGGGTAATGTATACTTATATTATGAAGAGGAAAGATTTGATTGTTTGTTTGTTTGCATTGAATAGGCTCCGAAACTACTGAACTGATTTGAAGTATTCTTTCACCAATATAAAGCTACATTATCAGCGAGTAACATAAGCTACTTGTTATCCCGGGGAAATATAAAGCGGGACTTTCATCCCGGATAAACTCATTCACGTGGGCGGAGCCACGAGCAGAAGTCTATTATGAATAAAGATGTATGTATATAAGATGAACGTGTAACATTGGTGGCATAATTAATTATTGGTTACATTGTTTTGAATTATAAATGGATTTTATCAGTAGTAGAGTTGTGTGTTTAGCGCTGGGATTTAAAATAATAAGGAGCTAATAATATTAATATAAATGGTGGGCCGGTTTATTCGTTTCTGCATTAGCTATTATATGTATATAATATCATGGCTCGTTATGAGCAGTATATGACTTCACATGCATTATGAAAAAGAGCAAAGAGCATAGTTGAATACTATGAGATACGATAAGAATGAATACGATGAATACTATAAGTGGACGATAGCCTAGTTGGGAATGGAACGGTCTGCCGAGACAATGTCCGGAGGTTCAAAACCCAAGGCACACACCTCTGACTTTTCGAAGTTACGTGTGTATTGTTTATCAATTATCGTTCGCTATAACGGTGAAGGAAAACATCGTGAGGAAACCTACATACCTGAGAATTCTCCATAAGAATTTCGAGGGTATGTGAAGTCTGCCAACCCGCACTAGGCCAGCGTGGTGGACTAAGGCCTAAACCCTCTCAGTTGTAGAGGAGGCCCGTGCTCAGCAGTGGGCAGTATAGCATACAGGGCTGGTGGGATGATGATGATGATGAATACTATGCTTTTATTATTCAAAACACCGTGGAGGGTGCTGTAGTGACAGTACAACATAGGTCCATTACCTATAGGAGTTGGAGGGAGGTATTGTACTTACCACTAAAATAGTTATACATTTCTTCAATTGTTTCTATAAAAGAGTAGTTTTTAAGTTTATGACCTAACTAGTTAATAACTGTTTCTGCGAACTAGTTAATAATTATCGTTCGCTGTTACGGTGAAGGAAAACATCTTGAGGAAACCTACATACCTGCGAATTCTGTATAAGAATTTCGAGGGGTATGGGAAGTCTGCCAAGCCACACTAGGCCAATGTGGTGGACTAAGGCCTGAACCCTCTCAGTAGTGCTCAGCAATGGGCAATATATAATACAGGGCTGATTGCATTGCACTGCATTGCAATTGTGTCTAAATATAAAAGTTATATTACCTATGGGTGTAACTCGTCACGGAGGGGAGCAAACTCACCAATCTACCATTCATAAGGTAACAAAACAAATCCAAAGCCGTACATCTCTATTTAAAACGTGGGCGTGAATTCATACATCTTCGAAACCACGCATGGGCCCAGTCACGTTTATACGAATAAATCTCGACGTCAAACAGATTATCCGCAAAGAGGCTGCGATGTTAACTCACGTGACGTATCCGACACGATTAATCGTCGCGTGATTTCAAACGGGCTCTGGATTTATTAGATCTTACATCTTGTAATATCCAACGTCTGAAAAAGGTTGTTCTCAGTAAGTTTTTTTATTAATTTTGTAATTTTAAGGAGGAAAATTCCTAACTGGAATTGGGCCTTGGAAAGAAGCATTTTTGTGTTTCGGTTTGAAGGACCTTGTAATTTTAGGATAATTTCTGGGTAATATCAGGCTCATCAACTAAGTAACAAGTAATTGTTGCTCGCAGCTTATCTTGCGTAAAAATTCTTTCCTTCTACAAAAGTCCCGAAAACAGTGTACGACGCCAGTGTACGACGCCAGTGCCATCTATTTAAAAAATCTAATAATGCCATTATTTCCCATGGAAGCACATTACCGGGATAAAAAGCAGCCTATGTGTTTATCCAGGACGACAACTTAGACACTTCCGCCAGAGGAAGCCCGCAGTCGTCCCTAATGCGCCGAAGATGGCCACTGCGGAGTTTTGGTTGTTATGCCGTGCGTTGTACATAGGTTAGGGACTCGGCCCGGCGGTCGCCCGATAGTTTCATCTCTCCGGGCGGCTCAACGTCGGGTCGTAAGGCACAGTGAGCCCAACATAACCGCTCAGTCGCCCCCCTTAAAGGCTGGGCGGTAGTATACGTCACTTTCTCCGCAAAAACAAAAAAGCAAGGACATGATCTAACAAACATCCAAACATTTTCACAAAATTTCCTATTAATAATATTAGTAAGATTAAGCATCTGCTTATAAACCACGGTAATTATGACCAGTAGTAAAACCACCGGTGCCTCGGTGGCGTAGTTGTATTACGGTATGACTGCAATGCTGAGGTAGTGGGTTCGATTCCCGGGTCGGGCAAAGTGATATTGGGTTTTTTAAAATTCAGGCCCGCAGTCTGGAATTTATGCCCGATATGGCGATAGGCTCGCCCCCTATCATACCATGGGACGGAATACGCTTGGCGAAAAGTAGGTGCACTAGTTGCGCCTCTGCCTACCCCTTCGGGGATAAAAGGCGTGAGTGTGTGTGTGTGTGAAGTAAAACCACCCGTCAACAATTACTGTACCTATTTCACCAACCAGGGACAGTAAACCCGTCTCTATTAAAACAAAATAACCCCACAAGATTAAAGGTACCACAGTGGCTGTATACACCTATCCTTATCTACCAAGCTATATTTTTTGCACGCTTAAATGGGCCGGCCGGGCTTACGGGAGATATTTATGAATCCCATGGTTAGATAGGAACATATAATATGTATGCAATAGAAATAATTGTTCCAAGAAAATATTATGTGAAGGAACAAGATATTTTAAAATAGCTAACATTTGTACCAGATGTCGCCTTGTATATGCTTCGTTTTGGATACGAGTCTCTCGGGCTGGGATACATTAGGAAAAGGCTGGAATTTAGACAGTAAAATTGGTATTAGTATCTAAAGAATGTCAAAATTCGTAATGTTTGCCAGAAATCTTAAGTTCTACATTTAGCTTTAGGAGTGATGAGTACCAACAAAATACCTCAGAAATATTTTTAAATAACAAATTATGAAGCAAAAAATTTATTATTCTTTTAGACACTAACATAAAATACACACACACTCACGCCTTTTATCCCCGAAGGGGTAGGCAGAGGTGCAACTTGTGCACCCACTTTTCGCCGTGCGTATTCCGTCCCATGATGAGATAGGGGGCGAGCCTATCGCCATGTCGGGCACAAATTCCAGACTCCTGATACTGATTTTAAAACCAAATATCACTTTGCTCGACCCGGGAATCGAACCCAAGACCTCAGCATTACAGTCACAGCGTAATACAACTATGCCACCGAGGCAGTCACTAAAATAACTCAACATTTATACCTATTGTACACCTTAATCTAAATAGCCTTATTTCCCAACTACCCAATCAACTTTCAAAGGATCGAAAATATTACAAAATGTTTTAAAGCAATCCCTTATCGCATCGCCCAAAACATAACACATAAAAAGAAATTGAATGTGGCAAGATGGCGGCCGCGTCACGTGGCACCAACGGCGTGTTAAGGACCTTTATTTAGAAGTCATCGGCGTGAGTGATACAAAACAGTTTATCATGGACCGTGTTCGGAGCGTGTAGTAGGTTTGAATTTATGCGTTTTATTTTTCTGCTTTTGAATATAGGATTTTTTATATACTGCCAGTGGCTGTTATGGATTCCAGGGATTTGTATTGACATATTATGCCGACGGCAACACAATGTTTTATATTAAATATCACTATATTTTACACGTAGTTTTTCATTATAAAATTGTATGTATTGATGAAAATTGCGTTAAATTTTTAGTACTAACCATGTATTTTTAACAAGTATACTAACTTAATAAATCCAGTGCAGTACTCAGATGTATGTAACTAAAAAAGAATCATTTGTATGTGTTTTCACACCTAATGTGTTATTTCCTGAGAAATATTTTTTCACGAGAGTGCAGCACAGCATGATAAATAACCTCAAAGTCTCAGAATGACGAGCGTAGTCCAATGCCTCGCCGAGCTCCGTATGTGATGATTTTGGATGGTGCGACTACTATTTATCAAGCAGTTACGAGAACCCTCGCACACGACACCAAGCGCATGTACCAAGCAAAAAAATAAAAATATATAGCCTACGAGCTTTTGCCCGCGGCTCCGGCCGCGTGAATGAGTTTTCCCGGGATAAAAGTCCCGCTTTATATTTTCCCGGGATAAAAAGTAGCCTATGTGTTGTATATGTATGTATTAATCCAGGACATAATCTACCCGTGTGCCAAATTTCATAGAAATCCGTTCAGTAGCTTTTGCGTGAAAGAGTAACAAACTTCCATACATCCAGACATCCATACATCCATACTTGCAAACTTTCGCGTTTATAATTAGTATAGCCTATAACCATCATAACATAATTAATACGAATTGATATACACCCCATTTGTCAAAATCTGTTAAATAGGAGCAACGCTTGGGTGGAGCATAAAATGGACACATACATACGGTGTTAAAATCATTAACATTCCTTGTTTCGTTGTAGTTGGGTAAATTCTTGATCTAAAGACCATTTCCTATAAAGGAAACCATCTAAGTACACCGGTACATGTAATAAAATGGAACAGCATTATAAAATATATTCGGGAACGTTCATGGTGTCGTTAAACGTATAGTGAATACAGAACTTGTCAAAGTAACTTTTATGTTGTATAAAGTTGCTATTTTTATGTTTATGGTGTGGGTACTTTGATATGAAATGTTGGTAGTGCGCTAGTTCTAGCGGGTGAATAAGTTGACGCGTTTATTCCCAAAGGAGTACGTATATACGCAACTGGTGAATCAAAAAAGAACGTAATAAAACATAATCCAGACAGTCTCCATGGCGCAGGAGACAATGATATGCGGACATTGAAATGAAACTACACAACGTAACATTCGCGTGAATATAAGAAGTCATTATAATAATATGTGGAGTAAGCCTAAGGGTTCAACACTTCAAAAACCTTATATAATCTCTAACTATTTAGGGTCTGGTTTTTGAAACTAAAATATTCTCTTCGTTCCTGGACCCCCGAGACAGAAACGTAGATTCACATAAGAACTATCCATGACAGTTCTATTATTATATTTAAGCGCGAACATCTAACTTTTATGAAACTTCAACATTCGTACAAGCAAAATAGTTGCTAACAGCCGAGAATGAACACCGAACACCTCATTAAACTACGCGACAAAACGCAAATTCAAACAGCACACACCTAGAAGGAGCCATCTTCAAATCCTCGAGATTACACACACACACACACGCGTGCCCCACACAAACACGGTGGTATGAAGTTGCATCCGTAAACACGGGTAAAGACGTCTCTTGTTAGGCAAAACTAAGTGCGTTGTTGAGCTAACATGTCACTGTCGACTGAGGAACTCTCCAGACAAAGGGACGCGAGGGAGTCTAAAAAATGCGGCTGATAACCTTTGTGAGTCTTCATTTACCTGTGTGATGTTTAGGTTAAGATCAATGTAATAATATCCTGTTGAGTCTGAATAGAACTACTATTCAGTATTTTGAGATAATACACCAATAAATTCAATTTTATGTTTCGTCCTAATTTGAAGATGTTTACCGTATTAAAGAATAAAGTAACGTCGTGTTCAAAGTGTCAATAAATAACATTTGCAATTTGCTATTCATACATTTTTTTGTTTATCTTTTCTTGATTATTTCAAGGAAGGAAGTAATTGATATAATAATCGTCATTGAAATTATCAATTACTTAAGTAATAGTCTTTACCCATTGTTGGTACAATAATTGTTTTTTTTTTTTTAACTTTATAGTATGAGATGTGTTTTTGTTTTCCGTGTGCAATATTGTACCGATAATAAATTTCTTCTTTCTTTCTTTCTTTTCTTTTCTTTCTTACGCTAAAGGAACGGATACCATAAAACTTCATATTATTTTGAAGAAATTAATAGTAAACCAAGTCCCATTAAAATATTAATTATTAATTTTACGACAGCACGTAGTCTCACAACACAATACATTTTATAAACAGTGGATAGAAAATCTTAATTCGCCGTCTCCGGATTTTCAACAGATGTATCTACTCGCGGAGCCGCTAAGCAGATTTCACGCTCTGAGGAGCCACTGAAGAAGAAGTAGGGGGAACGAAATTAAATTCTCAATGTTGTTGAACGTTTGTATACAGTAATCCTTAAAGAAATAAGTCTTAAGACTAGGGTGCGTACGAATAAAGCTAAGCCTTCTTTTAGTTCCAGTATGTTGTTATAGAATAAAAGTATTTTTATTTGTACATAAATAAATCGGAATAATCCTAGATTAACTGGTGCGAATGTAGCTTGAAATCCACCTTTACATACATAAGAAGTTAAATGAATAAGTTATTATGTATAAAAATCATCACAAGCTATTTTCTATTCTTGCTTAGCATATAACTATTCTCGCGATTCCAATCGCTTTAAAACCTGCTGATATCGTGCGGGAAAAACTCTTCGTAGGGGCTCGTTCCGCCGAGTTGCATTTCGAGGTCAAACGATGTATATTACATCTAAGCTTTGGTGCAGTTCTGTCAAATGCCGAGATTCAACGTCGTCGGTACACATATTTGCCCTGCTTTTAACATCAGGTGCAGAGAACTTACTTAACTATACTCAGTAAAAGTATATTACACAGTACCCTCTACATAAGTTTCGTGTTCGTGTAATTTATTAATAGAGACAAATCAGCATATAGCCAAAGAAATAATATAAAAATCTTAAATATTAATTAATCTAGATGATACTCAGGTGGAATACAATAAAAATAAAAGTTCCAAAAATATGTTAACATAAATTCCATCCGATACTCCAAAGGATGTGACCTGACCTGTCCAGCTCAAAGTCAGTATAAATAACTATAAAAAATCAAAATTAAATAATCGTTACATGCTAATATAAAAATCGTAAATGTGTACGGATGATTGAATTTTAGAAGTAAACACAACCGCTGAAAGGATTGGGATGAAAATTGTCACACCTAGATAGATTGAAATGTACTAAGGGCATAATATGATAGACAATAAGTTCTCTCTAACAACACGCTTTAATTACTGTGACCGAAATAGATTTTAATACACACCTGATTTAATAGCAGATATAGCTCAAAACTCGCTTGTCCACTATATGCCAACAACGCATACTCTCATATTTCGGCCACACAATGCGCAGAAACGATGAAAATTTGGAAAAACTGATTGTGGTGGGGAACACCGAAGGCAAGAGATCGCGCGGTCGTTCATCAACAAGATGGACTGACCAAGTAAAAGACTCATCGTCCTCTAAATTCTACACAGCCGTAAGAGACGCGCTGGACAGAAACCGGTGGAGGCAGATCATCCGCTCCAGATATAACCCTGATGCCGACCACGATCCTCAGACATGAGGGACCGACCAGAGAGAGATAGCTCAATTATGAAACATAATATCAAGTTCACTAGGTCACTAAACAAACAAATACAAGCCCACTACAGCTAGAAGACAAGTGGCTACAGTCATGACAAATGTTCTGTTATTTCGTTGTCTTATTCGTGCAGAGACCGCTGAAAAACATGATACATCGCCACTATTCATAACAATGACGGGGCGGCGGGAAAAAAAATCAACGAGCTTATATCTGAACTGGTCAGGTTTAGGGATACCGTGTCGAAATTCGAAAATAGGTCGCAAAAATCCTGGCCATTTGGACTTCAGATGGTAGGTTTTCAATTAAAAATCGTAGGATCTGAGGTAATCCAGTTGCTGTGAAGTATATATTCTACAATATATCGCACTTTTGAAGTCAAATCGTAACTGAGTAAATAAATAAAAATGTAAACGTTTAAGAATTATAATAATTATTATAATTCTTAAAAACCCCCTACGCATTATCGATCGGTCACGTGATCCTGACGCGAGTTTAACATTTTATACCCATCCCAAAAGTGCTCAACGCCGCTAAAGAAGTTTTCACTTCAAAAATACAACAATTGAGTAATACCATCTTTCTTAACAATACTAACCTAAAACACAACATGAAAAAACATCTTGAACAATTGCATTTGGTAACGGTTGGTCTTTAAAGATGCGATATGGTAATTTAGTTAATAGTGCTTCTGTACACATACGTTTACCAGTTACTATTTCAGTGCAACCAGTAAATTCACGGCCCGTAAATAATTTAGTGCCATTATGTCGAGCCTAACACATCAGGCATAGTCTAGTTGGGAGTGGATCGGACTGCTGCAGACGAATGTCCGCAGGTTCAAAACCCAAGTGCACGCACCTGTGAATTTTCTAAAGTTATGTGTGTATTCTTTGTGGATTATCGCTCGCTTTAACGGCGAAGGAAAAACATCGTGAGGTAACCTGCATATCTGAGATGTTCTCTATAAGAATTTCGAGGATATGTGAAGTCTGCTAACCCGCACTAGGCTAGCGTGGTAGACTAGGGCCTAAACCCTCTCAGTAGTAGTAGAGGCCCGTGCCCAGCTGTGGGCACTGGGTAGTATACAATACAGAAGTGGTATGGTATGGACTATGGTATGGACATCAGGCAAAAACTCTAATCCTGCCCATCTACAAATTAAAAATCCTACAACAATATATTTCCTTCTTGAACCTGATAACCACTTCCGAGACCTGACTGGTTTATACGTACAGCGATAAATCGATAAATTTCCTGCCGTTCAATAAATCTTTTCCCGGTTTCCCAATTCCCTCCTTAAAGGTCAAGTACGCGCTCACTATTCCTTTTGTTTTTGTTCATTATGGTAACCATAACTACATCCAAGACCTGACTGGTTTATACGTACAGCGCCACTACAGCGATAAAGCGATAAAGTTCCTGCCGTTCAATAAATCTTCTCCTGGTTTCCCAATTCCCTCTTTAAAGGTCAAGTACGTGCACACTATTATTCCTTATGTTTTTTTTTTCATTATAGTGACCACTTACCATTCGATGATACTTTGATATTATAAAAATGTGGGTGCGTGTACTTATGTACGCGCGTGAGAAGTTATACTTCTTTGGCATAATAAAAAAATAGTTTTTAATTGCATGCAAATAATTAATTACAATAAAATAATAAAAGGGTTAGAAAAAGATAGTCAACAGAGTCAATAAAGTTCAGTTTAAATTTGAAAAATTAAATAAATTATTTATTTTTGAAATATTAATTATTTTCTCAATGTAATATTCACTTTTTATTTTATTCAAAGAATTTTTATTAAAACAATAAAAGACCTACGCTGAGTTTCTTGGTGCTTCTTCTCAGGTCAGTGGGCTTTTTCAAAGCACTGGTAGAATCTTTAAATGATAAAAATATTGTAAAAATGACTTTGTTTATTTATTATAGAAATGTTTATAATTTTCTAAATTTAATAATTAATAAGTAGTGCAGGAATTATGAATATTAAATTAATCCGTTTTTAATTAACCTAGTTAGTTTCACCGATTCTTAATAACGTTCATTCAACCTGTTAGTTTTGTGTTACAGTGATGCGCGCGCATCTTAAAATTTCACTCTCATCATTTTTTCACAACGCGCCTAAAGAATTATAGCTTCAATAATTTAATTTAAATATAATATCATAGATTTAAATTAGTATTTTAATAACAATATTGTAACTCTTACCGGCTTTCATAAAGTTAGCAAAATCAGGACAAAATTTAGCATTTAATTAAAATCATAAATTTCTCGCAAGTCATTATGAATTGATCAGTTCTGAGCGGATGCTGCAACAATACCTTAATATCGACGATACACTTCAATATATCTCTGGCGAGGAATATTAAACGTTGCAGCTTTGCTTTATGGGGCATCGAGTGGCGCGCGTTCATCTATGAAGGGTAACCATGGGTTCTTGGTAAAGGAGGACGCTCATCGAACCTCTTTATCTGTGAAAACGTACCATGGTAGCAAATCATTAGTTTTATTATTTATGTGAAAATTCCAACTATACTGTTTATCTTACCACTCGAGTGTTGTCACTGCTATGCCGTGTAAAAAAGAAATAATAATTACATTTTACTTCCTCTTAAAAACCTAACTTCTAAACTTACATAATACCTTCATACATTTTAACTATATATCAAAGCGATGACGTCAGCTGCGGATTCATAAAACCCAGTGAGCATCAGACGTCGCTGCGAGGTCACTTCACAATTATAAAACGGAGTATACGAGCGTAGCCGTTGCGAGGAAGGTGACCATACGTCCGGATAAGCTAAGTTATACCCGGACTTCTGGCCTTCTGTCCGGACTTTTTGGGAGTTAATATATAAGAATAAATTCAGTGGTAAATTTGTAGTGTCCTATGATAGGGAATGATAAACAAGATCTCTATCCTATCGGGGGACAGATTGGTGATGTACACATGTACTATTTAGGCTTGTGTCTAACACTTCGTAGAATTCTATTTGTTTGTTTTTACTGTCGTAAGTATAAATTACACAATCCATTTATTTACTTTAAAAGTTACTGATTATTTATTCCAAAATCACACCTGTATTTCAGCACGAGCGTTGGATAATTTGATTTTTGACTTAAATGTTTCGAATGTTTTAAATGTCCTGTCTATTTAGATTTTTCCTCAAAAATAGTCACCCTATTCGCGAGGTCACCACGAATTTGTTAAACTACACTTCAAATGTTTGGGACGCTTGTGCTAGGTCACTTCACAGTTTTAAACTCGAGCACCTAAAAGACAGCGTATATTATGATTTTAATAGTATTGGTTGGAATATTTAGTAGTTGTTAGGCACTTTTATAGGAAATATTTTTTAGTATTAAATATCTTTAAAAAAATCAATGGCCCCATGGCGCGAAGCTGATGCTTTATAGTAAAGTTATATGACGTAAACCGATTCTAAAATCGTAGCGTGATTTTATTATCGTAGTGCGCATGTGTGATGTGGCTTTAGACGATTTGAAAAAATATTAAAACTAAACCATCAATACATTATACATCATATTAAAAACATAAATAGCCACATAATATATAAAACACGAGCGAATTAAAGGTATATTGAGTGTAAAATATATTTCTACCGCCAAGCAGCAGTGTGCATGCACTGTTGTGTTTCGGTTTTGAAGGACATTGTAGCCAGTGTAACTACTGGACATAATGAGACTTAACATCTTATGTCTCAGGATGACGAGCGCAGTGGAATGCCACACAGTAGTTTGTAACTCAAGGTGTTGGATGGTGTTGCTACTGTATATGGGTGGTCCGTGGTCGTATCACTTACAATCAGGCGAACGGCATGCTCGTCTCGTCATTCAATGCAATAAAAAAAAAGATATAAATCACATTGAGGTAATAATACATTTTAATGATCAGTTGTACTAATTCGCATGGTCATTTCGAGGCTATGTGACGTTAATGTAACCCAGAATACAACCTTGTTGCGACGTTCTATAAAATTACATACGATGCGACGTGCCAACATTATATAATTATGCAAATGCTCATGTATTTTCATAAATAAATTAACAATTTAGATGCGAATCAATTCGCTCATCCATATCTATTGTGGAGAAATGCATTTCAAGAACTATGCAATGCAATGAGCCTTGTAGTATATACTGCCCACTGCTGAGCAAGGGCCTCCTCTACTACTAAGAGGGTTTAGGCCTTAGTCCTCCACGCTGGCCTAGTGCGGGTTGGCAGACTTCACATACCCTCGAAATTCTTATGGAGAATTCTCAGGTATGTAGGTTTCCTCACGATGTTTTCCTTCACCGTTAAAGCGTAAAGAATATATTGAATATGCTGAACCTACTTGGTCTAAATGTAAATCAAAATTATTATTGTTAAAATTAAAAACTGTTATGGAATTTGCCATTACTTTTGCATTTATATACAAGTACCTACCTACTCTGTGATGGAACTGTAATAATATAATATCATTAGGTATGTTTATAGGATGTAAATCATAAGTATTAGTATTAAAAATAAAAACTATTATGTAATTTGCCATTACTTTTGCATTTATATACCTACAAGTACCTACCTACTCTGTGATGAAACTGTAATAATATAATATCATTATGTTTATAGGATGTAAATCATAAGTATTACTGTTAAAATTAAAAACTATTATGTAATTTTCCATTACGTTTGCATTTATATAAAAGTACCTATCTACTCTGTGATGACACTGTAATAATATAATATTGTTATGTTTATAACATTCTTAGTGGATAACGGTGTTGGTTGTGTAGTTAGTTAAACTTCATTGTTCGATTTCTGTTTTTTATACTTTATTCTTTATTACACAATTGTTTGTTATCCTAAATAAAGAGAAAAAAAAAAAGCGAACGATAATTGATGATCAATACACACGTAACTTCGAAAGTCAGAGGTGTGCGCCTTGGGTTTTGAACCTCCGGACATTGTCTCGGCAGACCGTGCCATTCACTTACTAGGCTATCGTCCACTTTCAAGAACTATACGCTGGTTAGTTCTAAATCGTGGCTTGAACACATTTTCTTTCGTTGATTTTTTTAATTATTTGCGGAAGAGTTTATTGAGTTTATGCGTTTGCTTGTTAATAATAACGCTTTGACCCTAGAGTTATTAAAAGTGACAGACATTTTAATATGGCGACGCGGTGTATTCTTATAACAATTTAACCTTTAGTCATCGGAATACAGCCGAGCTAATGTAAGCTAATCCTTGAGCTGTAGATAAGATGCCTTTCTACAACAGTTCACGTTAATAGAAAACAAAAAAATGTATGGGAATGACGTATCTTTGCAATAAACTTATCGATCGATTTTGTCATTGCCATATATTGTTTTTTGAAGGCAGATGGGGCAAAAAAGTTTTTGCGCGGAGACCACGTACTGGCGAGCGCAGCGTCGGCCGTCCACCTGCAAGGTGGACAGATGACTTGATAAAGGTCGTAGGAACACGCTGGATGCAGGCCGCTTTTGACAGGTTCGTCTGGAAATCTTTAGGGGAGGCCTATGTTCAGCAGTGGATGCCATGTGTTTGATGATGATGAAGATATATTTTTTTGTTTTATATTTGCGTTGTAGTCTGTCGAAAGCCGTTGGCTATAGCTGCTTAATGTCAAGGTGGTTGTTTATTTTGTTTTCATTTCCGCATTGCTTACCATCAGACGAACGGCATGCTCGTCTCGTCATTTAACTGCAATAAAAAATAAAATCGCCCTAACCTTTTGCATAGAGACACTCGCTACTTAAGTTTAGTAGTGCATATATGGGTTGAGATCGTGCAGGCCTAGGTTCAATTTGGAAAACTTCAAATGTGAGTTTCTCGATTCGAAAGGTATTATGCAACTAATTTGCGGGGCTTAGGATTTGTACCCAATACGGCATAGACTTCATCCAAATTCAGATGGAAATTTTAATTCAATTTCAATTGTTGACCAAAGATGTTACATTTTATTATCTCTTCTCTCTCTTTCTCTTCTTCAGCCTTTACTGAACATAGGCCTCCCCCAAAGATTTCCAGACCAACCTGTCAGATCTTGGAGTATCCAAATGTACATGACCGGTCTTCTGCTTAACTATTTAGGAATAAAGTTCTAAGCTTATGCAGGTGAGTATTCAGAGGTCTGAGAGTACCAAAAGGTACTTTTTACTAAAATGCACGATATTAATCCAAAGGTTCATTGTCAGAGCCATGAACAAACTAATAGTAAATACTTCCCACTGTGGACAAGGCGTTGGAGGTATGTCGGAGGTTCGGAGGTTTGGCGTGGGGCCAGCGCGGCGGAAATTAGGACGGTCATACATCAACGGTGAATTATAAAGGTTCAACAGAAAGAATCATTATGCGACACGATTTAGTGTGTTACTTGGTTTATATGTTGAAAGTGGAGTATTTTATCATAGCTTGATATTTTTGTACACTTTTTTGTATTTCGTCAACACAGTCCGTTCCACTCCCAACTAGGCTATCAACGCTTATTAGAGAAATGTCCACAGGTTCAAAACCCAAGGGCTTCCTTTGACTTTTCTAAGTGATGTGTGTATTTTTGGGAATAATCGTTTGCTTTAACGGTGAAGGCAAACATCGTGAGGAAACCTGCATACCTGAGAAGTTCTCTATAAGAAATTCGAAGGTACGTGAAGTCTGCCTACCCGCTTTAGGCCAGCGTGGTGGTCTAAGACCTTAAAACATTCTCATTAGCAGAGGAGACCCGTGTCCCGCAGTGAGACAGTATATACAGTGGGTTGGTATTGTATCATCATCATCATCATCAGCCACATGACGTCCACTGCTGAACATAGGCCTCGCCAAAGATTTCCAGACGGACCTGTTAAAAGCGACCCGCATCCAGCGCGCTCCTGCGACCTATATCAAGTCGTCTGTCCACCTTGTCCGTCATATTATATTATTCAATTAAAATCCTGGACAAATCAGAAACTACAACTATAACCTGTAAAAGGAACAAAAATAGGGAAGGGAAAACTTTGAAGCATTAAAGGGGATAAATGGATGACGGCACATGTTATCTATACGAATGCGTACGAGAAACTTTGATAATTTGATTACGGAATATAAGGTTTTTAAGGAAAGTTTTGCGGTCATGGGAATGGCCGAGCTTTAGATTTACACTTCAATAGTTCAGTGCCTTTTGGTAAACATTAGGATTATAAAAGAGAATATGAGACGCAATTTCATTCGTCTATTAATATTTAACCCGTCAACGGCCGCTTATATATAGTTATAAGCTAATTTCCTTATCTAAATGGACACCAGTGTCCACCGCGGGCGTTGAAGAATTAAGCTGTGAAATGGGTACAAGAGTTTTATCAGAGTCGGGTAGTCTAAATATTGAGTAATTTGGGATTTTTAGAACCACCTCTGAATTAATGTCCTTAGAATCAGAGGCTAATATCGCGATAAGTTCGACCTCTATCTCATTACTTCATTCATGAATCAAAACATTGCACCATCAATTACTGAAGTGATGTCCGATGATTTTCTCTTCGTTCCTATGCAAGAATAATATGCAATATTATGATTTTGCTTCAGCGTGACCTCCTTTTTTGCCTGTATAAATGACCCATAGTGCACTTTACCTTGTCTAAATTTTCCTAAACTTTAATCCAGACATATTATAATATATAATATAAATATGGACTCTATATTTACGCGTCACATACACCCAAACTTCTTGTAAAACGTTTGTAAAATATAAATAAGTACATACATACATAGCATCACGGTTTTTTCCCTTTTCAGGGGTAGGCAAAGGTGTATCACACTCACATTTCACAAACTATGTTAGGTCCCATGTAACCGGGGGCGGGCCTATTGCCATTAACCGGGCACATTTGCATACTCCGGGCTGATATTGAGTACAAAAACCCAATACCAGTTTGCCCGACCCCGGAATAGAACCCGAGACTTCACTGCAGTCGTACCATAATACAACTACGGCACCGAGGCAATAAATATAAGTGGCATTTAGAAAATGAGATAAGTAGTTTAATATCGTGCATATACATGTAATATTGAATGTTGCATTCTCTTAATACATTATTGGAAGCCATTGAAATGTTATGATGGACACACACACAAACTCACGCGTTTTTATCCCCGAAAGGGTAGGCAGAGGCGCAACTAAGTGCACCCACTTTTCGCCGTGCCTATTCCGTCCCATGATGTGATAGGGGGCGAGCCTATCGCCATATCGGACACAAATTCCAGACTCCGGGCGGATACTGAATACCAGAAAAATCCAATATGGTATGCCCGACCCGGGGAACGAACCCGAGACCTCAGAATTGCAGTCGTACCTTAATATAACTACGCCACCGAGGCAGTCTGCAGTAATAGAGAGTAGTCTTATATCTGCAGTAACAATTTAAATAGATATTAATTCGTAGTGGGAGAAGGCATTAAGCAAGACGTTTCCTCATTTCGCCATTTATTTGTGTAAAAATCTAAATTCCATTTTCGTATATTTAACATGTATTTTTACATAGATATCTCGAGTTAGGTGTAGTTTCTTTTTATCCCTTAATATACACGCTGTTTTACGTTATTTATATTTTTACTATGTTCATACACCTATTATTTTATTCATAGCACCATTATGATTAACGTCTATGTAAAAAAATATGCAAATGTATCAATAATGTACGCTGTTTGTATGAAGGAATTTTCAAGGCATTTAGTAATATAGTTGTTTGCACGGCAGCTATGAAATGTACCTACTTCCGGCTAGTATTAGCCTTGTTTCAACGAGTATTACATTCTCCTATTGCACACGCACTCCCTCTACGAGATGTTAGGCTTTTCATGTACAGTGTAATTATAATACCAGAATAGAGCCTTCTGCCTTTATAGCAAGTTCCAAGCCATGTTTAAGGTTAAGAATTTGGGAGTACTTATTGATAAAAACTTATCTTGGGGCCCCCAAATCCAAGAAGTAAGCCGTAAATTGTTTGCTGCAGCAGGGTCCTTGCGACGTCTACGTAATTTCCTTCCCGTCTCCACTAAAATTGCACTTGTACAATCTCTTCTCTTCCCTCTGTTTGATTATGCTGATGCCAGTTATCTCGATCTCACTGAAGTCCAGTTTGAAAAGCTTGAGAGACTTCAGAACTTCTGCATCCGATTCATATTTGGACTGCGCAAGTTCGATCATGTGTCAGAATTTCGGACTAAACTCAAATGGCTTTCTATACGCTTTCGCCGTAATACTCGTATCCTTACATTACTTTACTGTATTTTGTTTCTACCCACTTCACCTTCTTATTTAAAAGAGCGCTTCCACTTCTTGAGTAGCACACATTCACGAACCTTGAGATCATCAGAGAGTCTGGAACTAGAAATCCCCAAACATGCCACTCAGTTCCTGAGTAAGTCATTCACAGTACATGCTGCTCGGTTGTGGTATGACTTGCCTGTGTCAGTAAGAAGGGTCAAATCTCTTTCGACTTTTAAAAAACTTGTTAAGTAACATTATTTGTCACTGTCTGTTTCGTTACCGTAGTTTAATGTTAAATGTAACAACAAGACTTTATCCTTAAATTCGCGTGATGGTGGTATGTGTGTGAGAGCGAAGGCGATTCAAATTCGCACACATTTGCCGCCAACTAAACGGGCCATTCCCGGTAGCCAACGGGAGGCCGCGCGCCCGCGCCATCGAACGGATGGAATAGTAACCAAGGTCGACTCGGTGCATCTATGGCGGCACGATCCCCGGCGCGCTTCATAATTAATTGAATAAACTATGTAAGTTGGGCTGTCTGAACACCCAAAATCCGTACACCGTGTGCACTAATTGTGTGTAGTGCCCTGGATATATAGTGACGGAGTTCAGCAGCACACCAAGGCGGTTTCCTGAAGTCGCGTGGCAGTGGCAGATGTGAGTACTTGTGCATATTTCCATCGTCACGCGAAGTTTTGATTTTGTCCCTATGTACCGGTACAAAATATGTACCGGTGTCACGGTACATATTTTGGTGCCGAAACCCGGGAATAGCGAACATTGTTGGTCCGCTATTTCAATCATTTAGTTTGAGTTAGTTCGACAAACTTGTCTCGAAAGTCGAAACATTTCGATAACCCGCCATTACACTTTTTCGTGCATAGTTCAATCTAATTATCCAGCGAAGGCATATGATTATTTGCATAAAACTATTAATCCGTTGTATTTCCGTGATTTCTGTAATAAAATTCAATCTCAATATAGGCAACAAAATAAATTGTTACGTGCTAACATTAGGTATATAGCGGCGAGATTACTTCGCAGTGCCTAATTGTTGTAATTTGTTACCTTTTCAGTTAATAATATTAAAAAATATTATTGGTGTGAGTAGCTATTTCGTTATTACAGTTAATCGTGGTAAAATCATTCTCCCGATGCAAATAATTAAATCGTATTCGTTTAATATCCGCCATTTTGCAGTTTGAGTTGCGCCGACGTACGTTAGCCGCTTATGTATTACATAGTAAATACAAAACCTCGCAAGCGTTCTCGTACTAGCCGATGTGTTATAATTATTTACGTTTGTTTATTGTGATTTATTCGTCTCGTTACCTTCGTTACATCTATTCTCTTTTAAATTCGTTGGTGTTTCGTCGTGTTTCGATCCTCTCACATTTACACTTCGTCATATTAATTTAACACATAAGCTGGCTTGTACGCAGATTCAATCCCGTATCGGTTTTAATACAAGAGGTGTCGTTCATCCGTATTTAATTCTAGCGACGTCTATTTATTAAAACAAACACATTTAGGTGCTTACCTAGATCAAAATAAGCGGCATAAGTACAGTTATATACTTTCGTTACTATTATTTATATACGTAAGCCTCGGTCAATCCTACTATTGTCGTGTATAAATACGTTAGTGCTATATACTTTAATCGTTGCAACTAATTCGTATAGTACTATTTCCCGCGACAAACAAGTAGGTTGTCACAATTTTCGAAGGTATATAATTCTTATATTATATACTTAGGTTCCATTTCGTTGTGTACCATTAGGTAGTATATACTTTAAGTACATTCGTTCACTCATTAGCTGTGCCCACTATTCGAACTCGTGCGTTTTACTACCCGGCATTATTTAGGCCTATTTATCGCTTATAACGCTTCCATCCGTAACAGGGTAGGCTGTGAGTATAAAGTTTGCTAAGTTTAACATTTCGTTTAATCGTTTTAATAATCGTTTATGATGTCGTCGCGTGGGGTACGCGTTTGTAAGCCTAAAGTGAGTGTATCTAAGTCGACCTTGGATCGCCCAAGGACTCAGGAGTTGTCTGTGCTTCGCCGCAAGCGTACCCTCCCCTTAAATCGTTTGAAGAAACTTCTGGAAGTTGCTAAATTAGCAAAAGATGATGAGTCATCCTTAGATTTATTTAGTGTTCATTTCTCTGCGTTACCTAAATTTATTGATAGTTTTGAGACCGCTCATTCGGACATTTTGTGTGTTATCGATGATGATGATTCCGAGCATGAGGATGAAATACGTTGCGAGTTCGATGACATTCTTTTTGAGATTTTGGCAATCCATCGAAAATTATTTCCTGAATCTAACGCTGAACCGTGCGATAAAAAAGCGAATTCTTCGTCAGGGTCTGACGTCAAGTTACCTAAAATTAACTTACCATCTTTTTCCGGGGAAATAAAAGAGTGGCCAAAATTCTTTGACTTGTTTAATTCGTTGATTCATAATAATGAATCACTTTCGGACACGAAACGTATGCAGTATCTCGAGACATGTCTCAGTGGGGATGCATTAGGTGTTATTCGATCTTATCCCATTCAAGGCAAATATTATCGTGGCGCTTATGAAGCGCTGGTCGCCAGATATCGAGATAAACGGGAGTTAGCTTTTACGTGTTGGAAAGAAATCTTAAATATTAATTTGAAATCCCTGTCACCTGTCGAATTTCGTCGTAATTTAGATTTAATAAATGAAAATTTAAACGTATTGTCTAGTCTCGACCTTCCTACTCACGAGTGGGACGTCGTTCTGTGTTATTTGGTATTGTCGAAATTAGATACCCAGACTCGGCGTTCTTTTGAACAAAAACAGGAGGCTACTGAACTACCGCAGTACCAGACATTGAAAACCTTTTTGTTTAATAGAGCTGATGCTTTAATTCGAGATAATCATTTTTCATCGAGTACGCAGGGTAATTCTGATGTAGGAAAATCATCAGATAAACCAAAACCGCTTAAAATCACGTCGTCGAATAATTCTAAGTTTCAGAAGAAAACGACAGTATTTCTTTCCAATAGTACAGAGAAATCCGCCTCTAGGAGGAAGTCCGTTTCGCCATCTTCTCATCCACCTGTAGCGATATCCGTTAAGTGCTCATTTTGTTCGGGTGATCATTCGATAAACAAATGTAATAAATTCGTACAACTTTCGGTCGCGAAACGCAGTGAACATGCGCGAACCCATCGTTGGTGTTTCAATTGCTTAAAACCGTCTCACAGCGTCAAAGATTGTAAATCTTTGTTCAGGTGTTACAAATGCCATCAACGACATCATACACTTCTTCACGAGGAAGCTTCATCCACTTCTTCGTCAGTCGATGTTCCGGATAGTGAAAAACCGGATAATCAGGTTCGCGTGTTGACTAGTATGCGTGAACATTCCTTTGTCTTATTATCTACCGCTATTGTTCAAATTCGTGATTCATTAGGACATTTTCAATCGTTTCGAGCTTTGATTGATTCTGGTAGTCAAAGTCACTTCATCACCGAAAATGCCGTTCATCGATTGGGTCTCACCAGTATTTCCACGTCGCGTAAGGTACGTGGATTGGGTTATTCGTCAGCTTCAGTGTCAGGTATCGTACACCTTGATGTTGGACGTAATGACAAACCTCTCTTTACCATCAAAGCCTTGACTTTGCCAAGTATTTGTGGTAAGATGCCATCAATTCGGCTTGATAAATCCTCGTGGCATCATATTAAAACGTTGCAATTAGCAGACCCAAATTGTCATCCCGTGCGGAGTTGCTGGTCTCCCATCGGGCGCGTCTCCCTGGGTGGCGGATAGGGGAACGCCCCCCAAATTTGGGGGGTACCGGAAACGGCGTGGACCAAAACCAGCAAAGAGGATTCTTCCGCGTTCCCTCTGACTAGCAGAGGGTGCAGTGGAGGAGTTTTTGGACGGGTTCCGTGTGCACTCACCCTGCCGCGGAACAGGCCGGGGCAGAACTAGTTCTCCTTGGCCACCGTTAGTCTCGGAATCTCAGGGGGCACTGTGGTCATGTTTCGCAGCGACTCCTGGGGCCGAGGGTCTTGGCTTAACCGCCTGGACTGCGAGGGAGAAAACCTCTTTAAAAAGTTACCCCGAATCCCAAGCGGCGGCGCACCGCGAGGGGATGCATGGCCGATGGGTAGTTCGGTCTCGAGTGCGACCCCCGCCAGAGCACCGGCCGACACTCTGTGCGGGTTACGCTAGGCTTACCCAGGTACAGGGGGCACTGCCTGGGCGGACTGTTTTTTTCCCCCATACTCGTGGGATTCAAAATGAACAATGCAAAAATAAAAAAACCCAAAACGGCGTTGACGAGGTTGCCTACTCCAGTTCCAGCTGGAGAGGTGGAGGTCGAAGGGCGCAAGCCCAACGACGGAGAAGCAGAGAGGGGGAATGTGGGCGTGAAGCTCGCTGGAGTCGTGGCCGATGTCGCACGGCCTGAGGACATGTGCGTGGACTCGGAGTCCAGCGATGGTAGCTCTTCAGTGCTTGGCGGGCGATTCTGGAGGAGCCTGTCGACCGATACGGACGAGCCGGCGCCGAAGACGAGGGCGACCGTTGCTAGCGGTAGAGGGGGTCCAGCTACGGTGGGCAGCCTAAAGAAGGCAGAGAGGGAGCGCAACATCGTGAAGCGTGCGGAGGCCCGCCAAAAGGCGGAGAAAGTAGTGACGAAGCGGCTGCGCTCTGCCGGGTCTTCAAAGGCAACGGAGACCAAGGTCACCGGCCTTGAAGGCGAGGTAAAAAGGTGGCGGGAAAAGAGTTCCCGCCTTGAGGCTGCAGTTAAGCAGCTTCAGGAGGAGAATGCCTCCCTCCGTCGCCGCCTCGAAGACCTAGAGGCATCCGCCAGCAAAAGTCCAACAGCGGACATGCTGGAAATGATTGAGGCAAGGGTGCGGGCAAGGATGGAGTCCCTGCTCATGGGACCGGCCACAAGACCGCCTCTGGCCCATGAAAACAGGGCCCAAGTAGTGGAGCTCCCGGTACAGGGGGGATATGTCGGAGGTCAACCCCAGCCCTTTGACAAAGGTAAGGGCAAGGGCAAAGGCAAGGGCAAGGGAGTAGCCCAACCCAGTCCTCCCGTCCTGATCCCAATCGCCGGTTCCTCCAGTGCTCCGCCCCGATTCATCGTGGCGGAACCATCTGGGGTGCAAGCGGAGAAGGGAGTCGTTCCGGCCCCCACACATCCTCCGGTGTCCAAGCCCAAGCCAAAAGGCAAGGGGGGGAAAAACAAACCGAGTGCCCCAGCGCAGCAAGCTCCCTGTGCGCCCCGCCCGCTACCGCCGGCTCCAGTGTCCCTGGACAGGGAATGGACGGTCGTGGTGGGCAAAAAGAAGACGAAGCCCAGGTCCGGCGTGACACCGGCTGCAAGTCAGCAGCAACCACTGCGCCGGGCCGAGCCCAAACTCCGCACACCGCGGTCCGCGGCCGTCATGATATCCCTGACGCCGGCGGCGGTAGCGAAGGGACTCACCTACGCCAGGATACTAACAGAGGCGCAGGACAAAGTAAACCTCACTGGCCTTGACATCACAAGGCTGAGGCCAAAGATTGCAGCCACGGGTGCCCCAATGTACGAGGTGCCCGGGGCTAACTCGGATGAGAGGGCCGACTCCCTCGCCGCAAGGCTGAGGGAGTGTTTCGTTGGGTCGGAGGATGTTCGGATCTCTCGGCCCATCAAACATGCGGAACTGCGGCTCACGGAGTTGGACTACACGGCCACTCCTGAGTCAGTTGCAATGGCCCTCTCCAAGGCCGGTGAGTGTGCCCTGGCGGCAGTAAAGGTAGGGCAAATCCGTCCTGACCGGTCTGGAGTGAGCACGGCTTGGGCCCGGATGCCGATAAAGGCAGCCCAGAAAGTGCGGGGGGCGGGCCGTGTAGTGATCGGCTGGGTCGCGGCTCGAGTTTCTGTGCTCGAGGCGCGGCCTCTTCGTTGCTACCGGTGCCTGGAGACAGGGCACGTCCGGGAGCGCTGCGACTGCGTAGTGGACCGTAGCGCATTGTGCTACCGCTGCGGCCAGACAGGCCACAAGGCCCGTGAGTGCAGCGCCGCGCCGAACTGCGTGGTCTCGGGCAAGCCCGCCGGGCACCAAATCGGGGGGAAGGCGTGTCCCGCCTCCTCCCTCCGCAACCGGCGCCGCCCTTCACGACGTAATGCTGCTGCTGCTGTGGCCACAACCCAGCCACAGTCAGCAAGCCCACCGCAAGAGGCCGAGATGGAAGGTGTTGAAGAGATCGCCCAATAATGGACCTAAAGTTCCTCCAGGCGAACATCAACCACTGCGCCAGCGCCCAAGACCTGTTGTCCCAAAGCCTGGCGCAGTGGTCGGTGCAAGTGGCCGTGGTCGCTGAGCCGTATTTTGTCCCTCCCCGTGACAACTGGGCTGGGGACACAGACGGTTTGGTGGCCATAATCACCCAGGGTGCTGCTGGCTCCCCGCCGTTCGAAAAGATATCGAAGGACCAGGGATGCGTGGCGGCTCTGTTGGGAGACATTTGGGTTGTAGGAGTATATTTTTCTCCCAACAGACCCCTCGCCGAATTCGAGTCTTTTCTCGTGAGGCTGGGGGCCCTAGTGGAACAAGGCCAACCTTATCCGGCGGTCGTCGCCGGCGACTTCAACGCCAAGTCTGTAGCTTGGGGTTCGCCGGCGACGAGCGGTCGCGGTAGGGTCCTGGAGGACTGGGCGATCTCTGTCGGCCTGGTCGTCCTGAACAGGGGGTCGGTGCACACGTGCGTGCGGCACAACGGCGGGTCCATAGTTGATCTGTCGTTTGCAAGTCCCACCGTTGCGCACCGTGTCCGGGGCTGGAGAGTCCTCGCGGGCGTGGAGACGATGTCGGACCACCGTTACATTAGGTTCGACGTCTCCGCGTCCGCGAGTATCCAGCCCGATGGTGAAACGAGCGCCCCGAATCAGGACGGCCCGCGGTGGGTAGTTCGTCGCCTCAATAAAGAGGCCCTAGAGCTAGCCGCTCTGGTGATGTCGTGGCTCCCCGTGCCGGACGGGCCGGTACGGGTTGAGCAGGAGGCGGAGTGGCTCGGGGTGGCAATGTCGGACGTTTGCGACGCCGCCATGCCCCGGGCCCTCTGCCGTTCGACTCGGCGGCAGGTGTACTGGTGGTCGGCGGAGCTAGCGCAGTTGCGCGCGTCTTGCGTTGCTGCGCGCCGTCGATACGCCAGGCATCACCGTCGCCGAATTCGAACACAGGATCACGCAGACCAGGAGCGGCGGCTCTATGACCTCTACAAAGAGGCGAAGAGAGCGCTGCGGGTGGCCGTTCATAGGGCCAAGGTCGCGGCACGCAAGGAGTTTCTGGAGACTCTCGATGGTGACCCGTGGGGGCGCCCCTATCGCATGGTGATGAATAAGCTTCGCCCAGCGGCGCCCCCGCTGTCGCAGAGTCTCCGGCCAGAATTACTGGCCAACGTCGTCGCGGCTTTGTTCCCGGCCACCGTGGAGACCACTCCTCCACCGATGTCGCCACCGGATGTGGCGTCATCGTCGATTGAGAATCCGGCAAGGGATATCCCAGAGGTTTCGCCCGCAGAAATGCGGGCGGTAGTGCTTCGGCTGCGGAGCAAAAAGACGGCCCCAGGGCTCGATGGCATCCCCGGAAGAGCTTGGGTGCTAGCCCTCGAGCACCTGGGTCCGAGGCTCCGCAGTTTATTCACCGCCTGTTTGGAGCAGGGCGTCCTCCCGGCGCGTTGGAAAACCGGGAAGCTCGTCCTGCTTAAAAAGGAAGGACGACCCGCAGAGTCGCCGTCGGCCTACCGGCCCATCGTGTTGCTCGACGAGGTCGCCAAACTCTTCGAGCGCATCGTCCATGCTCGCCTCGTCGAGCACCTCGAGAGGGTCGGACCGAACCTGGCCGACAGCCAATTTGGCTTTAGGAGGGGACGTTCCACCGTCCACGCGATTCTGCGGGTGAAGTCACAGGCGGAGGATGCAGTGGCCGGAGGCGGAATAGTTGTCGCGGTGTCCTTGGACATCTCCAACGCGTTCAACACGCTGCCTTGGCCCTGCATTCACGAGGCACTGCGGTACCACGTGGTGCCGCCCTATCTTCGGCGTCTGGTGCACGCGTACCTGTCTGACAGGGACGTTGTGTATCCGGGCGTCGACGGGTGGCACCGAAGAGCGATGTCGTGCGGTGTTCCACAGGGCTCGGTTTTGGGCCCTCTCCTGTGGAACATCGGATACGACTGGGTGCTCCGTGGTGCAAATCTCTGGGACGTCGGCGTGACGTGCTACGCCGACGACACATTGGTCACAGCGACAGCCAGGACGTTCCGGGACGCCGCCACCTTGGCGGCGGTGGGCACCGGCCAAGTAGTAAGTCGGATTCGACGGTTGGGTTTAAAGGTGGCCCTCGAGAAAACCGAGGCCATTTGTTTCCACGGGCCTCGGAGAGGGCCACCGGCCGGTGCCCACATCGTGGTTGAGGGGGTGCGGATTCCCATCGGCAAAGATATGAAATATCTAGGCTTAGTCTTAGATAGCCGATGGAAATTCCGCGCCCATTTCAAGAAACTGGGGACGAAACTGTCTCGGGCAGCGGGCGCTCTTTCCAGCCTGCTGCCCAACCTGGAAGGTCCTGGCATCCCTTGCCGGAGATTATATCACGGAGTCGTGCGGTCCATGGCCCTCTATGGCAGCCCCGTTTGGGCTGACTCCCTGAACCGCCCCTGCATCGCCCTCCTGCGCACTCCGCAGAGAGCTTTGGCGCAGCGGGCGATCAGGGCGTACCGCACGGTCTCTTTCGAGGCGGCTTGTTTGTTGGCCGGATTCCTGCCCTGGGATCTGGACGCCAAATCCCTCTCCGATGTCTTTCATTGGCGGGAGGAGGCGTCCAGTCGCGGGCAACATCCGGCCCTGAAGGAGGTGGAGGCCATGAGGGCCTCCCTACGGCGAGCCGCCGTGGAGGAGTGGCGTCTCAGGCTGGAGGCCCCGACAGCGGGGCTCAGGGTCGTCGCGGCAGTGCGTCCTGTCTTTGCCGAATGGCTGGACAGGCGCCACGGTGCGGCAACGTTTCGCCTGTCGCAGGTGCTCACCGGGCATGGCTGCTTCGGTGAGTTCTTGTGGCGGGTAGTGCGGAAGGAGGTGTCGGCCGTGTGTCACCACTGTGACAACTGCCCGCTGGATACGGCCCAGCATACGTTAGAGTCTTGCCCAGCCTGGGATGAGGAGCGCAGCGCTCTCAGAGCAGTCGTCGGAGGAGAACTCTCGCTGCCGGCCGTGGTCGCTTCCATGGTCGACAGCCGGAGGTCCTGGCGTGCGGTGGCACACTTCTGTGAGGTGGTCCTCTCGCGGAAGGAGAGTGCCGAGAGGGATCGGAGGCGCGGAGATCCCTCCCGCCGCCAGACGAGACGTAGGAGGCGCCGGGTGGACGACTGACCGGCGTCTTCCGCCCTGTGGATTGGGGGCGTTTGGAGAATTCCACCACGGTATCCCCTGCCTGTCGTAAAAGGCGACTAATAGGGGCCACCGGGGGTCGCAGGCGGGCGGCAGGGGGCTGTCCGTCTTTCACTTTTGTGTTCTATTAACACATTGTAGCGATCCCTGTGATGGACGGCAGCGTGGCTGGTAGGCCTCACGCTGCCATTGACGCCGAGGGCGTCCTTCGGTGCGTGGGGGCTCCTGAGCCCCCCCACAACAGGAGACGGGCCGCACTAGGCGGCAACGCGCAGAGGCGGCTGCGGACGACAACTTAGACACTCCCGTCAGAGGAAGCCCGCAGCCGTCCCTAATGCGCCGAAGATGGCCACCGCGGAGTTTTGGTTGGTATGCCGTGCGTTATACATAGGTTAGGGACTCGGCCCGGCGGTCGCCCGATGGTTACATCTCTCCGGGCGGCTCAACGCCGGGACGTAAGGCACGGTGAACCCAACATAACCGCTCAGTCGCCCCCCTTGAAGGCTGGGCGGTAGTAATAAGTCACTTTCTCCGCGAAAACAAAAAAAAAAAAAAAAAAAAGACCCAAATTGTCATAAACCTGGTCCAATCGATCTTCTTATCGGTGCGGAGTGTTTTGCTTCGCTTCTATTGCCGGGAACAATCAAAGGCGATTCCAATCAACCGTCAGCTCTTAAGTCGGTATTTGGTTGGCTGCTGGTCGGGAATGTCGGATACGCAGAGCCTGAATCACATTCGTTCTTCGTTCATGAGGAGCCACAACTTCATCACGAGTTGAAGAAATTGTGGCAGCTGGAGGAATTGAGCGTTCTTCCTTCGAAACCTCTCACCGTCGAAGACAAGAGATGCGAGAAGATCTTCGAAGACCTTCGGGCAAGAGATTCCACCGGTCGATTCGTTGTATCCTTGCCTTTCAGAAATGAAGAGCATGAGACTACATTTCCCGGATCTCGTGACACAGCCTTGAGATGCTTCCATTCCATTGAGAAACGCCTTCTCAAAAACATAGAGTTGTATAAAAAATACTGCGACTTCATGAAGGAATATCTCGTTCAGGGTACCATGAGCCTTGTACCGACTGAAGAGCTGAGTACTGGAAAATATTTTATTCCTCATCATTTTGTACTTCGTACGGAGAGCAGCACATCTCCTCTTTCTCCGTTTCCTCGCATTATCGCTTGGTCTGACTCCACCGTCGTACTCTCATGGCTTCGTTCTCACTCTTCGCGTTGGAAAACTTTCGTGGCAAATCGCGTTAGTCACATCCACGAGGTCATTCCAGATGTTCATTGGCGCCACGTGGCTTTAGAAGATAATCCAGCAGATATCGCTTCTCGTGGTCAGTTACCATCAGACCTTGTCAACAATAGCTTATGGTGGGTGGGTCCCGCCTGGCTTCGCTTACCCCCTGATGGATGGCCGCAATTTGATGTTAATCCTAACGAGGACCTCCTTCAGTCCGAAGAAAAGGTCTTAAAAACGTTCTTTACCTCCGACGTTGCGAAGAATTCATTTATCGACACTCTTCTCATCCGTTACTCTTCGATTCGGAAAATTCAACGCATCATTTGTTGGTGGTTAAGATTCATTAAATTCTTACGGCATAAGCAAATTCGTTGCTCAAATCGCTTTCTAGATCGTGTTGAGCTTCATGCCGCTTTGTTGATCATCGTCAAGCACAGTCAACAATATTTTTTTGAAAACGAAATTCGACAGTTGCGGGAAGGACAATTATTAGCGAAACAAATGCGTAAGTTGAACCCATTTCTCGATACGCAGGGAATTCTCAGGGTGGGCGGTCGCCTTGCGAGATCCGGTCTCGAATTCGAACACAAGCACCCCGCTCTACTCCCGCGTAACTCTAGGTTGACTTATCTCATCATAGAAGCCGTTCATCGTGAAAATTGTCACGCCGGCGTGAACACGACGCAGTATCTTCTGTCGCAACAATTTTGGATATTATCCCCTAAACGTGCCATTCGCAACCGTCTATCCAAATGTGTATCGTGCTATAAAACGCATCCATCCCCACTTGAACCTTTCATGAGTGACCTGCCTTCAGTTCGTGTAAATCAGGTTAAACCGTTTTCTGTTCTAGGGACCGACTACGGCGGCCCTTTTCGTATTAAAACCGGTAAACATCGGGGTGCAAAAATCACTAAAGCTTACTTATGTTTATTTGTTTGTCTCGCGACTCGCGCAGTACATCTAGAGGCAGTCTCGGATCTTTCTTCGGATGCTTTCCTCGCTGCTTTGCGCCGGTTTTCCGGGCGACGTGGACGGGTCAGCATAATTCATTCTGATTGCGGGACAAATTACGTTGGTGCTAATGCACAATTAAATGAGTATATGCGAAATGCTGCTCATGCCAATCAAATCGAATTTCGCTTCAATCCGCCCTCAAGTCCCCACTTCGGCGGAGTGTGGGAAATACAGATCGTAAAATCGCATTTGTATCGTATCGTTGGCGATCAATGTTTAACTTTTGAAGAGTTGACAACACTCTTTGTACAAATCGAAGCCATGTTAAATTCGAGGCCTCTTTGTCCGCTGAGTTCAGATCCTAATGATTTTGCTGTTTTAACACCCGGGCATTTTCTTACTCTTGAGCCCTTAACGTCTGTCCCCGATGAAGACGTAACTTCATTAAACATAAATCGTTTGGATCGATGGCAACTGATTCAACGATTTCAGCAGGATTTCTGGAACCGTTGGAAGCATGAATATCTTCATTCTCTGACTCAGCGGGCGAAGTGGACCAAACATTCAAAACCGTTAAGCGTAGGATCAGTAGTTATTGTGAAAGCTGATAATTCGATTCCATTACATTGGCCGCTAGCTCGTGTTGAAGAACTACATCCGAGTCCTGACGGTGTAGTCCGCATCGCCACGATACGTACGGCTGAAGGCTCTCTTTTGACGAGGCCTCTAGTCAAACTTTATCCTTTGCCAAATCAAAACGACTAACTTAATAATTAAACTTTTAATTTATAGTATAAGTTAGTATCATATGCCTTCTTTCAGTTAGGTTAATTTGTTTCAATATTATTAATGAAAAATACATTAATGTATTTTGGTGGGCGGAATGTTTCGTAACCGTAGTTTAATGTTAAATGTAACAACAAGACTTTATCCTTAAATTCGCGTGATGGTGGTATGTGTGTGAGAGCGAAGGCGATTCAAATTCGCACACATTTGCCGCCAACTAAACGGGCCATTCCCGGTAGCCAACGGGAGGCCGCGCGCCCGCGCCATCGAACGGATGGAATAGTAACCAAGGTCGGTGCATCTATGGCGGCACGATCCCCGGCGCGCTTCATAATTAATTGAATAAACTATGTAAGTTGGGCTGTCTGAACACCCAAAATCCGTACACCGTGTGCACTAATTGTGTGTAGTGCCCTGGATATATAGTGACGGAGTTCAGCAGCACACCAAGGCGGTTTCCTGAAGTCGCGTGGCAGTGGCAGATGTGAGTACTTGTGCATATTTCCATCGTCACGCGAAGTTTTGATTTTGTCCCTATGTACCATCACGGTACACTGTCCTAAAATTGTATTTCTATTTTCTTTATATTATATTATACCTTTGGTAATATTTATGCTAGTGTTTATTGTATTATGTGTCTGTATGATATTATTATGTATGTTATTTTTGTTAATTATTTATGAATTGTGTATGTATTTTATTATTATAAACATATATTGTATGCAATAGGAGTTATTATATTAGTAAGTACATCGTCATCTTTTACATATCATAGTATATACTTTCATCTTTCTATATCAGTCGACACCCCTCTATTAAATTTCTTATCATCTCCAATCCATCCAAAGGTTGTCTGTAAGAAATTGCGGAATGCGATAAGACCGCCAATTGTACTTGTGTTTTTATCATCTTAGTTTTATGTTTATACATTCACCTTAGTTTGATGTACAATAAAGTGTTAAGTAAATAAAATAAATAAATAAATTTTGTATAATTTTATTTTCGGACTCTCAAAATCTCAATCCCTTCTATGATCTTGAAGGCTGCAGTCTTCGAAATTTTGAGAGTAAATATAAAAAAAATCACGAAAAAATCCATAAAGTATTATTATTTTAATGTTAAACGTTCGTGTAAATATATTAACTCATTGGATTTTAACTAGTCGTCATCCGAACGAATACGAAATTTTGTTTCAAAATAATTTCTACCTACCCCACTGTAATGCAGGATCAAGGAACTAGCGCAATTTACAGAAACCACTTTGTATAGTCTTTACGACCGGCTTATGAATGACGTCAGTCTTCTACTTGACAAATCGTGTTAGAAAACCATATAAAGTGCTTTCCGATTTGAGAATCAAACCTATAACCCTTCAGTTCAAATGCTGTCACTAGACCAAGAAGGTAAAAAAATTTCCATTTAAAGCAACAAATTGATGTCAAAGAAAGTACAGCGTTAGTAGCAATAGTTGAAGTTACAAAAACTCGAGCGAAAACCGTGACACAACACGGAATAAGGAAGAAGGGGTCGCATCTGGTCGTATGTTTTACAATGTGTATAAGTAGACCTTTTTCTTATCACTAGTAATCGCCCACTGGTCGAAATATGAGTGTACCTACAAAGACTTTTTTCATATAAATATTAATATATAGATCACTGGTCTGTGACATACATAGCATCACACGTTTTTCCCTTTTCAGGGGTAGGCAGAGATGTATCACACCCACATTTCGCCAGCTATGTTAAGTCCCATGTAATAGGGGCCTGGTCTGTGAGATAACAATATGTTACTCCACTTACAGTTTTGGTTAGAGGTTTAATTGGTTTTACAATGATATTGTTTAGATATTGATTACAGGTGGTGGTGGTGTACTATTTATTATTGTTTATTACTGGTGGTAGGTCTCAATATGTAAGAGGCCGTCTGGGTGGGTACCACCGCAATGTCTATTTCTTCCGCCAAGCAGCAGTGTGCATGCACTGTTGTGTTCCGGTTTGAAGGACATTGTAGCCAGTAGAACTATTGGACATAATGAGACTTAACATCTTACGTTTCAGGATGACGAGCGCATTGGAATGCTACACAGTACTTTTTAACTCAAGGTACTGAATGGTGTTGCTACTGTTTATGGGTGGTCGTATCGCTTACCATCAGGCGAACGGCATGCTCGTCTCGTCATTCAATGCAAAAAAAAAAAAAAAATATTTTTGAACACGAAATGTATTTTACGAAGCTCTCTAACTTAGGTACTAATTAATTATACGTATGCCCACGCCTTTTATCCCCGAAGGGGTAGACAGAGGCGCAACTAGTGCACCCAGTTTTCGCCAAGCGTATTCCGTCCCATGATGTGATAGGGGGCGAGCCTATCGCCATATCGGGCACAAATTCCAGACTCCGGGCTAACACTGAATAGAAAAATCCAATATCACTTTGCCCGACCCGGGGATCGAACCCGAGACCTCAGCCTTGCAGTCGTACTGTAATACAACTACGCCACCGAGGCAGTCACTAATTAATTATCAGCAAAAATAATAGATTATTGGATTTTGTTAGAAGTAAATGCAGAACCCGCTGAATAGATTATAATGATGATGATGTCCTGGATTAATACTTGAAGCATTTTTTATCCTAAAATATATTTAACACTTTTTACTGAAAATATATTGGATAGTATCTGGTAATTGAAAAATCAACCCTAAGTAGACGACGTTTAGTTTATTTTGTCTTTGAAGATTCAGCCGTTGCCAAGCCGACGCCATCTGAATAAACACAAATTGGTATAATTAAGTTATTACTATTTCATTCCTTTAATTACCCATTTCAAAGTCGCGAAACCTTTGATCAATGGCTCTATGATATAAAAGCTAATAACAAGATTTCTCGGAAGCTGATACATATATTGTAAAATATTATATGAGCTTCTCATTTTCGTACGGATCCCGAAATAATATTCCTGATAGAACCGTGCATCTTATTTAAGTTAAAAGTGGCCTTTACCATACCACCATACCAGCCCTGTATTATATACTGCCCACTGCTGAGCACGGACTTCCTCTACTACTGAGAGGGTTTAGGCCTTAGTCCACCGCGCTGGCCTAGTGCGGGTTGGCGGACTTCAAATACCTTCGAAATTCCTATAGAGAACTTCTCAGGTATGCAGGTTTCCTCACGATGTATTCCTTCGCCGTTAAGGCGAGCGATAATTCACAAAGAATACACACATAACCTTTAGAAAAGTCAGTGGTGGGTGCCTTTGGGTTTTGAACCTGCGGACATTCGTCTCGGCAGTCCGTTCCACTTTCAACTAGGCTATCGCCGCTACGAAGTGGCCTTTGTTAATATAAAATCCCTTCCTAGCCCATTTCGGCCACGGCGGCCAATCTCAACGGAGATCAGCCAGGTACGCAGGAGATATTATAGTGCACAAGTGTGTGCGCTATACACAGGTGCACTCGCTATTCCTTCACTCTCATAGTTCGGTGAGACGGCAATCCGACATGGCCGGAGAGAGATTAGGCGCAGGACCAACGGCTTTACGTGCTTTTCGAGGCACGGGGGTATCACACCGCCAACTTCCTAACTCCGAGCTGTGACTGAGTAATTTTTTTAAGATAGAAAAACCCAGTCACAATGTTTTTGGCCCGACCCTGGATTCGAACCTAGAACCTCAGCGCGCAAATCGTACTCGTATCGTGTACGCAATACAACTACGCCACCGAGGCAGTCATATAATATGCAGCCGATTTATGTGCTAAATATCATCTAAATAAACATTTGTAATTCTAAAGAATGGAAATTTTTTAATTATCTTAAAATAAATATCAACAACGTTCCTCCTACAAGGTGGACAGACGACCTTGTAAAGGTCGCAGAAACCCGCTGGATGCAGGCCGCTTCTGATAGTTTGGTCTGGAAATCTTTAGAGGAGGCCTATGTTCAGCAGTGGACCTCTAAAGGCTGAAGAAAAAGAAGAATCACCATCAAAACTATTTCGTTGGAATTTTGCCGTCTTTTAAAGGAATAATGACGTTCTATTGATATGAAACGTGTTTGAGTTTTTATCATATTTATTAGCTACCGTCCTTTGAATGGCGCTGCATTCACCTGAAAATGCACAGTCGTAATCAACATTAGCAAAAGTGATCGAAGTTACTTGACTTTCAGTCGAAATGTTTTTGCAAATTTAGATCATATTTATGAAATTATATTCTAAGTACGCGCTTACTTCCACTAAAGCTGTGAAATTACATGTGATATAAAAGACAAATTGCTCAAACCAGAAACTTATCCTAGAAAGTCTTCTTAATCACGCTACTATACCAATAAGACCAACTATTGAATAACATTACATTCATGCACACATCACACATCACACCTTTATAACCGAAGAGGTAAGCAGAGGTGAAAACATGACACCCACTTTTCGCATGTTTGTTCGATCTCAAATGACAGGAAGCGTACCTATTGCCATATAGGTCACAAACACTAGACTCTGGACTGACACTGAGATAAACCCAATATCACTACCCGACTCGGGATTCGAAGCCGAGACCTCAGAACGGTGTCATACAGCGCACACAGTACAACTACGCCACCGAGGCAGTCAACGAATGACATTAAATATCATTATGCAGAGATCAATAATATTAACCTACATAATATTAATTATTACGTATCAATAAGTATATTTTCGTAATAAAATTGATAAACATTTCTGCGCCACTGTGCCCACGAAAGCTATGTGGTTTTCGCCCCGTAAGTAATGGTTTTCTGTAAGTAATTGGGAAACCACCCTTACACGTGTCAACTTTATGAGTTTGTTTATTAGTTTACCGAAACTGGGTAATAGTGAGAAGATGAGCACAGTGAAAAAATTCGGAAATTAAATTTCGACTGACAGCCGATAAAAAATTTAAAGCTTGGTAGGTCTCTTATATGTAAGAGTCCGTCTGGATGGGTACCACCGCAATGTCTATTTCTACCGCCAAGCAGCAGTGTGCATGCACTGTTGTGTTTCGGTTTGAAGGACATTGTAGCCAGTGTAATATAATGTGACTTGACATCTTATGTCTCAGGATGACGAGCGCAGTGGAATGCCACACAGTACTTTTTAAGTCAAGGTGCTGGAAGGTGTTGCTACTGTTTATGGGTGGTCGTATCGCTTACCATCAGGCGAACTTCATGCTCGTCTCGTCATACAATGCAATAAAAAAAAGCTGCAATATTAAATGCAACTATATCTTGCTTGCGGCTCCCGGGATAAAAAGTAGCATATGTTACTCAGGGATAGTGTATCATACTAATGGTGAAAGATTTTTTGAAATCGGTCCAGTTTTAGAGTTTATTCGTTACAAACATACAAATCTTTCCTCTTTACAATTTTAGTATAGATAAGCCAGTCGTTAAATAAAGGTTATTTCTAATTTTGAGTGTGTTATGGACACAATACCATGTTATGTAATTTAAATTAATGTTTAAAAAACCCACAACACAACAAAACTCTAAAAAGTAAAATAATAAAAGTGTCTTTGTCGCGTAAGTACTTAGTAACATTTTGACCCTAGCGACGTCACGTCGGGGGACCGCTAAAGAAGTATTTTCATCTCACTGGTCCAGAGTTTGGTTCCTATCGCCATATCGGGCACAAATTCCGGACTCCGGACTGATACTGAATAGCAAAACCCAATATCACTTTGCCCGACACGGCGATCGAACCCGAAACCTCAGCATTGCAGTCGTTCTATAAAACATCTACGCCACCGAATCATTTAAGGCAGATAAGATACGCCAGTGCATTTAAAACAATACTCTCCAGTTTACAACTAGACCACACTGCTACTACACTAATGAAGAAAAGAGAGAATTGAAAAAGCAGTTAGACTAAAAAAACATTTAGGAACGTTTCCTCTACACCTTTACAATTCGAAAGTTTAATTTGCTGCAAATGTTCAGTCTAGTTTCGCATCTAGATAACTCCGATAACGGAATTAAATTCTGGCTTCTGAAACCCGAATGCCTAGAAATTTATTAAAACAGAATTTATGGTCTTTAATTATCATACGTCATTATAGGTAGAAATAAATTTATATAATATATGGTGCTGGTCAAAAAATAGAATCAGATTTCTTTATCTTCATAGTAAAATAACGACACAATTTCAGTAAAACAGAAAATATTGCTGAACATAGTCCTCCACTAAAAATTTCCAGACGGAATTGTCAAAAGCGCCCTGCATCCAATGTGTTCCTACGACCTTTTTTTTTGTCTTGGGGAAAAACACGTTATCGCTACCACCACTGTGGTGAGTGGAATGTTTATGTTGGTTTCACCGATCTCACGGCCCAATGTCGACACTCGGAAGTATAGCATCATCCGAACGAGCATTGGACCGAGTCTCTAACACTATGTACACCCTACACCGGCATACCAACCAAAACCCGCGGTGGTCTTCTTCGGAGCATACAAGTCGTCTGTCCACCTTGCACCTTTGTAAAAATATAACAATAAATATAAAGCAAAATACAATTATATGCGCCACCAAGATAGTTCTTGGTGGCGCAGTTGTACTGTGTGCGCGGTAACGACTACTCTGTGTGATCTTGGGTTCAGACCCGGGTCAGGCAGTGATCTGATCCCCTCCTCTCCTTTCCTCAGTAGAACCACGCGTGCTGTAATGCGAAGCCACAGCTTGATGGTTAAAACCATCTCGGCCCGAACCAATAGGTTCGCTAAATCTTTTCTTTGCCGCACCATCAGGCTTTGGAATAGTTTAGTGGTGCACGTGTTCCCTCCTTCCTATAATCCTGGGTCCTTCCGCCGTAGCGTGAAGAGGCAGCTTAGTAGGCCGGCATGATTGTGTCGAATGGCATGAGATAACCATCTACTGCCATTCGATACTCTATCTGGACGGCATCGCGCTTACCATCAGGCGAGGTGCAGTCACTTTGTCGTGCCCGAATAAAAAAAAGAACATAGTTATATTGGAGTTTTCTGCTTAGTATCGCCCAGTCTAGATTTTGTACTCGGTATGGCGATAGCTGCGCCTCTGCCTAACTCTTCGAAGAAAAAAGTGTGTATGTGTAAAATATTATACGTAATAAATTAAACTTCTTTACTTTGTTCATTAATAATTTACATAACTGGATTATCTTAGATAACAATATCCTTGTTAAAGGCATTAATTATCAAAATTAATTCAGTCGACAATCAAATTCAATTAAAATATGTCGTCATATTTTGCCGGCAAAGGAAAACTAGATTTCCAACTAGGTCCAAAGACGCTGTTGGATGCAAGCTGAACAAGACAGCTAATTATAAAAATATGTTTAAAATATTATGCCCTAGAAGTTGCAATTAGTGTTTCTTCCTTATAACTGATTGATCCGAACTTTTGGTGGAGTACAAATATTTAAATCATTAGTTTTAAATGTATTTTAAAATTTTATTATACCAACTTCAGAGTGCACGCAGTTTCGTATTCCGGTTTGAAGAACATGATAGCCAGCGTATGAGACTTAACACCTTATGTCCCAGGGTGACGAGTGCAGTGGATTGCCCCACATTACTTTGAAATTCAAAGTTCTGTATCGGATAGCTACTGTTTTTGGGCGGGTGTATCGTTTACAATGTAAACTATTACGCTGACCGAAATTCAGATGGATGAAGATAAATTTGGTTAGTTACAATTATGTCGACTCTAACTGCCACGGTGGTGTAGTTGTATTACGGTACGACTGCAATGCTGAGGTCTCGGGTTCGATCACCAGGTCGGGCAAAATGATATTGGATTTTGCTATTAAATATTAGCCCGGAGTCTAGACTATGTGCCCGATATGGCGATAATCTCGCCCCCTATCACATTATGGGAAGAAATACGCACGGCGAACAGTGGGTGCACTAGTAACGCCTCTGCCTACCTTTTCGGGGATAAAAGGCGTGAGTGTGTGTGTGTATGTCCACTGTATGGATTTTTTATTATAGCGCGAGACGCGTTTCCTATTACGTCATGGGTATAAACAATTTCAGTACATGAAGCCGATGGGATCGCCGTTGGGTTTTTCCATCTTAAAAATTACTCAGTCGCAGCTTGGAATCAGGAAGTTGGCGGTGTGATACCCCCGTGCCTCGGAAAGCACGTAAAGCCGTTGGTCCTGCGTCTGATCTCTATCCGGTCATGTCGGATTGCCGTCTCACCGGACTATGAAAGTGATGGAATAGCCAGTGCACCTGTGTATTACGCACACACTTGTGCACTACAATGTCTCGATTGGCCGCCGTGGCCAAAGCTGGGTAGGAGGATTACAGGAAGCCACTTGTTGCATGTCTACCTGTATTAGAATAAACAAGAGCTGTGTCTGCGTAGTGTCCTAGCAGAATTCGTTTTCATATTTATTGAGTTAAGCCCCATTTAGACGATCAATTATTGCGAGCAATAATCGTCTGGATATTATTGCATCATACTGTTCAGACGCAGACGAGACCTAGAAACTCGCATGCAATTATGCTATACAAGAATTGCCACTTTCTCGCTCACTGTTTATATGATGACATTTTTCCTCGCTCGTGGATGTATCATTTTTTTTAAATATCTGTGAAAATTCTCGTAGTCCTTTATTTTTTAAGCCAAGCAAGTATTGCCTGCAAACGTGGGCGCGAATTGCCACGCCATTGCGCATCCACGAGGCAACTTATTTATCTCCTTTCAAGAAAAACAAGAAAACTGCTGAGAACTAAGGCCAGATATCAGACAAGTCACAAAACGAGCAGAGATGCAATATCTCTTATATATCCTATTGTACTTTAAAATAGTTTCTTCATAGCCAAGTTATCGAATCAACGCAAGTTTAGTAAATTTACGCCTACGATATGATATAAATGGTACAAATACCTCTAAAACTGAAAAGATTTAGGTCTTAGTCCACGATGCAGATAGACAAAATTCACACACTTTAAAAACCCTCATGTAAAATTCTTAAGTATGTTTGTTAACTGTGTTTCAAGCGAAGAATACTTGACAAATAATACACACGTAAAAATTCAGAGATGCCTTCGATTCAAACCTGCGGACCTTCGTCTCTCCAGTTCATTCCCAAGCTATTGCCGGTTCTTACAAGCCGGATAAAACTTCTCATTAAATCTCCTGAACAGTCAACCGCAAACCGTCAAAGCCAGTTGCCCGGCCTCTATACCGGCTCAGTGTCACGTTGCATATACAAGTCGATGCTTAACCGCAAGCACGTTGTCCCACTCTAATATACAATGGAGGATAGAGACGGCTGCGCCGGGTTGCTTCCGATGCGTTTGAAGGTCTTGTGATCTGTTTGTGAGCGAGTAGCGAATGATAATTGCGTCGACTGATGAAAGATAAACATCTCCCATCAATTAATAGTCTATCTGGACGATACATCCCTTGCCATCACGTGCACTTTGCCATGTCCGATAAAGAAAATCATTTTTGATTACTCTAGAAATGAGAAAGACTTTATACAACACAAAAATTAAATCTACTTGATTTCAATAAAAAATATAGATACTACCAAAATCAACTGTATTGTTTAATCAAGCAATACTATTCTCAAATCACAGTCCCACCACGCTACTTCAATTCCCACATTAAACCTTCAAACCGCTCCCGCCGTCACTCGCGCCACACCCCTAGGGTGACATAGTGTACGAGCGGACTAGATCGGGCCGCATGAAACTGACGGCACGGAAATTACGCGAGTCTGAATTATCGTGGCTATATTCATTGGCGTTTGTTGGGGCGGTTGGACCGGGCGCTAAACGATCGCTTTTAGGGTCCGGTCGGTCGGAAATATGAGACCCTTGCGAGGTATATACATTTGTAACGTTAAAATAGTTACGTGCACATAAAAGTTTTATTTATTATCTGTATTTTCAGAAAGTAGTGCAGACTACGAACAAAAAAACATTGCTTTTTTTTAATACAATATATTCGTTTCCGGTTCTCCCATATTTATCTATGCGTAGTCAGTAACATACTGATATGCTTAACGTTAAAAGTAATTATGCGAATATAGCCAAAACCATAAGAGTTTCACGAAGGCACATACCGTTCAGTAAGTTTGAAATTAGCTTACAATTCCTCCGAATTCACAGATTTATGGTTGTGGCAATTACTTACAAAAGTCTATTTGCTCATTGCCCAAAACATTTAAAATAAAATTGACTGCCTCGGTGGCGTAGTTGTATTACGGTACGACTGCTGAAGTCTCGGGTTCGATCCCCAGCTCGGGCAAAGTGATTTTGGATTTTTCTAATCAGTATCAGCTCGGAATCTGGAATTTGTGCCCGATATAGCGATAGGCTCGCCCCCTATCACATCTTGGGACAGAATACGCATGGCAATAAGTGGGTGCACTTGTTTCGCCTCTGCTTACCCCTCCGGGGATAAAAGGCGTGCGTATGCGTATTTAAAATAAAATTCGTATACGGAACCCACTGTTGACTGTCATTGACACACAGCATTTTTTTCACCATACGCTTGTATTATCAGATTTTATTGACGAGAATCGAATAACCATTGTGAAGCCCGTAAATGTACCGGTGTATTGGTGAAATGTGAGTGTCGTAACCGTATTGTGTAATACTGTGTCTGACGATTAAACTTTATAGGTATGTTTCGTAATGGCTGTTTGTGGGAGTTATAATTATAAGGATGTGTTATGATGTAACTGATTTTAAAAATATATGCGAAGGTTTTGGAATAATATTTTAAATTAGGAAGTTTAAAAGTACTAATTGTAATTATATACGATTGACAAGAAATCTAGTTGGACCGCATGAGATATAGTGATCAAGTGCTTTTTTTTCCTAGTTAACTAAGTTCTTCCAAAGTTTGCCTGGAAGAGATCGCCGATGGCATTAAGACCGCCATTTGTACTTATTGTTTAACCTAGTATTTATTGTATATTTTTTTTCCTCCTTGCCTTAGATATCAAATAAAGAGTACATTAAAATTTAATTATCGCTTAAATAATATAAATTTCGTTCACTAATTTATAACCCATTTTATCCGTCATTAACATAAGCGATATTTCTTTTATATTTAATGATAAGAATTCACGCAGGTGGAACCAGTAGCAAAAGTTATACTCTGATATTTAATATTCATATAACATATTCAATGAACCGGCGATAGCCTAGTTGGGAGTGGAACGGACTGCCGAGATGAATGTCCGCAGGTTCAAAACCCAAGGGCACGAACCTCTGACTTTTCTAAAAAAGTTATGTGTGTATTCTTTGTGAATTATCACTCGCTTTAATGGTGAAGGAAAACATCGTGAGGAAACCTGCATATCTGAGAAGTTCCCTATAGGAATTTTGAAGGTATGTGAAGTCTGCCAACCCGCACTAGGCCAGCGTGGTGGACTTAGGCCTTAAACCCTCTCAGTTGTAGAGGAGGCCGGCGCTCAGCAGTGGGCAGTATATACAGGGCTGGTAAGGTATATAGTATTCAATGAACCCAAACTGCACATCTCTGATTTCAAATATTATCTTTGGTAAAGGCCCAAAACCCAACACAATACTCGAATGCAGTAACATCTGAGTATCTTCAATCAGGTGGCTCGTACAGACAAAGCCTTTAATGCAGTGACGTCACTATCGACCGCAGCGGTGGTGACCACCAATCCGGCTGGTCGTTTAGCACGGTTCCTCGATTAAACTTCGTGTGTTGTCAATAAAGATGGATTTTCAAGGAATTTTCGATTGCACAGAATTTTAAATTATGATTTATTAATTTTTGATTTTTTAACAAAAGTCGCTGAGTGAATCCGTCAGAGTGGACTAGTTTTACTAATTACCATTGCACCTCAACTTTTTAAAATTTTATGTTATATTTTTACTGATATTTTATTTGGTACTACTGAGGTAATTTATACCGGAATCAGATATTTTTACCCCACAGTAAACAAATTTACATCTAATCTACTGTTTTATAAAATAAATAGAAGGTGATAATTGCCAAAAATCAAACAAAAGAATAATTTTAAATAAACATTTAACATACTTTTGAATATCAATCGCTGCTGATTTTAACTTTGTATTCATCGATTATATTGAAACAGTTTTCAAAAAAACTATGTCTATTTTCAATTAAATCTAAGCCTGATTTTCCATCATCAAATAACTTCTATTGGAAGAGTAACCCTGTAATTTCGACATAATATTTTTATATAGAACCAGCGAAAATTGAACAATATCTGAGAAAATGTATTCTATCAATAGACAATTTTCAGTCCACCTAGATAGGTATGAGTCTTTTAAAAGGTATAAAGAAAAACACAAAACATATTTATATATAAAATTAAAATATAATAGTAGGTATAAATCCTCCACGGATATGGTGACCCTACCGTCACAAAGCCCGGAGCCAGCGGACTGATTGGATAGTATGTAACAATCACGCCTTCTGGACGGGACTTCCGTTCGACTCCCGACCTCTGAATTGCTTTTAGACAAGTGTCGGCTATGTATTACAAGTAAATGGAGTGTTGCCTCTGGAATAGAACTTAGGCTTAGAACACAAAACCGTAAGTTTCTTTGGAAAGCCTTAACAACCGTTTTGAACGATACCCAAGTTTTTTCGACTTATCTTTCTATCGATACCGGTGTCCATTTAGATAAGGAAATTAGCTTATAACTAATATAAGCGGGCGTTGACGGGTTAATATATTAATTTTATATTCACATCATAAAAGTACTTCAAAAATATGGTTTAGCAATTAATTAGCAAAATGAATAACAAAAACAATACTCGTAGCCTGACGTAGCTCCTACTACGTCGTAGCAGTCCGCAGTAATATTATCGTAAATGTTTATATAAACTACTAATTTAAGTAATTTACGTTTAGTACCATCTAAATTAATTGTAGTAATTAGTTTACTAACAAGTACATAGTGATACCTAATAAGCAAAAAAAAATGTAAAATGTCACATAAAACGGGTTTTTTAATACATCAATGCATAAAACAAATTATTCAGGCAGATATGAAAATATAAAACAGCGCCCTCTCCCGACTTTTTCAAGTAACTTGATGTTTGTAGCGTTGGCGGCGGTATTTATTCAGGTCAGATTACAAGTTTAGATTGAATCTGAAAACTTTATGGTAGAAAATATTATTTTAGCGACACGTATTATGTTTTACGTGGACTACGGATTTTCTACGGCTTTGCTCGTGTAAAATGTATATTGTGTGTATTAAACTTTTATCATGTTAAAAGGTGATATAAAAAATATAACTTCATTTATTATTTTAAATACTGCAGCATGAATATCTATTTAGAAATTGATCCCTGGACTAGGCAAAAAAAAGTAACAGATATGAATCAAAAATAAACATTGTCTCAATTACATGATAAGGTCATCGAAGTCAGTGCACTAGCTGTGCCTCTACCTACTCTTTTGGGAATATAAAAGGCGTTGCCGCGTGAGTATGCGTTACTGAAGAGCTTAGCATCCACTGGAAGCATCATTAACCCGATTCTAACTGCAAACAAATCCACATGTTTGCACTTTACTCGATTGTGCATTGGAATTTTACGATGTTATTATGGATATTATTAATTATCATTGTGGTTTCTTGTGTCATTTATATGAGACAAACGTAGAACTATAATCGGAAGATATGTTATATTGTTGATTTTATAGGAGAAATGAATGTAGTCAAAATATTCAGTTTGAAATTTTGAGGGTGAAATAAAATAATTGAATGAATTTGTGTTTCTTACAAATATATTTTTTTTATTTATTCGATAATTATTACACATAAAACAGGTTATTTGCTATTATCGGTAAAGGCTAACATCGTTAACCCATTCCACACACCAAATAAATCGAGACATTACGCGTCGATTCGAATCGATTTTGGACATGATAATCGATTTGCAATTATCGCGATGTATCAGAGCATAATATGCACTGTGACATGTGACGTAATTATATATGGCTTTTATTCTGCGTAAAATGTATATTTGAAAGTATCTGATTCATAAGTTACACAGAAAATACTTTTAGGAATAACCAGATGGAAATTATGATATTCGAGGAATTAAAAAAGGTAAAACTATATTTCTTGTAAAGTAAAAATATATATATTTTCTTCAAAATAGACCATTAACTATCTGTGTAAAGCTTTTCTAAAATTTAATCCAGAAGATAATTTATAAAACATTATCAACAAGGCCATGAAAAGTGATGCGATAGAAGCATATTTTTTAATATCTATAATTTTTTATTATACCTTTTAGCACAAGGCATTCAAGTTGAAACTGATACATTTGAGGTCACAGGTGACTGAGCAGCGTTGCCCGAATGTGCTGAAATTAAAAATTGAGGCCTTTGTGAAAATATTTCAAAATAATTTTAAATGTACGCTATTTTTATTTGTCACTGTAAATGGTGCCGTCTATTTAAATATTTTGAGCTCTTGCGTTGCCACAAATAGGGTAAAGTTTACAAAATAGAGTCATAAATAGCCCATCCACTCTATTCCACACACTCACGCCTTTTGTCCCCGAAGGGGTAGGCAGAGGCGCAACCAGGGCACCCATTGTTCGCTGTGCGCATTCCGTCCCATGATGTGATAGAGTGCGAGCCCATCGCCATATCGGGCACAAATTCCAGACTCCGGGCTGATACTGAATAGAAAAATCCAATACCACTTTTCCTGACCCGGAGATCGAACCCGAGATCTCAGCATCGCAGTCGTACCGCGATAAAAGTACGTCACCGAGGCACTCTATTCCAAATTAATTATTGATTTGAATGATTTGACCTTACAATTATTTCATAAAGTGTCTAATTATAAATATATAGATACTGCGCAGTTTCTTACCGCTTACTAGCTGACTCAAAGGTCTTAAAACGTTTTAAGACCTTTGAAACGATGTCTGTTATGACATACGTACGTTTCCACGAAAATTTCACATTCAATTTACTTAGTAGCTTTCACGTCTTTTCCAGCTCAATCGACATCCATTAATCCACCTACATGATTTATCAAAACCTAATTTATGGAACAACCTGTAGAAAACAAACTAGATTTCCAGAAAAGACGCTAAGTTCTTTAACTAAGATTCATGTGAAAAATAAAAGAACATTACCAAATAAAACCGCAAAGTAACATTGTTTTTATAGTCGTAAGTAGTAAATTAACGTTGTGCGCCATTTGTAGAGCTGCCAAGCCGCGGCTCACTTCTGGATTGTGTTATTGTGAGAATTTGTCATATAATAAAAAAATGTTGGCGCTCGAAAAATGTACTGAAGGCTCATTTTTTTACACAACTACGACAGAGTATGAATGTCTTTAGCATGATAGTTATTTTGAGGCGCTTAAACTACTAACCGAATTGAAAGTGAGGACTCATTTCGTATTATAGCTTGTTATAAAATATAATAACGGCTTACGTCAGAGTTCAAAAGCTTCCAACCATCTTCTCTATTGAAATTTCAATATATCTATAATTTCAATAGAGAAGATGGTTGGAAGCTTGCACAAGCCTGGGATCCAGTTATACATTTATTAAATCGGACCCCAAAAGATCAACTGCCAGACCTCAAGACACTGTGAGCTCTTTCTGCGTAGATCGGACCGTCATTAACAACTAATTTTTAAAAATGTATAATTAAAAAATGAAGGTAGATAATATTGTAACATTAACTTTTCGGACCACCAACACCTCAGTCCGCCCCGTGACCACGAAGTGCTGCAAAGCCTTCGAAACGTCGGGAGAAAATATTAATTAAAAAACCGCGATGAAATCCGCAAAATAGTTTTATTTCAATTATTATACATACTATATCAACGAATTCAGGTTTGTTTCCTGTCTGAACTTTCTATTATCTAATAGCAATAATAATAGTACCAGCCCTATATTATATACTGCCCACGACGGTGCACAGGCCTTCTGGACTACTGAGAGGGTTAGGCCTTAATCTATCATGGCCTTTTGCGGGTGGCAGACTTCACATACCCTCGAAACTCTTATGTAAAATTCTCAGATACGTAGATTTCCTCACGATCTTTTCATGAATGCTAATTGATAAACAATACACACGTAATTTCGAAAATTCTGTAGTGTGGGCCTTGGGTTTTGAATCTGCGGACATTGTTTCGGCAGACCGTTCTATTCCCAAGTAGGCTATCGCCCACTTGTTTATTATTAATTGTTTATTATTATTACTATGAATAAAAAAGATAATGCCAATTCCAGTAAAAGTGCCATTGAATAAACCCAACTTCGAAATAAAATAGCGTAAATTGAAATAACTTTCTTTAATTATTAATGAAGCACTGTAGTTGACCACATTCTGTAATTTTCGCTCCGAAACCAATTAATAAAATCCAAATGAATTATGCTTCCCTTTAGCGTGGCACTTCACAAAGCATAATTATTAATTTAATATCAGTTCAGGATTTTAAAATTTATTGTTTTTTATTTATTGCATTGAATGACGAGCCTGCCGTTCACCTGATGGTAAGCATAATCATTATAATCTATTCAGCGGGTTCTGCATTTACTTCTAACAAAATCCAATTCTATTATTTTTGCTGATAATTAATTAGTACCTAAGTTAGAGAGCTTCGTAAAATACATTTCATATTCCTAATTTTTTTGTTTTGCATTGAATAACGAGACGAGCATGCCGTTCGCCTGATGGTAAGCGTCATCTTGAGACATAAGATGTTAAGTCTCACTATGTCGAGTAGTTACACTGGCTACAATGTCCTTCAAACCGAAACACAATAGTGCATGCACACTGCTGCTTGGCGGTAGAAATAAACATTGCGGTGGTACCCACCCAAACGGACTCTTACATATGAGAGACCTACCATCAGTGTAGTCTGGATCGCTATAGCAGTAACCTATTCCTGCCATTTCGAGGTCTACATTACTTATATTCAATAGATTGTCTTGAGGTTTCAGTATGTGATCTTTGCAAATGCAATTTTAATAGTTATTTCTTTAATGTTATATTGGATTGAAGAATTGAAAGAAGTATGTTCTTAGAAATATTCTCTCATCTACTCATAGATCGTTGATTTTTAAAACACCACATACTTATTTAGTTGTCGCGGCAATGAGATTATCAATTTATACTTGGTCTTTCATATGGAATACATTAAGTATCTACATACCACCGTTTTGTCTATCTCTACCGCAATGCAGCAATGTGGACTGTTGTGTACAGATTAAACAGATTGTGTCTGATTGATAGGCTGGAACAGTGCAGTGCCATGGTCTTTCTTACTCACACACACAGAGACATATACGCCTTTTATCCCCAAAGGGGTAGGCAGATCCCCCCGCCCCGTGATGTGATATGGGGTGAGCCTAGCGCCATATCCGCCACAAATTCCAGACTCCGGGCGGATACTGAATAGGAAAATCCAACATCACTTTGCCCGACCCGTGAATCGAATCCGAGTCTTCAGCATTGCTGTCTTTCTTACTATTTATCATAATAATTCAAATCTTTTTTATAGGCTGATTTGGCGTCTATACGTTACCGTAGATGGTTACTGAAAACCAGCTTTGTGTTATTACAATAATATGTATCTTTATTGCGACAATAAATATTATTTCTTCTATTTAACGCCAGTTATGCTTACAATTACGCAAGTCTCGTCAGTGCAATAAAAACCCATTTAATTTGCCCAAGCATTCATACACGAAACTGCATTCGCGGAGCCCTGAATAAATATAAGCTATCCTCAACCGTTTGAATGAGACTCATTTTCTGGGAGTGTCTCGTTCGTCGCGTCTAAAGGTCCCGTTTGTTCGTCCGCGATGAGTTTGCTGAAGAACGGGTTCGGCTGGTGATGTTCTGAGCGCGGACTCATTCTTCCGTGTTCAATAGACAGTCATAAAAAAACTTTCTCTTATGCATTATCGTAGGCAAAGTAAAATAAAAAACAGATTACGTGGTAATGCCAAATATGACTTGGGGATTTGGATAGATTATAATTAATAACTGATGATGATACTTGCATTCTTCCCATCATGGCTTACGATGCTCAAACCTGGTCTCTCACCAAACAGCAAAAGTCCAGGTTCAAGTTTTGCCAACGGGCAATGGAGCGCAGCATTCTATGTGCTAAGTTAACAAATCGCGTTCGAAACACCGATTTGCGCTCCAAAACTCAAATTGCCGATGTAGCTCAGAAAGCCGCTAACCTTAAATGGAACTGGGCTGGCCACATCATTCGTATGCCTGACGAGCTTTGGGCCAGGATTACCACATTGTGAAGCCCTGACACTGCTCGTAGGCACAGCGGTAGACCCAAGAAGAGATGGCGGGATGAACTAGATTCATTTGAATATTCAAAAATTGGTTCACTGTAGCGCAGCATCGCGATTCATGGAAGGATCTTCGGGAAGCCTTTGCCCAACATTGGGACATTATAGGCTAATACAATACAACAATACAATAATGAATGATTAGGTTTTGTCGATTCACTGGTTTGGAATATTTTTCCCATTATAAAATTTAAATTTTCTAATTTCGGTGGGGATCAAATCATGATTTCATACTTTTTAACTGGCGTAATGTGTTTCTTATAAGATTTTGAATAGCACTGAAAACTGAACCAATTAACTTTGTAAAAGAATTTCTACTTTATTTACGACTTCCATATTACTCTCCCACTGTGCTTCCCACCTTAGTCAAATAATAAGAGACGTACAGACACGACGGGCTTTATGCATCTACAGCGGCTCGGCTAAAACCTACATGAACTGCTCTGGAAAAACTACTTCGCATGCATCATCTTAATTAGGTCCATTAGGGATGGCGCTTGCTCGCTGAATAATGATATCTATTCTTTTTACTTTAAGATAGAAGTTGGGATGGATTGCTTATGAAGATCCTCTTTCCTCAATGCTGAAGATCGTGATCCCTGAACATGGAGTAATCTTTGTCTTCATCAAGTTCAAAAAGTTTTCATCAAGATTCATGAAGATAATTATAAATGTTATGCATGTCTGTTGTAAATATAAACGCTAGATAGTAAGGTTATATATTTTTTAATTATAATGCAATTAATATATATTGCCTTATTAATAAATAAATAAGACAATCTACTATTTTATACTGGAATCGTATTTTTTGTTGGAGACTCAACAAGTCCTCGTTTTTGATCAAACGTTATGCGATCGTCCAATGTCCATCTATAGTAATCCATCCTCAATTCTTCTTCAGTTTGAGTTTTTGTTCATTATCTCTTATATGAGATGACTCAAATGCTTATTTGCCTACCTCAAACAAAAATTACTACAAACTTTAGAGCGTTTAGAGGAGCAAAAACACTTGTCACTATCTAATTTTTGTCAAGTCACAGCCATTATAATTTATCACAATTCTTGATTAATCCATTCGTATTTAAATCAACTCTCAATAGATTCTGTCTGGCTTAATGTAGAGTTAAAGGTCGAATTAATATCAAATCGATTTGTCAAGCGTCTTCGATTAATGATCGTGTTGAAGGTCAATTAACCTTGGAGATAAACGCAGAAGCACCGAATGTGTTGTCTTATCGTGTAGTTAAAACTCAGATAACTATTAACTCTTGATAGTAAATCTAGATTACGATTTAGAAAAAGAATTATCGAATTGAGATTGCTATACTAGACGTAATGGAGATGCGGGCTTGATTAGCAAGATTACCAGGTTATTAGGTTTGATTTCTTAATCAATTTACTGTCAAGGCTTTTACATTAACGCGCACGATTCAAAAACAATGTAGACTATCCATCATGAGATCACTCAAATATTTGAGAGGTTTATACTTTTAATTATAATTTCAAGTTCTCTCAACAATCTATTGTGCAAGAACATTGGCAATATTCTGCACCCATGCGACTTGCCACAAATCCTGCGAGCTTCAAAATTTGTCTGCTACGGTAAAATCACTTGCATTGATAACTTCTGCAAATTTCCTTAATATTCCAAGTCCGCTTGACAAACTTACAAATGATGGCATAATTACCACTACATTACATAGTATAAAACAAAGTCGCCCGCCAGTATACGAGATAAACTTTAAAACTACAGATCGGATTTCGATGAAATTAGATACGGATATAGTTTAAGACGCTAGGAAGGACCAGGGAAAATATATAGCGGCACTTTTATCCAGAAAAAAGAAACACAATCACGTGGGCGAAGCCGCGACCAACAGCTAGTTCACTTTAATTATAAGCAGGGAAAGAAATAATGCCATTTTCGCTGCTAATTTTAATTGTCAATAAACATAATTGCTTGCGCTGATATGTGTAATAAATTAATTTGGTTACCTATTCAAAAACTAACACTCGTTCCGCTACGCAAACATAGATATGAAATTACGAAGTTGGAATAACTCGCAATGATATGGATGATAATCGATTAATTACACATTTAGATTAGCGTTCTATTCAAACGAGAAGTAATAATTCAACCCATTGGTCCCTTAATTAATGAAAACGATATGAAGAGAATCAGCAATTTTCCGTGTAGCCAACCCAATATCATTTAAACGTACCGGTGGCTTTGCCGAAAATCGATAACATGACGATGTTTGGAAATGCTTATAATATAGTGTAGAGTGGAGTGACCATCACAATACTTATAGTATTTAATATAGCATCAGCATATGGTATATAATATAATAATCATGGTATGCTAAAATATATTTAAAACGTTAAGATATCACAGAAGTGAATTTAAACGATTGCAATAGTAAAAATAATTATAATAATTTTACAATAATATACTGAATATGGCATTATTAAATAAAAATGATAAAGGGGGAGCAAATCGTATTATAAAAAAAATCAAATAACTACTTACAAATAATGAAAAATACTGTTATTATTTCAAAGTTGGATTATGTAAGACGCATAATCCAACTTATGAACTTCATTATCTCAATTTCATCTTAAGCGTCAACACCTACTCAGTATAATACATTTTCTTTATTAGTAAAACTTAAATATATAATTTGTATATTTTTAATATAACCTGACAGCGAAATTTGCTAGCTCATTTCGATTTTCAGCATAGCCACACAGTACACACTCCAGCGTTCCACAGAATATTTTTTGTGCCAACATTCAGCGTAATTACGAAAGGTTTTTGTCACCCGTGTACTGGAATACATTCTGTCTCTGGGTCACAACAATTCATTACATTATTGTGGCGTGCAGTATAGTACAGTAAATATGGGATATTGCTGTAAAACTGCTGTTACTGTGTGTTTTACGAGAAAAGCCTGAATGTTGTAGCTCTTGGTTTTTGCTATAGGGAACGTGCACGTGTAAGCACTGCCATCTAGTGGCGCAATCTGACTTATTTTCAGCACATCGATACTTGGCATTGACGTACAATATTCATTAAAAGGATGGAAAATAACATTTAATTTGTTGATAATGTATCGCTGTGTATCTGGATGCTCCAAACATAAAAATAAACAAATCAAATGGTGTGAAATTATATAATGTTCCCAATAATAGTACCTAAGTACTTACATTCCATGATTATGTGAAAATCTACAAAAACAATAAAAGCTGTATAAAACATACATAATTATGAGTTCCAAATTTATTTAGAAATGTTTCGTTACGTAATTTATAAAAATAAATATGTTTTGAAGATAATATTCAATACAAAAAAATCTATAATTAAAGGAACATAACCTCCAAATTTTTCTTAAATAATTAGCTCCCATCTAAAAAAAGCATATTCTGGACACGCTGGGCATAAATAACATTCGGCTGGAACACATATTTTATCATTTTTGTCATATTAAAAGAATATATAAACAAATTATTGTTCTAGTTTCTTTTTTTATCTACCTGTGGCTCTTGTGTCGATTTTGTGCTGTCCTCTATAGTTCGTGCACACTCCCTATACATATAAAAATGTTGTTACGATATCCATATGTATATAGTATGTATTTTACTCGATGGACCTATTTAAATTTACGGCAGTTCATGTTTGCATGTAACTAATAAAAATATTCGCAAAAAATAATGATAAATAACAGAGTAAATTTAAAAAATATCGTCAAATAGGTGTCAACGTGTAGTACCAGTGTGCTAGCTACTTCTTTGACTTATATTATCGCTCATTATGTAGATCCATTTTCCCGTCTTACTTCAAACTTGGTTCAGGAAGGAAAAATATCTAAGAGTTAAAATTCCCGTAAAAAAGGAAGGTAATATAATTTGTATATATTTGAGACGATAGAACACATATCTAAAACCTTAAATACTGTATATACCTAGTCACAATGTCACCTAAAACTATATACGTGCGTGACCCTTCGCTCGTCGTACTGAAACTCAATGGCATTATGGGGTTACAATACGGCCGCTTAGTCACCGGCTTGAATTTGGTCACGGTTAGCACCAAAACCTTTATTTCTGGAGGCTAGAGAGTGACGACTGATGTAGAGGACGGGTCACGTGTTTAACTTCAAACTGACCACAGCTTAGCGGTCGTACTATTGATGTAACTTTATAAATTTCAACTTGTATCATTTTAGCGTCACTCCACTCCTGCTGCTGCTGCTGCTGCTGCTGCTGCTGCTGCTGCTGGAGTGACGATTTTCGAATGATAGCTGGCAGAAACTGGATGCCACAGGCCGAAGTCTGGTGAAATGGCGCGTTTGGGAGGAGGCCTATGTCGAGCAGTGGACGAAAATACAGGCTGATGATAATATTTTGGCGATGGTCAAGGAACACAACGTCCCTGTGTCGTCGATAGTATATCTGGACTACAATTAACCACCAACTCCACTATGTTTGTCCAGCTAGGATAAGAAAAATATAAATAGTTTACATTTTAAGACGAATAACATTTATAGAATATATTTTAGCGTCGAGCTCGGTATAGTTTCAGACAACTTTAGAAATGTTTATAAACTACTTACAAAGTAAAGAAATCCTCGGCAAGACTTGAAATTACCTGTAATATAAATTGAAAGTTATTCGCAAACTGATAGTATCTATTCAGGCCGATTGAACGGAGGATAAAACTAAAATGGAATATCAAATAATGCAATTTGTGCCCAGCAAGACGCTTGGATTGGCGATGGAACACACTTGGCGAAAAATTGGTGCCCTTATTTCACCTCTGCTTACCCTTTCAGGGATAAAGGCATGATATATGTGTAGTCTAGTGGCAGCGTAAAATATGGTTTGCTAGTTCCTGGGTTCGATTTCCAGGTAGGGCACCATTTTATACAAGTTTATCTAACAGATTGACCGCAATTTAATTCATAATGTTAATGATAACTTCAAAGGTTTTCTAAGCCGGAGTACAACAGAACTTGCACACTGATGCTGGGTGTAGGGATTCACAGGCGGTATGTAAGAGTCCGTCTGGGTGGGTACCACCGCAATGTCTGTTTCTTCTGCCAAGCAGCAGTGTGCATGCACTGTTTTGTTTCGGTTTGAAGGATATTGTAGCCAGTGTAATTACTGGACATAATGAGACTTAACATCTTAGGACTCCGGATGACGATCGCAGTGGAATGCAGTACTTTGTAACTCAAGGTGCTGAATGGTGTTGCTACTCTTTATGGGTGGTCGTGTCGCTTACCATCAGGCGAACGGCTTGCTCGTCTCGTCATTCAATGCCATAAAAAAAAATCATCTTGCCTTGTAGACAAAGAAGAAAAAACACCATTAAAGAAACTACGTTTATCCCCAAATAATGTGATCATCTACATCATATGTATAATCAATCAAACAATCTTCTTCTTTTAAATTATGGCTTCCACAAATCAAAACAATCAGATTCAAAATAAAATAAATGCGTCATGCGAACATCACAGAAAGTGAACAATTTACAGCATCCACTTGGCGATACTGTAATGTCAGGGCCAGTTACAGGTCCGTAATGTATGTTTGCTTTTATAAACTGGAGGTCTAAATGCAGCCAGGGGTGTACTTCGATCTACGTTGTGGGAGGTACGTTTCGAAAGAAATGGTTTTCGTGACGTGGTTATGATAATATGTTTATAAACTACTTACAATTTACAAATTATATGAATAGAGTTGGATTGTTTATAGTGTTTTATAGAAAGGAAGAAGAGGTCACGGCTCACTGTAACTATAAGATGAAACTTATGGCAAGTTGACGCAACAAAAAAAGCCAATGTAATAAATTTCACCAAACAGGTGACACGTATTGTAACACTGATACGATAGTTCTACATGAATTATTTGAATACGTTTTTATGATTCCTTATAATTACGCGAATGTTGACATTGTAATAAAATCACTTTACGGATTTAAAGTAGTTGTATAAAGTAAGTAATTAAGTAAACACACACTCTCACGCCTATTATCCCCGAAGGGGTAGGCAGAGGCGCAACTAGTGCACCCACTTTTCGCCGTGCGTATTCCGTCCGATGATGTTTTTTTTTTTTTTTTTTTTTGTTTTGGCCCTACCGGCCAGTAGCCTGACGCGAGTCGGCTTTTCTGGCCACACCGGACTTTCGGGTGAACGCTTTAGGCGCTCGCACCGATGATGTGATAGGAGGTGAGTCTATCGCCATATCGGGCACAAATTCCAGACTCCGGGCTGATACTGAATTGAGAAACCCAATATCACTTTGCCCGACTCGGGGATCGAATCCGAGACCTCAGCTTTACAGTCGTACCGTAATACAACTTCGCCACCGAGGTCAAATAAAGTGAAATAGTTTTATTTCTGTTTTAATGAAATCATCGTATGGGTCTTTGGAGTAGCAGCGTACTTGGACTGTGAATCTTGAGATTCTGGCTTCCATTACTTGACAGAGCACATCTACTCAGATTTAGCCCAGTAACGTAAATTGCGTGTATATGCCGCTCTATAACTTATTGGAACAATCTTTACGCCTGAGTGCACCATTTATGCCTCCCCAACAATAAAACTAAATTGTTACCCCCCGTATTCCTAAATCCGCCCCTGCAAACGTCTCCACCCTCGTCATCCATCCTAATGTAGGATTAAGCGTTTCCTCGCGATAAAAATGTTCACAATGAAAAAATACATTACCATGCGTGCATGTAATTGCATGTTCCCGGTTTAATTCATGAGGTTTTATTACGGAGGTCGCAATTTTTATAATTTCAAGTGAGCTCTTGTGATAGAATACTCGGAATAAATCTGAGTGCAGTAATGAGATTTTAGATGTGTTGGAAATAAGTACATTTAAATGTTTTATTGAGCTACTAGACCTCTGCTCGCGGCTCCGCCCGCGTGAATAAGATTTCCGCGATAAAAGTCCAGCCTTACATTATCCCGGGATAAAAGTAGCCTATGTTACTCGCTGATAATATAGCTCTATATAGAAAGAATTTTTCAAATCGGTACTCTAGTTTCGGCGCCTATTCAATGCAAACAAACAAACAATCAAATCTTTCCTCTTTATAATATAAGTATAGATATGTGTTGTTTGAAATTATTGCTTTTTAAAGCACATACCAAACTGGTATTTTATACGTAACCAAGCCATCTGATGTTCAGTGATCTCCACTACTCATAGATATTATCAAACCAGAAGAACGATTCAAAGCTGGTGTTAAAGAAATTGGGCTTAGGGCAAAGAGACAGCTGTTTGTCCAGAAATATCTTTTGTTAGTGTATCGTAATACTAGCAGGCATGCATCATTGCGCAAGCACTGCTGTGTTTTCCTTTAAAAGGCATTTAAGCCAGTAATTACGTAGCAATTAATTAAATGACTGAGGTTGACTGGTAGACAATGGTTATGGCATTAAGTCCGCCTTTTCATGTATGGAATGTAAATAAATAAATAAATTATGAACCTGACTATAATGTTTCACTCAAACCAGCGTAGTGTAATGTGAACACCGTGCTTAGCAGATCTGAGCTCGTGTTGTTCCCGTCCATGGGCATTTGTCCCACTAGTCTTGTCAATCACTAGATAGTATAGAACAAAGTCGCTTCCTGTTGTCTGTCTGTTGCTATGTATCCTTAGATCTTTAAAACTATGCAACGGATTTTGATGTGTTTTTTTTAATAGACAGAGTGATTCAAGAGGAATTTTATATGAACTTTTATCCCGGAAAAACTTATTAACGCGGGCGGAGCCGCAGGCAAAGGCTAGTTATTATATAATTAAAACCAAGGATGACCACACTTTGCCGCCGTACTTTGTAATTAAGAGCTGGATATCTACTTTGCATGCTATATACTATAATACTTCTAAGGGCGGCATTAATAAATCAACTCACGTTTGAGTAAAATCTCAAGTAGACATTAAATGTATTGACTATTTAATAAACCAAGCTTAATCTTTAATTAAAAAGCTTGTTCTCAGCGGAGTAACCGCTGTTACATAAACAAAATTTTGCTGTCAAAATCCGTCACATATTGTAACTTAAGTGGCGATAGCCTAGTTGGGAGTGGAACGGACTGCCGAGACAAATGTCCGCAGGTTCAAAATCCAAGGGCACACACCTTTGACTTTTCTAAAAAGTTATGTGTGTATCCTTTGTGAATTATCGGTCGCTTTAACGGTGAAGAAAAACATCGTGAGGAAACTTACATACCTGAGAAGTTCTCTGAATTTCGAAGGTATGTGAAGTCTGCCAACCCGCAGTAAGCCAGCGTGGTGGACTAAGGCCTCAACCCTCTCAGTTGTAGAGTAGGCCCGTGCTCCTTAGTGGGCAGTATATAATACAGGGCTGGTATGGTATTGTAACTTAAGATGTCTTTTGCGCTGATGTACACATGGGTTTATTAAATAGCGATCTTAAGATGCTGACCTTGATTTAACAACGTCTCAGCTGATATCGTACTTCAGAGTAATATTGAGTCGCATCCAATAATACAGCCCTTATAATCAAACCACGAATAAGTATTTATACAAATGTCGAAATTCTGCTCCATATAATTTCGCTTCTTGAATTTATTACAGAAAACACCCTCGTTTTGTCTCCCTGCATAATTATAATCTCAAATTTTAATGTAAGCCTAATTTTCCTTATGTCACAAGCTGATTCGAGCGTGTAATTTCTCATTGCTACGTTGCCTTGTGTAATATTTGTCATTTTTCTATTTTAATCTGCTTATGTTACAAGTCTGACTGCAAATTGTGACTTAGCTTGTGTTTTCTTTGTAATTCACGTAAACAATATGAACAAGTAATGACCAATTTATTTAATATTAAAAATATTTAATATTTAATAAACTGACTCTGTCTCTGACTTCCTCGGTGGCGTAGTTTTATTACGGTACGACTGTAATGCTGAGGTCTCGGGTTCGATCCCCGGGTCGGGCAAAGTGATATTGAGTTTTTCTACTCAGTATCAGACCGGAATCTGGAATTTGTGCTCGATATGGCGATAGGATCGCCCCTATCACATCATGGGACGAAATATACACGGCGAAAAGTGTGTGCACTAGTTGCGCCTCTGCCTACCCCTTCGGGGATAATAGGCGTGAGAATGTGTATGCGTAATGCGTAAAAATATTTCGCTTATCGAATAAATCAACCCAAATCTTATAAACTGTTGTTATTTGAAGTTGTTGGCTCAACATTTTTTTTCATCTCGCCATTATTGATGTTACATGCAAATCGTTTGTTCTTTTTCGTAATATCAGATTAAAGCGTAAAATAACTTAAAAGTCATAATAAGCAGTAGGATACACTAAACCGTGCCACTACAGGCGTAGTTTTCATCCACAATAGACTATTTGAATCTGAAATCGAGACAGCCCCTAGGGATGCTCTTGGAAAGCACTCAGTCGCACACAAAGACTACTTTAATTCTTGATTGCCTTTGTTTTGTCGTTTTATGTAACTGTAAGTTTAGAATATTAAAGTTGGAATAATCTTCAGTATTCCCAAGTAAAACTTAAAACAACAAAACAAACATACTTTACGCCTTTATTCTCAAAGGGGTAGGTAGAGGTACAAATAGGCACTATCTTTTCGCCAAGTGTGTTCCGTCCCACGATGTTATGGGAGGCGAACCTATCGCTATATCGGGCACAAATTTCAGACAACAGACTTTAAAATAACAAATTAGACGTAATTTATTTGCTCCTACATATGTCTGTTTGGAAGCGTAGTCACATATGCTTTTAGTACGCCCAACGTAAGTCAGGCTTACTTTCACCTCATGATAGGTTGAGCCCCTAATACTTGTATGAACAAAAGTCCCAAGCAAATAAATTGTTTTCGAATTGAAAATCTTAAATTATTGACTTGAGGAACGAACCCAGGATCTCATCGTTTCACAGCACAGGTAAACTCTCACTAAACCAATAGCTCACTTTAAGAAAACTTAATAATCGACCTAAAATATAAAGGTTCTTCATTCAAAACGTATTTAATTTTTTTGCCACTCATATCATAGAATATAATTAACGCTCCCTATAATTCCAACACATTCCCAATTTCTAGAGATAAAACACCGTTCAAATAATTCATTCCAAGGAGAATCGCAAAAAGAAGGCCACATTTGGTGCTATTGTGTCGCCATATATTACAACGATGCGTATAAAAGGTAATTTGACACACATGACGTCGAACAAAAACCGTTTCCGCGTTGGAAATTTATTCGCGTGTGTGCTACGCGATTTTGCACTTTCTGTGATAAGTTCTTTTACACATAAACTCAAGATTTAACCTATGTCTGTAGAAGATGTAGAGAGAAGAAGTAGAAATGATCCTATCCATCGGCCTCTTATTTCTGCCTCATGCGATAATGGAGAGTTAATCGGGTTTAAATATCGAACTCTGTGTTTAAATTATTTTTATGATATCAAATTGAATATATAACTCAATTTTTACACGCTTTATATTAGCTTCACTTGTATGTTTGTATGTATGTATGTTTGTATGTATGTTTGTATGTTTGTAACTCTCCGACTCCGACTCCTTTGGGCGCAATTTTGACCCACTTTCAACGGTCATATTTTATTCAAACTTTGTAGGTTTGTCGAGGACCGATAACAATACACTAATTTGATAAGATTATGCCATTATTCAATTTGCAAAATGAGATTTTTGTCAATTTATATATTTTTTAGTGACATTTGTTGGACAATAGTAGAACAGAAAAAAAAAACTAAAAATAAATAATAGTTTAATAAACTAAAAAACACGCTTTATAGAAAATCCAACTAAAAAATAGAAAATAATTTTGAATTAAGAATAGTGTAAATAAGAAAAAAATGTATTTTATTGTAAAAAAAGCGTGGGCTGCATGGTGACAATAGTTATAAATATTTTATTGACAGATAATATGAGTAGAAGTATTATATATCATTTTGATAGTATCTTAAAAAGCACCCCACGCTTTTTTTACAATAAAATATTTTTTTTTCTTATTTACACTATTTTCTTAATTCAAATTTATTTTTTAGTTTTTTTTTAATTTTTTTTTTTTTTTGAGTAGTCCCGGTCGATTGAGTTCGGTTGTAATAGTTTTATTATTAACTTGCGTAAAGCATACATACGCATATGCATACTCACGCCTTTTATCCCCGAAGGGGTAGGCAGAGGCGCAAATAGTGCACCCACTCTTCGCCACGCGTATTCCGTCCCATGATGTGATAGGGGGCGAGCATTTCGCCATATCGGGCACAAATTCCAGACTCCGGGCTGATACTGAATAGAAAATCCAATACTTTGCCCGACCCGGGGATCGAACCCGAGACCTCAGCTTTGCAGTCGTATCGTAATACAACTACGCCACCGATGCAATAAATGCGTAAAGCGAATGTAAAACATAATGAAAGTCTGACCAATTCCACACCTTCCAACTACTATTTTTTCTCTACCTTTTAATTCACCACTTAAATTTCCTCAGATGTTTTTACACGTTCACTGGCGATGGTAATCACTAACCACGACATCCTAACTCTACCTACCTTCTATAAAAACCATGTTGTTAAAGAAAACGGGTAAAAGCGATATCATTTTCCCAGTGTTCTTAAATGACAGCCAAATAAAACTAAGAACGCAATTGTCGACAAAATACTCCTTGCAAACGTAACATGTGGAGGTTTTTTTCATTTCTTTGTTTTATGTCAATGAGAAACGCTGGGCACAGACGTATTGTCTCTAGAAAGTGCATTAACAATAATTATATGTCTTTTTTTTTAATAATTGTACGTAAATTATTTTACTCGCGGCTCTACCCGTTTTAGAATATTTTCTTGCAATGAGAGTCTCACTATGTTTTCCAGTATAAAATTTAACCTATATCTTATCTAGGATATAATCTATCTATATACCATATAATCATTCAAATTCATTCAGCGGTTTCTAAGAACAGTGACTAATATTTAAACATCTTGAACATTTTTGTATGTGCTGTGTAGGATTTGTAGAATAGTAGAAAGCAAAATAGTAGGAAGTATGATCTAACACCCGGACGAAGATTTTCTAAATGTTAAGGTAATTTTTAAGTAGATCACTAGTAGGTACAGTCAGCAGCATAAGTAGCTGAACAAATTCAAAATTTCAAATTGCCTTCATACATTTGTGTTCTTACCAATCTTTTTTTTTCTCTTCACAAAAACAAAATAAAAGACATTTACTTTACTTCAAACGAAGAAAAAAATGTTTCAGTTTAACTCAACGTGTATATAGGCGATATGAAATTTTGATTTTGTACATTTATGCTGCTGACTGTACTTCGCCTATACAGTAGAATACGTCAAGTACTTATATATTTACATATAGGTACTAACCTCTTTAATTCAGTTATAAGTGCTTCGTCACATTTTAAGAAATGTATAAATGTACTATTTTCATCGACCACAATTTTTCTCAAGAGCACATTCCAGTAATTGTAACTCCATGATGTTTTTGATGGGGAGGATTCCAATTCAGGATATTGCTTGAAAAAGTAAAACCATTTGTATAACATTGTGGTCTTAGTCTCCTGGAATGATATTTTCAGTGTAGATATTTTCCACTAATTGTGGCCCTGGTTAGGCCAGCGACAGAGTTCATTTTCAGGACTAAAAGTAGCATATAAATGAATTTACACCCATTGTAAAGATTGTTAATTATCATCAACAAGAATTTTAAATTTGTTGTTTTTCCGAACATAACTCAGTCCGGTAGTCATGGCGCCTCAATAAAAAAATATAAAATGAATTTATATCGCCGCATGCTGTAACTCGTTGAAATTCCAGCGTTCACGTGGCATGAAAACAATATAAAAACATTTTGACAAAACAATGCGCGGGTCAAAACGCTTTGGAGACGATGTCAGTTCACATTTAAGGTGTGTTGGGGCAAATAATCTCGTAATATTATCTACTACTTTGCCCACGGCTTCACCCGCGTGAAAGATTGTTTCGGGATCCTTCTCTGCCTCGGTGGCGTAGTTGTATTACGGTACGACTGCAACGCAGAGGTCACGGGTTCGATGCCCGGGTCGGGCAAAGTGATACTGGATGTTTCTATTCAGTATCAGCCCGGAGTCTGTGCCCGATATGGCGATAGGCTCGCCCCCATCACATCATGGGACGGAATACGCAAGGCGAAAAGTAGGTGTATTTAGTTGCGCCTCTGCCTACCCCTTCGGGGATAAAAGGCGTGAATGTGTGTGTTATATCCTTCTCAGGTTAACTAGACTATTTCTAAACAAAATTTCACCGAAATCTGCTCGACAGGTTTTGAGTTTACCGCGTTTAGACAGACAGACAGACGCGGCGGGAGACTTTGTTTGATAATAATATTTTATGTAAGGATAGTTGGTCAAGTAATATGCCACTTTTTAATGAATAGATCAGTAAAATATCAATTAGTACTTTATCTAATATTCAATGTCTATTTCTAGTTTCTACCGCCAAGCAACAGTGTGCATGCACTGTTGTGTTTCGGTTTGAAGGACATTGTAGCCAGTATAACTACCGAACATAATGAGACTTAACATCTTATGTCTCAGGATGACGAGCGCAGTGGAATGCCACTCAGTACTTTGTAATTCAAGGTGCTGGATGGTGTTGCTACTGTTTATGGGTGGTCGTATCGCTTACCATCAGGCGAACGGCATGCTCGTCTCGTCATTCAATGCAATAAAAAAAAAAAATTTAATAGTATCTGAAAAATCATGGAGGTCTTAAAAAAGGACAGGATTAAGGAAGTTTTTTTATAGTGGTGAAATATTCATTGCTAGTGGTGAATTGATTGCGGTTGAATGCCTCATAAGGTACGTTGCATTTCTTAACAGTTGCCATTAGCCTTACTGGATATATAGGTAACTTCGGAACGCAACATACTACTAAACTCTAGAGGGATTTGTATTATGTACAGTATTTGTATAGTAGTCTCTATTCATACGTGTAACTTCAAACAAGCAAATAGTTGCATGGTATTAGAACTTGCATCTAAAATCGGTGAACTGTGGGCGCACTGGACGAGATTCACCCTATAAATATACTTACACAATTTCTTATGTTAACGCGAGTGTTAGACATTAAAATAAAACTAGTTTTCTTTACTGTAACTTTCAATTATCGTTTATTTTAATTTATTTTTCATTTTTATTCATAGGTTTATTCAGTAATATGTATACTTTGAAGACATTTTATTCCATAGGTACCTAATACTCCATTATTTACGCACCTGCCTTCTTGTATCTCTGCACTACTTTAGGTTGACTGGTAGAGAATGCCTATGGCATTAAGTCCGCCTTTACTCCATGCATGAAGTGTAAATAAATAAATAAATAAATAACCAACACAACAGTCCGCCCCGTGACCATGAAGGCTGCGAAGTCTTCAAAACGTCGCAAGTAATATAAAAAACTAAAATCCGAAAACCAGTTTAATTTCGATATAAATTTATGATTGAATCTATACTAATATTATAAAGCTGAAGAGTATGTTTGTTTGTTTGAACGCGCTAATCTCGGGAACTACGGGACCGATTTTGAAAATTCTTTCACTAATAGGAAGCTACATTACTCCTGAGTGCTATAGGCTTTTTATCCCGGAAAAACTTTTCCACGCGGGCGGAGCCGCGCGCAATAGCTAGTAATTAATAAACTGACAACGCACAGCTTAATACGTGTTTTAGAAGCAATTTAGCACAGGTATTCTTTTTAAGTATTAAGAAGAAAAAAAAAATTTAACCCCTAGGAGATTTAAATCCATCAAGCACAATTTTGTATCATAAAACAAAATAAAAACCACGTATAAATCGGTCCATTCGTTTGAGAGCTACGATGCCACAGACAGTCATACAGATACACAGATACACACCCTAAACTTACAACTCCCCTCTTTTTCTGTCGGGGGTAAAAAATTAAGACTAAAATCTCAACAACATACGCGAGTAACAAACAAACAAACCACCATGACATCTAGTTAGTAGTTGTAACGTTAGGCGCCGCCTTTCGAAGCCACAGCAAAACTGAATCTCTTGAAACTCTATACTAAGATTACTGTATCTTGTTACCACGCAAACTTGCTTCCTCTACTCATTTACAGGCTCAATGGAAACTGGAACTTGTGGTACTAAATTTAAGGTCTGTTATCACTTGTCGGGCTTTTGGTATTGTGATACATTGAACACGAGTTTCAGAGACCATGTTAATTGTTGTTAGGAACGTAGGGATTTATTTGAGATTTTAGAATCGATCTGACAAATCCAGTTGAGAAGTATGTTAACTATTTTTCTGCTTTTTTTAGAAGTCAAACATAGGAATAAGGTCACGTAACTTACTTACTGATAAATCATCTAAGTCACCTGAACATTGAAAAGAAAAAAAGCTGGATTATACGTGGGAAGTCGATTTTTTTTAACGGAATATCGTGATGAGGAAATTGCTCTTCTACTGGTAAGCGTCGCTGCTGGTCTAAATTAATAATAGTTATAGGTACAGAACTTTGAATCAAAGATGCAGTATAGAATTACACTCAATAGTTAAAAAAATAGATTTATAAGGGTTCCAACGAATAAAAAATTGTTCTTGTAAATCAGATAAGAAATTCATTTATTTTCCTGACACTTATCTAATCACATTAATTTAGTTTTCTTTAATTCAATTATTATTACTTATTGCTAATTTTAATACAGTTTCAGAATATGCATTATTTTAGTTATAATCAACAACTAGTCACCTGTGCCTATCCTTTCGAACTTTGTACTAAGACATTATCATTTCGTGGGAAAAATACTCAATGCGGCAAACGAGGTTATGCTTTTACATCACCGTCATGACGGCTTATTAGTCTGTTAAATGCTTTTTGCCGAGGAACCACATCGATTAACTTCTACCGAAGATGGGTCGGATTTGGAAAAATATGGGAGACAAATTAAAATATAAAAAAAATATAGTAACAAAAATATAGGAGTTGTTTCTTTTATTGCTTAACGGCCAGTCTTATTAACTTACTAACAGATAACAAACAGTTAAAATGCTTACTTTTGGTGGTTATCTGTGTTTCTAACAACTAAGATAGATAAGAATTAGAACCGGTCTGGAAATCTTTGTGGGAGGCCTATGTTCAGCAGTGCACGTCATGTGGCTGATGATGATGATGATGATGATGATTGGAACCGCAGTAAAAGTTAGCGTAACTTTTACTGTCGAGTTAGATATCAAACTCCAGTTAAATATTAGTAAGTAAGTAGGCAAACATGCGGTTCATGGACTTTAGCAATGCGAGGGGCACAGCTAAGGCGCTGCCTAAAACTTTGAATGTAAAAATGGAAATAGAAGTTTAAAATATTTTCGTTAGGCTTAATCACTACAGATCTTAAAGAAATATAAATAAAATATTTAATTATATGAAATTGGGTTTGACCGCCATATTTCTCTATTGATTGATTTCTGAATAAATTCTGTTTTTTTTTTAAATTCCTACGTTAAGATATGTCACGGGTCACGCTATAAAGTTAACGCTTTTATTGGAGACATTATTTTAAGAAAATAAGTTATAATTTAATGATTCACAAAATTAAATAACACGGATAACTATGAAACATTTACTATTAAACAAAAGACAACCTAGTGCTTTTTATCAAGGTGCAATGGCCCCCAGAAATTCTAAATACGCCCCTGCACTGCCGCCTTTAAAACGACTGCCTTCTAAAACAAGTAAGAAAAAATGATTGAACTTTTTCAGGGCAAAACGATAACCTGCCGTCCGTATTTGATTGATAGAAAAAAACGAAGTTAGCTGACAGACATATTAGGTTTTAATGAAATGAAAACTCTGTAAAAATATATATAAGGCATATTATTCGTTACGACAGAAGATGGACAGACGACTTGATGAAGGTCGTAGGCATGCGCTGGATGCGGGCCGCTTTTGATAGGTCCGTCTGGAAATCTTTAGGGGAGGCCTATGTTCAGCAGTGGACGTCATGTGGCTGATGATGATGATGATTCGTTACGAGAAGCTATGTGTATACCTAACTACCTACTACTGTTTTTTTTCTTCTGAATGACGAGACGAGGATACCGGTCGCCTAATGGTAAGCGATACGACCGCCCATAAACATAAACAGTAGCAACACCCTACAGATCTTTTAATTACAAAGTACTGAGTGGCACTCCACTGCGCTCGTCAAATGAGACATTAGATGTTAAGTCTCATAATGCCCAGTAATTATGCTGGCTACAACGTCCTTCAAACCGGAACACAACAGTGCATGCACTGCTGCTTCGCGGTAGAAATAGACATTGCGGTGGTACCTACCCAGACGGCCCCTCGCATACGAGAGACCTACTACCAGTAAACTTATTTCTGTTGCTATGCGGCATACTAACACTATTGTGTTCAAGCTAGAATGTACCCTAATTATTTATTACTAACTATATTTGATACTTAACATCAACGTATTATTAAAAGAGCGTATTCCCACCTAAAAGGCCGGCAACAGATCTCTATGCCCCCTGGTATTGCAGATGTTCATGGGCAGCGGTGATCACTTACCATCAGGTGAACCGTATGCTCGTTTGCCCCCTATATCATAAAAAAAGTTTTACGAAAAGCTCAGTACAATAATATTCAGAGCTTTGCAATTAAAGTTTTTCTATTGCTATTTATTTTCAGTTGCCTCACAGCGATCTCGTCTCTACTTTTACTTATTTAAAAAATATTCATACCTAGCTTTTGCTAATGGCTCTATGGAGTGTTTTTGCAAAAGTTTTGAAGGTTGTTCTAACTTTGACAATAATAGCATATTGTGTAAGCCATTTGGGAGGCACTACTTACATAATGTGATAGTGGGGTAAAGGCTTTTATACTATTATATAAGCACATACTTTCTCTTCCCCAAGTTGAGAAATCAGAAAATTGAAGCGACGAAGGTCTGATTTAAATTGATAGAGCCAATAGACAACTTCGGCAAACTGACGGGCGTGACCAGGTAATATAAGTGTCTCGTAGAAAAGACAGGTGAGCAATTTGCCCATTGCCTTCATAGTCGATAGCTTTGATCCCAGGAATTTTCTGTTATATTGTGGTACCCACATACTTCGGAGTTAATACCCACATGACGAGATACCAGGGCGGTATTAATACTTCAATCTCACGTTTAAGTAAAATCTCAAGTAGACATGTAATGTATAGAACTATTTAATAAACCAAGATTAAGCTGTTATTGTCCAACCCGCACTGGGCCAGCGTGGTGGACTAAGGCCTTAACCCTCTCAGCTGTAGAGGAGGCCCGTGCTCAGCAGTGGGCAGTATATAATACAGGGCTGGTATGGATGGATGGAAGCTGTTATTTAAACGCTTCCTCTCAGCTGAGTAAGCGTTGTTACATAAACAAAACTTAGTTGTCAACATCCGTCACATATTGTAACTTGAGATGTCATTTGAGCTGACGTTAATATGAGTTTATTAAATAGTGACTATCTTAATATGATGACCTTAATTTGACAGCGTCTCAGCTGATATCGCACTTCACAGCGACATTGAGTTGCATCTATTAATACGGCCCCTTTGATTATTTATATACCTAGATAGACACTGAACGTTCTAAACGCGTCGAAAAAAATAGAGGCGAACAGCTCCCCACTAAATGAGTTCGAGTGAATTATTTGTTGTTGTTTTTCATGGATATAATTTTCTCCCCGTTTTAATAGAAACCATGTAATAACTGGTATCATTATGCGCGCACACAACCATACGCAGAATGATGCAGCTATAGCGTATGACACAGCTGTCACGCATACTAGCTTAAGAAAAGTTGGCCTGTTTGTTTTAGTTTCAGTGCAGCGCGTCACTCTATCTAGGTATATAATTAATCAAAGTACGACCCTATGTCTTGTATCGTATAGTCAGTCCAATGAGTTAGTTGTATGTGATTATTTTTTTTGTTGACGAAACCACTGAAATATACGCCATTTACCAAATAAAAAACAAAATGATGGCTAAATTTCCTAGTATAAGGCTTTCTGGCATATATAAATGTTGAGTGTATGAACTAGCTTCACTTCACGGTAGTTACTTGTTTCGTATTAATCCTACGCAAAGATAGATCTAGCCGTAAATCTAGGAATGTTAGCTAGAAATAAAATAGAATACCACGAAATACATTTTCTGTCTACATCATCCGGTACTAATTGTTGCCCTATTAATTAAGAGAATTCTTTCAGATGATACAGAAATGGAAATAAAAAAAGTGTGTGTGTGTGTGTACTTATGTACATGCGTTAGAAGTTATACTTCTTCGGCGTAACAAGATAAAAATCTTTTTAAAAATTTTATCTTTCGCCTTATTCTACGTTCAAAATTCAAAAATGTTGACTATACATAACTTCAGGGTGTCGGTTTTTCGTGATGGTGTGCGCGCGCATCGTAAAAATTTACACTCATCTTTTTTTTTTTATATTAGATTCTGGGTTGTGTTGTCACAATTCATAGGGAGTAGTGGCGGTTACCACCAGGCGAGTAACCCGCTCGTTTCGTCATTCAAAAACTAAATATTAATCGAATGTGATACCTATTTTACCCCTGTCCTTACCGGGGTACCATTGTCTCAAAAAAATATTGTGACAGCTTGGTCTACTTCATATTATAGCAATTGAGATTTGACATAAAAAAGATATGTCTAACTTTCCCTATTTCTTATAGTTTTCCCCTAAGACCGACAACGCACCTATTTTTGGTGTTACTACACCACCCATTTACTGGTGGTAGGTCTCTCATTATGTAAGAGGCCGCCTGGGTGGGTACCACCGCAATGTCTATTTCTACCGCCAAGCAACAGTGCATGCACTGTTGTGTTTCGGTTTGAAGGACATTGTAGCCAGTATAACTACTGGACATAATGAGACTTAACATCTTATGTCTCAGGATGACGAGCGCAGTGGAATGCCACACAGTACTTTGTAAGTCAAGGTGCTGGATGGTGTTGCTGCTGTTTATGGGTGGTCGTGTCGCTTACCATCAGGCGAACGGCATGCTCGTCTCGTCGTTCTATGCTATAAAAATAAAAAAATACCCATTTGTAATACCCAGACGAACTCTCGATACAAGAGATAACCACTAACAATTTTACTGAGGTGGATAAAAATGATGTTAAAAATTATCATAACAAGAAAAGTACAGAAAGTGCGAAGAATGACGCCTTTCTAGATATTATCACGGCGTCAGTTTACGACTCTTAGGCAAACATCATAAAAATATTAATACTTTCGGAGATAATCCTTTTGTTCAGTAAATAAGGATATTCCAAATGTTTATGTTGCTGATATGTGCGTATGCGTGGTATCAGCGATCTGAGGTAGAGATACAGTGCTTGAGAGATCGGGAGCGGACTCATAAGCAATTTTTTTATGACATCTATACTTACCTTATAAATCTGAAGAGTTTGTTTGGTTGAACGAGCTAATCTCAGGAACTACAGAACCGGTTTTGAAAATTCTTTCACTAATAGGAAGCTACATTACTCCTGAGTGCTATGGCTACGTTTTATCCCGGTAAAACTTTTTCACGCGGGCGGAGCCGCGAGCGTCACCTAGTCTTATATAT